>CM073750.1:18762919-20257390 GCA_037127355.1 Schoenoplectus tabernaemontani | reverse complement strand
TAACATTTCGATATGAATATTTTACGACACTAATTGTGCACAAAACATAATTAGAATTCATTAAAAACTGTCGCTTAAGCAAGTTATTTGACTTTAGCAAGATTATTGGTCACATAACTATGCATAAATTGATGAAAATTAATATGAATACTCCAAATTATGTCTATTAGAAGAATTTTCAATTAACATTTCTATGTGTACATTTTTCGATGCTATTTTTGCAAAAAACATTATTCAGATGCATTACAAACTACTATTTCAAGATGTTATTTTGAGATTTTCATCATTTCTGACCTCATAAGTACACAAAAAAGCATGAAAATCAATATAGGAACTCATAATTATCTCTATTATAAGATTTTCCAGCTAATATATCGATATGAGCATTCTACGACTCTAATTTTACATAAATTAATTAGAATGCTTTAAAAACTGCTGTTTAAACGAGGTTTTTGAGTTTTTCATCATTTTTTGCCACATAACTATTTATAAATTCGTCAAGATTTGTATAAATACCCTTAATTATGTCTAATTTAAGGTTTTTTAATTAATATTTTGATATGAATATTCTACGACACTAATTTTTCATCAAACTTAATTTTGATGCATTACAAGCTGCTGTTTAAACAAGTAGTTTGAGTTTTACATCATTTTCGGCCCCATAACTACAGATAAATTCTTCAAAATTAATAAGAATGCTCATAATTATGTCTATTAGAAAATTTTCCTACTGATACATCAATATGAACGTTCTACTATATTAATTTTGTGCAAAACTCAATTAAAATGTACTAAAAACTGTTGTTTAAACAGGTTGTTGGAGTTCTCAAAATTTTTCTGCCACACAACTACGCATAAATTCATGAAAATTAATAAAAACGCTCCTAATTATATCTATTAGAAGATTTTCTAACTGATACATTCATATGAAAATTCTACGACACTAATTTTGCATAAAACATAACTAGAATGCATTAAAAACAGATGTTTAAATTCGTGCAGCTTAATATAAAATAAACTAAATTATGTCTATTCTGAGATTTCCAATTAATATTTCGATATGAACATTCTACGTCACTTTTTTTTCGTACAAAACATAATTATGGTGCATTACAAACTACTGTTTAAATATGTTTTTTGACTTTTTCATCAGTTCGTGACTCATAACCATGAATAAATTCATGAAAATTAACACAATTACTCCAAATTATGTACACAATAATATTTTCCAATTGATACATCAATATAAATATCCTACAACACTAAATTTGCATAAAACGGAATTGGGATGCATTGAAAACAGCTTTTGAAACAAGTTATTTGAGTTTTTCATAATTATCGGCCACATAGCTAAGCATAAATTCATGAAAATTAATACAAACTCTCATAATTACATCTATAATAAGATTTTCTTATTAATACATCAATTTATATATTTTATTACACCAAATTTTCGCAAAATGCATTGAAGACAGCTTTTTAAACAAGGTTTTTGAGTTTTTCATCATTTTTGGCCTCATAACCACACATAAATTCGTGCAAATAAATATAGCTAGTCTTAATTATGTTTATCATAAGATTTTCCAATTAATACATCAATATGGATATTCTTCCACACTAATATTTTACAAAACTTAATTTTCACGCAATAAAAACTTTTGTTTAAACAAATTGTTTGAGTTTATCATCATTTTTGGCCTCATAACTAGAAATAAATTCATGAAAACAAATATAAATACTCATAATCATGTCTATTGTATGATTTTAAAATTAACATTTCGATATGAATATTTTACGACACTAATTGTGCACAAAACATAATTAGAATTCATTAAAAACTGTCGTTTAAGCAAGTTATTTGAGTTTAGCAATATTTTTGGTCACATAACTATGCATAAATTGATGAAAATTAATATGAATACTCCACATTATGTCTATTATAAGAATTTTCAATTAACATTTCTTTGTGTACATTTTTTGATGCTATTTTTGCATAAAACATTATTTAGATGCATTACAAACTACTATTTCAACATGTTATTTTAAGATTTTCATCATTTCTGACCTCATAAGTACACAAAAAAGCATGAAAATCCATATAGGAACTCATAATTATCTCTATTATAATATTTTTCCAGCTAATATATCGGTATGAGCATTCTACGACACTAATTTTACATAAATTAATTAGAATGCTTTAAAAACTGCTGTTTAAACGAGTTGTTTGAGTTTTTCATCATTTTTTGCCACATAACTATTTATAAATTCATGACGATTTGTATAAATACCCTTAATTATGTCTAATTTAAGGTTTTTTAATTAATATTTTGATATGAATATTCTACGACACTAATTATTCATCAAACTTAATTTTGATGCATTACAAGCTCATTGTTTAAACAAGTAGTTTGAGTTTTTCATCATTTTCGGCCCCATAACTACAGATAAATTCTTCAAAATTAATAAGAATGCTCATAATTATGTCTATTAGAAAATTTTCCTACTGATACATCAATATGAACGTTCTACTATACTAATTTTGCGCAAAACTCAATTAAAATGTACTAAAAGCTGTTGTTTAAACAGGTTGTTGGAGTTCTCAAAAATTTTCTGCCACACAACTACGCATAAATTCGTGAAAAATAATAAAAACGCTCCTAATTATATCTATTAAAAGATTTTCTAACTAATACATTAATATGAAAATTCTACGACACTAATGTTGCATAAAACATATCTAGAATCTTTGTTTAAACAAGTCGTTCGAGGTTTTCATAATATGGTCGCACAATACCTTTGAATAAATTCGCATAAACTTAATATAAAATACTCTAAATTATGTCTATTCTGAGATTTCCAATTAATATTTCGATTTGAACATTCTACGACACTTTTTTTCGTACAAAACATAATTCTGGTGCATTACAAACTACTGTTTAAATATGTTTTTTGACTTTTTCATCAGTTCGTGACTCATAACCATGAATAAATTCGTGAAAATTAACACAATTACTCCAAATTATATACACAATAATATTTTCCAATTGATACATCAATTTAAATATCCTACAACACTAAATTTGCATAAAACGGAATTGGGATGCATTGAAAAGAGCTTTTGAAACAAGTTATTTTAGTTTTACATAATTATCGGCCACATAGCTAAGCATAAATTCATAAAAATTAATACAAACTCTCATAATTACATCTATAATAAGATTGTCTTATTAATACATCAATTTATATATTTTATTACACCAATTTTTCGCAAAATTCATTGAAGGCAGCTTTTTAAACAAGGTTTTTGAGTTTTTCATCATTTTTGGCCTCATAACCACACATAAATTCGTGCAAATAAATATAGCTAGTCTTAATTATGTTTATCATAAGATTTTCCAATTAAGACATCAATATGGATATTCTTCCACACTAATATTTTACAAAACTTAATTTTCACGCAATAAAAACTGTTGTTTAAACAAATTGTTTGAGTTTATCATCATTTTTGGCCTCATAACTAGACATAAATTCATGAAAACAAATATAAATACTCATAATGATGTCTATTGTATGATTTTAAAATTAACATTTCGATATGAATATTTTACGACACTAATTGTGCACAAAACATAATTAGAATTCATTAAAAACTGTCGTTTAAGCAAGTTCTTTGAGTTTAGCATAATATTTGGTCACATAACTATGCATAAATTGATGAAAATTAATATGAACACTCCACATTATGTCTAATATAAGAATTTTCAACTAACATTTCTATGTGTACATTTTTTTATGCTATTTTTGGAAAAAACATTATTCAGATGCATTACAAACTACTATTTCAACATTTATTTTGATATTTTCATCATTTCTGACCTCATAAGTACACAAAAAAGCATGAAAATCCATATAGGAACTCATAATTATCTCTATTATAAGATTTTCCAGCTAATATATCGGTAGGAGCATTCTACGACACTAATTTTACATAAATTAATTAGAATGCTTTAAAAACTGCTGTTTAAACGAGTTGTTTGAGTTTTTCATCATTTTATGCCACATAACTATGCATAAATTCATGAAGATTTGTATAGATACCCTTAATTATGTCTAATATAAGGTTTTGTGATTAATATTTTGATATGAATTTTCTACGACACTAATTTTTCATCAAACTTAATTTTGATGCATTACAAGCCACTGTTTAAACAAGTAGTTTTAGTTTTTCATCATTTTCGGACCCATAACTACAGATAAATTCTTCAAAATTAATAAGAATGCTCATAATTATGTCTATTAGAAAATTTTCCTACAGATACATCAATATGAACGTTCTACTATACTAATTTTGCACAAAACTCAATTAAAATGTACTAAAAGCTGTTGTTTAAACATCTTGTTGGAGTTCTCAAAATTTTTCTGCCACACAACTACGCATAAATTCGTGAAAATTAATGTAAACACTCCTAATTATATCTATTAGAAGTTTTCTAACTGATACATTAATATGAAAATTCTACGACACTAATTTTACATAAAACATAACTAGAATGCATTAAAACAGATGTTTAAGCAAGTCGTTCGAGGTTTTCATAATATGGTCGCACAATACCTTTGAATAAATTCGTGCAGCTTAATATAAAATACTTTAAATTATGTCTATTCTGAGATTTCCAATTAATATTTCGATATGAACATTCTACGTCACTTTTTTTCGTACAAAACATAATTCTGGTGCATTACAAAATACTGTTTAAATATAATTTTTGACTTTTTCATCAGTTCGTGACTCATAACCATGAATAAATTTGTAAAAATTAACACAATTACTCCAAATTATGTACACAATAATATTTTCTAATTGATACATCAATATAAATATCCTACAATATTAAATTTGCATAAAACGGAATTAGGATGCATTGAAAACAGCTTTTGAAACAAGTTATTTGAGTTTTTCATAATTATCGGCCACATTGCTAAGCATAAATTCATGAAAATTAGTACAAACACTCATAATTACATCTATAATAAGATTTTCTTATTAATACATTAATTTATATATTTTATTACACCAATTTTTCGCAAAATGCATTGAAGGCAGCTTTTTAAACAAGGTTTTTGAGTTTTTCATCTTTTTTGGCCTCATAACCACACATAAATTCGTGCAAATAAATATAGCTAGTCTTAATTATGTTTATCATAAGATTTTCCAATTAATACATCAATATGGATATTCTTCCACACTAATATTTGACAAAACTTAATTTTCACACAATAAAAACTGTTGTTTAAACAAATTGTTTGAGTTTATTGTCATTTTTGGCCTCATAACTAGACATAAATTCATGAAAACAAATATAAATACTCATAATCATGTCTATTGTATGATTTTAAAATTAACATTTCGATATGAATATTTTACGACACTAATTGTGCAGAAAACATAATTAGAATTCATTAAAAACTGTCGTTTAAGCAAGTTATTTGAGTTTAGCATAATTTTTGGTCACATAACTATGCATAAATTGATGAAAATTAATATGAATACTCCACATTATGTCTATTATAAGAAATTTCAATTAACATTTCTATGTGTATATTTTTTGATGCTATTTTTGCATAAAACATTATTCAGATGCATTACAAACTACAATTTCAACATGTTATTTTGACATTTTCATCATTTCTGACCTCATAAGTACACAAAAAAACATGAAAATCCATATAAGAACTCATAATTATCTCTATTATAAGATTTTCCAGCTAATATATCGGTATGAACATTCTACGATACTAATTTTACATAAATTAATTAGAATGCTTTAAAAACTGTTGTTTAAACGAGTTGTTTGAGTTTTTCATCATTTTTTGCCACATAACTATGCATAAATTCGTGAAGATTTGTATAAATACCCTTAATTATGTCTAATATAAGGTTTTTTAATTAATATTTTGATATCAATATTCTACGTCACTAATTTTTCATCAAACTTAATTTTGATGCATTACAAGTTGCTGTTTAAACAAGTAGTTTGAGTTTTTCATCATTTTCGGCCCCATAACTACAGATAAATTCTTCATAATTAATAAAAATGCACATAATTATGTCTATTAGATAATTTTCCTACTGATAAATCAATATGAACGTTCTACTATAGTAATTTTGCGCAAAACTCAATTAAAATGTACTAAAAGCTGCTGTTTAAACAGGTTGTTTGAGTTGTCAATATTTTTCTCTCACACAACTACGCATAAATTCGTGCAAATTAATATAAACACTCCTAATTATATCTATTTGAAGATTTTCCAACTAATACATTAATATGAAAATTCTACGACACTAGTTTGCATAAAACATTACTAGAATGCATTAAAAACATATGTTTAAACAAGTCGTTCGAGGTTTAAACAAGTCGTGCACAATACCTTTGAATAAATTCGTGCAGCTTAATATAAAATACTCTAAATTATGTTTATTCTGAGATTTCCAATTAATATTTCGATATGAACATTCTACGTCACTTTTTTTTTCGTACAAAACATAATTCGGTGCATTACAAACTATCGTTTAAATTTGTTTTTTGACTTTTTCATCGATTCGTGACTCATAACCATGAATAAATTAGTGAAAATTAACACAATTACTCCAAATTATGTACACAATAATATTTTCCAATTGATACATCAATATAAGGGCGTTGGTCCCATTTTAATGTTTTGCGCGCACAGACTCATTTTCGGCGGTACCGAGGGCGTCGGGTCCCGTTTTCATGTTTTGCGCTCCCGGGCTCATTTTCGGCGATACCGAGGGCGTCAAATCCCCTTTTTTTTTCCTCTCTCGGACATGTTTTCGGCGTTACCGTGGGTGTCAGGTACCGTTTTCATGTTTTCGTACCCGACTCATTTTTCGTTTTCATGTTTTGCGCACCCGACTCATTTGGCAGATGAGAATCGAGGTCAGTCCCGTTTTCATGTTTTGCGTGCAAAACATGAAAACGGGAGTCGACGACCCCGGTACCGCCGAATATGAGTATGGTATGGGTTTTCGCGCGCGCGCGCGCCCGAGCTCGGCGATGGGATGCGGAAGAAGGACACTTGAGATCCCTCCCAAGCGTGCATCCGTTTAATGCGGTTGATTCTACCGTTTAGACCAATTTGAATGCACATTTAGGGGTTTTTTTAGTGATTGTGAGTTCTTAGTGAGATTCTTGTAGTGGGCGCAAGCCCCCACCGTTAATTACCCCGGGTCGTTAACCTCGAGGCACCTCTCGGATCTTTAAAAGGGAGAAGCAAATAATATAGTTAAATGATGGTCAAGTGGTCATTCGGGTTCACCCGGTAAGGTTAATCCAATGAAAGACGAACCTACTACAGATCGGTTCAGTCTTTACCGCCTCGAGAGATAACCTTACTACTGATCAGATTAATCTCTTCAGAGGGGTTCGAGGTAAGTCTACTACAGAACGACTCAACCTCAGTTGATCTAGAAGATAAACCTACTACAGAACGGTTCAATCTTAACTAGTCAACAACCAATCACACAAAATACAACTCGAAGCACTAAGCCGGTTGATCTTGAGGTTGGTGAATCAGGAGAAGGGTGGATTTGGCCCACGTGTTTCTTCTCGCTGATCTTCTAGATCATGAATTCCAAACACTAAGCCGATTCATAAACCTAGGAACACAACTGCACACAAAGTCAAACTTGAAGCACTAAGCCAGCTTAACATTGAGGCGTGTGTCAGTGAAGGAACCTACTACAGAACGGTTCACATTCACTGTTTTGTGGATGAATCTACTACAGAACGATTCAATCTCACAATCTCGGGAGATGAACCAGAAGACAAACTTATCGACGGATGAGTTCAGTCTTACTAGCTCAACTAGTCATGAATTACTTGTTCATGACACCGAGTCATTAAGATGTCACTTCTTTCGGACATCGTAATGTTCTTCTTTCTTGAAGTCGACATATCTCTTCATGTTGATGTCGCAGTCTTGATTATTCTTCAACGAGCGTCAAGATGTTCTTGTCCCGACTAATTATCTTGAGTGTTGCATTACTTGTGCAAGATTACTATATTACTCCACACACCTTGTGTGAGCGTATTTAATCACCTCATTATTTTTATTGATTGATTTTTTTATTATTAAGATAATACCTTTCATTATTATCTCTATTACAAAGGTGAATTTATTTTTATTTTTTTAAACTCTATTTATTTTTGTGGAAGATTACTTACAAAAATAATAGAAAATGGGTTAGCTATTATTTAGAATTTTTATTTATTTAGATTTTTGGGATTTTATAATAGCTAGAGTAATAGAATTTTATTTTTATTATTTTTGAACTCTATTTATTTTTGTAGAAAATTACTTACAAAAATAATAGGAAATAAGTTGGCTACTATTTATGATTTTATTTGAATTTTAGGATTTTTATAATAGCCAAAGTAATAGGATTTTATTATTCATTTTTATTTTTTGAAATTCTATTTATTTTTGTAGAAAATTATTCACAAAAATAAAAGATGAATTAGCTATTTTTTTTTTTGATTTTAGGATTTATAATAGCTAAAAGAATTATTATTATTTTTTTTATTCTATTTATGATTTTTTTATTTGAATTTTAAGCTTTTCATTATTTTTGTTCTATTTATGAATTTTATTTGAATTTTTAGACTTTTATTTTTATTACTTTTATTTGATTTATTATATGTGAGAAAAGTAATGAAAAATGCATTTTATTTGAATTTTAGCCTTTTTGAATAAGATTTTGTTTTATTATTATTATTTTTATTATTTGAATTTTAGAATTTTTATAATGGCTAATAGAATGAAATTTATTATTATATTTATTATTATTTTTTATTACAATCATTATTTTCCTTATTGAATTTTATTTTGCAAAGATATTAGGAATGATTTAATTTTTTTTATTATATTTCTTATTAGTTATTTTTTAAACTGAAAATAATAGTTTTTATTCTATTTTATTATATTTTTTTATTTGAGTTTTATATTTTTATAATAGCTAAAGAATAGATGATTTATTCTATTATTTCTTATTGTATATCATTATGAAAAATTACTTGAAAAATCAGTAAAATATACTTAATCATTATTTAAGATTTTATTTGAATTTTTGGAATTTTATAATATCTAAAATGACAAGTCAAAGCTAAGTCAAATATACAAATGCAATATAGTGTCTTTTGCTTTTAAATTGTTTTAATATAATAATATCTCTAAAACTGAAATATTATTGTACAGAAAAATACTATGAAAAACAAAAAAATTTTAGAAATAAATTTGAGTTAATTTGGAGTTTAGGAACATTTTCAAATGATTTATTTACTCTTTATTTTTAATTTTCTGTTATTAATTGAATTTTGGGTTTAATTGAATGGGCCGAGATTAATTTCCCTTTTATTTTTTAAGATTTATTCATCCGAGATGAAGGGTTCAGATCAACCCTCTATTTTCCTTTTGAGTTGCGATTTACAGCTGACGTTGGATCTCCTCCAGATGCGTTCTTGAGCATCAAACTTCGTGCTTATGCGCTGAGAATCGTGCACACTCATTTCTTTGACTGCTCTATTGACTACCTCGCTGAGATTCACGCTGGAGGTCATTTCCGCGACCGGAGCTCCGTCCCTCCGATCAGGTGGACCCAGTAGTGTCGCCTCACTGTCAGGAATCTTTCTATCACATCTGATTGAAGATCAATACAGTGCTTCATCGTGTACAAGAGTACCATTTTTCGGTACAGTTTTAATTCGGTACCGATTGAAGTTTCTAATTGCAAATTCAACTTGATTAATCGATAATTCTCATAATTGATCTTCTATTGTTGATCGCCTATGCCTTCTAATCATGTTTACAAGATCAATTCTTTCTGGAGCCTTCGTTTATGGCCTAATTGGCCTCGATGTCACTTGGTACGATACCGACTATGTTTATTTTGAGCATTATACACTAAATTGCCCTCAATTGCGATGCTTTCTTGCATCTTGAATCAATCGTATGCTTTCAAATCATCACTCAAGTAATGGAATCGAGAGGATTAAGCTGTCCTTCTATCGATTCAATACCGAACGGATCATCAATCAACTCGGTGAATGGGAGAGTTATATAACTCTACTACCAATCCCATTATACAATCAAATAACACAAAAAGAAATGAAAGAAGAGATAGGAGCAATTATATGAAACTTAAACCGAAAGCTCAGATCTTTGTTTATTTAAAATTCATAGCTTATTTGAAGACAATACTGGTAATTCATGAAATTTGATTGAAAAACAGAAATTGAGAAACAGAAATGCAAGGAAGATATAAGAATCAAAGTTACAGAACTGAAATTGAATAGAAAATAACAAATTGTCAAATCGTTTAGTATAAGGATCAAATTTATTGCACAATTTCACAAATTATTCTCAATTACATTTGGATATTATGACAGTACTTACTTAGCAGGCTTGTAGATGATGAATAGAACTTGTGGAAGCTGTAAATGAATCGAATTGAGAGACTAAGTTTACTATCAATTGATTCAATTACTTTTCCTTCAACCTTTCCTTGCTTTCTCTCTCTTCTCCTTTGCTAGCTGTTAATTGCTTCTCTCTCTTACTACTCTTAATTGTCTGAATTTCCAGCTTGTCCCCTTGTTCTTCTAATTCTTGAGGGTTTATATAGATTAAGGGTGTGAATGTTGCTAAATGGTGATTGGTTGGGTGATTAGTACTTGGATCACGGTTTAGACTCAATCTCAATCCTTGGTTCAGTTTAGATCAATGACCAGGATGCATTTGTGCTTTCTAATCACTCAATTGAGTCAACTCTCGGTGGTTAGGCCGTTTAGAGTTAGTTACACACATTTTCATATTTACCCCTTTGCCACTCTCTCATGTTGACTGGTCTTCACTCCCTTTTGGATCATTCTAGAACCTTCTTCACACTTGGCAATCGCCAGAGAGCCCTCCTAGATACTATAAAAGCCTCTGCATAGTTTAAAATCTCCATTTCTCTATTTGAGCCCGATTTTCCACTCAATCACCATTGCTATCACTTCTTCTTCAATTCATTCAATTGCAAGCTCTTTTAGCCTCCTCTTAGCCCCAGTAATTGATCCACCTTGTCCTTTGTATTGCTCTCATGCTTTAACATTGAATTTGAGCTAACTGTTTTCTTCCCCGATTGGTGACTTGGTGGAACACGACTACTGAGCTTCAAAATTGTCACCTTTGTACTTGGACAGTGTCGCCTTGGTGAGAGGAAGCTTTTTGTACAATCAATTTCACCTTTGCGAGTTTGCAAAGGTCAGTCCCAATTTTGACTTTGTTAACTATTCTAGGTCAGCTCTCATAATTCCTTTCGCAATTCCAAAATTTATAGCTTCCTCATGCTTTAATTGATACTATGCATCTCTCTGTTGAAGGAATTCGAAGAATTTTGCTATCTCTAACTTGTTCAACCATGGCGTCTCTCGGCCAGTCGCGCGGAAGAAAGAGAAGAAGAGGAAGAAAGGAAGAAGAAGGGGCCTCCGGAGGGGACGGTCTCGGCGCATGTGAACCGCAACGCGGACGAGTGGGGCCCACGGTGCGGAGAGACGATGCGCAAGAGCCGGTACACACTTCGCATTCTCTCTTTGATTTAAATTATGTCTTTTATCCGTGTGAGCTTGGTTCACATAATAGACATGCGCCTCTGACTCATAAACCTATGACAATAGGGCCCCACTTGTAAGTCATTTGTGCCTAGGCCTACAGAGATGATTATTAGTTGATTAATTCACAGATTAGTATTAATTGGGCTGAGTTGGCATGTTATGATTGGTTGCTAGATTAAGCACTCCCCTTTTAGCATTAATGATCTAGTTAACAGCTGCTAAGGTGGCTCTGTAATATAATGCCATGTGGCATAGACAAGGTGATGTGGCCTTGTAGTATGATGCCATGTGGCACAGACTGAGTGAGGTGGCCTTGTCATGGCCTGCCACGTGGCACTGTGGTGGGGCCCACATGTCAGGGACTTGTGCCAGGGTGGGGCCCACTTGCTGACATGGACGATGGGAGGTTGCGCGTGGCACTTGATCTTGAGTCGGGCTTAACACGGGCGTTGCCACGTGGCACACCCTCTCTCTTCTTCTGTTTTATATCTCCTTCGTTCTCTATACCCAGTTTGTACCCAAGACTATGGTTATCCCCAAGTTGCACCCAGAGTTATCTTGATCAAATCTCAGCCTTTGATTAATCCATTTAATCTGTTTTATCTTCTCTGAATTTATTTTAATAGCTCCACTTATCCAAAAATCATGAAATTTTCACCAAAAATCTCTAAATTCATGATGATCATCCCTGTAATTTTTAATTCTATTTTTACCCCTGCCTCTTTGAATTAAAAATTCTTTTGTCAAGAAAACCCTGTTTTTCCTCTCGAATTAATCCCGATTTCAATTATAGCTCGGTGTCTCGCCAAATATCTCTCTTGCAGAAACCACCCTAATTAAACACCAATTAGACTTATATTGATATTTATTAGGGTTTGATTTGATCAAAAAGTTGATTACTTGTCAATATTGATACAAATCTAGACTTGATCAGATGGTTGCTCCCAGCTTTGGCACCTGATCAGTCTTGTGAAATTGACTTTCAATCCCTTAACATGAGGGTGATTTGGTCAAAGAGCTGACTACTTATCAGCAATTGACACAAATCAAAGCATGGTTAGGTGGTTGCTCACAGCTTTGGCATCAGGTCAGCCTTGAAAGCAAAATCACACTGAGATTTCTTGTGATTGGTTGTATCAAAATACTGGCTTGGCATTGACACAGTTCTCATTGTATAGGGATTATACTGCTTCAGTTCTTAGGGTTTGCTTTGAGGGTTTGCTGCTTAGGGTTTAATCTTGACTCCTTTGATGTTTGTCACTGAGGTGTGGGGCCCACCTGTCAGGAAAAATATAATCACATGGTGACACCCGAGAGATCTCTCTTCTCTCTCTCGATCCTCTCGACTGTCACTCATGCCGAGTGGATAGAGGATAGTGGGGTATTTATACTCTTTATTTTGTGCCCAGAATTTCCTTGTGGGACAAATAAGGTTGCTCCGGAATTCGGCAGCGACTTCTTCTGATCAGTGGGCCCTTTCTCTTGCCCTTTCTCTTTCACCTTTCTTATGTTTTATTATTGATAATTGATTTCCATTCTTAACTATTCAGTTGTGTAATCCTTGAGATTTTTCAAGGTAAACACCTGTATCGGTGTGGTGCAAAATGAGTTGGAAATAAATGAATTGAATAAGAGTTATGATTTTTGACGCGTCTGTTTACCCTTGAAATATTTCAAGAGGAGAGTGAGCAGATTCAAGTAAATAATATTGAAGAGATAATAGCTAATCCATTAATCCCACAAGGGAAGTTGAGCAAGAGTCACAAGATATAAATACCCTGTTATCACCCCATCATTTGAGTAGATGACTCCTAAGAGACCCAGGAGAGAGAGAGGTCTCTTGAGCTGTCATCCTCGCGATTATTTTGCCTGACAAGTGGGTCCCACATCCATTGCCAGAGATAAAGGGAGAAATTAAAGAGAAATGCCCAGAAATTCAAGAGAAGTGCCTAAGATAAACCCTAATTGTAGGAATAGAGAGATTCTTAGGCAATCAGAAGGATGCTGTGTTCAAAATCTGTATTTTGATACAGCCAAATAAATGAGATTTAATGTGATTTGACTTCATGCTCAAAAACTTGAAGGTCTATTTCACAGATTTCATCAGATGCCGATGTGAGCTGCATTTGTTTGAACTGATATATGTTTAATTGTTTACACATGATTAACTTTTGATCAGGTAGAGTTTGACTTAGCAATAACATCATAAACAGATGTTTGACTAAGGACAACACAAAATAATATTGTTGGCACAAGCATCAAACTCCAACATTTATATTTGGGATTTTGTGTGATTAATAATAGTATTTATCTTGAGAGAATTTTTTATTCAGAGAGACAAGGGAAAATAGGAATTAAAAATTATAGAGGTGATTATCAGGAATTTAGGGATTTTTGGTGAAAATTTCATAATTTTTGGACAAGTGAAGCGATCAGAATAAAATCAGACAAGAAAAACAGATTAATCAAAGGTCATGTGGCAGCACCTCATTGGTCCACCTCACCCATATGGGTCCCACACACACCTGACAGGTGGGTCCCACTTGTGCCATGTGGCATCACCTTACTGGGCCACATTAACAGGCAGTTAACAGATCATTAGGCTTAAGGGATGAGATTTGATTAGATGGACCAATCAAATCGTGCCACCTCAACCTAATTAACACTAAGTAGTGGACTAAGCAGTTGATGACTAGATCTGTGAGCCCAGACTCATAATACTTATATGTGGGGCCCACATGTCAGGTGTTTAAGCAAAGAGTTCATTCATTCATTCATACATTAAGTCCACACAAAAATGGGGCCAGAGTTTTAAATCAAAAGGAAAAGGCAATGTGTACCTGGCCCATGCGTGTTGTGCCTCCGACAGTGGGCCCCACTTTGTTGTGGATCTTGTGCGCCGAGCTCAGCCTCCCTGGAGCTCTCTCCTTCTCCCCTCCCTCTCTTTCTCCTTCTTCTCGATGAGGCTGAGGGCGCCATTAGAGGCGATCAAGCTATCTACAGCTCCAAACTTCAAGTTCTTCTAGCTAGAGGTGCCAAATGCATAAGAGAGAAAGGGTAAATGATCAAAATTGAGAAGTAGCAAGTGAATAGAGCAGTTGAGAGAAATGAACAACTCGGGCAACCAATGAGGGATCTCAATCCTTGCTTCTAAACCTTAAACTGATAATGTAAATCTCTTCTACTCACTTAGACGACGCTGTATGTGAAGGAGAGAGCAGCAATTATGAGTTGAATTGAAGCAATTGAGTTGAGGTGTTGAAATCGGGCAATTGAGGAAAAGCTCAAATCCTTAGGTGGCAAACTCGAATTGGCAATGCATATAGGCTCTACACACTCACACGATGCTGCTAGAGTGATGAAGATTGGCAATTGAATGAAGGAGATATGATTTGAGTCAAGAGGTGAACTCGGATGAATGAATTATGAACTTAAGAGGTGAGCTACAATGACAGAGAGCAAAGGAGTGGCCTTGGTGCTATGAGATGAGTATATATAACATGTAAGATGGTCTAGAAGCTTCTACTAGTCGAAGAGAAGTGAAGAGAATGTCAAACTCAGTCAACAGTAAAAAATTGAGCCTTGGATTCATATTAAATGGGACCCACACCATAACTGAAGTAGAAAATCATGTTCATAAGCCAGGGCAGTTCAATTGATGATGTATAGTTAGTGTATGGCCTAATCCCTTGTGTGCACCCCTTTTATTGCTTATAGAAACTCCCAATTAGCAAAAAAAAAACAGAAGAGAGAGAGACAGAGATTCATTCATTCTAGCATCAATAGTGAGAGAAAGCAAGAAACAAGAAAAAGAAGTTGGTATAATCGATTGATCTCAGTGTTTCACTTGAGAACTCGATTCATTACCCCAATTGCTTGATCATAGGTGAGTTCTAAACTTTGTCCTTTGTCAATTAGGAGTTTGCAAGTTTGATTCTTGAAAATCGGGGTTTGAGAAGTGTGATTATAATCGTCTTATAAATAACAGTATTATCGCTTTTGATTTTGTCGATTTTCCTTACAATTTCTTCCTTTTTTCTTTCTTTTCTTACTAGTGACAAGCTTAGTATGCATGAATCTTTTGATTTTTTTATTGATTTTAATTGAGAACGAGTAATTGGATCACTGTGTTGATTGATCTCGATCGAAATCTGAGAACTCGACACAATACTGCATCGTTTCCTCGATTCCTTGCTCAAACATCATGAAGTGCATCAATTATCATTCATAGAGCATATGGTAAGACTAGTAGAGCTACTTATGAACCGATCGATCTCAGCTGAGGCTTGATAATGCATCTTAGTTTCACGATTGTGAGTTTCTGATAGAATCGAGTTTCTGAGCTAATAGAGAAGTGAATTGTGCATAGATTGAATGCATTCTACTAGATACTGTTAGCATATAGAATGGTAGAAGTGTAAATAATGCAAGAAGTGAATAAAAATTAAGGATTTTGGCACAATCGGAATCGGTACCAATGAACACCGAACGGTACCATTATGCATTGTATCATATTTAGGTCATGAATCGATTTAGATTGCATTAATGATACCAATTCATATTAGCACACATAGGCGACGCGAATTGAGCAGTTAATTGTCAAAAAAATCGATTAATTTCATTGAATTTATAAGAATTGAGATTCGATACCGAACAATACCAATATGTTCTATTTGGCACTAGTGTACAGCGTGAATCGCCATATTGATCATCGATCGAACACCGTAGAGAAGTTCCTTGTGGCAAGGTGATGCTAGAGCACCTGTCTGATCGGAGAATGATGGTCCCTTAGTCGCCGGCGACGCCACCAACACGAATCTCAGCGAAGCTATTGACCGGGGAGTCAAAGAAACACGGGAACATGAATATTAGCGCACAAACACGAGTATTGATGCGTTGGAGTGAATCTTGGAGAGAATCGGACGTTTGCAATAAATTACAGTTTAAAAGAAAATAGCAAACACATCTAGGCCCTTTATCGTTTAATGGATTAATCTCATAATAGATCCAACGATCCACATTAAATAACAGAGTTAAAAGGGAAAGGGCTGGCCCAGCTGTGTGTTGGGCCCAATTTGGGAAAATAAAGAGAAAAGAAAGAAAAAAAATGAATCTGGCCCAATTGTTTAAAGCTCATTAAGTTAATAACAAAAAATTAAATTTAATTAGTAAATAAATCATTTGAAAATGTTTTTAAACTCCAAATTGACTCAAATTTATTTCTAAAAATCCATTGTTTTTAATAGTATTTTTCAGGATGAAAATACTTTATTTTAATAATGGTTATAATATTTTAATAATTCAAAATTAAAATCGTAGTAATATGAATTTCTATTTGGACCAAGTTTTGACTTGGAGTTTTAAATATAAATAAATATAAATAAAAATTTATAAAATTCATATAAAATATCAGAGAATAATATATGATTTTTTATGATTTTTTTAATATAAAAATATTTTGTGAATATTGGACATAATAATAATAGATAAATAAATAATAATAAAAGGCCCTTTTATATGTGATAATGCTTTAAAAAAATATAGTATAATAAAATAAAGAGAAAAATAAAATCAAATCAGTAAATAAATAAAAAATAATATTGTAAATAAAATAAAAGGAAAAGTGAAAATAATAAGAAAATAATATATTAAAATATTATGATAAGTAATGATGATCATGATCATGATCATGATCATGAGGTAATCATGATCAGGAGGTGATGATGTCCTGATCAGACAGTGATGATGATCATGTGACAGAGATGATCATGTTAAAATGGTAATCATGTAGGGATGATGATCATGATGATGATCACATGATGATAGTCATGATCACACTAAGATGATAATCATGTAGAAATGATAATCATTCAAGTAAGATGATCAGTTAATGATGATGATCATGATCACACATGGATGTTGATCATATAGAGATGATGATAATGATCACACGGAGATGATAATCATGTAGAGATGATAATCATTAAGGTAAGATGATTAGTTGATGATCATGATCATGATCACACAAGGATGTTGATAATGTAGAGATGATGATAATGATCACACTGAGATGATTATCATGTAGAGATGATAATCATTTAAGTAAGATGATCAGTTGATGATCATGATCATGATCATACATAGATGTTGATCATGTAGAGATGATAATCATGATCACAGTGAGATGACAATCATGTAGAGATGATAATCATTCAGGTAAGATGATCAGTTGATGATGACGATCATGATCACACGAGTATGTTGATCATGTAGAGATGATGATAATGATCACACTGAGATGATAATCATTCAGGTAAAGATGATCAGTTGATGATGACAATCATGATCACACGAGAATGTTGATCATGTAGAGATGATGATAATAATCATACTGAGATGATGATCATGCAGAGATGATGATCATTCAAATATGATGATAATCATGATCACACTGAGATGATAATCATGCAGAGATGATAATCATTCAGTTAAAATGATCGGTTGATGATGATGATCATGATCACACGGGGATGTTGATCATGTAGAAATAATAATCATGTAGTGATGGTGATCACATGATGATTATGATAATGATAAATGTCACATGATGGACTATATCATGTGAAGAAGATAAGGAAAAGAAGAAGCAGGATGACAATCACATGACCTATCAGACATCACTCGCCTTGTGAAACGTGCAACTTTGACCTCGAGTTTGTCAAAGTGACATGATTCATTTTAGCGTGTCTACCTCAATGTTAAATCAGCCAAGCTACTTCGAATTTAACTTTGTGTGTACGGTAGCCCTAGATTTATGAATTGGCTCAATGCTTCAGATTCATAATCTAGAAGATCAGTGGGATATGAATACGAGTTAAGTTCGTTAAATCTCCTGATTCACCAACCCTCAATACCAGCTAGCTCAGTGCTTCAAGCTTGGGTTCTGTCGCCCTGTATCAAAAGGTCATATGTAGGTTCATGAATTGGCTCAGCGCTTCACATTCATAATCTAGAATATCAGTTAAGACGTGCATGCGAGTTAAGATCGCTAGTCTTCTGATTCACCAACCTCAAAGTTAGCTAGCATAGCGCTTCAGACTTAGCTTTGTGTGATTAGATGAGTTTTGTTGCCCAGTAACAAAATCACACACCTAGGTTCATGAATTGGCTTAGTGTTTCAGATTTATAATCTAAAGATCAGTAAGATGTGCATACGAGTTAAGATCGCTAATCTTCTGATTCACCAACCTCAACACCAGCTGACGTCTCGCTTCAAGCTTGGATTTGTGTGATTGGATGGGTGAATGTCGTCCTGTATCAAAAAGACGTGCCTAGGTTCATGAATTGGCTCAGTACTCTACATTCATAATCTAGAAGATCAGTGGGACGTGCAAACGAGTTAAGTTCGCTAGTCTACTGATAGACCAATTCCAAGATCGACTAACACGAGTTGTCTGATTTTGTATAATTGGTTGGATGTCAGCTACCTTATAAAATCTCACGCCATAGGTTTTGGATTGTCGAACCCATAAGTCCTTAAGCTGACTCATTCATTAGACCACACCCATACCGAGCGCGTCACGATTAATTGACCACTTATGTTTGTTTATTAATGAAATTTTGCTTTTTCCCTTTTAGAGATCCAAGAGGTGCTTGGAGGGTGATAACCCGGGGTAATTAACGGTGGGGGTTTGCACCCATCGAAATCTTAAAATTCTCACAATCTCTAAAAAACCTCTAAATGTGCATCCATAATCATAATAAAACCCACAAAATGCACGCTTAGAAGGATCTGACCGTATCCTTCTTCCGTAGCTCGCCGCATGAGTGGAGGGGCGCGCGAAAAAGAGTCGCACAACGTCGCTGGTCGGATTAAACATGGGTTTACCCTATCTAATCGTTTAATTGTGTTTTTTGGATTTATATTATGACTTAATACTAACAAAAAATTATATATATATCTGCTAAAAGATTAATTATATATTAACTAATATCAAGTTGTTTAAAAGTACATAAAAATGTTAATATATATATTTAATTATTTTATTTAGATTAGATCAAATCAGATCAAAGAAAATTTGATTTGAATTTAAACAGGTTAGATTGAATCTAAAAAATAATAACGATTCAATTCGAATTCGATCCGAGCCAATCTAATACACACTCCTAATCCCTTTTGTTATAAAAAAGAAGTAAGACAAAATAAATAAAAAGGTTGTTGTTGTTTTTGTTATAAAAAAGAAGTAAGACAAAATAAATAAAAAGGTTGTTGTTGTGGTTACATTAACATTGTTCATAGCCTCGGCTAGCCTTCGCATCTGTCTATCAATTAATAGAAGTTCCATTGACAAACATCTCTAAATGGAGATCGGCTTCTCATCCTCGAGCAAACAAGACAGCCGACTGAAAGAGACTATGAGGGAGTCGGAGCGAGCTAAAATGATTCCAGCCGAGACTAGAGAACATCAAGGGTCTTTTCACTTTTGACTGCATAAGCTAGCTAGCTAGCAAAAGAATGGACACCGTACGATGGGTAATGGGTGATGAAAAAACAAAGAAAGAATGGGGCCTGATGTAATGGTAAAGGTAAATACTCCTACGGAGGCAACAATGCAATTTCAGGAATAGGAGAAATTTTCAGTACAACATTGATAGCTCGTTTGTGGCATAGGAAAAGAGCACATCACAACAAAAGTTTGAAAGTATAAGACCGAACAAAAAGACCGGGAACAGAAGCAAACAAACAGAGAATGAAAAGACCCACTTGACCAGAGCCTTTGAGGGAAAAAAGACCAGATCCGACGATGTAGAGTAAAAAAATCTGTTAACCAACGTTAGAGATGAAATACCATTCATAGGTACTGATTAACAGTGTCAAAACGCCAGGCCTTAATTTTATTGCAGATTGTAGACGGGCCTTAATTTTATTGCTAATCTTTCCGCCTTCTGACTAACCATGTCTTGTCATCTGATCAGATCCGTTAATACTTTGTACGGAACTTGCTGTTATGTCCCAAACTGGATCAATAACAAGATTAATAGGATAATTTGATAGAAGAAAGAAGAACAGCGGAGAATTTTTGGATTAAAATGGATTTTATTGAATAATTGCCTAGCAGTGATGAAAAAAAAGAAGATACAACAAAATTGTTTTGATAGAGTTTCAGAATTCATTCAATCGACAAATTGAATATAAGCACTGAACCTATTTATATTAAAGCAATTACATGAGTAAAAGTAAAACTGTAGAAACAGCGTCGTCAGAATCCCAACAATATCTTCAGCCAACATAACCAATCATCACAGCTCCTCCATTTGTGCTGTTAGTCCTCTTCTCTATTAGCCCTTTTAAAAGCTTATATGCATTGGCCTCTCCAGAATAAAGTTATAGGTCCAGCTCGATTACAGCCCATGCAGCCCTTAGTCTCATCCGTATAATGGACCTAGTCAATTCTCTTGTCACTGTTACTCTTTTACCATTACTTCTGCACACCATAACAGTACATAACAATGACCCATTCTCCAAATCAAACTTGTCCTCAAGCTTAGATACAAGAAATAATTGGCACAAAGACCCATAGTCTTCCTGGCACCCATTTTAATTACCATAATGAGTTTCTTATGCCATGGTTTTTGCTCATTACTCAAGTGGCACATGGGATGCAGCTGCACACCAGTTGTAAATATAGGAGATGAGGTGAGAATCAAGCCTATCAAAATTCTTGATAAGCGGTTGATAACGAAGCATAACAAGACCAGCAATGAGAAGATGCTTTGTGTAACCTCACCCCACTATTCTACTAGAAGCTTGAAAATAATTTGTACCACAGTGCCACTATATAGGTACTGTCTTGTACCACTTACCGATTTCACTGTAGTGGTGCGGTGAAATCAGTACAGTGGTACAAAAACAGTACTTGACTCTGATACCAATTGAGTCAATTCCCTTGTCACTGTCATCCTTTTGCCATTACTTCGGCACACCATAACAGTACACGGCACTTGCTCGTTACATCGATGTCACGTCATATATATCTAGATCATCCTCTTAGATTGGAAAATTCATATTTAGAGAAATTTTACTACCGAACACATGACATTCGGCTTCGTTTAGAGCAATTGTATGATCTGATTCAATCAGAACTGTTCAAATTTGAGCATTTTAGTTCAGTATCACGCAATGGACAAAGTTATTTCCAAACCTCAATCATTTAATTACATTTTGTCTATTTATTTTTAAGTTTTGGAATCAAGAGTAGATGTAGTTGTTGATGCAAATACACAGGGTTAATAAAATATCTTTGATATCTCTCTTGTTTCCTTAGCATGATAAATATTTCCAGCAACTTTACAAAAAAGTTTACCCAGAGACCTCTCTTTTTTAAATATAGAACTAGCTAGACCAAACACCGAGCAATACCATCACACCAGCACATTTTATTGTACTCAGATGCGCAAGGAATATATGGGGTGCCAGTCTGGCCCTGGCCTAGCTTGACCCGGTACAATATAACAACCCCCAGGCTATATGGAATTGTGGATTATTATAAAATTGTTTCTTCAATTTTGTCTTTGTAAGTAATTTTGATGCTTTGTTCTGGCTTCAAGACATGAACAATGATTCATCAATGAAATAATTTGTTACTTTTTTTTCACAAAAAGTGGTATATACCAGATAGTTTTGGTACACAACTTGGTACCTAGACTTACCAACAACCACAAAATAACAGAATCAAAGAAAATATTAAATACTTCTACTACTTCAATATTATAATAAAATTTAACAAAATAAAGCAGCTAACACATTTAAGTCTTTAACAAAAAATTTCTTATCAGATATTAGAATCTAAAAGTATCTTATGCATTTCAATCTCCTTTTTGCCCCAAGCTTACAGTTTCTGACCGTAATAACCTGTTAATGTTGGTTGAACAAAATACATCTCTACTAATTATACTACTGGTGCACTTATACCTACTGAATTCTCAATGTTTCTTAGTTCATAGTACTTTTAGTCCTCAGCCACACTAAACCACGGCCTCTAGTAGCTCTAGTTCTAAAATAATTTCTGTTATCTGCACTGACAGTAAATTTATACTAGATGCTAAAATATTATATAATGTATTTTAGTAATTTGAGCCCTTAATAGAACACCAGTAATTTGCTAAAGCTATGATTGATCCTCTAAAGTATTTAACACTTTTACAATTGCCCCTTTAAAAATTATTCTATTCGTTTCATTTCAAATTACCCAAAGAAAAGTTTCTCTAATCAATTCACACAATTTAGGGTCTTTATATAATATGCAAGCATCATTTTTTCACAGATTTTGAATTGAATTACAATTGAAAATAAAGCTATTATAACTAACAAGTCAGTTTCATTGACATAATGCTAATGAACGGTGTACAAATAGGTGGTCCATAGTTTCTACAATATTATAGAATATGCATTTATCTTCACTTTGCCATCCTTTTTCTAAGATTATCTTTAATTAATAACTTATTCGTCGGAACTTACCAAAGAAATTTTTTAATCTTTAAGAGTATAAAAGAAGACCATATTATTTTATATATTTTTTTAGAGACGTCTCCAATTCTAACCAAGTATGACAAGAGTGGGTGTTAAATAATCCATTAGAGTTTCATCTCCGAAGTATATTATCCTCATTATTTTCCAGAGTAATATTAGACAATAATCAACAGTAAATGTAATTGATCTCTAAGGACAGTACTCAAAACGCTATCAAAGTCTAAATAAAACCGATTGTATCCTATAAATTGTGCTACGGTAATATTTTTATCAGAAGCTAAATCAAATAATAAGGAAAATTGAGATTGTAGTGCACATCCTGATATCCATTTATCTTTTTAAAATAATGTGTTTTGTTCATTTCCTATTTGTTTATTTATACCTGTATTGAATATAATTATTTCTTTATTAACTTCTTTTTAAAAAAAAAATAGATGCATTTATTAATGATCTTCTACTATGATATCTACTTCTAATTATTTTTTTCCAAAGTCTTTTTTTCTTTAAGATCATTATATCTCCATAATTATTTACATAATAAAAGCTTATTCATATTTTTTTGAATTAATTATGCCCAAATCTCTTTGTTCCATGCGGTTATATATCTCCATAAGTATTTTTTTTCTAGTTATGCTCCCACCAAACCATAAGAATTTCCTAAATTTATCAATTATGTTTCTAACTTTTGCTGATAATCTAAAAATAGATATCAAATAGATTGAAATTGTACTTAATATTGCTTTAATTAGTGTTAATCTTCCTCTAAGTGAAAGTAATTTTTCTTTTTAGTTTTCAAATTTTTACTCTATTTTACTAATTAGGAAATCTCAATCTTTAGTGTTCAACTTTTTCTAGTGTAAGAGAACTCCCAAGTAACTAATTGGAAATGATGCTATTTTACATCTTAAAATCTTAAAATATTGGCATATTGTATACTTTGCTATGACGCTATACTCAGTAGCACTAATTCACTCTTTTTAAAATTAATTCTTAGACCAGATAGATTTTCAAATGCTATTAATAATTGTTCAATAGTATCTATCATTCTGGTGTTAGCAGATATAAAAAACAATATATCATTAGCAAAGTTAAAATTAGTAAGATTATCATCTTTAAATTTTCCTACACCTTTAATATATCGTGAAACTTTTGCTTTCTGTAGCATTTTAGATAAACAATTTTCTACTAAATTAAAAAGAAAATGTGACAAAAGATCATCTTTTCTTAATCCATTCTTACTTTTAAAGTATGAAGTTGTAATGAACATTATGACAATTATCGAATATTTTATTTATCATTTGATCTGAAGGTACAGGGAACTACATATATTTGATAATGCAGAATATTACACAGGAATATGTCACCGAATCTGCCAGGATATTAAGGCATTAGTTCCGGTGTACGAGTGCACGAAGAACAAGAGTCTCGACTGTGAGTCCTGGACCCAACCCAATGAGCAACCCAAATTCTTCTCCCTCACCGATAGTGGCATTCCCTTCTTGTTCGGAGCGCCGCCTCATTTCCTCCATGACAAAAAACACAGTACTGCTCTCCATATTGCCGTACTCAGCTAAGACATGCCTGCTCACGAGCTGTGAGCAAATGTTGGCTTTGTTACATACATCTTGGCTTGTTAGGTTTGTTACATACCGATATCCGAGAAATTGTTAGTCACTGACTTATTAGCTTTATTACATACTGATATCTGAGAAATTATTAATCACTGACTTGTTAGTTACTATATTAGTATGTCAGTATATCTGATATTATTTTCACTTGTAATTTAGCATGGGACCAGGGTTGAATCTTGAAACCACAGAGGAGATTGATATGATACAAATTGATGCAAGAACTGAAACTCAAAACCCTAATGTACCTGAACAACCCACAAAAAAGAGGAAATGACGTGAACCATACTCTGATGTGTGGAAACATTTCAAAAGGGAAAGATAAGAGATGATGGTAGTTATGATGCTATATGTAATTATTGTGAGAAATATTATAAGCAAGGTAATCAAAATAGCACTAGCTCTTTGAAATATCACATTACCAAAGGCTGTAAGAAAATCCCATGGGCTGTGAGACATAATAAACTTGATGCCTTATAAAAGATGTTGCAGGCTGGCAACACAACAGGTGCATGAGTTAAAATTATAATTTATACTTTTAATTTTGCATAGTATTCATGTTAGTGCTAATAACTATCTTCTATTTCATGTAAGTGTTAATAGGTGGGGCAAGTCCTGCTGTTTGGGAGTGTGATCCTGCTAGATGTAGGAAAATTTTTTCAAGGATGATAATTACACATGAATATCCATTTAATTGTGCAAAGCATAATTTCTTAAAAGTCTTTGTAAGTGATCTTCAACCATGTTTTAAAATGGTATCAAGGAACACAGTGAGAATGGATTGTCTTTGTAAGTGATCTTTAATTTGCTGGCTTGTAGCATTGTTTGTTGCTCTGTTGTTTGTTGCTGGCCTTGTAGCCTTGCTTGTTGCTGGCTTGTTGTCTTATTGTTTGTTGCTGGCTTGTTGCCTTGTTGCTTGTTGTTGGCTTGTTGCCTTGGTAGTTTATTATTTGGCAATAAATGACATTTGTGTTTCATTTTTTAAACGGTTAACGAAATAAAATTTTATAACTGTTATTGAAACGAAATAGTTAATGCAATTATGTATTTTCGTGATTGTTATAATCGTTTGACATCCCTATCCATCTCCATAGGCTGATTTAGACTTTGGTACAATAATGTTTGCGAATCATGACTAACTCGAGCCATTTTGGTGTTGAGAGTATCGAGTTGTTACTTTATAAAAGCAGAATTTAATAATTTTTTGTATAGTTGTGAACAGGTACTAAGTGGTTTCTAAATTCGTAAATTTATGAGTTAAATTTTCATCTCATAAAAAAAAACTTCTGAATTTTTATATTCTGCAAAGAGCTTGCCCAAGTAAAATTAATCCAGATCCCGGCTAATGGAGGTCCTACAAAGCCCTCCGAACAAAATACTTAGAATTGATGATATTCGTGCCCCACCGCAATTCGTATATCTTCAGCGGATTTTCGATTTTGTAGAATTCTAGATTATTAGATTGAATAAAGGCATGTCTAGGATGCTACTAATTGTCCAGTAATGAATAGAGGCAATTGATTTCGATCTTGTCGTATACATTTTATTTGTGTAGTTAACATGATGTGTTGTATCACTACACTACAAAAGAGTTTTTACAGCGGTTATTTTCTCAAGTTAGCAGTGGTTTTATAACCGTTGTTATTGAGAGCGCTGCAAAATTTAACAGCAGTTTTGTTAAAAACCGCTGCAAACCGTTTACAACGGTTCTTATAGAACAACTGCTGAAAATACCATTTACAGCGGTTTTTAACTAAAAAATCAGTGTAAATATGATCATTTACAGCAATTTTGTCGTTAAAAACCGCTGTAAATGGTATTTGCAGCGGTTGTTCTATAATCAAATCAAAAAAATATTTAAGCAAATCAATTAAAGATTTTAAAAATTAACATTAACGCTCGCTGCAACCCGCTATGCGTCGTTGCCTAGTCTCGCTTGCTGCTGCCAGTCCCGCTTGCCGTTGCCCGCTCCGGACCCGCTCCAATCACTCGCTCCGGTCCGTTTCCGTTACTCACTTCGTTTGAGAGAAGATAGAGGAGAAGTTTGTTGTTAAGACAACAAGAGAAGAAAACAGAAAATTTGATCAATTTTGGTGAAATTTTATATTATTTCAAGCTCAAAAAATATTCAAATTTGGAGCTCGTTTAATGGTGGCAACTGCTAGTTGGGAGGGAAAGAGAGAGTCTATAGCTAGAGCAGCAGCACTTATTAGCAACTTTATAGCGGGTTTTTTACAGCGGTTGTTAACAGAAAAACGCTGCTAAGTTTACAGCGGTTTTTAGCTGAAAACTGCTGTAAAACCCATTTACCGTTGTAGTTATGCAGTTGTTTTGGAGGCAGACAGTTTCATCTTCAAAACTTCTTACATTCAGGGGCGGATGCACACTATTCCAGGGGGGGTAGCGCCCCCCCTGGATTTTGAAAAACAGTGCTTTTCGGTAATACTTTCGGTAGTTTCCTCCCCCTGGAAATTTTTTTTGCCCCCCCTGGATTGTCTGATTAATTTTATTGAGAAAAAAATATTTAATATCATGTATAATGAAATAATTATGCAAACATATTAAAATATAAAGTTTTATAGACGAAAATTTTCTTCATCAATTTGATTATCTATTACTTTGAGATTTATTTTATTGTTATTTTTAATATATAAAATGTTATTATTCTAATAATTTTTTTATTAGGTAAGAATATATATTAAATTATTATTATTTTATTTAGTACCCGATTAGTTAATGGATTTAAACCCGATAAACTATTACAATCCGATATTTGCCCCCCCCCCCGACTAAAATCCTGCATCCGCCCATACTTACATTAATACAAGTATGCATGTGTTAGCAAAAATAGCACGTGTATTGACTCTTCAAATGGTCCGGGTTACTTCTGTAACTGCTCTAATGGATACGAAGGCAACTCTTATCTACTGGATGGCTACCAAGGTCAACTCTTTTCATTGAAATATAGTTTATTTTTTTCCTTTTTATATATCGTTTCTTGTTGTTGATTATTATCGTTATTTTCAGTACTTGCAAGGTTCCATGGCGATGGTCTTTCCATTTATTTTAATTTCTTTTGCAATTTTAGCTTTTTTTTATTTGTTTGATTATATTCATCTTCATTTTTCTCTTCGCTGGGTCCTTTTTTTTCTCTGGTTACAAGCAAAGCTTATAATCTCAATAGGAGAAGAGGGATATGGCAATGGATGTTTCAGTAGATATAATGACATAATACGTGCCCCAAACATTTTACCGTTTGTTTTAAACTGGTTAATTACAAAGTTTTAATCTGCACTTCTTTTTTTCTCTGCAGATATTGATGAATGCCAACGTAGTTCCATCTGCTCTGGGAATAGTATATGCATTAATACACCAGGAGGCTACAATTGCATTTGTCCACCGGGCACACGGGTCAGTGATATATACAAGAAATACGACATGCACTGAGATTAACGGTCTACCACGATCGGCTAAGCTTGCTATAGGTACAAATTAATTTAATGCAGCGGGATAACATTCTATGTTCTTCCCCTTTTAAAAGAGTGTAGTAATAAATTAATAATGTCTGAATGTGTTTTTTTAGATAAATTAAGAGGCATCAAGCAAATCGAATTTAAATATTCCTAAAAAAATTCAACTGAATTTTAAATTTACACTCTTTTAAACGGAAAGCATTATTTTTATCGCTAAATGAAAACTTGTTAATGCGAACATAATTAGACGAGATGCAAATTCCACAATCTAAAACCTTTACAAAGAGCAAGTAATAGAAAACAATAATAAAGCATACTTCAATTCAGAAATCCTCCATTTAGCACTATCATCATTACTATTGCACAATAAACCATAAATTAAACATAATTGCGACTTGGTTGTGACTTCTGAATCTCAACCATATTTAGTTGCACTACGTAACCACCTAGAAGTTTCAGTTTTAGGGATGGACCAAGTTATAAAAATTGTGTGATTCGCTGATTCTAGTTTACAACAGCTAAAAGGGTACATTTATTCCTATTGTACAATCAACGGTTTAACTCATATCAGGACAGATTGGGCCAAATTTCTATTTTTCAATGTACCAAATAGAAATCATGGAATTACACAATTATAATTATAATTTACTATTATTAATTTCATATATATTAGTATTGTTGTTATTGTTATTATAAATTAAGAAAATAGTCTCTTACAATACAGTGACAGTGTGACACTTAATTTACCTTCTCTTTCTGTTTTTTCTTTTTAATTTCTGTAGGCATTAGCACATCTTTTGTGCTGCTCATATTTTGCTTTCTTTTGATGCAAATCGTACATGAAAAAAGAAAGGTTACCAGCATTAGGGAGAAGTACTTCCAACAATATGGGGGAGACTACTACTTGAACAAATGAGATGCAAACATGGCAATGCATTTACTGTTTTCACCGAAAGAGAACTTAAGGAGGCTACAAACAACTTTAATGAAGCCGAGTTGCTTGGCCAAGGAGGAAACGGCAGTGTTTACATAGGAACTCTAAAGAGCAACGAAGAGGTAGCAATAAAAAAGTGTAAGACAATTGACGACAAAAATAAGAAAGAATTTGGTCAAGAAATTCTAATTCTTTCTGAAATAAACCACAAAAATATTGTTAGGATCCTTGGATGTTGCTTAGAAGTAGAAATTCCAATCTTAGTTTACGAGTTCATTCAAAATGGAACCCTTTTTGACCTTCTCCATGGCGCTTCCCGTATTTCATTGAGCATTCGTCTCAGAATTTCTCAAGAGGCTGCAGAGGCCCTTGCCTATTTGCATTCGTGGGCAAATCCTCCAATTGTGCATTGTGATGTCAAATCTTCCAATATCCTTTTAGACGAGAATTATGTGGCCAAGGTGTCAGATTTTGGTGCATCTGCCTTAGCACCATCTGATAAAGATTTATTTCTAACCCTTGTACAAGGAACTCCTGGTTATCTAGACCCAGAGTGCATGCAAACTGGTCAATTAACAGTGAAAAGTGATGTGTATAGTTTCGGTGTGGTTCTTCTGGAACTTCTGACTCGTAAAAAACCATTCTACCATGAAGGACTGGAAGAAAGAAGTCTTTCGACGTCATTTTTGGCTGCCATGAAGGAGAGCAAACTCGATGAAATTTTGGATGTGCAAATTCTAGATGAAGAGAACTTGAATCTGATCATGGGATTAGCTGAGCTAGCGAGAGAGTGCTTGAATATGGAGGGGGAGAAAAGGCCAGAAATGAGAGAAGTTGCAGAACGACTGGATAAGTTGAGGAAAATTTTGAAGCATCCCCAGGGGCAAAATAATCATGATGAGATCGAAAGCTTACGTGTTGGATCTTCAAGTAATCTCGATTTGGAAATGACATCATATCGTAGTTTGGAGAAAAAAGCAATGCTGGTTATGGAGACTGAACGGTGATTAAATATGCACACATATAGAGTGCACTTCATTGGGGTATTACTCTAGTGAATTAATTAGGTTTTCTATTGGCGGTTGTCTATTGTAGGTGTTGTGTAGAAAAGAATAAATTGTTGTATTGATATTTTCTTTTGATCTTTTTTGTTTTTTATATTTTGACGTTTTTTTTTTCTGTTTGTGTACAATGCATTATTTGTCTAGGCTTTGGGATTTTGTGAACTCTTATTTCTGTATGTTATATTGTTTAGTTGATTCTTGAGAAAGAGTAGCGTTTAACTGCATGCATGTTCCGTCAAGAACAAACCAAGTTAACAACTGATACCAATTAACTAATAAACAACTAATTATTACTGCATTTCTTTCAAGAAAAATTAAACAACTAATTAATCATATATCAATCCTGGCAGCGCGGCCTACGTACTGCCATCCGCAAGCACAACTTGGGCATTTTTTATTTTTGTAGAATTGTTTGATTATAGCGAATTGCCTATAAATTTTAGAAAGGCTTGTCTCATCCATTTTAATTGGTAAAATAACAGATGGAAGTTTCTCCCGGAGGTGGTCTGAACAGGTGCAGGTCTCTCTCTAAGCTCTTGAACCATGATACCATTACCACATATCAAAGACTGGATCTCAATTTTAAGTTAAAACCCAAATCTCTCAATTCCGCCCCGAAATCTTATTGAATTTTCTTCATAGGCAATAATTGCATTATGTCGTATGGGATGGCTACTGATTGAATGGTAGAGATCAGTAGATAATCTACGTACTATAAGTTGCTCAATTATTGTAATTACGATGGCCCACTACTGTCATGAGTTGTAGTCAACGTTAACGATTTATGGCAAACTTTTTGCTATTTTCAAAGAGTGGCATTGACCGACTTAAGGTCACCTTTCCCAGTCTTCGGTGCATTCCAAAACTGACCTCTCTTAAGTCTTAACTGTCATTAATTCTACCGACGAAATTGGTCTCAGCCCAGCTAGGGAGTTGGAAAATTTTAAAATGGAGTTCAATAATAATTTAATATTAATTTATATTATTATATTAAATGTTGAAAAATATTGTACCATAATATATCAATTATTCATTTATTTACACATATTTTTACGGTTCAAGTTAGTTAACAAGCCAAAATGTCTACAGAATCATTTTATTAAATTATCTAAAAAGTCTAAAAATTATTTTATGAAATTATCTAAAAAATGAAACTCAATACATATAAATCATTTGACTTACGCGAAGATTATTGTACCATAATATTATTTTTTTCTCCTAGGACAATTTTGAAAGCAAAATTAATTTGAATATGAATCTAAAATAATAATAAATTTGCTTTTTTGAGAAAAAAATTGGACAAAGAAATAATTTTATAAATTATTTCTTCTTAAAAATTTACAAGAATTGAATTTGTTACTTTTATAATAATTAAAAGGATAAAAATTTAGTTCTTATTCAATCTCTAAGAAATTTAAGAAATTGTTAAATTTATATAACAAAACAGTTCACAAGAAAATAGAGTTCACTAGTGGAATTTTATATGTAATTTATGGGGTGTTCTCTCAATTGCGAAGGCAGCAGAAGGCCAAATGCTAGCAAAGCATGGCTGTCAGGCAAAATGTGGTGCCGTCGACATACCGTATCCATTTGGTATCGGCCCCAATTGCTCCTTCAGCAAAGGGTTTGAGATCGCTTGTAATATGACTGGTGAAAGAATGGTCCCATTTCATGGCGATGTGGAGGTGCTAAGCATCATGCCAACAAAAGCACAAGCAAGATTGTACAACTCCATCTCCTGGCAGTGCTATGATCCACCTACTGACAACACAACTTGGAGTCTTTGGAATTTTAATTTAATTGGCACAATATATACGTTGTCAAGTCTCGACAATATATTTATAGTAATGGGATGTGAGACACTGGCATTCAACATAATGTGGGAGATAGACAACAAACGGAAATACCCATACCGCACAGGCTGTGTATCGACCTGCTACAATAAGGAAAGCCTAATTAATGGTTCATGCTCCGGCAATGGCTGCTGCCAGACCTCAATTCCATCTGGTATTAACTACTATAATATCACCTTCGATAGAAATTACCATAGTACTCAGAATTGGGATGGTCACTGTAGTTATGCAGTGATAATGGAGACAACTAGTTTCAACTTCAGTACTTCTTATATCACGACAACTGATTTCTGGTGGGCGCATAATGGCACGGTGCCTGTTGTCCTCGACTGGTCCATAGGGAATGAAACATGTAAAGCAGCTTATTCCAACATGAGCAACTATGCATGTGTCAGCAATAATAGTGAGTGTATCGACTCTGCAAATGGTTCGGGATACATCTGTAACTGCTCAACAGGATATCAAGGCAACCCTTATCTCCAGGATGGTTGTCAAGGTCAAATTCTTTCACTGAAATTCACTTCATTTGTTTTTAATTTATGGCTTATTTTTGTTACTGCTTTTTTTTTGCCCGGTGATAGATTTTTGAGCTAATTTGTTTATTTTATAATTTCTATCATCTGTTTTATTATCATTTGCTGATCATCATTTGATTTTTCTTTTTTACTTCTACCAAAAATTTAGCATTCGTAATTATAATCATACCAAAAATCATTTGGTTTTCATTGTTTTCTGTAAACATTTGTTTTTTCCTCTCTGCAGATATCAACGAATGTGATGATAAGTCCATATGCTCTGGGATGTGCATAAATACAGAAGGATCATACCATTGTGTTTGTCCATCAGGGACACAAGGCGATGCTACAAGAAACGGGAAATGCTTTCCTGTTAACCGTCTATCACAATGGGCCAAGCTAGCTATAGGTAAACAATTAATACCAGGAATATGATGATTATTCTGAACAAATTAAATAGCATGTATTGCAGTATCCAGATTCATTATTCTAAAATCAAACAACCAGGATAAGATGCTATGTTATTAATTACCTTAAAGAACACAATCTTGTGTAATTATTTGTGTATAAGTTAATGAATATAGTACATAAAAAACGTTACCCTCAATTTATTATCCAAAATATGAATGACTATCCTGAACTCTTTTGCAATTAATTAATAAAATAACAGAGATAACTGAAAAAAATTGCTTAATGCATCAATCCTCTGTCTGTTAGAACTTATTCTAATAACTCTTGTACCTACTGTAACCTTACAATTTCTAAAATGGCTAAAGATTGAAGTGGCTTTATTTGCTAAAAATAGTCTCTATTTTTTCTTATATATTTCTGGCCAATGATGAAAATAACCCTTATGGCTCTGAGGCCTATAATTCCAACTATAATTTTTAATCATTCCTCTCAACATTTTTCTTACACAATTCTGAGTGCAAAAATACCTAAAATCTATGAACTGGCATGCCTATAATTTCCTACAAGTACCTTTCAGAATTTTCAGTATCTAGGGTTGGACAGAATAAGAAGGATTCCATCTTTAAAAATTTATTTTGTATTTGCACACTTTCATGCTTCATGTTCATGTTTCTGTTACCTGTTTGTATTATCTAATAGTACTCTTATGTATTTCACAAAATGATGTCTGGCATATTGTAATTTATATTTAATTTACTGAGTAAATTAATGAACTTGTTTTTCTGACGATTTACTGTCACTTTACTTTTATCCCTGTAGGTGTTAGTTCAGGACTACTGTTGCTTTTGTTTTGCTTCTTTCTGATGCATATTGTACATGAAAGAAGAAGGCTGGCCAGCATTAGAGAGAAGTACTTCCAACAATATGGAGGCCGACTTCTACTTGAAGAAATGAAGTACAATCATGGTGATGCATTCACCATATTCACAGAAGAAGAACTTAAAGAGGCTACAAACAATTATCACGACACTAACGTGCTTGGCCAAGGAGGAAATGGCACTGTTTACAAAGGAACTCTCAATAGCAATGATGTAGCAATTAAAAAGTGCAAGATAATTGACGAGAGAAATAAGAAAGAATTTGGTAAGGAGATGCTAATTCTTTCTCAAATAAACCATAAGAACATTGTTAGAATCCTTGGATGTTGTTTGGAAGTAGAAATTCCAATTCTGGTATACGAGTTTATTCCAAATGGTACCCTTTTTGATCTTCTTCTTAGTGCTTCCTGTATTTCATTGAGCATCCGTCTCAGAATTGCTCAGGAAGCTGCTGAGGCCCTTGCCTATTTGCATTCATGGGCTTCTCCTCCAATTGTGCACTGTGATGTCAAATCCGCTAACATACTTTTGGATGAAAATTTTGTGGCAAAGGTGTCTGATTTTGGAGCATCCACCTTAGCACCATCAGATGAAAATCAATTTCTCACAATGGTGCAAGGAACTCGTGGCTATTTAGACCCTCTATGTATGCAAACGGGTCAATTGACAGTGAAAAGCGATGTATATAGTTTTGGTGTGGTTCTTCTGGAGCTCCTAACTCGTAAAAAGCCATTCTACCTTGAGGGGGCAGAAGAAAGAAGTCTCTCATCATCCTTTTTGACTTCTATGAAAGACAGCAAACTCTATGAAATTTTGGATGGGCAAATTGTTGATGACGAGAACATGCATCTCATCATGAGAGTTGCTGAGCTAGCTAGAGAATGCTTGATTATGGAGGCGGATAAAAGACCGGAAATGAGAGAAGTTGCAGAACGCCTTGACAAGTTGAGAAAAGCTATGAAGCATCCTTCGGAACAGGGCAATCGTGATGAGATTGAAAGCTTATATTTTGAACCATCAAGACATCTTCAGTTGGAAATGACTTCATACCATAGTCTAGAGGAAAAAGCAATGCTGGCTATGGAGACAGGACGGTGATTCTGCATATGGGACGTCAAACAATGCAGTGGTATCAGACCAACATCAGGTGGCATCCAAGATGATTACTTCGGCATTAATTTCCCATTTTCTGAGTCCCTGACTAATAATCTGAAGATACAGCATCAGTATTTCAAATAAGTTTTGTCTGTTTTTTTTGCCATCAGAAATAAAGGCATTTGTATCTTGCCAACACAAGGCACTGACGATTATCAAAAATGAAAATCAGCCGTGTTCAAATAGCCCACGTGTCAGTTATAGGTCCAAATTTGTAGCCAGCGACTTTCTAACTACAATGTAGGCCGAATAGGCCCATTATCTCTATAATTTTTGGTATAAGAAATCGTAAAAAATAAAATAATTGTTAAGGTTCTAAGGACTTGTTACTGTTTAACATTTTATGGTTGAGTGAATAAATGCATCTATGTATATGAGAATCACTGGGATTAGAACTGTTAATTTGGGCATGAAAAAGGAAAAATTTTAAACGCTTAAATAAAATCACATCAGAATGCTTCGATCAACTTAAAGTCAGCCCATTTAGAGCTGAAAAGCCTTACTGAAATTGGGCCAAGGGTAAAATTGGGACTTCAGTGACGCTTTTCTCAGAACCCTAGTCCCTAAGTCGCTATTATCTACTCGTGTATATAATCGATTTTTCCGAACTGAGTTGCCTCTGGCGGCTAAGGAAAGAGAATAGGAGAGGCGAAGAAATTTCTGTGACCTAACTACAGCCACAACAATGGTACGCTTAAATTTCGTTACTTCGATCTTATTGTCCTGATAATTATCGTTCTAGTTTGCTTGATCAGTAATTTTGATAGAATCTCTGAGATTTTTATTTGGTTGTGGTTTTTCTCATATCTTCGAAGATCGAGCTAATATGTGTATTAACTCATCTGGAATTTTTTGGTGGAAGTATTTAGGATTTGTTCATTTGTACGGAAAAGTTGAAAAAATATTTTTTGTTGAAAAATAAAAATCTGCAGAAAAAGAAAATAGTTTTTCTTGTGTTCATTTGTACAGAAAAGAAAATATTATTTTTTTTTCATTTGTTTAGTTGAAAGGAAAAGAAATTTAAAAGCAAAATCGTCCTCGTCGCTAGTTGGAATTTGCTGGTTTCTCCAATAAACAACCAGCGCACTCCTACCAAACTAGGAAATGGACACATTCAGCTAATGTTGCTTATCAATCCCGATTTTTTTTTATCTAATGGTGCACATTATGCAGGTGAACGTGCCAAAGACAAAGAAAACATACTGCAAGAACAAGGAGTGCCGCAAGCACACACTCCACAAGGTGACCCAGTACAAGAAGGGTAAGGACAGTCTGTCAGCTCAAGGTAAGCGCCGTTATGACCGCAAACAATCTGGATATGGTGGTCAGACCAAGCCTGTCTTCCACAAGAAGGTTTGATTCCTCCACCTTTTCCTTTGGTTGTGTTCTTGTCAAATTATGCCCTTTGGTTTTCATGCATCTGTTGTGGTTTAATTGTGTGACTATCTTATACCCTGATTTCAGCCAAGTATTGCATATCTTTCTAAAGGGTACATTTATTAATTGTTCAATCGTTGGGCTTTACTAGGCTTGAATGTTCTATATGTTCAGAGTTGCATCCTCTCTCTATAGCTTTACCTCTGCCAATGTTTCCTATATATTTTACTGACTTCAGTTGTGGGTGTTCTGGAATTGGCTTAACACCCTAAATGTTAGTGTATATGAATATGATAGCTGACATTTGGTTCCTAATGTTAGTTCATTTGGATCCATTTATTTTATTGATGTGCTGACTACGCAGCATCCTTCCCTATACATTTTGTTTGTACCTTAGCATTTAAAATTCTCTCCACATGATCATGATATTAAACTTGCTATGATGTTTTTTAGGCAAAAACCACCAAGAAGATAGTCTTGAAGTTGCAGTGCCAGAGCTGCAAACATTACTCACAGCACGCAATTAAGGTAATTACATTAGTTCCATGTTCAAATGTTGTTTCTATCAATGATTTCGAATCGCATAATGTATCGTGTATCGTGTATCGTAGTATTTAGTATCGTGTATCGTGTATTGTATCGAATTGTTTAAGATACACTAAGTTATTCTAGAATTAAGTAATATAACTAGTTACAAACGAATTTCATTAAAAGAAAGTTTTAATAACAAAATCTATCATACTTCTATGGCGCAACGTTATGTTGCATGCTATATGACCATTAAACACTATCAAAATAAACTACTTCATTGTCAATTTACAAAAATTCAGTTAATTTGTAAAGAAAAGTCACAGACAAATGTACAATTTAAATATTAACATTGTAACACGGAGAAGACACATTTATACCTTGAAAAGGATAAATTATAAAATGTATAAGTTTTCTAACATGTACACACTACACAGTGAAGTCACATTTATAGTTTTATATCTTGTGAATAATTCTATGGGTATCACACTTACACACTAACACAATGTACTGTACACTAAATAATAAATAGTCAAATATTAATATTGTAAAATCGTACCGTATCGTATGATTTGTATCGCCAACCTATAGAATCGTACTGTATCGAATGATTCGTATCGTGAATCGTAAGATACTGCAATCACTGATTTCTATATGACATGAGGTAGTGAACATGATATGAGACATTACTCACAGTACGCATTTACATTAGTTCCATGTTCAAATGTTGTTTCTATATGACATGAAATAGTGAACATGATATGAGACATTACTCATTGCATCGAAATAAATGGAGCACCAATGACTTCTGTAGTGTATAGAACTTCGAATTGAAATGTCATTTCACATTTTTTTTGGGTGGTATATGGTGAACATGATTTCCTTTCTTATATTGGTGCAGAGATGCAAGCACTTTGAAATCGGAGGAGACAAGAAGGGCAAAGGAACCTCGCTTTTCTAAATTTGTATCTTAGTTTTCTGCTTTTTGAAAATTCTCTGCCCTAGGCTTTTGTCTAGGCAGTCTTTGGAGTGTCGTTAGAGATTTTTGGTTATTTTTTGTTGCTGGAGTTATTATATCTTAAAGACAACTGTGGTTACCGAATCAATTTCTGCTTGCCCTACCTTGGATTTAGTTTGTGCATCAGCTTTGATGATTATCTGGTTCTTTGTTAATTTAGTTTTTAATTGAGATTTTTAAATCAGTTGTTGAATCGCATTACTAGCATTTTAGATTTAAAAGTTACTTCAAACTGAAGATAAATTATAATGTGCGTTTATGTCGATGCTAATACAATCTTAATACTGTAGTTATTCTTAAATGGGGATAAATTATAATGCACTGTTATCATCCACCCCTTTTACGAAGTACAAACTACTTAACATTAACTTTTTTGTTGTGATTTTAAGGTTAAGCTTTTTGTCGTCACATCATATTGGGAATTTTAAAAATTATCACTCCAAATTTCTCCTCTAGATTAATGTCACTCTAAATCATCCCGAACTAGATTAATCTTCTATATTGGCAAAATGCCCTCTTTTCCTCTCTTTCGAGTGTCGATCGTCCGATGAAGGTCTTTCGAGTGTCGATCAAGAATCAGCTGGTGGCCTTAGCATCACCTTTGTGAGTGCTGTCCATCGTCAATGGTGTCTAGGGATGGTAATGGGTCGGGTTTATGTTAAATTTGGGGTCTGGTTCGTCCTTCAAAGTCCTCAGCTCGATCTATCCAGTTCTTGTCTCCGGATTTAAAATTAATGATCTGATCCGTCCATAATGTTTGACGGGCCTACCCATCCGTACATGTCCTAGTCCGAATTTATGATATTTAATTAAAAGAATTAATTTAAATGAATATTTCATTAGTTAAATTATTAATTTTATTTAAGTTGATAAGTTATTTATATACAATTATACAATTATATATAACACATATAAATACATATTATATGTTATCGATATTACGGATCGGACAGATGGACCTCACCCTAAATCCGTACCCAACCGGCCCGTCTTTTGATCCGGCCTGATCCTACCTGTTTGACCTCTGGGCCGGACGGGTCAACCATCGGGTCAGATGAGTCCGGATAGGCCGGACGGACCATGGGTTTTATTGCCATCCCTAGTGCCGAATGCTGCATCACCGTGGAGAATTTTATCAAAAGTACTTCTCATGAAATTTTAGACATTATAATTAGGTTTAAACATTCTATGGATAAATTCTATGATCTTCAGATTTGAATGGGTAAATTTCTAACTTAGTTTTTTTACGGATTGGAAATGACGAAATATAATTAAAACAATCGCGTTCCCTCGATTTTCTCATATCAGTCAAAGTGCATAAGCTTAGTAACTAAATTTAGACACGCTCTTAATTAATTCTAAGCTTACTTCTACGAAATATAAATATAGTAGAGACGATCAAGGAGTTCAATATATTAATAAAAACATCAATGTAATATAATACCTAACAATGTTATTAGAAAGTATAATTGTAGTGTATATTGTTTTCTTTCTATAGGATTTTTCTATATTTAAATGTAAAACCGTTTATTACTTTTATTTTTAACAAAGCTTCGAATCATTCTGAGGCCCTGTTCGATTCAGTGGCCGAGATGGTTGTTTATAGATCGAGGGGATTAATTTATAAATTATTTTTCATCAATACTTCAGTTTCGATCCGCATTATTTATGTCACATATAAGCACAATTAGGATTCTATATTGTGATATTGTTTAAAATGGTGAAGATTTTTCCTTCTATTCTTTTTTTGGAACATCGGTCATATGCAAATTATGCAGGCCTCCTTTATAAATATACTCATCAATTTATCATAATTCAGTTTATGCATGTTACAAATTTTCTGGTATGCAAACTTCTTTATGAATACAATTTCTAGTATACTAAAAAGAAAGTTTTCTCTTTTCTTGTTTTTTTTTTGTACTTTTCAGCTCCGTCCATACATTACGTTCCTTTATGAATTTAATATTTTTATTGCCGTGGCAGATTGCGAAGTGAAGCTCTCATTTTTCTTTATAAAAGGTATTTTTTGTATCAAATCAAAACAAACCAGCTTTTTAACATATGATGAAAATAAAATGAGCTTTTGAACGTTTATTATTTTATTTTCGGCACACAAATCATAAGCGGTCCCTAGCAGGGCATTATGACTATCCAAATTATATGAATGTCAATATCCGACAAATACCTCATAATTAATTATGTTGATCCCTTTATCTCTTGATATCTTGATTGTACTCAAAGCAGGATATGTGTCAACTTTGTTTAGTACAATATTTGATTTCTCACACCAAAATTAGATTGACTTATATATGATTGGCTATCAATCATATAGCATGGTCATGCATTTTTCAATCTATCTTTCTAGAGGGGCCCAGAGACATCATTCTCCCAATATATGAGAGGGATAAATTACATCTTGATCATTCATATTTCTTCACATGATTCATAATATACCCAATTACTACCTTTATAGTTACCTAGTTAGGGCTAACATTTGATAGAATCAAAGTATACAATCCTCATTGAAGAAATCAATGACGATCTCAGGTCAAAGGATTCAACTAAATATTATATAAATAAACTGATGACATATAATAATCCATACAGTATTTTATAGCGGGTATGTCCAATACCATGTTTATCAAATATGTATCTATGTGATTGCATTGGATATCCCATATCAATGATCCGTAAAACATAATCATCCACAATCAATCCACATACTAGTCCATAAATTATTAGTGTTCCAAATAATAATAAAAACTAGGGACTATTTAGAATAATATTGCATTCTATTATAAAGTTTTACTATCCAATTCATCGAATTGATGATAAATAATAAGCAATAAATTATTCAAGGAATATTATATTATTTTATTCATAAAATATAAACATACAAATAAACATCTAAATTATAAACATCTGTAACATAATAATAATCACTAGAGCCAATCACTCATATATCTAATACCTATAGCTCTAGTATGCATATCATGCTTGATTTGCGATAGAGGTTTAGTCAAAGGATCTGCCACATTTGCATCCGTTGCTATCTTGCATATTTTAACATCTCCTATGTTCACAATCTCTCGAATAAGGTGAAAACGTCGAAGTATATGTTTGGATTTTTGGTGTGATCTTGGCTCTTTAGCCTGTGCGATTGCTCCATTGTTATCACAATAGAGATCCACTGGATTTTCAATACTTTTAATCACACCAAATTCAACAATGAACCTCCTTATCCAAACAGCCTCTTTTGCCGCTTCTAAAGCAGCAATATACTCAGCTTCTGTTGTAGAATCGGCCACTATCTCCTGCTTGGAACTCTTCCAACTAACAGCTCCTCCATTGAGGCAAAATACAAATCCAGATTGCGATCAAAAATCATCTTTGTCGGTTTGGAAGCTTGCATCAGTATAACTGGATACAACAAGCTCTTCCTCACCTCCATAAATAAGAAATGCATCCTTAGTCTTTCTCAAATACTTAAGGATATTCTTCACTGCTATCCAATGACCCTCACCTGGATTTGACTGATATCTGCTTGTGACACTCAAAGCATATGACACATCGGGACGTGTACAAAGCATATCATACATGATTGATCTAATTGCCGAAGCATATGGAATCTTACTCATGCGGTCTCGATCATCTTGTGTCGAAGGACACTGATTCTTGCAGAGACTTATGCCACTATACATAGGTAAAGATCCTCTCTTTGAATCTTGCATGTTAAATCTTTTCAACACCTTATCTATGTATGTACTTTGGCTCAATCCAATTAGTCTTTTTGATCTATTCCTATAGATCCTTATTCCCAATATGTAATTTGCTTCACCTAAATCTTTCATTGAAAAACTACTTTTCAACGAAGATTTTACTGATTGAAATAATGAAATATTATTTGCAATCAACAGAATGTCATCCACATATAAGACAAGAAAAATAAGTACGCTCCTACTAGTCTTTTTATAAACACAAGATTCTTCTTCGTTCTTTATAAATCCAAGTATCTTGACCACTTCATCAAAATGAATATTCCAACTCCGAGATGCTTGTTTCAATCCATAAATAGATTTTCAAAATTTGCATACTTTCGTAGCATTATTTGAATCGACAAAACCTTCAGGTTGTGTCATGTACACATCCTCGTTTAAGTTTCCATTGAGGAAAGCGGTTTTGACATCCATTTGCCAAATCTCATAATCAAAATATGCAGCAATTGCTAGAAGTATTTTAATTGACTTAAACATTGCAACTGGTGAAAAAGTTTCATCGTAGTCTATCCCATGAATTTGCTTGAATCCTTTTGCCACCAAACGTGCTTTGTGAATATGAACATTCCCATTCATGTTAATTTTCTTCTTAAAAATCCATTTACACTCAATGGTTCTTACACCATTAGGTAAATCAACCAAGCTCCAAACTTGATTATCTTCCATGGATTGCATTTCAGATTTCATAGCCTCATGCCATTTATCAGAGTCGGGGCTCATCATTGCTTCACGAAACGTCATAGGCTCATCGTTGTCCAACAACAATATATCGCGTTGCTCTGTCATAAGCAACAAATACCTCTGAGGTATGCGACGTTCCCTATCTGACCTTCGCAACGGTAGTGTCTCTTGTATGGGTTCCACAATATCTTGTGGTTCATGTTGAGTTATAGGAGTATTCTCTTGTATATCTCGAATTTCTTCGAAATATATTTTACTCCCACTAACTCCTTTGGAGAGAAACTCTTTCTCCAAAAAGACACCACCACGAGCAACAAATATTTTATTCTCAGCCCTATTATAAAAATAAAATCCCTTGGTTTGTTTTGGATATCCAACAAAGAAACACTTATCAGATTTAGGTGTGAGCTTATCAGATATCAATCGTTTTACATAAGCCTCACAACCCCAAATCTTAAGAAAAGACACACTGGGACGTTTTTCAGTCCATAACTCAAATGGTGTCTTCTCAACTGCCTTTGACGGAACCCTATTTAGTGTGAAAGCTGCCGTCTCTAGAGCATATCCCCAAAATGATAATGGAAGATCAACTTGACTCATCATTGAACGAACCATGTCCAACAAAGATCTATTCCTCCTTTCAGACACACCATTCCATTGTGGTGTTCCTGGAGGAGTAAGTTGTGAAACAATTCCAAATTGTTTCAAATGATCACCAAATTCCTGACTTAAATACTCGCCTCCTCGATCTGATCGAAGAGCTTTAATTGTCTTGCCAAGTTGATTTTGTACTTCATTCTGAAATTCCTTGAATTTTTCAAATGCTTCTGATTTATGTCTCATTAAATAGATATAGCAATATCTACTAAAATCATCGGTAAATGTGATGAAGTACTGAAAACCACCTCTTGCGACTGAACTAAACGGTCCACATACATCAGAATGTACAAGTACCAATAGGTCATTCGCCCTTTCATTAATTCCGATGAAATGTACTTTAGTCATTTTTCCCAACAAACAAGCTTCGCATATTTCAATTGATTCCAAATCAAATGAATCTAGAAATCCTTCTTTATGAAGCTTCTTTATTCGCTTCTCACTTATGTGTCCTAAACGACAATGCCATAAAAGAGTGGGATTCAAATCATTTGATTTGAGTCTTTTGGTTTGTATGTTATAAACTGGAACATTAAGATCTAGAATATAAAGTCCATTATGTAATGTTGCTTTGCCATAATACATATCATTTAAATAAAAGCAACAACCATTGTTCTTAAACTTAAATTCAAATCCAAACATATCCAAACATGAAATAGAGATAATGTTTCTACTTATGGCAGGTACATAATAACAATTATTTAATTCTAATATCATTTCGGAAGGTAGAGCTAATGATACAGTGCCTATAGCCAAAGAGCAACCCGTGCTCCATTGCCGACACGTAGCTGTACCTCTCCTTTATTCAACATTCTACTCTTTACGAGCACCTGCATATTTGAACAAATATGAGCTCCTGAACCGGTATCTAATACCCATAAATTAATTTGATAAGTAGAAATGTTAATTTCTATAACAAATATACCTGAAGCGGAAGTCTCACTTCCCTTCTTTTGATCTTCTTTGAACTTCTTGCAATCTCTCTTCCAATGGCCGACCTCATTGCAATAGAAATACTGGGACTCGGTGGCACTAGCACTGGCTACAACCTTTCCTTTGTTCGAGTTCCCAACTAGAACTTTGCCTTTGCCTTTGCCTTTGCCTTTTGCTTTGCCTTTGTCTTTGGCCTTTCCTTTGCCTTTCTTTTTGAAGTTCGTTTCCTTCTTAACCAACAATACATCATTAGGTTTCCTCAGGTTTTGTTCAGTTGTCTTTAGCATCCCATGCAATTCTGTCATTGACTTCTCCAGTCCATTCATGTTAAAATTCAGAATAAATTGATGGTAACTTGGAGGTAATAACTGGAGAATAATGTCAGAAGACAACTCTTTACTGAGGGGATAACCCAAATGGTTCAGATTCTCAATATACCCCATCATCTTGAGTACATGAGGACTAACCGGGCTTCCTTCTGCCAGCTTGCATTGATATAATGCCTTCGATGTCTCATATCTCTCAGTGCGAGCTTGAACTTGAAAAAGTTCACGAAGCTACACAATTATGTCATAAGCACTCAATTTCTCAAGCTGCTTTTGAAGCTCAGAATTCATTATCGTGAGCATGAGACAAGTGACATCAAGATCATCATTCACATGCTTATCATATGACTGTTGTGCCTCGGCAGTAACTTTTCCTTCAGTATCAGTTTCTGGTTTTTCAGGTAGTGGTTTCTCTAGAACGTATTTCTTTTTTCTTGTTTGAGAATTATGCGTAAGTTTCTATACCAGTCTAAAAAGTTTGGACCAGTGAGTTTTGCACTTTCTTTTTCAATAGCAGATCGCAACGTAAAAATGGATGTATTTGCCATTATCTACAATAAAATAAATATGCAAAAATTTAGACTTAAAGTTCATATTTTAGAAAAACCTTTATTAAAAAGTTTACTACTCCCACTATGTGTTTTAAAACCAATGTCCCATATAAAACCACATAGCGGACCAAGATCCATATTTCACCAAATTCAAGTGAGCTTTGGCATCACTGCTTGAATTAGTTATTTAGGTAAGCATTCATTGCTAATTACATCTAATATAATTCTTGATTTGTTTGAGGTAACATCTCATGTTCCGGCTCCTCAAACTTATGCCTCAAGGCCCAAAGTCATTTTGATAGCCTAGTTAAGTGAAACCAAATCTCTATATATAAGTGTCCAACACTCATATCCTATCTTATTAAGATAACTAACGATACCTTACTTTGGCAAGTCCATCAATTAGCGTTCAAATTCTTGATAGGTTAGAGACTTTGGAAAAGCATGAAACTTATTTTTTCTTTTAAGGGACTTTGTTGTTTATTTTGAAAACATGTTATGTAATAAACAATTCCATAATAACATGAGCCTAATTCATAAGTGGAACAGTATGATCCATGGCATGATAATCTCCATTGTAAGACTCCACTTGACAATAACCACCATCCATCCTTCATGTAATCTTCTTTATTCTAACCAAAATAATTACTCTAATGGCAATAAAGAAAATACATACATGTCCTAATTTAACGGTTCACAGACCGCATAAATGATACATAATAAGTGACATGTAAGTCACCTTTTAATTAGAAAATAAATTTAATTCACGGGGCACCTTAGGCCGCATTTTACACACATCATGCATACATTCATTACAATATTTCACACAAGTCAACAGGATCATACTATTCACATATTCCGTAACTGCAAAACAAAGTTAGTCATAGAATCCAATTCTAAATATGGGCTCATGTATAAAGTAATATATACGAGGGGGTTACTTGCCCCAAAAAGCAACTTTCTGTTCAACTTTTTGGGTACATATTACACAAAATTTCTCTTCAGATTTACAATATAATCATATATCAGAACCAGTCTAACTGATTCTGTTTCCTAAAAACAGAACTTTTAGATAAATTTTAATTAATCTAAAATTCGAATCAATCCAATTGATTCAATTCTGTCAGAACAATCCAATTGATATGATTATATAATTATTCCTTAACCCTCTCATAAACCGCCAAATTAATTCGTATAAATTCAACCAATCTAACTGATTAAATTGAAACGTTAATCTAATTAACAATCAGTAATCCAGAATTAATTCTACACAAGTGGCTCTGATACCACTGTTGGGTTTTCGGATAGGTTATAGTGCAACAATTCGATTCAGTTATTCAATTTGTTCACTATCCGAAACCAGAATTCAAGTATAAAATTAATTCCAAGATTAATATAGAGTTTACCACTAGACGCGTAGCGGAAATCTTCGTCTAGTCGTAGGATCAGTCAGCCTTTCTCTTCTTTCTCCTGTCGAATACACGTACCAGCAACAGCAAATGCGTCTCTACCGGTATCCACATGAATAGGTTGACAAACTACTGTAATTCGGTATGCTAGTACTGAATCAACAGCCACATCTTTTCCCTTCTCTTCTCTCTTACGTTTTATGGTATTGGTGTAACAGATAGATTCCGAAAATAGAATTGATGCACTATATTTATAAGTCTATACACTAGTTCAGATGCACCACTTCAGATGCACCTTTTCAGAAAACGTTATCTAATCTAATCAGATCAGATCAGATCAGATGAGAATAAAATTCAGACCTAGCCCATTAAGATCTGATCCATATTAAAGATTAATATGGCCCATAATATTCTGGCCTATAGTACATTTCTAACATAAATAAGTGATCAAACTCAGTTGAACGTTATTTATGTTATTTCGGCACTATTGTAAATAAGAATATGATACGAAACGTATAGAAATAATTAATGTACTTAATTCTAATCATTGATGAACTTATAGAATTATTACAAATGTAGACCATGATAATTATTAACCAAAATCTGACCAAAACGGGTTTGTGTTAGAGGAGACCATAAAAATAAGATTGTTTTTAAAAATAATTTAAAAAATAATGAAATTTGATATCTCATAAAATTTTAACATACAAAAGTTATTGAACAATTTAGACCGACTGCCGTCGGTACGTGATATTTTATGCCGAAACAAAATGATCATTTTGCTTTACAAAGCACCGCAATATGTGTGTGTATATATAGAGAGAGAGTTTGGCTACGGTGATTCCATAAACATTTCGGTCAAGTGCTTATGGCTCGAATTTTAAAATCTCGCGGCTGAAATTTTAATTTAAATAGCTCAAAAAAAATTCATATCATAATCTTATAGATTATCAATTTTCATCACGTTTGGAATTAGTTTACTATACTTAATGATTTTTGAAAGATAGCAAAATTTGACCTATAAAAATGATTATTTTTAATTACTTTTAGAGCTATTTTTCAAAAATTATTAAGTATAGTAAACTAACTCCAAATTTGATGAAAATTGATAATATATAACATTATGATATGAAGAATCTTTTAAGATATTTAAATTAAAATTTTAAATACGGAATTTTAGAATTTGAACCGTAAGCATTTTGGCTCAAAATACTTATGGAATTACCGTAGCCGGTCCCTATATATATATATATATATATATATATACTCTATCATGTCTTTTCAACGGCCTAAACTAAAATGAAATTATTAACTCACAATTATCAGAGCATGTCTTTTCTAAATCACCGAGTATGTATTTTGTGCTGGTGTACTGATTCAGCCGTCAAATAATTATTGACACAAACCTAATATTTTGAAGCAGCACCATTTAACAAAGGAAAAAGAAAGGATGTAGTAGTCAACCTTCTCGTTTTCTCCAGCACATTTTTTTCCACTCTATTGGTATTAGATGTTAGCATTATTCTATTTCCACCGCGGAGAAATAGAATGCAAGAGGTGAAGACTGGAACTTAATATTTACAACCAGGGATTACAAGAGAACTCATCTATGAAATCCAGAGCAGAAAAAGGAAATTGAAAAAGAAAAGCAAACTAAAGAGAAAAAAGAAAAGCCTAAAAGTCAATAATAGGTTCTCCCACGTTCAAGTTTCTCTTTAAGGTTGATGGTAAGTTGAAACATTTTGCCATGATGTACTTGAATATCTTGTTCACATTAATGTTGTGTGTTGCGCTTGAAAAAAATAAAGCTGCTTTCATCGCTCTTGCATATGTTCTGGCCTGCCAGGAATTAAATCAAAGCCCAATTATGAATATAGAATAATGCCAAAAAAAGGGAGAAAATCATAGAATCATTATTAGTCTCTAATCATGAAGTTGTGATCAACAATGTTATAGTTATCAGTCTCAAAAAGCACTAAAGCATGGTCCATTTATGTAGGACTTTTCAAGTCCACTTCTGATGAAACACCATTGATTGTACTTTTCGACTTCCATTGATGACTTCAATTTTTTTTGTTAGCAAAAAAGAAGCTACCGACAAAAAACTTATTAGTAAAGATATGCATTTACATATATTAAATTGGGTGGTTTTTAGTTGTATTATCTAGCAAAAAGGTTATTCCATTGGAAAATAAATAGTATATAATTGAACCAGTTCAAACATGGACCCCTCTAAAAGGAACATATCATAAGGACCCTCTTTGAAAAGAGAGAGGGGGGGGGGATACCAGAATAGAACATCCCAAAAATCCGAAACCTTTTGGTAAATTCTTTGTTTTATAATTTCAGCTGGAGTACTGGAGCAAAATCTAAATTTCTGAGAGGAGGTAACACATTCAAGTAATTTCAGGAAAAAGACTCTTGCACCAGATTACACACATTATATTTGAAGTACACACGCACACCAACATAGACAAACAACGCCTGTCTCTTGAGGGACGATTCATCAATGAAGATTAATGGAATGTTATTATATTGGATCATGGCCCAACATTAAAATTTATATCAGTATTTCACCTTTATAATGTGGTGGCTTAATTGTGCACTTGTGGCAGTCTTCATCTTTAAGACACCCACATTAATAGATGACAACTAGACTTACACTTGCTTATATTAAAAGCTTTTTAAACTTTTGTCTGGTGAGCTCATCTGTATGAAATGCATATATAACCTTCGATTTAAGTTTTATTTCATGCATTTGCTTCCATTTACTAAGTACGGATAAGATTATTGTAGGTACTTTTACACTATTTACAACTAAAAAGTTACTGGCACCACTAGTTTGACATAATTGAGCCCCCACAAATCTGTAACATCTTATAAATTACTTCAATAGTGACATCAGCTGTTGCATGTACCTACCAATTGATAACTTTTGTGGGATGGCGCTAAGTTATGTATATTTTATGGTTTAGTTATGGGTTTACAGCTAACCGTACAAACAACAAGAGAAAAAACGACTTTCAAAAATATTAGTTGAGGCCAGAAATTGTCATAAACACCAACTTAGTTATATCTTTCATTTACTATATAAGTAAAATCACATCAGTTATCAAAATGGTACCAGAACTCCATTCTAAAATAAAGAATACCTCAGTTACGATGGTCCATTGCATATCAAGAGGAAGCCGGGAAAAATCATCAAATTTCAGCCCAATCAAGATTGGAATAGCTGTCTGATAGTGAGAAAACAAAAAGAATTGACTTATTATCTTATCCTGTGAAAGTTAAGAAAAACATATAATAAAAATAAAAATAAATGTAAATGAATTTACCTTGTTCCACTTTCTTGCTCTGATGTACCAATCTTTGACACTGAAGAGAAAAAAAAAAAGGGGGGGGGGACAATAATTTTAGATTTATATTGAAACACACAAATTGTAGTTACAATTAGTAAAACTTTCACAATTCCAATTCGATGTTCTTTAGAAATTTAGAGCTGTCAAATGAGCAGCCAAACCAAATTGAAGAAATTTCGTACTTGCTTAAAGTGCAACGACTGGTGAGATCAAACATGTAAAGAACGCCCACTGCATCTTTGCATGCTAGAGGTACATGATCAACGCAATCTTTGCCACCTTTGGAAATCCACAAAAAGTAATAAAGTTAATATTTTATGACTAGGTACAAAGGAAGTTAAGGAAATTTTATGGATTTCGAAATTATACTTATTCCAATATATTTAAATATAAAAACAGGGGGACTGTATGTAAATATGTAAATACCTTCATTTTCTAATGAATTAATTGGTTGGTGATTGCTTACCACTTAAAAAAAATGTCAAAATATGACCTATGCCCATATCCATAATGTCAAATAGGTCAAATAAACCACAGATATTGGCTATGTAAAGATTTTACTTGATCATTCCTAATCTCTTCGCTATTTTCTTTAAAATATACCAAAATTAAGTGCTGATTTCTTGTCACAGATTATCATGATACAATTGAGGAAGAAAAGAGGCCTAATTTTGGCAAACAAAATTTAGGAGAACCAAGTACTTCATTTGGATGCATGAGTTGGCCTCACATGCTGTAAGGGCATTTACGACTTCGATATTTCCTAGGGGCAAACTCGAAATAGGACTCAAAGTAATGTAAGCAAAAATTATAAAAAGGGGAAAAAAGAAGAGAAACTAACAAGCCGCTTTGAAAGTGAAACATATATATATATATATACCTCCTACATCCCAAATGCTAAGAGCAATTCTGGCACCTCTCGTTATTAAAACCTTGTCCATGAAATTAAGCCCACTCATCTCCATCCCTTTCTTCTCATCTTCTTCTCCAATATACTTCTTCTGCAATTTTCACAGAAAATTAGTCTGAAGCAACATAAAATTTTTCATTGGTAACCGAAATCATATCTCCACAGAAACCAAAAATAAAATAAAAAGAATCTCAATAGGAACAAATATTTGTTCCCTGGACTTGCATGCCTGGATGTAAAGTGTTCAACCCACTAGAGTAATAGAATATATGTTTAATTCACTGCTACTCTTACAATATCATTAAACAATATATCTGATTAATTAAAAGACATAACTAAGATTTTTTTTTTCAGATCACAGTGAAAATGTTTAATTAATCAGTGTCGGTATGAGATGTTTGATTGGTACCATGCATATGAAGAATGGTATTGAATATTGATATGAATTTTTAGCCTTTTAAGATAACCAAACATTAGAAAGGGGCAAAAAGGACCAGCGGTGGACGAAAATACCAGAAGGGAACACTTTAGAAAGTAAAAAAAAAAAATTAAGAAAATATAAGACAGTATTGGCATGCAACTACTCTCAACAACGAGTATGTACCAGTACTCTACCAGAATGTGGTACCAACATCGTCGATTGCACATACCATGAAGGTTGTCTTCCCAACATTGCAATCTCCAAGAAGAATAACTTTTAATGAGATCATATCATCACCGGATGCCTCGGCATGCGTGCTCCCAGGAAGCCCATTGATGTCAGTGTACAAACTAGCTGATGACATGCCGACAGCTCGGGATTCTGATACCTCAACCAGTAGACGTTTGTACCTTGCACCACAGGAACATGCACAGATGCGACTCCAGAAAACCTGAAAAAATCTCTTGTATAAGGAGATGCTAACGTTCCGGGCCCACCGGAGCAGCTGTATTCGCAACGAATCCCGGCCTATTAGTTGGTGGTTCATCCTAATTGTTGGTTTAGTACTCCTGAGTGCAGAGAGATGTTGAAGTTATTGCATGGTTCTCCCATATGGGTTTTAGAGAAAAGAAGAGGAGAAAAGAGCAACCGCAGCTCTAGAGAGAAAGAAAGGGGTGAACAATTATTGTGGAACTATTATATCAGTGGTGCGCTCAAACTCATATTTACTTTTTTTCCTGGTATACTTTCTGTTTATTTTTTGTGAACTTTTAATACACGCCCTCAAGTTGAACAAATATCATTTATTCAAGAAAGCAGAGTAGGAAATTAAGCTGTTTTACTCCGTCAAGAAAAGACACAATATTATTTTATTGGATCATTTATACAAGTCAAATTTATAAATAAAGTAGTGTATTTATTTTTACTTTCATATTTCGAAGAACTTGTGTTCCCTTCTAAGGCTGCTCCATTAATGCAAGCAGTATTGAGCAGTAAATTTTAGGAATCAACTATTGAAAAACAATTTTTGCTGTCAGAAAATAGAGGAATCACTTGCGTTGCATGTGATTTGCTAACTGTTTATCATCTGTTCTTATTAGCCCATATACTAATAAGTATAACACGTTTATTCAAAAAGAAAGTATGGTAATTTTGGTGTGGGGAACGGGTGAAGAAGGAAGTAGTACTGGATATGCAAATTGGATATATACTAGGGCTTATAACATTTTTTATTATTATTAAGAAACAACTTTGTTTCGAACCAGATAATTGTATCAAAAATCCAAGTGGCTATCTTTTGTGCTGTTTCAAGGAGTCTATCTCAGGTTTGTTGAAGCATGGGTGGTAACGACCGGACGGTGGTGACGAGAAAGAGATTGCTCAAGTGCGCATAGACTGAGTTCGGATATCCTGTGGCAACACTGTATGTTGTTTTCATGAAATCGGATCTATGTATAATGTGTTTGGGACTTCAATGAAATGAAAGACTATACATTAAATTTTCGAGGATAGAAAATTTTCTTGCACTGTATTTTGATGTTCTGTAAATTTATACAAGTTATACTATTGAATTTTAATTAGATATGTAGAAATTCTTAAGATTTTTTCTCTTGATTGGTGAATATACTATTGTGGCACATATATTCGGCGGCCACAGGGATGACTACGCCTCAAGCAACACGGAAGAAACAAAGAAGGGAAGCGGTAGTTGACCCGTTATTGCAGTCTTTTACGTTTTGAAGTCGTTTTCCTCCTTTGCATCTCTCACTGCTCGTAAATACTATGTTGCGGGTCATAATTTAATATTTCAACTCATGACATAAACCGTTACATATTAAATTCACACTAGTGTATTAGTTTTGGATTTGATAAGGATTTTCCATGCGCCAGTCAATTTCGCCGGCTTCTTCTCTCAAGCTGACGGTGGCATTTTGTGCGGTTCAAATAAGTTGTCAATTCTTGCACCTCAAAATAAACGAATAAAAATAAAATCAAAACACTTTTTTCTTTACACACGTGTGTTTGGATGGTATAGAATAGTATTGTTCTGAAAATAACGGTACTATTTTCGAATTAGCAATCATTTAAATATAAAATTGAAATTAAAAATACCAGCAGAACGGTGTTAATTCACTAACTCATAGAAAACGTTGAGTTAGCAGATTAATGTTCATGAGAGTAATGAAAATAATAAAAAAATATTTTTTTCCTTTTATATTAGTATGGAATAGTATTAAATAAATATTATTATTAAATAAAATACTAAAAAATAATTAATTATTTTAACTATTTTCTCCACTGTTCTCAAGTTTCTATCCAAATAATATTTTACTAAACCGGAATAGTTAAAATTTGTATTGTTCTCATATTTTCCAAAATATCACTAAACTCACACTATTATCAACTACTAAACCAAACATTGTTATTCAAACACACCCAAACACACCCAAGGAGTTGTGTATTACATACTTTAATCATGAAGGCTTATGATCATCAGAAGAAATTATTAGGGGACTTTTGTGTTAAGTAAGTCCACATTGTCAGTAAATAAATGTTCAATATGTCATTTTTATGTTTTGAAATTTGATCACTTGGTGGCTAATTAACTTGCTATTGCCTATTGGATATTTCTAGCGTCATTTTATCTTGTTTACAACGTTCATAAATATATATTATTTTTTATAAAACAACTAGAGTTTGTGATTAAGAACAGTATGTGATAAATAACATATTGTTTGTAAATTTGTCAAACTAATGTTTTAGGTTTAGACCTTTTTTTTGAATTGCGGAATTAATTGGTGAATCATTCAACTTTATGCTAGATCGAGTTGATCATCAATTAGCTTCTAGGCGAAGTCAAGATTTGTGATGCTGGGATTTGATCATATCAAATTACAAGATTTTTGAAATTTCAGTTTGATTGGATATAAATTTGACAGATTTTCAACGGTCTTAGATATTAAATTGTCTTAAATTGGATTGCGTCGGATTTGAACCCGTTCAATTTGTCAAACCAAATTCATGACCAATTCGACCTGCTTTCTTTTCTTGCTGTCGTTGATTGTCAGTATCATCTGTTAATTTAAAAAATAAAGCGCACACACTGACACACGTCACACGCCTGGAGGATAGAGTAATAGTTGTAGTGTTGGGTCCAAACTGGAAACTGATACAAACACATGCAGCAAATATATAATATTGATGTAATATGTGTCAACTATCAAAACAATTCAATAAATTCTAAACACGACAATAATAACTCTAAAAAGGATAATCCCGCATACAAGTTGGATCCTGAAAAATTAAAAAAAACCGACCAATGCATACCACTAACTAACTACAATAGAGTAAAAAAATTATCACGGATAAATTAAGTTCAACAAGCATACAAGAGAAGACACAAAATGATAAAGTGGTTTAGCCGAATCTACTCCACTATGAAGCAAATGATCAATAAATTTATTATAAATCAAAGAGATTATAAAAATTATAAAAATATTTCAATTACTATAATAATCAATCACTTTATCTCTATCTTCCTCACTCTCTCTTTTCTATTCTCTCCTCTCATTCTCTTTTATTCAAGACATATAAAAAGCTATCAGCCACGAAATAATGTAACAATATTAACTTTTCAACAGCACACACCAGTTGAAATATTGTAGTAATCTTAACTTTTCAACAGCACACACCTTAAGAGGGAGGAGTCAAGAAAATAAATAGAGTCTTAAGCGTTAAAAGATGAATCAAAATTGTATTTCAACCTAAAAAATCCAACACAGTACACGTACCATTTTTTCTTCTTTTCTGTGGTAAATGAAATATGCATGCGTGCACATAGTCATATTTTTTTAAGGAAAAACTACAATCTGCATGATGAATAAGTAACATAACAACCTGGTCAATATGATATAAATAAGCGATAAACGGTCGCCAAAAAAAAATGTTGTAGGATAAAACTGTGTAGAGGCTACTAAAAATTTATCTCAAAACTTAAATTAGGAACTATTTAAATTCTAAAAGCAATTTTATATTGAACTGATAATGTCATTTATTTACACAGAAGTTGTCTAACAAATTAGATATTTAGAAATTACTACCCTAATACGTTGGCAGATTGAAGTTCTTATATTGAGGACAGAGTAGGCTGGTATTGAATAGTATTAGCCAACAATAGAATATTTCAATGCAACAAGTCAAATTTTCTTAGTTGCACATTTAATATTTTGACAAAAGAAAAAATAAATCAGCTAACAAAGAAGATAGATGATCTTCAAAATAAGGAGATTACAGTATATGAACTATGAAATACATTAATAACATTGTTTCACTGTGAGTCTGTGAGCAACAAAAATGTTGAGTGAGTTCAATCTGGGAAAAAGGAGCCGGAGGAAGTAACTTGTGTTTTGCTGATGTGAATATTGACCCTAACAATTCTTCCATTTTTTAAAGAAAAGTAAATGATCTAATTGAGCATCCAATTTTTATGATATATTAAACTGTACTAAATATTATTAAATTATAAATTAATGAATTTAGGTGCACTCTCAATTATTATTTAGTAGGGTGTGTGTTAGATTGGATTGACTTAAAATTCATTTGGTCTTTCAACAAATAATTTTAAATTTTCAACATTTCTTCTGTGAATGTAATGAATGCCCAACAAAATTACAAATTATATATATTATTATACATGACTCAAAATTCGGAAAAAAAAATAATATAAAGTAGTTTTCTTCAAATATAGGTATCATAAGAATTCCAATATACCTACTCTTTTGAAAGAATTTAACATAAATTCGAGGAATTCTTCTGATAAAATAATTCAGTCAAGCAATAGTGACAGTACCGGACAAATCAGAACTAATCACATTAAATGAAGTTTGTCAGTTGTAGAAGAAACCGAATTCAGAACTTTGCTCAGATAAATCAAAAACCGCGCAAGTGTCCAAATTTTGTGATATTTTTTGCACATTTTAGTTTCTTGATTAGGATTTTCTTCTTTTCTGGAATCAAAGTCTGTTCACGAGGAAGTAAACAGCCAGAATGCTCAGAACAGGCCCACTGACCTAATCATCAATTTATTTATTTTTATTTATGAAAACCCTTTCATCAAATTTATTTATTTATTTTTGATGAAAACTCAATCATCAAGTTGGGTTCTTTTTTTTTTTTCCTTCAAAGAATGGAGCAGTAAGTCTTCTGCTGACTTGCATTGGTCTATTTATTCCGACGCGTTTATGCCTAATTTAATGTACTGGCTACTGGTATTGTTTGATTGGTACGTAGTTATGATCCTCGTTGAGTTTGATATTTAATCAGTATTTCCTGTCTTTTAAAAAAAACAAATTGATCTCTCATTTTGGGTGTTGTGTTACAGACCATTACAATTCTGAATAATCCGATTTTTTTCTATACATATCTAAAGAGTTACGGGAGAAGGGGAAGGATTGATTCCTAGGACTTAACTTCGAATAAAAAGGATTTTTTATTGAAGAAAAATTTGATTTTTTTTAAATGAAACGATTATTTAAAACAAGTTCACTTTTAATAAAAAATTACAGAAATATTTTTTGTTCAAACTGTCTTTGATTCATGATAATAATATGATTACACCAAGAATAATTGATGCAAAGGAACATCAAATATTATAATTTAAAATAGATGAAGTGAAGTGATTAAAGATTCGACAGATTTATGCAGTGCAAAAATGTCTCAATAAATAGGAAAATATTTTTAAATTCTTCCACCAAAAAAAAAAATTAGACGTCAATGAAAATGCTGAGCTCTCTTATTGTTGATATTCGGTATCAGTACCAACCATTTATAGGTAGCCAGATGCTGCCTAGAGCTGTTGTGGTTTCTATAGGTGTAAGAAATCTCAAACTTTACTCAAAAAAATGAAGATTATTGGAGTAGGTTGGTAGGCCAAATCAACTGATAGCAACATATCAAGTAACAAAAATCTCTACTCTTTATTAAGTACGTATGTGTTCTGATTCTATAACGATTTAGATTTTTTATTGAATTTTTAGAGTTAATATCACTCATCATATTGAGTTATTCATCAAATAATATTATTATCTCTATGATAATTTGTGTTGAAGTTAAAATTTTCTCTCAATTTTATTTGTTACATGAAATGCTATATAATTTAGAAGTATAATTGCTCTATTTTGTTTTCTTTATTTTTTAGATTGTCATCAATTATGAATTTGAACTTTTCTTAAACGCTGAATGTTAATTTTACTCTCAATTTTATATTTATTTTACATTAATTATGTGTTCATGATTGAAATTTATATTAATTACTAAATTATCTTTTTTTATTATTTTTTTATTTTTCACATAAAGATATAATTTTTATATTTCTAAAAGATATCACCATAACAACGCATGAACAAAATACTAGTATTATTTAATTACACGAAATGTAACAATAAAACATTATTCACTCTCCCCCATATTCTTGCGTTTTCCTGGTATTAAGCCAGATCAAATTGGATTATGTGTACAAGTTGTTGTACTTCAAATAAACATGCGTGTTCTTTATTTCTTCTGCTGAAAAGGAGGTCTGTTAATTAAAATATTGTAACTAATTTTTATGTAAATTTTCAAAAAGAAATCAATACAGATTATTAGCTTTTGAAAAAGTGTTTTATTAATATATTTCATACTTTGCCATCTTCCTGCATATTATTGTAACTATTAAAAATTTGGTACATGTTTCATAGTCATCAAATAATATAAATGGCCTTAAATTAACAGCTCTGGATACACTTAAAAGGATCTCAAGTTTTATGAAAGTTAATAAAAAGCTATTAATGTTTCCAACATATTTGTAAACTTTTTTTTTATTTCCAACTTATTTCCTCCTTTGAAGTTTATCCCGCAATAGTAACAAATATCAAATACACACCCTGTGAGTTCACTTTGTCAATGCTGTCCTTTCTGATTGACAAGTTTAGTTAGAATTGACTTGCCCACATTATGTAAAATTTAGAGGTGACAATCCGGCAGATTTGGGTTCGGATCAGGTCGGATTGGGTCAATTTGACTCAATAAGATTATCGGGTTACGGATTTGGCCGGGTCGGGTCAGGTCGGGTCGGATATTGAGTCTTCTAGTGTCATATCGTTTCAGGTTTCGGGTCGTATCAGGTCGGGTCGGATCGGGTCGGTTATCGGGTCATCTAATGTGGGGTTATTTTAGATTTCAGGTCGTATCAGGTCGAGTCGGGTCGGTTATCTGGTCATCTAATGTGGGGTTATTTTAGATTTCAGGTCGTATCAGATCGAGTCGGGTCGGTTATCGGGTCATCAAGTGTCGGATTATTTCGGGTTTCGGATTGTATCGAGTCGGGTCGGGTCGGTTATCGGGTCATCTAGTATCGGGTCATTTCGGGTTTCAGGTCGTATCAGGTCAGGTCGAGTTGTTTATCGGGTTATCTAGTGTCGGATCATTTTTAGATTTTGAATCATATCAAACTATATCGGATCATATTTCATCATCTATGTGTCTGATCTAGTCAGGCCGGATGAATAAGATCAAATTGAATTTCTAAATGATGCATGTTTGAGTCATCCATGTTTTGTATTTATCTCTCAATCATCAATTCCTCGCCATCCATACAATATAAATTTTATTTGAACGATATGTTGAGTTATTAATAGAAAAATATTTGATAGATATCATAGTTAATATTAACTTTATTATTTAAATTAAATAAGTTATTATTCATAATAATAATTAAATTATTCAACTTATTTGACATTTGTGCGGGACCACAGAGGTCACGCCTGAGTCTCCAAGAGCATGAGCTGGAGCCTAAAGATAATATTTTCATAATTCATCCAAACTTTAATCATAATTATGAAAATTTTATTGTCGGGTCGTATCAGGTTGAGTCGAGTCGGATATCGGGTCATCTAGTGTTGGGTCATTTTGGGTTTCAGATCGTATCAGGACAGGTCGGGTCGGGTATCGGGTCATTTAGTGTTGGGTCATTTCGGGTTTCAGGTCGTCTCAGGTTGGGTCAAGTCGGGTATCGGGTAATCTAGTTCGGGTCATTTCGGGTCATTTCGGGTGTCGGGTAGGGTCGGATATTGGGTCATCTAGTGTTGGGTCATTTTAGATTTCGGATCGTATCAGGTCGAGTCAGGTCGGATATCGGATCGTTCAATGTCGGGTTATTTCGGATTTTTGATCTTATCGGATTAGAATAAATCGGACGGATTTCTCGGGTCGGATCGGATTCTGCCTAGTAAAATTAGACACTTCGATTTTCAAAAGAAAGAATTCACATCCGCTTATTCATCTCGGCCCCAAACTGGATCGCCGGATCGAAAATAAATGGCACATATTCATTGTTTTTCTCTCTCCTCTTTTTATTTTTCTCTTTTTTTGAGATTCATTGGATCCGTTTAATTTTTATCAGACGGTCCAGTCAGGAATAATAGAGTCCTTTTATCCCGAGTTAAATAACAGCACATTCGAACTCCAAAAGACAATATTAATTGCAACTCTTGCAAGTGCAATTCGCGTACTTGGAATGAATTAATTCTTTATATATTATTAATATATAAAGGAGTTAAGTTTTCAATCTCTTCAAGCATGTCAAGTTATCATTTTTCTACTTCACTGATTTTATTTAAATCTTTTTATATTTTTAAATCTAAGAATTTATATAAATAATTTCTCTTTTCTCATTTAAATGTATAATATACTTAAGATGAAAATTAACTTTTAAATTGATGGAATAAAAAATAACAATTGCAGCCAATTTTCATTTGATTTATGAGAGACGCTACTTACACCAAAAATTTTACTCCACACAATAAAATTTATTTTGTACTATTATATATCTTCTAATTAAATATGAAATTATCACATTAATAACTTTCAAACTAAGTCATTGTAATAAATTTTTAAACATTTGTTTTGTCTCAATTTTGTTTATTACACGAAATGTTACATAATTTAGGAGTACAATTGCTCTATTTTGTTTCTTTTTTTTCTTAAATTATCATCAATTATGAATTTTAACTTTTCTTAAACTCTGAATGTTAATTTCTCTCAATTTATATTTATTTTGTATTAATTATGTATTCATGATTGAAATTTACATTAATTACTAAATTATTTTTAATTTTATTTCCTTATTTTTCCCGTGAAGATATGAATTTTTATATTTCTGAAAGATATCACTGTAGTAACACACAGACAAGATACTAGTCATATCATGAATCATGATTTTGGATGAAGCAGAGCACAGTTTTTAATTTAATCCACGAATATATATATGTACTATGTAGTTAGTTCTTGACTAATAACAAGTTATCTATTACACATAAAAATTGCATGATTGATTCAATCAATACTGTTTATGATTTGTTTGCCAAGATAAGTTAAAAGAAACAATTTTTTTGTGGGTGCACTCAAAACCGACCAGCTGTTGAGAAATTATTCACCTAGAACATTGACTTGTTTGGAAGTACGTGAACAATTTCATAGAAACTTTGATACTTGCTTCACCCAAACTATTGTAATCAAATCTACATATATGGATGATTCTAGGTTTATGTATAGGATTGGAATCTCAAACAACCATCCTGGTTTCTAGGTTTATGAATAGGGTTAATCTTGTGATAAGTCGATGTTTATTTATATTACTGAACTTTCATTTATCCATTTTTAATCACTGAACTTTGATATTTATTCATATTTGATCACTCCCATTAGTTTTTTTATTCAAAAATAATTAAAAACTAATGAAAAAATAAATATCATTTCATTTCATTTATCTATTTTTCATTTCAATTAGTTTTGGCAACAAATATAATTTCATTTCAATTATTTTTGAATGAAAAAACTAATGAGAGTGATCAAATATGGATAAACATCAAAAATTAGTGACTAAAAACGGATAAATGAAAGTTCAATGATCTATTAGAAAATTAACTCTTTATGAATAGAATTGGAATCTCAAACAACCATGCTGCTTAAAAAGTGATTAATAATATATTAATACAACATTTTCTAGTCACTATTGTACACAAGATATAACTGCACAAATGGATGTTTCCAGTCCTATCTTATCTGCTAATCTCGATATTGTTAAATTCCAAAAAAAAAAAAAAGGAATCATATTCCATCGTAGATCTGAAAATAATTGCCCTTAAAAAATCCATCTAATGCTAATTAAATAATGAACTCATGCAGTGGATCATTTCAATAAACATGAAGACCCGCTGCATCAATAGTTACACAAAAAGTATTCCCAAGGGATTCTGACAACTTTTTTATGAGCCTGCAGCAGTGCAGCTCATCAAAGAATAAAGAAGTTACTTTTTGTGTAAATCTGTACTTATTAGAGGGTTGGTTGGTATTTTATTCATTTAACCTTAATTGGTTACTTCACTGTGAGCATCACCGATAGGTTCCTCTTGTGGGGCCATTGTGAGATTAATTTTTATTATATTTTATTATTAAAGTTTGATCTGTATTGATAAATATAATCTTAGATGTAGATCTTGTTTTCTCTATTCTTTTGACAGCTCGATGCACCAGGAATCCTGCTTAGATTTTTTTTTATTTTATTTTATTGATTTAATTTTGTCGGAGTAATACTTTTTTTAATGAAGCATTTAGCTTCGTATTTTCTATATGTGAAACTACGACTATAGTCTATATATGAGGCTGGCCTAATTAGTTAAAAAAAGAAGAAGAAAGAATAACTAAATCTGTCATTTGTAAAAATTAATAATTCATATTAGGATAGTTTCGTACTGGCTACTGCTAATACTACAAAAATAAATAAAATAAAGTAAAGTAAAGTAAATAAAGGATAAATTTTGTTTTTGAAAACCTTCACAGAGTTAATAAATGCGAATAATAATCGATTTTTTAACAATTAAAATTGAATTATTAAGGCAAAATGAAACATCACACTCCTAATGACTAGCTGCTATTAGCTAACCTCAACACACTCATTAATTGAACACTAAACAGTTAACACAAATCTTCTATTAATCTTCCATATTACCATTCTTCTAACATACACTTTCCACTACTATCCAGTAGGCTGTGGAGCTAGCCCCTCCATAAATCTGAACCAAGCATAATGTGTGAAGTAAATTTCATTGTATCTTCTGCAATTAATTATAATTAAAACAGAAAATTATCATAAAAATATAATCTTAGATGTAGAATAAACAAAAGCTAATGAATCTTCAGATTTTTTTTTATAGTAATTACTCGTCAAAAAATCGGTCATGTTATTTGTTTCTTTTTTCTTAATTAAGTGGTCAGAACATTAATTAGGAAAAAAAATTATATCTGTGCAAAAGTCAGGACTATACTAAATGAAATACATATTGTAGACGACCTTCAATATTTTCCCGTTAAAGAACTAAAGATCTATTTCATTTTATCCAAATAACCAAATTCCAGTTGCATTTAATTCGATTAATTATCTTTTTGTCAAACACACCATTTTATCTTAAAATAAAATTACAGTCAACAGTATCTGAAAGATCAAGACGCTAGGCGTTACATGACTCAGCTTGGTGCTATCCTCTCAATTCTTATTAATTGTAGGCCGTTCGTTGCGATCTTAATTAATTATCTCTTGTTCGCACGATCTTAGTCTTTTATTGTATTCGTGGATTTAAATGTTCTTTTTTTCATTTTTTGTTCTCTTACATCTTTATTTTCGTTTCCTTTATAGAAGGTCAGTGACAAATTTCAGTATCGTCTTGTAGCAAGACAGTAGAATATAAATTTTGAAATCGACCGATATTAACCCAAATACAATTATTCAGAGACTGAATTTTCCTCATTTGCAATATGCAGTTGATAAATAGAAGAACCATATATATGGTTCGTGCCGCTTCGTTCTGAAATTTAATGGTAGTGATTAGAGACCATAAAAAAAAGAAGGATCACTTGACAATGATAATTTTGAAATCTTCATAATAATTTTGTACAAGATTAATGAAAATTGCAAAAAAAAAAAATCGAAAAATAAGAAGCAAATATTTAAATATTTATGTACATTATTGAAAATATAGATAACTTGGCAATTTTATACAATTTAAATACATCTCTTGATGATTCATCAATAACAAAGTAATTTGGCATTTTGGTACACACGGTGCCGTGTTTACATGCCACGTGCTTTTATTTATTAAACTAGTCTCTCTTTTTTTTTCCAAATTAATGCACTGCAATTGGATTTCGACTGTTCACCCTATCACAGCTAACAGAACGTTAAATAGGTTACACCGTTCCACTCAGAGTCAGATGTGAACATGCGCTTTATTGAACCATAAAGGGTTGCAGGGTTAAAATCTAAAGGCAGTTGGACCTAACGCTGTTTCCTCTCCTGAAATATTAGATGAACCCAATTCTTTATGAATATTTGCAATTACTACTAATTGGGAGATGCATAAAATAACATAAATTATATAGTATAAAACAAAAAACAAGTATGACTTCATATTTTTTTGGGGGGGGGGGGGGGGGGGATGACTTCATTTTATGCCACTTCTAAATCAAAGAACTTTCTACTTGCTGCTAAGAAATTGCCAACTATCTTAACAGGGAGTTTAACGAGCTCAGACAAAATAAATAAATAAATACATCTTCCAATATACGGTATCCAATTTTGTAAATTGTGTAGATTATATCCAGAGTTTTGGATTTCTAATCCAGAGTAATTTTAGCTCTCATATTACCCTTATGTTGCCAACATATTAGTAATTTACATAAGCTTTTACAGTTGAAATTAATTGCATGCATGAGATACAGTGGCATTTATTCATCCCCACTGTTGGTGACTGGTGATGAGATAGATGATCTTGAGCAGGAACAGATCTTTAGATGAGGCCAAGGTGGGTCTTAGCCTCTCTTAAAAGATTGAGCATCTAGTAGATGCAAATAAGGATGTACAGAGTAACAGTACATCATACATGAATCTCATTGATTCAGAATCTACCATTCAGACACTTCATTTAGAGTGTGATGCGTGAAATTAAATGTCTAATATTACACCGTTTGACACTTTCAATGATATGTTCAAGCTTGTCAGCCGCTAGATCAATCGAACCCAACAAATGTCCTTAATATTAAATCAAATGCTAGAAGCTTAAGCGACATGATTTGAAATCACATTTCTTTTTCTAAAATAAAGTACTGCAGTAAATATATTACACTGCAAAATACAAGGTTCCAAGTACCAAATATTTAAACGAAGTTGAAGAAAATACACCAAAGTTGGTCCTAGATTAATTTATCATTTCAGAATAACAAAATCTGCTGAAGTTACATCAACAAAATTTGAAATGCTTCCAGACCACGGATCACGAAGGAGTATCATTTCCTAATTGGTAAAGCCCTCACAATTGTAGGTTGCTGATAACCTGGTAGGCTGGTACAGCAAAACTCAGGGATCTGGCAAATTAGGTAAAACCCAAATATATGGAAACTAAGGCAAAAGCAGAAACTTCAGGAATTAAAGCATTCCCAGCTGATGAGAATACAAAAGCCAATTAATTAAGCTCTCTTCTTGCGAGCAGAGGGGCCATGGGATGCAGAGGCAAAAGAAGTTTTTTTTCCACGGGGAATAAGGCCACGTAGAACAGCACAAATAGCAAATGCCCCAAATGGAGAATACATTTGTATTAGCTTCTCTGGAGCCTTACCAGAACCTAACAGCTCAGCCATTATAGCAGCCTGTGTATTATACCAAGAGTAACAAAATTTTCAATACAATTACTTTCAAGTACATAAAAACTTGTTTATTTCTCAGTTTTGTAATTACAATCTTTAAGCAATGAGGAATGAAGAGACAGCATTTGAATGATGGAGAGTAATATGACTGAAGCATGTATGAACTGGTTTCTTAAGAAGATTGGTGTCTTATAACCTCCCCTAAAAGAGGGGTGTCCTCTCCAACATGCTATGTCGACAGTTTAGTTTCAGCCATTGATTTTTATTTAGATTTGTGTGATTTACTTTTTTATTTTGGTTGTTTGTTCGGTTGGCTTTGTGCTATATCTACAGAGTGGGTACAGATGTGCTTCAAAACGGGTTAAGTGATTTGCTGTACCATCATGATGCCTAAATATTGCATAGAGGATCCATTGGTGTACCGTCTGGCTCTTGATCCTATAATTTCGGTGTTGGGGTTCTCAGTTAGTGTTTTTTTTAATCCGCTGTACAAAAAGTTACATAATTTTTTTTTTGAAGTAGAAGTTACATAGTTTTAAGATGCATTTCCATGCCGCCCATTAATGTTTCCCATTCCTTTCCTGTTCTCGATTGAGTCTCTCACGTCCCCTCTTTCCTCGCTTGAGGCTCGCAGACACCTCTCCTCTCGCCAACCCTAGATGGCGCCACGCCTCTGCTGTGATTCGCCCCGCAGCCACTTCGCTGCTTGATTAAATCTTCATCTTTCGCCTTAATTCAACTATGAACGGTTGTGCCCTCACCTCCAGAGGATCGTACTGAGCAAGGTGAGACCATGAGGGCAGCTCGGTCGGGATCCCATGGGTTCTACTCATCGCTGGATCCTCTGGTTATGGCAGATACGGGCACCAGTACAACATCAACCAACAATTTAGATGATTTTGTGGGCTTTAGTGGTAACTTGCTTGACTGATTGTTGGCTTTTAGTTCGGAGAAGTATCTTTCTTCTTACTTGTGGCATAGTTCTATATTAGTTTTTCCTAAGTTTGGTAATGATCAGGGATGATGTTGTGCAAAGTTGTTTTCGACTCCTCTTTAGGCTTTCTTACCTATTTTACAATATCTCTTCTTACTTCTGGCATAATTAGTTTTCTAAATTGAATTCTTATTTTCTGAAAATCCATACAGTTTGAGAATGGTGCCTCAGTTGATGGCTTTGAGCTATCTTCTCTCTTCTTGGAATTATCTCGTTGTTATTAAACATAATTTCAGTTATTTAAGTTGTTAAATTGGATTCACAAGAGTTTCTCTTATCTGAAAACTGCATCACATTACAATGAGGTTAGTTGTCTTTGTTTGATCCTGATATATGAGAGGGCTCAGATAGTTCTGAAAGCTCTCGACTTTGGTGTTAATGATAAAATTTATTATTGATATGATTTCATCTGATTTGCAGTTGCAAACTATAAAACCTTGATGCTATGATCCTTCATTTGCACTTCTTAATCAAACTGTTTATTTTCTAATGGCAGGTGATCAGTTCACCTGATATATGAGAGGGCTCAGATAGTTCTGAAAGCTCTCGACTTTGGTGTTAATGATAAAATTTATTATTGATATGATTTCATCTGATTTGCAGTTGCAAACTATAAAACCTTGATGCTATGATCCTTCATTTGCACTTCTTAATCAAACTGTTTATTTTCTAATGGCAGGTGATCAGTTCACCACTTCAAATGGGTACAAATGTACATCCCTGGTGCAATGACAGCACTTGGTAGTAGAATCTATAATTCAATGATTGTAGTTATTTTGGTAATTTATGTTAGAATTTCACCAAATTGCAAGAAGACCTGGTTCTTCTTTTCAAAAGAGGTATTTTGTGATTGGAAATGGGAAACAAAAGTGTCGCACTATGTTTCGTTCAGATTAATGTAGTGCAGAAAGCCCATCAAATTAGCAAGTGTCATGTTCTCATATTAGTATTACTTTTGCTATGTTCGGGCAAATCATCGCATGATACCTCACTTATTAACAAGTAGCAACGAGAACCAGTAACTGGTAACAAATATGTGTTTCAAAGTTCCAGTTCGATGTGAACCAGTATGTAACTGGTAACGGCAGCTTTCTTTCGTACTTTTTTTTCAATTTTTTGGAATATAAAGTTGTTCAATAAAGTTAAAAGTACATTTCACATGGAATAAACTTTTAGTCCCTTAAATTTCATGACCCATTAAGTGATGTTTTGGTTTGAAATAAGGGTTTTAAAACCCGATGTTTCAGCACAGCAGCCTTGAGCTGGCAACAGACTTTAGAAATATTTTCTACACATTTTTACAAGATTTTAGATGGGTTGATTATCATTTCACAATACAAGAGACACCAGTCCCAACAAAGAGTACAACCCCGCCGCAAAGCGCGGGTGAATAACCCTAGCTATTTTAACTTTACATCTCTTTCCTATTTGGAGTTAAAACAATATTTATCTCATTATTTAAATTCCCATGTTTGGCAACTGAAGTAGAAGTGTAGTAACCACTTTATAGTTTAAATCACTCCTGCCAAACACATGTAACTTAAGTAGCAAGGTGATTTAATTAGAAAATTCACTTCAACTTGTTACTCCACTGCAAGTGCTGCTGTAAATTTTAAGGCACCAAAGTAGCTCTTTGTAATGACCAAGTTTCCCTCACTAACTACACTCATATATTTATAATAAGTCAATAAAAGAATAATCCCTTCACTTCTCAATTGTAAAGTTTGTTTGGCTATTGATCAACTTTCAAACAACTCATACATATTTTGAATTATTTAAAATTTCGTACTGAAGTTCAGAAATAAATGTTTTTATATAGTGATTTCTTAAAAATTAGCTAATAGCATGAACTATAACTAAAAAGTTGTTAGCTGAACTTTTAAATTAACAAAGGTATTTGAATATTATCTCTTCCTGTCATCCTAATCATTCTAATAACAACATAGATTTGATATTCATCTTTATCATCTTACAAAGTAAATAACGGTATTTTGGTCTTTTACTAAATTTTATATTTATGTATTCAACCCTATTTCATAAATTACTACATCTTAATCCATTATACTACCAAACATCAATGCTTTAACATTGAACAGTGATATAATTTTTACTCCGCTTTAGTATTACTTCACTTCCCAAATGAGGGGTTTACATCCATGTAACTGCTTTAGTCCTGATCTATCACTACTATATCAGAAACCAGTAACAGTACACTGGTTTGACAGGTACACGGTACATATTCAGTTGCCAACTTAACTCCTTTCCACATTCATCAATAAGAATGCTAAACAATTTTCACTTAATAGAGAACAGCACCGTAAATCAGTTTAGTAATTGATCTTTGCAAGATGACTTGTCTAATATGAAATTCATATCAATAGATGATGTGAATGCAAGATTTTTAGCTAATTAATAGTGTAACTGGTTGATTTTTACTTGCTTCATATCAAGAGATGATGGAAAGGCAGCATGTTTTCATAAATGAAAGGATTACACGGATATGATTGATTTAATTACCAAAACTTGCCACAACAAGATATTGTATCATAGATAGTCTGACAGCTCAATACAAACAACTTGTTATTAACAGATTCTATCTGATTTGAATCTAGGTATTAGCTCTCACATAACTTCTCAGTACCATTTCTTCTAGGATGTTTGATTGGATTTTATTTGCAAACTTTCAGTACTATTGTGTGCAATTGGCAAAATGACGAGTGTGGCTAATAGCCATCTACAAATACGATACCAATATACCATGCGTGCTAATTTGCGAAATTCCTCAAGATAGAAGTACTAGATAAGGATACATACCACGGAAGTGCCGGCGCAAACTCCAGCCATGAGAGAGGTAGTCTTGGACCAGCTCCTCCCTTTAACAATCCCATACAAATTTGCCAAGCAAAGAGGCCAGAGGAAGAGGATCTCCACCCAAATCAAACCAACAAAGAACAGAGGCTTCTCTACTACCAGATAATCGCCGTACAGATCGGAGTACCATTTCTTCAGATCTAGAAGTGGCGCCGGGAAAAGGTGAGAAGGAAGGCACGATTGCGCGTCCAAGAGAGGCGTCGCGATAGAGATTACGAGAGAGAAGAGGAGAACTACGGTGTCTAAGAGAAGGGAGATGGCACCCATTTTCGCAGAGGTGTGATTTCTTTTGATCTCTAATTTTCGAAATTTTCTTTTACGGGGGAGTAGAGACTAGAGAGATCGGCTGAGTACGTAACGGTGAAAGCGGAGGCCGTCAGCTTGGACCTTTGGTAAACAGCCCAAACTTAAACTAGTGAGATAACACGTGTACCCTTATAAATTGGGTATGGATCCGTCGAGAACAAGTAGAAACTAGAAAACATATATATATTAAAAAATTGCGGATCAATTTCTTTTATACAACTTGTAAAAGATTTCATAAAACTTTATCTACTTGATATCATGTGAGTTGTGAAGATTACATTTTACTCTTTGTAAATGATAGAGCTACCTGTTTCTAAAGGAAATAGAAATTAAGGATAAAAGAATTTAAAAGATATGTACTGCACACAAAGCGAATTAAAATATTAGAAGAATATTATTTTAGAATATGCTAAAAAAAATAAAGAACTATAAATATTTTGCTGGCTTCACGAGCTAGGTGTGAATAAAACTTTCATATAATTTAAAAACTATATAATATATGTTAAAATCAATCTAATTTGTTCTGATTTGGATCCAACTCGATTGACTCTTAAAAAAAAAGTCAAACGGACTCAAATTTGATCTCGTTTTTCTATTCTCTTCTGCAAGCTTATATCATCTTTTCATATATTATATGCATACATTTCTCATAAAGCATTATTTAAAATAGCCAGCTTCATCAATTGTGGAAGAGCCCTCCATTAGATGCATGTTATTGGTGATAGGGCGGATGCAGGATTTTGGTTGGGGAGGTAATTATCGGATTGTAATAGTTTATCGGGTTCAAACCCATTAACTAATCGGGTACTAAATAAAAAATTAATAATTTAATATATATTCTTACCTAATAATTTTTTTAATAATAATATTTTATATATTAAAAATAACAACAAAATAAACCTCAAAATAATAGATAATTAAATTGATGAAGAAAATTTTCATCCACATAACTTTATATTTTGATATCTTTACATAATTATTTCATTATGCCTGATATTAAATATTTTTTCTCAATAAAAATAATCAGACCATTCAGGAGGGCAAAAAAAAATGTTAGGAGAGGTAAATTATTGAAAAGCACTATTTTTCAAAATTTATTGGAGCACGTGTCCCCCCAGACCACCTTGAATTCGCCCCTGATTGGTGACGAAGTTGTCATCAATCTCTTTGGCTCTTCAAATCTCAAGATATATATCTCTCTCATTTTTTATTTGTGATGATGATGATGATAATGGGTTGGTGAAGGTAACGATAGTAACGATAATTTTGATGCTGATGCTGATGAGAGAAAATAACTTCTACTGTTATCTTTGATTTTTCATTCTCTCTTGAATATAGTGGCAGAACTTGAATCTAAGTTCGGGAGGGCTAAAATAATTTGTATATTTCTTAGAGATTGTATTTTAAATTTTAAGGGAGCTAAAATAATAAAATTATTATAAATACACTATAAAATATTATATTTTTTTACATGTATACTTTTTAAAAATTTGAGGGGCCAGAGCCCCGGTCCCTTCGAAGATTCACCTCTACTTGAATGCTTGTTTTGTATATAAAAGTATTTGTGTTTTGATATTTATATGAAATTTTTTTATTTGTATTGCCAATCATAATATTTGACTGGTTTATGTTAAATTTTGTATGACGTTTTTTTAGAAGAAATGGAAGAGGGTAACAACTTTTATTTTTTTTAAATAAAAAAAAAGATGCATGTTGTTGATTTCGACTTTATTTTCACCGGATATATACATTATATTAGGAAGGGATCCTTGATGATGAGTTATTTTGATAATTTTAATAAAATTATTTTAAAAAAGTATAAAAATTTAAAAATAAAAAAATATATATATATGTTATTTAACTTATAGATTGATAGTGTTTAAAATTTTATGTAATTTCATTATTGTTTACTACTTTGTCAAAAGATGATCAAAATTTTATATAATTTATATCGGTTCTAATTCAACAGTTTTTTTAATAAAGTATCAAACGATAATGAAATTATATGAAATTTAAAACACTATCAATTTTAAGTAAAATAACATATTTATAAATATTTTGAAGATTTTTTTAAATTTATTTAAAAATTCATTATTAAGATCGTAAAAATAAGATATTGGTACTAGATATTGATGTGGTTAAGGGATGAGCCACTCCCTACTTTACTCTGACAATTACTATTCTTTTTTTCCTATCCTAAACACTGAGCTTAATTATATCCTTTTATTTACTTTTTTCAGGGTTTCATCTTTGATTCCTGATTTCCTGGCCTTGCACTTCCGTCTTTAATTCAATCTCACCAAAATTCTCAATGAGCTCACGGTAGCTCAGCAGAATTCGATCAAAATTAAGTTCTTCTTTTGAGCTATTAAAATTTATAGTTTCCAATAGTAATTCAAATTGAGATACAGTTCCATGAAAAACAGTACCTGATCCATTAAAAACTTCAATTCGAGTACAAACTGTACCAGCACAAGTAAAAGCACACAAGAAAGCTAAAAAGAGAAGTTCTCAGTGCTGAAACAACACAAAGTAATTATTATAGCCATAACCAACGTGCACCCAAACTCTTCAAAATTATGAAAACCATCCACCACACGGTGAAATATACCTCCAATAAGCCATACAATAGTCTGAGATTCACAAACCAGAAGCAATCACAATCTTCAGAGAAAATATCAGAAGGTGGCTACAAGATCTTAACAAATGGTGGAGCATCAGATCGTGGCCCTCCAAGAGACCGGTACATGTACAGCCTCTCCACCACCATTTCCGCTTCACTTTCATCCTCCATATCTGCATCTCTAATCACCTCTACCACCAAATTGGGTTTGCTCTTTGCCACTTCCCTGCATCCCCTAATTGATAAGTTGCATGAAGACATCCATAAGAACCTCATGTTGTAATATAACGGCAGACCCGAAATCAGTGCTGAGTCACCAAATGGACAATCTCTTATTTCCAGTTTCTGCAATTTCATGCAACCTTCAAGAACATATCTCAGCCCCAAATCACTGTCCCCTGCAAAAGCAACTGACAGAGTGCGTATCAGCTTCCCGTACAGGCCAATGTACTCGAACGCCTTATCAGTCAGCAAGCCTGAAACAGACAAACGGGTCAGTTTCTTGCAATTCATGACAATGGCTCTGAAGCCGTCATCCATGGGCTCGCCAGTGATTCGATCGGGTTGGTGAAGGCCCATAATGCATAGGCGAAACACGAGTAAATCAGGGCAGTTATTGGACATTGCAATTACAGCTGCATTGGTCATGCGTTGACAGAAGTAGAGAATTTTCTGAAGCTTGGGGCAGCCTTCAGAGATGGATTGCAGCCCAATGTCAGACACACAGCTTTCTGAGTCTTCAGTAGCATCGAGGGGGAACACTCGTAGATCCCTTAAATCATGGCATGTTTCAGCTACAGCTTGGAGTCCTTCATCCCCAATTGTGTCAAGTGCCTGAATATATAAAAGATATTAGATAGAATTATCAGATATCAATTTGGCATTTTGTTAGATGCAATTTGATTTTATTCGGACCCTTTTCCTTCCCGTTGATTTTCTTCTTCTTTATTAATGTATTTACCTTATTTTTTGTGTCCGAAGGAGCTGTGAGGACCGTTATTTTAAATAACAAGTTTAGTTGCATTTCATAAAATATATGAACCTCCAAATTTAATGGCCTAACTAGAGAGTGAGCATGCATGTGCCTCGTAATCTATGTAGATATAAATGGAATTCAAAATTGGGGTTCTCAGATTGATTGAATGAAGCTAATATTCAATCAGATTACATTTAAACACACTAGAACAAAGATTGGCCGGAAAAAAAATTGTATTTGCTTTATGGAAACAAGCTAATATGTTTAAGTTCATTTTTCCAATTGGTGGGTACCAGCAGGGATCTGGACGGCCTTTTGAGATGATACAGCAAGACTCAATTAAGACAGTTTATTTGCTGATTGAGAAATAAGATGGTCAGGAATGATCAGAACCTCTTACTCCAATATCAGAAGTTGAAACCCCACCCACATTGCCACATACATCAACTTAACAGAAAGTATCTTGAAAATAATTAATCTTCCTATGGAAATTTGTAACCTTAAAATTATTTGATACTTCAGATAAAGGTATACCATGAAGTAAATAAAATAAAAAATTAGCATACCCAGAAAGTTTGAAGATTATGGCACTGACAAATGACTGCGTTGAGCTGATGAGCAGTAAGATTTGCATAACTAAAATTAAGCGAGGTCAAGTTCACACAGACAGGGTAGATAGCAGGTAAATGCTCTGGTTTAATCTCACGGAATCCCGATAAGGAATTTAATGACTGAGAAGAAGCAAAAGCTGACACCAAATTGGTATTTGGACCAGTCACCATGGAACCTGTTTCAGACCGAAATGCACCAGTACCAAGATTGGCTATCTGTGGAGCGAGCACCATAAGCCGTTGGAGCTGCTCCAGTGTCACATGTTGATTCACACGCAAACATTTCAGAGATGGAGATCTTGCAACAAGTCTTTCCAAAGCGCCGAGATCAAATGGATACCCCACACAATCAAAAACAAGAGATTCTAAAGTGGTAGTTGTTTCTGGAAATTTTGAAATCCAATCCATCACCTCATCCTCATCATCCTCTAAATAATCTTCTATTAGATCTAAAACTCTTAAGTGCCTGATAGAATAAATTAGGATAAAGGTAAAAAATAATAACTCTACTGTCAAAAGTTATTGAACAAAAATTAGCCAAAAGAATTTTCTGATTTCTTTTACTCTCCAGTACCTGCATCTCTCAGCAATTGCAGCCAGACCCAGAGTGCTAAACCCCTCACAACAAACCAAAGAGAGATCTTTGAACAATGGAAAATTATCAGCGATGCTCATCAGATTTTCATCAGTTACAACCATGCGCTTGAGACTGATGCTCTCAAGGTGCTGATATGCATCTCCCAGTGTATTTACCCAGGGTGTGAAATTTGCACCCCAGCCATATGGCACCAGGTTGAAATCCGCAAACCGCGGTTTCCCTTTGAGCACTATTGACTTGATCGACTTGAACCTCTCGACAACTCGGTCTGGAGACACTGCATAGCAGTTCCCGATGAATAGCTCGCGACGAGTACGGGCATCGGTGTCGTACCATGAACGGCAAACAGCTGATGCAGCATTGCGATCCCTCTTGGAAGTGAGGAACTCTAGAACATTTTCTAAGGCCTTTTTGAAAGCTTCATCAGAGGAGGGAGGTAACGAGCCCCCAACTGAGGCCTGCTCGCATGCATCATCTTCATCTGTCATGTTAGAGATCTCCTTTTTCATGGATAGGAAGAGAGTGGGGGAAGATTTGGATTTAAAATGAGCTGAGGTGCTCTAGCATATGATAATACGTTGGATCGGTTCAATTTCACATGCATAAGTTGACAATTGAATCAAGAATATGGTATTTACTGGCTCTGGTAAATCTTCGAAGTTTATCTTCGTTTCCCAACGAATTCATGCCCATTACAAAACAGAATAACCCCACATGGTACTTGTCTGAGAGTTAATTGAGAGTTATTACGAGATAAGGCTAGAGCAGACAGCCCATTTGCCACTCAGATTATTTTATTATGAAAAAATGTTCGCATCTTTGGACAGCACAAAGAGCATCACTTTTATTCATTGTTTTAAAATATGATTGCATGACCCGATCCGTTTATGCTTATATGCTGAGATGCCGCACACATATCATATATACACTATATAGTGGTTAACTGCATGAAATCCATATTTTAAAGCCTTACTTTTATTAATGGTTGCTCTCCACTATCCAGTGACTGATTTCAAAAGATTCCACCTAGTACAACGCATCTCATAGCACTGAATAGGTGCCACTATGAATAGTTATAATTAAATTATCTGGAGAGGTTCGAACTTATATTGTAAAGTTAATGGGTCCTCACAGCATATCTTTTATAGAACAAAATACTGAAATGGCGCTCTCTGCTTTTACGGGCTATCTATTAAAATTGGAAGCTGATGTGGATCCATACTGAATTCCTGGTTTCCTGTTAAGTGGTATCCCTTCAAAAGATATTTTTCCTATAAGTATCATTTTTGAACCGATGGTGCAAAATCTATATCAATATAGGTGCAGACTTTATTATTTATTTATTAGAATTAAAATTAGTTATTATTCATATTAATTATTTTATGATGCAACTCATTTTGTATTTTTATTCTATTATTTAATATTACTAATATGAATAATAACTTTTTAATATGAATAATAACAATATCATACAAAATAAATTAAATGCATATTGATGCTATGTATCAACTCCCATAAATATTCTATTGAAATCCCCGATGTTGTTGTAAACAATTTAATTTATTATTTGACTAATTTACAAAATTAATCCGTTTTTTAAGTTAGATAAATGTATATTATTTAACTAAAGAGTGGGGATCCATTGACAATGGGTTATTTTAATAACTTTGACAATGGACCTCTAAATAAATATAAAAAAAAATCTTAAAAATGAAAAATATTTATAGATGTATTCTTCTACATTTAGATTGATGGTCATTCAAATTTCATACAATTTCATTATCGTTTGATAGTCCATCAAAGACCGTTAAATTAGAACCATTGTAAATTACATGAAAATTTAAAGGTCTTTGATGGACTATCAAACGATAATGAAATTACATGAAATTTGAATGATTATCAATCTAAACGTAGAAGAACACATTTATAATTTTGTTTTCATTTTTAAAATTTTTTGTATGTTTATTTAGAGGTCCATTATCAAGGTTGTCAAAATAACCTATTGTCAACCTATTATCAAGGTTGTTAAAAGTGAAGAATATATGCATTGGACAAGCTATGTTTAGATAAGTAGGATGGAACCAAGTTTAATGTTGTAGTAGTTAATAGTTTAAATGCCCAAAAACTGGGCTGTGGTACCAAAAAACAATATATTTCTTTATGAAACAGGTGATTAATATCACTATTTTAAAAAAAAATGCATTGGGCAAGCTTGTAGGATCATTGAAGAAAGAATAGATTAGGATTAGCAACAAATTAAGGCGATCAAGTTAATAATGAGCTAAAATAAACAAAATGAGATACTCTATTGAAATCGTTATAACTATTTCCAGAATCCTTGTAACTTTTAATTAACAAATTAATTAAAACGAGCAATTAGATGCCTAAGGGAAAACAGGAACAGATATCAGGTGAAAGTACTCTTTCCAGCCCGCGTTTGATGGTTTTTTGACTTTGTGTCATATGCAAAATATATCAAAATTTTATCCAATGATAGACAAGGACAGATTATAAGAATACTGGGTAATTGGTACCGTAGATAACATAGTATAGCTTGGAAGATATAACTCTAAATTAGGAAAAGTCCTATCACAAGTATACACAAAAAGTCAAAAATAAGAAAGCTTAAGAAGTTCTCAGTTGCTTCTTATTTTGCATACCATCAGCATGAAACAAGAGAAAACAATTTTAGGTATTCTCATAAAAGAAACAAAAAACTCAAGAAATGACTTTGTAGTGTCCCTGAAAAGTTGGCCAAACTAAACAATTATTTAAGGTAAAACTATATTCAAACATCAAACTGAAGGCTGAATTTATAGACAAGAGGAGTAAGCATAATAGCAGTCCCTAAAGCCATTCCAAAGATACGGTGAGATATTGAGAAACTGGCGCTGAACTGCGGCTTCTTCAGTTGGAGATGAGGTGATAGCGGTCGGTTTGCCACTGCACCTGATAAAATACGACCAGCATGCAAGGACCTGTTGGTGGGGAAGGTGGGGAGGGAAGAGTTGCCTAACCCAATAGGAGATTGGGTGATGGTTTTGTACCCTCTGACTTGACTCAGACCATCTTTGCTGAGGAGACCTGAAGAGCGGGACGTTATATTATTTCAGCAAGTGGAAAATTTTTTTTTTGAGAGGAAAAAAGTTATATTTTTCTTCAGAGGTATACTAACATGTGTCTTGCAATTTATGATATGCATTGAAATATCTGTATTTTCGCATATTGTTCCTGAAAGAACAATAAGCCTTATGCCAATCCTCTTTCCTAATTTCTTCAATAAATGTTTGACCAAACTAGATCATACATGTGTGAGAAAGGGCCAGGAAGACAATTCACGACTTTTGGAGTGTAAAACAGATATTGGAATTTTCATTGAAATCCAGAACTGAGGTTTTGCCGGAAACATATGACATGTTTACGCTTTATACAATTATATCTAAGCCTGCAAAAAGATAATTTCCCTAGAATTGTAGGTCATTTTTCTGTTTTGGATGCCTGATAGGAGATTGAATATACGTAGCTTTTTGGGACCATATAGATATAGGGGAGGGATCGCTTGACAATGGGTTATTTTGAAAATGAACTTTTAAATAAATATAAAAATCTTAAAAATAGAAAAAAGTTTATAGATGTGTTCTTTTACTTGTATATTGATAGTGTTTCAAATTTCATACAATTTTCAAACGACAATGAAATCGCATGAAATTTGAAACACTACCAATCTATAAGTAAAAGAACATATCTATAAACTTTTTTCTATTTTTTAAGATTTTTTTATATTTATTTAAAAGTCCATTGTCAAGATTTTCAAAATAACCCATTGTCAAGGGATCTCTCCCCATAGATATATTATCACAGTAGATCAAAAATATAAAAAAAACACATTAGCAGAGGATAAATTAGATTATAACAGGAAATAATGCAGTTGCTATACAAAGTAAGGTTGTTACCTTGAAGTGCAAAAGGAGCATTCTCCCCAAAAACATTCATTTGAACCTTGTAAGTTCCTGAAATGAAATGATAATATTTATAATTGTCATCATAATGTTTGTAAGTTTTTTTCGTACAAAGAATTTAATATTGCACCTTATTAGAAAAGCCACAATAAGGAAAATAAAGGAAAGCAATTTTGGATTTTAATATTTTAATCAGGCCCAAAATCAGTATACACCGAACAGTTAATACTAAAGTAGGCTCAATACCAGCAATGTAGAGCCCTTGAGAGAGCACAATTCTAAAATAAATCGAGCATATTTGGATAATATTCTTAAGAATAAGCGTACGAAAAGGTTTACTTCTTTTACTATCATTGATTTTTTATATTTGAGATTTCTGATCTCTATACTTTTGGATTGGGTTTCATTTCTAGCCTATCCCAATTTATTTGGGATTAAAGATTTTGTTGTTGTTGTTGCATTATCTCCATTGTGAGCCTCAGTAATAATTCAAAGAATAAAACAGAAAGACAACCCAAGAATACCCTGATGTAATCTAGGATTAGCTGCTAAAGAAGAAGATCGAATGGCGAATATAGTATTCTTCTAGGTTAGCTCGTAATTTAATCTTTTTTTCTAAATCAGCCAACATCAAACCAAACCAAATAGGCTGACCCCATGATCAGAACTGCCAGTTGAACTAAACCAAATAGGCTTTCCCAGTTGAAAAAAATATCAAAGTCAAACTATGAGTATATCAATCAGTCTCGAGAAAACCATGGTAAATAACAGAAACGAAGCACGGAAAAAAAATGCGAAAATAAATCAATCGACGGAGGAGTACCGTTAGCCATGGCTAAGTCTAGCGTAGTCTCGCTAATAGGAGATCTTACAAATTGAAAGAGAGAAGATCAGCTGCGTCTCGACTCCTGTGTGGAAACTGAAAACCTCGGCTGGTAACCTGGATTTGTCTCTCCTCGCTTTTCACTTCCATGTCCAATTAAGATCGTCCCTGGTTTTCATCAACTCCTGTCTCCTGGTATTGTAACAGGCCGCATGCATTTTGCGAGGTCCGTTCTAAGAAATAAGAAGCTCTCATGTAGGCCCAACAGATCTGTTACAACAAAAGCTCTCACGGATCAATTAGCAACTAAGCAAAAGTAAGCATCCACACGACTTGACAAACTTATAATTTAGCTAAGTCCTATTCGGCCTCTTTGGTTTTTGAGATCTTTTCAGTCATTCAACGTTTTGTTGTAACTTCTAAATTTGTAATGCAGTCTCAATGTTATTTTCTATTTTTTTATATTTGGAGATTTTCTTTTTAATATTTTGTCGCAATGCCGTTTCCAAGTTATGTTGGAAATGTATCCAAGTTTCACGGCACCGAGAAAAACCGCAACGAGTTCAAAATAGTTACGTTATGTATTCTTCGAATGCCCGTATCGTTGTGTTGAGTCACTGTTGCAGGAAATAACCTCTCTTACAAGATACGGGCCCATTTGTCGGCATCTACCACACGGTTAACCAAACAGATACGTTCACAACGACCGAAATTAGACCAAACTCCAAAGCAAGCACTCCTTCCCCGCCTCGCTTCGCACCTCCCTCTCTCTCTCTTCCGTCTCTCCATCCACCAATTCACTTCTCCTGACTTCAACCAAACCTAAATCGTAGTATCACCGATCCAGCCCCCATGTCGTGGGGCCTGGGCTGGAAGCGCCCATCAGAGATCTTCCATCTCTCGCTTGACTATGGCGACCTTCCCCTTTCCAATCCTGACGCCTGTACCAACGACTCCACCTCCGACGCCGATGTAGATCCAAATGCGTATGATCTAGGGTTTCGGATCTCTCTCGACTGGTCATCCGCTGATGATGAAGAAACAGCTGCTCTTCGCCTTCAATCACAGCTCGTGGTCGCCCTGCCACCTCCTCAGGACACAGTTAGTCTCTCTTTGAACACATCATCTGGGCAAGAGAATGGAGATGCGAAAGATGATGATCGGGTTATAAATGTTGACATTAAAGTGGTGAAGAGGAGGGAACCGCTGAAAGCTGTTAAGGTCTCTAGACCTGTCGGATCGGGTCAGCAAACAGATGGTAGTGGGGTTCTTGTCAGATTGATTCACACGGAGAAAGAACGTGTCCCAGCATTGGTCGATCACTGGAAAAGTGTCACTGTTCTGAGCTTATGCGGTTGTGGTTTATCGGTTAGTATTTCAATCCATGAGCAAAGCTTGGGTTTGTTACTTTAATTGTTAGTTAAGTACTTAAGTTCACTTGTACATTTGCACTGACACATAATCCGATGCAATTTTTTTCTCGATTGGGCAGTCTGGTGAGGTTTCATCAGAGGTTTTAGTTCAACTATGATTACCATTATGCTGGACAAATGACTGTGCACATTTTTTTTTATCAAACTGGAATTAGTTTGGCTATGTATTCCCCGTCTACTTAATAAATTTCTTGCTGTAGTATGATATATTTTTATACAAAATGTGTAGACATTTCCTGTGGAATTTATCACTCGACTGCCTCAACTTGAAAAGCTGTATCTTGATAGTAACAGGCTAATAGTTTTACCACCTGAACTTGGTGAGTTGAAAAGCCTTAAGGTGCTCAGAGTCGACAACAACATGCTGGTTTCTGTTCCCGGTAGGTTTTACTTAAACTTGAGTTGCTTCAATATTGAGGAAAGAAAACTTAAAGCTTGAAATATAACATGTGTTCAGAAGTACATAATGTAATTTCTTTTACCATTTTATCTATTGACTTGTTGCCAGTTGAGCTGAGGGAATGTGTTTTGCTGGAAGAACTCTCTCTTGAATACAACAAGCTCATTCGGCCACTTCTAGATTTCAGGTTAATCATCCACAAAACTAATTTTGCCATAAATTCTGTGACCTCATCCAGAGAAAGCGAATTTTTCATTCAAAACTATGTTATGTCATTCCATTTTCTGACATCTTGTACAAAGGTTCTTAGCCTTATTATTTATCTCAGTTGTATTGCAGGGCTATGTCTGAACTTCGAGTTTTGAGGCTATTTGGTAACCCTTTGGAGTTTCTCCCTGAAATATTGCCTTTAAAAAAGTTACGGCATTTATCTCTTGCTAACATTAGAATTGAGGCAACTGAGAATTTGAAAACTGTCTCTGTGGAGATCGAGGTACTTCTCCTATACTCTTTGAACTTTTTAAATCTAAAAGCAGAATTTAACATAGTATTTCTGAATAGTTATTGAAGTCACTTCTATGATGGGTACCCAAAAGATTGATGAACTATAGTGCATTAAGATTAATGAACTACTAAGTAATGTGCATTAAGATTGATGAACTACTAAGTAATGTGCATTCTGTATATGCAGTGCAGCATTACCTCCATTAACCCAAAAATATTGCTTATGGATCATACAAAGAATAGTGCAAGAATAGAGGACTTGAGAATAGTAAATGAAAATAGTGAAAAAATAGTTATTTCTAGGTTAGCGTGAGGTTAGTGAAAAATGATGCTATTCCAAATGGTAGAACAATAGTTATTCCATCTCCCACTCGGAACAACAAAATAGTAGTTATTCTCACTATTTCAAAATAGCTGACTTGTATTTGGATGCACTGCTATTCCTATTCCAGTGTATCCAAACACAACCTAATATATTAGTGGGTGGTACTTAACAGATTTTAGGATCCCCTGCTTTTATTGTGGTTAAATATCAAGGTCAAATTTGGGTCACTGAAGATTTCAACATTTTACTCTTTTTAGCTCGTTGCAAATTTGTATTTAAATGAGGAATGTGGCAGTGACCAACTTTAGGGAAGTTTGAGGCTTCTGGGACCATTTGAATAATTTACTGGACTGTAGTTTCTGAGTATGACTGATATGCAGCTTTTCTGGATTCTAGGATAGTGGCTCATATTTTCTTGGGCCGAAGCCCAAGCTGAGTGCCTTCTTCTCTCTCATATTTCGATTTTCTTCATGCCACCACCCATTACTTGCATCAGCTTTGGCAAAAATTATGGAAGATCATGACAGTTGCATGGTCATTAGCAAAGAAGAGAATGCTGTGCGACAGCTCATCAGCATGGTCAGCAGCGATAACCGCCATGTTGTAAGTTATAAACTTTCAGTTAATGGTAATCTTAATAAGAATTTTAGTATCATGTTGAAGATTCTATGCAAGTAGCCTCACAGGCTAGTAAATTGCAGGCCACAACTCCTACACCCTTGGTATCTCAATTCCTCTAAGAGTGTACAGTGGACCCAGATCAATATCACAATACAGAAGTGTAGCTAAAACATAGAATAGACTACGACAATTATGACATACTTATTTCCGTAATTTTTTTTCCAATAAGCTACATTCTCTATCTTCAGTATAAAGTAAGCAATTTAAAAATAAATAAATAAATCTACCTGAAAAAAAAATAGAATATTGTTATGATAGTATGCCTGGTGATTCTTTCTGTTGAGCTTTCTTTCTTTATCAGTTTTATCAAATGTACAGGTTGAACAGGCGTGCATTGCTCTTTCGTCACTAGCATCAGATAAATCTCATGCAATGCAACTACTGAAATGTGATATAATGCAACCAATTGAATCTGTTCTCAGATCAACCAATGCAGAAGAACTGGTCTCTGTATTAAAAGTGATTGTCATACTAGCCTTTGTCTCTGATAGTGTGGCCCAGAAGTTGCTAACAAAAGATGTTCTCAAGTCATTGAAGGCACTCTGTGCAAATAAAAACTCTGAGGTTCATTGTTCTTTGTAGAGTTGTACTTAATACAAATTCAGGCACTCAAATTTGTTGGTTATGCCTGTATTGCACATTTTACTGATGCATGGCAAGATTTTCAGCAGTGTACTGATTTTCCTTTAACTGTGCAATAAATTGCAAGCCCATTAAGACCCTGGGTGTGTTCAAGCTAAGTACTTAAATCTGCTTTCAACTTTGCAGTGAAAACACCAAATTAGAAAATGGAATGCAATGTAGTCAAATTTTAAAAGGCTCTCCTACTTAAAAGAAACAAATTAATGGATCAATTTTTTGTCTTGAATTGCTTAATAAATAGTTGACAGAAACATCCCACGTTTTTCAGCTACAATTGTTTCCAGCCTATGACAGGTTTTTCTGTTTTTACACAGATATCAACTTGTTCAGTGTTTCTTTTCCTTTTGTCCAGGTGCAACACCTATCCCTGATTGCTGTAGGCAACCTAGCATTCTCTCAAGAGAATCGAAGAGTTCTGACACAATCAGAAAGCCTGCGTGATCTTTTGCTTCGGCTGACTGTGGCACCGGAGCTATGTGTAGCAAAGGCTGCTGCACGTGCTTTAGCAATTTTCGGCAAGTTTAACTGAGGCTTTTTTTTTCAATAAGTCTATGAATAGCTATTATAGCCAGTTTGCCTGTCAAAAAGAAAAGATTGACTTGAAGAAAGGAACCTAGTAGGAATTTTAAGTGCATTTGTTGGATCTTGTAGTACTAATTTCTTACACCGGGCTCCACAATTTTTTTTTTTGAAAGGGAGGGAAGGGGATGGATTAATAAGATGAAGGGTTAGAAAAGATGCCAAATTTTAGTTCCCTCCTTTACATCTCAATTCGCAGGGGACAAAAATAGTTCATCTGAGGGAGTAGGTGAAATTTTTTCTCCTCCCTTCTCTTCATTAGAATTTTAGTTATTTGTGGAACAAGCAAAATTTTAGTTTTTCCCTTCCCTCCCTTTCCCTTCTCTCCATTTTATTCTTTTTGGAACTGAGGGTAGGAATAATAAGTAATTTAGGGATTTACCTCACTGATAAGGAATTCTTGTTGGAGTTAATGGAAATAAGAGTGATTTTGAGGATTTTGTGAAAGCTAAAGAATATTTCCACTACAGAAGTGCCACTAAAGAACAAATATTTGTTTGGTGTAAGCTTTCCTGTAAAACCAAGCGACCATTAATTTCTACTTTGTGTAATGCACAGTTCAGGGACATCAATATAATTTAGTTCGTGCAAGAAAGGTGTATACATCATTTATCAGGAATCCAAATATGGACCCCAGAAAATACAAATCAAGCTCAGTGAAATAGAAAGTAACAAGAAGGCCTTAACAATTATGTTCTTATTAAACTTCCATCTGCAACTTGTTACTGATATTGTAGTTAGGTATAGTGACCTGGCTCTAATACCACTGCAAGGATATAGTGTTAGCAACCATGTAGTCCTTCCTCTTTCGCATGAAAATTTTGCATATTTATTGTAGCAACAACTAACATTTTTGTCCATGCAAAATTACAGGAGAAAATGAGAACTTACGACGTGCAATAAAGGCAAGGCCAGTTGGAAAGCAAGGTCTTCGCATACTCTCTATGGACGGTGGTGGTATGAAAGGTCTTGCCACTGTGCAAATGCTTAAGCAAATTGAAGAAGGAACTGGCAGAAGGATACATGAGATGTTTGACCTGATATGTGGCACATCCACTGGTGGTATGCTTGCAATTGCCCTTGGTGTCAAGCTGATGACCTTGGACCAGTGCGAGGAAATTTACAAGAATCTTGGTAATTGTTCTCGTCTTACTATAGATCTGAACCCACTTGTGCTTTTAAATATTACACTATTATTTTTACTTTGTAAACCGTCTTTTGCTCTTTGCAGGAAAGCTTGTATTTGCAGAGCCTATACCAAAGGATGACGCAGCATCATGGAAGGTGGCACTGGACCAACTATTCAAAAGCTCTTCACAAAGCTTTCGGGTTGTTGTACATGGATCCAAGGTAGGTTGCCAATTTATCTCTCATCTATACTTCTAATTTCCAAGAATAAAAAAATCATTCTATCTTTCTTCCATAGTAAAGTACAATAAAATTTCCTACATTACCATGAGTATGCTTTGTGCTAGTTCACACTTCACACAAGTACATCCATTCAAATCTATATATTATTAAAAAGAAAAGCAAAGCCGCAAGGTGATTTTTCTTCCAGAGAACTATTTCCAAGGCCGAACTTGCTAATATCAAGTTCCAATCTTTTAAATGACACAAGGCACAATCGAGTCGGTACTAACTTGGGCATGGTATGCAGCACAGTGCAGATCAGTTTGAGCGGTTATTGCAAGAGATATGTGCTGATGAGGATGGTGATCTTCTAATAGAGTCAGCTGTGAAAGGCATCCCTAAGGTCTTTGCTGTATCAACTCTGGTCAGCTCTGTGCCAGCTCAACCTTTCCTTTTCAGGAACTATCAGGTGCAAAATCTGTTGTTGTTGTTGTGTGTGCATAGTGTCTATCTCAAACAGGATAAGCAAGCAGCATGGTTGAGATTTTTGTTCCTACCATTGTGCTTAAATATTATACATAAGCGTAGAAAGATAAGTTCTGTCAAGAATTTCTAGCTGAAAATTGACAAAATAAAGGCTTTGCGATTTATTGAGAACTAACTTTTTTGCATAGAATTGACAGTGATCAGGCCATATTTTACAGAAAATAGTCAGTAATTACCAAATTGCACTAAATCTAAGGGAGGGTTGTGAACTGTAAAAACACATGATTCAACATTCAATATAAGCTTTTCAATATCTTCTGTTCCTGCAGTATCCTGCTGGTACCTTTGAAATGCCAGCTGGAACAGCTGAGAGTCCTGCAGTAAGTACCATTGGTATGACCACAAATGCTAATGGCGCCTACAGACGAGGTGCTTGCATTGGAAGCTGTAAGCACAAGGTATGGGAAGCTGTACGTGCTTCATCAGCCGCACCTTACTATCTCGATGATTTTTCAGATGGTAAAATTAATTTTACACTTCAATGATATTTATTTAGCATTTACTATATTCTGGGTGCACCAAAACAGCAATAGATACCTCGCAAATTATAATTTGAACTAAAATACAGATTTGGCTTAGCATTTTTACTGCCATTATTGTATATGAGTTATTGACAAAATGAGCATTGTAGAGCAATCAAATAACAAAAATGTTCCAATTGAGAAATAATGAAAAAAGAAAATTAGGATTAAGCTGTATGGACTGGTACTTTTGATACTGCTGGCGTTTGTTTTAGGCATCATCTAAGAAAGGTTTTTTGGTTTCTGAATAACATGAACTGGTTTCCCATATTGCAGATGTAAACCGTTGGCAAGATGGAGCTATTGTAGCCAACAATCCTACTATATTTGCTATTAGAGAGGCTCAGCTTCTATGGCCTGATACAAGAATTGAATGTCTTGTTTCAATCGGGTGTGGCTCAGTCCCAGCTAAGGTAATTAGTTCTTTCTTTTCATTTATCTGGTTGGTTGATTAAGATTTCTAATCTATTTGATCCCTTCAAGAGCTTGGAACTGATAAAGAATGTAATGTGTCAATTTTAGCCTAGGAAAGGGGGATGGAGGTATCTCGACACTGGCCAGGTTCTGATTGAGAGTGCATGCTCGGTAGAAAGAGTGGAGGAAACGTTAGACACACTGATGCCCATGCTACCTGATATTCAGTACTTCCGGTTCAATCCAGGTAAAGTAGTTGTGATGCATATAATTGTAAAGGTAGGGCCAGAAGCAGGAGAATGAGGAAAAGTTCATATAGCAAATGAGGAGGTTTTGAATACCCAAAAAGCAGAGATTGAGAAAAATATATATGTATATGTTCCAGTTCAGGTGCCTCAGTATGTGGTAATAATTTAAATGTATTATTGCATGTTCTTTGCATAAATAATAATCAGTAAACCTATAAACAAAACTATTTCATTAGCAATTGTACTGCTATATAGATTTTCCTTTCAAAAAATGTCAGGTAACCCAAAAAGATTTATGCCTTCAAAATAAATTTCTAGCCTACCCCAATTTATTTGGGATTAAAGGCTTTGTTGTTCTTGTTGTTATATAGTTGATGAAAGGTGTGAAATGGAGCTTGACGAGACTGATCCCAGTAATTGGCAAAAACTGGAGGCTGCAACTGAAGATTACATACTGAAGAACTCTCGGACTTTTAAGAATTTATGTGAAATCTTGGTACCAAGATACCAAAATGAAGACAAGCCACCAATGGAGAATTCAAAATCTCAGCCGTTATCCAAATTTAAACCATCTAGTATAGGTACCTGTCTCAACTAAGGGTGTGTCCCGTTATTAATTGGTGAGAGATGACTTGACTATTTTTCTTCTTGTGACTTGACTATTTTTCTTCTTGTTTGTACCAGGATTAAATGAAGCTGGTCCTACATTAGGCTGGAGACGGACTATTCTCCTAGTTGAGGCCTCGTACAGTGCCGACTCAGTCAAAGCCTCAAACCATGCTCGATCACTTGAAGCCTTCTGCACACAGAATGGAATTCGTCTCGCCATAATGAGCCGCTCGCCTGTCTTCTCCAAGCCTACTAGTACATTGCCAACCCCCATCACTTCTCCACTGTTCACCGGAAGCTTCCCTTCCAGTCCGCTCTTGTATAGCCCTGAATGCGGACCTCAGCGGGTGAACCGGATTGACCTGGTCCCACCTCTCAGCCTGGATGGCCATCCAATTGCTAAATACGATCCTCCGCCTAGTTCGCCTGTAATATCAAAAGAACCTAGTTTACATGTCAGGCCATTATTCGACAAGTTACAGAATTTACCTCACATTGGGGTCGTACACTTGGCACTACAAAATGACTCGACCGGGTCAATATTAAGGTTTGTTTGTTTGGCCTCTGTCATTTGGTCATATTTCAGGTACCTCTTTTTATACTAATTAGCTTGCAGAGGTAAGCATTTTATGTCAGTGAGATGAGTAGGCTTTTCTCTGAATATCCCAAAAAAATGAAAATAAAAAATGATAGTACGCCTCATACAAAGAGTGAATGGAAGAAGTAAAAATAGTAGTCAAAAGATTTAATTAGAAACCACTCAGTTTTAGATGCAAAAAAAGGTTACAAAAGAACTACAAGAAAGATTATTATTTTGTGAACTAAATATTTTTCAAATATAAGCACTGTCCTTGGAAGAGACCTTAGTGTTTTAAATCTCCTTCATTACAGCTGGCAGAATGATGTGTTTGTGGTGGCGGAGCCTGGTGAGTCAGCAGATAGGTTCATTCAGTCTGTCAAAACAGGCCTCTCATCAGTGCTGCAGGGCCACAAGAGGAAAGAAGCTTATAATGATTTGTCAAAGATTACTTGCCTATCAGACTTGGTTGCCAAATGGCCTTCTTTCCAGATTGGCGGTATCTTCCATCGCTATATTGGCCGCCAAACTCAAGTATGAACTCTTTTCTCTCAACATTGTTAAAATGTTGTTCTCAGAGTGGGCACTAAAAGCTGCTTATCTTTCAAAAAAAATTCAGTCATGCTTTGGGATGCTTAAATTAACATCACCTAGCAAGTATCCAGAGAGAAGTTGTGCACTGGATTGCAGAATGCACACACTTACAATTAAAAAGAAGTACCTTATTAAGTAGGTGTGCAAGAGTTATCTATTATGTACTTTTGCAAAAGAATAAAACCAAAAAACATGTTAAAAGTGGTTTTTTTTCTTTTGGTTTTTGCATTTTTTTCCTTTTTTGTCTTATATAGAAATTATGTTCATATTTTGGTTTAAGAATGCTTTGAAGCTTCACAACTTCTGTTACCAATACCATATATTATGGCTCATGTTCCTCTTGTATTCAGGTAATGGATAATAATCAAGAAATTGGTGCATTCATGTTTCGAAGAACAGTGCCAGCTGTGCACATGATAGCTGACGATGTTCGTTGTATGGTAAGTTCAAGTTTTGTGAAAGTTTCCAAGAATTAAATTTTACTGGCATGTAAGGTTGACACAAATTTCCAATTTCTTTAGATCGGTGCATGGAGAGACCGAATCATAATCTCTAGTGGTAAATATGGCCTTGCATCAAGCCTAGTAAAAGCCTTCCTACACTCAGGTGCAAAGGCTGTGATCACATCTTCTGCCCAACCACCTGACTCAGAAAGCATAAAGATACATGGTATAGGTTCCATACCTGAATCTGCACCTGGTCTGGAAAATGGTAAATTTGTCATTGGAGATGACGAAGAAGAAGAGGCTGAAGGAGAGGAGTTAGAAAAAGATGAAAAAGAATCAGCTGAACCATTGAGCCCTGTCAGTGACTGGGAAGACAGTGATGTAGAAAGGAATGTTGGGTCCCACACTGTCAGTGGTTGGAATGACGATGAAGAGGAGTTATCTCAGTTTTTGTGTGGTTTATATCACAATTTATTTCGAGAGGGAGCTAGAGTTGAATCTGCATTGCAATTGGCAGTTCGTGCACACCCAAAATTTAAATATACTTGCCATACTTGAAGCAATTGAATTATACATATCAAAGTTAATAATATTGTATGAAAATAAGTTATATAATATGCAGCAAAAGTAGTAGGCAGATTGTTTGTGGAGGTGTTCAGGTGCCCTTCCATGATATAGAGTATACATGTCTAGGCGAAGAGAAAATTTTGCTGTGAAGTGAATGCTGTTGTATGATTGTACAATGTCTTATATAAAAATAAAAAAATAAATACGTTGTGAATGCATTGGTATGTTAATGAAATAAGCTGCAATTTTTGCATCTAATTGTGTGTTGAAGTTTTTGGATTTTGTATATTGAGATACTGAAACTTAAGCTATTTAGCTAAAGGGCTATACCGGTATTGTGCAGACAATGACTTGATGCTCGTTTAGTTGTTTACTATTCGGGGTTCCATAACAAATCAAAATTCAATTTTTTTTTTTTTTTTTAAAGAGTTGACAGAGGCAGCCAACATGTACAATAAATAAAAATAGGGATAATTTTTTATTTGCCACTTCAAAACTTAAAATTTAGAAATTTGTCGTCCTAAAACTTGAAATTAGTTAATTGTCACTTTAAACTTATAAACTTTAGTAAAATGTCACAATTATACCTTTAATCTATTTATCTGATTAAAAATTTTCTAATAAATAATATATAATGAAATATATTTTTGTATTTCCACAATTATCCTCCTAGAACCAAATGGACGGTTCATCCCTTCCATTCTCATTTACAGTCGCTGCTCGTCAAAACCTCCCAGTCGTTAGAAATCGTCCCTTCCGCCTCTATTGCCCCTTTCTCCTCCACCACCTTCTCCGTCTCCTATGCCTTGTCTGTCATCCGCCCTTGATGAAAGCAGACAATGTTGTCACTGCAATATTGCACTCTAGTAGTTACTATTATTCCAAAAGTTCTTCATCATTTTTCTGGATGGATATGCATTTATTTGAGTCATTTTCTTTTTCTGGTGGAGCTATTAACTAAAAAGCTGCTCTAAACCATAGTCCAATCATTCCTTTTTTTTAGAATATTAATTTCGTACTAAGAATGCTATTATTGTCAACTATTGAGAATGATATCTTAGGATCAAGCTTAATTTTCATTTTTATGAAGTGGTACAAGAAGGTACTGAATCATAATTTTTCATTATTATAGCTCTTGAGAATGCTATTATTGTCAGATGCTATATCTTAAAGTGTATTGGCCTTTAACCTAACTAGATAAAAAAAAAAATGCAATTCGATTTGGTAGTACAGATGATAGGTACTGAAAATTCGATTGCAAGAGCTGCGATTGTGATAGAATTTTCAAAACATTAATATCAAGAGCATCCATATCAAGAATATTAATATAAAAATAGTAATAACATCACATCTCAAAAACAACGGCATTCAGCCTTCTCAAAACAAAAACAAAAAATATCTAGCAGAATATGAACTGGCTTTGACAGAGGTTTGGATGGATGACAGAAGTTTGGGCAGAGGGTTGTTTGACTGGCAGAGGAGGTGGAGGCGGAAGGGGTATTTTAGTTAGAACATATATTTATTGTATTTTCAGATAATTTTTAATCAGATAAATAGATTAATGGTATAATTGTGGTAATTTACTAATTTATATAAGTTTAGAGTGGCAATTAATTAATTTTAAGTTTTAGGATGGTAAATTTCTAAATTTTAAGTTTTAGAGTGACAAATAATTTTTTTTTCCAAAATACCAAATAAAACTAAAACGGTCTAACTCCACCCTGTGTGTACCTACTCTATCCGTCTAATGGCACCCGCTGTATACATCACAAGGCTAAGTAATAAAAGCAAGAACAGGACCACAACGAAAATAAGAGCAACTAGGGCTGTCAATGGATCGGATTCAAATTGGATCTCGGAGGATCTAAATGTGAATTCATTAAAAAATTATAAGATTTATATGCGGATTTGTATCCAATAAAATTTTGAGAATCCAAATACGAATTCATATTTATTATTATAGTGGATTTCGGATCGGATTCGGATTATATTTCAGATCAGATTCGGATTATATTTCGGATTTTATATTATAATAATATTAAAAATAACATAATTAATATATGACAAGAAAAAAATTATCATGTTATCTTAAAATTATTTCAAACGTAACAATAATCATAATTCACATTTACTATTATAGCAATCTTATAATTATTTGCTCCAATCATAAACGTAGCAACAAACATAATTATTTGTTCCAACTTTCAAAACAAAACATCAAATAACATAATAAAATCTACCTAATTAATACAATAACTATTATTCAACTTTATGAATCAACACAAAGTGAAACATAAACATTGCTCTTCAATTTAAACTAAATTGGACATATCTATTTTATTAATTGATATATGATATAATTTTATTTATTTATCGAATTCATAACGGATTCGAATTCAAATCTTATAAAATCCAAATGCGGATCCATTATATTAGATAGATCATTTTCTAAAATTTATATGCGGATCCAATAAAGTAACGAATATATTTTAAGGATCATTTATGCGGATTCGAATCAGATTTTAACATTATGAATATTCATTCACATCTCTAACAAGCAACAACAACAAGCATCTTTCCTTAGCAATATTTGAGCCATAACTCCGTTTGCTCGATGATCCTACTCACTAAGACCTGGACCAACATGCACTTGTTCTGAAAAATACGCGTATTACGCTCCCGCCAAATAGCCCAACAACTTGCTAATATTATTTATGTCCAATGTTTGAAGTCTGCTCGTGTGGCAGAGATTAGTAGAAGTTAACCTTCTGGTTTTAATTCTAATATTCAAGCTTTGAAAAAGAAAAAAAAGCAAACAATGCAACAACTCTGTCCAAATTTAAACTGTTACAACACTACGATGGTTCCATTCAAAGCAAAACAAAACAAAAAACAATCAAACTCAGCAAAATTGACTGAAAAAGAAAGCAATCAACAACTATTTTGGAACAGTGAAACCAACGATGAATTCCCTGATCTCATCACTCGCTCTATCTAAAGCCGTCCTTCCATCAACATCCCTCACATCATACTTTGCGCCGGCTCTCAATAATTCTTCGATTTTCGGTTTGTCGCCTTCAGAGGCTGCCATCATGAGAAGAATGTCAACCGGATGGATGTTTTGGTTCAAAAGCGCTTCCATTTTGTCATACGTTCCCTCATATGCTAGCATTCCCATGTATTCAAAATACTATAAGAAACAACAATAAAATGAAGTATTATTTCTAGCACAAAACGCCTACATGTTTTTATTGTCGTCTTATTTTCCCACTTTCTTATTTTATTTTTCCCTTCTCTCTTATTCTGTACTCTTCTTCTTTCTTCTTCTTTTTTCCTTATTTTCCCCACTCTTTTGTAAAACTAACACATCTGGTGTTAATTAATAAAATTTGGGTCTTGACCTTTATTTTTTCATTAACGGTAACATGTCTTAAAATGTTTTTCTTTTATTTAATGTTTCATGTTATATAAAATCCAATATCAAAGAAAATTGATTAAGGTGAAAACAACAAAATTCAAATTTGAAAGTTTAACTAATATAGAAAACCTGTTCAACATCAACTCGGCTAAAATCATCCCTAGACTGGCTACCATAAATGCCGGCTCCCTCTGCATCTTTGTTTCCAATCTGGAACAAGCAGGTAATTGTTGTCCTTCTGGCAGTGGGTCCCGCCTTCAGGCTGTGCTTAGCAGCTCCTACCCGAACCGGTCTCTTTGTTAGGGTCACACACTGAGAGCTCAGTTTTGCACGAGGAATTTGACAAGATATGGTTTGAGGTGTGAGATGTTGGAGTGTACAAGTGAAGGAAGCCATTGCTTAGCTTCTTGTTTTTTGTATCTTATCTCTTTCTCACAGTTCGGTTGGTGAGGATAGCCTTAGAAGAGGGCTTCTTTTTATTCCCTTTTTATTAATTATATATTTCTATTTGGATACGAAAATCTAATTTTTATTAATTCTTAATTCCTATTTGGATAAGAAAATCTAATTTTTCTGAATATGACCTCCGAAAATTGCTATATGCCAGCTATGTCAGAGAGCTTTTTCTGGCCTAATTCTTAGGAGAAACCAAGGCTGGGCCTGAACTTTGTAAAGGACTTTATCTTTCCTTTTTCTGACATGATGAAAATCTCTCAAAACTTCTTAGAATTTTTGCAAGGGTAGAGTTGTCATTTAACCCCCTTATCACATCAACCTTCCTTTAACATCATGTGCATTATTATCTGTAGACCTTCAGCAATGCTGAAAAGGTGCATTTGTGTGAATATGGTGTGAATTCATTGGTGTGTTAATGAAAGAAGCTTCAAGTTTAACTATGTGTTGAAATTTGGGAATTATTTATTGAGATATTGGAAGTGAAGCTACCAGCATTGTGCAGACAGGAACTCGGTATTCAACTTAAACTTTCAGTGGCCGAGGCTTAGTAGAAATCTACCATCTGATTTTAATTTTAATGTTCATGCCTCAATAAAATTGAAACAACACAATACCTCCTAATTTAAATAGTTAAACAACACTATGATAATTTCACTCGAAACAAATGAGCCAAAAGTAGAAAATAAAAAAAAATAGTGGCTCAACAAAATTGATTGAAAGAAGGAAATCAAACAGTAACTATTTCTGTGCAGTGAAACCGACGATAAACTCCTTGATCTCAGCACTTGCTCTATCTAAAGCTGTTCGTCCATCACCATCTTTAACATCATACTTCGCACCAGCTCGCAGCAATTCTTCGATTTTCGGTTTGTCGCCTTCGGATGCTGCCATCATGAGAAGAATGTCCACTGGATGAATGTCTTGGCTCAAGAGTGCTTCCATTTTGTCATATGTTCCCTCAACTGCTAGCATTCCCATGTAATTGAAATACTACAAACCAATAATACAAAAAAATATTAATTCTAGAAAAAAAAATTGTTACATGGATGAAATGGAACTTTTTAATCAAGAAGTTTCACTTTTTTCCCTACAACAAAAAAAAAATCACCTTTTGATTATTTTTCTTTTGGGTTTTAAGTTTTCACAGAAAGGAGGGAACAACATTTAAAAATCATCTATCTGTTCCATGAAACCCAAAATCTCAAAAACAAATAATTCAGGTGAAAAGAAACAGAATTCAAATCTGAAACTTCAAACTAAAATAGAAAACCTGTTCGACATCATCTCGGTCAAAATCATCTCTAGACTGGCTACCATAAATGCCGGCTCCCTCGGCATCTTTGTTTCCAAACTTGAACCAGCAGGTAACCTTCGTCCTTCTGGCAGTGGATCCCACATTCAAGCTACGCTTAGCTGCTCCTACACGAACCGGCTTCTTTGTTAGAAGCACAAATTGAGTGCTCAGCTTTGCACGAGGGGATTTACAAGATATGGGTTGGGTTGAGAAATGGTGTTGGATTGTACAAGCGAAGGAAGCCATTGCTTTGCTTCTTATTTTCTAGTTCTTATCGCTTCCTGTCTATTTGGATGGTGAGGAAAGCCTGAGAAGTAGGAACCGCTCCTCCCAGTTGTACGGAATAGCTTGGATTAAGACACTGTTTCAAAATGTATTGCTGAATATATCACTTGAAATTTGTTAAGCCAAATTATTTTAGGCCCTTTTGTTGAAGAAAATTAAATGAACAAAAGTAAATTGAGGGTTTATGGGCCTGAAAGTCATCGAATTAATTTCATTATAGGCCTCAAAATATAACTCAACTCTTTCCTTAATTTAGAAATTAGTCGTTGTATAGGAATTTTTGTATAGAGATCAACATTTTTTTATTACAATTATTTAAATAATTCTAATTTTAATAATAAAAATGATAAAATCAAAATTTTAAAAATTCAAATGACAATACGTCATTATTAGTAATATTTTACAAAGATGTCACTGACCATTAATAATGTGACATTTGTATTCTTGAAATTTAAATTTTATCATTCTTATCATTAAAATTAGAATTATTTAAATAATTATTATAAAAAAAAAAAGATAATATTGTACCGCTAGAAATACAAGTGCATAATAAAGCCTATTTTCACTACCTATGAAGCGGAACAAAAACAGACTGGACCCGAGATGCGATGAAATCATCTAAGATCCAAATTCAATCTCAGAGCCCTGAGATCCCGATTAGAATCAGCCAATTTAACTCGAATTTCGATCGGATGTTTCTAGTTGGGATCTCAGAACCTTGAGATCAGATTTGGATCGCACCGGATGCGAACTCGGCCCGAGACATAATGAAAATCTCTCAAATTTTCGTAAAATTTTTCCAAGGGTACAACTGTCATTGTAGCTCATCACATCAACCAGTCAACCTTCCTTTAACATCATGTACATTATTATCGGTACATTATAACTTCTCTCATTGATATAACTATAAATTAAAAATGAAAATGATACCTCACCACACATTATCATTTTCATGTTTCAACTTAACACAAATCCATGTCAAGTTACAGAAGAACCATCCTCGTTTCCTGTTTCTTTTAAATTATAGGCTCCATGCGCAACATTAATAAAAGTAATATAATTCACGTAAAATCATCTTGGACAGTTTAAACAAACAAAATATAACTCACATAGATCACAGTTAATAGGAAAGCAAACTCTGTTATAATTTATCAAATCTGTAAGTAAAACTCCATAGGAAATAAATCAAATTTGAAGCTAATGCGGTTGCAATAATTGATTTCCTCAGGACAAAATTGACAAAAACTGAAGTTAACAGCAAAGCAAAATCTGTTATATGTCTAAAACATAAAGATAATAGAATTTTCAACAAAACATAAAACATTTTTTTTTAATTTTAAGGCATATCTCCATAATACACAAAATAACCCTGGTTCATTTCCTCATAAAACAAATTAAAAGAAAACCCAGGAGTAATGCTCCACAAAAAGGACCTAACAACTTTTATCATGCAATTGATTCAGAGAGCTTGGAGAAGCCAAGCTTCCTAAGCCGGTTACTCATCGGATTGTTACATTTTATATCCACCACCTCTACAGCATTTAAATGCCCTTTCTTTCCACCTTTTGCTAGACTAGGGTTAGAATTTTGATCAGTACCAGCATGATCGCCACTCAGCATTGGTGCATCGCATCCATTCCTTCTGCCACTCCTCAGCACCTTATCAGCTTCTTCCTTTGACAAATTACTCTTTGGGGGCTTACTGTTTTCTTAGGATTAGCACCACAAGGGATGGAAACAGGAGCTGATTGGTACTTCTTTCTTCTTGGATTAGCATGAGAAGAAGAGGCAGCAGCATCTTGAGGATTAACTTGGGTAATTTTGATGTTGTCTAGTTCACAAGACATAAGAGATACAACTGTGCCAGTGGATCCAACTTTAATTGCAGAACTTGCAGTTGAATTTGCATTAGCATCTCCATTTGAACTGGAATTTGCGAGTTTCATCGGGTGAGGCATTTTTACCTGGCAAAAAGAGAAAGGTGTATCATTTCACACTGATATACAAAACGAAAATGGGGAAATAAGTTTTCTATGATTCAATTTGTTTAAAGAACTGCCCCATGAAAAAAAATCACCGACCAAAAGTCATGATGTGTTAGAGCTGTGTACTATATAACTGGTACCAACAATAAGTGGTACAATACCAAAAACATGTCTGGCAATCTTAATTTTGCCAGAATAGTGACAGGATGACAGTATTGACAGATTAGTACTTGTCAGCATCAGTACACCTAAATAGAAAATAAATAAAAAACAATAATAACACTGAGATCGCTATGTACCAACAGCTATTGTACCAGACTGGACCATTCATTGATAGAACTTGATTGCAGTGCCATTGCTTGCGAAATTACAACTTCAAGTAACAGTACTTGATCTGTTTCAATAAAAGACGAACCTTTGGCCTTTATTGTAACCCTTTATCAAACAAAAGCACCGATTATATTAAGTTTCCTTTCAGTTATTTTCTATGAATTTCTCTCAACAGTTGGAGCTTTAGGAGATGCAGTTGAAATCTGAAGTGAGCAACAAAAGAAAAGCCAAACTAAGAAGAACGTTAACCAACATATAAAAAAGTTTGAAACATTTTTGTTTGCATTTTCCCATCTAAATTGGTCTCAAACTTATCTAAACACCCAGTGCCAATTCGGTCTGGACTGTCACTTACGAGTTACAAATCTATATGAATGGACTCTAGAAAGAGCTTTCACTCTTAAATCCAGAAAGACAAACAAAAAAAGTGTTCGGCCTCTTTATTAAAATGGGGGAAAAAGAAACAAGGGGATAATAATTTTACTGATTTCCTAGCATTTTTCAAAAACCAGAATAGAAAACTAGAAATGAGAGCCAGGGCCTTACCACAGAACACTGAGCTAACCTTGGTGAAGCTCTCCTTCCCAAAAGCACCACACAGATCCCACCGGAAGACAAAAAAAACTTGAAGCGAGATAAAGAGAAATGTGGTCACGAACTAGCAAAGAAATAGAAATTCTGGGTAGTAATGTGAAGCGAAAGCATCGGATCGTATTTAAAAACGATGTGTTTTTCCTCGTGAAGTGGGACAAACTAATATACCCCCTTGCCTTGTCTCTCCCCATTGTCTTTTATGTGTGTTCTGTCCTTGTGTGGTACTATGCAATTAATTGTGACCACATTACCAACTTTGCGTAATAATCCTTCTATTACTCACATATCAAATTGAGATGTTTTCAAATGGGTCCTCGAGTTCTGCCCTAACAAGCCATTATACGCCTCAAATTTCAAGTAAGGACTTTTTTTTTTTGCTTATTGCCGTATTATGAATTTATGATTCACAATTTCAATTTTTAAGAAAAATTAAAATTTTTTTGATTTTAAATTCAATTTCTTGATAGTGTCGTCTAATGTCCCTTCGGACTGTTATTAAAGAATTGGTCCAAAAAATAGTCTTCAAGACGAGACATTTGAAAAACGGCGAGAAGTTTTTTAACGGTTATAAATAAGTTTATCAATTGTGATTATTGTACTGAATTATTGATTAAATCATATTGAATATTGTCAGATCTTGGATTTATTAGACTAAACTAATTAAATGATCATGGTATGAGATCGTATATTATAGCTTGATGATAATTGCATAAAATTTAGCAACATACTCATACTCGCTCCCAATATTCTAAATTATTTATAAAGTATAGACGCTACGTTCTTTTATTTTCCAGAAAACTGAATTCTCACATAAGCTAATGATGGATTGAAATTAATAGGATTAGATGATTTTCTGTATAATAGTTAAAAGTTTTGAAAGTATATGTTTTTAATACGCGATATCATTTTTTATAAAGATGTGGTCAAGTATATTATAAAAAGATTTTGCAATACTTTCTTAGTTCAACTAAGAACTGATTATTTTTTTCTTTTATAAAACTATCTAATTAATCAACTCTAATCCAGATAAAGAGCATTGTTTAATAAGTCAATGTAGCTCCCGAGTCTGTATATATCAATTTATGTACAAGAATAAATATAGCATGTCTCAAATTATACCTCTAATATATTGATGTGTTGACGGTAGACAAATGTGTTGATATTTTTCTTCATTGTTGTCCGAAATTGTATTTAACAATTGCTAGTAAATCATATTTTTGCCAGTTTACTATATTAGTATCATATATTTAATTTACCATTTCATTAAAAAAATTAATTTAATTAAATCTTATCATTTGTTAAGGCTCATATATTATTTTTAATTATACTTAAAATTTAATTATAACATGATTGTATGGTAAAAATATATAACATGATTTGTAATGATATTCTATACCATTTGTTATTATAATATTCATAAACTTATTAGTACCGATTGTTAAGAGTTTGAAAATGTTTAACCGGTAAGAATTTGTTAATCATATTCTAAGTAAAATTTTCATCACTTGCTTTTGGAATAGGTTCCATAATTGGGTAACCTCTAATCATTTTTCTACCGCCATGAACTATATATGAATATAAAATCTCTCATATTAGCTCATTTACCGTACTATTTGAAAATGTTTTATGATACTATACTGAAGTTGAGTGGCATCTGTTGAATTGTTCTTTCTTGAGTTATGTGAAATTTATCTGAATATTAAGAAAATGGATAGTAGTTCATATTCCTTTATTGTTAAGATGGGTACAAAATATTTGTTAAGTGGGATAAATATTGAACTAGTGACAATTTTTTATTGACAATTATTTGTATTCTTGATCTTAGATACAAACTAGCTGTTGTTGAGTACTATATTGAAAAGATGTATGCTGATAACTGTCCTCGGTTTATTGTCAACTTGAAGATTTGTATGAATGAATTGTTCAAAGAGTATGCGAAACCACACTCAAGGTTTTAATTATTTTGTTTAACGTAACGATCAACAAAATAATATTATATTCTATTTATGATATGAAATGGTTAACACAAAAAATATATTAATCATTCCCTTTAATGAAATGACTAACACAATTAATCACTTTCATGATCGTTTTGCACGTTAAACACCTCTACCTACATACAATATAATTTAAACCATATTTCAAATGTCTCGTCTTGAAGATTTATTTTCTGGATTGATTCTTTAATAACAGTCCAAATGGACGGATCCAAATCAGCTATTATTTTTGTCCAATAATCTGACCTTACTTTTAAAAAAATAGAAAAAAATCTTAAAAATAGTAAAAATTTCATAGATATGTTCTTTTATTTGTAGATTGATAATCCATAAAATTTCATATAATTTCATTAATGTTTAATAGTTCATCAAAAATTATCAATTTAATGATTTTTTATTAATGTTTGTAAAGGTTCCAATTTAACGGTATTCGATGGACTATCAAACGTTAATAAATGTATGAAATTTGACGGACTATCAATCTATAACTAAAAGAACACATTTGTAAAATTTTTAATTTTTTAATTTTTTTTTTAAATTTAAAAGTAGAGTCTACAATAATAATAGCTGATTTGAATGCCAAAGGACATTAGACAACAACACTAGCTAATTTGTTACTAGTAACACCAGTCAAGCACTCAAACATGCCTTTTTACCTCGTTCACTGGAGCACTAAGCTTTTTTTGTAGCCTCCAGTCAACAAAACAAAATCTGGACTCCTCCATCATTAACACAAAAATATTAGAGGTGGTAATCGGGCGGGTCGGGTTCAGGTCGATTCGGTTCCAGTCGGATCATGTTTTAGGGTCATCTCGGGTCATTTCGGGTCGGATCAGGGCAGGTCGGGTCGGGTTTCGGTTGCTTATGAGCTCAGATCATTTCAAACTTCAGGTCATTCGAGTCTAGGTCAAATCGGGTTTCGGGTCATCTGATATCGGGTAGTCTCGGATTTCGAGTTGTTTCGGGTCGGGCCGAGCCGAGTCAAATTCTTTTTTGTCATGTTTTATTTCGGGTTGGGTCGGATTGAATTTCGGGTCGTTAGACTTTAAAACTTTTCTTTCAGTTAATTTAATTAAAATACACAATAAAATAATAAAATTTAAAAAATTATGTGTGAAATAAAAAAGTCCCTCAATGGACTAACAACAAAATGTGAGAGATAAAGATGCCATGAAAAATAAGGGACTCAGAAAAATTATGGATATCTAATTGCCATCAAGAATGAGGGACTCAGCAAAATACATGATATATATATTATATATGGGTGTCAGTGATAGTTAAAATCGGGTCAGGTCGAGTTTCAGGTCCACTGATCTCGGGTCATTTCGAGTTTCGGGTCGTTCGGATTCGGGTTCGGGTCGGGTCAGATTTTGAGTTGTCTAATTTTGGATTGTCTCGGGTTTCGGGTCGATCGGGTTTGAGTCGGGACGGATTTCAGGTAGTCTGATCTTGGGTCATCTCGGATTTCGGGTCATCCGGGTTCGGATCAGGTCGGGTCGGGTCGGGTCTCGGACACTTTAATCTCGGGTCGGGTTCAGATCAGTTTGACTTTTTAAAAAAATAGAGTCGGATTCGGATCTGAACGGATCGGATGGATTTTTCGGATTGAATCAAATGTTGTCACCTCTGGCAAAAGAGTTTAATTAATATTTTATTTCAGTAGAGGAGATGGCACCGCATGGCTACCAACTTATCTAGTTATCTTCCACGACTTCCTATGCGCTTTTTTTAATTTCTATTGTATCGATTTTGGATCAATATCTGATTTGTGAAATAATAATGACCGGATTTTGTTTTGCAAAAAAAATAGCTGTGAGAAGCAAATTTCTATTTTTTTTATTAATTATGAGGAGGAAAACAATGGCGTGTGTCAGATGCATTAATCATTAATATATAGCCATAAAAAAGAAATGATGATGTTGCCAACAAAGACAAACTAGGTTTGTTTTCTGATTCCTTTGTTGATTTTAACAATTCCACCAAACTTAATTTAAAACCTTTCTGGCTAAATTCATCTCTAATCTGAAGAAAGTGTCGATTTTGTATATCCAAAACTAATTACTTCACCAAGATGGGGGAAAATAAAAGGCTCGGATCAGTGCAATCAGAGACGCAAAAAGCGCTCGCTTAAACGTAAAGGCGAGACGCAAAAGCAATATTCATTTTTTTGGGTTAAGAGTCAGGCGCAGTTACAAAAGAACGTGTTTTGTGTGCTTTTTGGTGAGACACAAAAAACGAAAGGCACAAAGAGACGCGTGCCTGATGAATTTTTTACATCCAAATTTAATTTATTATAATATTTAAATTTAATATGAGTTTAAAATATTTAGAATTTTTGATTTAAAATTTTATATGCCTTTAAAATGTAATTTTGATGAAATGCTAATAAAGATGACAACAAAATAAAGAAATATGAAAAATAAAAAGAAATAATATTAAAAATTCTATTATATCTTGTTATAAATATTATGTACCCTTTTAGATTAAAAGTTTCTAAACTACCATAATATACCATGTAAAAAATAAAAGTTAAATAATAAATTAATAATCAAATCTATCATTATAGCATGTAAATAAACTAACTTTATTTTATTTAGAACTTTCTTGAGATGATGAAAAATACTATATATGTGTACATATTTTACTGTTATTTTGTATATCATGGATATATTTATATTTTTATAACAGTTGCAGTGAAACATAATCGAAGTTTAGTTATGTTCTATTAAGATTTCGAATTAAATATTTAGAATATTAAATTACAATGCAAACTTTTAATTGCATAATTTTGTTTTATTTGAAATGAAATTCAAGTATTTTATTTATGTTTTTGTATTCTAAAATATTATATATTATTTAAAAATAAGAAATAAAGTTAATGATAATATATTTCTATATCAATTTTATTTTTATCAAGCATTTTATTATATTAATTATATCAGATATAATTATGCGTCTCAGATTATTCAGGCACGCGTTTTTTTATGTGTTTTGCGCCTCAGATGATTTTAACCATTTGCACCTTGACCGCGTATTTCGCCTCTAACTACTTGGCTCAGATAATTTTATAGACAAAGTGAGAAAAAGACTCTGTACTGTTTTACTTGTAAGACTGGATAATTATATATTACAGATGGCTTTGGTCGAAAGCACCAAAAAATAATTCAGTAGCAATAATTTGACCTCAGCATCTTCTTCTTCCTTTTTTCATTTTTGGATAGGGACAGTGACCTGAGCTTTTAAGTTGTAATCATACCATTACATGTGTGAGATAATAACCAATTTGTTAGAAAACACTTAAAGAGGGTCATTACCTCAAAACGGCATATTCTATTTCAAATTGGAGAGCTAACGCTCGTCTGTTTTATTCGATGTAGTAATCCAGCATTAATTATACGATCAGTCATCTTGAATAAGAAAATGCGCAGAATTACTATGATCAGTATATCCATAAAAATTGAGTTGGAACATTAATAAACTTGCCAAAGAAAAACATAAATACATATATTTAATGAGTTGTCTATTGTGCTTCCATAACTTTAAGCCCTACGGTCAAAATGCTTATGGTTCAATTTTTTTTACGTGTACACTGAAATATTGATCTAGATAGCTCAAAATAAAAATTATCAAAAAAATATAGCCTACCATTTTTTTACTAATTTCAGAAATTTATTACTATTTTAATGATTTTCTAAAGATGATCCGTTTAAACATACAAATATTAAAATTTTCTATTATTTATGGTCATCTTTACATCTTTTAAAATCATTAAAAAGTAATAAAATTCTAAAAATGATGACAATTGATATACTATAAGTTTTTTATAAATATTTTTTTGAGCTAGATCAATATTTCAAACACTAGATTTTGAATTTGAACCATAAGCTGAAATGCTTATAAAAACATAATAAACAAACTCGTAACTCGGAATGTAATTACTTAATTCTATTATTTCATAATTTGTTTATTTAAAATATGAACTCCTGTTTCAAAAATAACCAACGGTACAAAATTGAAGAAATGTTTTTTTCCTCTCAGTACGGATGAGCTGATGTCACTTTTGTGTTAGCCATATATAAACTATTTTAAAACTGTAGGCCTAATTTATTTATGTATGCAATATAAGTACATGCTTTAATTTTCTACTAGTATTGTGTGATGCTACAACGATGTCTTTTAAAAATATAAATATTTATATTTTGCTAAGAAAAAAAAATAAAAATAATTTAGCAATTAATATACATTTCAATCATGAACACATAATTATGTAAAATAAATGTAAATTTAGAAAAAATAATATTTAGAATTAAAACAATTATATTTCTAAATTATGCATCATTTCGTGTAACAATCAATATTGAGAGAGAATTATAACTTCAACACAAATGATCATAGAGATAGTAATATTATTTATTGAATAACTCAATTCAATGACTGATATAACTCTAAAAATTTAATTAAAAAAAATTGAATCATTACAGAATCAAAATACTTACGTGCTTAATAAGAAGTAGAGATGGAGATAAATAGATGGACGGGCATGAAAGAATTGTATTTCCAACAAAAGATTTAGGGGAAGACCTGCGCTTGTATCTTAGAAAGACAACATTTTCACTTAATTCTATAGTGCAAATAATCATGCGGTTCACATGACTATAATAATTACTACAAATTTATGAACAGCAGGTGACATTACACTTCACATTTATTGGGCTAAGTGTGTCATTTATTACGCCTGATTTTAAAATCCGATCTTAAATATATTATAGTTCAAATTGTATAAAAGTTATGAATTCCGTACCACTATAGGAGTTGAACCGCATAATATTGAAGTAGATCAATCGGTCTGATTTCTCGATCAGGCATTGATTTGTTTGTCTCACCTCATTATCGATATTTAATTGTCGGATGATCATAAATTTGGGCCCCGCTCATTCAACTGTACTTGCCCAGAAATATAGGAAACCTACAATTATCAAGAACTTGACGTGCATTGGTAACTTGATCCCAACAGTTGTACCAGTTTGTGTAATCAAAATATCAAATGTTATTTTATTCACATCTTGTAACTTTTTAATGTTAAACTGGATTTTGGGCCTCCATTTAGTTCGCACCATGTTTTGATTTATTGGGCCTTCAGTTGTATTACAATTTACATGGACTTTGTTCATGCTCCCACTGGACCTAGATTGGCACCATCACCATTTTCATTCATCTCCTAGCAGCTTTTCCGAAAGGAAATTTATCCGGTGACCTGAGTGAAGCAGTTCCTTATATTTTTTAGTTTGCAATTTTGATCGCACTGATCAGTTGATTATCAGTGAATGCCAGCACCCATGAATTGGTGGCAGATTAACTGCTTTCCGATTATTCTACTGCTTTAGATAGTGCTATGTCTGTTGAGCATTTCCTATTTTAGTGGTTTAAATTGATGAATAGAGTTTCTGTATCTGTGATTTACTAATTTTATCTTTCTGAACTACATTGCAAAGGAAAGAATATTTACAAAAGTTAAACTTAGTATCGTTAACATAATAAATTTGAACTGCATAATTTGTGTATGATTAAATTGGTACATCAGAAAGCAGTTGTAACCTAGCTACTCCAAAGCCCTTTATATCAGTTTCTTTTTTATATAATAATTATAATAATTATATTATTAATAATAAGAGTGATTAAAGCAAAATTTAAAATCTACGAATGACAGCGTGCCACTGTTGCCGTGGTTTCTTTGGTGGTTGATCGACAGTAATAATGTTAATCCAACGGTAATGGATCGTAATCAGGATTAGTAAGAGCAAACACGCCACTAGTAATGGTGCGTTTACACTATTTTATAGAAAGGCATTACTGGCAGTGGCGCGTTTGCTCCGCGCCACTGCCATTCGTAGATTTCAAAATTTACTTTTATCACTTATTATTATTAATAATATAATTATTATAATTATTATATACAAAAAAAATGCCCTTTATATTGAACAAAGATAAATTATTCATCGACCAAAAAGGATTGTAGATAATTATTGATTACTACCCTGTGCATATAGATAAACAGATATATATACATTCAAGAAAATCTGCAAAACATTATTAGCAACCGACATGGATATGATACATAATGCAAGAGCACAGCACAACTCACTGTACATGAATAACAAGTATAGGATATGTATTCACTCAATACGTATATCTATGCAGTTGATAACGGATTCACCAGAAGTCCTGTAAAGAGCACAAATCCAGTTTTATCCTCCCGAATCAAGAACAGGAACGGGCGATCAGCCACAAAATCAATCGGTTTTCCCGTCTGACGAGCACACCCAACTTTCAAAATTGCAGCAGATGCCACAGCTGCCTCCGTTCCTTCCTCATTTACTGCCACAAAACACTTATGAATGATCTCTGACACATTATATTTATCAACCTCAGGTGAATCAACCATCTCTGAAAAATCACCGGTCATTTCGAAGGGTAGTACAAGCCCAAGGTTTTTAAGTATATCAGAAAATTTAAATTCCCTGGAGATATTAAATTTTGGGATTCTGAAATTACCCACAGGAACTTTTTCCACCGGTATGTGCCGATTTAAGAAATCAGGTTCAGAACTCAGTTTCATCGATAGGTTAAGCAACCCGTCGCTTGGATTATCTGGGAGAAAGATATAGAAAGAAAATTGCCTCCAATCTTTTCCTTGTTTATATGGCAGCTTTAGAACCTTGAATCCGTCGTAGACGGCTATGAATTGTCTTCCAGAGCTGGACATAAAGGGGGTTTTGATCATGCTTCCATCAATCAAATGGAAAGTGTTTGTTTTGGTGAACAATGGATCAAATTTTTCTTTCCACGTGCCATTGAAGTACAATGCATTGCCCAAAACGACTCGGGTAAAGGTAGTGATCAAGTCAGGTGCAAGCAAGTTTTTTATGTGTCCAGCAGTTCTTTGTTCGACCCAATGATTTATTTGATTTCTGCATTCTTCAGGCTGCCAAATGAAGAAGAAGCGATCGATAATGAGATAACAAGTATATCAATAATGCTCTGAGACTCTTATGTTATCAATCCAGATTGAAATTGAATAATATAGTAATGACACTCAAACTCAAGAGTATCCGACTGTGCAATATACGCAAAAGTGAAATCAAAACTGTTCAGACCAAGGTTAGACTCCAGAACATGAGCTCAATTGGCTAAGAATTTTTTTTTCTTCTTTTTTTTTTGTTAAGTAAATTGGTTGAATTTTCAAAGAACATATATAAATCCAAACCAAATAGATTAAAAAACTAACAATGATCAATCAATAACCATAGCAAAGAATACATCTCACCATGGAACGAAATGGAACAGGATATATCTCGGCTTTGTACACTGACACCGCAATCTCTCTAAAAGACTTCTTCAGAGTTGTTCGGTCACCCTCATCAACCCAAACACCACAGGCATAGCGAAGGCAGGGCCCACCAGCAGCTGATCCATCAATAAGAAGAACGTCTGACATATGGGAATATAGAGCTGACAACTCAGAGGTGCCATTAGAACTGAGGAAGGAGAGGAGCTGCTGTAATGTGGGGCCAGTGGAGCCGGCAGCTAGGAGGCTGAGTAATAAGTGGAGGAAAGAGGTGAGAATGCGAGGTTGGAGTCGGAAAAGCTGGGAAGGGAGATGAGGTGTGTTGATAGGCCGAGGGAGAAGGAGGTCTGAGATGTGATCGCCTCTCTCAGTCCGAGATCCATTGTTGGAGTAAGAAGCGCTGTCATTATTTTCAATTTTAATGTTTTGTGTTTGATTTTGATTCTTGACGAATGTTGTTGTGGTTTTATATGTTTTCTCATGGGGAAACATTCAAAGTCTAGGATGAGCTGGAAAGCAAAATCTAAGGTTTTTCAAAGCCAATCCATGTTCCTCAGCTACCTGAAAATCGCTTGGATAGAAAGGTTTGAAATTTTGAATGTTTTTTAAATAATGTACTTGGTCGCTGGTGACGATATCAGTGCAATAAGAAAATGGTTGCCAACACCAATTCAATTCAGTGGATCGTCCTTCCCTTTTTCTTTCTTTCTAGTTTTGCTGCTTTTATCGTACATGTATAATATGCATTGTGTTACTATTGTGGAATTGCGTTATATTCTAGATTGAATTTGTTCTGAAAAGGAAAATATATGTCACATTTTATAAATTTTATCTATCAAATATGTAACAACTGATGTAGGCTTACCACAAGTTGTTTTAGTCTATTGTAGTGCCTTTTTTTTTCTAATTAGCAAAAAAATAATAAAATTAAATATTTCGACAAATGAAAGGTAAATGCCAATCTCTAGATAGGACGGACCTGATAAGATAAGTCCGTACCTAGGATCGCATCTGCCAACCTCGTCCCCAAAGCTGGGGACGTTATTACCTTTATCGACCCCAGCTTGAGGTCGTTTTCCGAGCCTCGTTCTCTTGACATTTAGCAAGACTGGCCTAGGTTGCTTGAACTTGGAAGCTTGTTGACAATAAAGTATAAAGAAATGGGCAGTTGATCAATCAATTTTAAAATAAAATTAGATAAAAGTCCACAAAATCGCTCTACTATGCGATTCAAAAACATAGTGGAACATCTAATTTATAGGATCTATGATATACCTCTACTGAGAACAACGTACATCATAATTTAAAAAGAATATACCATTACTATTAGAAACTATCTTGAGTTTACTCAGATCACATCAACATTGCTAAAGTGTGTGTGTGTATATATATAGTAAAGATATCGTGAATTTAATTTAAAAAATATATTAAATTATTTCTAAATTTTAATTTATCATAATCATTAAATTTTTTATATAAAAATCTTATGAGATGTAAAAATTTAGAAGTGTTTTGAATTTTTTAAGTCATAATTTTTATTTTTTTTTAAATCAACTCTAAAAATAATGATAATATATTCAATACTTGAACATCATTTTTAAAAATTAAAAACAGTGGCTTAAAAAGCTCAAAACATTTTAAATTCTACAAGATTTTCATATAAAAAATTTAATGATGATGATAAATTAAAATTTGAAGATGATTTGATGTACTTTTTGAGTAAAACTCATGAAAAAATTCTGCAAACTTAAGCTCACGATATCTTTATTCTCTCTCTTTCTCTCTATATATATAGTGTATGGTTTATACGAAAAAAAAAAAATTGATACATTATTTTTTCTCTTCAAACCACCTACTGAAATGTTGAGCGTTTCATTAAGCGTTTCATTAACGCATTTTTACAGTAAATACTATGTAAAGAAATTAGATTTTTCACCGTGATTGATCTGGTAGATTAGCCTTCTTTTATTTTTCTAGAAACAAAATATTTTGCAGGGAAAGAAATATGTTGCGCATTTTTTGTGGATCGAAGTAAGTGGTAGTGAGGAGCGCCTTCTCTTTAGTCTAAAAAGCACCCGCTTCAATCAATGAAACAAAGCAGCAGGCCGCAGGAGAACATACTTGATTAGAGAACAGTGCATGAAAAATATCAAGTAATAATCTTAGTATATTATTTCACCATGTGCAACTGTGCAAGAACTTATTAACATAAGATAAATTAATCAAAATCAAGACCAATTTGATTGTAATAATAATCTAATCTAAATTTAACATTACATTGCAAACTAGCTGTATAAAATAATTGAATCATATTTACAAATAACATAATTTTAAAATAAATAAGAACATTTAACTTAATTTATTGTATTTAGTATATTTTGAGCATTACTCTTCTTTGTTATATATTAAAAAATGTCAAGATTAATAATTATGTTATTTATTATAAATGAATACTTAGTCAACTTATTTTTGAACCTTTAAATACTTATATTCTCGTTGACAATGAAATGTTCGTCGAAATTATCTTTTGACAGTCGGTGAATATTGCTTAGATAGTAAAATGTTTTCTGCTATCACAGAAATTTTATTGTGCAATTAATGAAATGTATTTTTCATAAATAAAAGGAAATAAAAATTTAATGTATGTGAGTAATTTAAAATTTTAGCAGATCATTTTTTTCATAGATATGTTAGCTTATTATAAAAAAAATGTAGCCAAGCTTATTCAGGTATAAATTATTGATAGTGATTTATAAAAATATAATGCGGTGCATGACTCACTCTTTTCAATATAATAATATTTTATATGAAAACTGAAGAAGTTCAAAATATGGGTGATAAATAATATAGATAGATTATGTATTCTTGTTTATTTCCTCAAATTTTAAATACGGCCTTAAAGAGAAGTTGCCGAATTATTAAAAGATTTATGAAACAAGCATACTCTTTCATAAATGATTAATGGCTTTATTAATTCAAAAAGTATATTACGGTCTTTCTGATTAAATAAATAATGGTGATTTGTTTTGTTATAAACTAATTATTAATTAATAAAATATAAATAAATATAAAAAAGTATTTCTCAACTATCCGATACTAAAATATGAACGGTCAAAAATGGATCTGGCAGAATCTTCTGTACTCCTCCCATCCATATAAATAGAAGGATTTGCTATAAAGGAAAAATGGATTTGCTTTAATGATGTGTGTGGCTATTCCGATGTGAACTGAGGCGGAGTATTGATAGAAAATTAACAATTAATTTTGCACATTTATAGATGGGAAAGATTGGGCGGGAGTATTGATAGAAAATTAACAATCAATTTTTGCACATTTATAGACGATAATTTAATCACGTGACAAAACAATAAACAAAATATCGTGGCTCGATAAGTGTCGAAGCAAAATATCGAGTCATGACTTCAACCGCTAGTGAGCTTACTTGGATCAAACAACTCCTAGAAGATCTTGAAATCAAAAGTGAAACTCCAATGAAGATGTATTATGACAATCAAGCCGCAAGACACATAACTTTAAACCATGTATTTCATGAGAGATCTAAGCATATTGAAGTGGATTGCCACTTCATATGAAAAAAAAATTAAGTCAAAGAGATTAAAACATCGTTCGAAGCGAGGACCAACTTTGCGGATGTATTCACTAAAGGGTTGGATTCAAAAATATTTCAAGAAAATATAGACAAGTTAACGATAATCATTTTTTTCTCTCCAAGATAAAAGCCGCAAAAAGAATAAAGAAATCTACAAAGAGGACAAATAAGTTTATAAAGAGAATAAATAGTTTAATTTATCAGATGCTACAAAAGGATTGAATGCAACAAAATTTCAAAAAAAAACTCGGTTCAAATTAAGAATGATAAAATGTTTTCTCACCTCTAATTTAAGGAGTGTTAAGAAAATATAGTTTGGATATTATTGGGCCTAAAAGCTAGTAGCAATTATATCAATGGCCATTATTATAGTTTGGATATTATTGGGCCTAAAAGCTAGTAGCAATTATATCAATGGCCATTATTAGAGCTATAAGAGAGGAATTAATTAGAATCACTTCTATCTTAGGCCCAATAGTATCGAATGCCCGTTACAGTACCATTATAGAGGAATGTACGGTTCTTTATCGTTGTACACATATAGCATGTATATATATCGGAAGTAATCCAGAGCGAACAGAGGTGGTTCGCATATTTCGGGAGCGAACTTCCTAGTTTTGAAACTTTGCGATTTGGGGCGTCTCAGCGTCTGACACATATCAGTCTTTTTTAGTTTGAATTACCAAAATAAAATAAAAAATAAAGTCTTCTTCATCTCCTATCTATTAATGAAACAAAACTCTCACCATGAGGATGCGGTCGCCGGTTGGGAAATCCGACAGCCGACGTGTGCTCCCACAGATCCGAGTTAGCAAATTCATGTGGACTAAATCGCAAAATTTCCCTCGCATTGAACATGAAAATTTAATTTTGAATTGTTTTTTATTATATTAAAAAAATTGTATTTGAAACTTTTCTATCGGCTCACACTTTCATTGATTAATTTTGACTAAGTTAATATAAAATTAGGGGCAAAGACAGAAAAAAATTATAGAGGTGTCCGATTTAAATAAATAAGATATTAGAGTAAAAAGAAAATTTATTTTTTATTATATATTTTTTATTTTTCAGTGAATCAATAAGATATCGAAGCAGTAGGTCGGCGCCTATCTTAAATCGCCCAATATAATAAAACTGAAGGAAAAAGATAACTATTCAATGATACACATGCGTCCCATTTAATAACGTACATATACCAACAAATTTTGCAAGAGCAGAGATCTGAAGGTACATAACAATATATCATGTTCATGTCAGACAAATATCATGGAGACATGGACACACCATATTCTTCTACTTTTATCCAGGAAGCATGTATTCAGCGCATGCTAGCTCTGATTGACTATCAGAAAATATTCAGAAAATAATATCATAGTACATAGTACATATACGTGCATACATGTATTACTAAGGATCTCAAACCGTCATGTCATCTGTAAAGATTCGTCCTTTCTTTTTGAATTCAGGGATGTTAATATATGATCGGATTGAGTTATTATTATTTTTTATTTTATCCATTTGGCATATTTAAATTTGGATTAAAATATTTTGATTCATATTCGATTTGACTGGATTACGGATCGATTCGATTTGACTCAATTCATATATTATTTATTAATTATTTTTATATAATTTTAAATAATTAAATATGAATTAATCTATAATTAATTTTAATTAGTATACAATTAATATACATTTAAGTTTTAGTTAGTACTAAATCACAAAAGTACTTCAAAAAATATAATTAATTTAGTAGTATCGGGTTGACCTAAATATGACCCAACCTGATTCAGATCAATAATTGATATCCCTATTTTTGATCAATGCATATTCCACAAAAAATGGATTATAAGTATTTGAGGGGCTATTATGAAAAAAATCAAAAAGAATTTATTTTCTTCTTGTCTTTCTTCTTATTCTTATTTTTATTATATATTATTATTATTACAATAATTAATTTTTATATGAGGGTTGCTGTTACAACCTTATTGTTTTCAACTTTTCATGGATGCGTGCATATTTAAATTTTGTTTTATTTATTCTTAATTGATGAATCGGATTATAAGTAGTTGAAGGATTGTTAGAGCATCATATTGGTGATGATTATCAAAAATAAAATTATATTACGTCATAAAATTGATAATTTCTTTTAAGAGTGACATATCTGAATAGAATGCAAATGTTAAAATGACACTGTGTAATTAATTTTTTGCTTCTCCGTTGACGTGACTTGTCAAATTGAGATAATTATCTAATTTTATCTAGTATCTGCATCTCTGAAATTCAAATGATAATTATCAAATGAGATTTGACAATAAATTTAATAATAGAATACAGATGCACTTATAAACAAATATCAAAAGTTTTTCTACATAATTTTTTCAGTTAAGTCTAATCTTATATAGTTTTAAATCATATTTTTTTAATCTAAAAATATTTACTATTAACATATACTTTTGAAAATCAAATCCGAATACTTATACATGGATTCACACCTGAAATCGGTCATAGAAGATCAAATATGCTCGGGTAGTGGTCATTAGTGGTTTGCCGGTGGGTACCGCGGGCACGGCCGTAATACACCCGCGGCGGGCGGCGGGTACGGCGGGTAGACGGGTACGGCGGGCACGGGTAGACGGGTTTTTTTTTCAAAACCGTACCCTACCGTCTCATACCCGTGCCGTCGCGGTACATTGTGTACCACGGGTACGGGTACGGGGGTACGCGAGCACGGGTAGAAGGGTACGGGTACAATTTTTTTTTTCTTTTGCTGTTTTTGTTTTATAAATATATTTTTTATTTTGGAATGTCGTAAAATCTGAATAATATCATTTCGGCTAAGTACAAATCTAAACGTTCATTTTAAAAGAATAATATATTTTCTAAACGTTCATTTTTTAATTATTTTAAAACAATAGATTAAATCAAAAAATAGATAAAAAATTTAAAATGAACATTTAAAAATCAAATAATTTAAAATGAACATTTAAAATATAAATAAAAAATATTTTAAATCAATTAACTTAAAAAGTAAAATATAAATAAAAATTTAGAAAATCAATTACTTTAAAAATAATTTTGAATTATTTTAAAAAATAGATTAAAAAATAAAAGTTACCCTCCTCCTTTATTAGGGCTTGGGACCGGCTATGTAAAATAACATAGGCGGAGTTCTAACTTTTTTTTTGTTAGTAGTTTTCTTTAAAATGAATAATTTAAAAACTAATTGAAATGTTTAGAAATTTATAATTTAAAAAATAGCCATAAAAATTAAAGGAGGTTAGATATTAATACCGACACTGTCTTTTACCTATCTAATAGTTTGCATTCATGTACCATTGCTCGCTCTCTTTCGCACCGTCTCGAATCCGAATTATAACCCGCCATGCGCTGCAGATCGCTTTCTTCTTCGGTCTCGACTTCGGATGATTGTGGTTGATCTCGATATTGATTGCGCTCCTCAAAGATCAATCCAATATTTCAAGCACACAAGTCTCTCAAAAACATGTGCACCCAACTTACTACGTTTATCGGAGAGAATCTGTTCGCCGAACTAAAGCAACTTTCGAAGGGACAGTTGACACGGCACGGCAAATACGTCGCGGCCATCATCGTCGGCGTTGGATAGCCCCTTGCATCTCTCTTCCACCACGTCATGATGTCAACATCTTCATTTTCGTTGAGCATCGACATATAGCTCAATAACTCATTTGTGGATGTGTGCGGTGTGCTTTCCGATTGGAAATCTGCTAACAATCCACCACTGCTAGTGCTCCTGGACGTGAAACTATTAAATAAAATAATTAGTAGACAAATAATGTAGATATTATAAATAATGAATATTAAAAACACATGTAATTTATATTTTTACCTAGGGGTACATATTCAAAACATTAAAATCTAATTACTTCACATATTCAAAAAAAATAAAATAACCTATTTTCTTAACCTATTAAAAATAAATCCGAATTTAAAAATTAAAATCTAACATATTTAAAACAAATCTAATTACTTCACATATTCAAAAAAATAAAAATAACCTATTAAAAATAAATCCGATTTAAAAAAATAAAATCTAACCTATTCAAAATAAATCTAATTACTTCACATATTAAAAAAAAATAACCTATTTTCTTAACCTATTAAAAATAAATCCGAATTTAAAAATTAAAATCTAACCTATTTAAAACAAATCTAATTACTTCACATATTAAAAAAAATAAAAATAACCTATTAAAAATAAATCCGAATTAAAAAAATAAAATCTAACCTATTCAAAATAAATCTAATTACTTCACATATTCAAAAAAATAAAAATAACCTATTTTCTTAACCTATTAAAAATAAATCCGAATTTAAAAATTAAAATCTAACCTATTCAAAACAAATCTAATTACTTCACATATTCAAAAAAATAAAAATAACCTATTTTCTTAACCTATTAAAAATAAATCCGAATTTAAAAAATAAAATCTAACCTATTTAAAACAAATCTAATTACTTCACATATTCAAAAAAATAAAAATAACCTATTTTCTTAACCTATTAAAAATAAATCCGAATTAAAAAAAAATAAAATCTAACCTATTTAAAACAAATCTAATTACTTCACATATTCAAAAAAATAAAAATAACCTATTTTCTTAACCTATTAAAAATAAATCCGAATTTAAAAATTAAAATCTAACCTATTCAAAACAAATCTAATTATTTCACATATTCAAAAAAATAAAAATAACCTATTTTCTTAACCTATTAAAAATAAATCCGAATTTAAAAATTAAAATCTAACCTATTTAAAACAAATCTAATTACTTCACATATTCAAAAAAATAAAAATAACCTTTTTTCTTAACCTATTAAAAATAAATCCGAATTTAAAAATTAAAATCTAACCTATTTAAAATAAATCTAATTACTTTACATATTCAAAAAAATAAAAATAACCTATTTTCTTAACCTATTAAAAATAAATCCGAATTTAAAAATCTAACCTCGCAGAAAAATCTTACGGGAGACGTCGAACTTCGTAATTCCGTGATCGTATTTTTATATTATATTTTTTGGAACAATAAATTTAAAAATTGAGAATAATATTATATTGAGAGAATAAAAGATTGAGAGATTGAGAGAATGTGAAAATGTTGAGAGGAATTGGGTGTATTTATAGAGTTTTGATTGGAGGGAATAAAATTTGAAATTTATTAAAAAAAAAAATTCCAGTGGGTACGGGTTTTGATTTGATGTGAACCGGGGGGGAATTTTTGAAATTTGAAAATCACAGGTAGGGTACGCGGGTACGGGTACGGACGGCGGGAAGTGGTTACAACGGGTTTTTTTTCCAAAAAAGAACTGACCGGCTCTTTTCAAATCCGTACCCGTTTACCCGCCTATACCCGGGCACGAATACCGCGGGTACGGACTGCGGGTACACGGATACGGGTTGTACCCGGCGAGTTTTAGCAAACCACTAGTGTTCATTACGTCAACCGAGTAACCGACGCATCCTTTTTTTTTTGCAATGAAACGCCAGTCAAGTAGTCAACCAGGAAAAAAGAAAGAAATATTAAAAAAACTGCACAGCCGAGGAAGAAAACAAACTGAAAGGGATCCCGTACACTGTACACATGCTGTAGTGTACCGTACAGTCGGAGGCTGAGAGAAGACTGCCGTATTAAAAATAGAACTATAGAAATTGGTTGATATTTTCTATAATTTACTAGAAATTTAAATAAATATGTTTATTCTTTTTTGCGGGTAATGAATCCACATAAAAAAAAATTCTAATCTAAAGTGCAATTTAAACTTGACAATGAGTTACTTTAATAATTTTGACAACAGATTTTTTAAAAATAGAAAAAAATTATAAACGTGTTCTTTTACTTATAAATTGATGGTGTTTTAAATTTCATGTAATCTCATTATTGTTTGATACTCCAATAAATGCTATTATAATTTGTAATGATTTTAATTTAACAGTTTTTGATGAATCATGAAATGATAATGAAATTGCATGAAATTTAAAACACTATCAATTTACAAGTAAAAAAATATATCTACAAAAATTTTTATTTTTAAGATTTTTATATTTATTTAAAAGTCCATTATGTCAAAATTAATAACCATTGTCAAGGATCCCCACCCTTTAAATAAAGCGATCGAAAGATAAATGCACTAAACTTTATCTACCATTTCTCATTTGCTGATATATTCATTTATTAAGGAATTTTGTCTCATCCAACAAAACTAACAAAAAGTTATAAATCCATGCAATGCTTTCATAATGATGAAGAATGAAATCAATATTCTTAACTTATAATTGGATATTAAAATTTACAATATTAGTAAACAATTTACAACACTAAAAAATCCTAAAAATCGTCAAGGCACTTTTTTATTCTTTTTTCAATAAAAAGGGAAGGTAGAATGATCTCTTTATTAAAAAGGGAAAAGAAAAAAAAAACACTAAACACGACTTGACGGTATATTAGGCCCATTGTGGTCCAGGCGTCCAGCCAAACTTAAATCCTAGTTTGGCAAAAGGTCAATTGGTCCAAGTGTAAGACTAGGGACGTGGCAACCACCCTTTAATAGGACTTGCCTCTTGCACTGTACGGTTTACTAGTTTACTAACAAAACGTGCTTTGGGGTATTTAATGGGAAATTATAAAAAAAACTACACGTTATATAAGCGGAATACTAATTAATCTTTGTGTTTGCCATGTTGGTCATAGTCTCACGAATTTTTATTATTTTGTTTTCATTTGATATTTTTTATTTTATGAGTCGAACAAAGTTTACAACTTTCACCAATGCACATTTTTATTTCGGAGATGACCCCCGGAGGGAGAGCATTAGCAATCATAATATTAATGACAACAACTTGAAGATATTTATATATTTTTCTGTACTGATAATAGATGCTACTGTATTTTGACTATTTTTTTCCTTCATCAGATTAACAATTCTGTTTCAAGTATGAAAAATCAACAGTGGTGATCGGTATCATAAGAATTTTTTTACAAGAATAATACCAGGGCAAAAGTCCAACCATTTAACCAGCTCCACACAGGTTCGATAAAATATGATTTGTGTATTTTATGTAGAGTGCCAAAATCCGATTAGATATGAGAAACATGTTTTATCTGTCGAATCTAGTTCAACATGCAATTTAATCAAAATCAATCTAAAAACTAAAAAAAATCATCATATAAATTGACCCAATCAACATGATTCTATTCGACCTGACACGATCCGATTTCTATTAGAAAGCCACCGACTCGATTCGTTTGAATCTGAATTGATCCGACTACCCGACTGTCACCAGTGATTTTATGTATATCTCAAGGAAAAATGAAGATCGTGCGTTCAAATTTCGTTAAATGAAAACTTCTTTATGGTAAGTCCTCTCTATAAGAGATTAAATCAACATTAATTCTTTTAAGATATTAATGTCCTGTCCAAACATTCGTTGGTATTTGATTCCAAAAAAAAAATCTGTTTTCTTTTTGAAAAATTAAATTCAGTCAGTTCTAAAAAGAGCCATGTCAATTCGGTAACTTCACGTTAATATATGCTTCCGGGCTTCCAGAATCTTTAGAGTTTAGACATATGTTAATTAAATCAAAATTTTCGTTTGACCTAAAATATACTTAACTACAAATTATTTACCAGATAATTTGGTCATAATTATAAAATGATTTTAAATTAAAGAACCATGTCAAAGTCTAGTAGTTAAGATATTGTCATTAGCATGAAATATTGTAGGTTTGAAACTCAACATTTTTGCATTGATGGTGATTTGAGAGATCTAACCTCCATATCATATTTCGTTAAAAAAACATAATAATATATACAAATATTATGAAACAACGTTTAATTCAACACTTATATGCATACAATAAAAATAATATTGTCCCCAATTATTCCTCAACTTCGATTTGTTTTCTACTGCATACTTAAAAAAATTAATTGATGGTTTTGTCTTATTCGCACAAATCATTCGTAGGCTGCCAAACTGAAGAATAATTGAGAGCTTACCTGAATTATTTTCCAAAAACAATATCATAGTACACAGGGTTTGTAATTAAATAAAAAAAAGAATACCCCTAATTTGAAATCCAATATATTGTGATAATAACCAATGAAATTCATGATTTGTTTGGTTCCACATTTTGTTGAAACATGAATAATTAGATTAGATGATAAGTATTCAATTAAACACTTTTTCATTAACTAAAATTTTATTTTTTGATAAAAAAGAAAAACTAAATTACACTAGTTAGAATTTCATCAGTATAAAAGTTAGCATTCTAATAGAATTTTAAATTTGAAATGATGTCAACCACAAACACCGGATTCGTGTTGTGATTTAAGTACCTAATTTGTTGTACAAGAACTTAAATTGAGCGTTATTCTATGATAATTGATTCTCATCATTTGGAGTACAAGTTTGGTCTTCATTATCATAATATTTAAATACTAGTATTCATACAATATAAAAAGGAACGGAGGTAAGGTGACAATCGGGCGGGTCGGGTCCGATTCGGGTTCGAGTCGGACGGATCAGATTAGTTTGATTTTCTGAAAGAAATCGGGTTGAGCCGAGTCGAGTCAAAGTCGGATCGGGTCGGTTGTGTTTTTTTAATCTTTGATAGATTTCGATTGGATTGAAGGTCATTTGATCTCGGGTCAGGTCGGGTTCGGATCAGATCGGATCAGTTTGACTTTTAAAAAAAAAAATCAGATCAAATCAGATTCAAATCCGAACGAATCAAACAAATTTCTCGGATCGGACGAGTTTCTCAGGTCGGATGGGTTCTCCTAACTGTAGGTAATATGCAGCGACAAAACAGTGACTAACAACAATTTTCATTTTTTTTAATTGCTCATCTATCAAAATCAAGAGTTTGCACAATCATCCATATTGAGCGACTTTCACAAATCATGTGAAAATTGTGGAAAGCAACAAAACAAATGGAACAAAAATTCTTCTGAATCCCAGTTTAAGAATCGGTTCCAAGATCGGAACAAAACACTTTCTTTTCTCCGCGTTAAAATTTTTAATCCGGAGGAACAAAATATTTCTTATAAAAAAAATTGTTTTTTGAGAGTTTGGACTCTTTCTTAGTGATGTTAGGGAAAAAAATTATATTCAACAGGATTAAGTTGTCTCTAACTCACCCTTTATTGAACCATAAGCCCACAAATTTACTAACTCTAATATGGATTAAAATTTGTACGGAGATCAAAAGATCGGATTGATATTAGTTCGAATGTGATTCATTTTAATTTATTATTCGCTCAAATTTTGATCCAGATAAAATCACTCTTTAATAAAAAGTAAGTAGAAGAATACACATTTTGATGTCTTTATAAAAGTAATTTTCCACTGTTATTTCCTCTTATATTTAATGTTGCAATTGCGCCGTTTTTAGGTCCTGTTCGATGATAGAGTTTTTGCAAAATCCTAACTAACAGAGATTATGGTTTTCTGGATTTATTTTATTGCAATCTAGCCATGTGCCATCCAAAAAGTGTGGTTAGAGACTTAGAATGGAATTTTGACAAAGCAAAATTCTAAGCTAAAAGCAACCTAGTGCATATGCTGTAGCTTTTATTAAGAAACAGAACAAAGGAAAACTACCAATTAATTAAGGTTCTTTTTGCAGCTTGCTATTCAAAATCATAATAAATCGAATAGGGCTTAACACTAAACTCTGTACTCCCTAGCCATAAATCATATAATTCAAAAATGTGTTCAAATGACAAAAACAAAGAGCACACGAATAGATTTAATAAGGTAATCAAGTGAGAACTGAATCCTCTGTCCACTTATGGATAGTATTTTCTGTCGTTCATTGAGAGACAATTTGAAATTTATATATGACATTCATTAGTATTTAATTATTTATTTCTAACTGAGTCTATTTGCTCAATTATATATTACAACTTCAATAATTAACCATAAGTGTGCATGTGATTCGTTTCCAATGAAGTGACCTTGATTCTATAATGTCGGAGGTAAGATGAGTGATAAGACAGTTCACCCCTCTTAAATCACATGGCTTTCCCTCTCACCAATTTAACAACAGTTGTTAAATTTGTCTTCTGCATGTAGAAAACAGTTGTTTATGCCTAAGCCTGTACCACAAAACATATAATCTTAGATTCATATGACGCTGGCCTCAGACTCAGTTTCTAAATTCTCAATATTCTCAATAGATAGTAAAGGAAGAGAGTCACATACAAACGGATCGGATACGGATGGATAATATTTTTATCTTATTTATATCTGTTATAATTTTCAGATACGGATATTTAACGAATATTGAATACGGATCGGATATCGGACAGATACATATACAAATACGGATATATTTCAGATATTAAGTAAAAATATTATATATATCATTAAAAAATAATTATATATTATTTTCTAATAGAATTATTAATTATAAAAATTAAATATTAATTATAAAAGTTAAATATTAATTATCATTATATTAGTAGTTCAAATGTATCAATGAATTATTAAAAAATATGATACATTAGCACAAATTATATATAAAATTAGTTAGATTTGTAATGTATGCAAAAAAAAATATAATTAAAAACACATAATGAGATTTTTTTCGGATATGTATTCGGATAAAATCGGATAATATCGGATTAGATACTTTCGGATAATGTCAGATATTGACGGATAATAGCTAAACGGACGGTTACAGATAGGTAATAGCCAAGTCGTATCCATATCCGTTAAAAATTTTCGGATACAGATACGGATTTGGATCGGATCACGGATAAAATCAAATATTTTACTATCCGTTTGAAACTCTAGAGTCAGAGAGAAAATATTGAAGCAAAGCAAAGCATCAGCACTAGCAGTTGTTAATTATTTTACTGGAGAGGAAATTGGTGATAAAAAAATGGAGGCGATCTGCAACTAATTCAGAGCCGATATACAAAATTTTCGGAAAGATTTTTAAATCTTGTCTGGGTTTGTAACGGATGCTACCAAGTGAAACGGGATTTCTTCGCTGTATACCCTACAAAGTTCACAATTATTGTTCTTACATAAAAACTGGGCCTACTGCATACGGCATAACTTTGCAATATTTTTTTTATTCACAAATTAACTGTAGTGGCGCAAAATTGTAACAATAGTTAATAAATCATATCATTTGAATTTTCATTTGATTTAGTATACTCCAACTTAAATGATAGTAATTAATAAATCATGTCATTTGATTTAGTCAGAGCGATATTTTATGTACCAAATGCATCTGTCAGGTTCCCAATCCTTGTCAATGGCAAATTTAATAGAGGCTGTTACAATTTAAAATTTCTTAGGGACTAATTACATAATATTAGTATTAAATTACTCCCCAACGAAAGGGGAAAACAGAAATCACACCTCAACAAACTTCAAATCTACTCCATTTGATTAACCTTTTTTCCCCCTCCCCCCCCTCCCTCCCTCCCTCCCTCCCCTTCCCTCTTTCAACTCCTCTCTTTTTCTCTCTCCTCTCTTCCCTTCCCTTCTCCCCAAATCGTATCACTCCACACAGATCCAAACCCCACCCATGGCGACGCCGCTCTCAAAACCATTCTCTAAGACTATCAACACTAAATCCCCCACCAAACCCTCCCCCGCCACACCAAATCCAACCAAACCCTCCTCCGTTTCCACCCACCTCGCCTTGGTCGAGCTCAAGTCGCGGTACTCTCCTCCCTCGCCAAGCTCTCCGACCGAGACACTCAGCAGATCGCCATTGACGACCTAGAGAAGCTAATCCGTACCCTCCCTCCAGATGGAGTCCCGGTCTTAGTCAATTCGCTAACCCACGACCCGCCTACAGGTCCCCCCGATCCGACAAGCAGCTCCAAGTTTCCTCCTTTAATACTTCGCCGAGAGTCACTAAAATTGTTATCTTCGCTATGCATGACCCATCCTGAAGCTGCATGGAGTCACCTACCTAAGATTATAAGCCACATTACTCGAAGATTGAAAGACCCTAGTTCGGATTCATCAGTCAGAGACACATGCCGTGATGTAACTGGTGCACTTGGCTCAATTTATGCAAATAATGAGGCATCAGTGGGGTTGTTTGTGAAACCACTGATGGAGGTAATGAATGAGAACAGCAAGGCTGCTCAGGCTGGTGCAGCAACATGTATTGCTAAATTGGTTGAGTGTGCAGGGTCTGCTTCTGGGGTCAATCCAGCGCCCCTGTTTCAGAAATTGTCCCCTAGGATTTGCAAATTGCTGGGAGTTCAGGGGTTCCTTGCAAAAGGGGCACTTCTTTCTGTTATTTCTAGCCTTGCACAGGTATGTTTAATTCTGTTTGTTCTTTCCATTTTATTGGTTTCATTGTGTGCAGCGGTGATAAAAGTTAGAACAATGTGGTCGGTTTATTGATTAGCTTAAGTACAGTTTTTGAGGAAATTTTGAACCTTTGAGCAGGATGAAATTTTGAATGTTTAGTTAACTCTGTATGATATCTCAGTATGTTCTATTTTGGGTACATATTTTAGTTTGACCCTAATCTCAGTTTATATTCCCATAAGAATAGTGTAATGAATTATTTCAATAAAAAAACACAGATGATGTTGTCTTTAATCTTCCACCTACCTAACTACAACTACATCAATTTTAGGTTGGTGCAGTCAGTCCCCAGAATATGCAACAGGTGCTACAGAGCACTCGTGATTGCCTTGAAAACAGTGACTGGGCCACACGAAAGGCTGCCGCTGATACACTTTGTGTCTTGTCGGCTCACTCAAGCCATTTGATTGGGGATGATGCTGCTCCCACTCTCTCTGCTCTTGAATCATGCCGCTTTGATAAGGTACCTTTAATATTACAATTATTTTTTGTTGGATGATTTTCTTTTTCTTTATTAAGTTGGTGAGTTCAGTATGTTTCAGATTTTCAGTGTCAATTGAACTTGCAAATTAAAAATAAAAAATAGTAAAGCAATGAATGTGTGTTTCTGTTTAAATTTTGGTTATAGCAATGAATGGGCATTTCTGTTGAAATTTTGGGTATCTACTAGCAGCACTGTTGTTATTACCACTAGCAAAGCTAATATAACTGATGCAGGTATACTGAAGGCAACTAAATTATTTGATACAGCTGTTACTGTTCATTGTCAATGTTGCGTTCACTTATTTCGCTAATTGCATGTGCAAAAATAGGAAAGATGAGATGGAAGTAATAGAGAAATGAGCTTAGTTACTCCTATTTTTAGTGTGCTTTAATTTAGTCATATGCTCATACCATATCTTTAATGATGGAAGTATTTTGAGATGAAAGCAATGTTTGTTCATTTATTATACTATTTCTTCCATCCTGAAGGTAAAGCCAGTTAGAGATAGCATGGCAGAGGCACTGCAGCAATGGAAAAAAATGTCAGGAGAGCAAGCTGCCAATGAAGACTTAAGAGGTAATTTATTAAGCTATGTACTCAAAGCATATATATATATTTTTTCTGTACTGTTTGCCAGAAATGTTTTGGAGCCTAAACTAAGGATCAATCAGTACATCTAAGGATTAGTCAGTACATGAAACATAGAGCACAATGCCATAATATAATGAAAGGCAGACAAAATCAAGTTTCTCAAGTGTGGTCACGAAATACTTACTTGTGTTGTAAATAACAGCTGATGGAAAACAATCCGATGCTCAAGAGCAGTCAGACAGCAGAAAGCCAATCCCCAACAGCCATAAGACAGAATCAGCTAAAGTCAATTCTGGGAATTCATCACCCACTAACAGTGAAGAAAGTTCCAGAGGGAGAAGCACATTAACCGAGAAAGCAGCTGTGCTTCTAAAGAAAAGGGCCCCAACTCTAACTGAAAAAGATTTAAACCCTGAATTCTTCCAAAAACTCGAGACAAGAAATAACAATGATGACTTGCTGGTTGAAGTGGTAGTCCCTCCCCGTAAGGGTCCCAAGGTTCAGTCTCCACCTGATGAGGCAGAGAAAAGCACATTGAACGAAGATGAGCCAGAAGAGAGTGATAATAACCAGACAGGTATGCAAGCACGTGGTTTTGCAGGAAATTACCAGAGTTTTGAGCGGCGATCTGGAGCTTGGGGTGAACAGAAAGAGTTCAGAGGTGGTTTGAAATTGAGAGGCAGTGAGCCAGATGATACTAGGGGTGATGTGGCAAGTACGAATGTGAGGTCAGGTGTGGCGGAGGGCTCTTTTGGGAATAATAAAGGAAATTGGATGTCCATTCAAAGGCAACTGACACACTTGGAGAGGCAGCAGGCAAATGTCATGAACATGTTACAGGTATGAGAGAACTATTCCTGAATTTCTGAATTTGCAATTAAGCCCACTCTTTTAGAAACAACCCATAGTGTCCTCTTTCAGGTGGTTGCAACTACTAATTTTATATGTGCTAATGATTTGTGCTTGTTGGTTGCAAATATATATTTTTATTTTATTAATATAACAAAATAGAACTCCTCTGCAAATTTATATGTTGGGAGGTAAAATCTAGAAATAATTGGCAGGGTTTAATTTTAAGTGTGTTTGGAAGGAGAATAACATTTTGATCTTAACAATATAAAGCACATTCATTGAATATGTACATTAGCTTGCATTTTATTATTGTGACTAGAAGGGTAATTCGGAGTAAATTTGCAGGAGAGAAAACATGTATTATGCTAGTGTTGGCCCCTTCAAACTAAAATGCATGTGTTCTGGTATTTTTATAGATGCATCACTTATCAGTGCAGTCCCTTCTATGTATAATATCAGGATTTCATGGGTGGATCCCATGACAGTATGGTGACCCTAGAGAACCGTGTTAGAGGTCTCGAGCGGATTGTAGAAGATATGGCACATGACCTGTCCATCTCCTCTGTCAGACGCTCCTGCTCCTGGCGGTGGGTCCATGCTCTCCTTTGACTCCTCACCAGGTCGTCCTACTGGCAAGTACAATGGTTACCATGACTTCCCATCCTCTAAGTACAACCGTTACATGCCTGAATCCTCTTGGAGACCCGATTCTGATGGTTGGGACACAAACTCTTACTTCAGAAGCAGTTCCATGGGAAGCCGTAGGAGTCTAGGAGGTAATATGTCAGCTGGAGGGACCAGACGTGGCTGGGAGAAGGGACCTGGCCCTGGCCCTGGCCCATTTAGACTTGGCGAGGGCCCATCTGCCAGGAGTGCCTGGCAAGCCTCGAAGGATGAAGCAACTCTAGAAGCTATCCGGGTTGCTGGTGAGGATAATGGGTCGAGGGTCTCAGCACGGGCGGCAGTGCCTGAACTGGATGGGGAGGCGATGACTGAGGATGGTGCAGGTGCACGGGAGCGGGGCCCACTCTGGGAGGCATGGACACGATCGATGGATGCGTTACATGTGGGAGATGTAGAGTCAGCTTTTGGGGAGGTGCTTGCTACAGGGGATGCATATCTGTTGGTGAAGCTGATGGAGCAGACAGGGCCTGTTGTTGACCAGCTGTCTAGTGAGATTGGGAATGAGGTGTTGCATGCTGTGGGCCAGCTCTTGATGGAGGAGAACTATTTTGATATCGCTCTTACTTGGCTTCAGCAGGTATTGTACTGGTTTAAACTGTTTTCTTTTTTCAGTCTAATTTTTTTGTATTGTTATATCTGAAATAATTGTGGGATAATGGTTAAGTTCTCATGAAGTTTGAAAATAGTTAAATGACTGAGGATGTGATGATTCTGAAATGCATACTGTTAGTCTAAAAATCCAGAATGAAAAGCATGAAAAGAACTGTTTTGTTACTATAATACCATTTGCTTCGAGAGTTTCCATCTTTAGAAATATCTTAAGACTATGTTCTTTAGCATTCTTTTTCAACGCAAGTTTATCTTCTATCGCCTTCTTCATTTCTCACCTCTTCCAGTATGCTGAATTTAATTTCTTTCCTATAGTCTAGTCCCATCTGATTGCAAGTTCCCAAATCTTGTATATCAAGTATTTTACACTGTTTCTAGTGCCACTATTTAAATATTTTACATCAGGTTTTCACACCCCAAGTTGCCATGACTTTTCTATATGAATATTTCAAATGGAAGTCTGAAAACAAATTGATCACTTTTATCTTTTTCTATACGAATAGGAATGTGTTCACATGAAAGTTACATAAATTTGCAAGACTTGTAGAAGATTCTGAAGTCAGAAATTTGAATTGTGCATACATAGGTTCTAGTGCATTCATGTTTTGGTCTCTTCATCATCTACATGATGGCTTTGGAAATTTACAAACTTTTGGAACTACACCTATTCCTTATAATATAGAACAAGATTAATTGTTCACATTTATTGTTTTGGCTTCAGATCTTGAAATATTAGTGTCAAGGAAAATTTATGGACACTGGGATGTAAGAAACCTGCAGTAGGAGAGACCCTTTTAATGAATAAATTGGGTTAATCCACTGACGAGTAGATGCATATAACTGAATTTGAATTGTCAAGTAGAGACCAGAATAATTTTCTCATTTGATTGATCCTCCGTTTGTCTCTCCTTTTTCTTTCTTTTTCTTCCTTTTGAACAGAATTCAGGGTTTTCATTTGGGCTAGAAGAGTCTGAAGGTCGAAGCAAATGAGATTATTGTAAATCCTAAGAAGGTGATTTTTCTTGTAGGTTCCAAAAAACTGGGTTTAGCAGTGCAATATAAATGTCAAGTGTGGGGTCCTAAGAATTATTGAACTTTATCAAAGAGGTCCAAGTTAGCTTTAGAAACTTCCGTTTATGTTTAGACTGGACAAATGAAACACATTCGTCTTTTTTTGTGCAGTTAACTGAGCTAGTTTCAGAAAATGGGGCCGATTTTTTAGAAATCCCACCTCAAGGGAAGAGAGAGATACTGCTTAACTTACATGAAGCTCCAGTAAGTGAAGTTCCTGAAGATTGGGATGGCGCTACTCCAGATCAGATATTGTCCCAGCTGGCCACTTCATGGGGAATCAATTTGCAACAACTCATCGGTTAATTCTGTTCCATGTGGTCTTCCGTGTGGAAATTTCTAGCTTCAATTGATTGTTTACTTGTCTATTCGGTAGGTAGGATTTATTTTTTGTGTTTTTTTTTCCTTTATTGTCCTATTAATACCATGAGAGAGAATACCACTGCGACTTGGTGTTCACAGGGAAATATATGTATGGTATTTTGCAATCAAGTTCTGCTTCTTTGTTCCTTTTGTTTTTCTTTTTCTTTTTTGCACCTCAGTGTTGATTTCAAAGGATGGTACCTGTTGAGATGTTTTTTTTTATCATTATTTTCATTTAGGAGGCTTGATAGATTTTGTTTTACATCCAGTTGTAAAGTTGCTCTAGTTTCATTGCAATTTATATTTGACGGCTTGTTGCTGGTGTAATCCACTGGTTGTTTCTCTGTTACGTCAAGTTAAAATAATATTAGAAAAGCTCTATATATTTTACTGAGGCTAGGATTTCTTTTACATTGCACCAGTAAAATCTTAAATTAGCTAGTGAGTGATAGTATGCTATTGACACAAGAGGTGCAAAGTTATGATGGTCATGCGTTATTAAACTTCATATGCAATTCTTCCAAGCCTGAATCTGGCAGTATCATTCCGACCGCATGGGTTAATAATTAGAGGAGAGATAATAGCTCCCAACTAAATCCCCTGTCAAATCCCCAACTGAAAGAGTTGACCATGCTGTGAATCATCATTATTCTGCATTAACAGATCAACTCTCTATATCTATTTTTTTTGCACTTAATACCAAACATATCAAGTTTTAAGACCTATTAAAGTAAATAATTTATTTTAATTTCTTAGGGGCTAAGGTTCTAGAACATCGTTCTATTTTGAAGTAATAAGAGTTAATAATACATATTTTAAGTATATATAAATCTTCATGAATCTCTTTATCCAATATAACAAGTAATTGAAGTACTTTTTTTGAAACGGTTAAATTTTCTTAGTCTAACGTTCTAAAATTCCAAATCTTAATAAATATTTATGAAACACCTTACATTTAACATAAGAAGTCTTAATATCGGATGTTCAATATAGACAAAAAAAATGCTGCCATTGTTGTCATAGAAAACACAAGGGAGTGGCTATCCTCTCTTGATTTTAAAAAATAATGCTTTTAAGTAATATTTTCAGTCTAAATTTTTTTTTGCTCCTCTAAATTATTTGATTATTTTTATTGAGAAAAAATATTTAATATCGTATATAATGAAATAATTATATAAAAATTTTAAAATATGAAGTTCCGTGAGGAAAAGTTCCTTTATCAACTTGATTATTTATTACATTGAGATTTATTTTGTTATTATTTTAAATATATAAAAGAATATTATTATAATATTTTTTTATTAGATAAAAATATTATTAAATTTTTAATATTTTTATTAGTATCTAATTAGTTAACGAGTTTGAACCCAATAACCTATTATAATCTGATAAACCTATTATAATCCGATAATTGCCGTCTGACGGCAGATGTTTCCCTCTATTCAGTAACTTTGTCACTGACCCGTTACGCTGAGACTTGCATCTCTAGACTCACAGCGAACTGAAACTAAAATCACTTCCGCGGTTGACTCTTTTAACTCTCAGCATTTTGTAAACGAGAGCAATGCTCACATTTGAGTTCACAATTAAGTTGATTTTGTAAAACAACGAACAATTGACGAAACATATTGATTTTGTTGAAATTTGCACATATTTCCACAGAAGATCAGATTTGGGAGGTTACAAAACCAAACAGAATTAAAATACCTGTTCCACAATCCACTATAACTAAAAAATATTCACCTTAGCGACAAAAAGCAAAATTATTAAAGAATTAAATAGACGTTAATAAAAATAAAATAGGCTTTGTAGGTACGCCAGAGCACAAATTCTACAAATTATTAAAGAATTCAATTCGTGTACTCTGTTGTGCACAAATTCTCCTAAAATTTCATGATTTTTGGAGTTCATTTGATACTAAATAAAATGAGAAAATGAATACATAAAAATTAATCAATCATAATTAACTAGATTCATTCATCTTGTTCTAATTTGATCTAATATCAAATGAACTCCAAAATTATGATATTTTAGGAGCATACATTTACCATAAAAAATAATAAATTAAATGGTTTAGATTTAAAATTTGAGTTTTAAAATTTAAAATATGAATTAAAAAAGAAGTTGATGGTCATTCTGCGACACACAAAACTTTTGACACTCAACCCTCCTCTATAGCATGATGTTCATCTGATTGCGTCAGCACAGAGCATCAGGGCTTTATTAGTTCTTATTTCTTAGTTATTAGATCTCATTCCGTATAACTGAACATGCCTGGAAGTACTGAATAGAGAAGTCTCTCCGCTTCCTATTTAATTTCATTTTTGCAACATTAAAGCGAACATTATCAGGTGCGTGTATGAAACTCATTTACAAGGCCGTCGTTTAGCTTTTTCCGTTGCCCCATATCCGCATTTGATGGTTTTAATTATGAGTAATGGTTTTTCATGTAATTAATTATATGTTTTTTATATAATTATTGCATTAATATTAAAGTTTGATATAGTTCTAACCCAGCTCTATTATCTGATCTTGTCAGATTCACATCCGTAGAAGAGTCAGTTCATCATCAGGATTTCTTTATTTATTATTTTTATTTTTTGAAGCAGTAAGCATTTGCTCACGGGGTTTACTATATTAACAAAGAAATAACAAAATAAAAATTCTCAGGTGGTGCATCCTGCAAAGAACCCTACAGAGTCACTCACTCAAAATTATAAAGCAAATAGAAACGCTATGAGTTTAGTATATTGTACAGCAGCGTTCATTATCCTAATCGTAATTGCTCGACCTTTCAATCTCCTGAATTACTTCACTGCGAATAACCCAAATTGGTCTGCGCTCTCCTGCAAATAGTCTTATGTTTCTCTCCTTCCACAAAGCCCAGCAAGTCCCAGCACAAGTGGAGTCCCATAACCGGCGCTCGCATAGCACCAGGTATGCAGTACTGATGAGCCTAGGCTTGATGGTGGCATGATAAAATGCTGGTCTAACGGCCTGCCATAGACTAACACCCACCGAGCCATTATCAGTACTTCATGACAGATTGACTCAACTATTTCTACATGTTCAAATAATATATATTTGGACTTCTGGAGCATATGGAGGCCATTGAGAATTACATCAAGATCAATAATTCTAACAAACCCCACATTTGACATTTATATTGCACAGCTAAACCCAGTCTTTTGTAACCTACAAGAAAAACCACCTTCTTAGGATTTTCAATGATCTCATTTGCTTCGACCTTCAGACTGTTCTAGCCCAAATGAAAACCCTGAATTCTGTTCAAAAGGAAGAAAAAGCAAGAAAAAAGAGAGACAAAACGGAGGATCAATCAAATGAAAAAATTATTCTGTTCTCTACTTGGCAATTCAAATACAGTTGTATGCATCTACTTGTCAGTGGATTAACCCAATTTATTCATTGAAAGGATATCTGTACTGCAGGTTTCTCATGTCCCAGGTTTCATACATCCCGGATTGCATCTAGAGTTGCTTCATCCTTTGAGGACTGCCAGGCACTGCCGGCACATGGGCACTCATGAAGTCTAAATGGGTCGGGTCCAGGTCCCTTCTCCCAGCCGCGTCTAGTCCCTTCAGCTGACATATTACCTCCTAGACACCTACGGTTTTCCATGGAACTGCTTCTGAAGTAAGAGTTTGTGTCCCAACCACCAGAATCAGATCTTCAAGAGGATTCAGGCATCTAACAGCCGTACTTGGAGGATCGGAAGTCGTGGTAACCGTTGTACTTGCCAGTAGGATGACCTGGTGAGAAGTCAAAGGAGATCATGGATCCGCCACCAGGAGCGGAGCATCTAACGAAGGAGATGGACAGGTCATGTGCCATGTCTTCTACAATCCGCTCAAGACCTCAAACACGGTTCTCTAGGGTCATCATATTGTCATGGGAAAGAGCCCTCTGCTACATTTGACCTCAAATTATCGTACCTGCCGCATTACCCCTAGTATAATCTAGCTCAATGCCTGTCAATTTCATACCACCTCTGAACCCTCTCCGTTCACCCAAAGCTCCAGATCGCCGCTAAAATTCTGGTAATTTCGTGCAAAATCATGAGCTTGCATACATCCCTGGTTATTATCAGGCTCTTCTGGCTCATCTCCAATTTCTCTATAACTTCCGTCTCATCTTACCTATTTTTGCACATGCAATCAGTGAAATAAAGTGAATACAACATTGACATTGAACAGTAAAAGCTGTATCAAATAATTTAGGTACCGGTAGTATTCCTGCATCTGTTATATTAACTTTGCTAGTGGTAATAACAACAGTGCTGCTGGTAGATACCCAAAATTTCAACAGAAACACCCATTCATTGCTTTACTATTTTTTTATTTTTAATTTGTAAGTTCATTTGGCACTGAAAGTCTGAATCATACTGAACTTACCAAGTTAATAAAGAAAAAGAAAATCATCCAACAAAAAGTAATTGGAAAATTAAAAGTACCTTATGAAAGCGGCATGATTCAAGAGCAGAGAGGGAGCAGCACCATCCCTAATCAAATGGCTTGAGTGAGCGGACAAGACACACAGTGTATCAGCGCCAAACTTTCGTGTAATAAGGGAAGGGATTTTCGGAGAAAGAGTGAGGTTTAAGATTAGATGGCGGAGGGATCCAATGGCTGAAATTAATACTCGTGGAATAAGCGGAGGCCAAGCGGAGGCACAAGAGCTCGTCCGGTTTTTCAGCGTCTAGTTAGTCCCACACAACCAAAACACACATGGAGGATTCGCTAGAGAGCTTATAAAAGAGGATGGGATGCTACAGTTCTACTTGCACGGGGTCGTTGCGTTCAAGAAAGCGCATGACCTAGGACAGCGGCCTCCATTGCAATTGGGAGGAGAGCTGGTCTATCATCTGCCCAAGTGGCAGAATGGACGGCGAAATTTTATTTGTGGGGGTGGGCAGCAAAGCGCCCGGCCTCGCCTGGGTGTGCGTGGGTGAGTGGGTGGGTCTGGGCAGCACGGCGCCCGGCCTCGCCTCGGGCAGCAAGGCGCCCGGCCTCGCCTGGGGCGTGCGTGGGTGAGTGGGTGGGTCCGGGCAGCACGGCGCCCGGCCTCGCCTGGGTGTGCGTGGGTGGGTGGGTCCGGGCAGCAAGGCGCCCGGCCTCGCCTGGGGCGTGCGTGGGTGAGTGGGTGGGTGGGTCCGGGCTGCACGGCGCCCGGCCTCGCCTGGGGCGTGCGTGGGTGGGTGGGTGGGTGGGTCCGGGCAGCACGGGGCCCGGCCTCGCCTGGGGCGTGCGTGGGTGGGTGGGTGGGTCCGGGCAGCACGGCGCCCGGCCTCGCCTGGGGCGTGCGTGGGTGAGTGTGTGGGTGGGTCCGGGCTGCACGGCGCCCAGCCTCGCCTGGGTGTGCGTGGGTGAGTGGGTGAGTGGGTGAGTGGGTGGGTGGGTCCGGGCAGCACGGCGCCCGGCCTCGCCTGGGGCGTGCGTGGGTGAGTGGGTGGGTCCGGGCTGCACGGCGCCCGGCCTCGCCTGGGGCGTGCGTGGGTGGGTGGGTCCGGGCAGCACGAATACAGATATTGTCACTGGTTAGTGGTTTCAGGAACGCATTCCGTCTAAATTTGTTAGCACTTAGCACCAAGGAAGCACTCTGTTTCTTTCCCCTTCTTCTTTGAGGCTTTATGTTTCTCTGTTGCGTTCTTTGTGTAATCATCATGCGTTGCTGGTCCGTTACCCTCAATTGAGCCTACATAAGTGAGTTGCGCTGACCTTTTATCCTTTTAGTCTCCACAAAAGATCTCATGAACACATTCGTTGACAATCTTAAAATATTACATCTATTTACTCAAAAAAAGATTAAATCTAAAATCAAACATTATGTTATGATATAAATCATATATCAGTTTTATAAGCCAGTATGAGATTTGACGTATAATTTACTGTGTATAAAGAGTTTCCGAGATTTAACTACCCCGGAAATATTGAATATTTTTCTTGTCTATCCGATTATAAAGGAATTTATAAAAGTTTAACAACTTTATTCGAAGCATACCTAGAAGCATAAAGTTTATAGCTTGAAATGCCCAACGATATCTACAAGTGAAGGACAACATTCGGGAGGCTGACATATACTGGTCTTGATGAAAAGGTCGACTTTTATACATACTATAGATTTTAAAAGCATGTCAAATATAGATCTAAAAGAGCACAATGATAAATTTGCAATTCTGGTGCACAATTATTTACAATTACATAACTAGAAAACAACCAGAGGAAATAATTAAAAAAAAAACAAAATTTGACGCTTTTTCAGAACTTTACACCAAAAGTTAGCATCGCTCTCTTCGTCAGGGGCGGATGCACAGTATCCGGGGGCAGCGGTCCTCCTGGATTTTGAAAAATAATATTTTTCAGTAATATTTTCGGTAGTTTGTCCCTCCTGGAAATTTTTTTTGCCCCCCTCTGGATTGTCTGATTAATTTTATTGAGAAAAAAATATTTAATATCATGTATAATAAAATAATTATGTAAAGATATCAAAATATAAAGTTTTATAGATGAAAATTTTCTTCATCAACTTGATTATCTATTACTTTGAGCTTTATTTTATTGTTATTTTTAATATATAAAATGTTATTATTCTAATAAATTTTTTATTAGGTAAGAATATATATTAAAATATTATTTTTTTATTTAATACCTGATTAGTTAATGGATTTAAACCCGATAAGCTATTATAATCCGATATTTGCCCCCCTGACTAAAATCCTGCATCCGCCCATGCTCTTCACAGTTCACACTGAACAAAGAAAATTAATTTTATGTTTACCGGAACTCCTGAAGATATCTTGTGAACCATGACGTGGTTGCATTGAAAATTCATTAAGGAAATGCTTGAATCGGTTAGCATTTATTAACTAAGAAAACACATTTTCACCTATATCAAAGATGTACCAACAAAAAAAGAAGAAGCAAAATCAAGACATGAGTAGGAGCCGGAAATTTGTTGATTGTATAAATTAAATGAGTGTCATATATCATTATTTGCGTAGTTGATATAGTTCGGTCAGGTACTCAGGTGACTCAAACAATACAACAGGTGTACATTATATTTAGCAAACAAAACAACATAACCCGGTAGCAGCTTCTTTTATGTTGTTTTGTTGCCTTGGTGTCCAGGGGCACGTGCCCCCTGAATATAAAGTTAGGTAAACAAAAATATTTAATATCGTGTATAATTAAATAATTATGCAAAGATATCAAAATATAAAGTTACGTAAACAAAAACTTTCTTGATTATCTATTACTTTGAGCTTTATTTTGTTGCTATTTTTAATATATAAAATATTATTATTTTAATATTTTTTTTATTTGGTAAGAATATATATTAAATTATTATTATTATTATTTAGTACCCGATTAATTAATGGGTTTGAACCCGATAAACTATTACAATCCGATAATTACCCCCTGATCAAAATCCTGCATCCGCCATTGCATCTGCTGACCATCTATGGCAAACATTTGAAAATACTTAAACAACTCAATAAAAATATTAAGAACCCATATCCAGAACATTTGATTTTCAATTAGATCACCATTAAGCAGCAAATAATTGAGCACCACCACTTAAGGTTGCAGAAGAAAAGCCAATCGCTTAAGATTACAAGTTTACCTCATATAATAGCAGCCATCTAGAACGACACAATTGATAAATTTGCAATGCCGGTGCATGAATACACAATAATGCCAAAAAAGGGAAGGAAACTGAGAGGAAATAAAAAAATTATTCTTGATGCTTTTCTGAACAACTTGTACATGAAAAGTTAGCTTAATTAGGCTTTTCACTCTCTTCACACCGAATTTACAGGAATATCATGATGTTTTCTGGTAGAAATCTTGTATATATAGAACCCTGACATGATTGCACTGCAAATTCATCAAGGATATGCTTGAATCAGTTAGTGTTTTATAAATTAAAAAAAACATATTTATTTGGATGTAGAAACAATATACATTGCCAAATGTACAAACAGGTAATTTGTTTATTCTAAAGATTGAGTGAGTTGTCATATTTATTCAGACTGACTGATTTTATGGGTTTTATTTTTCTTGTTGGGTACAAGTTGCTAAATAGTCCTGATAGGAATCGGTATATTAGACCCGGCCTTCTATCTAGTATAGATAACCCAATGCCTTGGATTCCAAACAGTAGACAAGTAAGTACAACGAGTAACCGCCCGGTCGGGACAAGGCCCCGACAAATGGCTATACCGCTTTAGGCTAGGCCTATATATAGAGACCCCAAGCCTTCAAAAAAAAGGGGTTCACACTTTGTTTTACACACACTAACTCTAATATTTTTTGGCCCCCAGTATCAACACCAAATGGGCTGATCAAATCCCTTCCATATCTCATTTAACACCAAATGGGCTGATCAACACCAAATTGGCAAATATTTCTCTAAATTTACATCAAGACAGAATTCTTCAATGAAAGGAAAAAGAAAACGGTGCCAAGCGTAATGCACCTTAGGATCACAAACGATGGTAAATTTCAGAGATTGCAACCTTTTCTGTTTTGAAGTAAATGCTCATGTATTATAATTACTTCAAAATTCCTCTTACAAAGTGAAAGAGAAGTATCCTAAATGTAGGTTCTATCTCTTAACTCCAACAAATGATATGAATGAACAATGTAAATTTAAGGGGGCGAAGAAGCAAACCTGAGAATAGCAACAACTCCAGCTGGCATAACCTTTCTACTTTTGAAGGATCTCCATCCCATCAGAACCATCAGGACTACTGCGCACACTGTATCACATAAATGAGAAATTAGCGAATCATAAACAAGACCATTCACAACAAATCTTAATTTCCAACGCTAAACTAAAGTCAACCAAGGAAAAAGAACCAAAAACGTGATTTAAACAAGAAAAAAGTTATAATTAAGGATTTAATTGTACCAGTTTCGAGCGTGAGAGCGAAGTAAGAGATGGAGTGAGCCTGGTAGGCTCTGAGACTGGCGAAACCAGCGGCGAGGAGGAGGCCTCCAAATCCAACTCCGGCGGCGAGCGAGGCGGTGCTCCGCCTCTTCACGTATCCGGCGATTCCTCCGGCGAGCACGACTAGTCCGTACGGGATTGTCAGGTAAAAGTCGTCCATTTATTCTCTCTTTTTCTCTCTCACCCGACGAGGCGACAACAATAGGCGTGCCGCGTGTGTGCTTTAGCGTAATCCTATACATGATGTTCTATAAACTATCAAAGAATCGAAGCAAATCCTGATCTCTTCTGGTCGATAATGGGTTGAGCCTCTTCCGAGTAGGCTCAGTTGTAAATGTTTTTCATGAACTCAATTAGTAGGCCCAATAGAAAGATAGGCCCGTGTCATATGAAATTGGGTCCAATTTCAGAAAGGAATTTAAATGACCTACTTAAAGTATTACTTTGCTCATTGATTCATTATTTCTGGACTTAATCGAGGTCCATTACTTTGCTCAGATCAGATGGCCGTTCTTTCATTGCCGACTCTACGCTCTCCTTGATCAACCTCTTCAGATTAAAGTTATCAGAAACACTCACCCAAATCCTGAGATCAAAGTGTTCCTCAACCCTTGGATGATTGGATCATTGTACACCAGCTGAGCAAGGGCAATCTTGCCAAACCCACCTATACCAACGATAGGAATTACATCTATGTCATTGGAACCAACTCCTCAATCCAACAATATGCTGATTAAACCCTCATTTTCAGTTTCCCGGCTTAAAACTTCAGTTTCAGTTAAGAAAGAACTAGTCTCTCTTCTTTCAGCCGAGAAGCGATCTCTCTCTTGCAATTTAACAAGCTTCAAATAATCACCTACATCAGCTGTGATTCCCCCCAATCTATAGCCAAAATGCACTTACATCATCAGCACAGGAGAAAATTCTAGAGAAACTAATACCTGCCTGGGAACTGCACTTAACTCGATCCTTGAGCAAATAGTACTCGCACTCGTCGAGAATGTCGTGGGCGTCGTACGCTGCATCTCTGAGAGAAGCGAGCCAAGAATCCAAGTTCTCAGATCGTCCCTGAGGCCAGATTGAGCTCCGAACTGATCTAACGCCTGAGACGCTACCTTTTATTACAGTGAGCATCTACGAAGGATTTGAGCAAACCAACCACATATAGTGATATTAAATATGTGTGCACATGAAAGTGAAATTTCGATCTCTAGGCAGCACGGACCCGGTAAGTGCATCCCCAAAAATTTCAGGTCGCACATCATAATTTCATCCCCAGATCTAGAATCACATCTACCAACCTCGTCCCCAAAGATAGATCGTCATCGTCTCTCACGTGGCACGAGAGCAGCACGCACGCTGTTGGATTTATGGGTCTTTTGAAATTAGTGATGTAATTATCAAAAAAAAAAATTAGTGATGTAAGAATCTCCATATATATCGGACGATTCAAAAATCACACTATATGGTGTAGCGTGGCAGACGATAAAAATTCCTCCAAAAATTTGAGGACGTTATTCTCATCCCGACCCCGGCTCCAAATCTGTTGTTATTCTTGGAGAAAATGAGGATCCTCCTAAAAAATATAAAAATATAAATTTTTTTATAAAAATAGAAAAAAGTTTGTATATATATTTTTTTACTTATAGGTTGATAGCGCGTCAAATTTTATTCAATTTCATTAACGTTTGCTAATCCATCTAAGACTGTTAAATTAGAACCGTTACAAAAATCAATGAAAAATCGTTAAATTTGATAATTTGATGAATTATCAAACGTTAATGAAATTGAATAAAATTTGACGGACTATCAATCTACAAATAAAATAACATATCTATAAAAAAAATGAGGATCCTCCTTTTCTCCAAGAATAACAACAGATTTGGAGCCCGGACCCCGGCTTTAGTCATTCTTCTCAGCCCCGTCCTCACTTCTTCACATTTAGCAAACCTGGTTCGGTTGCTTGAACTTTGAACCATGCTGACAATAAAGTATAAATAAATGGGCAATTGATAAAAGTTGGACAGGATCAAATGCTATAACAACGGATAGATCACATCAATTACCAGGGGCTCCAATCAAACGACTTATTTCTTCACACTTTGAAGTACAATTTTATTTTTACATTTGAAGTTCATCATTCTCGTTCCTTTTTTATTTCAGACAAATTTATCGATAAAAAAAGATAAATTAAGTCAATTTTGTGGGTTGACTACAAATTTTCTCTACTGAGTTGAAGCGAATGTAACTAAATCACCTCTATTTAGTTGAAGGGGTGATGATCAAGTGACACTATCTATTTTGACAACCGTAATAATAAATTTTAAATATATTATTAAATTGATGATTTTTTTGTTTTTCAAATTTCATTTGATATTTCATCAAGACCAATAAATTAATAAGATAATTATAATAATTTAAATTTAATGAATTTTGATGAAATATCAAATGACACTTAGATTATGTGAAATTTGAAACACAATTAAAGTATAAATTTCAGAATTTGTTTGTGATTTTTTCATTTTATGAATTTATTTAAAATTCATTGTTATAGTTGAAAAATACTAACCCTGAGTTAAATTGAACTTATAATATAATCTTATTTCAATCACGGCACTAAAATTCCATAATTCAGCGTGCCAAACTCTCCGCTAAAATTCTAAATTTGTGTCTACTGTGGCGGGATACGGCACGAACGATACGAACCGAGAGCAGCACAACATAATTATCCGGTACGACATGACACAGTTTGAACATGTGCTTTAATCGTACAGTGTCCAATTTTTTAAAAAGTAGGAACGACACGGCATGCAACACTACAGGGACTAGAAACGACATGAAAATACGACACGACACAAAAACACAATACGACACAACATGAATAACATAGATAGGCATGGTGGGTACAGGTAGGGTTGTAAACGGATCGGATACGGACGAATAATGCTCTTACCGTATTCATATCCATTAAAAAATTTCAGATACATATTCAAATTCGGATACGGATAGTCTCGGATACGGATACAGATACGGATACGAGATACGGATCAAACGGCCGATCCAAACCGTTGAGCATCATCTTCATATTGAAATACGGATCAAATTTTATATTTTTTTGAATTTTTTTGATATATTCAACGGATATCAGAAATCTTTAGATCAACAAACTTTGTACCCATCTAAAAAATATATAAATATCGACATATTTCGGATATTAAGTAAAAATATTATATATATCATTAAAAATAATTACATATTATTTTTTGGTAGAATATAGAATTATTAATTATAAAAATTAAATATTAATTATAAAAGTTAAATATTAATTATCATTATATTAGTAGTTCAAATGTATCAATAAATTATTAAAAAATATGATACATTAGCACAAATTATATATATAATTAGTTAGATTTATAATGTATGCAAAAAAATATAATTAAAAACACATAATGAGATTTTTTCGGATATATATTCGGATAAAATCGGATCGGATACCTTCGGATAATGTCGGATATTGACGGATAATAGCTAAACGAACGGTTACGAATAGGTAATAGACAAACCATATCCATATCCGTTAAAAAATTTCGGATACGGATACGGATACGGATACGAATATGGATTTCTTCGGATTTGGATTTCTTCGGATACAAATCGATCGATAATTTTTGTTATTTTTTGAATCCGATCACGGATAAAATCGGACATTTTACTATCCGTTTGCAACCCTAGGTACGGGTAAGCACACAAAATAATATGGAGCATTGGATGATGATCTAACGATTCAATTCAAATAGGCGACATTTCAAAATCAATGGACATGATTGTCACGCTGCATGCTTGCATACAACACGGGTAAGATAGACATCATGACTGCATTGCAGTCTATCATTTCAATCATTTTGGTTGCTTGTTTGTTATAGATTTATTTCCCAAAGATATATCAGTCAAATCAGTTTAATATGTTCGAATCCATATATATACAACTGTGAAGAATATGAATATATATACAATCCTCCGCATCCGGACTATTTTCTAAAACTTTTAATAATCTAGCACAATTAAGACATATTTAGGACGATTAAGACACGTCATATTGCATAAACATGATACAATTAGTTATTATATAATTAAGCACGACACGATTGACACGACCTACTTTATTTGTACTGTGTCATAATCGTATCGTGTCGCCCCTCTATTATTTTTAGAGATACCAAAAAATAAAAAACTACGACACAACACAATGTAAAATACGACGTGATTTAATATGACACGATACTACACGGCACCAATTTAGAACGCTACTCTCCGCAGGCCATCAACGAAGGGACCCAACAATTAAAATAAGTAACAGTTTCCTGCTTTACCTATCGTCAGTATACTTTAAAGTTTAACCTATGGCCCGGATAGATGGACAATGCAAATCCATTTTATGTTGTAGGGGACGGGGATTGGGAAGAACGACCCCAAACTGGGGTAGGCGATAGAAACGTCCCAGGGACGAGCTTGGCATATGTGATTCTAGATCTGGGGGCGAAATTGCGATTTTGCGACCCGATATTGCTAGGGACGGATTTACTAGGTCCGTGCTGCCGAGAGATTGAAATTACTTTCATTTGTCTAAATATTTATTTTTTTATTATTTGGAAAAAAAAAACGGCGAGGTGAGAGCCACCATATCCTCTCTCTCTCTTTACAGTGTGATTGGTAGTGATGTCTGGTCCTGTGGGAAGGATTTTTAGATTAAAAATGGATTTGGAGCAGATGTAATTGAGACTATCATTTTGTAATTAGGTTTGTTGTTGGTTACTTGTTGTTTTTTATTGGTCCTGATTGTAAATAAATTGACATCTTAAGCCTAAACAAATTATGTCAACCAATCATGTACTGTAATTATGAATGCAATTTTTTTTTTGTTAGGCTTCTTGTAGCAAATCACTAGTAGTTATGAACTGTATCATGGTATTTTAACTATGAGAAGTATGGAATCATAATTGTAATTTGTATAATCGTGTCATCATTGCACATATTTCTAAAAAAAATGAGGATCTAATTTTTTTTGTATAAATCATGTTATTATAACTTAAATTCTATTCTAAAAAAATATATATATTCATATTTATGAATAAGATATCATATTTCAAATTGATGTAATATTTTAGGTTTGTCAAAGTTGTAAGCTAAAGTATTGTCAAGTGATCCTGCTTTATTAATAGTGTAAACCAATATGGCACAATTTAGAGATTGGGTAAAAATAAATACGCATGCATATAAACATGCAAATTGCAAGATATGCATTGTTAAAAACGATATGGGAGCCTCTCTAAAGTAAATTCATTTTGTGTAAAGCTTAAATTTGAGCTTTCATAGGTATAAGAACTTCGCTAAATCTCGATATAAGTATCACATTATAAAAATAGAACACCATTATCGAATTGACATATTACAACAACAATATAACAACCACTATAAAAATTGAATGCTCAATTCAATTATCAATCAATGGATCTCTCGATCCTTGCTGTTGTCTTAGATATGAGAGGGTACAACTCCTTCAGCATTGAAAAGATTTGCACATTAGTGGGAAGATTCTATCCTGTCGATTTTTACAAATCAATTGAGAGCTCAATTAGAATATCGATTTCCGCATTATGAGCTAGATGTACGCAACCATCCAGTTCTTCGAAACTCCTCATCATTTGCTGATTGGACCCGTCGATTGGTTGAAACTGACAAATTCACTATCTATCTAACGGTAGATAGATTATTATGATTAATTCTAACTCTTCTTATCTCAACTGCAACTACTGAATGTGCCTTTTCAGCAATGAAATTGGTCAAGATTGGGCTTCAAAATAGAATGAAAAATGATTTGCTTCGATATAACATGATTGTCTATATTGAGAAGGAAATTATTGAGAGATTTACTTAGATATAATTTTTATTGAAATATCCAAATTTACTAGAAACTTGACTCATTTTTTTTTGTTAAAGTATGTTATGAAAATTTTTATTTCTTATTTGATTAGCATGCGGTATTTTTTATTAAAAGTTATTATCTAATTATTTCATCAAATTATTTGTTATTGTCAGTTTTTTTAGATCTTGGACTTTCGGATCTCGGCCTTTAAGTTAAAATCCTGACTCTATTCCTGCATGCAGTATTGAATCACATGTTATTAGAAGAATATGGACATTAGAGAATCATATTTGGAAGATTTTTTTTAACCGACAAAAAGATGTTCTAATGACTAATATTTTTAAATGCGGATTTCTTCATGCATGTAGAAGGAAAGTACATATCGCATGTGCGAGATGTATATATGCAGATTTTTTTTTTATTTTTTAGTAAAAAATATAATAAAAGAAACACTCAATTATAAATTTTAACTACATGAAAGCCACATGGACCCGCATATTGATTGTAAGGATTTATATATAAACCGCATGGACCCGTATATAAACCGCATGGATCCGCATATAAACCATATAGAATCCGTATATGAGAAAAAACTATATATCTTGAACTATATGATATTCTGACAACAGTTTATATACCGCATATGCATATGCGGTTCATACGGCCGCATTTAAGAACACTGCTAATGACTAATCTAATTTACCTTTCATCGAACATTGTTGCAAAAAAAAATATGAAGTGATTTTCTCCTTTCGAAGCATAACGAAAATATGAAAACTCTGAATAGTTAAAAAAATGACGATGAAAAGGATGGCACAAAAAAAAAAGACCTGAGATCCGCCTTTATTACAAAAAAAAAAATGATCAATGGCAATTGACAGATTATCACCTACCATGCTGCCCAGTGAATTTTTATTCTGAAATCTGAATTTAGTACGCAACAGGATAAAAATATATCTCAAAGAGTTGACAAAATACAAGCACTGGCATTTAAGGAGTAAAGAGCATATCTCAAGTTCAGCAAAAACATAAAAAAAAATCAAGTGATTAGTTCTTGTTTAAGATGTTGAGCGATCTGCTCGACGCTATTTTATTTTTATTTTCGGAATACAACTCACAACTCAATCGAGTCGCATACATGAGATATTGATTTAAATGTAAAAGGAGAATAATACTCATTATTAATTGAACCATTTATTTGCATTGCTTTACGCAATCTGATTGTGTTGCCCAATAATGTTGCGGATTAGATGAACCACAACAATAACACGGCCCAGCAGGACAAGCGCATCTGATGCAAAGTGATGGAATGTTGATCTTCCTTGAGCTTTTCTCATCTCCTATAAATGCCTCCTCCAAGCCGAATGAATGAGCGCCACATCAATTTTGAATGTCAATCTTATTTGCGCTTGTTTTACCACCTTGATTTGATTGCATGTGTGTCTGCCGACCTATGAATCCAGACAAAATTATAGCTTTAAGATATTCAGGGTGAGCTTATATAGCATATATGCTAATTAATTACAGGTTTGAAGTCATAGAAATAGATTAGTATGTAATTTAAAGTTAATAGTAGGGGACTTAAAAATAATACAACCTAGTTCAATTTCCATCATTATGATTTGTGCATGAACTATGAAGACGTTCATAGACAACCTTTCTCAGAGTGATCAAAATGTGTCAATCAATTAATAAAATTATTTTTCATAAAATTTTGTCCGGTCTCTATATTCCCTATAAAATAAAAGTATTATGATTTTGGAGGAATTCAAGACTTCAAGTGCTATATATATAGGAGTTACCTTCGGTCATGCCAAGGAGACAAATGACGAGAAAAAAACAAAATTAGGAAGCACATTAATTTGGTGTTCATATTGTCTTTGATTGGGACTGATTGTAGAGAAATTGAATTTAGTTGGGACTTCAAATTATATTTTGGAGGGGAGGCATCAGTTGTTTTTATATATAGTAGAGGTTTGTTTGCTAGGTATATTCATGTGCTTTATGATATCTTGGATATACTTAATTTCATGCTATTAACCAAACCTTTTATTTTTATGCTGAAATTGTTTCAATTTCAAATTAATTAAATAACAAATCTTCTCTTTAAATAAAATTAGTTTTTATTGTGGTATGTGGATAAGGCCAACTATTGTAAATTAGTACGTTGATTCATTACTTTTTTATATAAATTATGTTATTATTTATGTAAAATTATATAGATTTATTTTGATCTTTTAAAGCATAATATATATTGACTCTAACCTGTAAGGTCTCCAACGAATTATTCGGCTCGGCGCAATCCAAAGCTGCTTTTTCGTGCTCTCGTCTCGTCTTTTTGGGCATAATTACCTTCTTGTGCTCCAACATTTCTCTGTGTGCCCTTCGAGCTCAAAACAAAGAGGGTCTCATGTGGCAAAAGGATATATAGATGTTCAAGGATGAATGGTTTGAGGAATTAATTAGTTATCTTTGTGGAGGTTTCTATGTTGAGAAAGTGGAGAGTGTACTAATTTTGTAATTAGACTTCGTATTTGAATTTGAGATGGCTAACAGTTTAGTTGAGGCCTTTGCATGTATATGCAAGGCAGGGCGAACCATTTTGAATTACGGTCTACTCTATCAAGTAAAAATAATTTATCTGATTAAAATATGAATTATATTAAAAAATAAAAACTGAAATATCTAAAAAATTTAACCGAATTAAAAATTTTGAACTTTTTTCTAATTAAATAATCCAAAATTCAGGGGTTACGTTGAAATTAAATAAAATAGATTCTTTTGCACATGCCTATTATTGTCAGGTGACAGAGAGAAAGAGAGAACTAATGAAGGACTTTTACGTGACGATCCCCTACGGACTGATTGTGCTCGCCGGAGGAATCGCCGGATATGTGAAGAGGTGGAGCAGCGCCTCGCTCGCCGCCGGTGTTGGGTTCGGCTGCCTTTTCCTCGCCTTTGGTTTCGCCTACCAGACTCGCTCCATCTCTTACTTTAAATCACGTTTTTTATCCTTTTTGCTTGGTTGACCAGCGTAGGAAATTAAGATTTGTTGTGAGTGCTCTTGTTTATGATTCACTAATTTCTCATTTATGTGATACACTGTTTGCAGTAGTTCTGATGGCTCTAATGATGGATGGAGATGCTTCAAAAGTAGAAAGGTTATGCCAGCTGGAGTTGTTATTCTCAGGTTTGCTTTTTCGCCCGCTTAAATTTATATTATTCATATATATCATTTGTTGAAGTCAAGAGATAAAGTCTACATTTAGGATGCTTTTCTTTTACTGTTTAAGAAGAATTTTGAAGTATTACAACACATGAGCATTTACTTCAAAACAAAAAAGGTTGCGATCTCTGAAATTTACCATAATTTGTGATCCTGAGGATTATTGAGTTAGTATTTATTATTGTGGAAGTTTAAATTTTGGCAATTATTTATTATATGGAACATATTGAATGAAACCTTCAGTTCAACTGATTTATGTCATATACGACCTAAATACCAGCTGCATTATGTTGGCACCTTTTTCTTTTTTCTTTTATTGAAGAATTCTGTCTTGATGTAAATTTGGAGTAATATTGCTGGTGGGAAATTATAAAGTTATCACTTCAAAAGTTTGAATTAAGAATTTTACCACTAAAAGTTTGAATTAAGAAAATTATTATAAACTAATTTAATTTTTATAATTACCCCTCTTTTACAAAAATATACGAATCTAAAAATAATCTCTGAAAAATACTTTTTTTTTCAAAATGTATTTCCGTATTTTCCTAAATACCCCAACCATGTGAACCATTCAACCTTGCCCGGTCCATATACTTCTATTTCCGCCTCTTCTCGCCTTCCCCTCCCTCTGACGTGCAATGCCAAGCCACGTCCAGATAACACCTCCTCCACCATGCAGCACCATCGCAATCAAGCCCCCTACACGAGCTCCGCCTCTGGGATCCCCACGACGCCAACCAAGCTGCCTTGCCAATTTGCCCTTGGAGTTGATGCAGTGCCCAAATTGCCTTGCAGCTTGTCTCGATTGGGATTTTCTTGTTATCGTGTGAAAAAGAAATAAGCTGAGGTAAAGTGGGTGTCGAGGAGGAGGAACCTAATACTTTTAATGTACTAACGATAACGATGAGGTTCCCCTCCCCCCCAACAAATAGTAAATTTTGGTGAAAATGATGCCTAAATAATATAATTGCTCTATTTCCCTTCAAATTGTGAAACTGTAATTTGGGAATGCAGTCATGCAGCATGACTTTGGGGCGAAGCTCGTCCAGTTGCAACGAAGGAATAAGAAATGAAAAAAGGGGAGGAAAGAAGTTGGGTAAATAAACAAAATTAATGAGGGGTAATTTGGTCAGTTTCAAAATTTAATGTATTTTGATATTAGAGAATCACATTTATACATATGAAGTGACAATTATATAATTTAAATTAGTTTGCGGTGATAATTTTTTTAATTCAAACTTTGTAGTGATAAATTTCTTAATTCAAACTTTGGAGTGACAATTTTATAATTTCTTCTTTGCGGATACATGTTAAATGAGGTATGGAAGGGACTTGATCGGCTCATTCGGTGTCGGTACTGGGGGCCCAAAGAAAATTAGAGAGAGTTGTGTGTGGAAAACAAAATGTGAACCCCTTTTTGTTTTTAGTCTGGGGGTCTTTATATATAGGCCTAGCCTAACGAGGTATGGTCATTTGTTGGGGTCTTATCCCAACCGGATGGTTATGCTTGTACTTGTGTTAGGATTACAAACGGATAATAAAATATTTAATTTTATCTGTGATTTTATTCGAAAAATAATAAAAATTATCCGATCTATATCCGTATCTGAAAAAATTCATATTCGAAAAATTTTAACGGATATGAATATGATTTAACTATTACCTATCCATAACCGTCCATTTAGCTATTATCCGTCAATATCCGACATTATCCGAAAGTATCCGATCCGATATTATCCGATTTTATCCGAATACATATCCGAAAAAAAAATCTCATTATGTATTTTTAATTATATTTTTTGCATACATTACAAATCTAATTAATTTTATATATAATTTGTGTTAATGTATCATGTTTTTTAATAATTCATTGATACATTTGAACTATTAATATAATGATAATTAATATTTAATTTTTATAATTAATAATTCTATCAAAAAATAATGTATAATTATTTTTTAATGATATATATAATATTTTTACTTAATATTCGAAATATATCCATATTTGTATATGTATCCGTCCGATATCCGATCCGTATCTGATATTCGTTGAATATCCGATCTGAATCTGTATCCAAGACTATTCATATCCGAATCTGTATCCAAAAAATTATAACGGATATAAATACGATAAAAATATTATCCGTCCGTATCTAATCCGTTTGCAACCCTAACTCGTGTCTACCATTCGGATTCCAAAACATTGGTTATCTAGACTGGATAGTAGGTCGGGCCTAATATTTTTAGTGAGTTTGTTTAAGTATTTTCAAACGGTATGCCGTATGCCATAGACGGTCAGCAGATGCTGATACAGAAGCAATACATTTGAGATTAGAGTTACTTCTTTGAGAAAAACAGACTACATGAGAAGAGTTATGTAAATACAGAACTTTAAGAACAATGCAGTGTTTCTTAGTCAACAAATATTAAAAAAATACTTGAAAAATAAAAATATTTTATACTGTACTAAGAAACTTTGAAAAGTGCACATGAAAAACATAGAAGACAAGGAATTCCTTGAAAATGGGTTATCTTGACAATCTTGACAATGAATGTTTAAATAAATAAGAAAAAATCTTAAAAATGGAAAAATATTTGTAGATATGTTATTCTACCTATAGATTGATAGTCATTAAATTTTCATGTAATTTCATTATTGTTTGATAGTATATCAAAGACCAATAAATTTTCAAGTAATTTATAACGATTTTAATTTAACGGTATTTGATGGATTACTAAATGATAATGAAATTGCAAAATTTAAATAACCATTAATCTATTGGTAGAATAATATATCTACAATTTTTTTAAGTTTTTATAATCTTTTTTATATTTATTAAAAGTCTATTATCAAGGTTGTCAAAATAACTCATTGTCATCTGATCCCCACCCAACAAAGAATTGTACACCAAAGCAATAAGCAACATAAAACAAGCACTGCTACGGGGTTATGTTGTTTTGTTTGCTAAACATAATGTCGACCATTTGTATTGTTTGAGCCACCTGAGAACCTGACCGAACTATCATCTACAGAAATTACGGAAAATTAGTTTGAAAATTAGAAAAATATCACTTCAAAATTCAAATTTGAAAAAAAAATCACTCTAAATTTAGTTTAGTTTTAATTTTACCACTCTAACACATTTGTTGTATATTTTTTTATTATATATATATGAAATAATTCTTTCATATTTCCAAGAATACCCCTAACCCAAATGATTGTTGATCAGTAATAGTTCTGCCTTACTTACCTCAAGCGCTATGCATATTAGCACCTAAATATAAGCTCATATGCAGCAACCAATCGGAAATTTTACCTGAAATCCATCATTTTATGATAAGAAATAAGGGCATACAAAGCCAAATATCCAACCGTAAAGCAATATTCAGTAGCATCATCCATGCTTCTTTTTGCAGTACACTCGGAGGCATTCATTTTACTAATCTAATTACATTTCCAATGTCAAATTGTTGATCTGCTGGTATTGGAAGCAACTAAATAGAACTTTTGGCGGTGTGGAATAGATGACATAGCAGATGCTTGAATGCATGAAACGATTAAAATGAAATCAATCACAATAGAGTGGTGTACCAGAAAATGTACAGCAGCAAAATTTAATGGGAGCCAAAAATTTTATAGCAGAAAAAAACTTGTACCAGAAATCAGATGAGTATAAGACACAAAGAGAATAACAGCTCAAAGAACTATTTCAGTTTCATAGCATAAGGAGGGGTTGGTGGCTGGAGAAGACATGAGAGGGGTTGCCAGCACATAAACAATCTGCAGCAGACACCTTGGCGAATTGACAAGCCGTAAGAGACGCACCAAATAAAGAGATGGGTGGTCAGGGGCGCCGAGTGAAGCGGCCAAGAGTCCGTTGTCCAACAGAGGAGAGGCATATGAGTCAGATTCATGTAAAGAGGCAAGAACAGACCAACTGGATAAATCAAACCAAGAGGGGGAGGAACAGTGAGAAAGAACAATTCCGAGAGTCAACATGTTCAGCGGAGGGAAGAGTTGGGTTCATGGTCGAATTTGAGAGCAAATGTTTTTTTTAGCAGAGCGATCTTGACGAGGAGGAGAATATGCAAGAGGGTATTTCTTTGAGCGCTTTAGAGGAGGAGGAGGAGGAGCTCTTTACTTCGCGCCAGTGGAAAGTGTGGAGTGAATTTGACGAACTAACATTTTCTCTGAGGAAAAATGTATAGGAGAAAACAACGAGGAAGAGACTGCCTGGGTGTGGAGAAAAATGGGGTTGGCCGGTTGGGGAGAAGAAAGGATGTGAGGGTATTTTAGATATTAATAAAATTATTTTTTTTTTTATTTTTTAATTATATATAAGTTGTGTTAGAATGATAAAATTAAAATTAAACTGAGTTTGGAGTAATATTTTTTTAAATTTGAATTCTAAAGGGTTAATTTTTAAATTTTAAATTTTAAAGTAGCATATAACTAATTTTTCTCAGACATTAATGATATATGACACTCATTTAATCTACACAATCAACAAATTGGTTCCTACATTAGTCCTTGATTCTTCCTTTTTTTTTTGTTGGTACATCTTTGATATAGGTGAAAATGTGTTTTTTTTAGTTATAAATGCTAACCGATTCATTCCTTAATGAATTTGCAGTGCAATCACGTCAAAGTTCACAAGATATGTTCACGTCAGGGTTCTTTGATATAGATGAAAATTTTATGATATATATATATCATAACCTAGATTTTAAATGTAATCTTTTTAGATGTAATATTTTAAGAATATCAAAGTTGTTAATTGTCAAGTGATTCTACTTAATTAATTGTCTAAATTAATATGGTCAACGAATGTGTTTATGAGATTTTTTGTGGAGTCCAAAGGATAAAAGATCGGCGCAACTCAATTGTGGGCTCAACGCTCAACTGAGGTAACGGACCAGCAACGCATCAGATAAAGAAGAAAGGATTGCTTCCTGGTGATAAGTCCTAACGAATTTAGACGGATTGCGCTCCTGAAACCATCAACACCACAAACGCACCAGGGTTTGCTACCCGGATCCGCCCATCAACACCACAAACGCACCAGGGTCGCCGTGCTGCCGGGACCCACCCACCCACGCACACCCCAGGCGAGGCCGGGCGCCGTGATGCCCGGACCCACCCACCCACGCACACCCCAGGCGAGGCCGGGCGCTTTGCTGCCCGTACCCCTCCACCCACGCACACCCCAGGCGAGGACGGGCGCCGTGCTGCCCGGACCCACCCACCCACGCACACCCCAGGCGAGGCCGGGCGCCGTGATGCCCGGACCCACCCACCCACGCACACCCCAGGCGAGGCCGGGCGCCGTGCTGCCCGGACCACCCACCCACGCACACCCCAGGCGAGGCCGGGCGCCGTGCTGCCCGGACCCCTCCACCCACGCACACCCCAGGCGAGGACGGGCGCCGTGCTGCCCGGACCCCCCACCCACGCACACCCCAGGCGAGGCCGGGCGCCGTGCTGCCCGGACCCCTCCACCCACGCACACCCCAGGCGAGGCCGGGCGCCGTGCTGCCCGGACCCCTCCACCCCGCACACCCCACAAATAAAATTTCGCCGTCCATTCTGCCACTTGGGCAGAAGATAGGCCAGCTCTCCTCCCAATTGCAATGGAGGCCGCTGATCTAGGTCATGCGCTTTCTTGAACGCAACGACCCCGTGCAGGTAGAACTGTAGCATCCCATCCTCTTTTATAAGCTCTCCAGCGAATCCTCCATGCGTGTTTTGGTTGTGTGGGACTAACTAGACGCTGAAAAACCGGACGAGCTCTTGTGCCTCCGCTTGGCCTCCGCTTATTCCACGAGTATTAATTTCAGCCATTGGATCCCTCCGCCATCTAATCTTAAACCTCACTCTTTCTCCGAAAATCCCTTCCCTTATTACACGAAAGGCTGGCGCTGATACACTCTGTGTCTTGTCCGCTCACTCAAACCATTTGATTAGGGATGGTGCTGCTCCCTCTCTGCTCTTGAATCATGCCGCTTTCATAAGGTACTTTTAATTTTCCAAATACTTTTTGTTGGATGATTTTCTTTTTCTTTTTCTTTTTGTTGGATGATTTTCTGTTACTGTTCAATGTCGATGTTGTATTCACTTATTTCACTGATTGCATGTATTCACTTATTTCACTTATTTCCATTGTTACTCCTATTTTTAGTGTGCTTTAATTTAGTAGTCATATGTTCATACCGTATCTTTAATGATGGAAGTATTTTGAGATGAAAGTAATGTTTGTTCATTTATTGTACTAGTTCTTCTGTCCTGTAGGTAAAGCCAGTTAGCAATAGCATGATAGAGGCACTGCAACAATGGAGAAATATGTCATGAGAGCAAGCTGCCAATGAAGACTTAAAAGGTAATTTCTTAAGCTATGTACTCAAAGCATCTATATTTTTTTTTCTGTACTGAATTTTGTCAGAAATGTTTCTGGGCATAAACTAAGGATCAAGTCAATACATGGAATATAGAGCACAACGACATAATATAATGAAAGGCAGACAAAATCAAGTTTCTCAATTGTGGTCATGAAATACTTATTTGTGTTGTAAATAACAGCTGATGGAAAACAATCTGATGCTGAAGAGGAGTCAGACAGAAGAAAGCCAAACTCCAACAGTCGTAAGACAGAATCAGCTAAAGTCAATTCTGGAAATTCATCACCCACTAACAGCGAAGCAAGTTCCAGAGGGAGAGGTACATTAACAGAGAAAGCTACTGTGCTTCTGAAGAAAAGGGCCCCAACTCCTAAAAGATAAAGATCTTAACCCTGAATTCTTCCAAAAACTCGAGACAAAAAATAACACTGATGACGTGCTGGTTGAAGTGGCTGTCCCTCCTTGTAAGGGTCCCAAGGTTCAGTCTCCACCTAATGAGGAAGAGAAAATGCATTGCACGAAGATGAGCCAGAAGAGAATAACCAGACAGGTATGCAAGCTCATGGTGTTGCAGGAAATTACCAGAATTTTGAGGGGCGATCTGGATCTTGGGATGAACAGAGAGGGTTCAGAGGTGGTATGAAACTGAGAGGCAGTGAGCCAGATGATACTAGGGGTGATGTGGCAGGTATGAATGTGAGGTCAAGTGCAGCAGAGGGCACTTTCGGTAATAATAAAGGGAATTGGATGTCCATTCAAAGACAACTGACACACTTGGAGAGGCAGCAGGCAAATATCATGAACATGTTACAGGTATGAGAGAACTATTCCTGAATTTCTCAATTTGCAATTAAGCCACTCTTTGAGATGAAAGTAATGTTTGTTCATTTTTAGTGTGCTTGTTGGTTGCGGAATAATTTTTTTTTTATTAATATAACAACATAGAACTCCTTTATTAATTGATATGCAGTATGCATGTTGGGAGGTAAACTCTGGAAATAAATGGCAGGGTTTAATTTTAAGTGTGTTTGGAAGGGGAATAACATTTTGATCTTAGCAATATAAAGCACATTCATTGAATATGTACACCAGCCTGCATTTTACTATTGTGACTAGAAGGGTAATTCGGAGTAAATTTGGAGAGAACATATATTATGCTAGTGTTGTCCCCTTCAAACTAAAATGCATGTGTTCTCATATTCTTATAGATGGCATCACTTATCATTACAGTTCCTTCTATGTATAATATCAGGATTTCATGTGTGGATCCCATGACGGTATGGTGACCCTAGAGAACCGTTTCAAGGTCTCGAGCGGATTGTAGAAGACATGGCACATGACCTGTCCATCTCCTCTGTCAGACACCCGCTCCTGGCGGTGGTCGATGCTCTCTTTTCACTCTTCACCGGGTTTGAAAAGATTTACACATTGGTGGGAAGATTCTATTCCATCGATTTTTACAAATCAACAGAGCTCAATTGGAATGTCAATTGCCGCATTATGAGCTAGATGTACGCAACCATCCAGTTCTTCGGAACTCATCATCATTTGTTGATTGGACCCGTTGATTGGTTGAAACTGACAAATTCACTATCTATCCAATGGTAGATAGATTATTACGATTAATTCTAACTCTTCTTATCTCAACTGCAAGAATGTGCATTTTCAACAATGAAATTGGTCAAGACTGTGCTCCAAAATAGAATGAAAAATGATTTCCTTTGATATTACATGATTGTATATATTGAGAAGGAAATTGTTGAGACATTTACTTTGATGTAATTTTTATTGGAATATCCAAATTTACTAGAAACTTGACTTTTTTTTTGTTAAACTGCGTTTATGAAAAAATATTATTTCTTATCTGATTAGCATGTAGTATTTTTATATTAAAAGTTATTATATAATTATTTCAACAAATAAATCGTCAATTTTTTAGGTCTTGGACTTTCAGATCTCGGCCTCTAAGTGAAAATCGTGACTCTGTACCTACATGCAGTGTTGAATCACATGTTATTTGAGGAATAGAATCCTATTTTGAAAAAAAAAATATTTGTTTTAACCGACAAAAAAAAATGTTCTAATGACTAACCTAATGTACCCCTTTCACCGAACATTGTTGCCAAAAAAATATGAACTGATTTTCTCCTTTCGAACTAGCTATATACCCGCGCGTTGCAGCACACTTTTTTATTTAAACATTAAAATATTATAAAATAAAAAATTCATATTTATCTAATATTAAATTATAAATTCATCAAATTATAGAGAAAATCTATAATAAAGACTATATTTAATTTTGAATGAAATTTTTGCACAATATGAGTTAATGATTTATGATTTTTATGGCAAGAAAAGTAAATTATTCTAACATATATTATCACCATTAATTTCTTACCAAATATACACAAGGTTGCTAAATAAAAATAATAATATTATGGAAATAATAGTATATAAGGGAAAGAAATGGAGAGAAAGAGGGGATCAATGGACGTGATCACATACGTTCGGTCAACCAAAAATAAATATTATCCGTCTAATTGAGAGATAAAATGAGTATAATAAAAAATTATCATGACAAAAAATAGACTCTCCAATTCTTAGATGCGCAAAAAAAATACTTGAGATCCGCCTTTATTACAAAAAAAATGATCAATGACAATTGACAGATTATCACTTACCATGCAACCCAGTGAATTTTTATTCTCAAATCTGAATTTAGTACGCAATAAGATAAAATATATCTCAAGGACTTGACAAAATACAAGCACTGGCATTTAAAGAGTAAAGAGCAATTCTCAAGTTCCACAAAAACTTGAAAAAAAAAAATCTAAGTGATTAATTCTTGTTTGAGATGTTGAGCGATCTGCCCAATATTATTTTATTTTTATTTTCGGAATACAACTCACAACTCAATGAGACGCATACATTAGATATTGATTTAAATGTAAAAGGAGATTAACACTCATTATTAATTGAACCATTTATTTGCATTGCTTTACGCAATCTGACTGTGTTGCCCAACAATGTTGTGGATTAGATGAACCACAACAATAACACAGCCCAGTAGGACAAGCGCATCTGATGCAAAGTGATGGAATATTAATCTTCCTTGAGCTTTTCTCATCTCCTATAAATGCCTCCTCCAAGCCGAATGAATGGGCGCCACACCAATTTTGAATGTCAATCTTACTTGTGCTTATTCTTCCATCTTGACCTTGCACATGCCTCTCCCGACCTATGAATCCAAAATATATTTAGAAGTTGATGACATTAAGATCGAGCTTATAGATTGTTATATGCTAATTAAAGGATTGAAGTCGTAGAAATAGATGATCAACTGAAAGTAAACAATAGGGTATAGATGCGTCAATTAATTGATAATTTTTTTTTCATAAAATTGTATCGGGGTTTTATTCGCTAAAAGTTACCTTCAATCATGCCAAGGAGACAAGTGACAAGAAAAAACAAAACTAGAATATTGCACAATCTGTTGTTCATATTGACTTTGATTGTGTAGAAAAAATGAATTTGGTGGGGACTTCAAATTGTATTTTGTAGAGGAAGAATCAGTGTTTTATAGTGATAAAGTATATTTGTTTGTGTATTACTTGATTTCGTGCTACTAACCAAAAGTTTCTATTTTTATGGTGAAATTGTTTCATTTTCAAATGAAACGACAAAACTCTTTAAACAAAATTAGTTTTTGAGGTAGTCTCCCAAGGTTAATTACCGTTAATTTGTTAATCAAACAATAACATTTTTCATTGATTCATCTCTCTTCTCTAATCACATCAAAAAAAAATATCTTAACAATTTTGATACTAAAAAATAAAAAATAAAAACAAAAATTCTTCCGATCCATCGTAGAATCTTCCTTATTTTTTCTATTTAAAAAGCTTAACATTATGAAATTAAGGTTATAGTCTGTTGGAATATCTAAAGACTCATATCTAGAGAGACTATTATGAAAACATTGAATTTCAACCATAGTGCAAATGCCTCAAAATATACTTTATCATGTCTGAAATTTTAATTTATGATACTCAATGAATACTTGATATCATAATATTATTGGATACAAACAAAATTTATTTTTAGAGATTTATTATTGATTCTTGAAAGTGACCTATTTTATATGTGTAAATATTTATTATTTTTTTATTTTTTTTAGATTCATCTTAATTTTTTTAAAAATACATAGTAAACTCTAAATATGAAAAAAAATTGTACCCACAAGATTTTTATATGAAAAGTTCATTGAGCACAATTAATCAAAATTTAGATATGATAGAATATATTTTGAGGCATTGACCGAAATGCAAAAAAAAATCACAATAAATTTATTTATTTTCGGAAAAATTAATTTTGTATCAACCCAAAACTTTAAAATTAGCAAAATACAACTACAATTTTCCCTCTTTGTCTATTGCCACTCTAAAACCAATTTTTTTTACAATTATATACTCATTATATAATTTCAATTTTTAAAATCAGATATTTGTATTTAACATTTTATATTTCCATTATTTGCCCTTTATCATTTGTATATTAATTTCCTCCAATCACGTTCGTTTGTCCTGACCTCGCCTCATTTTCAAATTCTGGTATCCTTAATTTCTCCTCTGACCTCATCCAGATTGCGACAATGTCACATCATCACTAGTACCGGTGTGCCAAGAGTCTGGGAAGGAAATCACAAGCCCACATGTTTGCGATGATGAAATTGTACAGAGTCGTTGATTCTCATCTCAGGGTTAGAACTTTCTGCTACATTGAAATTTGTCTCTTATTTTGTAATATTAATTGCCCATGTGATTTTGCATATCGTTATCAAATTGACACGAGGCCAAGAAGGAAAAGGGATATGCTCAAATGTACCTCTCCGGTTAGTAATTAGGTATCATTGGGTCGTCCTTCTCGAGCTGAATGTCCATTACGATTAACTAGCTATATATTTGCGTTGCAGCACATTTTTTTATTTAAACATTAAAATATTATAAGATAAAAAAATTCACATTTATCTAATATTAAATTATAAATTCATCAAATTATAGAGAAAACTTATAATAAAAACTATATTTAATCTTGGATAAGATTTTTGCACAATATGAGTTAATAATCCATGATTTTTATGGCAAGAAAAATAAATTATTCTAACATATATTATCACCATTAATTTCTTATCAAATATGCACAAGGTTGCTAAATAAAAAAATAATATTATGAAAATAATAGTATATATGGGAAAGAAATGGAGAGAAAGAGGAGATCAATGAACGCGATCACAAACGTTCGATCAACCAAAAATAAATATTATTCATCTAATTGAGAAATAAAATAGATATAATAAAAAATTATCATGACAAAAAATGAACCCTTCAATTTTTAGATGTTTTATATAATAGTATAGATTCTACATCATTAGGATCATAGGATGGGAAGTTCAAAAATTTTCTACCCTATATTTCTTTAAAATTGTCATAAGGATAAATTTGGACAATTAAAGCCTACAACATTAAATTTGGACAATATTGAAGTCTATAATAGACGGATCCGACAAGCTAATTGTTCTAAAATAAAAATGAAATGTGTTAATGTCGATTGGATTGGCTTAGGGGGTCATCCATATCGATTTACAGCCTCAAGGACGACCAAAACAATTTTGAGGCGAAGCATCGAACTGAATTCCTTTTTAAATTGTCGAACATGGTATTCCTGTTACAGGGTAAAATTCAAAAGTTTGAGCACAATCACACAGTTCAACATTATTTAGTGGCAGGTTTGCCTCGTTTATTTAATTGTTTGGACCACATTTTGTAATAGACGTTGTATATCTTGGCTGATCATGTTAATTTTGTATCTCACCAAAAGATTGAAACTATACCAATAAAAATTGTTAACTAGAAAGAAATTTAAAGAGCTGACTAGTACAAACCACAGAAGTTGGAATGAATATCAAAGCTCATACCAGACAGTAAGACCGATTAAACATAAATTAATCGTCACTTCTCATAGTAGAAATTGATCCTGAAGCAGCAGAAAGCTAATACAATACTTTTTATCCAATTTGTAAAGCTAAAAATAAAACATAAACAAGTTTTCCCTTCATCTATTAGGAAAATAGAAGGTTACAGGATTATGTGATATGTGCTAATTACCATGCACGGTTAATAAGAAATTATTTTGGTGAGATAAATGTTGCTTGTACATAGGTACATGATCCTTGCATCAAAATAATCACTTCATTTTTGCTATGTTAAACCCTTAACTACTAAACAGGGAAATGTGATTAAACAAACTAAATGAACAATAATACATACAACTACAGTGTTACATGTACACATCCCTAACACCTGGAGTTAATGGTCAAATCCTCAGAGATAAGATAAATATCTAATGAAATACAATTATTTTCACCCGTTGGGCTCCAGATTTAATGGTTTCGTATGCCTCCGCCTCTTGCCTTCTGGCGTACATCTGACCATATTAGCCTTCCCCAATTTAACTGTCAGCTTACTATTTTGAAGTGGTGATTTTAAAGGAGAACCAGTTTCCTCTATTTGAGACAAGCTACTCTTTCCTTTCTTAGAAGCCTTCTTCAGCGGAGACTTGACTCTCTTTCTTGGCTTCAAGTTTAAATCAGGATTTGGCACGGGAATAGGAACCTGCTGGAGTTCTGTGCCTTGTCCCAGGAGCCGTACTTTAAAAGGATTGGAGGCTGTGTGACAAACCAAGTCTTTACCAGGTTCTGGTCTTTCCAAATCTACTTTTCTACTGTTAACCTGAAGAAGAGCAAAATATTTTTTGGATCAAAAAGTTATAATAAAAAAATCAGAAAAACTAAACTATAAAAGCACTGCATATAAATATAACAAATTCAAAAAAGCTATAGATCAGAATAATCAGACAAAAGCAACAGGCAATCAGCCATCAAAGTATCAAATCATGTCCACTTTGAATTCAAAAGGCATCACTTATGAACAAGCTCAAAGAAACATGTCATTATTCGGACAACCTAATTTCGGAGCAGGATTTAATATAGGAGTAATTGTGTATGGATAGGTCCTTTTTATTATCATACAAAATGGGGGAAAAAAGGAAGAAACAAATTTGGGTTTGGCAAAAGTACAAGGAATGTCTCTCCATTCTGAAGATTCTTAAGACTGCAGGTGAGTCAGAAAGTAGATCTGTACCAGTTGGAGTAGAGCAGAAAAAGTACGCGCCACCTCATACTTAGGTCTGTGTGAAACAACTGCAGTAAATGTCATAGAACCTCTGTCATCTGCTTCTGAGGACAACTTATCAATAATTTGATCACCATATAAACCAATATCAAATGGTGGGTGTGCATCCTACAAGAAACAATGTTTCACATGTAAAGAAAATGAATCCCTGAGAATACAAATTGAAAATAATTGCATAACAGTAGTTCAAATTTGAAAACTGAAGATTTTGTAAGGCAAAATTAGCTATACCAGCCAATGATAGTACTTAATTTCTGAAATAAGCACAATTTTTCCGTTTGCAATTGTTTTAAGTCTGTGTCTATACAGTACATATATTTCTATTATATTTTAGTTTACTGGCCTTGATTCTATAGCATTCAGAGAGTTCAATTAAGAAATACCATACCATGATCTGTTCTCAGGAGAAAAGAACTACAAACCAAGAGTTCCTATTGTCACCTAATTTGTGCATTTCAAAATTGGAGTATTGTTGTTCCAGTTCAGCATACACTTCTTAGTAAAGCTAACCTGCTCTTCCAAAGCATCCTCAATTCTCTCTTTCCATGTTGAGACTCTAGCAGCTATCTCAGACTGCCTTTCTGTGTCTGCCACACTAGCAAGAAGTGCGTCCTACATATATAATAATGAATTTATTGTAGAAAGTTATAGAGAAAATAGAATTACATTGCGTAGAAAATCATCAGTCCTAGTTAAATTTACAAGCTATTGTACTTGCTTTCGCATATTTACAAAATGAAAACAAAAAATCATCAGATCAGCAATTAAGACCAATTATTTTCCTTGCTACATGCAAAGGATGTCCCAGGTAGAAACTGAGGTCCATCAAATATTTTGTCCCTAACTGTTTAACATTAACAAAACAAAAGGTCCATCAACATGAATATAGTTTTATTTTTGTTGATCAGAGGAAAAAATGGCAGTAGGAGAAATATTGCCTATATTAAGCAGAATCTTGTGCATCACAAAACTAAAAAAGGTGTTAGATATCTAGATAAAGCAAATATCTGATGTAATTTACAACTATCAACATATGAGCATAAATTTGAAGAGCACAAACCAGATGTGAACGGCACAAGTCCTCGAGGTTCTGGTGCGAATCCAAGTTATCTTCAGCCATGCTCTCTGCAGCATTCATGTCATCATGCCCATTCTCCTGAAACATGCATACATTATTTATTTGGATAAGAAGTGGGAATTCCCCCGCATACTCCATTAGAAACCAAAAATTGGTATCACAACCCTGATATCCATAGGGATTTAACAAGTTCCTACTGATTAAACTTATCCTAATTATAGTACCACACCCCTGTACTAATACTGTAACATTCCCTATTGTTATCACTTCATCAAACAACACTAAAACATTCAAGACAGAAAACACAGTAAGCACTCAAAGCTTTGATAGCATATCTGACAAGCCAACAGATTACTATATCTAATGCATTTCAGACAAAATCACTGTCCTCTTTTGTGGCTCTTTTTCTCCTCCATACAAAAGTTCTCCTCTCTAATGAAACATGCACGCATAGTTTAATAATTACATGGATGTGGCATTTAAGTGCAGGTGTCAGTAAGACTGCCTGAAACAACATTGGAGCTTCTTCAGTCAGACTATCTCTACAAGTAGTAGTCCTTGAAATAATCATGAAATAAAATATGACATCTATAGAGATGCACATGCATGCACACAGACCTCTGGGTGTGAAGGCAAATCAGCATCCATGTTGTCAAATGCCATGTAAGCATCTTCTGCATCAAAGTCATGAGGGTCATTTTCGCCCATATCTTCAACATTATCATTAGGATTATTTGCAAAACGAGCAAAAAATTCATTGTTATCTTCATCTCCTACTGTAAGAGATCTCATGAGCTGCACATTAAGCCAAAATCAATGAGACCCCCAGAGTTCAGAAGTTGAAAAAATGAACTCGGCCATTTTACAGTTTGATGAGGTCAAAATAAGAAGTGTCATACTGATACTGTAGTTTAGTAAAACAAATTAAAGGACATCTATAACAAAACTTGGGACCTCCAACCTCTTGCTCTGAAATCCACTAGTATAAATGCAAAAAATGTTTTAACTTTTAAATGTTCAGTGCAAAATAGCTTCTGGTACCTTCTCCATGAGAGGCAGAGACTCTGAAGAATTATGAGATTTTTCTTGAAAATTTAACCGGGGGTCAAATTTTGCAATTGGAAACTGTGTGCACCGCTTTGTAGTAAAATTAAGCCGTCTAAGTTGAGCCTTTACTGTTTAAAACAACACAAAAGGAATTACAAATGAAAATTCATCAATGAAAATTCATCAAAAGTAAATTTGATACAGATGCTTTAAAAGAATTATTTGTTACCAGTACATAGGGGTAAGCAGCCACACAACTAAAGTATCGGCAACCTCTTCAGTGTTAAAATTTGTTCTTTTTTCCTCTTTTGATTTCTCCGAGTATTTATGAGGTTTAAGGCCTTTAACATAATATATCAGCCCAACATAAGACTTATTAACATTGGTACCGAACTAACTTGACAGTTGGCATTGCAACAGTTAAGTAAACTGACGGTGCATATGACAGTACATATTTAAGCTCAATTTCTAACTGTGCCAGTTATTATCAACAGCAATAAAGATTTCACAGCATAGATGTTGCTAATGTGTAACAAATTTACCGGTGTGTTTTAACATAATACCCTACAAGAAGAATATACCTTTCTTAAAAGGTTTTATTCTCAATGTACCAGGCTCGTGTGGGTTCAAGGGCTTCCATGGGTCATCTTCATCTCCCTCTGAATCATCCCCGCCATCCGAACCCCCAAAATCAGGTGCATCTTGGTGGCCCATATCATAATCATTGTTATTCCAATTAGCATCATTCCCTCCTGCTTCAAACTCAAACGCATCCTCTAAGTTCACACCATCATCCATATTGTACTCATTCTCTTTGTTTTTTCGTTGGCTTGATTTACGCGCAGAAGGGGATTTGTAGGCACTTTGTCTGTTCTTAGACTTAATAGTTCTCCCAGGGTTAACAGTGTCAGAATCTTTTCCTTTATCAGGTGTTGCATTTAAGAAGTCATTAATAGATCTTGCATCACATGGATCCAATAAGAGAAAATCAATGTAGAATTCACAGGCAGCTAACTGGAGGAAAAAAGAGAAGAAATTAATTGAATGCAGGAATGAAAATGCAAAAGGTACAAGAAGTATGACCATATATCAATTCTTCCGATACCAGTCTGGTTCATTGTTAAATTTAGTCTCAACTTATCGTAGATTTTGTGTTTGCATGTATGGTTTTTTTACAAGTATGTCATAGACTCAGACAATAGCATCAGTACTTTTGAGAAAAATAAGAAAAAGGCACCGTTACTGGTACTTTTTTTTTTTTTTGGGGGGGGGGGGTGCTAGTTTAATACCACCCAATATGGGCTAACTTATTATGGAACTCAGAGTCTCCTATCATACCAAGTATGATTCAATCTCATCAGCACCACCAGTATCCAGACAATCTCCTTCCATCACAATCAAATTGGCTGGTGGCTTTGCAGCTTTTTTCGAATTGTCCTTGTCATGTGAATTGTCTAGACTAGCCTTTGGATCCACTGCTTACAGAAATTAACAACAATATTAAGACAAACAAGATTTCAGAGTTAATTGGCTCAGTCACTCAGAAATAAGAGAAGAAGGTTTTTATAAAACCAAAATGAAAACTTGCACAAATGATATTACCTGGCACATCTTCTAACCCTAGAAATTCCTCTTCTTCTTGGTTTGCAACTGGATCCAGCCTTTTCCCATCAGGCTGGTCTGGACCACCTTTCTCTGGTTGGTCTTTCTGCCTAAAAATGAACTTTCAGACTATTTAAGGCCATATTACTTAATGATTTAACTCGATGTCTATGAAGAGAAATTTACTTTCAATAAAAAATTCTGCTCAAATGTCAAATTGGGATGTGCCGGGAAAAAAACACTTTTAGGTAATTATTAGACAGTAAAAGAGTTTGTTAAATCATGGAAGATTCTAATTTGTTCAACGACATTGTGTTGGTTGTGCTTCCTAGGGGTTTATTGTCAACAACAACAACAAAGCCTTTAATCTCAAATAAATTGGGGTAGGCTAGAAATGAAACCCAATCTGAAAGCCTAGAGATCAAAGATCTCAAATGTAAAAAATAAAAAATAAAATAAAAAAATCAACGATAGTACGGTGGTTTATTGTCAAAACAAATTTATTTTCTTTTATACCTCATCTTCTATCAGTTATCTGGTCAGGTATATCAAATTAATTCTACCAACCGTTTAATGCATGCATAAGCCTGTCAAGCTAGCAAGTGCTAACATAGAGAGCTGACATCCATAAACCAAAAATGCACTATAAAAGTTCAACTTGGGCAATCAATATAAACATGCAAGTTGCTTGTACAAGTGTGGCTCTATAACAAAATATATGAACTAACATAATACCTGATCTACAACATAGTTAGAGCAAATTCCTGCGCTTATGCACTCTCTATAGACATGAATGTTTGTATACAGATAATGAAGGAAATATCTGAAAAGGCCCCTAAAACAGAAGGAATCAGATTTCAACCTCTTTTGAGAAAGAAACTCCAATGCATGAAGAACTAGAGAATATAGATACTCCACCTTCCGGCTGTATACTTGCACGGAACCTTGAAGAAGTAGTGCAGCTGCACCAAAAAGTGAAAAGACCAGCCAATCAGTAAACTTCTTTTGTTTTTCATGATAAAGAAAGAGCTCAAAGTCCCTTCTATTATCCCATCCGAAGCAGAGAGGCATGGTGATGTTCAGACCATCTCTGCTAGGTATCAGTTCTACCAAATCTTGTATTTTACTTCTACATTCTTATTTGCAAACCAAACCCACAGATAGTGTCTGTAGGCAATGGATTACAAAGGGTACCAAAAATCAAAATTTTGTCTTACAAGGAAAAATTCGGACTATATTTGGTTATTTTTGAGCTGTTGGCAACATTAACCATTAATTCACATTGTGTCTCTAGCTTCAACAATTGCCCCAATTGGTATGATTGCTCTTTAGTTAACACACCTAACAAAGTGAAAAAAGAATATATGGAATTGGGATTGGCAATTACAATAAAATTTCAAAAGCTAACAACTTTTAAAGGCTGTTGGTGAAATCGCTCATCCAAAAATCAAACTCATAATGCAAACATTAAACACCCTTATACCAAATTACAGGCACAAAAAAGTTAGCAACAAATACTCTCTTCATGTGAGCTTTGAAATTATACTCTCATTTAAAAATCCCCAGGAAATATCTCAAAATTTAAACTCTCATGGCTGAACTTACAAATAGCCGCCTTCCTGAGAAAATTGATATTTTTTTTTCAAAAATAGTGGAGTTTTTCTCTTCAGAGATTAATACACCCACCTTCAGCAAAATTAACCGAGTGGAGAACCTGATCCTCTTCAGACGAAATCACCTCCCCCGAACAGATCTTTATAAGGTAATCTTCGAGCTTTTTCGCGAGATCCACCTCCCAGTTCGACTGAAGATCACGCCCAGGCTGCACCATGTAGGTACGACCGACTGCTCCGCCGCCATTTCTGGCGGAGCCTCCGAGTAACTCTTCCCGGTCGTCGTTCATAGGTGAATCACCATCGGTGAGCGGCTAGAGGCAAACTTGGTGAAGGAGAAAGGATTCGGCTAGGGTTTCACGAATGTAGCGAGAACTAGGCCAGGATTTCGGCAGTTCGCTGGAGAACTGCCAGTTGAAGCTTCAAACCCTAGAGGAAGAGAGAAGAGAGTGGGAGGCTGGGAGCAAGAAGGGTTTTGGTTTAGGGATTTTCCCGCTCGAAGGAAAAGGAGAGTGAGAGATCTTTTTCTCCAGTTGGTGCAATCAAGTTTCAACGTAAGTTTTTGTTGCCTCTTTTGAATTTTTATTTAGAATTTAGAGATAAATTTTAAAATAAACCTTACAAAAGTAATAAAAAAATTTGGAAACTTAGAAGGCCACAATTCTAAATTCTAACTCATAAACAATTAAACACTTTAGATTTGGAAAAAAATAAGTAGGAAAATGAGAAAAAGAAAAAGAAAATCACTTCATGTTCTGGTACATATAGGGTGTCAATGGGTCGGGTCAGGTCATATTATTTTATTATTATTTTTGATCCGATTTGAACCCGATCCGATTAAATTCGGGTTAAAAAATCTTAACCCATACCCGACCCGTGTAAAATAATTAAATATTTTTATATAATTTTAAATAATTAAATATTAATTAACTTATAATTAATCTTTCTTAATATATAATTAATGTAGATTTAAGCTTTAATTAGTACTAAATCATAATTAATCGGGTCGGATCGGGTTGATCTGAACCCGACCCGATCCAATTCGGATCAAAAAATTAAACTCATACCAACCCATTTATTTTCGAATCATATCGGGTCGATCGATAATTGACACCCGTAGGCCCATACAAGAACTTCCATTTGAAGTCACGGAATCAGAAAAGAAAACTATTAAATAAATTGTCTTTCTTTCTTGAGCCAAGATTTAGATTTTAGTTCTTCAGAGACTGCGATTAAAATTTATGATCGTCGATTTCTTTTGTTAAAACAGAAAATCCGAGCGTAAAGTGAACTTCAAAAATTAATCGTCCTAATGAAATATCTAAGATTTTTAAACTCTTGATCGTGTGTCTGGAAAAATGATTAAGGCTGAAATTTAAATTCAGATGTTGTAAATCGTATACTTTGTTTAATACTTCTCCTAGAAAAAAAAAATTGAGGATCAATGTATTATTGTATTTTATATACATTTTCTCTTTTTTCAATTTCATTCATATGCAAATATCATCCTGTAAATACTTTTTTTTTCAATTTCATTCATATGCAAATATCCTCCTGTAAATACTTCTTTGTTTTATGCAATTATAGTATGCCGTTCACGGTTCACCTGTATTTAATAAAAGAAACGAAAATTACTTCCATATCGTTACATAAAAAGAAAAATGATATAGTGATATCCCAAAAATGTAATTAAAGTACATTCAATTTTATGAGCTTAAGAGAATACATGCTTGCAATAGTAAAATACTAACATTTGAAATGATGATACATACTATTGGTATCAGTCTATAGAAAAAAAAATAACGAAGATACAGTAGCTAGCAACAATAATCTGACAAATCCTATATCGGGCCCGGAATAAACCAAAAAATATATAAATTGATTTGCAAAAATTAGGGAATAATACCACATAAATGTGCTGAACTATGTGCCTCGGTTCCCTCGTTGATTGGTCTTCCAGTAAAATTAAATTAAGATTGCAACAAATAAATCACATCAAATACAAAGATTTTTCTAGCAACTGAAAATATAAAATTGAAAGCATCCATCCATATTATCAGAAGATACTAAAATAATTATTTTTCTTTGATAGCATAAACAAAATTTGGAATATGACGGAGAGAAATTCTTAATACATAAAAATGATTAAGCTTTTAAATTTTTCAAGTACGTCACATCATCAATTTTCTCCACATTGATTTTGTTTAAATCTTATCTTTTTGAATCCAATGGTTTATATAAAATAGGTTCTCTCTCCTCATTTAAAATAATATGTATAATGTACTTAAAGTGAAACTTAACATTTAAAATGATCCAATTTTTTTATATGGTTATTTATAAATTATTATGTATTTAATTATATTATTTATCATTATAAATATCATTATTACTTATTATTTAAAATATTACTTCTAAATTTTTTAATGTAAAATTTTATATTATTTATTATTTATTTGAGAACTATATTATTGGTGCGAATTCCGAGTTATAGCTCTAATTTTAATAATTAATCTTATAAAAAAATAAACAACAAAAATCATGTATTTTTATTATTTCACTCAAGAGAGCTTTTTAAAAAACAAGATCTAATAAAAAAATTATGCACCAAGAAAACATCATAAAATTAATTAATTAATTCAAAAAACTTTGATTAAATTAACAACTACTGCAAATTTCATTTATTTACCAGGTGTAACAGATTTCAAAAAACTTAATGAAAATCACAAAATGCAAAAATGACAAATTGGATCTAAGAAAGAACAACAAAAATAACGCTTTCAATGAATAATCAACAAAAAAGAATGAGCTGATGACTCTTCATCATGACGGCCTGAAACATCTGGATGGAGAGAAATGAGTGAATCTTCAGAGGAGGTTCAGCTGCTATCCGAATGATCATTGAGAAGATCGTGACAGATTGCAATTTGTTGTGCCTTTCATATTGCTAATGAATGGTTATGTATTATAACAGCGTCATATTAGGATACACTTGGGTGAACTAATGTTCTCTCTTCATACATGTATAAAAGAGACATTACCTTTCACGTTATAAAATTAATTAATATATTTGAAGTTATTGTGTTCAATTTTTTTCGTTTACCAAATGTCATGAGAATAAGTTGGATTCTAGAATACTCAGGCCCGATTAATCCTTTTTTGACGAAGTATTTGAGTCGTTTTTCTTTTTCTGAAATCAGAGTAGTAGAGCTGTAGGATTTCAAGATTCTGATCAGGGTTCTGGTAACCCAGAGCGAAACAGTCACCAATTCTTGTACAACTGGTAATCTGGTATATACCATTACCATCGGATCTTCACTCCTTATTTAAATCATCTTACGGTTTTCTAACAGTAAGATCCTTCAGTTTTGCGATACCAACGCTAGTAATGCACCTTTTTCTTTTTTATTAATTTTCATTTATTAATTATTTATTTATTTAGTCTTTCTCTTTCACTATTTTGAGCCAATATAAGTTTAATATTTAAGTCATCTATGTTATGTTCCTACTTACCAATGACAGTATTACTCTTGTAGAATCTTGTCGAGGGCTCCCATGTTTTTCTGATAAATCCAGTGCAGTACCCTGTAGTTTGGTACCATACCAGCACATCACCTACCACGTGCAAGCTATATAACATTTTAATTTATCAGTGGAATCTTAAATTAAGAAGCCAGTATACAGTTTCTTCCCCAAATTTATTTCAGCTAGCTGACGACGAAATTCAATAGGGACTGGTACAGGTACAATTAAATTTTTGTTATTTTTGTGATGCAAGGTTAATGTTATTTTTGTTATTCCAAAATCTCTTCTGGAGATTTAAGTTTTTGAAATCCCAGTTTTTAAATTTTGCATTTTTTGAAAAAGAACATGATGTAAACAAGAGCATGAATATATATTTTCCAGCACGCCAAGCTGCCATAGTAGCTTAACAGAAGTTCAAATATAGAATCTACCACTCAATTGTATGAATTTTAACTGAGTTTATAATTTTTCATATAAAATCCACCGACCCACCAAAGAAATAATTAGTAATTCCATAAAAAATCAGCTCAAGCAGCACGAGCCACAGATTTAGGCGCAGTTGATCTAAACCAGAGCAGTTGATCTGGGGCCGACGAATTAACCTCGGTACAGTCACCGTTAGAACACCATCCTCATACCGGGCTGTGATTCCATCCAGATCCACCCGTACTGGTAAGCGGAACTTCCTGTTGAAGCTTCTCTGCCGCCTCCTATCCGCTTCTTCTTCTGTACCAGTACCTGTACTGGATAATTCGGTACGTACGACCATGTACTTGGAATCCTCCACCTCTACTCTGATATCTTCTTTTCTCAGACCTTCAAATTTTCATATTCTTTTGTTACACAACCATAATGCACAATTGTTTGAGTAATTTGAAAAGATACGAAGAAATTGGAAATAACAATCATGTTTTAGAAAGAGAGACCTGGAAAGTCGGCGGCGTAGAGGTGAGAGGAGGGGGTCTCGGTCCAATGAACATGGTTAGGAGGTGGAAACGGAGATCGTAGTTGGTGATTGTGAGCAAAGAACAAGAAAGGCCATGGAGAGTATCTAAGAGAAATGGGATGCACCTCCATTCTCTGGCAATAATAGTAATTGGTAGCTAGAGAAATGGGATGCACCTCCATTCGGGAACATATCCCAGTTTTTAGTAATAATAATTATTATTAAAAATAAGACTGAGAACCGTAAAATTTTAAATATATAAATGGCAGCGCGTCACTGTCAGTGGCGTGTTTCATTTTTTTTATGAAACACGCCACTGACAGTGACGCGTTTGCTTCTTATATATACAAAACGCGCAGCGCCTCTCCATCTCACTTGCGCGGGATTTGGACGAAACGCGCCAGTGGCGCGTTTCGTCTGCGCCACTGACAATGTCGCGCTGCCATTCGTATATTTGAAATTTTACGATTCTCACTCTTATTTTTAATAATATTAATTGAATAATAATTATTAATAATAAAAACTGATTATATCCTCTTCGGATGCGATTCTTTTGATTTGTGTGATCCAATCATCTATCAACAATTCTGATTTAACAGTAATAAACAGCCTCGTATATCAAAATTCGTGTTTATACTACCTCACAACCGTTGTGATTTCCCTGCGGAGATCTCCGCACAGAAAATATCCGCAGAGAATACTGATCCCCTCCATTCGAGGGCAGAAACGTTGTGAAAGCTTTGTTATTTTCATCAAAACTAAATTAATGTTGTTAAATGTATTATTTCATATTTTTATTTTATTAGTATTAAAAATATCAGAAGATCACCGCAAGATAATCAATTTTTTTATCTTTCAAAATTTTTCCTCATGATCTAGCAACTAGCATAATTGTTTCGCTAGATCGTTTTTATGGAATTAAAAGGAACCGAATAAAATCTCGGCCTCTTTACTCCTTTTAATATTTTTACACTATTTTATATTTATAAAATAAATAAAATATAAAAAACGAGATAAAAATTTATTTTTTTATCTCAGTTCGTACAAAAAAAAAACAATCATAATATGTTCTAAGAAAATTTTTTCTAAAAAATTAAAAAAATGCAAGATGACGTCTCTATCTCTTGGGAAACAGCAGCCTATGTGACCCACATGTCTGTATTAATTAATTAATTTTAAAGGAGATATCCTTCCTTTGACATTTTTGCGGCGGATTGATTTAAATTTCGTTGCAATTTAACATGATGACGTTAATGTTAATGTGATTGTTTTTCATAATCAATATTTTTAATAAAACGGTTAATTTTACTTTCAGCACAACTCCAGAAGACTAAATTTAAATATGTGATTTGAAAATCTTAAAATGCAGTTTTCAATTAGAACAGTAATTTAGTTTTTAGAAAAAAATAACTATTTTTTTTTATGAATATCAAATTGAATAAAACTAGTATCAAATAATCGGTTTGGTGAACGACTATTGTCGATTTGTTGGACAAAGATTAGTCAATCAAATTCGCAAATCCCTTTCTGAATATTTTGTATCTAGAGAAATGGGATGCACCTCCATGCTAGATACTACGAATATTTTGTATGAAGTAAAGCTTAGAGCAATAATTAGGTAGTACAGAAAGATGTTGATCATCGTCTATCTAGTATATACTACGAATATTGTGGAAACACATAAGTGTAAGTTTAATCATGATGCGTGTAACATTTTTGGTCCCATTTATAAAGGTTCGTTTCTGAATCAGTACAGTCACATTAGTGAATTTTTAAATGACTATTAAATATATTATAATTTAATAATAAATATTAATTAATTAAAATTTTTATAATAAATATGATTATGTGTCATCGTTCTTTAGTTCACTATTTCTCGAGGCAGAAATCAAAGGCTTGCTCCTCAATTCTATGGTCTTTTTGAAATTGAGGAGCATGTACATTCGTGTTGTGGCTTACAAATTGCGCTTACCCACTAGCTCAGCAATCCACCCTGTAATTCACGTTTCCTAACTCAAGAAGCATATTGTACGAGGTACCACGATTTCTCCTACACTTCCAATTGTCAGTCCAGAGGGTTTCTTAAAGCGCAATGAAGCTTGATAAATTATAATTTTAATATTAAATATGACAGGTATTGCTAACCTGACGAGTATAACAGGAGAAGGATATGTGAGAGCGACTCAATCGGGCAAGACATCTTTCCTTATTCATAGTTGTAATCATAATAATATAATATAAATATAAACATAATCATAATATAATAATATAATAATAAAAATTTATAATTATAATCATAATCATAGTCATATAATAATAAATAATCATAATTCTAATAATATAATCATAATATAATAATACAATACAACATAATCAAATAATAATAAAATAATAATCATAACCATGATAATAATAATTATAGTTGTAATCATAATAATATAATAATATAATAAAAATTATAATCATAATATAATAATATAATAATATAATACTAAAATCATAATTATTATAATATAATAATAATAATAAATAATAATAAAATTAATCATATTATAATAATAATACTAATAGTGATGTTAATATAATAATAATAATTATTATAATAATATAATAATATTATAAAAATAATAATAATAATAATAAATAATCAACATAATATTAATATAATAATAAATCATAATCATAATATTAATATTAATATAATAACAAATAATAATCGCTATTCCGATGAGCTAATCCGGTATACCACCTATAACTTGGTATACTGGATTAGCACTCTTTCGCACTCTTTCACTTAGTCTAAAATTTATTTGATAAATTAATTCATCGAAATAACTATTATATTCCTAATTTTTGCTATTTCACCAAGTGCTAAACAAACCCCAGTTGAATCTCATTCAAGAGAATTGCCCTGTTCATCTAAAAGTCTTAATACATCGCTCTAGGTCTAGGGCTTCTAGGCCCAATGGCTGTGGCTAAAAACCTTATCAGAACTAATTTTGTAATAGTTGGGGACCTCTTGAAAATATTAGTGTATCGGCGGTTCTAGACCGTCAGATCTGATAGGACAGGTTCAAATCATCTGCGTCGGCGTTGCCCTATCTGCCCGTTCTACCCGTAGAACTCTAACTTTATCTCGTCCGCCTGGTCCAAGATGAATGGTCCAGATTACTAGGAAAGTCCCATGCAACCCTCACAAATAAATAAAGGCTGAAGAAGAACCGAAGCCGAATTTCTGGACCGCTTGAAAATTAGCCGTAAGCCAAAACCCTCGTCTCTCCGCCGTAAACCTCTCCTCAATTTCCTGTCATCGCTTCTCACCTCTCTTCTAAAACCCCAGCTCCGCCATGCCCCGCCCGAAGCCACGCCAGACTTCGACGCGCAAACAAAGGCGCCTCCACGAGTCCGAAGAGATTAGACTACTGGACGAATGGATCGAGGCCATGAAGCCCTCCTCAGGGACGAACCCTCTCGCGGTCCCGCCTCCGCCGCCTTCCGCCCCGTCGGAATTCTCGGAGACGGCCTGGGGTTCAGTTCGTACGCCGGGTGTAAACTGTTTTCGCAACTGCCTATCTCGCAAAAGACCAAGGATGGGCTGAAGGGGAAATACGTGGAGATGAGTGAGATTCAAAGAGCATCGTTGCCACATTCTATTTGTGGAAGGGATATCTTGGGTGCTGCAAAGACTGGATCTGGAAAGACTTTGGCTTTCATTATACCGGTAAGCAAAATTTCTCATTTTTTTGGTTAGCTGAATATGTTTTAATATTCTCATTTTGAAACATTGGGCCCCTTCGCTGATGGGTTTTGAAGCCAGAAACCAGGGCTTTAACTTTTAATAGCTATGGAGCGTTCGGTGCACAAAAAACAAACCATTTCAAACTGGTTTATGCACGCAAATCAAGATAGATACAGGTAAAAATGAGTTAAAAACCTGGTTTGCTAAAAATCAACTCAAACTAGATTTTTGGTCTTGATTTCCGTTGTTTGAAACTTGGTTAACCATGGACAAAAATTTATGGATGCTGTTCAAAACTGAAAAATAGAATGGGGCCTAAGGCTCTCAAGCAGTTAAGAGGAAGTTTATTGTGGTGTCTCCTGGTACCATGTCAATATGTCATTACTGGTAGAGGTGTGGAATCATGTTCTACATACTGGTACAAGATTGCAATGCCCATGTCAGGTGGACAATAATGACACTAACCTGGTAGGTGCATTAGTAGTATGGTGTTACCAAATAAGTCAACGACTAGACCTGGCATGTACAGCATAGTTACTGAAGCAAAAACAACAGCAAGTGCATAAACAGTTCCAGACTGGAGTTGATCAAATAATTTGCAAAGTAGTTCAACACTTCAACTGTCAATTAATTACAGGTAATAGAGAAGTTGTACCGACAAAGGTGGGGCCCAGAGGATGGTGTGGGGGCCCTTATCATTTCTCCAACATCAGATTTGGCTGCACAACTATTTGAAGAGCTCAAGAGGGTTGGAAAATACCATACACTAAGTGCTGGTCTACTGGTTGGTGGCAGAGATGTAAAATCAGAAAAGGAGAGGGTGAATTGTCTAAGTATAATTGTCTGCACTCCTGGGCGGTTGCTTCAGCATATGAATGAGACCCCCAACTTCGACTGCTCTCAGCTTCAGGTTTCTTTAATGTTTATCTCAACTTCTCTTTTCTTGTCTGTTGAGTCTTTAATAGTGTTTGAGGATAACCTGAGGCCAAATGGCAGTTGAAGTTGAGGTTGAGGTTGCACAAATGATATTCACTGAGCCAAAATCAAATATTAGTTGACACATATTTGGTCTAACACACCCTTAAGTTACAAATCTCAGTTGTTTCTCCAGTCCAGTGGCAATGGATGGCTTCCTATTCTAATTCTTCTGGTTGTTCATTATGACTATTTTGATGTTTGCATAGGTCAAGTCTGGTAGTGTTTGCATAGGCCAAGTTGGTATGTTAGGATTTTATGAAATAGACTGCATGACATTGGAACAAAAGGAAGCTCATGTTAGAATAACATTAATTGCATGATTTGGAGACTTACCTGGAACATAGTTCCAAGAGTTTAGCTGTGCTTAATTTAAGCCTCATTAAAATTTTATCACCCTACACGGCTCTCTGGATATGGAATGTCCTAAATGTTATTCTTTTTTTGATGATATCTGTTAACCTGGAGTTGGTTTTAAAACAGATTTTGGTTTTAGATGAGGCAGATCGAATATTAGACCATGGATTTCGAGCTGAGGTTGATGCCATTCTTGGTGAACTACCTCAGGTGAGACAAACCCTACTCTTCTCAGCTACACAAACAAAATCAGTCAAAGACCTGGCAAGGGTTAGTTTGACCAATCCAGAGTACATAAGCGTGCATGCTGAAGCTGTGACGGCCACACCAGAGCGGCTTAAGCAACTGGCCATGGTGGTTCCACTTGATCAGAAATTAGATATGCTGTGGAGTTTCATTAGGAGGCATGTGAAGTGTAAGATACTCGTCTTTCTGACAACTTGTAAACAGGTGAGAAACTTGGAAAGAACAGATACATTATATAAGTTACGGGTTAAGATGTAAAAAAAAAAAAAACAGATATATTATAAAAGCACTGTTTTCTACAAGTTTGAAGTTTATTTTTCCATTTTTTTCTTCAAGAAACTCTCCAAATACTTCTTCCTTCTTCCATTCTCACTGTTTCTGTCTGTACAATTAGGAGGGGTGCTTTGTTAAGGTTTTATTAGCCTCCCATTAACAGATTCCTAATAAAAAAAACAACAACAGCAACAAAGCCTTTAATCCCAAATAAATTGGAGTAGACTAGAAATGAAACCCAGTCCGGAATCATAAAGAATAGTAGTAGTAGTAGTAGTAATTAGTAGTAATAATGTTAATAATGATAGTAGTCAAATAGTAATAATGATAGCAATAATAAGTTTATTTTTGATATCTCTTGTAGGTTAAGTTTGTCTTTGATACATTCAGCAAACTACGGCCTGGTGTCCCTCTAAAACATTTGCATGGTGGGATGAGTCAGACTCGCCGTATTTTAACTTGCATGATGTTTGCTGAGGCAACAGACTCAGTTCTCTTCTGCACTGATGTGGCATCCAGAGGGCTTGATTTTCCTGCAGTTGATTGGGTTGTACAGGTACATCAAGTTCAGCAGTTTCTGCTATCATATTGTTCCTTATTGATCATTATTTGTATAATATTGATACGCAGTTGTTTGGTTGCTGATATGGCACCATTTAGTAGGGTTTTGTAGTGAATCCTATGTTAGCATTGGTGTTGCTGCTATTGTTGCTGTCAACTTCAGTAGGTGACATTTTCTCTAAACCACAACAGGGGAAGGAGTTTGGAGGCATTTCACATAAAATTTGTGAAGGTCATTTTTGATGTAACCGGGACCTACTTAATTTTGAACTATTATTGCAGGTGGATTGCCCAGAAGATATAGAGACATACATACACAGAGTTGGGCGCACAGCCCGTTTCACAAATGAGGGTAGATCTGTTCTTTTCCTCTCTCCATCTGAAATAAAAATGCTGGAAAAGCTACAAGGGACTGAACCTAAAATTCCCATCAAGTCCATCAAGGTAACTTCAAATTGGAATTCTGGTCTTACAGAAAAATTGAAGAATTACTTGGTATAAATGTTTTGTAGGTTTTGCACATAACTTTTCTCTCAGCACAGCTATCACCCAACATTTCTTGTACTTCCAGCCTTGCTGGTATCATTTACAATTAAACTCTCTTTGACTTGAGAACTATGTCTAATTCAATTTCACACAAATTTATTTTTGTTTGAAGTGGACAGGCAAAGTGCTGACCAATAATTTCACACTACTTAAGATTCACACAACTTAGAAATACTTTTGATCAAATCTTTTGTACGTTTTAAATTCCTGCAAAGAACCTAAATCAAAGTTTGTCATGCCAATTAATAGTTTGGAATGCAAACTTTTTGTGTTTTCAATAAATGTAGAAACAACAGTTCTTCACTCTGATATTTTATGTCCAACTAATTAATCTACTAGAAAGTAGGTTTGACTGGTACTCTACCAATTGGATGCTTTTAGACTGGGATGCAATTAATAAAAGCATGGTGCAAATTTCAACTATAGTAGTGAATAAATATATTATGATGTGATGTTGGTGTAGAATAAATGGTGTTGTCTCATTACTTTAACATAATAAACTGTTTTTTCAGCCCAATAATGACAAATTGGAACAAGTATCACACCGCCTAGCTTCTGTATTAGTTCAGTACCCTGATATGCTGCATACTGCTAAAAGGGCATTTGTGACCTATCTCAAGTCCATCAAGGCAAAGAAAGACAAAGAAGTATTTGATGTTACCAAGTTGCCTTTGGAAGATTTTGCCAGGTCCATAGGATTACCTGTGACCCCAAAACTTCGGTTCCTTAATCGGAATGGGAAGGCGGGTCCTTCATCAGGATCATTGAATGATGATATTGGAGATGAAAACAGTACCCATAACAGCTCAGATGAAGAGTTTGAAGATGATGTTATTGTGGCCAAAGAGTGAGTAATTGTTATTGTTGCTATGTTATAATTGTAGTTTCACTGTTGGAAAAAAGTACAAGTATTATATTGATTTGAATTCTTTTTCACTCACCACGTAAAACTTCACGAACTTTTTCCTAGCAATCTCTGCTGAAATTCAGTGCAAAAACATTTACATATTCAATGGATGCTAACCCTCCATTTGCAATGCTGGTTTAGTTGTGAATATTGTCTTTAGTTTTCTTCCCTATGGAATGGAACAATTTGATGTATATTTTTGCTTGATAGGTTGGATCCAATAAAGAAAAAGCAACTACTTCACCTTACTGAGGATTCTGAAGATGACATACTTGTTCCAAAAGAATCTAGTGGAGAATTGCCTGAGAAAAAGGATACCGAGTATTATTCTTCTTTATACATATTTTTTGTTTATATATCACTTGAAGAGCTTGAATTTTCTATGCAACAGAAGTGACAATTTGCTGACTTCACCTGGCTTGTTTGGTTTTTCATATGTTCTGTTGAACCAAGCTCCGTATAAAGTAGTGCAATTTGTTCGAAATACTAAATAGGAGAATGTTATCAATTGAGTCGATTCTTTTAGTTACTAATTTAGGAATTGGATTTCATTCAACTAACGGTTGGGAACTCCTAATTGGTTCAGTCTACAAGGATTTTGGGTTGACATCTGGTCTTGTTTCTACTTTTCAGCTTTTATACTTGCGGTATCCATGCCAGCTAATAAAAAACAACAAAAATGTTATCCTGATATTTTACAATAGTTATGCTGATGGCCCAAACCCTCTTTAAAATAAAAAAAAAGGAACAAGTTGTGATCAATGCTTCTTGACCAATTGATGTTGGGTTAAGGCAATAACTGCTAATCTATTTGCCTTATTGAAAACCTGATTCATTACCAACCTAAGTAGCGTTGCAAAGAGGATCTTCTATTTTTTCTGTGGCTTCTTTTTTGCTTTGTTAGTAACTTCAATTTGTACCTGTTTCCCTTCTTTTGAGGTTTTTAAACAGCACCATAGTTACTATATTGTCCGTTCAGTGGTAGCTTAATATTACAAGAAAAAAATTATTCATATTTCTGTGTATCTTTTAGTATCTGATTCATAGTAACATGGGAACAGCAGCTTTCTTGAAGTTCCTTGTTTCTTTCCAAATTTAGGATAAAAGAAAAATGAATACATAGACACTTGTCCATTAACCAGTATGTTTTTCAATGCTCCATTTTTATGCTTATTGCAGCAGTAAAGCAAAATTTTACTGTGATCTTCACAGATCAGTGAAATGGAATGCCTTTGTTGTATTTTGATTTTCCCTCTTTTTTCCGCTGTGTTCTTACTCAACAGTGTATTAATACAGAAATATGATATGAACCTGGTGTAAATGAAAAGTTCTATGGAAAACTTAGGATAAATTGGTGCAATAACTGAACACTGACTCTAGTTTAATCTGATATTTTTTAGGTTGCCCACTAGGATTTCGAAAAAGAAGAGGCTGAAGATAAACCCACTCAGGCCAGCTGGTACGAGGATCAAGTTTGATGACGACCTGAACATTCTGCCTCCTCTTGCTTCCATTGCAGAGATCGATACTGGTGAAAGTGTGGTTGACCGCAGTAAATGTATGTCATTTAATAGCTTATGATATAAACCATTTGTTGGAAGGTGATGTTATTTTTAGTACTAAACTATTTACGCACCCAGCATTGAATTAGCTGATGTGAACATGCATAACTAAAATCTAAATGCTTCTCCTGATACCAAATTTAGGCAAATATATTTCATCATATGACTGGGAATGATTGCTATGAAAGCAAAAGTACCAGTACAGTACATCATATAGGTCACGTGCAGGTAATGAAATATAAGAATCTCAGAAACTTTAGTTGCCGGGGGAGGGGGGGATGCTATAGGTGCCAATTGAATCAGATTGGTGCCTTTTCAGAACTGTAACTATTCAATTTTATCTTTTGAAAGTGCAATTAAAATGATTGCTTTATTGTTATGATTTTGACAGTGGAAGAGAGGTACGCAAAGCTAAGACAGGAAATGAAAGAGCAAGACAAAGAGGACAAAATACTACAACGGCAGATGAGACGTGAGAAGAGAAAGAAGCAGAAGATGAAGCTGAAGAAATCAAGAGGAGATGCTGAAGAGGCAATGGGTTCAGATGAAGACCTATCTGATGTTGATGAGGCTGAGCAGAAGAGATCAAAAAAATCAAAGACATATTTCAACAGTGACAGTGAAGACGAAGGTGACAAAGCTAAGAAGAATGCTGTTGATGCTGATAGAATTAGTTTAGCAGAGCAAGAGGCCCTGGCTCTTAAATTATTGAGTTCCATGCATTAGATTGCAATTCTAGTATAGGTAATCAAAATTTTGTCGTGTTGTAGATGTAGTTAATTCTTATTTTGTTCTCTTCCAATTTCAGATTTTATGTATGAAACAGATACATTTTTATACATGTTAAGTATTACAAATTGATTTATTTTTTTCTTCAGTAGTACCAGAAAGATGTTCTGTAACTGCAGTCAACTACCTCTCTTTTTATAACGTTGTTTAATATTGGGGGATGGTTGAACCATGAGATTAGTCAGTGTGGGTTGGTCTGAATCAACTTTGGGTTTTGATCATGCAGATTTGGATTTGTGTTCAGGACTGGTATGGCAGATAATTCAGGCTGAAGTTAAATTTTTGTTGTATCCAAAATTGATGTTGGATACGTTCAGTTGGATCATTCAATGTAGTTCTGAGGAATTGATTGTCGTATCATGGGTTCAGTTGGGTAGAATTTCAGAACGCTCGTCTTTCCATTACATTCAAATTTAGGGTCATTTAGGTCAGAGGCGGCATTAACGTATGTGTTGTCGTCTGAATACTCTTTAATTTATTGAAAAATAAAAATCATACGCTAAAAAATAAATTTTATTCTGATCTAAATTTTCTATCTCTTTGATTCGGGCAACTCTTACTGATTGCTTTTTATTCCGCCCTTGATCTAGGTTGAGCTCAAATTAGTTTGGTTTCTTAATAGAGTCAGTTCAAATTTTTGAATCATGTCAAATCTAACAAATTCTTCACATTGGATCAGGTTTTGCAGTGTACAATATTAATTATTAAATATAGTATCGACCCATTTGGATAATTTACGCAAAACACAATTATGTACACCTGGCTAACCTCAAACGCCCTCATCGTTAACAGTTAACTTTCAATTGGATTTGAGAGAATTATGGAGAAAAAAATATCCAAGTGAAACAGTTGCAAAGCTCTTTGAAGGAGACTTTTTTTTCTCCATAATTTTGGGATCAATATTATGAAAAATCAGAATTGCTGGCATATAATGAAAATTGAACATCTATGCAGACCAGCAATTCAAGTTTTCATAATTTTGATCACAAAATGATACTGTTAACTGATTCTCGTATACAATGAAACTAAAACATTATCGTTAATCAATGGAACTGGCTTTTATTCAAAATTAATGAACATAGATAAAAGATATTGACTTGCTGCAATATTGGTAGGATCATTGTCTGATTCTTGTGTAACATGATAACCACCTATTATTAAAAAATATTTATTGGTGCCAGTTCGGTACATATCAATATACACCCCTGAATATATTGTATTTTTTTCAGCTTTTTGTTCCAGGCTACTATTTAGAATTAAAGAAAAAAAATGTAACAGCACAGCCATCAGGGAAAATCAATAGCAGAAGACATACTAGAATTAACTTGGACTGATTAAAGAAGCTTGTTACCAATATAAGGTTTATAAACCTTGATTGTTATGAGAGGACATACTGTTAGCATACAGCTGACACCAAGAGCCCGGTGTTAGCTGCAGCCCCAATCAGCATTGACCTGATAGAGCAATTTCCTCATTCGACATCAAATTAGAATCCACATGCTTATAGGGTTAAAGATTAAACTAATGATCTGAAATTTACAACTGAATCCAAATTTACTAAAACTAAACTTGGAGGCACTATTTAATGACAGTTCATTGAAAGTTTTCTTAAAACAACCATGACTTTACAAGTCAACCAACTGCCAATTTACCCAGAAGTCAAACATGTATTCAAAAATGAAAATCTGAAACTACAAGCTTATGTTGTGGGTCAACAAACTCTTTAGATATAACTTTACAATCTAAACAATCATGATTGTCCTTCCTCCTTGTAAGAATAAAATTGATCTGACTAGAATGTTGGCCGTTACATAAGGTAATTAAATGAGATTGTTTCTTTCTAAAAAATGTATTAACTATCATGAGATCATATGCTACAGCAAAATTCAAGACATTTTCTCCTTCTTAATTTCTATTTTCATATCTAAATCCTCCATGCACCCTCTTAAATCCCCCATTAGTTGTACCAATATGTCCATTGAAATTTTTCCTATGAAAAGCTTCTCATTGCCAGGCACACCGCCAACTATATCATCTAGATCTTTCCAAAATTGTCGCTTTACAGTATCACTCAAACCTATTTGTAGAGTATATATACTAATGACGTTCAAAATCAAATCACAAACAATTTGCTTGACCAAGATGATTCTATTCCCTTGTCTCTTAACATTGAGAACTCCGTTCTTGAGACTCTTATCAATTAAAATACCTACTCCATTGCTGTTATGTTCTTTTCGTGTGTACCATAATCTGAAACCTATATCCTCTACCTCTTTCTTCATTTGGCTCGTCCATTTAGCCTCATGAATGCATAAATCTTTTATCTTTTCTATTAAAGATCCTACGTTCCAACTACCAAAATGAAATCTACTCTCCTTGGCTATCTTTCTTCTCCTATGCACTGATCAAGCTGTGAAGCCCCTCGCTTATTTGCCACTACATCAGGATGCCAATGTAGCGCACTACTGAGGGTGACTTCAGCATCAAGGTCACCAACAAAAATGGTGTAATCGTCACCAAAATTGTCACCAGGAAGGCCACGCCGTTTGCCAGATCCATAAGTGGCCCAATCAAGACAGTACAGCTGGGTGACATTTGGCATTGTCTGACCTGTGTATGTCTGGAGGACCCGCTCTGCAGTGGCACGTGTGGCAAACTCCACAAAGCCATAACCCTCTGACCGACCAGTCTGCTTGTTTTTTATAATTTTAATACTCTTAACCTGAAAAGTGGTTACAGTAAAGTAGATTATACATGTCAGTGAAATTATACACGAAATAGACAATAGAAAACTTATAACATGTAAACATTTACTCCTATTAAGTCAGCAAATTGAACATGGGATACAAAATTAAACAAAACAATTGGATCAAATTTTTTTTTAACAAAACAAATAAGACATTTCCAGGCAACAAAATTCTTCTATTCAATCTATGAGCAGTCATCTCAGTAGAACAATATAATGCCAACAAAAGCAAACAAGGACGAAAAATAAAACAAACAATATCTCTCCAGTACTGGCCAAGCACCCGAACAAGTAGTTTTCATCCATCCAGTACTGCAGATCTCTGATCCAGAGAGATCGGATCTCGTCTGAGGCGCCATTATGCTGCCCTCCCTGTGACTGGTTGTACAGCTGCTGTTGCAGCACTGCCATGTGCGGAGCCTGAGCTGCTTGTTGACCCCAGGCTGGTTGATCCTGGTAGTAAGGAGGCATAGACAGATGAATCATGATACAATTCCAGAAGGAAATTTAAGTTTAGGTATTTTTCTTCTAGCAGAGAGAATAGAATTGGTACAGGAAAAGCAATCCAAACCTAGATTATGCTAAGCACAGGAACTAGAGAGGATAGAGAGGGAAGACACCGAAACCATACCTGCTTGTTTGATGGGGAACGGGCCCAAGAAAGCCTAATACTTTGTCCAGAAACCATGGTGCCATTGAGGCCACTCAAAGCAGACTCTGCTGAAGGTCTGTACCACATATTACAAAAAAAATAAAAATGATCAGATATCAGCTGGAATTTTTAATACCAAGTCTTACAGAAGGTACATGTTCACATGCAGAAGACAGCCAACACTAAATTATAAAAATAAGGTGCTCAGGGGTATAATAAACCAGAAAACAAACTGTCAAATATGTTAGGTGATAAGGGAGGACCTGGATGAAAATTGGACAAATGCACACCGCTTACGTTTGCCCACAGGGATCTTGACATAGACGATCTCACCATAGGGACCAAAAACTTGCCTCAAGCTCTCCTCGGTCACACTCGACCCATCTATTCCTCCTATGAATATCTGCACCGAGGAAGAAGGGATATAGATGAAGTTAGGAACATCAGTAAAAAGAGGTTATGAACATTCAACCAATCTATTCCTCCTCTAAATGTATGTTTAATTTTCATTATATTCCAGAAATCCTTTTTTTCAATAATATTGTCCTAACTTAGATTGTCAAATGATTATCATATGGAGTTGCTTGGGGTAGAGAAAAAAAATTAAATAGCCAATTAAACCAAACCACTATCATTAATCAATGGAAGTGACTTTCATTCAAAATTAATGAACATAGAAAAAAGTTGACTTACTGTAGTATCGTTAGGATCATTATCAGATTCTTGTGTGCCCTCATAACCACCTATCATTAAAAAAAACAATAAAGCAACTAATACTTTGTAGAGATCATAACAAAAATGGATCTCTTATTGGTGCCAGTTTGGTACAAATCAATAATTTTCCTCAATTAAATATATTTATGAGGTCTTGTTCTTGGCCACTTTCTGTTTAGATTTAAAAATATATATATATATATAGAGAGAGAGTAAAGATACCGTGTGAGTGTGTCCATCACAATCTCTGCCCCCCTAACTGACTGGTAATGTCCCTTAAATGTATCCTACATTGACAGCCCACGACAAATAAAAATCCTCTTGCTTCAAGCATTGAAGATTAAAATTACCAGCTAAAATTAATTGAATCCATATTAACGGAAACTACCTTGAACAGAACCATTATCCAGTGATAGCTCATTAAATTTTTTTCTTAAACTGAACTTCATCAATATGATCCAATTTACCCACAAATAATTAAGAAAAAAAAATAGGATGTCAAAGCACCAAGCTTCCAGCATGGGACTATATAAATATCAATGCATGTGCTCATATGATCAAAATATAGCAACAAGCACCTCCAGCGTAGAATCGGTGACTTCAGCACCGAGGCCACCAACAAAAATGGTGTATTCATCACAACCAGAGTTGTCACCAGCATGGCCACGCCACTCGCCAGATCCAGAAGCGGGCCAGTCAAGACGGTACACCTGGGGGACATTTGGCATTCTCTGGCCTGTGTATGTCTGCAGGACCCACTCTGCAGTGGCACGCGTGGCAAACTCCACAAAGCCATAACCCTCTGACTGACCGGTTTGCTTGCTTTTAACATTTTTAATACTCTTAACCTGCACAGTCATCACAGTAAAGGACATTGCATGTCAGCAAAATTATACATTAAATGGACAATAAAAACTATCATTCAGATTTCTATGAAGTCAGCAAATAGAACATGGGCTCGTAGTCTACTACAATGAAATATCATCAACATATTCATTGAACATATAAATTGACGGATAAAATAAACCTTTTTTGGCAAATAATCTTCCGTGCAAGATGGTAATTGTTATCACTACAGAACAAAATAAATGCTAACAAAAGACAACAAAAATGGGGAAAAAATACCTCGCCAGTACTGGCGAAGCACCCGAACAAGTAGTTTTCGTCCATCCAGTACTGCAGATCTCCGATCCAGAGCGATCGGGTCTCGCCTGAGGCGCCGTTTTGCTGTCCTCCCTGTGGGTGGTTGTACAGCTGCTGTTGCGGCGCCGCCATGTGCGAAGCTTGAGCTGCTTGTTGATCCCAGGTTGGTTGAACCTGGTAGTAAGGAGGCACAGGCGGATGCATCATGATAGGTATATTTCTTCCAGAGAGGATAGAATTTCTAGAGGAATTGCAAAACCTTACCTAGATTATAATAAGCACGGGAACTAAGAAGGATAACCCTAGCCTTAAATTAGAATTAGATGTGAGAAAGGGAGGGAGATTTTCTAGCGCCGTTAAGTTTTCAAAAAAAGGGTCAAGGTTGGGTAGGGGAAGGAATGGTCCTTTGGCAAATTGGCAGCTATCAAAAGTTCAAAACTCACTCTTCCGGTCTTTTCAGTTCCACTGATTTATCTTCAATTATTTGTTTTTACCGAAGAAACCTCTTTCTTTCTATATTAAAAACGAGAAGGGATTCAATTACCATTTTTTTTATTTTCATGGTGTCTATTTATTTATTTATGTATAAATTTAAAAATATGAACCGTTAGATGTATTATATATCATCTCAATTGTATGTATATGAAAAATAAAAAAAATTAACTTTATTTGGATAGTCATCAAGTAATGTGTCTAAATTATAAAATTTGGTCCGTTGATTTTATTAACGCTTGATGCCTATATAAATAATATTGAAATGATATAATTTTTTGTATACATATATAAGATGATATTTATAAAATATTTCTTCAATTAGTTTTGTTATTTATGAATTTAAATAATAGTTATTTGATATTTAATTTTAATGACACCGATGTGGCATCAAAATGGTGGTAATTGGATCCATTCTCATTAAAAGCACTTCCACTTATCTATTCAAAATATAAAATAAAATTATTCCATTGTACAATATTTTTTATGATAAAAATTATTTATTCTTTTCAAAATATAAAATAAAATTATAAATCAGTTTTTAAATTGTTTATCAAATTACTTCAAATTAATTTTACCCTACAATTTTAAATTTTATCAGAAAACCAACAATTTAAACTTTTTCATTGTGGAGTTTTAATAACTTTTTGTCAAATGATCAATAAAAAATTGTCTATCAGCTGTGTACCAACTTTTTATTTGTTTTGCCGAGATTTAAAAAATAATAATCTCAATCAAAGAATGTGTGACTTATTATTTTTCGGAATAAATTACTTTCATTTTTTATCGTGTTCAATTTACATAAGAGGGTCTAACATTTAAATCTTTGAATTTTATTCTCCAGTTTTCAGTCAAACTTAGTTGAAGAGAATGATACTTAACAATGTTTTTTAAGTAAAATTTTGAATTTATTCGAATTTATTCTCTCAAGTGGTCTATTAGTTTAGCTCTTTAATATTTCCATAACGGCTTATACAAAACGATTTGGAAGATGATTTAGGTTAAACTTGAAAATAATAGTAACATAACTAGAAGGGAAAATGTAAACAGTTGTGGGGAGAAAAAAAAATGCTATTCCGAATGAAATACAAAAGCGATCTCTGCAGTGTGATAAGAGGAGCAATTTAGTGAACCGGGTGCAAAAGGCTGTCCAAAGCGGCGGGGGTTGGAGACTTGGAGGTGGGGTGGAAATTTGAATTTGAATATTTATTACTGAAAACACACTTAAATTTGTCATTTACTCAGAAAATGAATTATCTCAACATTAAAATTCAATAAGAATATAGTACAGTTTTTTTTATAATAATTATTCAAATAATACTAATTTTAATAATATGATAAAATCAAAATTTTAAGAATACAAATCGCAGCGCGTCACTGTTAGTGGCACTGTGTAAACGCGCCAGTGAGACTGACGCGTTTGTGCAAATCTTGCAGTTTTTTTTAAACTTAGAGTTGCGTTGCTTGCTAGTCCGAAGCCAGTGGGAAAAATGTCACTCTCACTGACGTCTTTTAGCTTTTTTGTTTAAAAAAAACTGAAAAGTAAAAAAAAGAAATACGCTACTGACAGTGGCATCTTTGCAACACGCCACTGGCAGTAGTGTGCTGCCATTTATATTCTTAAAATTTTAATTTTATCACTCTTATTATTATAATTAGAATTATTTGAATAATTATAATAAAAAAAACTACATATAGTATGATCAAGCTACCTCTCCTGTCTAATTTCTGTCTTCCTTAACCTATCCTTTAGTGTTAAAGTGTTATTTGAAGTATTATAGCACAACATCATTATCATTATAAAAGTATGTTGAGCAAATTCATACATTAGTTTTTAAAGAAAATATTATTTTGATAACAAACAAACAAACAAATGATACCAAATCAAAATAATGCCCATATGGTCATATTTGATCAATATTATTGAAAAAAATAAAAATGTATTGATTTGTTAGTCATTCATCAAGTGACTTGAAATATCATTCATTCAGTCTATCAGCTTGATTGCTGATGAAAAAAAAAATCTAAATTTTGAACAAATTGGATACACCTTCAGATCTTCTCTCCAAATGACAAACAAGCACTATGAATTTGCCATTTCCGAAAATCAATTTATGGGCCGCGTCAATCTCCTCGTATGTGGTTCTCGAAGTTGAAAAGTTCACTTGAGGCTTCTAGGTTTGTTCAATCAAGAGCCGATTGCTCACTATTACTTGTCATAAGGGCAATTTTTTTTCTTATGATATTGGTGTATGTAGATGATCTGGTTATTGTAGGCAACAATAGTGAAGTAATTTGTGAGTTCAAAGAGTATATGAGAATGATATTTAGTATGAATGATTTGGGAGTATTGAAGTATTTTCTGAATATTGAAATTACAAGAGGACTAACTTGTTTGTTCTTGTGCCAGCGTAAATATGTGCTTGATATGTTGGTTGAATTTAGGCTTCTTAGTGCCAAGCCTGCTGAAACCCCACTTGAGCAAAATTATCGCTTGGCAGAATCAAACAACGACAAGATGGCTGACCCTGAGAAGTATAGATGCTTAGTTTGGCGTCTAATTTATCTGACAAATATAGGACCATAATTGTGCTGTTTGGTTCATATTTTGGCTCAGTTTATGTAAAATCTGATCCAAGCACACTATGATGCAACTATTGCGTCTTGAGGTTCTTGAAAGGAAATTTAGGTCAAAGGATTGTCTTAGAGCGGATGGTGATTTGCAATTGAATGCTTATTGTGATTTCAATTGGGCAAGTTATCCATTAACTAGACGATATTTGTCTGGGTACTTTGTGTTACTCGGTCATTCTCCTATCTCTTGGAAAACTAAGAAATAACCAACAGTGTCTCGATCATTTGCGGAGGTAGAGTACCGATCTATGGCGATCACTTGATGTTTCTCGTTCCCAACCAATGAGATTGTTTTGTGATAGTTTGGCCACATTTCATATAATAATTAATCTTGTGTTTCACGAAACAAAGCATATCAAATTGGACTACTATTTTATTTGAATTAGATTTCGGGTGTTTGTATTTCTGTTGTACACCTTCGATCCAAGGAGCAATTAGCAGACATATTCATCAAGGCTCTTGAAAAATGTCAATTTCATTATTTAGAAGGCAAATTGGAGATTTGTGATATATATGCTTCAACTTGAGATTGAGTATAGCGAATTATATATGCAATTTAGGAATATAATATTTGTATGATTATTAATATCTGTGATTTAAAAATGTAATCAGTAGTTAAGGAATGCAATTTAATTGTTATATAAAAGAGAGCAAATATAATTGGCAGAACAACAATAATAAATCATTTCAATTTTTAACCGGACGTGCGAACAAAATGAAGCAGAAAAATGACGCTGAAGAAATAGATAGGAGATGCTGAGGGGGGGGGGGGGGGGCGATGTGCATCCTCTAACGTGCGGCACAGTTGCAGCGCACAATACAACCTTTGAATTTTCAAGGGTGCTTTGAGATTAGTGAGGGGAATCTCAAACTAAATTTGAGGGATGAGATTATGCGCTGCATATGATGCCGATCTGGGGGGCGGGTCAAATGAAGACCTATCAGATGTTGACGAGACTTAGAAAAACAGATCGAAACAATATAAGATGTATTTCAGTAGTGACAATGAAGACTAAGGTGACAAGCTAAGAAGAGTATTGTTGATGCTGATAGAATTAGTTTAGCCGAGCAAGAGGCCTGGCTTTTAAATTATTGAGCTCCACGCATTAGATCACATTTGTAGTGTAGATAAGCGAAGTTCTGTCGTGTTGTAGATGTAGTTATTCTTATTTTGTTCGCTTCAAATTTTCGCTTTGATGGATGGAACAGATATATCTTTATTATCTTATACATGTCAAGTATTACAAACTTTGTCCCCCGTATATCCACAAAAAATTGCTGCATCTCTAGACAAGTCACCTCTCGTAGTAGTTGGGCTGTTGATCATGTAGCTCAAGCTCTGGATTTATTTGGTTTCTGACAAGCCACTTTAGTGTTGGATTTTTTAAAATATTTTTTGTTGGGTCAAGTTCAAGATCGGTTCAAACTGGTCCACTGGATATTTCAGATTGAGTATAATTATGTTGCTTCTAAAATGATATTAGACAGGCTACAGCCTACATGTAATTCACATCATCTGCTGCGCGACATGTGTTCAGCACAGAATCTCTGTGAATATCTCTAGAGCTGTGTTGTATGTGTGCGGGTATGAATCTTATATCGGGTACGGTGTGAGTACGGTGATACGTCAATTTTAAAAAAATTAAGATACAGATACGGTAATATATATAATTTTTTTTAAAATAAAAATAAATATATAATATATAAAAAATAAAAAATAGATAAATATAATATATATATATATTATTGTGAAAACGTTTGCATTTCAGCTGATATGCAAACGAATTAAAAATTATATTTAAAATCTCAAAAATTTTAATTTATGGTTTTCATTAAATTCTTCATATGAAAACCTTATGGGATACAAAAATTTAGAGTGTTTTGAGTTTTTTAATTCACTCTTTTATATTTTAAAAAAAATAACACAAACATTGAATATTTATTATTATTTTTAGAGCTATTTTTAAAAAAAATTTAAAAGAGTGGCTTAAAAAACTCAAAACACTCCAAATTTTTGTATTCCACAAGGTTTTCATATGAAGAATTTAATGAAAATCATAAATTAAATTTTTGAGATATTAAAATATAGTTTTTGATCCGTTTACATATCAGCTGAAATAAATTAAAATTTTTGAGATTTTAAAATATAGTTTTTGATATCAGCTGAAATGCAAAAGTTTTCACAATAGTCTACCTATATATATATACACACACACACATATATATATATGGCTTATGGTGCTTTGCAAAACAAAAAATCGTTATTATTTCGGGGTGGATTTCATATCCCGATGTCTCAAATGGTCAATCTAAGTTGCTCAATAATTTTTTCATGTCAAAATCTTGTAGGATATTAAATTTCACGATTTTTGAGTTTTCTAACTATTTTTTAAATTATTTTTAAAAACAGTCCTGTTTAACATAAGAAAATAGCCTATTTTAGGATTGCTTTTAAAAATAATTTAAAAAATAGTTAGAAAGCTAAAAAATTATGAAATTTAATATCCTATAAGATTTTGACATGAACAAAATTATTGAGCGACTTAGATTGACGATTTGAGACCTCGGGATATGAAATCTCACCCCGAAGCAATAATAGTTTTTTACTTTGCAAAACACCATAAGCTGTCTATCTCTCTATCTCTATCTCTCTCTCTCTCTATATATATATATGTATATATATATACTAGCTATATACCCGCGCGTTGCAACAAACTCTTTTATTTAAACATTAAAATATTATAAGATAAAAAAATCACATGTATCTAATATTAAATTATAAATTCACCAAATTATAGAGAAAACCTATAATAAAGACTATATTTAATTTTGGATGAGATTTTTTACACAATATGAGTTAATGATTCATGATTTTTATGGCAAGAAAAGTAAATTATTCTAACATATATTATCACCATTAATTTCTTACCAAATATGAACAAGATTGCTAAATAAAAAAATAATATTATGGAAATAATAGTATATATGGGAAAGAAATGGAGAGAAAGAGGGGATCAATGGACGCGATCACATACATTCGATCAACCAAAAATAAATATTATCCGTCTAATTGAGGGATAAAATGGATATAATAAAAAATACCATGACAAAAAATGGACCCTCCAATTCTTAGATGCTTTATATAATAGTATATATATATATATATAATTAGGCTATGGTGCTTTGCAAAGCACAAGAGCGTTGTGTGATTTGCGCTCTATTATTAATTTTAAGTCAGAAATGATGATCCAAACCGCTCAATCTAATCTCCATATCAAAATATATTAGTAAATTAAATTTTATATTTTTTGGAATTCATTTGCTATTTTTTTGGATAGAGAGAAAATCATCATTTTTGGATGAACCAGAATTCTCAGATTAAGTCATTTTCTCCTCATCAGAAAAAATAGCAAAAAAATTCAAAAAAATATTAAATTTAGTTTACTAATAGATTTTGATAACAAGATTAGATTGAACGGTTCAGATCAATTGTTTCTGACTTATAAAAATAGAGATAAATTAAAATTTCGAATGCTTTACAACGTCTCTATACTTTGTAAAGCACCATAGTCAGACTCTCTCTCTCTCTCTCTATATATATATATATATATATATATATCAACTACTACTAACATAACTGAAGAAATTGTGTAGCGGTTTAATGCATTAATGGGTGTAGCTCACTTCTTAGGTTAAAATCTCACTCATGTACTTAATTTTTTGAGTTTGACCGCACCTAACTATACCGGAGACCATATCGGTTGGTCAAACTAATTCATGAGGTATCCGTACCGTACTCAATACGTACTCGTACCCGATACTTGTTCAACTAGGTATTTAAAATGAGAAGGGATCGGTTGACAATGGGTTATTTTGACAACCTTGATAATGAACCTCTAAATAAATACAAAAAAAAAAAAAAAAAATTATAGATGTGTTTTTCTACTTTAGATTGATGATCATTCAAATTTAATGTAATTTCATTATCGTTTGATAGTCCATCAAAAACCATCAAATTTTCATGTAATTTATAACGGTTCCAATTTAACGGTCTTTGATGTACTATCAAACAATAATGAAATTGAATAAAATTTGAAATAAATATTAATCCATAGATAAAAGAACACATCAATAAATTTTTTTTTTTTATATTTATTTAAAAATTCATTGTCAAAATTATCAAAATAACCATTGTCAATGGATCCCAACTCATTTAAAATACCCAGATAACATAGCTATAAAGGCAGGACTCGTGCTGCACGTCATAAGTCAGGAGACCTGTGAGTTAAAGCTTCAAATCGTTCCCACTCATTTAAAATACCCAGATAACATAGCTCTAAAGGCAGGACTCGTGCTGCACGTCATAAGTCAGGAGACCTGTGAGTTAAAGCTTCAAATCGTTCTGGCATGACGGACTCGGTCTCGGATCGAGTCAAAATAAGTTCAACTTTCTAAACAAATCAAATCAAATCAGATCATTCTAAATCACGTTGATCTAACAAATTCTTCACATCGGACCAGAATTTGCATTATACATATCATAGTATTAACTATTAACTCGGATTACGTAACGATGTCATGGTAACACGTACATAACCATATTTTCTTACCAAAAACCAACCTCAAAAGGAATACAAACGCTCGTATTTTTTACAACAATATTTCGATTGGATTTTGAGAGTGATTAAAAAAGTTCCAAGCGAAACCACAGCGAAGCTGTTCAATAGACAAATCAACTTGGAGAATTTAAAGAAAATCCCGTAACATTCATGAAAATTATATTCTTACAGAGATCTGAATTTGAAGACAAAATAAAGCTGCATCCAAAAATTGAAAAAAAAAAACAACAAATCTTATAAATAAATTCTCCATTCGCTTTACCTATATGGTAGGAGAATAACAATAAATCTTAATACAAGGCAAATCCAACACATCTGCCACAAACAGTACTGAAGAAACAGCAGAAAACAAAATCCCAACAACACTGAAGTATACAAATTTATTAGAATAAAATACTATGATAATTTGATGAAATACATCTCTCACACTTAAAACTGGGTTGGAATGAATTAATATAAGCGCTGACCTCCTACCTTAACATGTAGCCTCCTCATGAAATGAAGTAATAAGCTCCATCACATTCTAGTCTCAAAATTAATTATCACTGCATAGAGAATCAATAATTACTTGACACATTCAAGAATCCCAGAAAGGAAGTTGATAAAGGCTGTTCTTTTTCTTTTCCCATCATAGTTCTTGATACATTTTTTCTTTCTTTTCTCCCATCTATTAATTCCATGAAAGGGTTGTCTGATAACACAGCAGATATTTATTTATAAATAACTAACAAAGGATGGAAAGGGTTTAAAAGCTGTAGAAAAAATTCATCACTTGAAGCAACTTTACCTGTTGCTGTGGCTGCTGCTGGGCTTGTTGGTAATTCCCATAGCCAGGATAACCCCCATAAGCAAACATATTTGCATTTTGCTGGGTTTGAGGGGCATATCCATAGTTTTCATATCCCTGCCCATACCCATAATAGCCAGCATTCCACTGGTTGGGGTCTTGTTGTTGCTGAAAAACATACAAGAGATAAAGATAGGATAATCTGTAAAATATAAACCTAGCTGTAAAAGAAATCAGAAAACACCAATCCTACTATTAAAGTAAAGGATAACCTGTTTTCCCATAGCCATATAACAAATGGAAAATCCAACTAAACCATCAATTGCAACTACAAAGAAGAAATAGGAAGCACTTCCATGTACCAAACTTATGATCATGAAACAAGAACAATAGAAAAATTACCTGTTTGTTGGATGGGGAACGACCCCAAGAAAGCCTAATACTCTGTCCAGCAACCATGGTGCCATTGAGGCCATTCAAAGCAGCCTCTGCGGAAGGCCTGCACCACATATTACAAAAAAAATAAAATAAAAATCAGATTTCAGCCGAAAGTTCTAATTAATAAGGCAAATATGTTAGGATTAGGAGACAAGGGAGGACCTGGATGAAAACTGGACAAATGCACAACGCTTGCCTACAGGGATCTTGACATAGATGATCTCACCATAAGGACCAAAAACTTGCCTCAAGCTCTCCTCAGTCACACTCGACCCATCTATTCCTCCTACGAATATCTGCACCAAGGATGAAGGGATCCAGTTAAAAGTTAGGAACATCTGTAAAAGAGGTTATGAACACTCAACCCATCTATTCCTTCAAATGTTCTGAGTAGATGTTCGATTTTCATTATATACCAGAAATTCTGATTTCATAATATTGATCCCAAACTGACACTGTTAACTGATTCTCATACAGTACCAGTCAATTCTTTATCAAACTTGAGGGGTTAGAGAAAGGATCGAATAGCCAATGACACCAAAGCACTATCATTAATCAATGGGAGTGTCTTTCATTCAAAATTAATGAACATAGAAAAAAATATTTGACTTACAGTAGTATTGTTAGGATCATTGTCAGATTCTTGTGTGCCCTGATAACCACCTATCATTAAAAAAAATTAATAATAAAAACTAATACTTTGTAGAAATTAAACACAAATGGCTCTCATAATGGTGCCAGTTTGGTAGAAATCAATATCTTTCCCCTCCAATTATTGTATTTTTAAGTTTTTTCTTGGGCCACTCTATTTAGATTAAAGGAAAAAATGTAACAGAGCAACTATCATGGAAAACCCATCACACAAACTATAATTGACTGATTGAAAAAGCTCATTACCACTATCAGACTCTAAACCTTGATTGTTGTAAGAGAGAACATACTGTTGTTAGCATACTGCTGAGATCCGAAACCCTTTTTGTTAGCTGCAGCCCCGATCCGCATTGGCCTGGTAGAGCAATATTCTCCATTCATCTCTGTCATGGCACGCTGCTGGTCATTCGGGTCTCCAAACTTAACGAACCCGTACCCTTTAGACCGCCCCGTAAGCTTGTCCAACACAACCTTCGCCCCCCTAACTGACTGATAACGTTCCTTAAATGTATCCTACATTGACAAGCCGCAACAAGTAAGGACCTCTTTGCTTAAAGGGTTGAAGAGTAAAATAATCAATTAAAAGTTACAACCGAATCAAAATTCACTGAAAATAAACTTGAAGCATTATTCATTGACAATTCATTAGAAACTTTCTTAAGCCAACCTTGAATTCATCCAATGTGTTTTAATTTGCCCAAAAGTATTTAAAAAAAAAAAGAGGATATCAAAGCACCAAGCCTCCGGCATGGGACTATATCAATATAAATAACTAAATAGTCTCATCAAATCAAAATATAGCCAAAAGCACCTCCAGCACAGAATCAGTCACTTCAGCACCGAGGTCGCCAACAAAAATGGTGTGCTCATCACCAGAGTTGTCACCAGCATGACCACGCCGCTCACCAGACCCTGAAGAGGCCCAATTAAGACGGTAGACCTGGGTGACATTCGGCATTGTCTGGCCTGTGTATGTCTGAAGGACACGCTCTGCAGTGGCACGTGTAGCAAACTCCACAAAGCCATAACCCTCTGACTGACCTGTCTGCTTGTTTTTTATAATTTTAATACTCTTAACCTGGACAGTGATTACAGTAAAGGAGATTATATGTGAGCGAAATTATACATGAAATAGACAATAAACTTATAAGAGGTAAACATTCAGACTCCTATGATGAAGTCAGCAAATTGAACATGGGCTATTCATTGAACATATAAACAAAAGAACCTTTCTTCGTGAAAATTCTTATGTTCAGGTTGGGAGTTGTTATCACTATAGAACACAAGAATGCTAGTAAAAGACAACAAAAATGGGAAAAAAATAAATAACCAAAACAATACCTCTCCAGTACTAGCGAAGCATCCGAACAAGTAGTTTTCGTCCATCCAATACTGCAGATCTCCGATCCAGAGAGATCGGATCTCGCCTGAGGCACCGTTTTGCTGTCCTCCTTGTGGCTGGTTGTAAAGCTGCTGTTGCGGCGCCGCCATGTGCGCAGCTTGAGCTGCTTGTTGACCCCAGGCGGGTTGCGCCTGATAGTAAGGAGGCATAGGCGGATGCATCATGATAGGATCCGAAAAGGAAATCTAAGTTTAGGTACTTTTTCCAAAAGAGAGGATACAATTGGTAGAGGTAAAGAAACCCTAACCTAGATTATGCCTAAGCAAGGGAACTAGGAGGTAAACCCTAGCCCCAAATGTGAGAGAGGAGAGAGATTTCGGAGGAGAAGATATTTTTAGTATGAACAGAGTATACTTTACTTATGTGCCCTTTATATTATTATTATTTAAAGTAGGACCATAGTACCTAAGGATGGGAAGTGATCCTTTGTTTGATAATTTTGACGATGAGTTTTTAAAAATATAAAAAAATATAAAAAATATAAATATGTTCATTTATTTATAAATTAATGATGATTTAATTTTATTATTATTAGATAGTTCATCAAAGATCATCAAAATATTATATAAATTATAACGGTTATGATTTAATAATCTTTAATGGACTATCAAATCATAATGAAATTGAAGAGTCATTATCAAGATTATCAAGATAGCCATTGTCTAGTGATTCCTTCCCTTTAAAGATAGTATTTATTTTTTGAAAAGAAAAAGCACCGCAAATGGTGCCGGCTTTCATTTCTTTACGAAAGCAATGAGAAATTACAAAGTTACGAAATATAAGCTATAACCCAACTCAAAAGGAACAACCACCTCTTATTATGGCTCACACAAAGCCAATAGAAGAAAGAAAAAATAAACAAGAATAACCACAACATACAAACAAACAAACTCAAACAAACAATAACCAAAACCCTCACATCAACACAAACACAACACTAAATGCGGACCACATCACACAAAACCGCATACACATCAATAGTCTTATAAATTCTCATCATCACCCAACATAGACACAAGACGCACCCCACCCTATGAAGAAATACCAGCAGTCTGCATAGGCTCTGATGGGGCCAAAGAAGGTGCCACCCGATCCATACCCCCGTGAAGCATGTGCTCAAGCATGCTAGATGCACCAGGTCCAAAAATTAAAAAGATACAAGGCAAGAAAATAGAGATTAACAACTCTAGATGGAGTGGAGGATGTAAACACTCATTTATTACGTTTTAGTCAGAACACCCACACGATAGCTGCCAATAAAGTGCCCCAACAATGAAAATTAGGCAAGAGCAAACAAGAATTCCAAAATTCAAGATAGAATTAGTATTTAATAACTCCCGTTGGGACGAGAAGAAATAATTTGCCCCCAAAACACAGAAATAAATGGACAATTAAAGAATAGATGGTCCACAGATTCGAGAACTGAACAAAATACACAAGAAATATCACCTGTCCAATTACACTTACACAAGTTGTCTTTAGTAAGAATTTTATTATAACTACATCCAAAGAAATAATTTATGCTTTAGGGGAATCTCAAGTGACCAAATAGATTTAGATAAACAACTTTTAACCCCACCAAAACATAAGAAACTGTATAAAGATTTAATTGTGTAAAGTCTCGTAGGTTCCTAAACCCACACAACCAAATAATCACTTTGATTAAAATGTAAATTCTGAAGTATAGAAAGAAATTGGGATTTTTCATGACACATAAGCAATACTCGCATCATGAGAGAGATTGAGTTTAATTTGACCACTATTCCAAACCTCACTAAGGGAAGGTCGAACAGATTTAGCTTTCGCATACACCAAAGAAAATTATATGGATAGCGGGTAGTCATTATACTAATTGTCTAACCAAAAGTTAATTGAATTCACATTCCTAACAATTCTTTTAGCACCTAAAAGTAAAAAAAATGAGAAACAGAAGTAATGACTTGCCAAAAAATAGAAGCCTAAGAAGAAAAAGTGTACGAATATTTAAAAGCAATAAGAGACTACCACAAGCCTTTAGTATTAATATAGGTACACTTACAATATCATTTACAAAGAAAAATTTGTTCATGTATTCCAAATTGAGGACACCCCATCCTTCATGTTCCTTGGGCCGACATATAGTAGTCCAACGAACCAAATGGTATTTACCTTTAGAAGACTCGGAACCTGTCAGACTCGAACCAAAAGAAATAATGCTCAGAGGTGATAGCCGTCATGTGTACGCAAAGACACGCATACACGTAAGACAAAAAAAAATATAAGTCATTCATTTATCTCAATAAAATAATAGCAATCCATTTATACATGCCACAATAAATAATAATAAAGAAGATCAGAGTTTTGCGGAAGTAAAGAAAATAACAAATAATACAACACATGATGATGGTGTTGGGAGGGCAACTAATAATTAAATACAGACTACTTAATAACTCCAATAAAATAAAATAAAATAAAACAAACGGCAATAAAATCATGAACATCTCCTAAAGTCGATCCTCACAAACCGTCATCTACTCCAACCTTGAAACCCAAAACCATCGTAGAACTTGAGTGACAAATCACTTAGTGCATATTTTAGTCTAGGCATCGAGATATCGAATATCTCTAGACTTAGATTTAACCCATTTAATTTTATTTATGATAGATGCAATAAGATATAAATATAAATATATTTATAGTTAAACTTTTTAAGTTGATTAATTATTCATAGGTGTGATGTAAAGTGAATGCAAGAAAACTTATAAACATACGCTACATGAGTGTCATGATAATTTTATATTAAAGAAATAAAAATATCTGAAATATAATAATAATAATAATAATAATAATAATAATAATAATATGAATACGAAAGATAACCCCCAATAGCACACATATATATGACTCAACGGGATCTGAAATTTTAAAAGAAAAGTCAACTATAACAGGACAGAGCCACGTACACCATGTTGATTTATTTGTAACAATGGCAGGACGAAGTCACGTACACCGTGTTTTATAAAATAAGTTTTTGTTTGATCTCGTTTGGTCCTCTACCAAATATCAATATAATAAATAAAAACAAAATAATGGCTCGACTTGCCATATGCCTAACAATCTAGAAAAAAGGAGACTATTCATGTGCAATGTATTAAATCCGGGACACCTCATGAGCAGTGCTCGGCTTGCCGCCCGGTACCGAGTATTGACGATGATGTTAGAGGGTTAGCTGGCGTAGCTCCTTGGTCTCAAAATAATGGCACGCCTCACAAATGCAGTCAAGCCAACTACCGCTCACAACAAATGAAATATATATACAAAAGAAATAGATGGAGATAGGAAATATGAAAACACTAGACCCCAAAATCATCAAGTGATGATCTCGGTGACCGATCGAACGGGCGGAATTTCTTAAAGGCGATGATAGGAAACAGCCACCGATAGAGGTTTGGGTGAAACATAATTCCTACCATCTACTCGAAGATACACCGACCTAGACCAATCCGGCCCGACGTCACTTAACCTTTACCATTGTTTAAGTAAGCACTTTTAAATTATGCACTTAATTCACTATCACTTTTAAATCATATTGGTTTCTTAACTATTGTGTTTAATAACTTATAACTTAAATTTGAATTTTTATAACATTTATTATTTCTAAATTATCAGTGCTAATTTACATTAATCAAGTGTGCTAAATAAGATGTTAATCCCGTTAAATATAACTTACATCACTTTAATTATATTATACCTTTTCAAAACTAATTATCGTAAATAATTATTTGATAAATACTCTTAATATAATATAAATATATATAATTAAAATTAATCAATTATATTATATTCTAAAATATAATTAAAGATATAACTTGAACTTTATACATGTTTTAATAATTATCTATCAATGTTTCTACACAAGATACTTTATCATATTTAAGTTTAGTATTCTAAAGTAATTTAATTAACAATCTACAAATGAATTGTTAAATGAAATGCATATGAGATGAATGCAAATAAATTCCTATATTATGAAATGCAATTAAAGTTCTATCTAAAGAATTCATAAATCTTAGTGCAATCCGTACCTGAATATTTCGACAAGGCTGGTAGCGTCGACTGCTTGGTCTCCGGTGGGGCCCACGATCTCGTCAATTGTCACGTCTTGAGCATACTTAATTATCAAGTCGTCGGAACACTTCTGAGAACCTATGTAGTCCATAAATAATTAAATATGTGAGTGTCTTATTTATACTTGATCTGGTTAGGTTAGGGCATACATGACTCGGAGACGGAATCATTATTACTTAAACTTTGTAATTAAATTATATTTATTTTGATTAATGTATTTAATTTAATTTTATTTAGATTTATTAAGTTAACTTAACATTATTTAGAAATAGAGAGAAAATTAATATATATATTAAATAATATTTAATATTATTATTCTTATTATTTAAAAATAGAGAATTGATTAATATATATTTTATAATATAAATTATTATTATATCATAATTATTATTTTATAAATTTAATTATTTACATTATATTCTTTAATTATGTTTTATTTCATATATTAATATTATTTTTATAAATTATAAACTATGTTATATGAACTAGAATTAAAATAAAAATACAAATGAAAGAAAAATAAATTTAATTAAACTCAAATTTAGTTAAACATTTTTATTTTGTTATTAAGTTGTGTTGGTGTTTTAAAATTCAAAATTATTTTCAATTAATGTAATCAATTTAATCTATTCAAATTTATTAAATTAATCTCATTACATCACTTAATTAATTAATTATGATTACTTAGTTAACAACTTTTTATTAGTGTAACTTGTTAAGACAAAATATCTTTTTGCTTACATAAAACAAAGATTATCAAATACTTCTCTATCTACTTGGTTTGTGTTTCCAGATGTTGCATACTAGGAGACTCAAAAGAGTGCATATACTTATTTAATAGTGCTTAGCTGTGTCTAATAACAGTATAGTATCATTTTTAAATGATAAACGTTTTATTATCGATCAGGCATTATCAAGATATCACATCAAGACAACCTAACCGTGGTTTAAGCTTAAGCCATTTTTAACAAACAACGCATGTCATAACAGTAACCAGGGAACAATTGACAGAGACAAAAATCAACCCAAGGACATGAACATCACAATTCACAAGCATCAGAGGGTACGGCTCAACCGGCCAAAGGAAAGCAAAGGCACGGGGCTTAGCCCCACACACGACCTACATGACTAGATAAGAGAAAGATGGTACCGATTTCAGAGGAAGCAAGAATCAGGCACCAAGAAGGGTGGTCAAGGCAAGCTCGGTGGCGTGCAAAGGTGCAGCCTCCTCGTGACAGTACCATGGCCGACAGGGCCGAATCTGGCCAGAGAAGGAAGACATTGCGAAGGACTTCTTAGGTGTCACCTTTGATGTTCTGTGCGGTGGTTAGGCTCGGTGGTGGCGGTGTGAAAGGATGGATGTGTGGCCTGTGCCTTAGGAGAAATAAAAGGGAGAGGGAGAGGCGGTAGGGTATGGAACCTCAAACCTCCATACTGCCACGTCGGCACTTCCATCGACCTTCAACGAGTTGCTCCACCGAGGGAGGGAACAGGTCCAGTAGAGTTGGAGGCGCGCTTAGAGAGTGTGAGTCCGAGGGTGTGCACTTCGACGATAGCGAGCGCGAGGTCTCACATCCGGCCCGGAGCCTTTGCGTGCTTCACTTGCATCCGACAGGGGGTCCATTGGGGTCACAACAAAGAAGAGAGAATAGTGTGATGAGTGCATTATTTTCAATGCTCAGGGGAAAAGACAAAAGATCAAAGGGAATAAAAAAAAAAAAAAAAGATATATAGAAGCTTGCGCTGGAGAGCAAAAGAAAAGAAAGGGGTTTTGGCCTTTTGGGGCTACTATAAAAGAGAGAAGAGTAAAGAGATTGGTAAGGACCTAAGGGGAGAGGTCTTTGGGTACTGGACAGGGAAGTCAAAGAGAGGGAGTGAATCACGGGGGAAGAAAGTGAAGGGATGGGACAAGTAGAGAGTAAGTAAGGGTTTATTTGGCGCAGTAAAACGTAAGAATAAAATTATTATTTCCATGAAATAATTTATTAAATAAATTTTAAATTAAGTAGAAAAGTGCAGAATAAAGTTAATTCTGTATATTAATTTATAGGTGGAATATCGGATTAGCTTTCATCGAATAGTAATTATTATTTGATTATATTATATTATATTATTATATTATGATTATGTTTAAGATTTAGAATTATTATATTATTATATTATATTTATGATTATAATTTATTAATATATTAATATTATGATTATTATTTATTAATATTATTATCATTATATTATTATTATTAAATTATTATTATCATTATTTTTATTATATTATCACTACCATTAGTATTATTATATTATTTATTATTATTATAAATATAATTTTAATATAATTTTATTATATTATGAATATAAATATAATTATTTTATTATTATATTATTATGATCATTATATTATTTATTATTATATTATGATGATTATGATTATGATTATTATTACTTATTATTATTTTATTATGTTATATTATATTATTATATGTTGATTATAGTTATGATTAATTTATTATTATATTATTATAATTATTTTTAATTATTTTTATTTTTATGATTATGATTATATTTTTATTATTATATTATTATGATTATAGTTATATTATTATGATTATAACTATAATTATTATTATCATGATTATGATTATGATTATTATATTATGATTATATTATGAAAATTATGATTACTTATTATTATTATATAATTATAATTATAATTATAATTATAATTTTTATTATTATATTACTATATTATGATTATGTTTATATTTTTATTATATTACTATTATAATTTTATTATTTATTATGATTATTTTTTATAACTTTATTATTATTTTATTATATTGTATTATATTATTATATATTGATTATAGTTATGATTATAGTTATGATTAATTTATTATTATTTTATTATAATTATAATTATTTTTATGATTATTATTATATTATTATTATTATATTATTATGATTATGGTTATGGTTATATTATTATGATTATGACTATAATTATTATTATCATGATTATGATTATGATTATATTATTAAAATTATGATTAATTATTATTATTATTATATTATTATAATTATGATTGTAATTATAATTTATTATTATTATATTACTATATAATGATTATGTTTATATTTTTATTATATTACTATTATAATATTATTATTTATTATGATTATTTTTTATTACTTTATTATTATTATTATCTTACTATTATGATTATTATTTTACTATTATTATTATTATTATTATCATCATTATTAGTATCATAATTATTCATATTTTAACTATTCTCGAGTAAATATTTGTCAAACGATATTTTCGCTCTTCCGAATAGTCAAGAATACCACTCTTCTACCACTCTTCAAAAAAAAAAATACTATTCTGTCACTCTTCTAAAATTACCACTCTTCCAAATCTATTCCTTAATTTGTCAAACGGATCCTAAGAGAAAAAACAGATGGGATGTTTATATCGGGAAATAGGAAAGGAAAAAAAAGAAATCAATTTGTTCTCGATTTTCTGTGAACAACGTTGTGGTCACTTGCAACATTTTGAATTTTAATTGATACTTTTATTTTCAACACAATTCAATCGTCAAATCATGTCATAACTAATTAATTTATTTATTCATCAAATTGAATAATTAAATAAATCTGAATATTTAATTTGTCTATCTAATTAGGATTTAAATAATTCATAATTTAATAAATTTTTATTTGATCTTTGGGTTTTGTTTTTAAGATTTAAATTTTGACCTTTATAGAATTTGGGATTTTTTTATTGTATGTATTTTCTCATATTTTGTTAAATTAATTTTTTTTTTATATTTTATTATTTTCAATTTTGCGGGGTTTCACAGAACCAATCCATAAAAACGATTTCCTAATCTGATCAATATGAATTAAAACCCATTTTGGGATTTTTATACATGGTGAGATAATAAAGAGGGATAGTAGAAAGTACATAATTTAATAATACTAACCGACCTCCTAAGGACAAGAGTTTACCCTTCCATATAGGTAACCTACTTTGAATTTTATCAATTACACTTTGCTAGTCAAGGCGAGTAGGTTTTTTCCAATGCAAGGACAAACCCAAATATTTCATTGGAAGAGATCCCAATTTGCAATTAAGTTGTGTAGCAAAATTGTGTGCCAACGAGTTATCAATATTTAGAGGAATTAAAACATATTTCGTAAAATTAATTTTCAAACCAGAAAGACCCTCAAAGGCTCGAAGAGTCCATTTTAGGCGTTCCACCATCATGTAATCGGCTTTAAGAAATAGAATGGTGTCATCAACATATTATAGGTTCAACACTTTCCTATTATCCAAAACAGGTGGTCCTAAACCCTCAAAATGTCCCAATTCAATACCCTTAATTAATATTTTGTTAAGGCCTTCCGCAATAAATAAAAATAAATATGGTGAAAGAGGGTCCCCTTGTCGAACCCCTTTATGACATTCAAAATACGTATCAGGAGTACCATTGAGGAGAACTGCACTATGACCCCCTCAAAGAATGGATTCCATCAATTTAACCCATTTAGGATCAAATCCATACTACTTAAATATAGAGAGAAGATAAGCCCAATCAACATTGTCAAATGCCTTCTCAAAGTCTAGCTTGAGAAGAAGTTCCTTTTCTTAGATTGTTTAACCGAATGTAAGATTTCATGGGCAACAATGACATTATCCATAATATTTTGACTTTTAAAAAAGGCGTGTTGATTAACACTAATTAATCTATCAAGAACTGGATGTAAACGGGAGGTCAAGACTTTTATGAAAATCTTAAAGCTATAATTTAACAAATTTATAGGCCGAAAGTCCTTAATAGTTTTAATATCAGAAATCTTGGGAATTAAGCAAATTAAAGCCCATTTAGAGATATCTAACTTATGATGGTAAAAATCAGTAAAAAGCTGCACTATATCATATTTAATAATATTCCAAATTTTTTGGTAAAACAAAATAAGAAAGCCATCAGGACCAGGGGTTTTATTCGGATTCATTAAAAAATGGCAGTTTTTATTTTCTCCTTTTGTAAAAGGAGTAGTAAGAGCAATATTTTCAGACACAAAGCACCTTCTCATATTCATCCCATATCCCATCAGAAAAAGCTAACCAAGTGGAACCCTTAGTGCCTAATAATTGTTTGTAATAAGAAAGAAAAAATATGATTTGTAATTATAGAAGGATCCCTACACTCAACTCCATCAATGTGAAGTGACGAGATTAAATTAGAACGTTTCTTAGAAGAAACAATAGCATGAAAAAAAATTATATTAGCATCACCCTTATGTAACCATTGTAAACGGACACATTGTTGCCAATAAAGAACTTCATCATGATAAATGTTACACAAGTCATTTTTAACAGAAAAAAAAGACTCATATTCTTCATCAGAGAGATCATGTTGTTCCAAAAGAAACTCATAATGAGAAACAAAAGAAGAAATGTGTTGTTTTTTAATACGAATATCCTTTTTAATATTGGCACTCCAACCTTTAAGTTTTAATTTCAATTGATCCAATTTTCATTTTCATACTTGAGCTGATATAGGATCCCGGGGGAAAACTAGACCACCATTTAAGCATTAATTCAAAAAAACCATCCTGATTAAGCCAATATGCCTCAAACCTAAATTGAGATGTAGGAAGAATTGGGGGTAAAGATAGTATTTATTATGGGTTCTTTTGTCACTCCTTAGAATAACAAAAAAATAAGAATAGTATTATTATTTCGATGAATGGATTTGCCAAACAAATTTTAGACTAAGAAGAAAAGTGTGAAAGAGTGCTAAATCGATATATCAAGTTATAAGTTGTATATTGGTTTAACTATTGAAAAATAATAATAATTATTTAATCATATTGTATTATGGTATTATATTATGATTATAATTTTCTTATTATTATATTATTATGATTATGATTATTATATTATCATCACTATTATTATTATTATTATTTTTATTATATTATAATATAATTATTATATCAAGATTATTACTATATTATTATTATTATTATTATTATTATTATTATTATTATTATTATTATTTTATTACTATCATCACCATTGTTACTATCATAACTATCAATATTTTAACTATTTTAATTAACAACTGTTCAATATTTTAACTATTTTAATTAACAACTGTCAAATAATATTTTCGCTCTTTTAAACCGTCAAAAATATCACTTTTCTATCCTTCTTCTGAAATAACATCATTCTATCACTTTTGTAAAACTACCACTCCTCAAAAACTATATTTTTTATTTTGCCAAAACAAACCCGTACATGTAGCCCTGTTAAGCTTGGAGATGTTGGTATACGATTATATGAGGGAGCGTCGGTATTTACATTGATACCCGTCTTGTAAATGTCGTTCCATTTTATCTTAACTAAAAAAAAACTTTAAATAATGGAGGGAGTCCGAGAATCTTGAAATGTTTATCCATGTTCCAAACATGAAAAGGGTACAAATTATTATCTCATTCTCAACTACGAGGATGAAAAAAAAAGAAAAAGAAAAAAGAAAACCGAACTAAGCGTTCTTTATTAGTTTATTTATAATAAAATGTCTTTTTTTTTTAAAAATAAAAAAACTTTGTCATGTAATGGGTTCTCTAAATGCAAACGCCTCTCTTATAATTTGGAAAACAAATATTAACATCATAAATGGCAAGCGGTGTTTTATTGTGGAAGCATAAATATGACATGATTTTTTGTTGATATTTCGGAGAGTACTATTGGAAGACAAACTATAGTTAGGATGATCTTAAGAGTATCAAGTCTCTTGAGATTTTATTTTTAGATTTTTTAAAGTATTTATTTTATTTTTTAAGATGAATCTAAAAATAATAATAAAATAAATATTTACATGAGAACAAATTTGAAATAAATATTTAAAAAATCTAAAAAGGAAAAATTGTGACCCACTAGTTTTTTTATATATAATTTATTGAGCAACATAAATTGAAATTTTAAGTTGATAAAATATTTTTTTTGGTTAAGAACTCCACGGAATTAATGCTCCCTAAATTTACTTATTAATATATATATATATATATATATATATATATATATTATAACAATAAGAATAAAGTTTTTGATCTCAAATAAATTGAGATATATTATAAATGAAACATAGTCCGAAATCATAGATATCGACAATCTCAAAGACAAAAAAAATTAATGATAGTAATAGTGATTTTGATAGTAATGATGATGAAATAATAATAATGATAACGAAGATTTTTTATATCGTATTATTCCATTTGCAGAAATGCAGTCACTTGTCATTTGTTTTTTAAATTTTATTTAAAATTTATAAATCTATCAAATCCCGAAAGGAAATTGTAACCAGCGTACATGCTACCAACGGGTAACGGTAAACCGTGTTGTACGATCGTTTATTGCATCTGCATGCTGGGTTAGTACATTGAAAAAAGTTATTTGAGAAAATATAGCTTTGTGATTTGTGTCCCTACATTTTAGTTTAGTTATTTCTTATTGCATATTCTTTGAGGAATTGGTATCCTGAAGTTTTTTTTTGTCCACCCCTGGATTTTGAAAAACAGTGTTTTTCGATAATGATTTTGGTAATTTGTTCCTCTCTGAATTTTTTTTTGTCCCCCTAAATTGTCTGATTAATTTTGTTGAGATTTTTTTTTTTAATATCGTGCATAATGAAATAATTATACAAAGATATTAAAATATAAAGTTCCGTAGACGATAACTTTCTTCATCAACTTGATTATCTATTACTTTGAGATTTATTTTGTTGTTATTTTTAATATATAAAATATTATTATTTTAATAATTTTTTATTAGATAATAATATATGTTAATTTTTTTATTTAGTACCCGATTAGTTAATGAATTAAAACCCAATAAACTATTACAATCTGATAATTACTCCACTTAATTAAAATTCTACATCCACCCTGGACATCCCAGCATTTACTTTTGCACAATAACGAAACATAAAAAATGAAAATTCCAGATGAAATCTCTTTCTCCAACCTCCAACGCATACGCACTATTTATTTGCCATGAGAATAATAGTCTCATCTTTGTACTATCGTATATTTACATTTACATAAGACAATAAAATATTGTTCCGACAACTTTGGCAATAACTATTCAAATAAATATAAAAAATAAAAATAAAAAGTATTCTGACTGTCTTATAAATTTCATGCAATTTAAGTGTTATAAATTTCATGCAATTTAAGTGTCAAACTTTATTATATTTTATATCATTAAAAATATTTTATAATTTTGATGATCTTTAATGATATATCAAGTGATATTTAATTTGCATGAAATTTGAAGTAATCAATCTATAAACTTAAGAACATGTTTGTGTAAGATTTTTCATTTTAAAATTTTTAAAAATTTATTTAAAAATTTATTTTCAAGTTGTCACAATTTTTAGATGTTAAGGGATCCTTTCATTAAATATGGGACTTGAATCTTACTTTGGATCGAGATCGAGTGAGAAAAATAATAATCACACTACCGTATTCTCTTCTGAATGCTCTGTGATAAACTGACCTGTGACCATAGGGTGACACACAAATTCGTCACAATAACAGCTCTGCAGGCTCTATTTTTTTTTCCCCTCCCCGGACTTGGGGACAGTCTATAAATATTGGGTTTTTGAATCTGGTCCGACGATTTGTTGAAAAATTCGGTCCGATTCTTCCTCTTTGTAAGGGTCTGAGTTTGATAAAAATCAAGTCTAATATGAAGAAATGAGTCATTTCCAACCTCGTTATGTTTAAATCTGTTCTTTTTCAAACCTTTATTTTTTTTTTCAAACGCAATCCTTTTTAAATTCTTATATTCTAATTCCTTTTCAAATCATTATATTCTAATTGTATTTAAAAATGTAAAAAATATTAAAAATATTATTTTTTAGATTTATAGTTATAAAATTTACTTTATTTTTTAATATTTTGTGTTATATTCTAGTTATATAAAAAATCTGAAAAAAATAAAAAATAATTAAAAAATGACAAAATTCTTTTCAATTGACAAAATTCTTAAAGCTCAAAGTGTCTGATAGGGCTGAACCTTTTAAGAACTGGTCTCATACCTCAAAAATTAAGTTCTTTGAACTCGATCTTTTAATAATCCTTTCCAAATTCGACCCTCTAATGATCTTTTCGAATTTGACCTTTATCCGGTCTTCTCATAGACCCGTTAGACCCGACACAAAAAGATCCAATCAAATCCTTAAAGATGATGCCTATACGGACTTGAAAAGGGATGAATATGAATGAATACTGTGAAGTGTACCACAGATTAAAGATAATAATAGAAATAATCATGCAAGCCGGATAATTTAGCTAATTAAAGTGAATACGCATCTTAATTCAATATATATATATATATATATATATATATATATATATTATTTTCTCTTTTACATTGTAATGTTATATAGTACATTAAATCCGTCTCTACTTGATTTTTTTATGTACTCTCTGTATAATTAAAAATGATAAAGAAGTTTAGTTTTAGACGATCATGTCATTTGTACACCACAAGAATCAAGAGTATTTGTGAAGAATAAAGTCGTCACTTAAAGTGTTAAATTTTGTCACAAAAATATTTTTTTGGTGACTTTTTGTCTGTTACTGATTGTCACTAATAAATCCTCACTGCTGTTTTTGTGATGACTTTGAGTATCTCCACTAATGATCATGATAATTGTGACATTAAAAATTTGCAAGAAAAAAAATTTCAATTGTGAGAGATACTTTTTTGCTACAAATAATGTTCCATTTATGAGAAAAATAAGGTCACTAAAATATTTTCTAATTTTTGACGATATATTTTGTCATGAATAATTTTAGAATTGGTGAAGAGTTGTCATGACATAATTATTAGTTAATTATGTCAAAAGATATGCCACTCATATATGTCAAGAGTGATGAGATCGATTGATACCGTTGTTGGGCATCCTCAATCTGGAGAAAGCTAATTGTGAGGAGGATAAGCTTATTTTGGCCAGGCCTGAATTTTCTATTTCTGCAGAAGGCGAACCAGTAAAACTTGATGAATTTGAAGAAAATCTTGAAGATGAAGAGTTGACTGAATATGAACCTTATTCATAAGATGATGAAAATGATGGAGACACTGATGATGATTCTAATTTAAAATTTTTATAATTAATTGTTTATTTCAAACTTAGCTATTTGATATGATGTACTATTCAGATTTTATTTGCAGTTGAAATTCAAAAGATCTATTATTTTTCTCATTCGTTATTTTCCCCACTGTTTTATCTTATTTAATTTTAAAATTAAGTATTACATTTTTTTGTGCATTTTCTAACTAGACAAGACTGGTTTGATTGCACTGTCAATTAGTACACAATTACCTGCGCATTGGCACCAGTTATGATATTAGGTTTGTCAACATGCTTTCTTCTGCCTTGCGTTTGTTTTGCCATCTCCTCTCGAAGGCTAATCCAGCAAGCTTTATGGCTGTCTCATTTTTCTCCAATCAGTGCATTCAACAGTGTGCAATCGTGTTAACACATCAATTCTTCATAAGAAAAATATTTTTTTCCGTATATATATTTAAATAAAATCAGTTAACTGGATGAAGATCAGATACGTACATTATACATAGTGAAATTGAATTAAAAAAGGTGCATCAAAATAATTTATCTTCGGTTGTGACAGGATACTCGTCCATGCCAAAATAGAACTCTACTTAACATCATTTTAGATGTAAAAGAATAATCATAAATATCGACAAAATTTGTGACAAAAAGTTCATCACATAAAAAGTTTATTTGTTATGACAATATTTAAATATTAAATATTTAATTTTGTGAAAGCAAATTAAATTGTCACAAATATCCATTTACTATAGTAATGAGTATAATAAGTCGTCACTAATATTTATATAAATAGTGACGAGCATATGTGTTCATAAATGTAATATATGCTTGGATCACAAAATATTACCACAAAAAAATATTAATAAGGTTTTAACATGCATGCTGTTGCTACATTATGAAATTATTTGGCACTTATGAGTATAGAAAACAGCAGTTCCACAAAAAAATATACATGTACTATTCCCTGAAGGCCTGAACTCACACGAAAGGGCAAAAGGGGAAAAAAAGCAAAAGAAAAAGAAAAGACAAGGAAAAACAAACAATGGCCCAGCACAATTGGTGTTACATTAATCCACCCATATACCCTCTCTCTCTCTACTGTAGTACTGGTATCATTTCGGTAGTTTTGGCTGGGAATTAAAATAAAATCAGAACGGTTCATAGGGGGTAAGAAAGAAAGAAAGAAAGAAAGAAAGAAAGAGAGAAAAGAAGAACGAACACTCAACAATTACATGTTTACGACTGATAATTAACAACTCTGATTAATATCCAATATGAAGAGTTGAGAGCCTTAATAGCCGCTCAATTTTTTGACGCAACCGGAACTGCATCTTTCTGGCAGCCAGCCTGATTCTCTTGACACGCACGCCAGCCTTTGCTGAAACCCTGGCTGCTCTTAGCCGCAAGGGAGTTGGCCTCTTCGTCAAAGAGTCAATTTCATTCATGATTTTCTCTATCAATATTTGCGCCTTTTGATGCTGCTCTTCCATGGTATGGAACTTGCCAATCCTAGAGTAAGCAAAGGGCTCTTTACCAGTTATGATCATTGCTACAGAGAAGACGTTTTGTTGCGTGTGGGTGTGGGTGTCTTTAGCGGGGGAGGGACGAGAAAAAAGAGGGAGAGAATTTAGCAATTCCTTCTACAAAGATTTGAGGTGTGTGGTTGCCAACAATAGGAGGCCATTATATAGGTATTAATTATATAGGATAGAAGTGTTTTGTTAACAGTTTATATATTATTATCTAGGATAGAGGTGTGTTGTTGGTACTTCACCAGTTTATATTATATTTACTATATCTATCTCATTGCATGAATTAGGCTGGATTGACACTCTGACAATGAGTTTACTTCAACTTCTATATAACAAGATTCTCGTGGTGTGTATTTTTCCAGTGTGTACTGACATTGATTAACTTTAGTTATAAGTCTTAAAGGATCCAATTAAAAAAATGATTCAATTAGAAGAAAATAAAGGAGAAACCGGGTAGAGCAGGGCAGGTACTAGTAGGCCCGGCAGTACGATTTCGTGCCATCAATTGAAGAATTCACAATCGTTGTCAGTACTGTCACAGAATGTTTTTTCTTCAACGAAGGGAAGAAAGGAAAAATGTCGACACGGTGTGATGTTTCGTAATACTTTTTAATAAAATGAACTTGGGAGTGTAATGCAATGAAATAACATGAATATACCATCCAACTTTAGGGCAGAGGATTGCCACTATTTCCTCATTATCATTGACACGCAGATTTCACGCGCTGTAATTTATTAATGGATCTATTGTTTTGTTATGATGAAGAATTAATGGTCAATGTTAGATGAATTTTATAATTTCCCAAATTTTATAGGAGTGTCTTTTTTTCCCTATGATGACTGTGAAAAAACGCTGACTTTGGGGCACTTTTTTTTTATTATTTATTTGATGTCCTAGAAGTTGTTAATGTATTGTTGTGGTAATTAGATGTAAGGGAGGTGGTTCTTGCATCTGTCCCTTCATTTGTTAGACAGTTGTGGAGACTGACATAATCTCCTGATAATGTTTGTTTTGCTAGCTATATAGACAAATCCTGTTTGTTATCTATTAGATGTTGAGCAGTAAATTATTGGTTTACTAGGCAATGATTTGAGGTGTCAGGAGCTATATTAATTGGAAAACGCCATCCCCAATTACAACTAAATGTTTGGTAATATAATATTAGAAGAGTCGTGTCAATATTACCAAATCAAAACGGACTATTCCAAGTTTCCAACAAAGATGTTCTATAGTAGATCTGCAAACCAAACATATTATGAGTTTCATAGTTAAGATTTTTATTATGTTACTTTCATTTTTGTTAATAACTAAATTTAAGGAGGTCTCTTTTAGCAGTTTAACACGGATCGCTTTTCCTCTTCGGCAATGAAATATTTGTAAGTAACAATTATGATTTTCCTCTTGAATAAATGCACGGGCGGAAAATTTGTCAAAATAATTTAATTTTGTGTGCATATTCCAATTGTTTGCTGGAGTAAATCTCTTATACAAATACAAAAAAAAATGAAAAGCTATGTATTTCACTGTAGATATCTAATTTCTAATTTCTTGATGGTCCTTCAAAAGGGGGGGGCTTCAAAAGAGGGGGGGGGCATTTCAGTTTCTAATTGAGAGAGAGATTATAGTGAAAATGTTTGTATTTTCGCACAAGACTCAATTATATTCTAATATATTGAAAATTTTGATTTATAGTGTTTATTAAATTCTTCGTATAAAATTATTGAGGATACACAAACTTTATATTTTTTTTGATTTTTTAAGTATTTATTTTAATTTTTTTTAAAATGATGTCAAAAATTAATTTGTATTATTATTTTAGAGATGATTTAAAAAAATAAAACAAATATTTAAGAAACTTTAAAAATGTAATTTTTTTTGTATCTTCTAACATTTTTGTATGAAAATTTTACTGAGTAACATAAATCAAAATTTAAACATATGAAGATATAATTCGAGTTGTGTGCACTTCGAGCTGCCGTAATACAAATATTTTCATAATACTACATCTACTTGGTGATGTATGACAATAACTCAATTGAGCATGGGTTGTCAATAATTCTTAATACATAATGAGGATTGAACTTTTAAGTTTTTCAAAAATGCCATATCATCATTTTTTATCATTGATTTTGTTTAAGTCCTTTCATCTACTTGAATTCAATAGTTCATATAAAATAGTTTCTTATTTTTTTTAAAGTAATGTGTATAATAAATATACTTAAAGTAAAATTTAACTCTTAAAATAATTTAACTTTTTTATATGATCCTTTATAGATTATATATTTTTAATTATTATTATTATCATTATTATTTAGCTTTTAAAAATATTGTGTCTAATTTAAAATTTTATTAAATATATTTAAATTTTAATATTATTAATTATTAATTTGATAACTATATTGTCGGGGCGAAATCCAAGTAATAGCTCTAGCGACAATAATAAACACACTTAACTCTTCAACCAGTGACTTTAGTAAAATGCATCATGACCTACATAAATATTCTTATTTAAAAAATTTAAAATTTGAAATTAAATTTTAGAGAAGTAACAAATAATTTCTGAAAGTAGGAGAGATAGACCTTCACTACCACATAAAAAAACATTAATAATGGTTTTTATAAAGGATCAGTAACGATTGAGCAATCGTTAGTGATGGCAGAGTCACTAAAGTTTTATAATAATCGTTATTGAAGGCTTCACTTTATGGCGAATTAAAACAACAATTAGCTACTTTTCGTAATGACTTTGCAAAAAAAAGTTTATTGAAGGTGATAATAAGTAACGGTTTTTTAATAACAAACCGTTACTAAAAACTCTTTGAACACCAAAAAAGATATTTTATTTAATTATTGGTACGTAATGATTTTTTTTATTAAAAACCATTACTAAAATTCTATCAGAACAGAAAAAAGCATATTGTTATTTAATCTTTAGTCAAATGAAGCAAAAAGAATAAAGATGAGTGATGCCATCACAGTGCCGAAGACAAATAGTATTTCTTCGTCTTAAAAATGCAACTCTCATTTCGGCTCAACCTCTCATCCACATGTTTTTAGAAAAATAATTGAGAAGGTGAAACCCAAGTTAATTTCTTCGACGTGCGTATAATTTTCTCATTATATGACGTTATAAGACGTAATTAAGCAAACAATTTAAAACCACACTTCTTTTAAAAAAGTCTCATTCAGGTTGGTCGATCTCACTTAAATGCACAATTAGGAGAATCAGTCCTTGATTTAGTGATAAAAGACAACACTTTTTGTGTAGGAGGTCATGAATTTGAAATGAACAATTATAAAATTTGAGAATTTGACTCTCAATCTTTCTGATAAAAAAAATCCACAATTGGATGGACGTGCAAAAACTTAAAAAGTACAATAATTGCTGATATTCAAATATAAGTTTTTGCGAGGAAGAAAACCTAAGCAGCGGATGCGTTCTGACGTATGCACTATTTGGGTTTCCGTATCTCACCAATTAGCTAAATATAGAAAAGTTAATAGTACCATAAATGATTTTTTTTAAAGATGACTCTATTTGATATCCATGCATTACCAATAAATTAATTATTATTTTTAAGTTAATTTTGGAAATTAAAAAAAAAGTAGTATACATTGTAGAAAAGATTTTTTTGTGTCTTGCATTATTTTGATCTATACATTTTATTTGAGGGTTAAAGTAAGAGAAAAATAAAATAAAATTTGACCTATAATACATATAGACTCTATTAAGAAAGGAAGAAAATTATATTCCAAAACAACTGCTAATAAAAGTACTTTTTTTTTTCTTTCGTACAAGGAGTTTCTCTTTTAAATTCATTTTCAGTACGACGGCTATACATTTAAATAAATAAAAAGTAATCATTCTTAAATTAATTTAAATTTGCAACGGTGAGGCTAGAAGTCAACAAAATGCAGCACATATGCATTACAAATTATTCAGGCAACAAAGTCGATCACTGAATTTAAATGATAATATAAGATAAAATATGTTCGGTGCAAATTGTTCCTTCATTAATTTGCAATATACAATATCAGTGAGGTCAACTGTGCATATGTGCCCAACAAGGTGTGCAAATTCTGGGTATTCCCTATTGGCATGTTGTCCCCCTAGCTGTTAATTTACTTCCTACTATAACTTGAAATTCGACCGACTGCCGACCTTCTTTGTAAAGAAAAAAGAAGAAGAAAAGAAATGAAAAGCAAAGGAAACAAATCTATATTGGGGAAATTTTTTTTATCTGATTGTATCAATGCATTAGAGATTGTCACATAAGTAGTATATATATGAGATCAATGGTTAACCACTTAATATTCGCTCTTTCTGTCAGTTGCTTTGTTTTTACAATCAGTGATAAAGACGTGTTAGTGTTTTATTTGCAATTTGCAGGGTATATCTGCAAAACGCACTAATAATTTAGCACCGATTATCGCAGAACTCACACATTTAAAAAATCTGAGACGACGAGCGTTGAACCTCCACTGGATGTTTCGTTCTTTTTGGGTCAACTCCACTCTTTATCTAAACATCATCATTGAAATTATTTCAATTTTGCTACGTCACTTCAGTAGAAAATAATTAAAAGAAGAGCAATTTGGCAAGAAACCTAATCATTCATCTTTCGTGCATGCAGGGGAATTAGGTGTTGGCATTTTAAATTAAGCAGTTGATGGATGCGATATCAAAATTTATTTTGTTATTTATGTTAACAATTCTATAATATATTTACTATATATTATTATTCATTATTTATAAATTTTGTTATTTATGTTAACAATTCTATAATATATTTACTATATATTATTATTATTATTCATTATTTATAATAGCGATTGAGAAAAAAATACAACACAAATGAGTTGTAGAATTATTAGAGGTCAAAAATCTAATTTGATCTGAAAAACTCGCACAATATGTCTGAATACAAATCTGACATGATTCGATTTTTTCAAAAAATTAAACTGATTTAATCCGATCTGAGATCAAATAACTTGCAATCCATTTAAACATGAATCTAAATCTGAAAAAAAATGAACATATAAATTGATCCGGCCGGGTTCAACCCTAACCAACCAACTTAATTTCTTCCAAAAAATCAAGCAGATCTGACCCAATCCACTCTATATTTAACCCGACCCAAACCGTCCAATTCTAATAATAGTACCATCGATATAAATTATTATTTATTTAACATAAATAATTAAAATTCATATAGATTTTGATATTTTTATTACATTTTTTGAATTAATTGTGAAGTTGTCATTCTCATGAGGCAGAAATCGGGGCATAATCATAAATCAATTATTGGGTATCAAAACTTGATCCATATATGATTTGATTTGAGAAAAAATGGGTCAGATATGAGTTAAGTTTTTTGACCAGATATAGATTGGATCGGATACGGATCAATCTGAGCCTCGACTCGTACCATGCAGAGAACAAAAAAGATCAATTATGTATATTTAAAATTTGTGTTTGAGTTTGAGTTTTGAACACCAGATGATATTTTTTAAAAAGAAGATTTTCAATAATGAAAGGGTAATTAATATTCAAAGTTTAATACCCTTATCTTTCATAAAAATATATCGAGAATCCAGTATGTAAATACTACACGAATGAAAAAAAAAACACATCTTCGACATAAATTCAGATTTGCTAAATCTAAAAAGTAAAAATTTAACCAATCCATGGATGTTTGTGCTGTTCATTGGAGCGCCATAAGACCTCGAGCCGTACTTCCACTTCCTTCATGGTTGGCCTTTCCTCTCCTTTCATTCTCAAGCATATTTCTGCAAGATTGGCAACTTCTTCTAGTTCTTTTCTGTTCTCCTCGTACACAATTTCGGGATCAAGAATCTCAAAGAGACGGTTTTGTTTCATAGTAGTACCAAAATATGCAACAATACTACCCCCTTCAAACGTTCTCGAGGAGCATAATGGTTTTTCTCTTGTTAGCAATTCAACTAAAATGACACCAAAACTGTAGACATCACTTTTGTGTGTTAATCGACCAGTGTAGTAGTACTCGGGGTCCAAATACCCCAGTGTCCCTTGGATAGCCGTAGTTATACCAGTTTGATCTATCTGTACAGATCTTGAGGCCCCAAAATCTGACACTTTTGATGTGAAATAATCATCCAGTAGAATGTTTGATGACTTGATGTCTCTGTGAAAAACTGATATAGAGGCCGATGAGTGCAGATAAGAAATTGCCCCTGCAGCCTCAACAGCAATTCTTAATCGTTGCTTCCATGTCAAGGAACACTGTTCCTTTCCATGGAGATGATAATAAAGTGTTCCATTTGATACGAACTCATAAACGAGCAAAGGGACTTCGGTCTCTAGACAACAACCAAAGAGTTTTACCACATTCCGATGGTTCACTTGTGAGAGAATGACCACCTCATTAATGAACTGATCTATTTCTTCCTGATCAATAATTTTGGACCTTTTGATAGCCACAACACGTTGATCTGACAAAATACCTTTGTAAACTTCTCCATGTCCACCCCTACCAAGAATGAGTGCATGATCAAATCCGTTTGTTGCTATTTCCAGCTCATCCAATCTAAATATTCTCATTTTTTGGGTTGTATCTTCATGGGAAGTTATTAATTGTTGTAGAAGCAATCCCCGATTTTGGACAAAGAAGTTCTGTTTTAATTTCTCTTGTTTTCTCTTTTCAAACACTTTGATATGCTTGGCTATAGCAATATATAATGAAAGAACGATAATACTAATACTAAACCCGATCAGGACTGTCATACCTGCATACATAAATAAAGCATGTTAGTAACAAAGTCAAGAAAGTTATTTCACTTCATTTTACGTTTATCAATAAATCACATGCTTAGTTCAACCTTGCTTGACCTATGTATGATGATTTTCTCCTATAGCTAGGAAAATTATTTTGTAGAAGACTAAACTGCTATGTATAATGATTTTCTATTTTTCTCTATTTTCATTTAATTCTAATTAAGTCGCTCAATCCAAACAAAAAGAAAAAGTAATGGCTTGTCCTCTAAAATACCTGGAGAGAACATAATATGGGCCTGTCGGGACGTTGAAATTTTTTTATGGGACTGTATGAAATAGGTTTGATATCCAGCTGTGAGCAATTGTAAAACCATCAAGTGGTAACATGATGGCGTGATGGGAGCAAATAAATACAAAAGAGTCTGGGATTTGCTTCAGAAAGTTAATTGAAGAAAAATATTTTACAAAAGTTCCTTTGAAGAAAATTATTTTAAGATATCAGTGACAAAAATGGATAAAATAATAAAATTGCTTCACGCGATGCTGTCAGACCAAATAGGAACAGAAAAAAAGTTTGTGTTCACTCCTCGAGTATCCCTTCATTGCTTTTTGTTTTTAATATTTTTTTTAAAAAAATCTCATATCTCTACTCCTTATTAAATATGAAAGTATTCTAATCATATAACAATTCAGATTTTTTGTTAAATTTCTAAAACTGTCATCAATCATCAGAAGTTATTCGTCAAATAATATTACTATCTCTATGACCATTTGTATTGAAGTTATAATTTTCTTTCAATTTTAATTATTACGTGAAATGATGCATAATTTAGGAGTACAATTGCTCTATTTTGTTTTTTTTTTTTCTTAAATTGCCATCAATTATGAATTTTAACTTTCTTTAAATTATGAATGTCAACTTTTCTCTCAATTTTACATTTATTTTACATTAATTATGTATTCATGATTGAAATTTACATTAATTAGTCACTACCACAAAAACATATTTTAGAACCGGTTATATAAAGGATTTAGCACCGGTTATACAACCGTTTGTAAAGCTATGCGGTGCAAAATGTTTTAAAAAATAGGGACTAAAAGGAGGTGTTAGATGGGGTATTTAAAGCAGGTTATTTGAATAATCATTTCTAAACTCTAACCTTTAGAGCTGGTTTTTGGCTCATAACCGCGCTAAAAGGATTCCTTTAGAGTCAGTTATGAGTTAAAAATCAGGTCTAAAGGTTAAAGTTTAGAAGTTTTTTTGTTAAAAATCGGTTATAATTTAATTCTCCAATTAGAAACTTATTTTTTTAAAAATCGATTTTAATTCAATTCAATGATTTAGAAATGATTTTTGAAGAAAACCGACTTTAATTCAAATAACAAACCTTTTAGAAACTATTTTCTTCAAAAATCTGATGCTAAATTAAATATTCATTTACAATAGAAATTAATATTTCTGATTTGTTATTTTATTTTTTTTAAATTGGCTTCTCTAAATTTTGATTAAATAGTTTTAATCATCATCATTAATGAATAAAATATATTTCATTAACAAAATGATTACAAATAATTTACGTTCTAAGACAAATTTGAGAAATTTTCTATCTATATACATAATTTCCTATCTATACAATTTCTAAAAAAACTTGAACTAAAACTTTAAATAAACTTCAAATGAACTTCAAATCGTTTTTGAGTTTGAAGATGAGATTTTTTGGTCGTGAAAATGATGATAACAACAATAACGTTAACCCTGTATATCTCATCGTAACCTTTTCATAGCCACATAGAACATCTCAATTGGAGTTTTTTATCAAAAATTATGGTCGTTTGAAGTTAAAACGTTTGGATTTTGATTTTGATTTTTCATTCTTTCATCTTTCTCTTTACTTCTCTTTCTCTGTCTCTCAAAATCTCTTTTATATATGAAATAAAAGGATGAATAGTGATAATCGTTGGATTTAGGTTTTTATACTTTAATTTTTATATCATCGGATAATGATGAATAAACATTCAGATTGTAAAATATATCAATATGTGAGAGAAAAATGCTGAAATTCTATTAGTTGATGCAATTATGTTAGAGAATTTTCTTAGAGCCGGTTCTAAAAGTTTCATAGCCATTTTTTGCTTTAAAGTTTTTAATAAAAATTAGACGTTTAGAACTGTATAAATTAGACTCTAACTCATTATTTCGAATCGGTTTTTAGTAAACCTAACTTTAATTAAGTTTTGTGAATTAGAATAAGTCATAATATAAATAGGCTCTATTAATTATTTTAATCAGTTTTTATTAAAATCATTGAATTAGAACCGATTTTTAGAATATTAAAACCGGCTCTAATTCATAAAATTGAATTAGCACCGTTTTTTGGCTCTAATTCATAAAATTGAATTAGAACTAGTTTTAATTAATATAAATGAGAATTGATTTTATTTAATATAAATTAGAAACCAATTTTAATAAAAACCGGTTTTTAGTAAAAATCAATTTTAATTAAGTTTTTTGAATTAGAAACGATTTTTAATAAAATCGTCTCTAAAGTATTTTATATTCGGTTATTAAAATATTTAGAGTCGGTTTTATAAAAACTGGTGCTCAAATAGATTGATTAGAGTTGGTTTTATAAAAATTGATGCTAAAATAATTTGGTTAGAATCGGTTTTACAAAAAATGATACTAAACTAATTTGGTTAGAGTCAGTTTTTATAAAAATCGATGCTAAAATAGTTTGATTAGAGACGGTTTACAAAAATCTGATGCTAAAATAGAGCTTTAAATTGATTTTCATGAAAATCGACTCTACTCTCATCTATCAACGATATTATTATCATTAAGACCTATTATTTTGTAAAACCGACTTTAAAATATTTCACTCAAATTATCACACTACCATTCAACTATTTTAGAATCGGTTTTCTATTTTACCGTTGTTAAATAGATGATTCTAAAGATTTTTTTTTTTTCCTATAGTGACTAAATTATTTTTATTTTTATTTATTTTTTTCACATAAATTTATATTTTTAAAAACACCACTATAACAATTCACGGACAAGATACTAGTTCTAATATAATTATTTATTTTTTTAGTTACTTAGTTTGATTAAGAAATCACATGCATAGTTAACTTCAATCTTACTTATCTATACATAGGGCTGCAAATGAGCCGAGCTGGCTTGCTAATTACTTCCGAGCCGAAACCTTTGGCTTGAGATCGGCTCGTTAAGTTAACGAGCTAACCGAGTTGGCTCATTAAGACTAATTTAATAATTAATAATATTTTTTATGATATTTTATATTCGAATTTATATAAAAATTATTAAAATAACTAATAATAAAATATTTCACATAATTTAATATAATAATTTAAGTACATATCATATTATAAACTATTTATTATACTAAAAATCTATAATAAAAATCTATAAATAATAAATATTAATAATTTAACGAGCTAAATGAGCCTAACGAGAAAGTTCGACCTATACATGGTTTGCAAACTCGGCCGGCTAGGCGAGTCGATTTTGATGAGTTACTCGCCCAAGCAATTTTTCTCACAAGATCTTCAATTAGACAGCAATTTCTATCAAATTAGTGGTCGAAATTGACACAATTGTCTAACTGCATAACCAATTCTCATAAGAAAAACAAGAGAAATCGAGACACACCTTCTGATTTGAGAGATTGAGACTGAGGCGTTTTTTGGAAGAAACCCTCGACGAGACATTTGAGACTGGGAGGAAAAAGAACGAAATGGGACTGGGAGAGGCTGGACTTGGTGCATGGAATCTTCTAGCATGAATTGCAGTAGTGAATTCTTCATTCAACTAAGACTCAATTCGGCATATTGTGGATTGAATTGTTAATTGTTTCATTGATACATGGCTCGAAGATTTGATACCAAAGCACTCACAAAGTCCTATCAGCACCAACTGGAAATTCTATATGAGATTAGGGAACTGATTAATTTGATAAAATGTTTAATTAATTGGTCCAACAAACTCTCAGACAGTTTCAAGAGCGACTATGAACTCAGGAGAAAAAACAAATTTATTGCAATGTATCAATTAAATAATGACAACAATACAAAATTAGAAACATCATTACTATATCACCAAAAATGTTTAATATGAACCAACAATTGAAGATTAAATCATACATATCATTGCCAGGTTTCAAACCAAGAGCAATTCATTTTTTAATTTGTCTTTTTTTTTTTTTTTAAATTCTTTCATTACATATTTAATTCCATTTTCCAGTTTCGATGAAGAAATAATAAAAAGAGAACTACAATACCACTTAATTATATATATATATATATAGAGTAAAGATACCGTGAGTTAAGCTCACGGAGACTTTCCGTGAGTTTAACTCAAAAAACATATCAAATTATCTCGAAATTTTAATTTATCATTCTCATTAAATTTTTTATATGAAAATCTCATGGGATACAAAAATTTAGAGCGTTTTGAGTTTTTTAAGTTGTGATTTTTAATTTTTGAAAATCAGCTCTAAAAATAATAATAATATATTCAATACTTGAACATATTTTAAAAATTAAAAACGGTGACTTAAAAAACTCAAAACACTCCAAATTTTTGCATCCCACCAGATTTTTATATAAAATTTTTAATGAGAATGATAAATTAAAATTTTGAGATGATTTAAATTTTCATATCAAAATATTGGGGATATAAAAATTTGGGGTATTTCGTGTTTTCTAAGTATTTATTTTGAATTTTTGAAAATCAACATTAAAATAATAATAAAATATTGTATTGTTGTTGCTGATTTTTAAAAATTCCAAAATAAATACTTAGAAAACTCGAAATACCTCAAATTTTTGTATCCCTCAATATTTTGATATGAAAAATTTAATGAGAATGATAATTTTAAATTTTGAACGTGTTACGATAAAATTTGAACCGTATGCACTTGAACTCGAAATACAAACGTTTTCACAATAGCCTAACTCTCTCTCTCTATATATATATGTGCGCGCGCGAGACAATACAAGGCTTTCTCTAGTTAATTCTAATCTATAAAACACATTATTCTTAATTTCCGTATATGAATAAGAATTTGTTTGTCAAAAAGTCACTAATCGGTAAACAAGAGATATATAATGTACCTGCGATTACTGGTAAGCTGAGTTCGCACGTAGTGTCATTGTTGCTGTGCTTCCAAAAAGGACATTTCGGTTTAGAGCAATAATATGTTCCTGGGAGATTGTGGCAAATAGCTTTCCCAGGGCAGCGATTCTGAGTGGCGCATTCGTTAATGTCTGATTGAGTATGCAATATATAATCATTCTAACTGTCTAAGACTATTGTAATTGCATTGAAAAAGTTATGATATACAGAGAAATTAAGACCTTGGCAGCCTCCAGGTCCTTGGAGGTAAGGATTGCCTTCGTAACCCTGGGAACAGCTGCAGATATAACCCGGGCCATTTTTGTAGTCCGAACAGACACTGTTATCGCTTTTGCATGCATAGGTGGATTGGTTCCTTGAGTCTTGGCACGTTGTGTCTCCTATGACCCAATCAAATATGACCGTCACGTAATTCCAGTACAGTTTGTCAGAGGTGGCGTAATCAGTGTTGAACTGAAAGACAGCATCCTCCGCAACCATAGCATAGCTGCATCGACTGAAGTTGTACACCTCAGAGTGGTTGTATCTCTCATCAAAATTAACTTGGAATGTTTGTGATGCTTTTGGGAAAGCTGTGCGACAGCAGCCAACTCCAGAGCAGGATGGTCCATATTTATTTAAGCTATCTACGCTATCACACGTAGAAAGGCACCCAACTGAATAACCAGTCCGATCATCAAGGGTGAGGCTGGCAAGTGTATCACATCCAATCACTATGAATTTGTTTTTCTCGTTGTTCAGCCACAATATTGACTGAGAGAAATCAATCCCTTTATATGTATCAGTTAGCTCCTGCTTTGTGGTGCTATTATAGCACTGGTGGAATATAGGCATATTAAAACGTCCCTGGCCGGATGGGATGCTGATATTTGTAATCCAAAACAAATTCGTGTACAGGAGGGGATGAAGGCTGCCAGTATAAATTGTGTCGCAAGTGACATTGAAGCCATCAGACAGGGAGCAGTTGTTGCCGATGCCAAAGGGGTAAGGGATGGGAATTCCTCCGCAGTTGTCCTGGCACCCCGGCAGAGCGATATTTGCAGAGTGGGTGCTCGTCCGCTGTGAGAGGAGCAGAACGAGAATAATTTGGATTACCAGTACCATTGCTGCTGTAAATTGCAAGGGATTCCTTTTGGCATCGTGTATCAATCATACTGATAGCCTCAATTAATACGGAAGAGTCGGGGTCGGAGTTGGAGTCGAAGTCATGGTCAACTGTGACTCAGTTTGGCGCTCACAGATGAATTCTCGCCGTTTGGCACAGTTGACCATGACTGAGTCACAGTTTGACTCTGTTTCTATTAGAAAAAATATACAATACATATACAAATTCAAAGCCACGTATTTGCTCGTTCGACGGAAGCCACCCCAAGGCGTCTGAAATGCTTGAATTCATTTCTTCTTTTACCCACCACCACTTGCATACTTGCATTACTTATTAGCACGCGACTAATAGTACCTAACGATAATCTCCCAAATAATTTTTCATTTTCAGAAAGTTTCGCTCCTTTTAAGCGCACATGATTTCTTTCAATTATTTAATGAATAACATGAAAAAAATTAAACTTCACAAAATAATATTTTCTCATAAAACAACAAGTATACTTTAAATATATCTTTATATAAATTTATCAGACTAATAATATATTCAATATCACAACATTCTAATTTATGTTCAATATCAAAGATATGTATCATGCATACATAATAATATATTATATGTAATTAGATATAATATCTATGTGTTTAGATTTTATACTTAGATATTTAGATATGTGTTATGAGTATTTAGATATGTGTTCTGGGTGTTTAGATATTTGTTCTGAGTATTTAGATATATATTCTAGGTATTTAGATTTCTTTTTTATGTATTTAGATATGTATTCTGGATATTTAGATATGTGTTCTGGGTAGTTATATATATTATCTAGGTATTTAGGTTTCTTACTTATGTATTTAGATATATATTTTGGGTATTTAGATATAATATCTATGTATTTAGATTTCTTACTTGGGTATTTAGATATCTGTTTTACGTATTTAGGTATTTATAGATGTGTTATGAGTATTTAGATATTTATTATGTATATTTAGATGTGTGTTCTGAGTATTTAAGTATAATATCTAGGTATTTATAGACGTGTTCTGGGTATTTAGATATTTGTTATGGGTATTTAAGTATAATATCTAGGTATTTAGATTTCTTATTTAGGTATTTAGATATGTGTTCTGGGTATTTAAATATCATTTATATGTGATTATCTAGATTATGCGATTTCTTTTGATTATTTACCGAATAACACGAAAAAAAAAATTAAACTTCACAAAATAATATTTTCTCATAAAACAGTAATATACTTTAAATATATCTTTATATAATTTTATCAGTCTAATAGTATATTCAATATCATAACATTCTAATTTATGTTCAACATCAAAGTTATAATACATGAAACACATTTTAACATCATAAGTTGAAAGGAAGAGAGAATTAAAAAATCATAAGTTATAAGAAAAAGAGAATTCAAAAATGAAAACACTACACGTCATATCTAATTGAGAAAAATATTGAAGAAACTATATATGGGATGTCAGGCTCAATTAACACGTGCTTAATTAAAAGAGATGAGCGCTGATAGTGCGGAGATTATTTGAGGGATAGAGGGTCCGGGGAGAAAAATATTTTCTCTACTTATTATTCCACCATTTATCTTTTTATGGAAGCCCCTACATTATACCCAAATTAATTATAGCATTGGATTCTCAACAAAAAAAATACTGGAATAGGTAAACTTCTTCGGCACTGTAACGTAGTTTAACAAACGTACCAGCAAAGCAAACTGGAAGTTACTTCATTAACAAATTTCAAATCTTTTAATGAATCTCATATTTTAATCATATTTATTTCTAATAATTACGTTAGTTTGTCTATTGAATTTTTCGGCCTTATTGGCTGGCTCCTCTTTTTATTACGTGCTCCCGTGAGTTGACTAAAGCTTTTTGCCTGGATAGAAGTCTTCCACAGAGTTCCTGTCTTCAATTTTGTCTATGACATAAATGAAAGAAGTATTAACCTTAATTAATCAATAAAATACATATATTTGTCAAAATAAGATTGAGCTAACATTGTCACAATGCATAGTCACCATTTATTATTTGCTCTATCATTTGTAAACTAATTTACTCGCCATCGAACCAATGTAACAAAGTAGAGACGGATACAAGATTTTATTCAAAGAGGGTATTTATTATATTTTTAATAGTTTATTGAGTTTGAATTCATTAACTAATCGGATACAAAATAAAAAAAATTATAATTTAATATATATTATAATTTGTTAACAGTACGAAAGCAATTCTTTCACATGGGAGGCCCACAGATCTAAACATTCTTTGATAAGAGGTATAAATCCATCTAATAGTTACAATCGTAACGATAAGATCTGAACATATTTGATATGAGGTATGAACACACTTGATGATTTAAAAATGAGTAGAGTGCAAATGGGAGGGGGGGGGGGGGGAGTCTAGGAGCAAAATAAAATAAAATCAAAACTAATTAATGCTAACAATACATAATAAAAAACTAGTAAGTACAACAAATTAACAAATGAGAATACTGAAAATTTGTGCTTGTGTTTTGAACACCAGATGATCTTTTTTGAAAAGGAGATTTTCAATAATGAAAGGGTAACTAATATCCAAAGTTCAATGCCCTTATCTTTTAATAAAAAAATATATCGAGAATACAGTATGTAACTACTACACGAATTATTAATTAAACCCGAAATAGTTCACTTCACTGAAATAACATCTTCAACATAAATTCAGATTTTCTAAATCTAAAAAGTAAATTTAACCAATCCATGGATGTTTTTGCTGTTCATTAGACCGCCATAAGACCTCGAGCCGTACTTCCACTTCCTTCATGGTTGGCCTTTCCTCTCCTTTCATTCTCAAGCACATTTCTGCAAGCTTGGCAACTGCTTCTAGTTCTTTTTTGTTCTCCTCGTATACAACATCAGGATCAAGAATCTCAAAGAGACGGTTTTGTTTCATAGTAGTACCAAAATAAGCAACAATACTACCCCCTTCAAACATTCTAGAGGAGCATAATGGTTTCTCTTTTGTTAGCAATTCAACTAAAATTACACCAAAGCTGTAGACATCACTTTTGTGTGTTAATCTACCAGTGTAATAGTACTCAGGGTCCAAATACCCCTGTGTCCCTTGGATAGCCGTAGTTATACCTGTTTGATCTATCTGTACAGATCTTGACGCCCCAAAATCTGACACTTTTGCTGTGAAATAATCATCCAATAAAATGTTTGATGACTTGATGTCCCTGTGAAAAACTGATATAGAGGCCGACGAGTGAAGATAAGAAATTGCCCCTGCGGCCTCAACAGCGATTCTTAATCGTTGCTTCCATGTCAAGGAACACTGTTCCTGTCCATGGAGATGATAATAAAGTGTTCCATTTGATACGAACTCATAAACGAGCAAAGGGACTTCGGTCTCTAGACAACAACCAAAGAGTTTTACCACATTCCGATGGTTCACTTGTGAGAGAATGACCACCTCATTAATGAACTGATCTATTTCTTCCTGATCAATAATTTTGGACCTTTTGATAGCCACAACACGTTGATCTGACAAAATACCTTTGTAAACTTCTCCATGTCCACCCCTACCAAGAATGAGTGCATGATCAAATCCGTTTGTTGCTTTTTCCAGCTCATCCAATCTAAATATTCTCATTTTTTGGGTGGTATCTTCATGGGAAGTTATTAGTTGCTGTAGAAGCAATCCCCGATTTTGGATGAAGAACTTCTGTTTTAATTTTTCTTGTTTTCTCTTTTCAAACACTTTGACACGCTTGGCTATAGCAATATATAATGAAAGAATGATAATGCTAATACTACATCCGAGCAGGACTGTCATACCTGCACACATAAATAAAGAAAGTTATCAAAAAAGTTATTTCACTTCATTTACGTTTATCAAGAAATCACATGCTTAGTTTTCTCCTATGGCTAGGAAAATTACTTTGTAGACAAACTAAGCTACTGAAGTATAATGATTTTCTAATCTTCTCTATTTTTATTTATTTCTAATTAGGTCACTCAATCCAAAGAAAAATGAAAAAGTAATGATAAGAACATGTTGGGCTGTTTGAAAATTTTATGGTATTGGATGAAATGGGTTTGATATCCAGCTTGTGAGCAATTGTGAACCATCAAGTCAGGGACAAAATTAGGATTTTAGAATAAAAAGGTTGAGATACAAGTTTATATCATTAGAACATTAAAATTGATAAATTAAGAAGTCTAATATAGTTCACGAATTAAAATTATATGATAAATTATAACCTCAACATATAATTTCCATGGGATTGAAGTAGGAACATGATGACGTGATGGGAGTAAATAAATACAAATAGTCTGGGGCTTGAATCAGAACGATAATAGAAGAAAAATATGGTTTTCAGAACGATAATATATAGAAGAAGAATATTTTAAGAAAGAATTGTTTCTTTTAAGAAAAATGTTTTAAGATATCAGTGAAAAATGGATAAAATAATAAATTTGATTTGAATAAAAAATGAACACCCATTGTTTATTTTTTAAATAGGAAAATAAAAAAATTTACATATTTTAACGTGATTACTTTTTGATTCTCTAATCTGGTCTGGAAAAAAAAATTCGACCAAATTCGAATATTTTGTTCGGTTCAGCATTTAATCCTAATATAGGCCATTGAAAATTCAATTTGAAGTTGATCTAAATATATATATATTCTTTTTTTCAATTTTCACCCCTTGATTCGAAAAAAATTCGGCCCAACTTCAAATCCTAATTTAAAACCCCAGCCTACCCCTCCTTCCTTCTTCTTCTTCCTCCAATTTTGATTTGAATTAAAAGTTAAAGAATTTATATAATAAATTATGTAAAAAAAAATTGTGAATTATATGTTGAGATACAATTGTTCAGTTAACCGAAGACTTACAAATTTTTAATCCTCAGATTAGAGGGTTTCGGAAGCATATTTTGAGCTGAAAAATATAAGTTGCAGGACTTGTATAAAAAATAGATGTGGATCATATTGTGCCATTTTTGAAAAATTATCGCTTATTTTCTCACGACGTTTCTATTAAAAATAATGACTTTTCGAAGCTCTTATTTGATTTTTAATTTTTCTTCTGCTTCTCCATAATTTTCATGACTGCCCTGTTCGCCTGACTTATATAGAAATCCTCTGCCAACCATTTTTTTTATCTTAATTGAATGACAATTTTCAAAATATATTTATAATTCTGTCCTTATATTTTTAATTTTAACCTTGAATTTTAACAAATATTATTTGTGCAATGTAATTATTTTAATAAAATGGCTTTTATGTTATCGATCATTTGCACTTTAATAACAAATAACTGATCTATAGCACAAGAGCGATCCGTCCTATGCATAGCATCATACCCCAACTATATATATATATATATATATATATATAAGTAATGCTATGGTGCTTGTGGCGAAGCAAAATTTTTTGTGCTTCGCGTCCGTATCTCGAATTTAAAAGTTCAAACGGCCGATCCAAACCGTTGAGCATAATCTTCATATTGAAATATCCTTGGAGATCAAATTTTATATTTTTTTGAATTTTTTTGATATTTTTTAGATGGGTACAAAGTTGCTTGTTTTGGATGGTGCAGAAATCTTTAGATCAACAAACTTTGTACATTTTTTTGCTTCGCTGAATATATAGCATTATATATATATATATATATATATATATATATAGAGAGAGAGAGAGAGAGAGAGTTTGTTTAGCATGCTTCCGTTAGTATTTCAACTCAAAATGCTAATGAGTCAAATTTTAATTATTCATGTTCAAAATTTTAATTTAAGTAACTCAATAAAATCTTTATATGATAATCTTATAGTATACTAATTTTCATCGTGTTTGGAGTTAGTTTACTATGCTTAATGATTTTTAGATAGTAAACTTTTTTGACATATAATTTTTATTATTTTTCTATTACTTTAGGGCTATTTTTTAAAAATCATTAAGTATAATAAACTAACTCAAAATACGATAAAAAATTAATATTCTATAAGATTTTGATATAAAGATTTTATTGAGATACTTAAATTAAAATTTTGAATATGAAAAATTAAAATTTAACTCATAAGCATTTCGGTTGAAATACTAACGAAAGCATGTTAGACAAACTCTCTCTCTCTCTCTCTATATATATATATATATATATGTAGAATATTGTGAAAATATTTGTATTTTAGTCGATATGAAACGGATTAAAAACTATATTTTAAAATTTATAAAATTTTAATTTATAGTTTCCATTAAATTCTTCATATGAAAATCTTGTGGGATACAAAAATTTAGAGTGTTTGAGTTTTTTAAGTCACTCTTTTGAATTTTAAAAAAATAACACAAATATTAAATATTTATTATTATTTGGCTTAAAAAACTCAAAACACTCTAAATTTTTGTATCCCATAAGGTTTTCATATGAAAAATTTAATGAAAATCATAAATTGAAATTTTTGAGATTTTAAAATATATTTTTTAATCCGTTTGTATATTGGCTGAAATAAAAACGTTTTCATAATATATATATATATATAGAGAGAGAGAGAGAGTAAAAATACCGTGAGTTTAAGCTCACAGAGGCCTTCCGTGAGCTTAACTCAAAAAATATATTAAATCATTTTCAAATTTTAATTTATCATGCTCATTAACTTTTTTATATGAAAATCTTATGGGATGTAAAAATTTAGAGTGTTTTGAGCTTTTTAATCATGTTTTTAATTTTTAAAAATCAATCTAAAAATAACAATAAGATATTCAATATTTGAACATTATTTTTAAAAATTAAAAATGGTGACATAGAAAGCTCAAAACACTCTAAATTTTTGCATCCCACAAGATTTTCATATAAAGAATTTAATGAGTATGATAAATTAAAATTTAGAGATGATTTAGTATACTTTTTGATTTAAGTTCATGATATCTTTACTATATATATATATATAGAGTTTGGCTACGGTGCTACGCGTAGTACGGATGACCCGTGTGCTACGGACCATTTCTCCGTCTTCAAAGTTTAAATAGTCGATCCGACTGGTCAAAATATTTTTCATATGAAAATCTAGTTGGGGACCAAATTTTATATTTTTTAAAATTTTTTTACTATTTTTTAAAATAGCTAGAAAATCACTTAATTTAATTATTATGAGTCATTAAAAATAAGTCATTTTCTAACTATTTTAAAAAATAGTAAAAAAAATTCTAAAAAAAATATAAAATTTGATCTCCAACTAGATTTTCATATGAAAAATACTTTGACCGGTCGGATCGACTATTTAAACTTTGAAAGACGAGAAATACGATCGTAGCACACGGACTATCCGTGCTACGCGTAGCACGTAGCCAAACTCTCTCCCTCTCTATATATATATATATATTAAATAACCAATGGTTCGACAGATTGATCGAACGGTCTGACCAGTAAGTCGTTAGCTGGGAGCTTTACTAAGTGGATATATATACGGTCTTGTATTATGATAACATTGCTCCTACGACTTCTAAGAATAGTGATTGGTTTAGTGGTATTATGCTCAAATTTAAATGCTGATTCTTCGTTCAACTAAGACCTAATTCGACATATTGTGGTTTAAATTGTTCATTGTTTCATTAAATATGGCTCGAAGATCTGATACCAAAGCAAAAACCTCACAAAAGGCCTATCAGCACCAACTGGAAACTCTATATCATCCAAAACAAATTCAGAAATTTTAAAGTTTTTTGTCAGAGGTGGATTTTTTAGATTCTCATTGGGAAATGTTGCAATTGAAGAATACCGGAGGCTTCCATTTATTTTTATAGTTCTCCTGATAAGAAGGAAAATAATTGAATGCTCCCAAAACGGTTTCTTCATGTGTTTCTATCATCTATGATAAAAAAAGCCTCTAAAAAGCAAAATCGTGGGATCTAGTGTAGGTGATTATAAGTGAAATAGAGGAGTATTACAAAGGGTACTGTATCATTAGCCTTACATAGGAAGAAAGAAGATACTGCCACTTTTTTCACACGCAGACGAAGAGATGTTTGTCCGATGGTCTTCGGATAAATTCCGCTTTCTTAAGTGTTAGTTGCTCTTAAAGAATGCTCATGAAAGAAGAAGAAAGTTGCTTGTTCTCCAGTTCTTTTTGTCCATTTGTTAATTCCGCATATTCAAATCTTAAGTGTATCATTTCATTCGGAATTTGACTATTAATTTTATTTTAGTGCACTAGAGACTCAGTGACTCACTCTATCATTACTTATAGTCCGGATTCATTAGTAGTCAGAGCTTCTAGCTTTGTTGAAGGACCTTGCTATTGTGCTGTTTATGCATGTACAACAATTGACTTGCCATTTTATATCATATATCGTCATATATGACGAAGCAAAGCAAATATGAGGAGGCTCAATAATAATCTCAGTTTCCGTATATGAATAAGAATTCATTTGACAAAACGTCACTAATCGTTAAAGAAGAGATATATAATGTACCTGCGACTACTGATAAGTTGAGTTGGCACACATCGTCATTGTTGCTGTGCCTCCCAAAAGGACATTTCGGGCTAGAGCAATAATATTTTCCTGGGAGATTGTGGCAATTAGCTTTCCCAGGGCAAGGTTTCTGGGTTTCGCATTCGTCAATGTCTGCATGCATGAGTTATGAGTATGCAACATATTATAATTATTTTAACAGTCTAAGACACTTTAGTAATTGTATTGAAAAGTTTATGATACGGAGAATTAAGACCTTGGCAGCCTCCAAGTCCTTGGAGGTAAGGATTGCCTTCATAACCCTGTGCGCAGCTGCAGGTATAACCCGGGCCATTTTTGTAGTCCGAACAGACACTGTTATTGCTCTTGCATGCATAGCTGGTGTGGTTCCTCTGTGCGTTTTGGCACGTTTTGTTTCCTATGACCCAATCAAATATGACCGGCACGTGATGCCAAATCAGGTTGCTAGAGGTGGCGTAATCAGTGTTGAATTGAAAGCCAGCATCCTCCACAACCATAGCATAGCTGCATTGACTGAAGTTGTACACCTCAGAGTGGTTGTATCTCTCATCAAAATCAACTTGGAATGTTTGTGATGCTTTTGGGAAAGCTGTGCGACAGCAGCCAACTCCAGAGCAGGATGGTCCATATTTATTTAAGCTATCTACGCTATCACACGTAGAAAGGCACCCAACTGAATAACCAGTCTGATCATCAAGGGTGAGGCTGGCAAGTGTATCACATCCAATCACTATGAATTTGTTTTTCTCGCTGTTCAGCCACAATATTGATTTAGAGAAAATAATCCCATTAAATGTATCAATTTGCTCTTTTTTTGTGGTGCTATTGTAGCACTGGTGGAATATAGGCATATTGAAACGTCCCTGGCCGGACGGGATGCTGATATTTATAATCTGAAACAAGTTCCTGTACAGGTGGGGATTAAGGCTGCCAGTATAAACAGTGTCGCAAGTGACATTGAAGCCTTTAGACAGGGAACAGTTGGTGCCGATGCCGAAGGGGTAAGGGATGGGAATTCCTCCGCAGCTGTCTGGGCACCCGGGCAGAGAGATGTTTGCAGAGTGGGTGCTCGTCAGCTGCGAGAGGAGCAGAACAAGAACAATTTGTGTTAGCAGTACCATTGCCACTGCAAATTGTTAGGGCTTTCTTCTTGCATCGTGTATCATAATGATGATGGAACTTACAATCCAATTTTATTTTGGATGAAGTTCAAAAATTCTAATATCTCAATGAATCATCTAATTTTAATTTAAAAATACCTAATTTCGTTGTTTTGGACTTACAAAGTAACACAACTGCGTCAATCAGCGAATTTCTTATTCCTTGTAGTGATTTTTCTCAAACTCTGTCAATCAGTGACTATCTTATTTCAGAAATTCAGAAATACTGAACTGAATTGTATATATGTATAAGTGTTTATGAACAAGTATATGTATATACATACGCATGGTATTTATAGGCGCCATTGTCAACTGTCATATTCAAGTCGGCTTGTTTATTTTATTTAAAAAGGACCAATCAAATTGTGCCACAATGGCTGACTAATTGATATGATTCATTCACCAATTAATTTTGCAAATCCAATGGTCAATGAATAAATGAGAAATTCATTTACCAATTGTTTTATCAAATATCTTCCGAAGTTCGGATATTCATCTATTATTCAAATTTTAAACCCAGTGATGCCCCGATCCGTCTATTTATCAAGGAAAATATACACGCTCCATATCCGTTTATATATATATATATGGTACATCATTGTTATAATTTACTGCATGATCCAGATTTTTTTATGATATGATGACATAGTAATTTTTTTCATTTCAAAAATTTATGTAAACTTATATTAAGTTGATTATTAAGATTTTCAAACTAAATAGTTCTGAAGGGGTATTCCCACTCAATACAAAAATCTATGAAAACAGACCGCCGCGGCAATAATATAGCAGCGGATGTGTATTGATTGGTGGTTATGTGATTGGTAGTTGACACCTGACAGTCAACGACCGAGTTGAAAGGTCTTCATGATCAGAAGAACGGCGGCACGTGCATACTTTGAGCCAATAATAATTATACAAATACACTTTCATCTTCAACTTGAATCGTCCTATTAAATATAATTAGGGGTGTGTAACGGGATTAATATTTTTTATGAAAATTTAAATCCAATCCGGTTATATCGGATTAAAAAAACATTTTAATTAACCCATCCGTAATCTAATCAAACTCATATAAAATTTTACATACGGGATTTTGCAGGTTTTTACAGATTATATGAGTTAAACGGATTGATATTTTAATTAAATAATATATTATATAATCTTTATTAATATTAGATAATATATATATATATATATATTATTAATGATATCACAACTCAAATTTGATGAAAAAATAAAAAATAATGATAATTTCACATTAATTATGAATAATGGATTAAAAAAATAAATATTTATCATGTTAAATGTAAGAAATAATTAATGTTACAAAAAAGTGATATAAATTAAAAAAAATATAATAAAAATTACATGGCAGTAATTAAATTATAATGTATAATTTTAACTCTTAAATGATTACTTTATTATCAATATATATATATATATATATATATATATATATATATATATATATATATATATATATATATATATATATATATATATATATATATATGATATATGATTATATGGCCGGATTTGTGATAGGCGGGTTTCTAAAAGTAAAATTATAACCCAACCCAATAAACCGAGGTAGTCAAAATCATAATCTATACCAACCCAGTAATTCCTCAACCCGATAAAAAACTAATCGGGTCGGGTGGGATGAATGGATTAGATGGGTTAATTATAGTCGCGAATTTCAATCATTGGATTAATTTAAACGAATGTTATTAAATTTAGAGGGATTTTATTATTGAGTGAGACTAGGGATGTCAATGGGTCGGGTCACATTATTTTATTATTTTTTTGATCTAACCCGAACCCGATCCGATTAAATTCGTGTCAAAAAAACTTGGCTCATACCCGACCCAATCCGTGTAAAATAATTAAATATTTATTAATTATTTTTATATAATTTTCAGAAATAAAATATTATTTAATTTATAATTAATCTTAATTAGTATATAATTAGTGTTTATTTAAACATTAATTAGTACTAAATCATAAAATTACTTTGAAAAACATAACTAATCGGGTCGGGTCAGGTTGACCCGAACCCGACCCGATTCAAATAAAAAAAAATTAAACTCATACCCGACCCATTTATCTTCGAATCAGATCGGATTCGAATCAGATCGGATTAGTTCGTCGGGTCGGGTCAATAATTGACAGCCCAAACTGAGACCCACAAACATTGAGACAAAAAAATCTATGACAGCGATACCATAGACAAAAGTATAGTAGTGATGTAAATCCGGAACTTATAAGGCACCAGAGTATTCCTTACGCAATTCACGCTATAAAAAAGAAGTGTGACCGCTAGGTTTGAATAAACCACAAATCTTCTCCATATGGTGAGTCTTTGTTGCTATACGAGTACTCCTTTCACTGACAGCACCAGCCATCAGTCAAGTCAATTTTCCTCGGTGAAGATAAATGAAGAGAAGAATAATTAACCATAGTGAATATACGGAATCACATCTGGATTAGTTAACCATAGACAATTTTCATCGGCACAATGCTGCAGTACTATTTTCTTTTAATTTTCTATGCAAGCGGACTAATAAAAGCATCTCTATTATAGAACAGATGGTTTTCATTAGCAACTATTTATCTTGATAATTTTAAAATCACATTCAAATAAATTTATAAAATGAAAATTATTTTACGGACATTTTCATAAACTTATAAACTAATTGTGATTCCATTTTTTTCCCAAAATTGTTACGGATCTTCCTATTTTTTATATTTTTTTATGAATTTCTATGAAAATCATTGATGAAATTATGAAGATAAATAGTTATCAGGTGATCTTCATATTCATTAAAATCTGAATCAATTAATGTTTTTCTAAAGAGTGGGGATCCATTGATAATGGGTTATTTTGACAACCTTGACAATGAACTTCTAAATAAATATAAAAAAAATTAAAATGAAAAAAAGTTTATAGATGTGTTCTTCTACCTTTAGATTGATGATCATTCAAATTTCATACAATTTCATTATCGTTTGATAGTCCATCAAAGAGTGTTAAATTAAAATCGTTGTAAATTACATGAAAATTTAGTGGTCTTTGATGGACTATCAAACGATAATGAAATTGCATGAAATTTGAATGACCACCAATATAAAGGTAGAATAATATATTTATATTTTTTTTTCATTTTTAAAATTTTTTTATATTTATTTAGAGGTCCATTGTCAATGTTGTCAAAATAACCCATTGTCAACCAATCCCTTCTCTTTTCTAAAAATATTGAAACATATAGTGATAAACTACACAACTAGCCGTCAACAAAGAACACAAGAAATATCCTATCAAAGATATGAAATGTAAATTGATTGAATGAATGAATATATAAATTATATGCAGAACAAAAAAAAAAGAACTGAACTGATAAATTATCTTTGAATGGCATGATAGGACATGATTAGTGTATGTTTTTATGCTGCGGCGAAATGGAGCCCTCTGGGAGACTCGCAGAAATTGGTTTGGTGGGTATGCGTGAGATACACAAAAGAAAATAGGTTAATTTAGTATATATATAGAATTATGCTATGGTGCTTTGCAAAATACAAAAATGTTATGTACTTTGCGTTCTATTTTTAATTTTAAGTTAAAAATGATCAATCCAAACCGCTCAATCTAATCTCCATATCAAAATCTATTAGTAAAATAAAATTTATATTTTTTGAAATTTATTTGCTATTTTTCTGGATAGAGGGAAAACCATCATTTTTGGATGAATCAGAATTTTCAGATCAAGTCATTTTTCTCCTCAACAGAAAAAATAGCAAAAAAATATAAAATTTGGTTTACTAATAGATTTTTATATGAAGATTAGATTGAATTGTTCGGATCGATTATTTCTGATTTAAAATTAAAAATAGAATGCAAAGCACACAACGCCTCTATGCTTAGCAAAACACCATAGTCGGACTCATATATATATATATATATATATATATATATATATATATAATAAAGATACCGTAAGTTTAAGCTCACAGAGGCTTTCTATGAACTTAACTCAAAAAAGATATCAAATCTTCTCCAAATTTTAATTTATTGATAGAAATTGTAAGCCCTGGAATGTTGGTATTGAAATGTCAAGATAGTGCAAGAATGTAAAGAACCTAAGGTAGAAATGTATAAACCAATTTGGGGCTTAATGTTCAAGAGTAATGACAGAAGAATACGATTTAAATCAATTCAATTCTCACAAGAATAAAACAATCAAAGAAATATGAGAAAAGAAAGTAAAGATAAAGCAAGAACACAAGATGTAACGGAGTTCAACTTTAACAATGCCTACGTCTCCGGAACCCTCAACCTCTAACAATTGAGGTTGAGCCGATATATTTAAAAAGAGTTTTTACACTTATAGAACTTGATCCCTTACAAAAATGGGCTGCCAAGCCTATCGATAACAAGAGTGACAACACACTCAAAAAGCGAGTGACAACACACTCAAGAAATGTGAGTGACAACACACTCAAAATGTGAGTGACAACACACTCAAAAAAATGTGAGCACTCAGAAGATCACGAATGATAAAGTTGGGAGAATAGAGAGAAGCAAGATTGAGCTTGAATAAAAAATTGGCTAATTGAGTGTATCAATCTTTTGAATTATCTCTCTCACTTTGTATATGACTAGTAAGCTCTCTGTAGTAATAATATTGCTAGATAGATCAAATTCCAACTTAAATAAGTGAGAGATGTGATCTTTTTAAATAGATCTTCTGAAACAACTGAAGAAACTATTTTAATATAAATAAATTATTGAGCAACTTAGATTGACCATCGAGATATAAAATCTCAATGCAAAGTAAAAATAGATTTTTACTTTGTAAAGCACCGTAACCAACCCCATATATATATATATATATATATATATATATATATATATATATATATATAGAGAGAGAGAGAGAGAGAGAGAGAGAGAGAGAGAGAGAGAGAGAGAGAGAGAGAGAGAGAGAGAGAGAGAGAGAGGCTATGGTGCTTCGCGAAGCACTAAACCTCTCGTGCTTCATGTCTATATCTCGAATTTAAAATTCCAAACGGTCGATACAAATCGTTGAACATCATCTTCATATTGAAATATTCATGGAGATCAAATTTTATATTTTTTTTGAATTGTTTTGCTATTTTTTAAATGGGTACAAAATTTTCTGATCTAATGATTTATGCATCATCCAAAACTAGTGATTTTATACCCTTCTAAAAAATAGCAAAAAAATTTAAAAAAATATAAATTTTGATCTCCAAAGATAGTTCAATGGTTTGGATCGTCCGTTTGAACTTTCAAATTCGAGATACGGACGCGAAGCACGCGAGGCTTTGTACTTCACGAAGCACCATAGCCTCTCTCTCTCTCTCTCTCTATATATATATATATATATATATATATATAGAATTAGGCTACGGTGCTTTGCAAAGCACAAGAGCGTTGTGTACTTTGCGCTCTATTTTCCATTTCAAGTCAGAAATGATCGATCCAAATCACTCAATCTAATCTCTATATCAAAATCTATTAGTAAACCAAATTTTATATTTTTTGAAATTTATTTGCTATTTTTTTGGATAGGGGTGAAATCGTCATTTTTGGATGAACCAGAATTCTTAGATCGAGTCATTTTCTCCTCATCAGAAAAAATAGCAAAAAAATTCTAAAAAATATAAAATTTTGTTTCATAATAGATTTTAATATGAAGATTAAATTGAATGGTTCGGATCGATCATTTCTGACTTGAAATGGAGAATAGAGCGCAAAGCACACAACGCTCTTGTACTTTGCAAAACACCGTAGTCGGACTCTCTCTCTCTCTCTCTCTCTCTATATATATATATATATATATATATTATATAGAGTTATGCTATGGCACCACGTGTAGTACAGATGACCCGTGTGCTACGTATCATTTTCTTCAAAATTCAAATGATTTATCCAATTCATATGCAAAATCTAGTTAGGATCAAATTTTATATTTTTATTTTTTTACTATTTTTAAATAGTTAAAAAATTACTCATTTTGAATGACTCATAACAATTAAATCAAGTGATTTTCAACTATATTAAAAAATAGCAAAACTTTTGAAAAAAAAATAAAATTTGACCCCGAACTAGATTTTCATATGAAAAATATTTTGACAAACGGTCCGTAGAATACGAGCAATCGTGCTACGCGTAGCACCGTAGCCTAACTCTCTCTCTCTCTCTATATACACTCTCTCATCATAATTATAGTATCTATATTCATTTTTTAAGGAAATACAGTTCAAATTTTTAGAACTATATATATTACTCTATTCCTTTGAAATATTGCCTCAGATTATATTTGCGATGGAAAACCCAATGGAGATTATAAATTATTTTTATTTTTGTGTTTATATTTATCCAAAAAAAAATGAAGAAATAAGGGTGATAATTCTTATGAATATTTTGATATTAATAGAAATTATCTTTTTATCAATACATTTCGTTTAGTATATAAATTCCTATATTTATTGAAGAAATTATAAAATTTATACTTTCATCTTCCGACTTAAATCATCCTATTAAATGTAATCTACTATATATTCTTGAAGCAAAATGCACAAACTTTTATAAATAATATTTGGAGATATATTGAAGTTGTAAACATGCAATACTCTCTAACTTTTATTTATTATATTAATATTTCTTATATAAAATTTTATTATCTATAGCTGCATCGATAGTCATTACAAGTCTTTCCACTAACAGCGCCCATCAGTCAAGTTAAATTTGCCAGTGACAATAAATAAAGAGAAGGACAATTAACCGCAGTTAATAAACGGAATCACATCCGCTGCCATATTTTCTACGGCACAATACTTCAATATGTTTTTTTTTATTTTTTTTATTTTTGTCTATGCCAGGAGGGATTCGTAAAAACACAAAGGATGGGATTCGTAAAAACACAAAGGATGGGATTCGTTTATGTTTTACTACAAATAACATGTTCATTAAATGCGAACTAAACTCAAAATAAAAACTAAATTATATAAACCACTCGCGATCTAAATCCTGATAAATTAAAATCTCGACTACACTACAAGTCACAACTATCAAAATCAAATATTCGATACAAAATTATTTACACTCGAAGACGGTTTTTTTTACTTTACTTGCCTCACTTAAGGATGCTTGCAAATAACAAGTTCCAACTGTCAAATATTATATAGCATGTCGGTAACTGATTGTACGAAGGAATTCAATTGTAATTTTTAATTAACTAGTATAGAATCCGCCCATTATACGGATTCTGTTAATTTTAAAAATATTTTTACCTAGCACAAATTTTATTCTAATTAAATGATATATTTTATTTAAATATAGTTAATATCTAAATCAATCACAAAATCTCTTAAATTTTTAAATAAATTTAATTTATTATTTAATAAAAATAGTGTATAAAATATAATAATTTTCTTTGCCGAGTAAGGTCATACAATTTATAGTTTTCTTCTTTACAATAAAATTTTACAATACTTGATATTTAATTATTTGATGTATAGCTTCTTCTTAGAAAATGAATATATTAAAAGTTAATTTTATTATAAAAATAATATATTTACTTACATATAATTTATATCTAAATCAATTATAAAAGCTCTTAAATTTTTAAATAAAATTAATTTATTATTTAATAAAAGATAATATATAAAATATATAATTTTTCTTTCTTTGAGTAAGGTTGTATAATGCGTAATTTATTTTTTTTATAATAAAACTTAATAATAGTTGATATTTAATTTGTTTAATATAAATTTTTTTATACCTCTTATAAATGCATGGTAAAATATAGCAAATGGAATGGAGAGGAAAAATGAGTTTGACTGAAATTTGACCCGTCAGTTTTATAAAATCAATCAATCTCAATTATAAATTGAATATAGATATTTCAGTCATTACACATTATCTGATAACATTAATGGACACATTCAATATATATACACTATTTATAATATATTATAGATAAAAATAACTTGTCGATGTGTATAGATGTGAACAATCAAACCAAAATATGTCGATTATATGATCAAATTACAAGCACTCATGCACATCATGAGACCTAATTATAAAGATAGTGTACAAAATATAATAATTTTTTTTGCCGAGTAAAGTCATAAAATGTGTATTTTTTTTTATAATAAAATTTTATAATAGTTGATATTTAATTATCTGGTGAGTTTCTTCTTACAAAATAAATATACTTAAAGTTAATTTTATTATAAAAAAATATTTACTTAGATATAATTTATATCTAGATCAACTATAAAAGCTCCTAAATTTTTAAATAAAATTAATTTATCATTTAATAAAAGATAATTTATAAAATATAATATTTTTTCTTTGAGTAAGGTTATATAATGCGTAATTTATTTTTTTTACAATAAAACTTAATATAGAAAATGGAATGGAGAGAAAAAAAATGAGTTTGACTGAAATCTGAACCATTAGTTTTATAAAATAAATCAATCTCAATTATAAATTGAATATGAATATTTCGATCATTATACTTTATCTGATAACATTAATGGACACCTCCAATATATACACTCTATATAATATAATATAGATAAAAATAACTTGTCGATGTGTACAGATGTGAACAATCAGACCAAAATATGTCGATTATATGATCAAATTACAAGCAATCATGCACATCATGAGACCTAATTAGAAATTTATAGAAATGAAATGACTTCTATGCTCTATAGTGGGGAAAATGAAAGAATATTAAAAATTATGATGGAACGAATCTTTTCCGGAGAAATAAGAATTTGATTTCGATGAAAATATTTAAAAAGAAAAGAAGGTCGTAATTAACAATTATATTAAAAACTAGATTATAGCCCGGCCCATTGTATAAACAAAGACAATGGCAAGATCCACTGGCCTCATTTCCACGGCGTATGATAAAAAACAAAAACAAAATAAACAGAAAGAAAAACCTTCGTTGCATGATTTTCAATGGAATACTACGAAAGCAAGTACAAACCATGCCTCATTAGCGTGAAAAAAGTATGGAGGACGTGTAGCTTGTGCAGTCCTCTTGAAAAGTTATTTACAGCATGGTTTGATATGTTAGGGAAATATAAATAAAAATCACATAATATAAATTTATCTAAGGGATCGATGCAATTTGCATTTTCCTTGGAGAGAGCAATATTGTGAACAAAAACTCAGTTTCGTTTATTTTCCTTCATTTTTCAAGAAAACAAACAACAATCATCTAAAATATAAAATGGACCTTTCATGTACTACTTTGTTTGCAAAGAATGATTGTATGAGTCATTGGAGAAAATTGAAAAATAACTTTTCTATTGTGTCCATTCAAGATAACATAATTTCAAACATTTTCTAATTGAAAAACATATCAAGTTTTAGCAAATTATGTACTTAAGACTAGATAACAGTGTTAATAAAAAGGAATTTTCAAACACTTTCTAATTGAAAAGCAAATATAAAATGATAACTAATTCTGTGTTTAAGGCTGAATAAAAATATTAAAAGAAGACTATATAACAGTAAGTAATCCCCTCTAAAAGATTATATCAATGAAAAATAGGAGATTAGATACCAACAATCCTATCCAAACAACTAAATAATAGTGTTGAACTATTAATTAGAAATAGGTGTTTAGATGAGACTATCACTGATCAAGAACCACTTCCTCTTTTTTGCTTTGAGCGCCTTGTGGGACTTTTTCTCTTCTTTCTTAACATCCTTAATTTTCATTGTTTGATCAAGAACCACTTCCTCTTTTTTGCTTTGAGCGCCTTGTGGGACTTTTTCTCCTCTTTCTTAACATCCTTAATTTTCATTGTTCCTATAGTCTGCACATTCCTTAGATTTCATGTTTTCCTCTCTCATAAAATACTGATAATTAGTTATTTAAATAATAGTAATAATCATAGTTTAGTTATATTATCATATCTGTTTAGTTCTCAAGACTGGTACTAAATAAAGAATCGTCATAAGACTTTATCAACATGAATAAAGAATCGTCATAAGACTTTATCAACATGGACAAAACAAAAGACTAGTTGGTTGGAAAAACAAAGCTAAGACAATACGTTACCTATTACTAGGATTTTATAGTTTGAATTATGGAAATTTTGATATTTTGTGCTATGTTGACTTTGTGATTTGATGAAACAATGGTAAATATCTCGTACTAGAATGTATGTGATTTTGAATGTAATTCATTTGGTATGACTAGTACTACTAAATAGATAGTTAATCATAGTTAAATCCCTTAGGTACTGAGATGTGGTACCAACAAACTTTTATTTCTAAGAAAACAGGTGTGTAAACCATGTCTTGTCTAAAAAATAACAACATTTTCGTGATATTTTTTATATAAGTTTGAGAATAAGAAAGACACTAAAGATTAAAAATAATACCTCATCAATCATCACTCTAAAATAATTCTGCTCCTTTTTTAGTCCAAATCAAAGTTCAAGAAATAAAAAGAACGTTTAACTCTTCTAAATTTTTGAAAACATTTTTCAAATTCTGTGTGATGAAATTTCTCTACCCAAGTGCAACACGGAGTCAATATGAGTTTCAAATATTACTAGCAGTATAATTTAAGAAATAACTGCAATTCATCATCAAATACCTCAAAAGTGGGGAGAAAAAAATAGACTTGACTAGATATCCATCTAGCACTGCATTTGGCGGTCAATGGATGTAAGCCCAAAGGCCGAGCAAATCTGAAAATCATAATCTTTCCAAACGAAGCACAGAGGCTCGTAAATTTTATCATTACTTAAAGTTACGACTAAGAAAAAGAATATGACCTTCTGACAATCAGCGTCGCATGTCCAATACAGAGTTTTACCAGTACTGTGTAAAAATTAATTCTTACAAAATGTTAACTCTGTAATATCAACTCAGGCTCTGTATATATTCATATTTATGTTTCAACATCAGCTAGCAGAGGCTGCTTTATGTGGTCCCATTTTTCCAACCTTTTCCTTGCCTTCTCAACCTAAATTTTCCAAATTTTGTGATGATATAGAAAGTTTACATTAGTAAAGTTGTGTGCAAATGGATTCATTTGGTTTAATCAACTTGATCATTTTAAGTTTGATAAAAGAACTTTAAGCTTGACCGCTGGAGATAATTACGCACCTCTTTGTTCCAATCAGTACGAAGAGTGATCCAAGTGAGAATAAGCGTTTGTATAATGGTGCCTCCTAACATACCTCCCCACAAACCCTGCAATCAGTTAATATTTGGTTTTGGTAACTTTTTTTTCTTTTTGCTTTTGTAAAATAATCCGAGCTTAATTTTCTTTTTCTAAAATTTCATTTATTTGCCATGTGAAAGAATAGATGGTGCACTTTAAGCTGTCATCGTACCTTTACTCCAAAGCCTAGTTTGAAGCCCAAGAGAGCACCAACAGGAAGTCCCACAAAATAATAGCATGCAACATTTATGTATGCTACAAGGCCTTGCCATCCACTTCCCACAGCCACACCTTCATATGTAAAATATATGTTAAAAACTAAAACAAAATAGTGAAAAATGCTCGGAAGTTGCAACAAATGTAAAGGTGGGAGTACCAAAATACCTTTTGCAAAGTCAGCAATACATTTCAATTGTTTCAGTTATTGGCTTCTCTCTGATTTAGTAAGCTCCGAGTAAAAACCAGTTTCAATCGCACACTTAAAACAATAATTGTTACATCATTTTCAATTATAATTTTTATTCTTTATCCATATAATATATGAGAAAGATTCTTAGCTTATTTTTTTTAGGAAAAATTAGTTAAATGCAACGGCAAAGTTTGAAAATTAGAAAAAATATCATTTCAAACTTCAAAATTAGTTTAATGCCGCTATAAACTCAAAATTAGTTTTTTGCCACTATAATTATATAAAATTGTAATTTTAATATTAAAACTATAATAATATGCTTAATACCTAAAATATGCTTCCACCCTCCCCCACCATCTTCCGTCTTCTTCCTCTCTCCCTCTCTGATAGGACTCTTCAAATTCTCATTCCATTGCGCAAAAGATACATATGTACAATCGGAAAGCAAAATAATCCATCCCAGCTGTTTCTATTATTTAAAATTCAACAGAGAATTCAAATCTGTTGTTATTGTCTTCCACCGAAGCAGCAAGAAAAGGGAAACATCACAAAAAAAAAAGATGAATACCTTTCTATTCGACCTAAATCAGAATCTAATAACTCTGGGCCACAGCCATATCAGAGAGGCTACTCAGCATCTGCTGATAGTTGGTGTGCCCTCTCTGATGATGTGACGAAGGTTGAATCAAAGCAGCAAGAGCACGCTTAACTCACTCACTTCCTTTGACTGATCCAAAATTTCCGAATTCATCATGGCTGATCTCTGAGCATTCCACTGAATTGGATTGACCAGAGCTAGGATTGGGGTTTCGCATCCCTTTGTGGAGCTTGCACCTGAAGGAACCAGGGTGAGTAGCAAGCGCATCACTGTTCTGGACCCAAGGGGTCTTAGAGGCATAATTGCACAATTTGAGCATTGAAAACAAGGCTGTGGCCAAAGAAGCACCCATGGACTTCCGCTACCCATAAAATTTCACAGTATAGATGCTTATAAGCAAGCTGATGGGAGGAAATAACCGGAGGGTGTTGGTGGATGTTGAGAGTGGTAGAACTGTCCCTAGCTGGCATCCAAGACGATCCAGGGTGAGTAGTAGGCGCATCTCTCTATCAGAGTGAGGAAGAGAGAAGGAAGAAGATGCGAAGATTGTGGGGAAGGTGGGAGGGTATTTAGGTATTAAATATATTATTATATTTTTAGTACTAAAATTATATTTTATATAATTATAGTGGCAAAAAATCAATTTGCTTGAGTTTCTGGCATTAAACTAATTTTCAAACTTTGCAGTGGCATTTAACTAATTTTCCCTATTTTTTACTGAAAAAAAATCATAAAGGCTCCAAAATAGCTAGTTATACAGGTATCAGCTTTTCTTATAACTAAATTCATGTTTTATATAAGTAGCCAGAACACTGTACCAGTCATGTCATTTACTATATTTTTCCTATACTAATTATGTAAATTTAACTCCTTACCAGACAAAACTGGCTGTACACCACTGACAACAATGCTAGTGGCAAGCAAGGGGCAGAGGTCAGAAACTGCACTGGCCACAACCTCTCCTCCAGTGAAAATGTAGCTGATTTTATCCCTAAAAATCATTATGAGAACAGCAATAAGCACAGAAATTATGGAAGATACAACTGTTGCAACTGTTGCAGAGAATGCCGCAGATCTTGCATTTCCTGCACCAAGTTCATTGCCAACTCGCACACTGGAAAGAAGAAATTCAGTGAGTGAGAGTGAGAGAGTGAAAAAGTTTTTTCATACTTGACAGCCTCTGCCAAGATTTCAAACAAGCAGTAGTAATTTAACACTCTGCACTATTGAGGGTTAAATTGAGGTAATATTGGGTTGTATAAATTGACTTTTTTCCACACAATTGACAGTGTGTATACTGTACAGTGAGATTAGGAACTAACCTTGCAGCTGCATTAAACCCAACTGATATCATGAACTCCCAGCCAATAATTGATGTGCTGCACCATTGATTATTTCTAGTGTTAGCAGCTTGTGTTACATATTGGAAATAATTGGTACATGGATTTTTCAAAGGAACAAAAGAATTCTTAAAATCTAATAAAAAAATAATCTGTCATAATTTCAAAAGAAACCATACCAAACAGTTAGTGCATCAAGAGATAATTCTGGATTCTCAAGCATACCAGCCAGGAGGACTAGTATCTGAAAGTACCATGTCTCGAGGCACAACATCACAGCCGATGCAGTTGAAAGCTTTAGGAAATCTGGCAAACCCGTAAATGCCTGCCATGTGAATCCGGTCCATGTGGACTTGCACTTGGGGCTCTTAACAATATACATAAACTGGGCCCCCACATAGACCCACCAGCTGAGGCTAAGCACCAGAGAGGCCCCCACAAGCCCAAATCCTAACTTGAATACCACAACCCAACTCACCAGCAAATGGAAGACAAATGTTGCTACAAGAATGTACGCACTTGGTGCCACAATACTCTGAGCTTGAAGGAACTTTTGGAGTGGGAAGTTTGCACAATACGCGAAGATTTGAGGGATCAATCCATAAACATATAATGCAGCTGCTTTTGATATTTTGGGGGATTCACCAAGTAATGTCAGAATCGGCTCCGACAGAACATATATTATTGTCAGGGGTATACCAGTTACCATTAGGATTACTGTCGACCGTTGTAAATATACTCCAAGCATCTCGTATTTCTCTGCACCATATGCCTGACCGCATAGTGTTTCTACAGCACTCCCCATTCCTAGCTGCCGGAAGTAGTCATAATTCATTTTATTAGTTGAAATAATTGATTTCATAAAACCCGCAATAAGTATTTGTAGTTACTGGTAATTGACCCAATCACCCAAGCAATTCATACAAAATATTCATGAGAAGCACAAGCAGAAAAAGTAGTACTGTAGCCAATTTAAGTTATTAATTGTTACAAAATTATCAGATTCCGACGAATGCAATGAATAATAAGTACAAGCTGTAGCACGGTAATAGGCTAATCAAAAGCATTCCACTGAACCAGACAGTCACTGTTCTGATACTTGCTATAATATATAATCTGACATTAATCAAACAGGCCTTGCGGACTTCGGCTATTTAGCCCAAATACTCAACCCGTCCATTTTGTATGCTCATATGGGCCGAAGCCTGAAGGAGTTCATTAGACAATGCACAACTTCCAATAGTATTGACTATTTGACTGTAATGTCCCTTCTGTCCTTCACTGACTCTTCAATGAGTCACGTGTCAGTGTCACGTAAACGGAGTGGACCCATCGGTGAAAGGGGACAAAGGAAAAGCCGAGAAAGCTTTGGCCTGGAGCATTTAACATGAATGCAATATTACTTCGGATCCTCTGTGTTTGAAGTATGAAGATTTCTCTGTACATGTATCACTGACATGTGGGTTCACTGGCTCTCTTTTAGTTCAGAGGCCATATCGCTAGTTACATTCTTTTTGTGGTCCCTAGTTTTCAATCATCACTCATCAGTCTACAAAAGGCATTTGCTTAATTGCTTGTACCTCGTAGATCAGACATCCACACTCTTTAAATAATTGAATCCTACCTGCTCTCAACGGACTCGTGAGTCATGACTCGTCTTGTCTTAGTTGAAACGTAATCATTATTAATTTTTACTGGTTCATAGCCAATTTAGTGGTAAAATAATTTGATTTCTTACTTAAGTATAAACAAATACAATTTCAAATTACCTACGAATCCTCTGTTATTAGTTATTAGTATTACCAAGGACAATTTACTATACATCACAATTGATTAATTTTAGAAAATCTTATTTTGTTTACTACAAATTAAGAATGTGAAGAGCCAAAATTAGTTCCCTTGTTTCTTCAAATCCAATTTTTACTTCACATCATAATAACTGAGTTCCTGGAACAAACAACCAACAAAAGAGGGAAAAAAATGTCATACCAGAAGACCATAAGCAAAGACTTGAATGCCATTGTTTCCGAGAGCAGCAGCCGCGAACTCGAGGTTGCCGAGGTGGCCGCAGAATGTTTGAGAAGCAATTGACATGACACTGATCATCATGTATACGACCACTGCCGGTGTCGCAAGGGGCATCAGCAGCTGCATTTCGATAAATGTCGCCACACGCATTCGCCCAAACCATGTTTTTGTGTTGTCACTGAGCACAATCTCGAGTTGGCCTGAGGACCCATGATCTTGATCTACTCGAGGTAACATGTTAAGTTGTTAAATATGGTAAGCTCTTTTTGATGGAGAGGAGAGGGGGTTGTGGGTTTGGGGAGGTATTGATTTGAGTTCTGAGCAAGAGAGGCTCTTCCCACTTCCCAGAGAGGGTTGGTGGAGTTGTTCTTTCACTTGTTTCTTTTACAGAGGAGACGAACATTAATCGCCGTCTTTTTTTTTTTTTTTTTTTTTTTTTTTTTTACAAATTTGGTGCGGTTGACAAGGTCAATTAAAAATATGGGTACGATAAATAAAAAAATCAATATATGAATCAATTGCTCTTGATCATTTTTCTGATTAATCGCATGACAAGTTACATTATAATTGCTATTTCACCAAAAAACGACAACCGCTCTAAATATTAAAACACTTACCAAAGTCATTGTCAGAAACAATCGTAAACTGAGAGATGTTTTTTTTTATTTAGTAGCTATGATAATATTCTTCGGATGAAAGACTGTATGTTATAAATTTAAACACGATAAATATTTTTTGCGAATGTTTAAAAGTGAAAGTTTAAACTTCATTTTTATTGGGGGGAAACCAAAGAATGTAATGGAAGTCATAAGGCACCTAATGTTTTTCTAAATCATGTGACAGGACGATTAATAAAGAACTAAATTAGTAATTATGGCCAGACAACACAAAGATGATTATTATTGTTTACAAAGTTTATTCTGGGTTGGTCGGTGAACTGTCATTTTTCATATTCCTGCCTGATCTTACGTGTTTATAGTTGTTTTCAATTTTCACTGTGGTGTTTTAGAGTTGAAGTGACGTGTTATATATTTACGGTTTGGTAATATGAAATTTAAGAGATTAAATGGTATATAAGAATACTAAAAATCTAAAAGTAAGAGATACAAAATCGTTTTATATTTTAATATTCAAGTTTAAATATATAGCGTAATACAAATTAATTCAATTCTCATAATAATATAACAATTAAAGAAAAAAAAAAAATTAAGCAAAAAATACAAGATGTGGTGGAATTTGGCATACAACATCTACATCTCTGGCACCTTCAACCTCCACAACAATTGGGGTTAAACTGAAATACTTAAAATTGATGTATTATAAATGTAGAACTTGATTTTTTACATAAAAAATGAACTGTCAAATCTAACAGTAAAAAAAAAAAATGAGTACATGATAACACACTGAAAAAAAGTTATAATACACTCAAAAGAAGATGAGTGACAATAAATTTAAAAAAAATTATCACATGTGATTAAGTTAGGATAATGAAAAGAAACTAGATCGAGATTAAAGTAATAACTTAGCTTATCAAATACTATCAATCTATTGAGTTTATCTCTCTCACTTAAAATATGACTAATGAGCTCTCATAAATTTAGATTTAGTTGTGTGGAACAAGTTGTTCGGAGTAAGAGAGTAACTTTTTTACGTAGAACTCCTGAATCTGATAAGAAATTAACTTTCAGCTTTAGCCGTTACTAATGGCTTGTGAGCCGTTATAATAACTTATTAAGGGTGGCGTTGTATTTTGAATCTTGAAATGTTAAATTCTTTGCTATATGTATTACATAATCGTTATAACGGCTCGTACCATTGTAATGGGTCCAAGCTGTTGTGATAAAGATAAACTCTGGTTCTTTTGAGATCATTTTCGATTTAGCAAAAATTTTTGTGATGATTTTAAGTCGTTATAACAACTCCTGAGTCATTATAACGACTCGAGACGCAAAATGAATTTCTTATTATTTAAACTCAATTTATCTTAATTAATTCATTTTAATTTGAGTCTAATTAAATCTAAGACTAATGTAGTTTTAATTTAGCTCTTATATCTCATCATTAACTTTCATTTTTGATATTCTTGTGCACTTAAATCATTTTGTATTATAATGTATCTATATAATAAAAAAATTGTAATATAATTAAAATATTTTTTTCGCACTATATGATGTCATATATTGTTATGTTTAGTTATAGTTAGACACATTTATTTAGTTATGATACAAAATAATATATAAAAATTTCATCAAATTTGTAATGTTTTATTGAATAAATTGTCATGTCAAGAAAAACTGAGCCGGATCAGATCAAACGGTCTAAGGTAGACGAGTAAAATAATTTTAGATCTGATGGCATGAGCCAGACATTGGCGGAATTACACAGAGGCCAGTCGGGTCACAGGATCCTACTCAAATTTTAATAATCTTGATTATACATTAAATTTTTTGATGGATTAAATAGATTTTTAAGTAATTAAAGAATAAAGACCCCACTAAAATGTATAATAATTCTAAAGAGGACCTCATTGATCCATTTTATTCTCTTTAATTTCAATTAAAGTTTAATTTCAGCTCATTTCAAAATATAATGACCCCACTAAAATAAAATCTTAGTTCCACCACTGAAGCCAGATAGGACAGATCATGATTTGTTAAGAACGGGCTTCAAAATTATCAAGTAGTCCGCCTAGCTATCCGATCATTGACATTCCTACTTTGAGGTGATATGTATCTAACTTTTCGTATAAAAATACAACGCATCTATGTAATGTAATAATTAGTGACGTAATTAAAACAAATTTTGGCTTGACATGATGTCACATATTGTTATCTTTAGCCATGGATTACTTATTATTTTCACAGTTTTTTTTTTACTAAAAATCTTTAAATATGTGAAAATTTTAAACACTCATTATAAAGCAAAGAAAAATGCCAAAAAATGAAAAATATATTTCACGATGATATTTATATTTAGAAAAATTTGAATTAATGATTGCATGACTTTACCTGACCATATAAGATGTCGTAGCTTAATGTGTCGTTAACATGCCGGGATGCTTCATAAAGATGTCGTACCTAACCTCAACGTATTGATATTTCCTCATAGAACAAATAATTCCTAGCCATTTTTAATTTGTTATTTGAAACAAGGGGGGTCATATATATAACCCTACCTTCATTCGAAAATAAAATTGTTATTTGAAGGTAGAGAACAATTAATATTTCCGCAGTAGAGAACAAAAAAACTTAGTTTTCATCGTTAATTTTAGAAAAAAAATGAAGGTCATAATTAATAAGTATATTTCATTAGAAAGAAGATAGGAGACATTATTGATTTTTCTTCATAGTTTGTAAAACAAAGCAGACGATATATTATAAATTATTTAAATTCTCAACATAAATAAGTGCCAACAACCTACGAGACTTTTGTAAAAAAAGAAGAAGAACAACGCCACATTTTTGCATCATCACAATTCCACTCTCCTAAATCATGACATAGACATGACCCAACCACAACTATCTTACAAAATCAACGTCTTTAAAACCTCCCTGTAAATTGTTAACAAGAAATAAAAAATATATATTCTTCTTCACTAAGAAACAAACAAAAAAATCCCAAACAAAAATGGCAATTGCTCTCAAAAACCCTCTGTGGACCGCAACAATTTTACTACTAGTAATATACAGCATGAAGGGGACAACAGCAACAGTTGATTGCACAACAGTAATATCTCTAATATCCGGATGCTCAAATTTTGTAGAATTTGGCGACCCAGAACCAGCGCTGGGAACACCGTGCTGTGAAGGAGTGACAAACATGTACAAAGTTGCATCTGATTCAATAGAAAACATGAGGTCGACATGCAATTGCATGATGGGATTCATCACAATGTATGATCCTAATGCAACTGCAGTTGCTCGCCTGCCTGGTCTCTGTGGGGTTTCTCTTGGGTTCACAATTGATCCTGCAACTGCTTGTGATGCGTAAGATATTTATACCTTCTTACTCAATTTATATATGAAGTGCTGTGATTTTCTGTGGCACTGCTGTCTGTGGGGATTTTTGTCACTGGATAATGAGGGATATAATTAAACAACTCGAAGGTTTTTCTGACATAAAATTCGGGAAATTCCACAGTAACTGGATTGTTGATCATGTATATATAATAATTTAAATTTATATGGACACATTTCATATAATGAAATCCTGATCAAATTTTAATCGCATGCCTTTATGGTACAAAAAAAAAGGATAAAGTAAAACAAAATACTTATTTCATTTCTTCATTAAGTGATTTTGTGCTTATATATTTTTTTATTTTGTTGCAGCATCCCTTGACGTCACGACATTTAACTGCCTCCGCATGGCTTCCTTCAAATAGAATAATGTCATATTTCTTTTGTTAATTAAAATTTGACCAGTATAATAAGTTCTGAAATTATTGCCGACTACCTTTGTCTTTTTTTTTTGGCAATGGTTTGAATAAGTTATTATAGGGAATACTCTGTTTCCGATCTGAGAATCGCAATTTTAATTTAAAGTAAATAATTTTGTCCGTTAAAATAAATCCGTATTATGAGAAAAAAAAAGATTTTAAAAAATATTTAACGGCTCTTAAAGAAGGCTACTATTTAACAATTTAACGTTAAAATGTGATTACACAGCCGTTTAATCATAAAACGGACAATAATTTTACACCTACCTTTTACATTTAAAAAGACTAGACCATGCAATCTCATACCAACATATTTAATAATTAAACTAAATTAATATTTATAATAACAATTAAAATACTTGGAAATTAAAAATCTTTACATTCAAAAGATTAAAAGAAAATAATTTTAGACAATAGTGAGAAATGTTTAAGGTTCTTAATCATTAATTGCATGGAAAAATTTTATCGTGGACTTCTAAACTATTTGAAATTCAGTAATAAGTTTTAATGAATTTTAACAGATTTTAACGATTTAAAGTGTTAAATCATAAATAATCAGTTAATCTTTCACAAATACTTGACGTCTAAGCATCTTAGGTGGTAACAAACTAGCATGACCTCCAAGAGATCATGAATTCAAACTCTTTATGAGCACAAAATGAAATTTATAAGATACTCTCGTATTTCTCTAAAAAAAATGTATCTCAAAACCATTTTAACGGTTTAAAAGAAGTTTAAATTCCGTTTTTTTAAAAGCTTGAAAAAAATGCATGAGAATTCATAGTACCTTGGAAGAAACTAAAAGGATTTTACATAAATCTTGATCCAATTATACGGATAACTCTCCCACTCAATAGTTGATTATACTGTGAACGCAATAATAAATCTGTTAGTTGCAACAAAGCCAACAATACTTTTTTACATAAAAGATGAGTAACCTTTCAAATTTGTATTCAATAAATTTGATTAAATTCATTAAGTTCTTTAAACTTGTACAATAAAAATATGGACTAATTATGTTTTTTGGCGACAACATGAACTCGTCCATTGCAAAAATTTAGATGAAATATCAAAAATGGGACCAGATTTGATTTGAATTTTGCTAAATGTTAATAAAATTCGGATCTACAGCCTACTTTTAGTGGGTCAAGTTAAACTTCGATGGAATAAAATTCATTGTCCTTGACACATATATATTATAATATTATTTATATGGAAGACGGGGCTGAGTCAGAAATGATCGATAGAGAGTGGTCGGTTCAAATAAATATAATATTCGGGTTAAAAATATTATTTTTTATCATACAATTTTTATTTTTGAATGAAGTCTGAAGTGAACAGTTTCGGCATCGATCTTGAATCCGCCCCTGAGAAAATTTTAAATGTGTTATGTAAAAGGCCCAACATGTAGTGGACTTAATTAGGCTATGCGCGAGTATTTGTAAAATGGGCTTATGGCACCACATGCGCCGTGTTTATGTGTGTTGGGCCTCAAACAAAAAAATTGAAAGAAATTGAGATGATCTGAACATGATAAAGGTCAAGTCAACGCCATGGGATCATGATCCACTATGTATGTGAGCTGTTCGATCAATTTGAATCAATTCGAGATTCATGCTGATTTGAATTTCAAAATGATTGTATGGTTCATATGCTGCGCTATATGATACTATTCAACAGTGAATAATAATACTATACATAATATATTACAGAATAAACTCATTACACGAATAATTAATATAACATAAATAATAAGTTGGCATCATCTCCCAAAATAAAGTTTTCCTCATTTCTTTTTATATTTTTCTGGAAAAGAGCCAATAAGAAAATGCCGGTTGTCAGTCCTTTTGACGATTTAAAGGTACATTTAAGATAATAACTAGTTTCCGTCCATATCTCCAATTGATCATTAAAAATATATTATAGTACGATACCGTAGTAGTTGAATTATAACAAAATTTGAGCTACTTCATATTAACAATCTTGAATTCCTCTCATAATTTTTCAATGATATAAACATGTATGAATTCATAAATTATTAATGTTAAATTCACATCCAAAAAACATATCAGTAATTAATTATCTCTGATATAATAACATTCCTGTAGTTAAATTAACTTTATCTGTAGGATTTGCAATTTTGTAATTTTCCTAGTATATCTCCATGTAGGGTTGAATTGACGAGAAAATATTTAATATCAGTAATTGTACTATCATAAGGGCAAGCTATGTAAGAAACAAGTTCTTTTCAACAAATTTAGAATAAAATAAACTAAAGTAATATTGTTTCGCCTGACTCTAATAGACTATATTCGCATCGATAAAGTCCATGTATACAATGAATTGATACGCCGGCTGATGCTGTTATGCATTAATTATTAGTATCAACCAAGCTGATGCAAATAAGTTATTGTATCGCCTTTTTATACGATGCTAATAGATTTTGTGGGTGGTGCTAATGATAATAGTCGATGATGCCAATGAATACTTACCAGTGCAAATGACTCTATTCCCTGTAGTGAAATATGTCGAGAAAATTTACACCTTTTCAATTCTTTTATTGCCTTTCGATCAATTGGCCAGAAGAATTCTCGAAACGCGCAACATAAGCACTAGAGAGTGAGGTTACTAATTATATAGAAGAAATATTTTATTATCCGGCTTATGCGTTCCTGAAGGAGTGGAGGGACGGATTAATTGCAATTTCCAAATTTGATACACGAAGCTAATACATAAACTTGGGTCTACACTCTACAGTCGTTAATAGTTTGTTTGTTTTTCTTTATTTCTTCGTCTTTATGAATGTACTGATGAGACAAATCCATGAAGCAAATAGAAAGGTTTTGTATAGGATAGGCATAAATAGAATTCATAACCACATTTCACTGACTGATATTTTTTAATTTTTCATAAACAAATTGGACAGCACTAGCCATTCTCATTACAATCCATACATCTCAGTATCCTTCCTTTAAAAGTAATTCAAGTTTTCATATAGAACACATGCTAATAAAATTAAGTTTCTAACATAATGATATTGACAGCTTATAAATAATTCAATTTGAAAAAACAAAAAAAAAATGAATTGCAATAAGGAAAAAATTCACATTTTTTTGTGACAGTACAATAAATTAGAGAAGAGATTAAAATTTCAAAATGCTCCAATCATCACATCGAGCGGAAAACGAATAAGGAATGAAATGAATAAAAGAAAATATGAATCGTCTCATGACTCAATTAATACACTTTCCTCTTTTCTTATTAAATATAATTATATTAGACTATTAGCTAATAATTATTTAATTTAGATGCATGGAGATCAAGAGGTGTAGTCCATATGTTAATTCATATTATATGTTACAGAATTAGGACGAACCAATATAAATATTTATTTAAAATATTAAAGACTTATCTTTTAGTGTTATATATAAAACTTAGGGGTGCCTGGCACCCTGGCCCCTGCTAGTGGTTTGAAGACGGTCCGGTCCGGTTTAATTCGGACGGTTTACGGTTCGCACGGTCCACGGTTCACGGTCTCGTACGATTTAAACGGTCGGTCCTAGATGGTCCAAATTCAAAAAAATCGAACTCATCCCACCGTTGGCCCCCGGGGCCGGACCCCACGGGACGGTCCACGGTCCGGTCCGATTTTTTTTATATAAATTGGGAAAATTAATAATTATAATTTTTAACTAATTCAAATTATTATTTTTAATTGTTTAAAAATCTAATAGTACTAATAAATTAAAAAAATTGCAAAAAATAAATTTCAGAAAATTATAAAAAATAATAAAAGTTGAAAAATAAATTTATTAATTTTTAAATAATAATTTTCATTGAATTAATTATGTATTTTTTAATAATTTAAAAATAAATAATACAAAAAATGGGGGTCCGGTCCGGTCCCGGTCCCGCATGGTTCATGGTCGGTCCATGGGTCTACATGGGACGAGTTGACACGGTCCATTTTCGGATGAAGGGAGAATCGATCCACCGTTGGATCAGACCGTGGTAGGGCACGGACAGTCCACGGTCCAGCCACGGTCCGGTCCTGTCCGATCCATGGTCACGGTCGGTTCGAATGAAGTTAGATCGTCCGATCCATTTCAAACCACTAACCCCTGCCCATCCCCTCTCCTTCCGCCCCTGATATCAGCTCTATTCTGTGTTCCGTGTTCATAGATTATTTGTTACTAAATATGTAATTCGTATTCGTAAAGAAAAATATGCATCTAAAATGCCCTCACATTTCCTTATAGACTCTTGCATGTCGTTTTTTATTAGAGGTGGCAATCGGACGAGTTAGGTTGGGTTTAGGTTCGGACGGGTTGAGTTGGGTAAGTTTGATCAAAAAATTATCGGGTCACAGGTCGAGTTCGAGTCAATCTGATTCCGGATGGGTCGGATTTTGGGTCGAACATTGTCGGGCTTTTTTGGTTTTAGGTAATTTCGGGTCGGACTAGGTCGGGTTTTAGATTCTTAATAGCTTAGGTCATCTCAGGTTTCGGGTCATTCAGATCTAGGTTGGGTCGGGTTCAGGTTATTTGATATCAAGTAGTCTCGATTTTTAGGTTATTTTGGGTCAAGCCTGGCCATGTTGGGTTCTTTTTAGTGATGTTTTATTTTGGATCGGGTTGGATTTCAGATCGTCAGATTAAATATTTTTTTTTTGAGAAATTCATTTTAGATAATGTTAGGTCTAGATTATCAATTATGTTATAATCAATTTGACTTTCAAATAATATGAACATAATTAATTAATTTGGGTCTAGTTAGATTAGTTCTAGTCAATATACTTTATTTATTTTATTAACAAACATAAAATATGTTACTTACGATAATTCTGATTAATAACATTAATTTTTATGATAATTTTAATTCACAACATATAAATTTTGATTAATAGACATTATTATTATGATTTAAAATGTATTTTTTTATTTCGGTATAAATTTTATATATATATATGTAGGTAATTTTTTAATTAAAGTTATAAAAAATATACGTGCAACTGTTTGTATGTGTTATACTTGATAAAAAAATATTTTTTTATCTGTGTTAAAATAAATTGATAATTTATCATTATTTATGAAGCTCATGCTTAACTTTGTCCTCCTCTAAATATGTGCTTAACTTGTCCTCTCTCAAAATAAATTGGTAGTCAAGTACAAATTGATTTTATAAAGAGAAGTTTAATATTTATACGGTATAATTTTAAAGTAATTAGATACATATATGTAGCACAAGTCGAGTCGGGTCGGGTTTCGAGTTGTGTAATCTTGGGGCATCTCGGATTTTGGGTCGTTTGGGTTCGGATTGAGTCGGGTGTCGGGTCATTTGATGTCTGGTCATTTGATGTCGGGTCATCTGATCTCAGGTCATCTTAGTTTTGGGTCATTCAGTTTCGGATCAGGTCGGATTTTGGGTTGTCTAATCTCATGTCATCTCGGGTTCTAGATATTTTGGGTCATGTTCGGGTTAGTTTGATTTTCTAAAAAATCAGATCAAATCGGTTTCAAATCCAGACAGATCAAACATATTTTCGAGATCGAATCGGATTTTGCCATCTCCATTTTTTTATCATGAAGCCACTCTTCCCCAAATACGCTCTAAGATCTTTCTTTGTCTGAAAATGACGCGCAATTGCAGAAACTGTTGGAATTAGTTTAATACCTTCAATCATTTTAATAATTTTATGGATATATATGTGATATTATTGTATATTAAATTATGAACTTGTAATTAATAAATATATGTCATGAACATTGAATTCTTAATGTGCAGAAAATACATTTACAATTTTTATTGTTTAGTGTTGAATAAAATATTATAAAATTATATATTAATATTACAAAATTATTAATCATCACAAAACACAATTAACACATATATAATTGTCAAAAACTAAATACTCAAATGATTATAAAGTTTTATTTCATGAAATACTTTGACCAAATGGATCTATCCATTTCTTGTATAAATGGAGAAGGATAATAATGATATAAAATCTGTTGGCCCATTGAGTACTTAACCTGATGGCATGTTGAAAGTAACTGAATATCATAAAATTTACTGGATGTTGACAAATCCGCTGGCCACAAAACTATTAGCTCATTTACGGTTGGCTACTTGATAATTTGTCATTATAAGCAAATGCATGGCATGAGATAATTGGTCATTATAAGCAAATGCATGGCATGAGATAATTGGTCATTATTATAGTCGGGTTATATTATTTTATTATTTTTCTTGTTCCGATCTGATCCCGACCCGATTATATTCGGGTCAAAAAATCTTGACCCATATCTAACCCGATCGGGTTATGGGTCGACTCGACTCGTATAAAATAATTAAATATTTATTAAATATTTTTATATTATTTTAAATAATTAAATATTAATTAGTTTATAATTAATCTTAATTAGTGAATAGTTAATATATATTTAAGATTTAATTAGTACTAAATCATAAAATTACTTAAAAAATATAATTAATCGGGTCGGGTCGGTCGGGTTGATCCAAACCCGACCCGACACGATTCGGATAAAAAACATTAGATCCATACACGACCCATTTATTTTGGGTCATATCAAGTCGGATCGGATAAGGATCGGATTAGGTTAACCCATTGGGTCGGTTCAATAATTGACACCCTGCATGTGTCGAATAAACATTGGTTGTAAGTAGCCATATAAAATTATGGTTTTATATAATAAAATATATTTATACACAGTTATTCATAAACATTTATAGATATATATTTTTGAAATTAGATAAAAAAACATTCAGACTTCCAACATTGTGGTTATTTCTTTTAATTTTTTTCATTTAATTTTGAGAAACAATATTATAACGATTAAGAAACTCAGTAATCAATAAAGTTGTGTATCTCTAAAAGTTCAAATTAATAGAATTTGATATTTTTAAATTAAAATTAAATATTCATTACAGGTGATTTTTGAATTTAGAACCTTAGTCCATAATAAAATTAAACTGTAAGTTCCATCGCAAGTAACCGATGAGAGCTTTAATTTACAATCTTGAACCTCATTTTCCTAATGTTGTATTCTATCGATACGGATCCGAGAAAGAATAAAATGAATAAACTTTCTAGGATTGTAGTGCAAAATGTTGCTCTGAAAAGGAGAGCAATCTGTGTCCGCCCAACTACTCTGAGATGGATGACAAACAGAAACATTCATAGAAAACATGATGTCAAAGAATAAAAAAGGGAAACATTGATAGAATACCGCGTCAAAATAACATCAAGGTTCTACACAAGAAATAAATGTACATACGTGGCTACTTCTGATTTGCTGACTAGAAAATGATATTATCTATCGAGGTTCATGGAACCTCTTACCTTGCAATAATTGGGTTAAGCCCTAAATCTGTCTGCCAACTACTTCTAATAAAGAGATAGTTCCAAGTCCAATCATAAATTTTCAATAAAAGAAAATATTGCATTGCTAATTTTCTCAAAAAATATATTGTTATGAACCATTTTTGAGAAAAGTGAAATACCCCAATATAGATATATAGAGAGAGATAAACTATTGTGAAAACGTTTGTATTTTAGAAAATGGATCAAAAAATATTTTTTAAAATCTCAAATATTTTAATTTATGATTTTCATTAAATCTTTCATATGAAAATCTTTTGGAATGCAAAAAAATTTAGAGCATTTTGATTTCTTTAATTCACTCTTTTATTTTTTTTTGAAAAAAAAACAGTCCTAAATAAAATAAATAAATATTCAATGTTTGTGTTATTTTTTTAAAATTTCAAAAGAGTGGCTTAAAAACTCAAAATGCTCCAAATTTTTGTATTCAATAAGATTTTTATATGAAAAATTTAGTAAAAATCATAAATTAAATTTTTGAGATTTTAAAATATAGTTTTTGATCCGTTTACATATCGACTGAAATACAAACGTTTTCACAATAGTTCATCTCTCTATGGAAATAATCTTTATTCTAACAATTGTTGTATGATTTTGCGTGTCAACTGATATCGATGAAATCGAAACTAATTAAAAATTTAAACAAGTATATCCGCGGGGAAAAAATAGTCATGACTCCATCTCTATGGCTAAAGTAATATTTAATTAACATCTCACACAACAATAATTCTATAATAGAAAGTTAGCTTGCAAGTTGCAATGCCTCTACAAGAAGTATACACTTCTATTCCCAACAAACGGATCGGAGAAGATAATAGTTTAAGCGATCTTATATTATATCTAACAAAGCAGAGAAAACAAAACTATACTTAATAATTTACATAATAAAATAAATGAGTGAGAGTCCTCAAACCTATTAGCAATTAACAAATAAACAAATATAAAAAAGAGAGAAAAACTCCAAAATAACCACAAACAAAATAAAAAATTATAAACAAAATTAATTAATAACTCCGTGCCCGGTGGTCCGGCAAAGAAAAGCAGCCAAACAACAGCTGTTCCGATCTCGCCGTAAATTCAACTATACATACAACATGAGCGTCAATTCAACTATACAACACAAGGCTTTCTGTTCTGCTGCAAATCTGAAACCATCCAAGCCCGGCAACTACTCAACAATCTCAGGTATGCTCTGCAACCCGGGTCGCCAGCATTGCCCGATTCTATGCCTCACCCGAGGGGTCTTTGCAGTTTCAATAAGGCTTGCCAGCACATCCTGCACAGGAAGACCCTTGCTCTCGGCCTGCCTCAGCACCTCTGCCAGCTGCTTCTTAGTGATTTTGATTCGCACCTCGTGTGTCGGTTTCATTGACTTTGTTGTTGTAGCAGTCGATGATTCTGCAGAGGGATTGAGAAGTTGTCGCTCTGTGCCTCCTGTGCTTGTTGGTTGATCCTCTTCTTGAAATTTCGGTGATTGAGTGTAATGCCGAGGGTTTTCGGGTTCTAAGGAGTCCCATTCACCATCGTCCACCCATGAGACGACTCGTTGGAAGGTTATGCAATTGCCCATCCACCAATGGGGATATCCAGATTTAAGATTCTATTTATCCAGAACCTTTTGTATTTGAGGATGCTCTGTTTTTCTCTTGAATTCAGCTTGGGGCAAAATGCGATCTCTGTTTTTTTTCTCTTTCGAGTTATGGTTCTGTGTTGGAGGACTACCAGGGAAGAGAAAGGTTCCGGGGCGTTGAGTAGTTGGTAATAAATAGAGAGAGAGAGAGAGATGAACTGTACGGCCAATGGAAGGTCAGAACATAAAAGGTTAATGCCACGCCAGTTGGATAACAAAATTCCGACGTGGCACGACAAACTGACATCAGCAGCCACGTCAAATCTGTGCCGAGCTAATCCAGTTAAAATTGCGTCAAGATGCGTGCAGTTCTGATGCAGGTACCTTGATCCGGCGGTTGAGATTTCGAGCAGTGGTTGACGTAGTATGAACGCAGTTGAAAAGTGGAATCAAAAGAACAGAAAAGGACACTTTATCGACCTCGGTCATGAATTGACCTCTCCAGTAAAAGAAACTGGAAAGGATAAGCATCGCATGCTGTATGTATACTCTCCCCGATGGATTTATTTCAAATCTCACGGTTGGTTTGAGCAGGAGAGGAATTGACGGCTCAGATCTTGCCCATGGAAATACAGAGGGTATCAGGATTCAGGGGATCGGGAAAGAGAGGTGTGAACGCATAATTTTGTAGGGAATCTATCCATCTATTCGCATTCTCTTCTTAATTCCATGGCCTCGAAGCACTTTTGTGGATACTTCTGTGCAGGTCCTTAAACTATTCTGAAATTTTACAATTAGTAAATATCCCAACTTCGTAAAACCACTAAACCCAGTTAACTGAAAAGCAAAGCAAAAGTATTTTCTGGACCTGGAGGCTAGGGTGCCAAATTTCCAATCTTGTTCGCACATAAAAAAAATTATATATAAATGTTATAAATAATATTTAAATTTTCTTATTTTGTAGAAAGAATTTTTTAGTTCGTAAATTTTCTTTAGACATGATAGCACACATTAAAGTTAAAAATTTACTCACTGAAATATAAACTTGTATGCAACATTTTACAACTGTTTTTGCAAAAATTTGTTATTCTAACTTCCATCTGTGTGTTTTCTGAAGATCAATAATTACTACATAGAATGAATAACATAGATATATGCAACGTCGGATGTTATCAATAATAAATTGTACTAAGGTCTATTTAAAATTCAAATGATAATCTACAGTAATCTAAAGACTTTTCAAACTGCTAAAGTACAAACAACTAAAATTTTGAATTGCTTTTTTTTTTATCATTAGGAACTTCTTTCTTTTATTTGAAGTTCATAAATTCCACAAGGTGTCAGAGACGAAAGGCGCAGTCAATGCGCAAATGGTTAAAATCGTCTGAGACGTAAAGCGCACAAAAAATCGTGCGCCTGAGTAATTTAAGACGCATAATTATATTTGATATAATTAATATAATAAAATGCTTGATAAAAACAAAATTGATCTAAAAATGCATTATCATTAACTTTATTTATTATTTTTAAATAATATATAATATCTTAGAATATAAAAATATAAATAAAATACTTGAATTTCATTTCAAATAAAACAAAAATATGTAATTAAAAGTTTGCATTATAATTTAATATTCTAAATATTTAATATCGAAATCTCAATATAACATGATTAAACTTCGATTATATTTCACTGCAACTGTTATAAAATATAAATATATCAATGATATTCAAAATAACAGTAAAATATGTACACATATATAATATTACTCATAATCTCACTAAATTTCTAAATAAAGTAAAGTTAGTTTATTTATATGCTATAATAATAGATTTGATTATTAATTTATTATTTATCTTTTATTTTTTTACATGGTATATTATGACAGTTTAGAAACTTTTAATCTAAAAGAGTACATAATATTTATAACATGATATGATAGAAATTTTAATATTATTTCTTTTTATTTTTCATATTTCTTTATTTTGTTGTCATCTCTATTAGCATTTCATCAAAATTTTATTTTGAAGGCACATAAAATTTTAAATCAAAAAGCCTTAATGTTTTAAACTCATATTAAATTTAAATATTATAATAAATTAAACTTGGATGTAAAAAAATTAATCAGGCGCGCGCCTCCTTGTGACTCTCGCTTTTTGTGTCTCACCAAAAAGCGCACAAAAGCATGTGCTTTTGTAACTGTGCCCGCCTCTCAACCTAAAAAAGCGAAGATTGCTTTTGTGCCTCGTCTTTGCGCCTAAGCGAGCACTTTTGCGCATCTGACTGCACTGATTCCACCAACGTATGTACGCCATATGCAGATGGTCTTTGAAGCAATGATGATTAATTTGGCATATATAGTTGATTATTACTTTCTATCATAGTTTTTTTTTGTTGAAATAGGTTGCATCAACCTCTACCACGGTTGCATCTGTAGGCGGAAGAATACCGGTGTAACTTGAGTTCATTTTTGCCCGATAAATTTTGTGCTATAGAATAAGGAGTCGACCACATGTTGCAGCTCTGGATAAACAAGTTAATTTGATTTTATTTCTTTCAACTTCATATAAGTATAACTAAATTATTTTTTTTTATAAAATTTAAGAAATTTTATACAATATTTTTTAAATTAACTTGAAATATCCCAGCTCAAAATTTTGACAACTTTGTAGCTAGTTATTGAACAAACTTCCATTAAACATTTTTTACGTACGTTCAAACACATGCGTTTTAGCATTTATGTTAGTACGCGTTCATACTAGATTTCTGAACAAACATCAACAGACATTTATTGTTGATTTTGAGTGCTTACGTTCAAACAATTTTGAAGGCAAGCGATGAAATTTTAATTCATTCATTTACATACAAAAAATGAATTTTAGAGCAAATCATCTATTTTTTTTGTGTCTTACGGTTTGTTTACTTCTCTTAATCAATTCGTCAATTCTCTCTTTGGTCATTTCTTTTCTTCGCTTTCGTTCTCACAAAAAAAAAGTGATCAAATATTCTGTTATTTTCCTTTTAGAAAAGGTTTCTGGCCAATTTTTTTCCATCTCAATTCATTAATTTTACTTCTTGGATGTACACCAATCATATTTTCTTGCTCTATACATTAGACTTTTACATTTCCGGTATCTTCAGTTTTTAGTAATAATAAGTTTTATTAAATTGATATTATTAAAAATAAGAGTGAGAAACGTAAAATTTCAAATATATGAATGGCACGCGCATACATCATGGCAGCGTGGCGCGCTCATCTGCGCGTTTGAATTTACGAAACGCGCGCATCGCCGATGGCGCGCTTTTTTTTTTTTTTTTGAAACGCGCCCGGCGTGGCGCGTTTCCTTCTTATATATACAAAACGCGCGCAGGCGCAAGTGAGATGGAGGCGCTGCGCGGCGTTTCATTATTTTTTTGAAATGCGCCATCGCGCCGGTCGATGCGCGTTTTTCGCGCCATCGATGGTGGCGTATCGTCATTCGTATATTTGAAATTTTACGGTTTTCACTCTTATTTTTAACAATATTAATAATAAAAACTGCCGGTATCTTAGTAATCAACGGTATCATGCACAATTGTGTGCCCAACGAGGCAACGACAATGGTTTAAGATGCAACTAGTTCCAGCTGTGAATTCGTTAATGCAATATGATGAATTTAATTTAAATCGTTTGACAGGTTGCATCAGATCATCTGGCCATGAAAGAACTCCTTGTTTTCTAGCTATACTTAATTTTTCAAAATAAAAATTGCATCAATTAACAACTACATATTAATATATTTTTTAACAATCAATCGACAGTAATGATAAATAAAAATTAAAATAACATCCAAGATTTCACGACAAATTAATATGAGGTACTATCAAGTAAATAAATTAAAATTGTAAATTTAATCATCTAACTTGATATATACTTTTTCTTAAAAAAACGAATTTTGATGCATTTGCAGATGATATTAATATATGAGCGCAACAACTCATTTTGATCCATCAAGTAATTACATGACAAAAAAAATTCTCATTTGTCAATTTAAGTGTTTTCAATAGCTGCATTATAGCTATGTATTAGCTTTTGGCTTCAAATAGTACGCTATCTTTAAAAATTGCATCGCAAAGTTATAATCACTATTACTCGTGCGATTATTGCTATAGCTAACTCGTACATAGCTATAACGCGACAAAATTCTATTTACCAATATTTATTTTCTTTTTGAAGCTCGATTCATATTATTATTATTCTTAATCTAAAAAGTCAATAAAATATATTTTTAATTAAAATGTAAAAGTAATGATAGATGGAATTTGGTGTCCTATGCTGAGTTGATACCTGAAAGTCATGATTAAGATCTAAGAATCTATTTATTTATATATACTGAGGTGCCATGCTAAAAGATATTGTGATTGTCGGATCTGAACACTCTCTGATTCTTCCAATTCATCTTATCTCTTTCTAATTGTCATTTGTAGTGAAAACGAGTTTTATCAATTTGAAAATAAACGGAGGAATTTTAGTCCCAGATAAAATTCATATGTTTCTATTTGTTTTGTTTAATTGTGTTAGTTGTACGATAATTTATACAATATTCAAAATTAAATTGTGAGTATATATGAATTATGAAAATAATTTCTGCAGATCTGTTGTTATATTATAGGTTTCGACATATTTTATGAAAAATTCTAATATATGCTCAACACAAACATACAATCTATGTTATATATATATTATATTTAAAGGCTTGTATGTTGATATATTTTTCTGATGAAAATTAAAAATGCTTATAAGCTCTAAACTCATATTTTGTAAGTTGTTTTCCAAAAAAATATAGAAGGTTTTCGTGCTTTATTGGTGACATCAAAATACAGTTTACAGAAAAAGACAGTAGTGAAAGATGAAACATGCGGTGTTCGCGTTAAATGTCTTTTGATGTACCTGTGACCTCTGCTGATGATTACATGACATCAAATACAGGTCAAATATAATTGAAAAGAAAAGAAGGAAAATATTAGAGAAGTCCATGTTCAGTTCATAATTTGCGAACCAAAACCGCACCAATTATTCCAAAAAAAATTAATACTGTTTGACTCACTTTGAGTTTTTGATGCGTTGCCTCATCAACTGTAAGCTTAGCTTGACTAATTTTTAATCCTCTAACGTAGGATGGTAATTTGGGACAGAAAAACGGATGGCAAATTTAAAGTACTAGCTATATACCCGCGCGTTGCAGCAGACTATTTTATTTAAATATTTAAATAAATATAAAATAAAAAATTCACATTTATCTAATATTAAATTATAAATTCACCAAATTATAGAGAACACCTATAATAAAAACTATATTTAATCTTGGATGAGATTTTTGCACAATATGAGTTAATGATTCATGATTTTTATGGCAAGAAAAGTAAATTATTCTAACATATATTATCACCATTAATTTCTTACCAAATATGCACAAGGTTGCTAAATAAAAATAATAATATTATGGAAATAATAGTATTTAAGGGAAAGAAATGGAGAGAAAGAAGGGATCAATGGACGCGATCACATACGTTCGATCAACCAAAAATAAATATTAGCCGTCTATTTGAGGGATAAAATGGGTATAATAAAAAAATTACCATGACAAAAAATGGACCCTCCAATTCTTAGATGCTTTATATAATAGTATAGATATGCCATGTGTTTTTGTTATATTGTGAGTCAAATTGCTTTTGGGGCAAATGGATCACACTTTATATCTAATATATATAATAGACTCTAAGACAAAGATAATATAACAGAATCTAATTATCATTTACCGTCTCTCAGATGCTTGTTATTTCCTTCTCTGACCGATACACATCTCAAACCCTAACAAACTGATATCAGAGCCAGATTTGTCGCTGCCTTGAAATCTGATTGGTGAGCTGTTAGCTTGGCTATGTGCTGCTTCTGCTTGCATCATGACGATTAATCTCTATTTCATTTCGTGTGTGCGTGGCGATTCCCTCGGTGAACCGCAATTGGAGTGATTTCTCAAAATTGCCTTCTGTGAACCGCACATAGATCAGAGGTGTGATTTTTGATGTGTGGACCGCACAAAGACCCCTCTCCAAATTTCTTTCGCTTGTGAGCTGCTTCATAGATACGCCTCAATTCTCCTATTTAATTTGGGTTGAACACCACGCGACCAAGTTTATTTGTTATCCAAATAATTAATTGATTATTGTAAGTCGTGTGGAGTTTGGAATTATATTTTTTGTGGTCGTTTGATTAAGTTGAAAATTTAACACTTTGATAATCTGATTAATCGTAGAATTTGATAATTTGGAGATTTGTTGATTTGGGGTTTGTGAATTTGAGATGAAGATGTCTATCAAATTTGATATTGAGAAGTATGATGGGAAGTCAAATTTCACACTATGGCAAGTACGTATGGCCGCCATCTTGTCTATTATTGATGTCAAAGATATCATTCTTGATAGAGAATAATTAGTCGATGCGGTGACGGATAAGAAGTAGAAAGATATGGATGGCAAAGCTCTTTATTCTATCCAATTGTGTTTGAGCAACTCAACACTTCAAAAGGTCATTTCGGAGAAAACCGCTAAAGGTTTATGGGAGAAATTAGAGAACATTTTCATAAAGAAATCTATAACTAACCGGTTGTGGTTAAAGTTACGTCTCTATACTCTTCATATGAAAGAATGTACATCTATTTCCAGTCATATTATGGAGTTTACATTTACCTTGAATGATTTGGATGGGTTAGGTGTTAAGGTAGAGGATGAGGACCAAATTTTGTTGTTGTTGTGTTCATTATCTACATCATATAAGGTTTTTAGGGATATGATTGTGTATAGTAGAGAGAAAATTATTCTTGAGGATGTCAAGAGCACTTTGTAAGCAAAGTTATATTTGAATAATGAAATAACCAATGGTTGAAAAGGGAAGTCAAGGTGTTGGTTTGGTTGTGGATTGGGGTAGGTCTTGGCACAAGACCCCGAAAGAAGGTAGAACCCATTCAAAATCAAGACACAAGGATATCACTTGTAATTATTATAAGAAGAAGGGACACATCAAGATCGATTATTTTAAGTTGAAAAACAAGGCGGATAAACGTGCCTCTTCGGAAAAAGGCAAATGTGACCAATTATGATGACACGACACGCTTTGTGTAGTTGATAGTTGTATTAATGATGAGAATTTTTAGATTATGGATACGAGTGCTTCTCAACACATGACTCCAAATAGAGATTGATTTGAGAGTTATGAGTCATCTAGTGGTAATGTGCTTATGGGTAATAGCAATTTGTACAAAGTTGTCAGTGTTGGCACAATAAAAATTAAGCTTCATGATGGCAAGATCCGAAGGTTAACAGGTGTTAGACATATACCCGATTTGAGTAAGAATTTAATTTCTTTGGGTTCTCTTGAAGAGAAATGATGTAAGTTTCAAAGTAAATGTGGAGTCATTCATATTTTATAATGAGCTGTCACTATCATAAAGGGAAAGAGAGTTGAAACTCTCTATTTCTTGCAAGGTTTCATGGTCATTGGCTTGACCGTTATTACGGATTCGGGTCCTACCTTAGATGATGTTATAAAATTATGGTATATGAGGTTGGGACATATGAGTGAGCGGGGGATGACCATCTTGAGCAAGAGAGGCTTGTTGTGTGGTCAATGCACAAGTAGCTTGGAGTTTTATGAACATTGTGTATTTGACAAGCAAAAGAGATTGAGCTTCTCTACGGACATTCATCGGACCAAGGGAATATTAGATTATATTCATTTGGATCTTTGGGTACCCTCACGTGAGCCATCAAAAAATAATAGTTCTCATTATTTACTTACTTTCATTGATGATTTTTCTAGAAATATTTAGGTCTATTTTTTAAAAGAGAAAAGTGAGATTTTTAAGGTATTTAAAGAATTGAAGACTCTTTTGGAGAATCAAATCAGAAAGAAAATCAAGAGGTTGAGAATCGATAATGGTCTTGAATTTTGTAACCATCAATTTGAAAATTTTTGTAAGGTCGAAGGAATTATTAGGTATAAAACGGTGGTGAATATTCCATAACAAAATGAAGTTGCGGAAATAATAAATAGGACACTACTTGAAAGAGCCCGTTGAATGCTTTCTAATGCGGGTTTGGGTAAGGAGTTTTGGGCGGAAGCCATAAGTACGGCTTGCTACTTGGAATAGATCTCCTACCACTTCCATTGAGTGCAAGACACCCGAAGAGGTATGGTCGGGTAAGTCGGCCAATTACTCAAACTTGAAGGTGTTTGATTGTCCCGCTTATTTTCATGTGAATGGAAAAAGTTAAAGTTAAGGGATAAGAAAGGATTTTTTATTGGATATCCCATAAATGTGAAGGGATATAAATTATGGTGTCCTAATTTATCAAAAAATTTCATGTCAAGAAATGTTACTTTTGATGAGTCCGCTATGTTAAAGGCACATGATGATGCACCCGAGCTGATAATTAAGGAGAATGAGAAAATTGAGAAGAAGGTGGAGTTTGACTTACCGGTCTAACAAAGTGATGAAGAAGAGCCTATATCATATGATAGTGCTCATTTGGAGGAAGAACAAGAAGTTATGAAACAATCATATTCATTGGCAAGGGATCGGGAAAGATGTGAAATTCGACAATCGACAAGGTATGTCGATTTTGCATATTGTTTGGCTATTGTCGAAAAGGTGGAGTTTAGTGAGCCGTCATCCTATAAAAAAGTGATTTCATCCAAAGAAGCAACAGATTAGGTAACTGCCATGAATGAGGAAATTCATTCTTTGAAGAGAAATCAAACTTGAATACTTGTGAAACCACCAAATGACAAAAAGATTATTGGATGCAAGTGGGTATTCAAGAGGAAAGTGGATGGCTCAAATTCAGAAGCATTTCGATACAAGATAGGGCTTATGGCTAAGGGCTATAGCCAAGTGCAAGGTGTGAATTTCAATGATGTATTCTCATCCGTTGCCAAGCATACCTCCATTCAGATTTTGCTCTCTTTAGTTGCAATGAAGAATTTATAATTGGAGCAATTAGATGTCAAAATCACCTTTTTGCATGGTGATTTGGAGCAGCAAATTTATATAAAATAACCGAAGAGTTTTGAGATTGCGGGAAAGGATAACCATGTATGTTTGTTGAAGAAGTCCCTTTATGGCCTTAAGCAATCGTCTCGGCAATGGTTATGTTTATCTTAAGAAGTTAGATGGTGGTGATTATATCTATTTGTTGTTTTATGTTGATGATATGTTGATTGCGGCCACCAACATAAGATAAATTAAGAAGTTGAAAGAGCAACTTGGTATGATTTTTGAGATGAAAGATTTAGGGGTCGCGAAGAAAATTCTTGGAATGGAGATTACAAGAGATCGTCCAATCAGAAGCTCTTTCTCTCACAAAAAGAGTTTGCCGGAAATGTTATTCGCCAGTTTGGCATGGAAAAAGCGAAGGTTGTTTCAACTCCTCTTGCGACGCATTTTAAGCTTTCGTCCACTTTGAGTCCAACATTTGATGATGAAAGAAGCTATATGGAGAATGTACTTGATGGTGTGTACCTGACCCGACATTACTCAAGCCGTTAATGTGGTAAGTAGGTATCTCTCTTGTGTCGGAAATGGGTATTGAGATCTTGATAAGAGGTCTTTGACGGGGTACGTCTTTACCTTTAGTGAGTGTGTAATTAGTTGAAAGTCTCAACTTCAACCAACTGTTGCACTCCCAAGTACCGAAGTCGAATACATGACAATTATGAAGGCAATTAAAAAGGCTATTTGACTCAATGCATTTATTGGTGAGTTGTGTTCTTTTATTGGTCCGATTATGATGTTTTGTGACAATCAAAGTGTTATTCATTTGATAAAAGACCGTATGCATCATGAGAGAACCAAACATATTAATATCAGTTACTACTTTGTGTGAGATGTAGTCCCCCTAAGTTGATTGCTCCCCCTTAATATATGTACCGTATATAAGATAAAGAATTTAAAATACTTCCAAAATAAAAAAAATAATTCATTAGTTAACTCCCCCTAAATATGTTGCATATATGATTTTAAGGGACAATTAAGCATTATGGGTCTGTAATTTTTAATTTTAGGAACCCAAACAACATTTGCGATGTTGTTTTCTTTTCTAAGTTTGCAATCAAGTGAGATATGACCAATATGGCAGCAATAATTATAAAATACACATGTTTGAGACTTCTTACTACCTTTAACAAATGTATTTTAATCCTTGAGCTTGAGTTTTGGGTTTTTCTTTAGAAATATTTTTATGTTTTTGAGAAACAACTCGTTTATGCTCATATCTTTGAGTTTTGATTTGAAAATTATTTTGATTTTTAAACTCATAAAACCATCCATCGGGTCTTTTAAAATACAATTTATTTGACCAACTAGGATTGAAAAATATAGCATTGTTTCTTTGAAAATTCATTTTTCCTTTGTTAATCTTTTTATCAAATTGCTTATATTGTAATGCATAATTGTGTTTCTTAATGAAAGATTTAGCATTAGTAGATTTCATAATTTTTGCATTTGACCCTTGACTTTGTTTCTTTTTGATTTAGGGTAATTTAAAGTCTTAGAAAATTTCTTATATCCAAAACCCGATTTGTTGCTAGGCCTTTGACCTATAACATTGTCTAAATTCAAGTAATGCTTGTTGAAATACATGAGGATTTTAGTGCCCTATTTTCAGTTTCTAAAGTTTGCACTTTCACTTTTAATGTTGCAACTTCACCTAAGTGCATTTGACAATTCTTTTCCAGATTTTACAATTTAAACTCATAAGATTGAATCTTTAACTCAAATTCTAAAATTTTATTTTCAAGTCTCTCAATTATCTCTTTTTGAGAAGATGAATCATGAATATGACACTCTAAACTAGATACAAAAGATTTAATTACATCCTCATCATCAAAATTATTTGTATTTTCAACAAAAAAATCATCATTCTCAATATAATCATCACCACTATCATCCCAAGTGGATGTAGTGCAAGGTACTACTTGATTGTGCAATTGAAATTTTTAAGAAATTTTGTACCTTATGTGCATATGAGTTCATCTTCATATTCTTAGATATGGCAATATCGAGTAGGATCTCCAATGTGCACAAGTCGGTGATGTTGTTTCTTGCTACAATCTCATCAACATCCACCACGGATGAGCTCTCCTCCACTTGCGCAATTAGGGCAAGATTGAGTGAATTTCTTTCATCTTTCTTTCTCTTAACATGGTTGCTTGAGGCTAGCTTAGCACTAATTCTCTCAAAGTTTTACTTCTTCTTATTTGGAAAGACCAAAGAACAATCGTATTTTGTGTGACCTTCCTTATGGTATGAGAAGCATATACACGTCATTCATTTCTCATCTCGCTCTTCATTGTGCTCTTTTTCTAGATTTAACATTCTTCGAGCTTGAAGTGCAGTTTCTTTGAGTTTTGGTGTGAGCTCTCCGTTTTGTCGTAGGTTTTTCTCAAAGCATAGAAAATGAGTGAATGCTTCTTCATGTGTGAATTCGCCAAGAGAGCCTTGCATTGCTTCTAAAGTGCTTATCATGCTCTCCCATCTTGGTCTTCTCATCATTGCCCTAAAAATCTTGCCTATAATCTTAGAGTTAGACAAGGATTCTCCAACTTCATCAAATTTATTAAGAATATGCATTAATCTTGAATATATATTCTCAATTGATTCTCCTTCTTGTATACAAAAATTTTCAAATTCGGACTCTAGACCCATTAGTTTTGTTCTTTTCATTTGAGTGTTGCCCTCAAATCTATTCAATAGGGTCTCCCACATTTCATTAGTAATTTCGGTAGTACCAAATAGTATAGCAATCTTTTCACTAACCAAATTTAAGATAACATTTATGACATAATCATTTTGAGATTTCAGTTCTTTGATCTTTTGTGTCATTGTGAGGTTGCTAGGATCATAATGTGGTACATAACCATGTTGGACAACATCCCAAAGGCCTAGAATGTTGAGGTAGTTCACTATATATTTCTTCCAAAAGCTGAAATTTTTGCAATTAAGACCTAGAGTTGGGGGTTCTTTTACATGCATCAAAGAAGTCATATTGGACCAAAAATACCACAAATAAAGCAATTAAAACTGAGCTCCTGCTCTGATACCACTTTGATAGATCTTGAAAACCCTATGATGGTGGTATTGAAATGTCAAGATAGTGCAAGAATGTAAAGAACCTAAGGCAAAAATGTATAAACCGGTTTGGGGCGTAATGTTCAAGTGTAATGGCAGCGGAATACAATTTAAATCAATTCAATTCTCACAAGAATATAGCTATCAAAGAAATATGAGAAAAAAAAAGTAAAGATAAAACAAGAAGACAAGATGTAACGGAGTTCGGCTTTAACAATGCCTACGTCTCCGGGACCCTCAACCTCTAACAATTGAGGTTGAGCCGATATATTAAAAAAGGGTTTTTACACTTGGTAGAACTTGGTCCCTTACAAAAATGGGCTGCCAAGTCTATCGGTAACAAGAGTGACAACACACTAAAAAATGTGAGTGACAACATTCAAAAGGTGAGTGACAACACACTCAAAACAAAGTGAGCAGACAGCTCAAGAAAATATTTTCAAAAAGATCACGAAGGATCAAGTTGGGAGAATAGAGAGAAGCTAGATTGAGCTTGAACAAGGATTTGACTAATTGAGTGTTTCAATCTCTTGAATTATCTCTCTCACTTAGTATATGGCTAGTAAGCTCTCTGGAGTAATGATTTTGCTAGATGGATCAACTTCAATTAATGATTTGGTGAGAGATGTGATCCTTTTAAATAGATCTTTTAAAACAACTGAAGAAACTATTTTTCGGCATGAACCGTTATAACGGTTTACGAATCGTTATAACGGTTTAGAAAGAATAGCCGTTGGATCAACTGAGCTGAAACGTTATAACGATTCATCAAATTGTTATACGTTTCATGAATCGTTGTAACGATTACAGAATCGTTATACATTTCATAAATCGTTGTAACGATTACTGAATCGTTACATAACGATACGCTCTGGGTTCTTTGTGAATGTTTCTGCCTTAGAATATTTTTGAGTATTAAGATGAACCGTTATAATGATTACTTAACAGTTATAACGATTCTCTGGGCAGAAGTATTTTTCTTGTTGTTTAAGCTCAATTTATCTTGACCAATTCAACACAGTTTGAGTCTAACTAAACTTAAACCTAATGCAGTCTTGATTAAGCTCTTGTATCCCAGCACTAGTCTTTGTTCTTGTGCACTAGTTCATTTGCATGTTAATCCCTGCACAAAACTCAAACAAGACAAATTGTGAAATTCAAGATTGTTTTGCAAATCGACAAATCAAAGAAGATGTTAAGTGTAACAATAACCATTATTCATAATAGTGGACGGTTACAAAGGCATTTGTACTCGAGGTAAGTAGTAGGACGACTCGAGTTTGGGGACGTCGAGCTCAAGGGATGTCCATTCGAGATGTATGATGAGTGAAAGAGACCGCGTAGCGTCCATTATAGTTTCTAGAACTAAATGTTCGGGTTAGTGACAAGTGGACCTCTAGGAACACGATCCTATCTGTCACAATTTTTTTTTCTTAATTTCTAGTTAATATCTTCATTTTTCTTAATTTCTTGTTTATTTTTCATATTGTAGCTTTAAAGAAGGTCGTAGATCAATATGCTGTTGGGTGTATATCTTGCTGCAACTAGTTTTTTTATGGCCATATTCGATACGTATTTTTTTTAAGTCTCATTGTTTTCTCATAGCATTTATTGGGTTTGAACTTACTACTTTAATGATAATAAAAACGTCACTCATTATTCTAGGTTTGAACTCATGATCTTAACGGTAATGACAGTATCACTCATCACCACTACGTTTGTAACTATAAAACTATTGCTGTTGCTTTTTTTTAGTTTTAGTTTGTGATATTACAACTATAAGTTTTCTATCAAATTATGGTGTTGTCATAAGTAAAATACAAACTTTTAAGAGCCTGATAAATTGTCTTAATAATTAATTTGAGTATGTGACGACAGCAGCTGACGTCAGATTTATCGACTAATTAATTTTAGCTTAGTGGAGTTCTGTATATTCCTAACCTTGGAGAACATGGCGTCTAATAAGTCATTTTTTTACTATTTCTTACTTGTGTCTTCAAAATGATATAGCAAAATGTCAATCAAAATACATGCATGCATGCTATGTCGTCACTCATCAATTCTATTTTTATCTGTCGATTAAAATTATCAGTTAAACTATTAAAATTATCATATAAATTTAATTTTAATGTACCTAAATTGTACCCATTGTTGTGGCATATTAAGATCTCATGGCCGACTCGAAGTTTGTGTTCATTTATTTTTAACGACACATCAGAGTTCCTACTTAAAACCATCTAGTCATCTTCCTTAAAATAAATAAATAAATAGAATCTATCCAGACATCCAGTCGAAACAAACAACACGATGGATCTAAAGCCGTAAAAAGTATAGCACATGAAACACAAAATGTCATTAAGTGGGTTGGATTAGGTTCTCTCAGCGGAGTCAGAATTTTTATATAGGAGAATCAAAATGTGGATATACAATATTAAAATTAATAAATTAGAAAAAAATAATATATTATATAAAATAAAAATATATAATAAATTTAAATACCAAGTGTAATAAGTCGAACCTCTAACCCCCTAAATCCGCCCCTCCACTTCTAGAAATAGAGATGATTTTAGTCAAGTTATAACGATACAAGCAAAGCATGGCTACCATTTACCAGAATATGATTTTTGGGCTGGCACAGTGAGTCCAAAAGAGGAGAACGACCTCCATCAAGGCATCAACAAAGCCCAATACCAGTCAAATTAACTAGCGGCTAGCCCTCTTCTTTCCAATTTGAAATCTCCCAAGTACTGTGCTCGGTTTCGCCTTCATCTACTGTTTATAATCTGACATACTTTCAATTAACTGTTTCAGCTCGGTTTACTGAAGAGTAGTTCTATGGGTCTCTAATCTATAAGCACCAAAAGAGGGGCATTTTTTTTGTTATTTTTTATGATTCCTCGATCTAGAATGGCAAAATCCCTGTAAGCGAAAGAAGAATTTAATCATGGTTAATGAATTCCTGAAATTATTTTGGGGGCGGGTGGGGGTCCAAAATAATTGTATGAAGCTCTGCCACCGGTTGTGCCTGATTTTTAGGCTCAATTGGATTGGATGCTGGTACATATAAATTGCATGAAACTCTAATCAACATAGAGATTGAGGCTGAAGAACTTCTTCTCTCGGCAAGGTATCACGTTTTAATTTGTATTGATTTCCACCTATTGAATGAAATCTTTGTGAAATGAAAATAGTAATTGAAGCATTGCTTCATTGGTAGTATGTTAGGAGTCAGGTAGTTGGTTGCCATGGTGTAATGTTGAAACTTTTGAATAAAAGCATATCCTTACCGGTGGTTTTTTTTATGGCAACTTTACCAGTACTTTGACTGTTTGTTGCAAAGCAAGAAATCTTTCCTGTTTCCTCTTGTTCTCACCGGCGCTTTCCGTTTCCTCACTCCTCGCTCTCACCACGTTGAGACCCTCCACTCTCTCCCGGACACCTTTCCTGGAGACCTAGAAGAGAGTGTTACATACTCGAAGTTATTCAATGTCTTCTGTGAGGTGGCCAGGTCGTGCTAGTCAGAGTCCGTTGTGGCGTCAGCGCTTGCAAGATTCTCAGAAATGTCTACGTCAACTTCAGCGAAGCCTTCAATGGTGAGTTTTTCTTCCATCTTATTGTGATGTTTTCTGCTAGATTTAGAGTTATACTGGGAAACAATGTAGATGTGCAAATTAGTCTGAAATTAGAGCTATCCACTATTATTTCTTTATTCGAAGCATGAAAATGCAATGCAATTCTAGAAAAAGAAGATCAAAGTTGCTACTTTGATCATTTGGAACAGGAAAGATTATTTAATACACATACAAGCAAATTTATTGTTAGCTCTGTTGAGTGTTCCAACTCCTCTTCAGTGTATCTGCTCATGGTTAAATTTTATTTAGAGAAGTACATTGCGGAATCATCCATGATATTTGCTAAAACCATTATTTATTTTCTTAGGAGATATATTAAGTGATAAGGAGTCATTATTTCTTTTTTCATACTGTCATGTCTTCTCCACTATTCTATATTTTTTGCCATTCCTTTTTCAGCTATCTAAAGGATCTTAGAGCTCTTTTGTGCTGATATTATTTCTTCTGACAGCTGATAAGGCTCTGGAGGTTCTCAATTCTACTCCTATAAATGGAAAGCCAGTTCAAGTGATGCATTCTAACCATGATTCCTCCTCTTGTCAGGTAAATGAGATCAAATATTTGATTAAGGTATAGTTCTCCATTTACCAAAATAGTAGCTTTTGATTTTGATGGATATAATACCTCTCGAGGTTTACACCATTTTCTTTTTGTGTTTTGAAATAAATACATGAGTTTCTTTTATTTTTAGTTCTTTCCGCTAAGAATCTGAACTTTTTCTTTATAATTCCCATATTAAATATGAAGGCAGTAATTATGCACAAATGTTTGACTACAGTTTTTTTCTTTTTTTCCTTTATTCAAAGCTGTTTGAGTTCTACACTTTGTATTCAGACATGTATCCTTCCAAAATGTGTTAGTTATATATGCGTGTGCCAGTATCGAGAATGTTAGCTGTTATCAGTGGTGCTGATTCTCTTACTAGGTGCCAGTACCAGCAGGTGAGCGGAAAAAAAAAGATTAGACCAGAAGTAGCCTGATATGATAAAATATGATATGCTTTTATTTAAAAAAATAGGGTTAGATTTAGATATAAGAGTTAACATAGATATCAGCAATTATCTGATTCTCTTCCTTGCTGGGCAAGCGACCAGCTCGGGCCCCGCAACCCCCCCCCCCCCCCCCCCCCCCACACACACACACAGCCAGGCGCCTTGTTGTCCAGACCCCAAACCCTCCCTACATGCCAGGCGCCCTGCTGTCGGGACCCCGCACCCCTCCCCCCCTGTGCCGGCTGCCCTGCTGCCTGCACTCGGCGCCCAGCTGTCTGGACCTTCTACCCCTCTCTGGGCCAGGCGCCCTGCTGCCCGTACCCCGCACTCTATAATGTATAAGCTACATGATGAAGAAATGACAGAGCTTTCTGAAGGAGATATCAGTCATAATATCAGGGAAATGTACTTTAGGTGATAGAGTTAATCCTGGTATTTCTTTTATTTTTTATTTTTTTACACAAATATTTGTGATGTTGGCATATTATTTTATATGTGAAATTCTACTCCTGTTTGGTGAGCATTTCAGTTTTGGCTCCGATAAATGTACCAGTTGTCTTCTGGTGTCAACATCCAACTCACTATACGAAGATCAAGCTCACATGGAGATTAATTAATACCAAATGTACTCTGTATACACAAATGGTTCGTTTGACAAATTAAGGAATAGTTTTGGAAGAGTGATAATTTTGGAAGAGTGATAAAATAGTATATTTTTGTAAGAGTGGTATTTTTTACTATTCGGAAGAGCGAAAATATTGTTTTACAGTTGTTAATCAGAATAGTTAAAATATAGATAATTATGATACTAATAATGATGAATATGATAATAATAATAATAAAATAATAATACTAATAATGATAATGATAATATAATAATAATAATAAAAAAATTAATCATATAATAATAAGAGTGAGGCTATGTTGCTTCGCGAAGTACAAAACCTCCCGTGTTTTGCGTCCGTATCTCGAATTTTAAAGTTCAAAGGCTCGATCCAAACCGTTGAACATGATATTCATATTGAACTATCTTTAGAGATCAAATTTTATATTTTTTTTGAATTTTTTTGCTATTTTTTAAATAGGTACAAAGTTTGTTGATCTAATGATTTCTGCACCATCCAAAACTAGCGATTTTGTACCCATCTAAAAAATAGCAAAAAATTCAAAAAATATATAATTTGATCTCCAAAGATAGTTCAATATGAAGATCATGTTCAACGGTTTGGATCGGACGTTTGAACTTTCAAATTCGAGATACGAACACGAAGCACTGGGGGTTTTGTGATTCGTGAAGCACCATAGCCTCACTCTAATAATAATACTAACAATGATGTTAATATAACAATAACAATAATAATAATAATAAATAATAATCATCATAATATTCATATAATAATAAATCATATATTCAAAAATCATAATCATAATTATAATCATAATATAATAATATAATACAACATAATCAAACAATAATCGTTATTCCGACGAGAGCTAATCCGATATACCACCTATAACTTGGTATACCGGATTAGCACTCTTTCACACTCTTCTACTTAGTCTAAAATTTATTTGACAAATTAATTCATCGAAATAACTATTTTATTCCTACTTTTTACTATTCCACATGTGCCAAACAAACCACAAATGTTATTGGTCAATAGGGCTCATGTACGTTGAAAACACAAACCATGTAGGGATGCATTTTGTTCCCACTGAGAAGGAGCATATATAACCCTCACTATATTTCTTTCACTTGCGCAATGAGGAATGTACGATATATATAATTTCCCTTATTTACTTTGATTTTAAGTTTCTCTCATTTTTAATAATGAGCTAAAGAAGGAGAAAATTAATATGGCATGCTGGTTTTCGTGACAATAATAAATTTCATGATTTTTTTAGTATTTAGGCAAGATTCTTAAATTATTCTTGAGAAAAAGATAGGGGTCAATCACCATAACTTTTATAACTTGTAAGAGATGATTACAAGTTTAGAAAAATAAAAAGCATAAAAAGTAAAATAAAATAAAATAAAAGCTCATCAGTAATAAACATAAAATGTTTTAACTAAAACACAGTTACTTTATGTGAGACAGAAGTAGTAACAGTATTATGATCAAGCAATTTTTAATCGGAGAGAAAGATACTTTCATGTTTCATCTTTTTAATCATATCCTGGACCGTCTTGCAAAGATCTGTAAATATCCTTGAGCACCTCTCTCCAGACAACAAAAGAGGTGAGAAGAATTGCTTCTCTGATCCGTAATGGAATATGAGATGTCTGGATCCAAAGAAAAAGGTGATATGATGGTTCTGTAACAGCAATGAGTTGATTATATTTGCTTTGAGCTTGGAGTACTGCATATAAAGACCGTTTGAAGAAGGAGCATTCATAAAAAATATGAGACACGGACTCTTCGTGTGATCTACAAATAACACACATGTTAACCATCACTCGTCATCTCTTCTTTAGGTTATCAACTGTTAAGATTTTGTTCTTCAACATTAACCATGCAAATACCAATATTCTTGGCAATATGATCTAGAGGTGAAGGTGAAGGTGAGTAAGAAATGTGTAGAAGGATTTACAGCTGAATTGTTTGTCAGGTGTTAAGCTCCAAGTTAATGTATCAGATTGTGTTTGAGAGCAGCTAAAGATTGTTGGAAGAATGGTCATTTTGAAAGTGATAAGTTGCTGTTGTGCTGAGGAAGAGAGGTTTGGTAGAAGAATGAATCTATGTATCTGGCTGATATGAGATCCTTCAGAAGGGCATTTTGTGATATACAGTGTGTGAATAGGTTATGAAACGTTGATTTTAAAATTCCATGTCCCCAATTATGATGTCAGAGGGATAAACTTGCTTCACTTCCTAAATCAAACATGATACATCTCTCAAAATGCGATGTCACTGATTTGACTCGTTTCCAAAAAGGCCTTCCCAGGGTAGTAACCATGCTCCCCACTGAGCCAAATGGTTTATCCATTTGAATAGAAAATCCATGGCTAAGATAAAAAGGTACGGTGAGATTGGGTCATCCTGGTGCACTCCTCTTTTAAAATTTATTTTTTTCCTGCTAGACCATTTACTATTATCTGGGAAGTATCAGATAATATGCCCTTCTCTGTCTAATTGTTTTCAGTCAGAACATGTCCAAAATTCCCGTTATTTTTTCTAAATGGCGTACTGATTAATTTAATATGTTAGTTTCCTCTCAGAAAGATATCAATATATTCGTAATTATAAAAACAGTTAAGTAGTGATGCCGTGCAAGCATGATTTTTTTTTAACAATAAACAGAAAATATTATAAGCATGCTTGAGGAAAAACTCCGATTTAAATTGTGTCCATTCTACAACCACTTATTTCATATATTCACATCCACATAACAGAGATATAGATTAGACGCAAGGTATTTATACATTCAACATTATGCTTTCGTGGCTGTGGCCCCTATACTGTGCGGATCTAAGACACGCATCAGGATATCATTCATTGCATGTTATTTAGCTCATATATTTCCAGTTCGTTTTCATGCACGCAGTATCGATTCAATTTGTTCTGTAGATAGCTGACTATTTGATGCGACTTGATAATTTATTTGCGCTCTATTGATTTCTAGGATCTATCCAACAAACTGCAGGATAAGATGAGAGGCTTCTTCCGAGATAATTCCCTGATTGAAGGAATTTCATGTTTTTGAGGCAGGATTAAACCGTTCAATCCAATCCTCATATAAAAATCTATTAGTAAACCAAATTTTATATTTTTTAGAATTTTTTTGCTATTTTTTCTGATGAGGAGAAAATGACTTGATCTGAGAATTTTGGTTCATCCAAAAATGACGGTTTTCCCCCTATCCAAAAAAATAGCAAATAAATATCAAAAAATATAAAATTTGGTTTAATAATAGATTTTGATATGGAGATTAGATTGAGTGGCTTGGATCGATCATTTCTGACTTAAAATTAAAAATAAAGCGCAAAACACATAACGTTCTTGTACTTTGCAAAACACCATAGCCTAATTCTATATATATATATATATATAGAGAGAGAGAGAGAGAGAGAGTCCGATTATGGTGCTTTGCAAAGTACAGAGACGTTGTGTGCTTTGTGCTCTATTCTTAATTTTAAGTCAGAAATGACCGATCTGAATCATTCAATCTAATATTTTTCATCCAAAAATGATGATTTTTGGATAGGGGGAAAACCATCATTTTTGGATGAACCAGAATTCTCAGATCAAGTCATTTTATCCTCAGCAGAAAAAAATAGCAAAAAAATTCTAAAAATATAAAATTTGGTTTACTAATAGATTTTGATATGAAGATTAGATTGAATGGTTCGGATCAATTATTTCTAACTTGAAATTAAAAATAGAGCGCAAAGCACAGAGGCGTTCTATACTTTGTAAAGCACCATAGCCGAACTCTCTCTCTATATATATATAAATAGCCTAGGATTAATAGAGTTACCGAAGGATTGAAGGGGTCCGAAGTATCAAAAACCTTATATTTTATCAGTAAAATTATTTAATAACTACTCAATTTAACTAACTTTTTCGAAAGTCCATCCCTAATTCCGCCCCTATATATAGGTAGATTAAAATTCATGAAGACTGCATATTATGTGGTCATACAAGATTAATGGACACTGGTCATCTATAAACTCTTGCTTATCGGACAAAAACTCTAATATCAACAGCTAAATCACAAATTAAAAGTTCTCACGTGCTTAGGGGAAAAAAGAACAAATAAATTAAAGAATTATCAGCCGTGCAATCTAGAAGTTATGTGGGATTATTTCCATCTCTGGAAAGAATAGCATACACACACATATTACTTGATTAATTTAATTATTACTTGCATATTTGTATAGGCAACTGCTGTAAGATAACGGATATTGATATTTCATTATGTGAATATGTCTCGCTTAGTAAATTACTGCACAAGAATTCAAACATAATTTTTCTCTGTTGAGACAAACAAATAGTTTGTGCAACCAAAGTTTTGTAATTATCTACTATACTTTATTAATTACAATGGAGTATGAATACTTGCATCTCTTGTGAAAGTATTAAACAGAGCCAACTAATGTTTCAAACCGCACATCTATGGTAATGGATCTCAACTCTATACTATAGAGTGACGTAGGTTCAAATTTTGACAAACATATATAAAAAATAATATATGTTAGATTAATGGGAGTTTTATTTTTTTAAAGTGTTTGATATTTACATAACGCTGAAATTTTTAAATATATTAATTGTACTGATCTTCAAAAATGCCGCACCAATTGTTGCATAAAACAAGTTGGCCGTGCAACCTATGATTCCCTTCGGTAATTACCTACTATACTCAACAAATTGGAAAAATAATGACAGAATATATTTTGCATCTCTTATCAGTTATGACAATTTGCAATATACATATACATCACCGAATATTCGATATTTGCATATGCATATTGCCTAAGAATCTGTTTTTGGTAATTACCTATGATACTACGCTAAACAAACTAATTGCAACACGTAATGAGAGAATATTTCCATCGCTTGTAAACATAATATACATATGACCGAAAATTTGATGTGTAACTCTTCTTGTAATTGCAAAAGCATGTATAATATATAGCCAATTATGGAGGAATTAAAATATATATCCCATCCAATTAGCTAGTTGACAAATTTACCATAAGATGCAGAATATGTTTCACCTCTTGCATAAGAATGTTATACCATTTGCAATTTTCAGGTTCCACTGGGTGTATACCAAAATATTTGCAATTCGTAGAAGCACTTGATAGTTGGTACCCCGTCCAAACCTTTGCACGCAGGCACCCCACAATGCGCCAAATTAACAACAGAAAAGCAGTTAATTGAAAAGGAAGTGTATCTAGAGTATCCAATTTAATAATTATTTCCTCTTAGTAGCATCCAAATATGATTGATTTTGTATGCTGTTCCTTGTTAAATCACATTGGTATCCCCAAATATATATTTTGGGACCCTTAACCAATTTAACTCTTTTAATTTATTTTTTTCTTTGGCAACAGAGAAAAGGGTTATGTATATTTTTGCCATTAATATATAATTCCTTTTTTGGATTAAAATTTCAATTTATATTCTTGTTTTATTTATGTTTACTTACAAAGGAATGTCCTTGTCTATGCAACTGATGTATAACGAGTAACGACCAGTAATAAGTTCAAATATATGTATGTTTAAATTAATGCAAAAAATAGACATTTATCCGGGATGCATGTTACCTCCTATCGATTTGTTATTTGTAGAATGGGTCTAATTTCAACCAACTCTGGTTGGTAGGATAAGAAGAATACAAAAAAAAAATATCAGTTATTTTACCAATTAATTACCACCGACAGAACATTAATTAGTTATAATTACCGAAGAGTGAACATAAAAAAACAATTTTTCATCAAGTTGATGTACTAAATCTTATATCGTTTTGCTATGATCATATTCACTAAATATCTATTATTTTGACGGTGTTCGCCATGAATTTCTATAAAAAAATCAAATAAGTTGAAATTTTATGTTATTCGATATATAATAGCCCAACAATCAAATCTTTAAATATTGTTCGATGAGGCATCAAAAATTATAAATTTCAAAATCGCTTGATGTATGTAAATTTTGTAATCATTTTTCAAATACATGACATTTGAAAAATATATAATTTATGTTTACAGTGTTATATTTTGTAAGATTGTTGGAATTGTCAGAATAATCCTGCCTTGTTTTACATGTTCATCTATATTTGTTTTTCTTTGGATACAATACTAGTTAATGATTTAATTTCTTGTCTCGAGTTAAACAACAATGATAGAGACCACACAATACATGAATTAACTCATGTTCCTCATTAAGACAAAAAAAGGCGTGAATCATTAATTCTCTACAAATTTAAAGTTGATCAACCATCTAAATGTATTTCAATGTGTTCACGGATCAAACGATTATATGTACTTACAAGCATTCACAAGCAACAATATCTTACAATGATCAAGTTATATCCTTTGTTAAGCAATTTTTGTTAAATTTGGAGACAAATATTATTTTTCTTATATATAACCTATTTAGCTTATTTTTCTACACAAATTGTGGTCTCATATTCTAAGCTAAAACAAGCGGGATCAGTATGTACAAACTAGAAAACGATGTCGCACATGGCCAGTTAAGTTCCAAACAACTCCAAAGTTGACATTTGATCTTCCTATTTTTGTAGACAAATTGTGATACGGCCGATCAAACTACTGTTGTTCATATTATTGTACCTTTTGTGACAATGTTTGTATTTCAATTTCATTTGTATTTTTCTCTCCTTAAAGAACTCTTCTTCAATTTGATTTAATAAAATTTCATAACAGATTACGTCAAAAAAAAATTCTTCCTATTATTTATCTTTTAAATCTTATTCCAATATAGCCAATATAGTAGCTTACAATTTTTTGGGGCTAAATATATTGAATGATAGAGAAAAAGTCTAAAAGGTCAAGGCCTTGTTTAAAAGCATAATGTTTGCCATTAATTAGGGGGTCCCTGTAGGCCACGTTTTGATGCATTTTTTTTTTTAATTTAACGGCTTCAACTAGTGTTAATTATCAACCGTCAGAGGCCAAGTACAAGAGAAGTGCTTGATTAATTGGGATTGGTGGGAACAGCGCCTAGCAATAAAAACAAAATTTATCTATATATCACTCTAAAATTTTAAAATTATTAAAATATCATTCCGAAATTTATTATTATTTTAATATTATTTCACAATCATTTTATTTGATAATTAATATTTTCAATTATACTTATCCCCTATCTATTACAATCTCGCCCCTCGCCCCTCGCCCCACCCAGTGCTTTCATCCTTAATAGCAAAGCAGAGAAACTTGACTAATTGGTAGATGCTGAAATAATAGTGAGTGAAGAGGGAACAAAGATCGATTTTCTCAGCTATATTTGGGCGGATCAGATGCAATGATCGATTGGATCTCCTCAATGATAAAAGTAGCTGCTCAATTATGGTTGAGACAATGGTGATGTGCTTCCTATCTCACTCTCACTAAGCTCAGGCCGTTAATGGATTCACAGATGAGCAGCAAAAGCCTGAGAATGGTGAGATATTTGTTATCGGTTGCTAAACTCCTCTGTCACTTGTGGCGATTGTGGTGCTTAAGGATCTAGTGGAGAATGGGTTGGAGATGGGTATAATTGATAATATAGTTATTGGTGGTATTTTGATAACTAAAGTAATTTTAAAACGATATTAGAGTAATAATGAATTTAAGAATGACACTTTGATAATTTTGAGGTCTTGAAATGATGCAGAGACAAATCTCCCAAATACAATTTTCACCCTTTTATTCTAATAAAATATGTACATATATAGTGTGGACGTGAATTATTTTGTGATTCCAACAAATTAAATAAAATTGAGAAATATCATTAGTGCCCAATTTATGTTACCATGTATAATGTGTCATATGATCTCGCATAGTAATTAAGTACATCTATAAATGATTGATTGAATTATTCAAATATACTTCCTGCTTTCAAATATCACGAGTCCGCTAGCACGAAAAGCAACTGATGCCATTGCTTGAAAAGGTTTTCGTAGCATGTGATTGTGGGTCCCACGAATAAAAGGAAGTTCATGGCGTAAAATGAAAACCATGTCACATGCATGGAAGAACGCAACATACGAGTGTGTAGATACAACTAAGTTGTCAAATTAAGAATTGGCTTAATTCCCCAATGTTTGTCATGTGACCCACCAGGTAATCGTATTGCAGGATTGTGAGATTTTTGTGGATTTATCCGCAAAAATTTTTGTAGAAGTATAGCAAATTCGGATCATGCTGAAAAGAAGGGTAATTGTGAATGGGTTGGTACACGTATATTGGTACAAATCACAAATGGATAAATTGATACACGCCAGTACCCAATCTACAATAATTATCTTTTACCGGTTGAAGAGTGATTCGTGTGATGTCGAAATATGGAAAGAGTTTAATTAATTACTAAATCCCCAGATTATGCCGCATATTATAATTCATGTGAAGCTTTAATTAATGGAGAAAGATTGCAATTTGTGGTAATACATATCAAGTATGTTTTGATAAAAAATAATATATATCAAGAATAAAATAACACCGTTAATTATCGATCCCATGCTTATATATAGACTATGGTGCTTTGCAAAGTACAAGAGTATTGTGTGTTTTGTGTTCTATTATTAATTTTAAGTCAGAAATGATTGATCTAAACCGCTCAATCTAATATTCATATCCAAATCTATTAGTAAACCAAATTTTATATTTTTTGGAATTCATTAGCTATTTTTTTGGATAGGGGGAAATCGTCATTTTTGGATGAACCAGAATTCTCAGATCAAATCATTTTTCTTCTCATCAGAAAAAATAGCAAAAAATTTAAAAAAATATAAATTTTGGTTTACTAATAGATTTTGATATGAAAATTAGATTGAACGGTTCAGATCAATCATTTCTGACTTAAAATTAAAAATAGAGCGCAAAGCACACAACACCTCTATGCTTTGTAAAGCATCATAGTCGGACTATATATATATATATATATATATATATATATATATATATATATATATATATATATATATATATATATTTGCCTTACATAAATTCCATTACGTCATTTCAGGAAAGCACTTGTGTTCCCACATATTATATGAATTTATTTTTGGTCAATGATCCACATTGAAATTACTAAATCATTGGCATATTCTTCGTCTTAAGTAAAAATAATATTCTTTAGCCTTTATTTATTGGGTGGCGATCCCTTGACTATTTTTTTTCGCATTGGATGTATACAAATATATGACGCTACTTGAAAAAAATAAAATATAATAAACATTTATGATTATGCCAAAGAAAAGTTTTTCAATTCATATATGATAGCAAGGTTATAAATGAAAATTGTCACATCTATAAATAGCCCCTAACAATTGCCAAAATAATTCAAGCTAGCCTCCTCTTCACATACAGCTCCATCCTCTCTAATCTCTCTTATGGCTCTTTCACTCTCTTCTTCCTTTGCTACCCTTGCTTTCATTTCACTAATGCTACTGAATCCATGCATTGCCAAACATAATTTGAACTACTCATCCGATGGTTTGACATGGTTATCCGGCAGCGCAACTTGGTACGGAGCTCCGACCGGAGCTGGTCCTGATGACAATGGTAAAAATATGCATTATTCCTTCTTATTTTTATTTACACTTCCGTGAATAGCCGAATAGGGTTCCCAAAAATATTGGTTTTTTATTGCTTGTAGATTGTTTTCATATGTAGTTTTGTTATAAAAAAAAACTGTTTTTTTTTCAATTAAATTTATGTAAATTTGCATGCATTACTTTCTAGTACTGTATATTCTTTCTTTTCTTCTACTTCAAACTAAAAAAAGTTATTATTTTCTTCATCGGTAGTATCACCTTCATTTTAATTGTTATTTTTCTATACCTGTATTAATTTTGTTGCAAAATATAGGTGGCGGCTGTGGGTTCAAAAATGTGAACCTTCCTCCTTTCAATAGCCTAACTTCATGTGGCAACGCCGCAATCTTCAAGGGAGGCAAGGGATGTGGTTCCTGTTACCAGGTAGGCTTTTGCAGCTAACTATTTATTTATTTATTTTTCCTTCCTTCTAAGGAGTTTGATATAAGTAATAATCTGTGTAGTGGATGTGGTTAATGTCTGCATTTAATACTTAGTATTTATATTACGGCTCATGCACGAACAGAATCAGACAAAAAATAAATCACATAGATATACTCCATCAATACCCTTTTCATATTAGTCATTCACAAAATTCACTCTTGCACAATGAAACAACTTATAGAATTCAATTAGTTCTGGTTATTGCAACACTATTAACAATGAATTAACATATTAATTGATTTTTATTACTTAGGTGAAATGCACTGGTCATCCAGCATGCTCCGGCAACCCATCGACTATTGTCGTCACAGATGAGTGCTTATATGGCATATGCTCAGATGCACAATACCACTTCGACATGAGCGGTACGACCTTCGGCTCCATGGCTATTTCCGGCCAAGAAGACTATCTCCGTCATGCTGGCAGAATGGCAATTCTATTTGCTAGGTTAGTTATTAATTAATGTTGACTGTCCATTTTGAATTAAAAAAAAAATGTTAATGTTGCAATCATTAAATTATTAGTAAGAGGTATGCATTGCTACAATTCATTGTGTCCTTTTCATTCCTCCTTACTGTCCTCCCTCTTAATTAATTAGCACAAATTTAAGAGAACAAAATTATGGTAGAGAATGTATCACTTATTCATTGCTCAAACTAATTTACCGCCATGCTAATAACTAACAAAATCCTTCATGTAGTATTCTGCAAATTTTATCTATTATCTATTACCTAATTATATTTAATTATTATCTTTTTAGGGTACCATGCAACTACAATGGATTGAATGTTGCCTTCCATGTGGAGCAAGGTTCGAACCTGATGTATCTTGCTATTTTGGTTGAGTACGCAAATGGCGACGGTGATCTCGCACAAGTTGAAGTCCTCGAAAGTACATCTGGCGCTACATGGACCCCACTCCGGCAATCTTGGGGTTCCATCTGGCGGCTCGATTCTAGCCATCCATTGCAGGGTCCTTTCTCCGTCAGACTTACCACCTTGACTTCCGGCAAAACCCTAGTGGCACAAAATGTGATACCAGCCAACTACGTGCCGGACACTACGTACCAATCAACCGCCCAATTTAGCCCTGTATTATGAATTTTTTGTTGACATAATCACATATTGTGTCATCTTAATAACTTAATTAGTTTGCTACTGGCGTGTAAGTTTTGTTTGGAAATTAATTTATACAGAATAAGATAGTGGTAAGTAGTGGAGGCAAGTATTAAGTATACAGTATGCTCTCCCCTCCATTATCAATTTATCATATTATTAAGTACAGACAACGATATTGATTCGTCATGTCAAATTGATATCCAAATTTATATATAATCAGTGAATTAATTTTAGTGAAGATTTGTTATATATATGAAGTGATTTAAATATGTATGTCTAGTTCTTTTTATTATAATATGTGTCTCAATTCATCAGGCACATTTCAACTTAGAGATTAGCGCATGCATATTTCACTTAATTTGAGATTAGCACATGCATGTTTTAACTTTAAGGCTGCGGACCTTTTATAATTAATTGATAACTAATTAGAAGAGTCAAAGAAATTTGAGAATTTCTGACATATTATTATCATTTCTGCTCTTTTTTCTTGTTGAACCCTGAGCTATATAATTATCATAATAACCTGCGCAGCTATGACTAACCAAAATTATTTTCAAAAAAAAAAGAAATTACTTGAACGGAACGAGAGGGCGAAGAAATTTCTTTTAGATTTATTGCGGCTCCTGTTATGTGGCTGTCTGTGTAATATGCAGATCTTTCAGATCAGAGCAGTTGACAAAATTCCATAATTGAGAAGGGAATAAATTGGGGAAGGTTTTATTTTTCTCGATTCAGATTAATGGAAAATTAACTCAGGATTAACTTGTTATTTTCCAATATATATCAAAATAAATAAATACAAATAACTAATGCTATCGGATTTAGAGCGTTGTCTATATAATCTGAAAAATAGTACGAATATATTTTTATAAATTAAAATAATATAAATAAGCTTTTTTTTTTTTTTACAATCTTGGCAGTCTGCCAAGATAAGCTTTCTGATTCTATATAAGAGTTGGATAGTAGTCAGAAGAATCTTAGTGATCGGAGGAGAAGAAATATACATGTGACACATTGTCTAGTTATGAACTTATGATCTCTGTATTTGTGTAGGTGTCACGGCTGAAAGAACAAAATAAAACAAAACTGAAGACGTTTGGGACTTGGGACCATGTTATTAAGTACCAAATACGCTAGCCCCAATTATTATTTTGAAGGAAAATTTTGCACATTTGCCCTCCAAAGCTAATTAAACACTATTTTTTTAACAAAGCTAAAACTGTTAATTGACCTTTTAGTGGGGGTCATTAAAAGATAATAATCTTCATGCAAGCTCATTATGGTATTAACTTCGGACCTTGATTTATCCCGAGTTGCCAGCTTCTAGCTTCATTTATAGGTTTCAAGAACTAGATAATGATTTTGATCATAACTGATTCTCTTATCTATTAACCTCCCCAGAATATCAAACTTTTATTAATTGTAACTTTTCTTTTTGCAGATTTGCCCAAGAAGTTTGTTTTATGATGCGATGGGATGAAGCCCCAAGACCTTTTTTAAATATCGATCGAGTATTGGACTAATGAGTCAACGAATCTCATTTAAACCTCCAAATTTCTTTTATTATATTTAAAATAATACCAATTAATTGCCAATAATTTGAGTATTTGCCGTGGACCTATGCTGTAAAAAATTCGGCATATATATAAAATTAATTATAACCTAGAGATTTGCACTTGAGCTTCCGGACCTAGTAAAGCTGAACAAAGTCAACTCTAAAAGAATATGAAAAAAAATAATGTGCTAATTAGTGAGGAAAATCAACCAGATATTCAATTTTCAGTTGAGCGTATAAATTTTATAAAATTCATAAATATATTCATCAAATGTGCAATAAAGAAACAAATATTTAAATATTTGAGAGTTTCATACAGTATTTTGAAAGAAAAAGCTGAATTCAGATATGAGCGTATTTCCTCCTCGAAGAAGATTTACTATTTTCCGACTTGCTTGTAAAATTGCCTATTTACTAATGAAAATAAAAGAAAAAATATACTTAAGTAAATAAAAGGATGAGATATTGAGCTTTTGCTATGTAAAATGCAATATATATTTCTATTATTGTTTTTTTTTTGAGAGAAAAATGAGAGTCTAACTCATAAATTTTATTGTGTGTTAATAGAACTTGAAACCATGATTTCTTGAAAATCATTCTAATTAGGTAACACTTGAGCTATTAAATCATCTGCATTTCTGTCATCATATTAACGGTGAAAAAAAAAAACTTAAATCACGACAAGGTAGAGTTTCGTTTGAAAAGAAAATTTTAATTTCCAAGAACACCTGAAAAGAGATCATGCCAAGGAAAAAGTAAATGAATGTTTGAAAATTAACAGCTCACACTGTTACACTCTTCAAGACCTTTTTTTAGATTAATTTCGTTAGAGGTCACCCAACTTTGATCTTTGTTACAAGTTGGTCACTCTACAATCACTTAACTTTCTATTTATTTCAATTAAGTCACTCTATTAAAGTTTTCATCCGACATATTAATAAATTTTATATTATTGTCCATTTAAATATCATTTATTTTTTTAGTATTTTACATCCTATAAAATTTAATCTTTTTTCTCGTAACATATCCATCAATTATTTAATTATTTAATTTTTATTAAAGAGATTTGATATTATTAATTAATATTTTATTTTTTAAGAGGTTGAAGATATTACAAAATTAAAATACTGACATATCAAACACTTGATTAGTTTATGATTTTTCTCTAATCCTTTCTTAAATAATATAAATGAATTATAATATCATATTCTATTAATGTGTTTGGATTTAATAAAATGGAATAAATAAAAAATTTAGTGGCTATGGAGGGATAAATCAAATTTGAGTGATCAATTTGTGATAAGAGCAAACTTAAGTGACCTCCGGCAAAAATTTATCTAACTTTTTAATTAAGAGTGAATATAAATGTAAAACTTATAAATTAATTGTGTATTACTATTTATGAAGTACGATGCACGAACTTAAATATTTTTAATAAAATACATGAATTTAAGATGTCAAATAAATTTAAGCATACCATATATATACATACACCAAAATGAGGTATACAGAGAAGGAATAACTATAGTCGTCATACACATAAAGGCAAATGAAGGATACAAAAAAAATGCCGTGATACTATTGCAGTCAGTAAATGAGATGGGTCATGACCTTCATTTAATACGAAATAGCCAAATTTAAGAAAGAAGTATGAGTTGCGCTTTAAATAGGGCCACTCAGGGCAACACTTTCTATATTGGGTCTGACTAGGTTCAAAAGGTTTTTGCACTAAAAATTAAATTTAAATTTCTTTTATCCGTTAATTTTCATCAAGATTCTAAAAAGAGGAGAGAAAACTTTGAACAAATAAAAAGTATGAATCTCAATATAAAATCAACGGATGAGAGATTTTGAATCAATTTTTGAGTTCAAAGCTTTTTGAATTTAACCCATACCTCCTTCTGGCCGATTATTTGTATGTATTAGCAGCATTGTGCTTTAATATTCATTTTTTTCTTTGAAACAGTTATGCATTTATTATATATTGTCCATTCCATATTAATATTCTAATTTATTAAACACAAAATTCATACATACATTTATTAAATGCATTTGCATTCCTTGGAGATTTCATGGGCTGCTCCACAAGACAGTGTAAACTTTTTTTTTAGTTGAACAAGGCAGTTAATTTTTAGTATTGAATGGTTAAGAAAAACTTCTTTTGTGTGATTAGAAAAAATAGATTGACGAGTAAAAATCATTGTCATTGACTAATAAATTAATGATATTCCTTCTCATCTATAGCAGAATTAGTGTTGATAAAATGTAATGGTTCAAGTAGAACAACATTTTTGAAAACTACGGAAAATAAATATTATCTCTTGAACTATTTTCAGTTAATTTTCGGTACTGAAATAATTATATCATAGTAGGTAAGGTTTGTAATTTGTGAAAATGACGTAATAAATAAAATTATTAAAATGCAAAACATGAGCTCTAGAAATTACATGAGATTTGATAATACTGATAGATATACAAACAATCCGGGAAATTTTGAGGGTATCTAAAGAATTAAAAATACATTTTAAACACTATCAAGTAAGAGGGAGAAACTTAATTATAAACCGATATCAAGTTAATTTGCACATCGAGATTAAGTATATATACAACTAAAAATTTAATTTTAAGTTAAAATTTGTTAATATCTAAAATAAAAAAAAAAAAAAAGTTAGTATGAGTAGAGTAGACGATTAAAAGATTCAATCATTCATTTCATTTTTTTATTACAAGCCCATAGACACACAACTCACACACATCCTTTCTAAATCTAATACCAACCTAGCTCTACAGAGATTTGATCCCTAAATCTCTACAATAAAGGTCAGTTTGGCAAATCAAGGAATAGTTTTGGAAGAGTGATAATTTTAGAATAGTGCTTTTTGGAAGAATGGTAGAAGAGTGATATTTTTGACTATTCAGAATAGTGAAAATATTGTTTGACATTTGTTAATCAGAATAGTTAAAATATGAATAATTATGATACTAATAATGATGATGATAATAAAAATAATAGTAAAATAATAATAATTATAGTAACAATAATAATATAAAAAATAATAATAATCATAATAATTAATAATATTCATAGTTATAATTATTATAATATAATAAAAATATAAATATAAATATAATATAATAATATAATAATATAATAATAAAAATTATAATAATAATAATTATTATTATAATAAGATAATAATAAATAATTTTAATTTTAATAATAAAATCATGATATAAAAATATAATACAACATAATCAAATAATAATCATAATCATAAACATGATAATAATAATCATAGTCATAATCATAATAATTTAATAATATAATAATATAATAATAAAAAAAATTATCATCATAATTATAGTAAATAATTATAATCATAATAATATAATAATAATTATCATCAAAATATAATAATATAATACAACATAATAAAATAATAATAATAATAATAATAATAATAATAATCAAATACTAAATAATCATAATTATAACAATATAACCATAATCATAACATGATATAATAATTATAAAATAATAATAATATAATAAATAATAATCTAATAATAAATAATAATATAATAATAATCAATGATGATAATACATAATAATAACTAAACATTATAATAATATAATAATAATGATAATAATATAATAATGATAATAATAAATTATAATAATAATATAATAATATATTATAATCATAATTATAATATAATATAATAATAATAATAATAATAATAAATCATAATTATAATATAATATAATAATATAATACAATATAATCAAACAATAATCGCTATTCTGATGAGAGCTAATCCGATATTCCACCTATAAGTTGGTATACCGGATTAGCATTCGCACTCTTCTACTTAGTTTAAAATTTATTTGATAAATTAATTAATGGGAATAGCAATTATATTACTATTTTTTTGCTATTCAATGAAGTGTCAAACGAAGAGACTACCACTAGGTCGTAACCGGGTGACTTTAATTTTTTTTCTATTTCTTTCACAATCTATGACAGGTAGTACCTATTTCATGTGGGTCCCACATTCATAAATCGTAGGTGAAACTGGGGAAAAGCAAGAAGCATTGTATCCTGTGTATGTTTGTATTTATAAATGTTGTACTCAAATATTCAATTCGTATCTATTGTTATAAAATTATGATAGAAAAAATATGATAACGGATTTCAATCGCCAGGTTTATCTAAACGGCGGAATTAAATGCACAAAACTATTATTAAGTGGGTCCACAATTATAAACTCGAAAAAATACATCTCCCTTAGTTACTTACCCCTTTCCCTTGGAGAAAGAAAAAGAACATTCTAAATTGGTATATTAATGGCTTGGGCCTCAAACTTCTTCTGGATTGATTTATACTAAATGTGTAATCTTGACTTTCAATTAAATGTTAATCATTTCAAGGCCCAATCCATTAAATAGGCTAATCAGCCTTTACGATGTTGTGGTTTTTTATTTTTCTTTTTCTTTTCTCTTTTTCTCGGTAAGAATGAATGAATTGTTGATCGAATGTGGATCCTCTGCAATAGTTGTAAACGAAATCGGATGAGAAACAAGTGGGCCGTTCATACAAAATCGGATGAGGCATAAAAGTTATTATGATAGTAGATACGGACTGATGTGGAATGAAAATGATGCTTGTTAAAGCAAAGTTTAAAGGGATCCAAATCTGCTATTATTCTTGCAAATAATAGGGTCCTATTTTTAAATCTAAAAAAATATTTAAAAAATTCTAATATAAAAAATATGAATATGTTCTATTACTTATAGATCAATAGACTATAAAATTTCATGCAATTTCATTAATATTTGATAGTTCATCAAAGATTATTAAATTTAACGATTTTCACTAATTTTTGCAATGATTTTAAATTAACGGTTTTTGATGAACTATCAAATATTAATGAAATTACATGAAATTTGACAGACTATTAATCTACAAGTAAAATAACATATCTATAATTTTTTTAAAATCTTTAAATATTTTTAAAAATGAAAAGTAGGACCCTACTATTATTCAAGAATAATAGCAGATTTGGACTCAGTTTAAAGGCCTTGAAAAGCTCCCTTTCAAATCCCATCTTTTTCCTTGGAAATTTCCCGATATATATCAGGCCTTATTGGATACCAGTTCCCCGAATAAATTTGATGCAGTGCAACAGTGCAGTGGATGTTCAGCCCATAAATTCATTGGGAAAAAATTCAGAGAAATATTTACTTCGTTCTTTGATCCAAACAATAACTCTATATACTATTATCTGATTATTGGTACTTCGTAGTTCCTACTCTCTCCCTTGCTAATTGCTAGTGTTGTAAATAAAAAAGGAAGGAAAGAAAGAAAGAAAAAAAAACAACACAGCTTGTGAGGACAAGAAACAAAAGGACAACCAGAATTGTAACACAGGAGGGACTGAAATATGGGTTTATAATTGTGAGGGCAGCCGAGATTGAAAAATTAGAGGGACAATACATTTCATAAAAGGAAAATACTTGATAAATTTTGCAAACTGAAAAATTCAAGATAAAGGATTTTTTTCTGAAAGAATTGGAAGAAAATGGAATAGTTAAAGCGATCAAAGATCGTTATTTTTATTTTAAAATTCTTTGAAATGATAAGGAATAAAGAGATAAAAATATGTTAAAAATTAAGTTTTTGGCCTTTTCTCGTTTGTTAAAAGAATTTGGTGATTTAAAAAAATGTGGCTCAACTATATGTGCTAGCACATTAAATGTGGCAAGAGTTGCGCCCACATAAGTATTGGACACCGTGCAGTATCAAACTATATATCAACACGAAATGAATGCGTTTCCGACCCTATATAAATTTAATTTGCCCAATTTATATGCTTTTTATTTTCTTATATTTTGCATGCAATTATGTATAAGATTAATCGAAAGAGTGCCCCCAATATTTTGTATGCCTCAAAATGTTACAAAATTTTGTTTTGATTTTTGAGAAGGAATTCAATTACCATCATTTTGGTGCCATATCGGTGTCATTAAAATTAAATATCAAATAACTATTATTTAAATTCTTAAATAACAAAACTAATTGAAAGAATATTTTATAAATATCATCTTATATATGTATACAAAAAATTATATCATTTCGATATTATTAATATAGGCATCAAGCATTAATAAAATCAACGGACCAAATTTTATAATTTAGATACGTTACTTGATGGCTATTCAAATAAAGTTAAAAAAATTTAATTTTTCATATACATACAATTGAGATAATATAGAATACATATAACGGTTCATATTTTTAAATTGATACATCAATAAATAAATAGACACCATGAGCACCAAAAAAATGATAATTAGATCCCTTCTCTTGATTTATATTTCATCTAAATGAAAAATGGCAATATTTCTTTTGTTCATGAAGGATACATATCTTTTTCTTTTTATCTCCTTACAAGACGAAATTGCAAAAGTTAAAAATACAAAATGGAGGCTGGTGATATTTTGTGCCATTTAAAAACCTTATAACAATTATTATTTTAGCCAATCAATTTCTTCATATCCATATTTTCAGTGTCAAATTGGCAACAAAGCTGTGGGTGAATAAATACTATACAGCTAATAATGAAGTTCAAAACTTGACACTCAAGCAAACATGAGATCCAAGTCATACTACTCAAATTCAAGCTGATCCATGTGAGCGTAGCAAAGTCGATTCAAAACAATTTAAGTATAAACACACAAGATATTTTCATTCCATCATTAAATGAATTTCGAACTCCAACAATTATTTGTCTTTTCTATTTATTCTTCAATTATTTTTTTTTAAGAAAAGATGGAATCTAAATTATTGGTCGCTAGCTTCTTAGCACCATGTAGCACAAGATCCAAACACAACAGCACCTCTCATTGCCTTTTTTGTAGACGACGACATATCGTCGGTTTGCCACCTTTCACTTAACACTGGGACCAAACTGTACACGTGTCTGTAGATAATAAGCTTGTCCAGAGAAGGCTTGGTGGACCCAAGAATCATCGCTTAATGCCACGTCGTCACGTGGGCGGTGGGTCCCAACTCGTTCGTGTCTATGGGATCTGTGGTGGCGTCGAAACAATGTTTGTGCGTCCCGCGCTTACGCAATTGCCTAACAAATCAGGGAATCTTAGAGATGTGGGCCCATGTAGAGGAAGCAATTCCAATCTGTTTTTTGTTTTGTAATGCAAAACGATAGCCTCTTACATCGAAATGCAAAAAAGTGTTAATTTTCAAAGGGAGGATCCCTTCAAGTTATTTTGATAATTTTGAGTTATTTTGACAATTTTGATGATAAATTTTTGAATAATAAATAATAAAAAGTATATATATATATTAATAAATAATAAAAAATTTATATATATATATATATGAGTAAAGATACCGTGAGCTTAAACTCACGGAGGCCTTCCGTTAGATTAACTCAAAAAGTATATTGAATCATCTCCAAATTTTAATTTATCATGCTCATTAAATTCTTTATATGAAATCTCCTGGGATACAAAAATTTGGAGTGTTTTGAACTTTTTAAGTCACTTATTTTAATTTTTGAAAATGAGCTCTAAAAATAATATTTATATATTTAATCTTTCAACATCATTTTTAAAAATTAAAAACAGTGACTTAAAAACTCAAAACACTCCAAATTTTTGCATCCAATAAGATTCTCATATAAATAATTTAATGAGTATGATAAATTAAAATTTGGAGATAATTTGATATATTTTTTGAGTTAAGCTCACGGAATGCCTCCGTGAGCTTAAACTCACGGAATGCCTCCGTGATCTTATACTATATATATATATATATATATATATATATATATATATATATATATATATATATAGAGAGAGAGAGAGAGAGAGAGAGTTTGTCTATTGTGCTTCCAGTAGCACTTCGGTCGAAACGCTACTAGCCCAAATTTTAATTTTTCATGCTCGAAATTTCAATTTAAGTAGCTCAATAAAATCTTTATATCATAATCTTATAGAATACTAATTTTTATCGTGTTTCAAATTAGTTTACTATACTTAAAGATTTTTAGAAAGTAAACATTTTTTACATATAAATTTTATTATTTTTTTATTATTTTAGGGCTATCTTTCAAAAATTATTAATCATAGTAAACTAATTCCAAACATGATAAAAATTAGTATTCTATATGATTATGATATAAAGATTTTTTTTGTGCTATTTAAATTAAAAATTTAAGCATGAAAAATTAAAATTTGGACTGGTAGTTTTTCGACCGAAGTGCTACTGGAAGCACAATAGACAAACTATATATATATAGAGAGAGAGAGTTAGACTATTATGAAAAAGGTTTGCATTTCGAGCTCAAGTGCATACGGCTCAAATTTTATCATAACACGTTCGAAATTCAAAATTATCATTCTCATTAAATTCTTCATATTAATATATTGGGGGATACCAAAATTTGAGGCATTTAGAGTTTTCTAAGTATTTTTTTATTTTTGAAAATCAGCACTAAAATAATAATAAAATATTAAATTATTATTGCTGATTTTTAAAAATCTAAAACAAATATTTAGAAAACTCAAAATACCCCAAATGTTTGTATCCCCTAATATTTTCATATGAAGAATTTAATGAAAATGATAATTTTGAATTTTGGACGTGTTACGATAAAATTTGAGCTATATGCACTTGGGCTCGAAATGCAATCGTTTTCACAATAGTCTAACTCATATATATATATATATATATATAGAGAGAGAGAGAGAGAGAGAGAGAGTGGATATACCGTGAGCTTAACTCAAAAAGTATATCAAATCATCTTCAAATTTTGATTTTTCACTCTCATTAAATTTTTCATATTGAAATATTGTGGAGTAAAATTTTTTAGGATGTTTTGAGTTTTCTAAGTCGCTCTTTTTAATTTTTGAAAATAATGTATAAACATTGAATATTTTATTATTATTTTTAGAGCCGATTTTAAAAATTAAAAAGAGTGACTTAGTAAACTCGAAACGTCCCAAATTTTTGTACGCCATAAGATTTCAATATGAAAAATTTAATGAGAGTGAAAAATTCAAATTTGGAGATTATTTGATATACTTTTTGAGTTAAGCTCACGGTATATCCTCTCTCTCTCTCTCTCTCTCTCTCTATATATATATATAGTAAAGCTAGCGTGCTCCTAGGAGCAGAGAGCCCTTCCGAAATCCTAGCTCAAAAAAATATATAAAATGATCTCCAAATTTTGATTTATCACTCTCAATAATTTTCTCATAATGAAATCTTATGGGATACAAAAATTCGGGGTGTTTCAAATTTTTTTAAGTCACTCTTTTTAATTATTAAAAATTAACTCTAAAAATAATAATAAAATATTTAATGTTGGTATATTCTTTTCAAAAATTAAAAAAATGACATAGAAAACTCAAAACACCCTAAATTTTTATACCCCATAAGATTTCAATATGAATAATTTAATGAGAGTGATAAATAAAAATTTAAAAATTATTTGATATATTTTTTGAGTTAGAAACACGGATTAGTTCTGTGCTCTTAGGAGCAATCTAGTTTTACTATATATATAGAGTAAAGATACCGTGAGTTTAAGCTCACGAATGTCTTCCGTGAGGTTAACTCAAAAAGTACATCAAATCATCTCCAAATTTTAATTTATCATCCTTATTAAATTCTTTATATGATAATCTTGTGGGATTCAAAAATTTGGAGTGTTTTGAGCTTTTTAAGTCACCGTTTTTAATTTTTTAAAATGATGTTCAAGTATTGAATATATTGTTATTATTTTTAGAGGTGATTTTCAAAAATTAAAAACCATGACTTAAAAAACTCAAAACACTCCAAATTTTTGCATCCCACAAGATTTTAATATAAAAAATTTAATGAGAATGATAAATTAAAATTTTGAGATGATTTGATATGCTTTTTGAGTTAAGCTCACGGAAGACCTCCGTGAGATTAAACTCACAGTATCTTTACTATATATATATATATAAGATGTATTATGGTGCTTTACAAAGCAAAAAATTCATATTATTTTGGGGTGAGATTTAATATTTCTAGGTCTTAAATGGTCAATCTAAGTTGCTCAATAATTTCTTCATGTCAAAATTTTTTGGATATTAAATTTCATGATTTTTCGAGCTGTCTAGCTATTTTTTAAATTATTTTTAAAATCAGTCTTGACATAAGAAATTATCTATTTCAGGGCTGATTTTAAAAATAATTTAAAAAATAGATAGAAATATAAAAAAATCATGAAATTTAATATCCTAGAAGATTTTGAAATGAAAAAATTATTGAGAAACTTAGATTGACCATTTGAGACCTCGGGATATTAAATCTCACCCCAAATCAATATATTTTTTTTACTTTGCAAAACACCATAACACATCTCTATATATATATTATTTTATTTTATAATATTTTAAATTTTATGTAATTTAATTATTGTTTTTATAGTTCATTAAAAATCATTAAATTAGAACCGTTATAATTTATATAAAATTTTATTGGTTTTTAATGGATTATCAAATGATAATAAAACTATATAAAATTTAAAATATTTATCAATAAAATAATGTATCTATAAACTTTTTTCTATTTTTAAGACTTTTAGTATTTATTAAAAAAAATTAATGTCAACATTGTTAAAATAACTCATCGTCAAGGTATCCCTCCCCATTTTTAAAAATGAGACTTGCAACTTTCAAGCAGAATTTTTTGAAGGTCTGAGATCGTCTCGAGAATGAAAGTTTTAATGATTTAATCTACAGTTAAATAAAAAATTCAAAACAATATTAATACAGAAGGCAAGTAAAAGCAATTAAGTAATTTAAAACTTCAATTTCTGAAACTGTGGTACCTCATTACTAAAAATTCAAATACCGATGAGCTACAAACATGTCTTTCTTATATCTGATGCAACTCCTCCTAAATCATAATATTCATAATATTTTAAATTTTGGAGATTAATTAGGAAATAACAAAAAAGAAAATTAATTAAGTACACCAATATATAACGTGACAATTAATTAAATTTTCAGTTTTATATATGATAATTGTTGTATTACAACTTCTACTAAAATTATCATATGAATAAATAATCTCAATTTTTCATGACATTCTATCTTTGCCGATATGCCAATCTGAATTTTCTGCGCGCTAAGATAACAATATTATTTTTTTTAAACGAAATGCTGTTATATCTGCGCCCTAAGATAACAATATTATTGTAATAGCTGTTATATTATTGTCGACGGGCGCGGATGCAGGATTTTGATCGGGGGGCAATTATCGGATTGTAATAGTTTATCGGGTTCAAATTCATTAACTAATCGGGTACTAAATAAAAAATTAATAATTTAATATATATTCTTACCTAATAAAAAATTTATTAAAATAATAATATTTTATATATTAAAAATAACAACAAAATAAAGTTCAAAGTAATAAATAATCAAGTTGATGAAGAAAGTTTTCGTTTACGGAACTTTATATTTTGATATCTTTGCATAATTATTTCATTATGCATGATATTAAATATTTTTTTTCTCAATAAAATTAATTAGACATTCAGGGGGAGCAAAAAAAAATTTCGGAAACGAACAAATTACCGAAAATATTATCGAAAATACTATTTTTCAAAATTCAAAAGAGCAGCCACCTTGACCCAACATACATCCGCCCCTTGTTGTCGATGATAACTTCTGCAATTGGTTTATTCGTCAATCCGGTTTATTGATTTCATAATCTGAGATCAGTTTCCAAAAAATTGTACCTGTCGTTGTTGTTGTAGACATGTCACATCAATCGTACTTCACTGAGTATAATGAATTTGAAAACAGTTAATAGTTTCTCATGATTTAATCTCATTGTACTGGAGCAAGTCATTTGTTGGAGCCGCCAGGTTTATTAGATTTATTGCATGTTGAAAAAGATTGGAAACGATTTAAATAAATAAAATGAAGTAATTGAGTGAAAAGATTGACAGCAAATATATATAACTATAATTTCTCCATTATGTATTTAGTTATTTCATTTGAGAATATTACTTTTCGTGTCTTGACAACAATTAGTACATATCTTGCGGCTTGTGAACAATATTTTGGTATTTTTTTTGGCATGTAAAGTTTAGTTCTGGCAGTACTATTGAAATTTCATTAATGGATATTTCAAGTATAAAGAAAAATATAATTGGGGAAATGCTAGTAGTGACTAGTTCCCCATAGACCAGGTCTACTCAATAAAAACTTCATTCCTTATGCCTATAAATTCATACTCTCCTCTCCCCCTTGCCTTCGCCTTGCTAAAATTCATTCCTAGCCAAGCCTATTAATTCTTTCACACGTCATCACATCATTATCACCAGCCTGCAGCCAAAATTTGATGGCTAAGGGCCGCCGCTACGATGCTGACCGACTCCTCGGCACGTACGGCTACATGTCAAACCAATTCACCGGCCCGGAGTACCACGAATCAGACATGTGGTCTGACTTGGTCGAACCTGAGTCAGAACGCTCCGGTTGGGCACCGACCCGTGAGTACCGCAACAAGGGAGGGTTGTCTATGGCCTTCTTGGGAGGTACAACTTTGTCAGAACGACGCCGGCAGCCAGAAAGGCAGCATGTGGTAGCAACATCAGCACCGGTTTATGTGCCGGATTGGAACCGATTTAGTCAGGACGCCTCTGTTGAGCCTGTGAGTGAATCAGAGAATGAATGGGGTAGTACCAACAATGGTGAGGCTGGTGAGTGGGTCCCGCCGCATGTATACTTGGCGAGAACACATGGAACAGGAGTTGCCTCATCAGTTTTCGAAGGGGTTGGTCGGACTCTGAAGGGACGGGATATGAGCCGGGTTCGTGATGCGGTCTGGAGCCAAACCGGATTTTTCGGCTGAAACGGCCGGAATCGATGCAAATTATCCATGGTGGTCTTTTTGAATTTTATATTTTTTTCATTAATTAGTGAATTGAAAACGTAAAAAGGAGGGGGGGGGGGTGAAAATTTTGTTGTATAGTTGTGTGTGTTGGGGCTTGTTTTAATTCGTCGGAAATTAATTGGATATCGCATTCGTAAATTAGGTTTCAAGAAAGTCTTGTTATTCATGGGGATCATTAGCTGGTTTCACATGTTAGTGCAGCTACCAAATGAGTTTGAAGGTTGGAGTTCGAAATTTCCAATATAGCTGGCGAATGTGGTTGGAGATTTAGAAAATGAAATTTGAAACGATGTTGCTTTATATGGGTACTCAAAGAATCATCCTGGGAATATTTTAATTTTATGCCTTGTTGTTTATTATATTTAATTTATTATGTAATCTACTGAAATAGAATTATAGGATAAATTTTTAGTTTATTCAGCGACCATATTTATTTTTTGGTACAGCTACGGTACTAATGAAGTACGTACAAATTAATTAGTTTTTTTGTACAGTCTGATAATTAGATCAGCTTTTCATTGTACGAATAAAAATTGACTATTGTCACAATTAAATATTCTTTTTTTTTTCATTCTTCACTGTATTTTTTTGTTCAATGAAATAAGATCTATATTATTTATATGAATAATGATGTAAAATTGACAACGTAAAAATTGTAACACCATTAACATAGTACTAAATTAGTATTGCAGATAGAAACTTATTTTTCAGTATTAATTTGCTTTCATGAGGTAAAATTTTTTTAATTATCAAACATTTAAGAAACAAGAACGTGCACTATTTTGTAATACAAAAGAAGTTCTTCGTTAGATTATCCAATCAAGGTTTTAAATTGTGGATTTTAATATTCGTACGATTGGTCACTGCAGAGCATATATGTGATATGTTATTGTATATGCGGTTCAATATACAAATATGTATCCTAAAAAGTTTTTAAAATAAAAATATAATAAGATTTAAAATAATTTTAATTTTTTCATGAAATATATCATATAGTTATTTTTATAGACTTAATATCATAAAGATTTAAAAATATCACATCATTAAATATGCATACGCATACTCTTATATATGTGATATCGTATCATATAAACATAAACAGAATGTATTGCGGTTGCATTTTAAAACATTCATCCACCTAAACTACAGTTGCTCTACAGTCTCTATATTATTAAAAGGAATGACCATTTTTAAGGGTATTTTTGAGGGGTGCTTTTAAAATAGCCATATCCAAACAAAAATTCAACCAAAGATGCATGATTGATTAAGTTGGAGCAAGAAGACGTAGCCAAGCAGCACTATTAGAGGCCTTCAGCAAAGGAGCTGGAATAAAGGCTTAAGCAATTATTGTGGGACCCAGTCTTATAAGACAATCCGGTCACACAATCTTGCTAGGTTTACAAGCACAGTTCCCCGATATATATAACTCCTTCCCTGGACATATATTTGCTTGATATTCTAAATTATTTACTATTTGTCTTGAATTTGAAAATCTAAATTCAGAAAATTACCCTACAATAAAAAAAATATTATAATTTTATAGATGGTAAAACCTCATATATATAGGGTGGATGCAGGATTTTCATCAGGAGGTCGGTAATCAGATTCAATGACTTATCGAGTTCAAACTCATTAACTAATTAGATATTAAATATTAAAATAATATATTTTATATATTAAAAATAAAAAAAAATACATAATAATATATAATCATAACGATGAAGAAAACTTTCCTATACGAGACTTCATATTTTGAAACATTTGCATAATTTTTTTATTATCCACGATATTAAATATTTTTCTTAATGAAAATTAATTAAATAATTCAGGGAAATCAGAAATTTAATTCAGAGGTCGGATTAATAAAATCTTAACCTAAAAATATCATTTTTTTTTAAATCCTAATGTGTCAGTTGACCTGCTGGAGCCTTTGTATCTGCCTGTGTATATATATACACACACAAGTCCTTACTTAGTCGGATTACTATTTGCGAACATAGTACCAAATGGGAACGGACTTGTTATTTTAGTCAGTATGCATGCCACATTAGACATTACTTGTAACGCTTCTCAATATGATTTTACATTTTTCTAATTATTAATCTCTTATTCTTTTTTTTATTGGTTTGATTTATTTAAAATAATTTTGACTTTGTCATCTTTAATGGCTCAATATAGAGAAATCATTCTTACACCCCCCCCCCCCCCTTATTTGCACTCAATATTAGGCATAAATATTTTTAACAATACAAATTTATAATTTAACTTGGATATTATATATATCTTTCACGATGTTTTTAATATAGCTAATATTGGGTGCAAATAAAGAGCAATAAGAGTGCAATTATCACTCATATTTTCATAATTGATATGTAAAAATTTAATTTGCACTTCAAATATAAGTGCAGTACATTGGTAACCCAAATAATCTCTTTTAACTTTTTATGTATGGAAATTCATATAAAATACAAAAAAATAACGTTTTACGGATTTTTGGATAAAAATAGTTCCCGAGTAACCAAAAAGAATGTCTTGAGACTCGCTTTTATAACGATTGTATGATATTTGTAAATCTCAAAAGATAAAAAAAATAATGCAGAATTGGTATTTTAATAACAATCATATCTAATAACTAACTAAGATCAAAACAAAACTTTTGAAAATATAAATCAATATAATTAAATAGAAAACTATAAGGAAGAAAATGCTAAATTCAAATTTTGTTCCACACAACTTTTTTGTATGCCTTGAAGAAAAAATTTCATGAAGTTTCTGAATTTTTTTTATATTATAAGCCTTTGTAGCCACTATAACTGTCAAATATAATTGCAAATTCAGAAACTATATTTAATGGAAATACTGATTTTAAATAAACTCGATTGCACTACAAAAATTCAACTATTTTAATATTGTCTAAATTTTTAGAAACATTGAAGAACATATGGATCAATACATGCATGTTGAGCAAATCTGTTGCTTGAAGTTGTGTAGACTGTATGTAGACAGATCCAAATGACCTGGCAGTTGCATGGGTTGCCATACAAGCCATGGCCACAAGAGAACCAAGATTTGTTGCGGGTGTAAGGTTTTTGGATCACACAAAGAAACATGCAAGTTGTGGGGTGCACGGTGAATGCATGTCTAGCAAGGGTAGCATATACATTAACGGGTAGTGATATAATGCCCTCTATTTTGCCCTCAAAATTATTGATGAGTTGGCTTTTAGTAAAGAAGTATATTATATATAATATAATTGTTATATTAAAAAAATTAATATGGTAAAGATTTATTACGGGCAGTTAGGTCAGAGAATATTATTGTTAGTAAAAATTTACACAATTAATTTACTAGTAAAAAATTTCCATACGGACAATTCGATTAGAGAATATTATTACTAATAAAAATTTATAAAATTAAGTTAATAGTAAAAATTTACGTACAAACAGTTCGATCAAAGAATATTATTGTTGATAAAAATTTACACTATAAAATTACTGATAAAAATTTACACGGTCAGCATATTTGTTTACCACCAACACATCAATATATTATTAAAGCAAAACTTAAAAATTTTATTTTTATTCTACATTAATACATACAAGCCGATAGCTATCACTTTGCTTTTTGGCGAAAGTGACTCCTGGTCTTGGCACTACTACAAGTGGTTGAGAATTTGCCCTAGCTATCAAGTTTTTGGAAAGTAAAACAGACCTTAGCTAACTACACCCCGCTGCAATATCCCCAAAAAAATGTCATTGTAAAATTAAAAATATATATTTTAACCTAAGAAAAAAAGATGAAGTACATTTTGAAATGGAAATGGCATCAGTGGACTTGCAGTACAAAGATGCAATGGTACATCCATAAAATTATTTTAATTGGAATGAATCTAATGGATTTAGTTATTTTAATAATGAAAAAATCAAAATAAAAAAATGTGATAGATTTTACTTTTGATGAAAAATCAATTATGATGTTTTTTCAAGGAGAAATAAGAATATTTAGAAGTTTTGATGAGCATATCAACAAAAGGTGGGGATCCATTGACGAGGTTAACTAGACTATTTTGAAAATAATTTCTTAAATATATTAAAAAAACTTAAAATAATGAAATAATAGGCATATTCATAACTTGTATATAGATTAATTCTTTTGAAATTTCATGTGATGCGAGTGTCTATAAGTTAAAGAAAATATCTATATTTTTTTCTATTTTATTTAAAAAATCGTTAACAATGTAACCCCAAATGACCATTTTTTAAGATATTTTTAATAAGGAAAGCTCAAATTTGAATCACATACCTAGCAATGATGGTGATGAGTATCACCTTTATGAAAAGACACAGCTTGAAATTGTGCGAAAGGTATATAAAAGATAATAAATAATTAATATCGGAGCTAATCAGAACCCATATATATATTAAAAAGGGACATTCAAATCTTTTCGTTTTTGGTGGCTTTATCGTTCTTATATTGAAAATAAAAAAATATTAACAAACAAAATAGAAAACAATATTAAAAAATATAATTGCCAAGTGTGTGATCTATATTATTTTTCCTTATACTTTTCATAGGAACTCATAGCATTTTGTTTCATTATGATGGAAATCATGGACATTAAAGATGTTAAACTTTTAATAATATATAGAGACACAAATTAAATACAATAGGGTTTGCTTCTGGTATATTTCTAATTGTTGAAGAAGTCCATATAATTGTAAATACAGTAGAGGAATACCTATAATATATATATACTACTTTAAAGACTGCATTGCATATTAAACATATCAAACAATACTCATTTAAAATAATATAGTACAAAAATCATCAAATTAAATAAATAAAATGATAACATACTGAAATAAATAGAAACAAATTTAACATGATGTAACTAAAAATTTTGGACACATTACTCATAGTTATTTTTTATGAAGTATCAATCTGATCCCTTTCGTTTTCAAAGTATTAACTTCCTAATTATAAAAACATATCCATACAAATTGCAGCAGACCATCGCCATCAATTAAATTAAAGACATGGTTCAATGCTCCCCAAGCATTGTTTCATGCGCTCGGCATGGACACCTTTATTTGCTTCAAGAAAGTGTAGAAATTGGTCCCTTCTTTTTTTTTTGGGTATCTTCAGCATTCCTGTATAAATACAAAAATGATACTGTTTAAATCTGGATCTTTGCATTTAAAATGAACAGAACAAATAGGAACCTATATGTCTTTAACTGACGGTGATGTTTAATCTAAAGCATTATCCTACCAAAAAAATAAATAATTGCAAATATAGTCTATTTTGTTTTTGTTTCAATCACTTATTTATTCTTCTTAAATTATTTAATAACAAAAGCCTGCTAATATATTGCTAACAATGCATGAAAGGCAAAATATCAGTTAATTGATAGCGAACTATAATGTTCTTCAAAAAAAATTATAAATTTAAATTCTCATAGATAAAATTTAAAAGCTAGATTTTCGTCCTTCTCTAAAAAAAATTGAATGTACGCAGGACACTTGATTGATTTTTTAAGCACTTCAAGTCTTTAATTGAAGGTGGAAATTTAATTAGCCCTTGCGCCGACTGTCCTTTACTATTATCTTATTGGTCATATCAATTGATATTTAAATTTTTAATGCCATAATTAAACCAAAATCCAGGTGTGGAAAGTTTGGAAAATCTGACGCCAATATATATAATATTATAATCACATGAGACATGATGCGGAGACAACTTTAGACCGCGGAGGAATTTCTTCAAGTAACAAACGTTCATTGGTCCATATAATATAATTAATTGTTAACACCAAAGAATTTAAAATTTGGGGTATCAAATTTGTACCAAAAGTGCCTCATACCACAGCCGCCAAAAAGAGCTTTGTACATAGATCTCAGCACAGGTACAACTATGGTGGATTGTTATGTGCCAGCTAAGACTTGCACATCACGATAACAATATATCTCTATATACTTGCCTCTAGTTATATTTGATCCGAGCCGAAATAATTAAGAATAATTAGTTCATATATGGTATGGATCTAAATTTTTTTATCAATTAGATTATATCGGTTTTGACTTTTGAGTCATATTGGAAGAACTCATTTAATTGTATTTTTTAGATTAAATTAAAAATTGCATTAATTAGGATTTAGTTGTACACTGATTAAGATTGATTTTATGTGAGTAATATCATGTTTCATAAAATTATATAAAGTAATCGCTAATACTTAATTTATTTATTTGAGTTGAATCAGATCAGTATGTGTCATCTTTGAATCAATCAATTGTTAAAACATTCGACCTGAATCAAGCTGGGATCACAGTAGGTAAAATGATAATAAAATAATAGTAAATTAGACCCTTAATGGGAAAAATATTATGAATTATACTCTTGAACGTCTAGTTCTAAAATAGATGTCGTAATTTCAAAATCTTCCTTTCCTTCCCAAAATTTTCAATTTTAATCTTTTCCGGAAGTCGGCAGCTCAATTTCAGCTTGTCAGATGCTATATTTGTTTTTTACTCACAAATAGATCTATAAAATAATATATATTATTCATCAATTGAACTTTGTAGGTTCTGTCCTTGTCTACTAGGTACCTAAGGAGATGCAAGCTCAATGCGTAGCCCGTTGAAAATGGATCCAAATCAGCTAATTATTCTTGTCATGTAAAAGAACATACTCATAATTTTTTTTATGCACCAAATCAGATTTGGATCTTTTGAAAAAATATCCAAATCAGCTATTATTGCCAACTATATATATATATAGTTTGACTATGGTGATATGCGTAGCACGGATGGCTTGTGTGTTACGGATCATTTCTCCGTCTTCAAAGTTTAAATGATCGATCCGACCGGTCAAAATATTTTTCATATGAAAATCTAGTTGGAGACTAATTTTTATATTTTTTGAGATTTTTTTTACTATTTTTTAAGATATCTAGAAAATGACTCATTTTGAATGGCTCATAATAATTAAATCAAGTGATTTTCTAGCTATATTAAAAAATAGTAATAAAATTCTAAAAAATATAAAATTTTATCCCCAACTATATTTTCACATGAAAAATATTTTGACCGGTCGGATCGATCATTTAAACTTTTAAGATGGAGAAACGGTCCGTAGCACACGGGCCATATGTGCTACACAGCACCGTAGCCAAATTCTTTATATATATATATATATATTAATTGTAGTTATTTTTGCAACTCTAAATATCTATCTTATAATATATATTGCTACTGCTACGTGGCTTTGTTTTTGTACCTATCTTTAGCAATCACATCAGCTGAAGTAATATTGAACCTATCTTATAACAAAGATGATCCTGGCAAATATTTTAGTTCTGCTGTGTGCATCAACGTTTGCGGAGTCTCAAAAAAAATTTTAGTGGAGTACAATAATAATTTAGTATTAACTAATATTATTATCTTGTTTTTTTTAAATGAATTACAATGCATCAATACATTCATTTAATTATACAATATATTTTTATGGTTAAAATTAGTTTAGAAGTTAAAACGTCTACAAAATATTTTATTAAATCATCTAGAAAGTCCAAAAATATATTTTATTAAATTATCAAAAAAATGAAACTCAATATATATTAAACATTTGACCTACGTCAAAATTATTGCACCATATATTATTTTTTCCCAGGTCAAAATTTTAAAAACAAAATCAATTTGAATATGAATTTAAAACAATAAAGGAATTGTCTTCTTGAGAATAAATTTGGACAGAGAAATAATTTTGTAAAATATTTCTTCTGAAAAAATTGAATTGTCTATTTGTTACTTTTGTAATATTTAAAAGATAAAAAAATTCAGTTCTCATTCAATCTCTAAAAATTAAAAAAATGCTAAATTTATATAACAAAATATTTCACAAAAGAATGGAGTTCATTAGTGAAATATTATATGAAATTTATGGGATTCAAATACATATAATTTTTGAAAATTCAGCAATATAAGTACAAATTTTATCAATGTAGTAGTTATAGTTAAAAAATAAATTGAAAATATTAACCCCATTTAATATAATTAAATCCGTCTCAGTGCATCAAGTGAGCTCCGGATATATATATTTTGCATCTTCTTTTCTTATCTAACATACACAGTTTAGATATTTTTCTGAATAAATGAAAAAGTAACGACAGCAACAGCAGTTTGTTTCGTCCATTGGCACTAGTTTTTTTCAATAAATTAAATAATTTTATTACTAATTAATAAAGTAGGAAAATTTCATGTCATACATTTATGTAAATGCATTATACACTGAAAAGGACCCTTGCAATATAATCCCAGCTCCCCGATTTTACAATACCTTCATAGCCCACAGATTTATTATAGTACAACTTTCGTGAGACATAATCATTCTTTCCGTCCTTTTTCTTTGCTTTTGTCAAAAATATGTAAGGATAATACATAAAATAACAATCTTTTAGCGAGCATGTCACATATCACACCCATATTGAAAAAGAGGTGAAGAAAAGGACTTGGCACAAGATCATTCATGGAACTTTCTTTTAATAAAGGAGAATATTTATCAAAAGGTTAGAGAAAAACCCAAAGACCATGTTCTATGTTTGGAGAACAGTACCATTACTTGGTGAATCTTATTCCTGGCAATATAGCTCCAATACCAAATTTATTCCATCTGCTTGAAAAATAATGCGTTAATTTATTTTATTTTTTTGGTGATTTACCCGTGGGCTGAAAAAAAAATCTATTGATGTCACTGTGAATCTGAGATAATTGTCCTTTTTAAATTGAACAAGAGTTTGAAAATGGATCAAACTTCATCATATTTAATTTTACAATAGTGCGCATGCAAAACATCATAGCAGAATTGGTAAATATTGCGGTTCACGAATGTCTGCTTCTAATTTTTTTTATTATTGGCATCAAAAGGGGGGATTGATTCAATCTCTTTAATTAGCTGCAATAATTTAATTATTTATACTTCGCATGGTACAAGTTTAGCTGTTCAATGTGTCCTTTTCAATTTATAATTATGAACACTATAAAAACAAGTCAATAAGTATGTTAAAGTATTTAAATTGAAAATAAAAATGAGAGTGTTTAAGTTGGGGAACATGTCTGGCTAACTACGAATATTCGTCCAAAATTTTATTCCCTCACTACCAAATGGGAAGACACAGAAAATATAAAATAAATAAAATAAAAAACGCGAGCCCTACAAAGTGACAACCATTCTGGCTTCAAAAGAAGACAATATACAAAAAAAAGAGGACTGGACTGTAGAAGCAACACGCATCCTGCATTCACATTTGAAATGAATAATTTTAATTAACAAATTTTCTGAAATTAAGACGAACATATAAGCGATTGCTGCTCAAAATGAAGAGTAGTAGCTTTGCAATAAATAAATAAATATTTTTTCAATTTTGAAAATCATCAGAGAAGCGAATGAATGGAAGCAACTTCAAGTCTCCAATTACAGTCTCAAAAGAAAATTCCAAATTGAAAACGAAAAATGAAAGGAGAAAGCAAATTTATTATCAGAGGAAGCATGTTGAGTTCACATGCTTATAAGCTTTTTACTTTTTCAAATGGTAAAGAAATTTGTCTGCCTCTTAGAAGTTTTGACTATTTTACGCTTAATAAATGAACCAGTTCCAAGGGTAAAATGCATTCAACTTGGTCATTTTACAAAACTCAACCACCTTGATTTTAATAACAAAAAGAAACAGAGATGGAGATGCCAATAAACAAAATTACAGACAATGAAGATTCAAATTGGTAAAATATTAATAAAATACTGTAGCATGCAATTCACGAGGTTTAATTGAGGTAGATGGTAACCTTCTCTAGTTAACCAAAATTATAAGACTTTGACTCTGTTTGAGTTTTGGGTTCAATGGACTAGAATTGATTTCAATGCACATGTTAAGAGTCGTGCAACGCAAAAAAAACATTGACCATCTACGCCGATTTCCATCCGAAGTAAGGTTTTATAATTTCTAGTAGATTTCCTTGATTAAATTATCCCCATTCAATTTAACAGCCACGTGCAACACCCATTAAACGGGTAACCTGAGTCAATATATGTATTCAACAATTCAGCCCATTATAAAGATATGTTTTGGGCCATAAAAAGATTGAATAAACTCGACCAATGAAAACACGTGTGACGCTCCGGATCAAAATGCTACGGAATTAGTATTTTCTGTATTCATCGTCAACTTATGTCGCTAACAGAAAAAAATAATAGAGAAAAATAAAACAGAGTCAGCTAAATAAATTATGACACTTTTTCTTTATAATAAATTTATAATTCAAAATAATGTAATTAATGAACTTAGACAAATAAATGTTCTATATGTAATTGTAATAATTAAAAATACATGCTCAAATTAAAAAAATATTTTTAATGATCCCTATTGTTAAACAGAAAATGTTTCTTATCATACAACTATTTATATATATTCATTATCAGAAATACCATGCCACGTTTCTTTTAAAATATACATTTTTTTTCTATTTTCACCGCAGTTAACAAAAACATGTAACTTCATAATGTACGCATATGAATATATATGTATAGAATAAAACTAATATGTTTTTAGGAGCACGGAGTCTTTTTATGATTCTAGCTCAAAAAATATATCAAATGATTTTTAAATTTTGATTTATCATTGTCATTAAATTCTTCATATTGAAATCTTATAGAGTACAAAAAAATTTGGGTGTTTCGAGTTTTCTAAGTTAATCTTTTCAATTTTTGAAAATCAACACTAAAAATAATAATAAAATATTCAATGTTTGTATATTATTTTTAAAATTTTAAAAGAGCGAATTAGAAAAATCAAAATATTTTAAATTTTTGAACCCCATAAGATTTCAATATGAACAATTTAATGAGAGTAATAAATCAAAATTTGAAGATCATTTAATATATTTGTTTAGTTAGGATTACAGAGGGACTTCGTGCTCTGAGGAGCACGATAGCCTTACTCTATATGTATATGTGCTATGATAGGATTCAAATAATTATCAATAGTACATATACATATAGCACGCTAGTCTTCCTATCATAGCACATATACATATAGAGTAAGGCTGGCATGCTCCTAGGAGCACGGAGCCCCTTTGTAATCCTAACTCAAAAAATATATATCAAATGATCTCCAAACTTTGATTTATCACTCTCATTAAAATCTTCATATTGAAATCTTATGGGTTTCAAAATTTGAGTTGTTTTGAGTTTTCTAAGTCGCTCTTTTTAATTATTAAAAATAATATTCAAACATTAAATATTTTATTATTATTTTTAGAGTTGATTTTCAAAAATTAAAATGAGTGATTTGGAAAACTCAAAATTCCCCAAACTTTTGTACTCTATAAGGGTCCGTTTGGCAAATTAAGGAATAACTTTGGAAGAGTGGTAATTTTGAAAGAGTGATAGAATAGTATTTTTTTTGGAAGAGTGGTAGAAGAGTGGTATTCTTGACTATTCGGAAGAGCGAAAATATCGTTTGGCAGTCGTTACTCAAAATAATTAAAATATGAATAATTATGATACTAATAATGATGATAATAATAATAATAATAATAATAATAATAGTAAAATAATAATCATAATAGTAAGATAATAATAATAATATAGTAATAAAAAATAATTATAATAAATAATAATATTATAATAGTAATAGAATAAAAATATAAACATAATCATAATATAGTAATATAATAATAAAAAATTATAATTATAATCATAATTATAATAATATAATAATAATAAGTAATCATAATTTTAATAATATAATCATAATATAATAATCATAATCATGATAATAATAATTATAGTCATAATCATAATAATATAACCATAATCCTAATCATAATAATATAATAATAAAAATATAATCATAATCATAAAAATAATTATAAATAATTATAATTATAATTATAATAATATAATAATAAATTAATCATAAATATAATCAACATATAATAATATAATACAACATAATAAAACAATAATAAAGTAATAAAAATAACCATAATAAATAATATTATAATAGTAATATAATAAAAATATAAACATAATCATAATATAGTAATATAATAATAATAAATTATAATTACAATCATAATTATAATAATATAATAATAATAAGTAATCATAATTTTAATAATATAATCATAATATAATAATCATAATCATAATCATGATAATAATAATTATAGTCATAATCATAATAAAATAACCATAATCCTATTCATAATAATATAATAATAAAAATATAATCATAATCATAAAAATAATTATAAATAATTATAATTATAATAATATAATAATAAATTAATCATAAATATAATCAACATATAATAATATAATACAACATAATAAAACAATAATAAAGTAATAAAAATAATCATAATAAATAATATTATAATAGTAATATAATAAAAATATAAACATAATCATAATATAGTAATATAATAATAATAAATTATAATTACAATCATAATTATAATAATATAATAATAATAAGTAATCATAATTTTAATAATATAATCATAATATAATAATCATAATCATAATTATGATAATAATAATTATAGTCATAATCATAATAATATAACCATAATCATAATAATAATAATATAATAATAATAATATAATCATAATCATAAAATAATTATAAATAATTATAATAATAATAATATAATAATAAATTAATCATCACTATAATCAACATATAATAATATAATACAACATAATAAAAGAAATAATAAGTAATAATAATCATAATCATAATCATAATCATCATAATATAATAATATAATAATAAATAATCTTGATTATAATAATATAATAATAAAATAATTATAATTATATTCATAATATAATAATATAATATTAAAATTATATTTATAATAATAATAAATAATATAATAATACTAATGGTAATGATAATATAATAACTATAATGATAATAATAATTTAATAATAATAATATAATGATAATAATAATAATAATAAATAATAATCATAATATTAATATAATAATAAATTATAATCATAAATATAATATAATAATATAATAATATTAAATCTTAATCATAATCATAATATAATAATATAATATAATATAATCGAACAATAATAGCTATTCCGACGAGAGCTAATCCGGTATTCCACCTATAAGTTGGTATAACGGATTAGCACTATTCCGCACTCTTCTACTTAGTCTAAAATTCGTTTGGCAAATTAATTCGTCAGAATAGCTATTCTATTCCAACTTTTTGCTATTCCATTGAGTGCCAAACACTCCCTAAGATTTCAATATGAAGAATTTAATAAGAGTGATAAATCAAAATTTGAAGATCATTTGATATTTTTTGAGCTACAATCACGGAAGAGTTATGTGCTCTTAGGAGCATATTAGTTTTACTCGTCATAAGTTTATATCATTTAATAATTTAATTTCAGTTCTAAAAAAATTAATTTAGATGCACAAGTATTTAAACACATCAAGTAAAATATGCTCGGACATATCAAATCAGTTGATCTAGAAACATGCTCAAGTCCAGAGAAGTAATATAACCCACTTTACCTACTAGTACTGGGTACAAAAAAGGACGGCTTCATGATGTGCATGGAGAACCTATTTTCAGAATCAGGTTGCGACACTCGGTCTCCTATATATTACTTTTTTATATAGAATTCAAACCCATATGATATTCTAGATAAAAAAGTTTATTGTGTAACGTCCACATGTCCAAATCACACATAAAGTCCAATTGTATAAACAGTTTAAATGCTATCAGATAAAATAAAGCATTCATATTCATTTATTCAGTTATGCATATGATGTAGGTTCCAAAGTATAACAAATGATATTTAATATGCATAAATGATAACTAATAACTATGTTTTCAAAAATTCAAACCTGATCAATCAATCAAAACAAATTGATAAAGTAAAATATAAATTATAGAAAAATCTAATTACCTTATACAAAATGATTAGTCAGACTGTAATGATATTCGAGTCTAATTCACGATTCTGATTCACAAATTGATCTTTTACGTCAATCTGATCACCATCACGTAAAATCCACATTATATTATCATCGCAGCGGCACTAATTAATTGATACAATTTTTTCTTTGTGTTTCTTATATCTCTATCATTTTTATGTTACACTTGTTGTTATTTGTATGTTTCTTAATTTTATTCAATTAACGATAATTAACAAGAGAGGGGATGTCTGTGCTTACCGAAAATAGCAAAGCCACGTGCCAAGAAGAGTAGGAGATAACTTTTTTTTTTCATTTTCTTCTTCCTGTTAGTTTTCATCTTTACCTTCTGTTTTATTTATTTCTTTTTCCTTTCTTTCTTTGAATCGAGAGCGGAGGGAGATATTTGATATTCGGGTTAGGGCACTCCGGCACTGCCTCTGTGCATGAACACGTGCTAACAGGAGAGAGACCAACGACTCTTTTAGAGGTGGCAATCGGGCGGGTTGGGCGGGTTCGGGTCGGGTCGGGTCGGGTTGGGTCAATTTGACTAAGTAAGATTATCGGGTCACGGGTCTAATCGGGTCGGGTCGAGTTGGGTATCGGGTCTTTTAGTGTCGGGTCATTTCAGGTTTCGGATCGTATCAGGTCGGGTCGGGTCGGTTATCGGGTCATCTATTGTCGAGTCATTTCGAATTTCGGATCGTATCAGGTCAGGTCGGTTATCGGATCATCTAGTGTCGGGTTATTTTGGGTTTCGGGTCGTCTCAGGTCGGGTCGGTTATAGAGTCATATAGTGTCGGGTCATTTCGGATTTTGGATTGTATCAGGTCAAGTCAGATTATTTCGAATTTTGAATCATATCGGACTAGATTGAATCAGATCGGATTAGATTTCACCATCTATGTGTCTGATCTAATCGAATAAATCAGATCAAATTGAATTTATAAGTGATGCATATTTGAATCACGTAGGTTTCATCTTTATTTCAATTGAATTAAACTCTTTTACATTTATTTTCTCAATCCTCAATTCATTGTCATCTATACAATACAAGTTTTATTTGAAAGATATGTTGAATTATTGATAGAAAAATATTTGATTGATATCATAGTTAATATTATAATTAATTTTAACTTTATTATTTAAATTAAATAAGTTAATATTCATAATAATAATTAAATTATTAAACTTATTTGACATTTGCACGGGACCACAGAGATCACGTCTGAGTCTCCAAGAGCGTGAGTTGTAGCCTGGAGATAATATTTTCATAATTCATTCAAGGTCTAACTACAATTATAAAAATTTTACTGTCGGGTGATATCAGGTCAGGTTGAATATCGGGTCATCTAGTGTCGGATCATTTCGAGTCTCGGGTCGATTCAGGTCAGATCGAGTCGGGTATCGGGTCATCTAGTGTCAGGTCATTTCAAGTTTCGGGTCGTATCAGATCGGATCGGGTCAGATATCAAGTTATCTAGTATCGGGTCATTTCGGGTTTCGAATCGTCTCAAGTCAGGTTAGGTCGAATATCAGATCATCTAGTGTTGGGTCATTTTGAATTTCGGATCGTATCAAGTCGGATCAGATCGAATATCAGGTCATTCAGTGTCGGGTTATTTCGGGTTATGGGTCGTATCGGGTCAGGGCATGTCGGGCGGATTTCTCGGGTCGGGTCGGGTTCTGCCACCTCTAGACTCTTTAATTTTTTTTTTCAATTTTGCAAAGTAACCCCCCAATTATTAGATTTTATATAAGAGCTCGAAAATTAATCTCACAATTTTTGGATGTTACAACGCGAAAGTTAATAAAACATTTAGGCATTTAGCACAGCAAAAAGACATTTTAAGCAACCCAATCTTATCATCTCACTATCCAGTCCGAAATTATTCAAGAGAAACGAAAGATGAAAGAAATAAAGACAAATGAAAATGAAGTAGGCCTAGAGAGTAGCAATGCACTCAATTTCAATCCCGGCATTCAACGGAAGTGCGACATGAAAGATGAAAGCAATAAAGAAAAATGAAGATGAAGTAGGCCTAGAGAGTAGCAATGCACTCAACTTCAATCCTGGCATTCAATGGAAGTGCGGCTACTTGGTATGTCGATCTCGCCGGAGCAGGATGGGGGAAATCTGTACAACCAAAGATTTTGTAACAAAAATATATATATAAAAACATAATATTACACAACAAGGAATATGTTTACCAACAAACTTGTTTGACAACGGTACAACTGACAAAATGCTGTCCTTATAGAAAGAAACCACAGATATTCTTTATAGTTCAAATAAAACGTGTATCAAATTGGACGTAAAAAGCCAACAGGCCATCCACAAAACTCTAAAAAGTTAGCAGTTTAGATTTACTGTCATTTCATTAGTAACCAATGGTTTTCAAGTTGCACAAACTCTGATGCATGGTACACAACATAAAACCATAACTATAGTTGTGAACTCGAGATTTTCAACTTAAGGTAATTTGTCACTTGACAGTTGACAAATTTCTCAAATAAGTTTGGTTGTCAATATATTTCTTCTGGCAGAAATAGAGTCGCTGCCTATGTTGACATTGGATTGATGTCCCTGTTTAACTTTCTTTTTCTTCAGCACTCACATTTCGCATAAATTTCATTAACCTTCTTGAAATCCTGTAGGTCAGCTAACCTGAAATTTATCAAATAGAACAAATTAGAAATCATGAAATGCTAGTGAATTTTTAGTCTAAATAATCTTATTAGTACATAATAGTGGTCTTCACAACAGAAGAGTAGCTTGCTCCACTTGCTTTCAGTATTTCACCCATGTTCTTTAAAACCTTTTAAGAGGCAAAATTTAAAATCATAAGTAACAGCGCATTCATCTCTCAGAAAAAAAAACATCTTTCATTGAAGAAAGTACAGCATGATTCCAAATTATGATAGCAGGATGGAAGTTACACAAATTATGCATAAGGACTACATGAGTTTAGTGTTAACACATTACGGTTTTAAAAGAACATTTTGTACCTGTTCAGTATAAACTTTTGAGAGATCTGGGTATAAAAAGCCTTACCAGTTCAGTCTGTTCTACATTTTTATTGTTTAAGAAACTCAAGTTGGAAGAAGTTTCTTATACCTGTTCAGTCTGCTCTTCAACATCATCAGAGACAAACTTTCCTGTCTGCACAGGGAAAACCATGTCATAAATTATAAAAAAAAATAGTAGTACAGTCCCTGTACATCTATTGGTTTTGTATCTTATGTATTAAAAATAAGAATTCAGACCTCAGGAATCAGACCCAAAACACCAGAGACGAAAACCATATTATTGGCTTTGATAGCTTGTGAATATGGACCCAGTGCTGCAGGTGCATGCTTTGTTTCTACAGCCTCCTTTTTCTCTGATCAAGGTGAAAACATGTCAGTGCTATAAACATCTTCCTGTACTGTCTACCATTTCATGAAAATTCAAGTTGATCTTAATTGGTGTGATGGGATGCAACATGGTTCATTGCATTGATAATTTTGGTACAATTTTGCAATTAAGACATGGATAAGGGGAGTACTGACAAATGAAAGGGAAAATGTGCAAACTAAGAGCATTTCATTTTTGAAAGGTAATTATCAGTGGATATTTTTCTCACAAACAAAAATTACCAGTGGACATTGAGACTGAGATGGAAGCGAAGGGCTTGGTGGATGAGCGGTGGGACCCCCTGGCAGCGAGGCCAACGACGGAGATACAACACAATCCAGCGACGATCGGCGCACGTGCGCGCAGCGAGCGTAGTCCGACAGCTGGCACGTTGCCTGATCCAGTGACACCCCAAGCCATTTGTCGCTCTCTCTCTACCTCTTTTAAACCCTAAGATAAAGTGGCGGGCTGGTGGCGAGACTGTTCTAACTTCTCTAAAAGCAACTCGTTGCCCCTCGCTCCTGACAAATCAAGTCTGATTCTATGTTACTTGTACTCTGAAACCTTTTGTGTTGCAATTTGTTTTGGTAGTACTTGCTAGTTAGTGCATGTTGAAACCTTGAAATCCAGAGAAGTTTGTTGTATTGAGTTGCAAACCACCGAGTTATCGCGATTGGCTTATAATTTGTATTGATGTGGGTGATTTCAATTTGGTCATTTTGCTAGCATGTTGTTCTGAAATGTATTTATTATAATTAAGGATTTAATTTCTAAAATAGTTGACTAATCAAACAAAATATAATAATTTTCCTTTAAAAATAGAGCTTTCATTACCTCGGCAATTATTTTTACATATCTTTTTTAGAACTTAAACTTATGTATATGAAAGATGGAATCTATTACCATTAATAAAATATAATAAATTGTAAATTCCTATATGCGCGGTTCAATAAATGTAATAAATTGCAAAAATATTTTATTATAATTAATAAAATCTATTTTGAGAAATGATAAGTTGAATCTTCGCTCTATATTATGTTTTAAACTAAATTACAGTGGCAGAGGTATTCGTGTGAATATGGGTGATACAATTGACTTTTCAAATTACGTTTGACATATGTATAGATGATGGGATATTTATATTGAATTTTTTTTTTATCTACTGCTAACTGAACTCACAAGAATTTATTTTACTTTATCGTTGTTGTTCTCACTATATTTTGGATCGATAAGAAATTAGAAAATATTTTTATTTTCTAGTAGAAGATAATTATCATGTTCCATGCTATAAAATAATTTATTTTAAAAGAATGCATGATGACATTTGCTGGAAATGTTTCTGCAGTTCTACATCTATACCTGCTAGATAGTTTCTATAACTATTTATTGTATAAAGCAAAAGTGAAAAGTGGTTAATCAAAAGTTTTCAATGGCTAGAAGAAGTAAAGAAATCAACTGAAGAATAATTAATCTTTTTCAAAAAAAAATGTAGCTTAACTGAATTTAAGAAAAATATAATCTCATATGTGAGATTGATTTATATGAAAATATTTTGTATTTCAATTCGAAGTATGCACAATTCAAATTAAATAACAACATGTTTGAAATTATGATTTATCATTCTCATAAATACTTTTTATATCGGGGATATAAAAATTTTCCATTTTTAGAGTTATCTAAGTATCGATTTAATTTTTTTGAAAATCAGATCTACAAGAATAATAAAATATTAAATTTTCTATTTTCATAATTTAGGTTGACTAGTATGAAAATATTTTTCATTTTGGATATATTACAATATAATTTGAGTTGTATGCACTTTGCCCATGCAAATATTTTCATATTAGTCAACCTCCTCACAATTTACTTGGTTTCTAAATGTCTCACTAAGAAATAAATATTATTAGCTTAATGAAGATAATAAGTAATATTTTTTTTAGAAAAATTGACTTATTATATGAAAAGTGATAATAGTTGCTCTTAATATTAAAAATTAAGAAAACTAATTTTTAATATTTTTAGAAACTCTTTTATTTTAATAGTTTTTTGCACATGATTATTTTTAACATGCAAATATTCATATTTTTATATTAAATTAAGAATTATTTTTTAAAAATTTTAAGTAAAAAAATAATAAATTAATTTTTTTATAAGATTTCGAGATGAAAATTTGTTATATTACTCTAATTAATTAATTATTTAATTAAGTAAGTAACTTAAATTGTATTAATTAATTGACATCACGGATGCGAAGTTCTAGTTCCGGTACCGCTGAATTAGATTCTTAAAAGATATCTCTCTTCAAATATATAGCTTGTCTCGCTAAAATTTTGTCTTTAACATGTTAATAACAGGATTGGATAGATTATTTTTATAACTTGTCCAACAAAAGCGAATTTTGATTAGACAGTGCAAGGAAAGCAAATTTTGTCGAATTAAAACTATTTTTTCCTTTTCACTTGCTTGAAACTTAAAAGAAGCGTTTCCCACAGACAATATCTTTATTATTACCAAAAAAAGGCAGATTCATGTGACGTAAATCTTAATTTTAATCCATGGACTTGTCAAACATACTAAAAAACATATTAGTTTATATAGTAGTTCGAATGATTGTCCTCATAACTCATAAGCCAAACACGAGGATTTTCTTCTTATGGTATATCTAAAAGCCTTTTAATATTTGGCGCTTGATAGCACCCCAAAAATACAAATGTGCAACACTACCATCAAAATGGCTTGCCATAGAAACCATCAGAAAACTTGACACAAGTAATTAAAATATATCACATGACAAATGCGATGACATAATCCAAGTTTCAAGTGGGATAGTGGTGTCGTGCAGAGCGGGTCTCGATTTTTTGTGGCTACTGTACGACTACACACTCTGTAGCAACTAGCAAGCTACCAAGCAACTGCCCAGTAGGGCTGTTAATGGATAGAGTAGGGTACGAATGAAGATATTTTTATCTTTTTATTTATTAAGAAAATATTCATATTCTATTTATATCCATTAAAAAAAATTATCCATACTCTATCCTTACCCATTAAAAATTTCGGGTATCGAACGGATAATGGTAGATAATGGGTAAAAATAAAAATAATTCAATGAAAAAAATTATATGATTTAGATAAATAAATAGCATTAATAAATATACTAATAAAGTACAATAATAATTAATATTTTAGATATAATAAAAAATCATATTTTTTTCATGTCAATTATCTCAAAAAATATATACTAATTACTATATATATATTTATATAATTTAACTATATATATTTATTAAAAATATAAAATAATTATATTTATATATATTTAACTATATATATATAATTTACACAATGGATAACAGGTAACGAAAATCCCTTATCCATATCCATATCTAATAAGTTAACGAAATTTTTTCTTACCCATACCCATACCTGATGACCTAACGAAAATAAAATTTTACCTATATCCGTCATATCGAGTATGATACGGGACGGATAAACGACCAAAAAGATGCCATTGACAACCCTACTGGCCAGTTAAGTGAACAAGTATTAATACTTCATCATATACTAGCAGTGAACTCACCCATTGTACGGACCCTCTTAATTTAAAAAATATTTCTATTTAATATTAATTTTAATATAAATTAATTATTAATATTCTTAAAATTTTAAATAAAAATAATTTATTATTTAATGAAAGATGATGTATAAAATATAATAGTTTTTTTAGTAGCATATAACAAGCTTAGTTTCTTTTTTATAATAAAATTTAATATTTAATTTATTTGATATATGTTTTTTATAAAATAATTATATTTAGCATTAATTTTATTATAAATAAATAATATATTTTACTCATATATAATTTATATCTAAATCAATTATAAAAGCTCTTAAATTTGTAAATAAAATTAATTTATTATTTCAACAAAGTAATGTACTAAATATAATAAATTTTCTTTTCGAATAAGATTATAAATGCGCAGTTTTTTTTTTACAATAAAAAATTATTAATGGTTGATGTTTAATTTATTTGATATATAATTTTTTTAGACCTCCTTTAAATGCATTATAAAAAATAGCAAATAAAATCAATTTGACTGAAATCTGGACAATTACTTTATAAAATCAATCAATAACAATCGTAAGTTGAAATATGAATATTCTAGTTATTATACATTATTTGATAACATTAGTGGATAAATTCAATTTACACTCTTTTATAATATAAATTATATATCAGTACTATGCAATGCCACATCATGCAGTCTACAAATGATAAAAAATCGAATAGATTAATATAAGAAGTATCATTTTAGTGTATTTAAATATTTTTTGTATGCATTTAGTGTCATAAAGAGTTGAGATCGCAATAATTATGACATATTTAAATCAATAAAAAATAATATTAAAATAATTTTATATATTTTTATGATTTATTGTATTAAAATAAGACTACAAATGATAAAAAATGAATAAATTAACATAAAAATACTATTTTAATACATTTGTATTAGTTCTTCTACGCAATTCATGTTATAAAAAATAAAAAATCCAATAATTATAATTTACACAACAGAATGTATCATGAAAAATATTTTTTATATTTTTGTTAATTTTATTTGTTAAAATGAGACAATAAATGTAATAATAACATAGATTAATAGAAAAAATATTATTTCTGGACAATTAGTGTCATAAAAGTTTGAGCATGAAATGATTATAATATAAATCTATAGTAGACAACATTAAAACTATTTTTTTTATAATTATATATATTGAAATGATTCTATAAATAATAAAAAATTTAAATAGATTAATAAAATTAGTATTGTTTTAATTTATTTATATTTATTCTTCTTTGTGCAGAACTCGTGTAATAAAACCTTATACTTACATGATTAGAGTAACAATAAATAAATGATAATATTTAAAAAAAATGTGTTTTTTAAAATTTTATTTGTTAAAATGCAATTACAAATGATATAAAATTCTAATAAAATTAATAGAAAAAATAATATTCTATTACATTTATATTAATCTTTATTTGCTTTAATATATTTATATAATCTTTATTTTCTTTAATATATTTATATTAATCTTTATTTGCTTTAATATATTTATATTAATCTTTATTTGCTTTAATATATTTATATTAATCTTTATTTGCTTTAATATATTTATATTAATCTTTATTTGCTTTAATATATTTATATTAATCTTTATTTGCAATTTTTAATCTGATAGTCTGGTACGCGCGACGTTCTTTTTGCTTGTTTGATCGCACGTGGTGTCTGTCCCTCCGTTTGCGAATGGTTGTTCTGAAAAAATGAATTGATCTTAGCGCAACTTTGTAAATGAATTATTTTAAAAACCGTTTTGATTTTTCTCAAAGAGTTCAAATATTAGTTTTATATAAATAAAAGTTTGCAAACCAATTTGAGTTTTTTTTTTAAATTGCGGGACAAAAAGAGATTTCTCTTTCTTTTTGAAAATTTTTAGGAACTAAATTAGGTTTTATATGAAAGGATTCAAAAATTATTTGACGTGGTTTGAAGTTTGAGGAATTATTCTGTTTTTCTAAAAAAAAACTCAAACTGATTTGATACTTTTAAAAAAGTTAAAGGATCAAATTATTGCAAATAAAAGTTTAGGAATAATTTTTCTTAGAAAAAAAATCAGATATCAAAAGAAGTAATTTTCCTATTAACGACGTGTTATATTCGCGAATAATTCATTTTTCAATAACCGGAATTCAAGAATAAGTCCTTTAATATACATTATGTTTTTTTGATCAAAAAACGTTTTATTCGTGAATTATTCGGCAAAAAAACACATTATATATTATTTTATATAGAATTTTATAATTTTTAATATATTTTTAATATTTTATCAATATAATATATATTTTATTTATATTATGTGAAATGAACTATTTCCTAATTATATCCGTATTATACCGATAATAAACGAATATGGATACAAATCAGATATTATTGGATACGGAATGTGGATACGGATATAATTCAAATAGCTAAACAAAATAATTTATCATAAAAAAATAACAACTTTGACATATCATGATTTCAACATAAAATTTAAGAATATTTCTTATATATAATATTCGTGTAAAATAAGTTTTCTTAAAAACTATAATAAAGTATTATTGATACTGGACTAATAAAATTTTATCCGGCGACATCACACTGTTTAATATAGTCAATATAATATTTATATTATTTATGAGTCATGTTCATTAATATTTATTGTTTAATATAGTCAATATAATATTTATATTATTTATGAGTCATGTTCATTAATATTTAATTTTGTATTGGATCAATACTTAGGGCCACCTATATATATTTCAAAGTCACGGATATCTGAAATTTTAAAACTTTCGGATCCAGATAATTATCCGTATTCGCATCCGTATCTGGTTTCAAATTTCATGCCGTATCCATATCCGTCTCCGTCAAAAAAATATCTATATCCGTATCCGTATCCGAAAATATATGAATCCAAATATTCGTTAAAATTCAGATTCATATCCGAATATTTTTAGATAATATCCGATCCGGTTGTAACCCTACTTTTTTGTCCGACTCCTGCCCCATTTCTTCTTCTTTTCTTTCCTTTCCCTGTGCTCCCAAGTCCGTGAAAGGAGGTGGAATGGAAAGAGAGAACAGAGAAAGATGCTTTAAAGTTTTTTTGACAAAGGTGAGAGGAGGTGAAGCTGAACTAAAGAGGAGACAATCGAAAGTGGTGAGGTACAAAGATTTTTGAATTAAAAAGTGGGTTCAAAGTTTTCTGAAATCGAGATTTATACTTTTAATAAATTTTAAGTTTAAAATTTATACTTTTATTAATTATTACAAATCTCAATACAAAATTAATGAATTCAAAACACTTTGAACTAACTGTTTGGTTCAAAAGCGTTTTACCTCCCCACCTCCGAAACAACAGGGTTATATTTTATCCGATTTCATTCACCTCCAAATCGGGAAATGGAAAATCTCACCTCTCACCTCTTCCACTGCATCATAATTAAAGGTGGTAATTGAGTCGGGTCAGTTTGAGTCGGATCAGTTTGATTTTCTGGAAGAAATCAAGTCGGGTCAGGATTAAGTCAGGTCGGGTCAATTTATATATTATGTTTTTTTTAATTTTTAATAGATTTTGATTTAATTAAAGGACATTTGATCTCGGATCAGATCGGGTAGATCGAATTCAAATCGGATCGGATGAATTTCATTTTTTAAAAAAATCGGGTTGATTTTACGCGCCGCGTGGGTTCTGTCACCTATCATTCACAACCGTTGGCAACGACGTTTTGCTCTCCGCTTCTCCTCCCTCCTCACCCCTCGCTCTTGCTATCCTCTTCCAAATTGATGCGGATATTAATGGAATTAGCTCTTCTTATCCGCGCTTCTTCAGCTTCACTTCCTAATTGGAAGAGAAGGAAGAGAAAGAGGGAACGAGAGGCTGCCATTGCTCTCCTCAAGGATTAACAGTTTCCCATAAATAGGTACGAATCCTATAGTCTATTCACCATTTAGTTGTTTAATCGTTTGGACCAAAAGTGAAATACACAGTGGACAACCCTTTTTGTACTCAATGCCTTACAAAAAATTCCACTGAATGAAAAACAAAAAAACATTTCTTGTGAAGGCTCAGGGAAGGTGTACTGGTTTTTGGTTACTTCCTTTTGATGACAACATCTTGATTATTTGCATGCCAATCCCATAAAAGATTATGCAAAAAAAAAGGTGGACAAATTTTTGGTGAGGAAGGGAAATAGAGCGTACATGAGTAAAAGACAGTATCTTTTGCAGATATCAAGTGCAAGGTTGCTTAGAAGTCAGCATGAATTGAATGAACAAATATGTAAAGAACACCTGTGACAATTTGTTACAAGTGGGTTGGCAGGATTTATAAGATCCATTGTCCCCAAAATTTGGTGCAATAATGGCTTATGATTTGAAGGAGATGTTAGATACACTCATTTAATTGAATTCTTAGAAGGAATAAGAAGCCTTAATTAATTGCTGACACAATTGGCTTGATATCCAAAACGATCTATCTAATTCTATGACCTTCATCTTGTTGATCTAAGAGTTCAAGAACATTGAGCTTATGTGCTACACAAATTTGGTAGAAAAAAGATACTAGATACTTGGTCAGATCAATGCATTGAATTACTTATTAAGTTTTTGGGATTTATTCTAGATTCTTTTACTGCAAATTTGAGATATCTTTATCAAATAACTTCTACCTGCTTATATTTTGCAGTTGATTTTTTTTTAAATCTGATACAATTGCAGGTAAACTTGGTATGGCCTACTTAATCAGAATCAAATGTAGAAATGTGATGATCCATCACCATCTAAACTGTAAATACCATCTTAAATTGAACTGAATAATCATCTGGGGGGTAACTTGTGTGAGGAAATCCAAAGAGTGTTGTTCTGAAGGTGGCTCCATTGGACAAAAGATGTGACGAGAGAAATTGTTCATCTGTCCTCTTGGTTGTAGCAATGTAATTTTCTACTCTATGTTCTTACTATTTGAACAGGAACATTGAAAATTTGGATTGGTTTGATTTATTTTACTAAAAAATTTGCAATCTTTTTAAACTTTTGTTTCTGAAACAAATCCTACCTTTGGCCCAGAATGAAATGTGATAATTTTCTTGAGTTTGTATCCTGATATGCAATTAATCATGTTACTAGTTAAATCTTGATGATATTTGCACCACTATGTTTTCATTGCCTTCATTACTTTTAAATTTCTTTTATTACTTCATTGTTTTCATTGCCTTTGCTATTTTTTTTCCTATTTGCTAGCTTTTATCTTTTGTGGGTTTTGATTTTTATCCAGAAATTTGTGGGTTTTGTTTGGACTAGGTGGACAAACTTTATCGGAATGGGTAGCAAAAATCTCTCAAATAAAACCCAAAGAAAGAAACAAAAACCCGATACCCGATAAGTCCTAATCATCTACCCGCCTCACTGTGCTGATGCGGCGAAACACCTCTGATATCACGCAGGACTGCACCTAGCACTCTCATCAAAACTCAATCCCGCACCTGTAAACCTGGATCCCACAACCACCGTGGAAAACATGAGTAATTTTTAAATTACTCAGTACGGATTTAGATCTAGCCTTAAGATTTGATCTTCTTTCCTAGACTGGACCCAAATACCGATACCGTAATTTAAATGTAATATAATAATTAATATATATTAATGTAATATTATTTTATGCACGTTTGAGAAAAACACCTACATGAATGACATGAAATGACAAATAGACTCGAAATAGAAAATCTGTGGAAATAATAATATAATATAAAATATAAAGTACGAACATCAACCACCCAAAATAAATGTCCCGATTGCAAATCACCAGATCTATCCCAAGCGGGCGCCACCAGCGTCCCAACTTACGAACTTGGGCCTTGCCTAAACGGGCGTCACCAGCGACCCAACTTATGAACTTAGGACTTTATGTTTATGCGGCGCTAATGCCGCATAAATAGCAATTCGGGCTCCCGAAGCAATAACGCCCTAGGAGAGTGAGCGTGCATAAGCACGTACTATGGTCTACTAAATCTGGTAATTCACCTTACAAAATAAAAGCAAGCGGATAAGTATGTCTTCAGTTGCCATATCACCAAAATGAGATAACTACCCGTAAATTAACAAATCGAAATCAAATGGGAGCCTACACTGTACCAACCAAGGGTCAGAGGACCGCATCCCGTAAAAATATCAAAACGAAATATAAGCAAATGGGAGCCTACACTGTACCCAATAAGGCCAGCGGACCGCATCTCGACTTTCTCTGTACCAACTATGGGCCAAAGGAGAAAGCCCTTCAGACAATACTAGGATCCTAAATAAGCCGGATAAATATAATAATATAGTATCACGAAGTAGATTCCAGTCTCGAATATGGCCGCCCACACTAAACACTGAAGTACATAGTATCCTAATCGCTCAATTTTGGATTAAAAATTTGATCATATCAAGAATAATAAAAATATAATATTGATCAAAGAAAAACACTCTGACACCGTCGAACCCGCCAAATGACGGGATCGGTGAATAATCCGACAAACAAAGATGCGCAGTACATATACAGACCGGTGGGTCCCACGGGCCTATGGGTCACCGTACGTAACCACAACGGTTTGGTTATGCAAGGCAACTCAGACTGAGAATTACCCGGTCCGCATATCATTACTCTCATGCATTTAATGCATGATTAACTACCTGACTTAATTAATGATTAGTAATAGTAATAATATTTTCCTAATAAATATAATCTACAACTTGGATTATTTAATTCTATCTGATCCTATCTCGGGACTATTTCCCGAATCCTACTCCTATCCTGTCTACATGCAATATGATATGATATGACATGCGAATGCGGGTAGGCCCCAAAAATGCTGGTCAAGTACCGAATGTATATGACAGTTCAAATTGGGTCCCAAATCAATTTTGGTCAGAAAACACCGCAGTTCAGATTTATTTAAAAAACAGTTTTATTTTCAGTTGGGTTCCTATTTCTGAAGAAAGAAAAATAAATCCCAGGAAACCGTACCTGAAAATGATTTGATCAGGTCGGTAGCGTCAAATTGTTTAGTCTTCGGTGACGCTCATGATCTCGTCAACCGTCTCATCCTGATTGTACTTGTTTGTCGGCTTGTCAAGATAAATTTCGGGAACCTATGAAGTCAAAATGAATTAAATTGGTGAGTAGTCTATTCACGTTGGGTCTGGTTAGGTCAAGGTGTACCGGACTATGAATCATGATTATTATTATTTAGTGTTCGTGTTTTGGGATTATATTTATTTCGATTAATGTAACTAACTTAATTTATTTAGATTAATTAAGTTATATTAATGTTATCACTTAATTAATTTAATTATAATTAGAATAATTAATTATTTAGAAATAGAGAAATTAATTAATATATAATATTATATAATTAATATTATTCTTATTAAAAATTGAGAAATTGATTAATATATATATATATATATATATATATTTATTAATATTATTCCATTATTAATTAGAGAAATTGATTAATATATATTAATTAATGTTATTCAATTATTAAAATAGAGAAATTGATTAATATGTATTTTATATTATAAATTATTATTATACTTTAGTTATTATTTTATAACCCCTAATTATTTATATCATATTCTTTCATTATATCTCATTTCATATTTTAATATTATTTTCATTAATTATAAAATATATTATATAAAATTAGAATTAAAAATAAAAAAAAATCAAAATGAAAGAAAAGAAATTCAATTAAACTTAAATTTAATTAATATTTTTATTTAATTAAATGTGTTGGTGTTTTAATGTGTTTGGGATCATAGGTTGCCTCCGAAACCACTGTATCTATTCGGATTTTCATTATTGAGGCAGATCATGTAATCATCTCCCATATTCAGCTTTAAGTATTAATTAATTATTAGTTGCGCACGTTTTTAAATTTACGACACTTGCTAATTAATTATTTACACTATTATCCAAATTAACCTTTCGGCCCACTTAGTTAAGATCAATTTATTTTCTGCATTTATAATTATCCGTCAAGGTGATATTTTGCGCATATAACCCTTTAAGTGAGTTATTACCATAAAAATTCAGTTAAGCCCCATTTTCTTGTTAGATTTCATGACTTTGTTCTTAACTTATATTGGGTTTACACATCAGCCCTTACAGTAAACTGGACATAAGCATTGACAAATTCAGGGATTCATATGCCAATGGAACAAGGGAACAGATAAGGTATAAGCCATACTAGCACAACAGTGCTAAACTAGCACTTAGAACTAGAACACAACAGTCAACTGATATATGACTCAAATTAAAGGCAACACAAGATAATAAGGCACAGATCAGCCCAGAACCGAACAAGTATAACATAACAACCTGGAACATAACCAAATCACAAAATCACAACAGGCCATGACTCTGATGTGTCGAAAGTGGCCTGCATTTGCCCCATAGGGCAATATTTGCTGGACAGAGCCAAACCTCTGGACAAGTCTAGTGATGTTTGTTCGTGATCAAGTTTGAAATGGTGGGACCCTGAGCAATAGCCATGTCTGAAACTGGGGCGGCATGTACACCATGTTGAACGCTGGTTCCCACGCATGGACCTCAAACTCTGTTCCATCTCTGAGCCTGTATGGGCTGCCTGACTGCTTGATTTATATTGGGAGGCCCTGGAAATAGGACAATGAAACTGGCAATGCCAGAGTCATATACCTCATAGTCATGGGGGTGCCAGCCAAGCCGACGTGCTAGTGTTGCGGCCACCTATCCTCTCCTTTCTGGCAGTGGTGCATCATTTCAAAACGTTATTAATCCCGAACGGTGCAGGAGTTGGATATGCTGGTTGAGGTGCTCTCATCGCTCGAAGTAGACGGTTATGATCTCTAGATCTCTCTACGTAAATGAGATTGTTTACCATTTTAAAGTTGAAAGGGTTCTATTACTGTATTTGCTTCTTTTTGTTTTTCTCTTTCAACTCTTGGTTGCACCGTTTGGAGGTTTCCTGTCTGGTCGTTACACATTTATATTGAGTGTGGCCTGATTTTCCACACCTGAAGCATTTAATGTTATTCTTGCATTGCGCTTTGAAGTGTCAGGAAGGAGCATTTGAAGTAGTTTTTGATCTATTTAGTTCTTTTCGGCTTCCGCCTACTAACAGTCTACCAATCAGTTGCTGTCACGGGTGGCTTGAGAAATCTTGGTGTCTCTCTGATGTGCACTGTTGGTTGCGCCTCTCTTAACTGTGATCTCATTTAAATGAGGACGATTCGTTATCTGCTCGTAGGCGGCGTTGGTAACCTTCCTTTTGCTTTGTTCATTAATGGCTATATCTGGTAAAAATACCTGGCAATCTGACTTTTCTTTTACCTTCGGTAATCTCTTGTATTTTCGTCTTCAATGCTAGATTTTATGTCTGCTCCTCCATATCTCACTTTTTGACGAGTGTTTGCACTGTTAGTTATGCTCCCCTCTCCATTGCGTAGCTCCCTTATTGTCATTAATGGCAACATCTTTGTATGATCGTCGGTGTGTAGTGCGCCCTCGTGTGTTGGTCTCTTGTCTGGAAATCGCCTTCCAGATCGCCCTTTTTCGTTTGTCCCAGAGCTCCATCTTTTTTCAGACTTCCTCATACATGTATAATAGTGGTTCTTAACGCGTTGATATTTTAACTCTGAGAGAAACTAATCTTCTGTAATTTAAAAGATATTTTAATTCTTGTGACTTGTGCTATTGATTTTTTTGGTGCATGTTTAAACAATCACTTAGAAAATTTAAAGCACCTAAAATTTTTGTATGTCATAAAATTTTCATATAATTTGATGATTTGATGAGAATCATAAATTAAAATTGTGGAAACTTTAAAGTATATTTTTTGATGTATTTTCATACCGGTTAAAATAAAATATTTTCACAATAGTCTAACTCTCTCTATATATATAGAATTAGGCTATGGTGCTTTGCAAATCACAAGAACATTTATAAGAAGGATATTATTACATGAATAATAAAAATGATATTATATGCTCATTTTAGCACACCACTGGAACCAAATTACTAATTCTGGTTTATGCGTGTGCTCTTGTTCTACTACATTTTTCATTTTCCCTTCATTTTAACACACTGAAGTGTGCCAATTTAATATCTATTAGTATTAGTTTGTACTGAATATAAACAAAGTACTTCCTCAAATTAATAACATATGTATATTATTCTTTTCTTTTTTTGAAAATCCTGGCAGTAATGTAGTGATGTTACAATTTCTTATGCAGGCCACACCGGGGATCCTCGCGGCTGCGACCTTTGCGAGAAGCCCGCAGAGGGCTTTTTTTACCGCTGTATCACTTGCAACTTAGATGTGCATCCTCGTTGCACCATGACAAAACAAATCTATGGATCTGGATCTGGATCTGGACATAGCAATTCCCAAAATTTAAACCATCCCCCCAAGAAATTTAGTCGTTTTCTTCTTCGTGTTGGCTATGAAGCAACAGTGGGTACCGCTGCCACTCTACTGGTTCCTACCTTGACTGACCTGGTGAACACTTTTCTTGAGGATTGAGACTGGTATTTTTCATATAGCAGTACATTCCTTTCTTTCTTTCTTTTTTTTTTCTTTTTTTTTCTTTTCTTTTTTGATTGCAAACCCTGGGCTAAATTGATCTAATGAAAAGCAGAGGTCCATTACACGGAATGCAGATTCACTGTGTATTAATCTGTTGTAGAGTATACAATTGTATTATACTCTACTGCATGCTTCCATTTCATTTGCGAAGATTCACGGAATGAAGATTCATTGTGTATTATTCTGTCGTTCCATTGTACTAGCTGTTGAGCTGCGTACCACCTCTTCCATTTTAATTACGAGTTGGAGTTCCAGATTCTGTTAATGTATATGATGTATGCAATTTGTACTATTTCATATACGGAGATCACATTTTCTAACTGGTTTAAGTTCAATAGTTAAACACTTTAGCTCTACATAAACTATTTTTTGTTTGATTAATGTAATTTATTATAGGCTTTTCGTATGCTACATCGAAAAATAATTAAGCATTTAACTAATCATATATCAAGTTATTTAAATGTTTCAATTTGTATATGCTAGAAAATTATGAAATGGATGCATCAAAATTAAGCAATCATAGTTAACTAAATCACTTGATCTAGTATGAAATAAACTAGAAAAATCATAAAATTTTATATGCTTATATATTTTTCATAAATATCAAAAAGATCAACTGTTTGGATTTAAAATTTTGAATGCCAAATTTTAAATATAATTATATAATGAAAAAGTGAATTTGTGCGGAACTAAATTTTTTTTTATGACTCTTTATACAAATTTAAAAGATATCAAATAATTAATGTCAAACGTAAGAATGTATGTCATCCTTATACATTATTTTTTTTATTCTCAGTCCATAATTATTAATATATGATCAAATCATAATCAAAAATTACATACATAATAATTATCACTGCATCAAAGGGTTTCAGAGATATCACTAATCTCATAAAAAATAAGACATACAATGTATCTTATTGACTATCCATAATTGTTAATAACAATGTTTGATAATTATAAAAATATACATTAATTATCTAGAATTATGAATATCTCAAATAATATAATTAATATTGATTTATGACTTTACTAATGACACAAATACAATCTAGACAATAAATCAAAGTGGGTCAGATCTAATAACACACACTCGTACATGTATATCAATGTGATTAAGTAGATATCCCATATCAGTGATCTATAAAATATGATCACACATTAATTCATATAATATTAGGAGATTTAGGTGTGTGCCATTTCAAAACCCTTAAATTAGGAAAATGCCACTATAAAAGAACCACCTCGGTAAATGCCACTGCAAATCAAATTTATTAAGGGAAAAAGCCATTGACACTATAAATTAATGTGATTAAATAATAAAATATAAAATTTTAATGTACTGACCAAAATACCCCTAACCTGATAATTGTTATCAGATAAAAATGAAGGGAAACAAATCCATTTGGTTCATTTTCAATTTCACTCGCCTTCGTCTCCCCGACTCTCCCTCCTTCAAACGCGATGGCAACCTAGGCGGCCCTTGCTCGTCGCCACCCGACAGCCAACCCTTCTAATCTCATCGTCACCCGACAGCCAACCATCTTGTCCTCTCCGCCCATCCGCCAAAGTTTCTCTCTGCCCTACTCCTATCTCGTCCGGCTCTTGTGGTTCCTCAGCTCTTGAGTCCTCCTGTGGTAAGGCATTCTGATTTCCAAATAAAATCAGATCGGTACCAAACCGATACCATACTAGTACCGATCCAAACTGATACCATCTTGCTCAGTATTGTAAAAAAACTGGTACCATATCAAAACGGATCCAAACCGATACCAAAGTTGTACCGACTCCAAACTGATACCAAAATTTATCTTAATCATTTGTTGAGTCTTAATTTCTAGCTTATGAAGTTAATTTCAAACTAGTATAATTTTGAAACCACCAGAAGTCTCAATTGTGAAGATATAAATTCATGTCAATATTCTTTATTTCACAATTATAGAAGATATCATTATTATTTGTGAAAGAATGAGCACAAGACATTTCTTCATTAGCGGAGAATCAAAGAAACAAAACTCCCAGCACAACTTCCAACTTATTACATTAGGGAAGAAAATAAAATTACTTGTTGCTATAATCATTGCTATGATGATTATTGTCTTGATTGTAACACTATGCAAGTAGTTAGTGTGATAAACTTGAAATTTAGCATGCTAACTTATTAGTTAGCTTCTTATTTCAATTATGTCTTTGTTTGTCTCATGATTTATGTTTGTGTTTCGATGTTTAGGTAGATTGTAACTTATTTGTTAACTTTTTTATTTTAGTGCAAACTTTTTTGTTTCAAATCAATACCAAATTGGCACCATGTCAGCTTCTTGTCTAGTTATTGCATTGGTACGCTATATATATATATATATACATATATATAATATGTTCAGCATGCGCATTTGATAGCACATAAGATTTCTTAATTATGCCCAATGATGCTACTGAACCGGTTGAAGTATATGATAAATCAACAAATATAGAACACTCATTGAGTCATATGCCGCCAATTATAGAAGAACGCATCAGTTGCCAAAATGAAATAACATATGCTAAAATATAGTACTAAGGCTTATCATTCAACCAATGTTAAAACGCTTACAATTTCAACCAGTTAAATAAAAATAAATGTCAATAAACCAAATAAAGCATCCGGATATCAAATTGACTTGCATTCAGGGTCAAAGAGAGATCAAACTCAAATAATTGGTCATTTGAGATTAAAGCATACAGTGTCACATTAATTAAATAATCTAAACAACATAGTTAACTTCATCTAAATCCCTAAGATTACATAAAAAGATAAATAATTTCATACTTCAAACAACAAAGTACTAATGCTCATCTCCTCTTTCCCTGCAAACAAGAAGATCAAGAAGAGATAGTGTAAACAACACTTTGCTTCATTATCTAGATTCATTTAAATTGTTTGAACTGTATAATCAAATATGAAATTAAGAATTACTTCTCTTGCTGCAACACAATACTTCTCTTCTTGCAATAAGACGTAAAAATGAAGTTGAGTTAATGCCAGTCAAAATGTTGCTCATGTCAGTGAATTTGGGATCCTTGAAATCACTATCAGATTGATAATTATGAGGTTATGCTACATAACATGAGCACCAATGAGGAAATAATTATCATGTTACTTTTTTTCTCTTTTGTTTTATTTGCCAAACTGATACAAGTCTCGATCCCCTTCTTAGTTTAGTTTATTACATTGCAAATTAGATAGAGTATCAATGACAATATTTTTATTCATAAAATGGACTTTAAGCAAAGAGGGAATTGTTACCAATAGATAGACTTTGTCATTTATGTGTTTATCGCACACTACATTCTTTTCTTGCAATCACCAAAATAATCATGTCATTTCAAGATTTACTCTTAACGATTGTATCAAATTATTTCATGTTGTGTTCATATCATTCACATCTTCAAACCTTCGTGAAATTCCACTCTACAATCGAGAGAAGAAAAGGCGAAGAGGAGAGCATATAGGAGAGGTGGGCGGGGAAGAGAGGAGAGGAGAGTTCAATTGTTAGGCGGAGAGGAGAGTTTAAGTGTCATGCGGTGACCAGTAATGGGATCTAGTTTCCGACGTCATTGATGGGAGCAGAAGCAAGGCAAAGCGAAACAAAAGAAAATTTTGATTTTTTTTTTCTCAGAGTATTCAATCTTTTATCAGATATATCTATCTGATTAGGGGGTATTTTCATCGATCTAAATATTTTTTGTATTTTTATTTAACAATTCTACAGTTATACAATATTTGTGGTAAAAAATATAACTAATTTGATTTTAGAGTGGCATTTAACAAAAGTTAAAATTTACAGTGGAATTTTGATAAATTAGAGGTTTTAAAGTGGCACCAAACCAAATCTCTCTATAATATTCTATATGATCATTAGTATTCCATATTAATGATATAAAATTAGAAATAATTAAGAGTTTTTTCAATAACAATCATAAAGTTTCACAATTCAAGTCATCAATTCAAATAATTTATGAAATATATAAACCTTATGAAACAAAATAATATGAATAATCTAACATATAAAATAAAATAAAAGTATCATCATAAATGATTAATCCTCTAGATCACTAATCTAACACAAAATATTTCACTAATCTAACAAAAAATATATTAAAAATAATAATAATAAAATATTAATATATAAAACTATTTTTCATAATGTAAATATTCATAATTTAAACAATTTTATATTTATATTGAAGCATTTAAAAAATACAAGTGTCTCTGAAAAAAATTTATTGGGGCGTGAATGTATTTTTAAATCCTCATTTTAGATTTTTTGTATATGTTTGCGAAGAAAAAATATATTAGAACTAGATTATAAATATATATTAACTTAACAATGAAAAATCTTAACAATAGCAAAATTTAAGTTTAAAATGACAGAACATATCAAAGATAACTTAATTATAGTATATTTATGAATTACCTTTATTTATCTAAAAATAAATAAGTATTTTTTATATTTTTTTTGTTATTCGTATGAAAATTTATTTTTTTGTTGCAGTTGATAGCAAAAAGAAATGTAGCGGCAATTGTATAAAAATGAAAACTAATTTAAAAGAGAAGTCAAGTGAAAACTAAAATGAGAAGTCAAGTTAAAAGAGAAGTCAAGTGAAAACTAAAATGATTTCATAAGACTCTATAACCTCTGTTAGTATCAAAATTTCTAAATCACTTCTAAATGTTATAAATCTTCTAGATTATATACATGTTATTATAGTCTTTTCTCTAAAAAAATATGGGCAGTCAACCTTATAAAAATTTTACCAAAAGAACGGGGTCAAATTTCGATACTCATAATAATTTTATCTAAATTATAAGTAAAATCAAAATAAATAACATAAATTTTGGAAAACAAATGAGTGTCAATTGACTCCTATTCAATAAGGGAGTGTTTGGCACTCAATGGAATAGCAAAAAGTTAGAATAGAATAGCTATTCTGACGAATTAATTTGCCAAACGAATTTTAGACTAAGTAGAAGAGTGCGGAATAGTGCTAATCCAGTATACCAACTTATAGGTGGAATACCGGATTAGCTCTCATCGAATAGCGATTATTGTTTGATTATATTATATTATATTATTATATTATGATTATGATTAAGATTTAGTATTATTATATTATTATATTATATTTATGATTATAATTTATTATTATATTAATATTATAATTATTATTTATTATTGTTATCATTATATTATTATTATTAAATTATTATTATCATTATTGTTATTATATTATCGTTACCATTAGTATTATTATATTATTTATTATTATTACTTTATTATGTTATATTATATTATTATATGTTGATTATAGTTATGATTAATTTATTATTATATTATTATAATTATAATTATTTATAATTATTTTTATGATTATGATTATATTTTTATTATTATATTATTATGATTATGATTATGGTTATATTATTATGATTATGACTATAATTATTATTATCATGATTATGATTATTATTATTATATTATGATTATATTATTAAAATTATGTTTACTTATTATTATTATATTATTATAATTATGATTGTAATTATAATTTTTTATTATTATATTACTATATTATGATTATGTTTATATTTTTATTATATTACTATTACAATATTATTATTTATTTTGATTATTTTTTATTACTTTATTATTATTTTATTATATTGTATTATATTATTATATATTGATTATAGTTATGATTAATATATTATTATATTATTATAATTATAATTATTTATAATTATTTTTATGATTATGATTATATTTTTATTATTATATTATTATGATTATGATTATGGTTATATTATTATGATTATGACTATAATTATTATTATCATGATTATGATTATGATTATGATTGTAATTATATTTTTTTATTATTATATTACTATATTATGATTATGTTTATATTTTTATTATATTACTATTATAATATTATTATTTATTATGATTGTTTTTATTACTTTATTATTATTATTATCTTACTATTATGATTATTATTTTACTATTATTATTATTATTATCATCATCATTATTAGTATCATAATTATTCATATTTTAACTATTCTGAGTAACAACCGCCAAACGATATTTTCACTCTTCCGAATAGTCAAGAATACCACTCTTCTACAACTCTACCAAAAAAATACTATTCTATCACTCTTTCAAAATTACCACTCTTCCAAAATTATTTCTTGATTTGCCAAACGGACCCAAGGATAGCTCCGTCTCTGATCTATTCATACTCTAAGTAATCATAAATTCATAATGCTTTGAATGAGATAAGTACTTTTTGAGTAAAGATTGGGGTCTAAATTATTTAACATTTTAAATATGAGGAGAGATCCTTTGAGGCCATGACAATGAATTATTTTGTTAATTTTGACAAATGAAGTTTTAATAAATAACGATAGCAAAGTCTTTAAAAAATAAAATTTTAAAGGTCAATAATATTTTAAATTTCATGAAATTTTTTTATCAATAATATTTTGATTTTCTATTAAAGTCCATTAAAATTTTATATGATTTACAATGATTTCAATTTAATGGTCCTTAATGGACTATCAAACGATAATGAAATTGTATGGAATTTGAAACACTACAAACTTATAAGTAAACAAATATATATTTATAAATTATTTTTATTTCTAAACTTTTTGACATTTACTAAAAGTCCATTATTAAAATTATCAAAATAATTCATTGTCAAAAAAATCCATCCTCTTTAAATATTCATAAAAATTATGCATCTAGACTAAGAACCTGAAATGGGATCAGTATTTTAAAATACATTTACATTTGAAATCTATACTCTCTCGGTACAAAAGTAACGAATTCATGAATCCTGGTCCTCTCTATTTAGGAATGGCTATGGATTTTACTCACAGGCATTTTATTGATCCCATATCTGACTTGACGGTTAAAATTTCATACCTGATCTGCCTGATCTGATCTACTGGGCCTATATGTTGTCATTTTTTTTTTCTGTTTTTCACTGAACAATAAAAAAGGAGCAGAAAGAGCGCAAGAAAAAGAAAGAACAACAATTGAGAGAAATAAGTATTAAACAAATTGAAAGTTAAGACTAATGAGAAAGACATAATACATTTCTAATTGTATTTTCTCACCGTACAATTAATTCAATGAAAATGTTTTTTTTTTCTCAGCGGACCTTCGTCCCACTCAACAAACTTATCTCCTCTTTTCAATTAACAAAACCAAAATTGCAAATCAATTACATCCAAGGATCGATCTACCTCTGCCTTTGAAGAATCCACAAAAAATAAAAAATAAATAGAGATGCTAGCAGTGAAAAACTAGAAAGTCCAAGGAAAAACTGGTATAACTCCCATGGTTAACAGAGGCGCCCGCTGTTACCCCAAATGGCATGAGAAGAGAGAAGAGCGCTGCGTGAGGACTGAGGAGCGGATCTGCTGATTGGTGGGTGATAAGACTCATAGTGTCGCGTAAGAGAGGGGAGAGAAAATGACCATCGAATCTGGAGTGTGATTGAGTCTACTGTCTAGCGAGAACGTACTTCAATTTTGGTTAAAGATATTAATGGATAGAATTAATCCAAGACATATCCAACGGTTTAAAATAAGCCCAATGGACCACCTGCCCTTACCCTTACCCTTACCTGACCTGCTAACTGCTATAACGATTGGACCGGATGAGTATGAACAAGCTAACGGGCTGATGGACTAAATTACCATCTCTACCTCTCTCTACCTAGCTAGCTAGGCCAAGGTGTATATTTGACTGCGTATGTGTACTTTTTATTTTTGACTGGAAGTACCTTAACAGAACAGCAGTCGGTTAATTTTGAAACCTTTTTCGATACGAATCCACATGTCTGTGTATTCGCACATATGATTAATAAATCATACATTGCATCTTAAAATATTAGATGGATAGACCAAATGCAAATTTTGCCAGCGAGCTGTGCCCACAGAAAATATCTTCCAAGAATATTAAATTATGTGTGTAATATGCTCCGGAGGCTCACCGTTGCCAAGAATAATTAGCATTTCTCTTTTCCTGACACTATTATCTGGGAATAAAGAAATGGATTTATATATTATGTAATTTTCCATTCGGCCGCCTAATAAAATTATAAGGGCTTTTGCAGAATTATCCACATAAAACATTTCCTATTCATAAGGGGGAAAATGTAGATTAGTTTTTGGCTCAAACAACAAAATGTAGATTAGTAGTAAGTTTGATGTCATAAGAAATAAAAAAAATCACGCCAACTCTTCCAAACGTTGTTTTTCTTTCTTAAATTTATACATTATTATTTTTTTCCCATGCTAAAAGTTTGCCGAGTGAAAATATCGTGATTTTAAGTTTAGAGAGATTATCTGTAACCTTAACTCAAAAATACATTAAATCATTTTTAAATTTTAATTTATCATTCTCATAAAAATTTTCATTTAAAAACATTATGGGATATAAAATTTAAGGTGTTTTTAATTTTCTAAGCCATCATTTTTATTTTTAAAAATCGGATCTAAAAATAATAATAAAATATTTAATATTTATATATTATTTTCAAAACTTAAAAACAATCATTTAGAAAAAAAATATCCTAAATTTTTATATCCTAGAATTTACTGAGTATGATAAATTAAAATTTAGAGATAATTTAATATTTTTAGTTAAACTCATGAAAAAATCCTATTAACTTAAACTCACATTGTCTTTACTTAAATTTATCATATAACCATAATTGCGCGATTTTTCCCCTTCGATTTTGTTCTATATGAAACATTTCGACATCACAAAGTACTGAAAACTATTTGTCCGCTAACTATTGCATAGTGTTATGCAAATGGGTCAGTAGTCCACGGTCCATCATGGTCCATATGGGACGGGTTTAGGCGAGCCAAATTCGGAAAAATCCATACCCATCTCACCGTTGGCCCTCGGGGTCGAACCCCCACGGATCGGGCACGGTCCGGTCCGATCTATTTTTTTTACAAATTTAGAAAATTATGAAATTTGGAAAATATATTTATGATATTTTTTAAATAATAATTTTCATCGAATTAATTTTATATTTTTAATTATTTAAAAATTGAATAATACTCAAAAAATATAAAAAGTTGGTCCGTATTAAGGTCTGGTCCGGCCCACGATCCCACACGAGCCACGGTCCGATCCGGTCCACAGGTCCGCACGGGCCGGTTTTGGGTGAAGAGAGAATCGGACCACCGTTGGACCGGACCGTGGTAGGGGACGGGTCGGACACAGGTTTGGACACGGTCTGGTCCGCGGGCACAAATCAGTCCAGAACGGATTGGACCGGACGGATTTTTTGGACCAAGAAATATATTGATAATGCAAATATTACAGCATTAAGAAAGACACTCTTTCCAGCCATGGATAACTTGTCAGTCTTCTATATATCCAGGTATTGTGTTTGTATACTGTCAGTAATTACTTGGTAATGTTGCCTTTTAAAATATTTTTCCGATAATAGTGGTCCAAAATATTTCAAAGGGAATTGTTATGCTTTACATTGTAAATTTTGTGTTAATTCTCGTCTGATCTATGTCTTAGAAAAACAATGACTTAGAAAATTAAAAAGTAAGCCGCTCCCAAATATATTTTTGTAGGGTCGGATGTGATGAAGAGAGAGGTTAAAGGGGAGACTCACACTATTTTATTTATTTTTTAATGATTCTCTCTTAATTTGTGGTTTACAGAAGTTAAGCTCCCTCCCTTCTTTTCATTCCACTCCTTCTTCTGATAAGTAAATAGCGATCTCTCGATAAAAGATACATGTTCCAATAAAAGTAAAAAGGTTTTGTGAATACTTAAAGTTAAAAAGAAAATAATTTTACCTTTATATGTTATATATTTTCTTTAGATAGAAATACTCAATTTGCTGCTATATCTCTTTATGAGATATAGGTTTGTACAACCAGGATGAGTTTTCTTAATTTTCAGTATTTTTCCACATTTTTGTTTCTAAAAGCTTAGAACATATGTACAGAATTAAAAGTAGCATGTTGTGAAAATCATCTTTCATTTCTTTTCTTTTTTTTTCTCAAAAGTAAAACAAAATAAAATAATACAGGTTAGATGTCTATTAACAACGACTTAATGATTTTACCAACCCTACAGTAAATTAATTGGAAAAAAATGTGTACATATATTTGTTAGTCTTACAAATTGATTTCATATTATTTTCCATGAAATTGAAATTATAATTTTTTGATTAAGTGTCGTTACTCGTTAACTTTGAAGTAATGAAATGAAATGCTATCAAGATATTTTAAGTTAACTAGCATAAAACCCATCCATTATGCGGACCCTCTTAATTTTAAAAATATTTATATTTAACACTAATTTTATTATAAATAATATATTTCACTTAAATGCAATATTTATCTAAATCAATCATCAAGAATCTTAAATTGTTAATAAAATTAATTTATTTTTTAATAAAAGATGATATACAAAATATAATAAATTTTCTTTTCTGGGTATAGTTACACAATGCATAGTTTTTTTAGATAAACTTAAAAATAATTGATATTTAATTTATTTGATATATAATTTTTTAATAAAATAATCATATTTAGCATTTATTTTATTATAAAAATAAGATATTTTACTTAAATATAATTTATATTCAAATAAATTATAAAAGCTCTTAAAATTTTAAATAAAATTAATTTATTATTTAATAAAAAATAATATACAAAATATAATAATTTTCTAGAGGTTATATAATGTGTAATTTTTTAAATTGAATTTAGTAATAATTGATATTTACTCTTTTTGACAAAAAGTGAAGTGACCTCACCGATTTCATTGAAACATTTGAAAAAATTACAACCTAAAATGCGTTGTCATGGTACCAAATACTGGTTACAGTTAAAGACATGTTATCTAATACTAGTATCTCACAAAAAAAAAAACTACTAAACACCTTACCACTGGAATATAAACCACAAGTAGCATCACATCATGAAGCGAATATTACAGAACTAAAAATTAAACCAGTGATATTTAATTTATTTGATATATAATCACTTTTAGATCTTCCATAAATGCATGGTAAAAAATAATAAATAGAATGAAGATAAAAAATAAATTTAAATAAAATATGAATTATCATTTTTATAAAACCAATCAATTTCAATCGTAAATTGAACTATGAATATTCCGGTCATTGCACGTTATGTGTTAATATTATTAGATAAATCCATCACATGTGCTATTTTTATAATATAATATAAACAGATTTGTCGTCGATAAATTTTAATAATTTAATTAAATAAGACAGTTTTGATATCAGTTTTTGTGGAATTAAACGTCGCTTTGCTGTCGGATCAAGCAAATAAAGATAAGTTATACGATAATGTCCCTTGTGGCCTCGTTCATTTGATTAAAAATATGTCAAAAAAGTAGGAACTAAAGTGTCCGCACTCATCAATTATTTTACTTTTCTTTTTATGTTTGGTAGTTCCAGGTCAATTTTTATGATTCCACAGTACAATCTATCCTTAAAAAAGTTGGATGAAAGATCAAATGTACGATGCATCAAAGGTTCATGTGTTTATCGTGTGCTATATAACAATAAATTCGTACAAATTCTAATGTCAATCAAAATAATGTTAAATGTCGTAATTTTTGTGTATTATACTAGAAGTTAAAAGTTGGATGAAAGATCAAATGTACGATGCATCAAAGGTTCATGTGTTTATCGTGTGCTATATAACAATAAATTCGTACAAATTCTCAATGTCAATCAGAATAATGTTAAATGTCGTAATTTTTGTGTATTATACTAGAAGTTAGAACTATAAAAATATAGCTTGAAGACCTCGTCTTGCTTGTTTTGAACTCAAAATCTAACTTTACCGCAATTTATTCCATTTGGCTTTTTGACAAGCGTGAGATCAAATTTCAGTTTGAAATTATTTGAATTAACATGCTCAATCTCGATATATAATAATATTATATGATTTGAAGTGCCTTATTATAAAAAGCAAAACACAATTGGTTATCAAATATTATTATATGATCAACAAAATATTTGATTTTTTAAATAAATTTTATCATCAAAATTTTGAGTTCCACCTTGATGTTCAATCAAGTTTGATTTGATTCAAATTATAAAAAGAAGTTAGATCTCGGTTGCCTAATTAAAAAAAATACTTCAACACCTTTAATTTTCTATTTTTATTGCTTAAGAAATTCTCAGTATGAATTTTTTTGTTTTTGAGTAAAGTTTCAATATGAAAATATTTCGGAATAGGACAGTTCTTTTATTTTGAAATTTATTTGAAAATGACCTATGTTTTATGCAGATATTCATTGTTTTATTGTTGTGTTATAACCATCTTACGAAATCTGAAAAAAATAATTAAAAAAATAATATAGAAAATTTTGATATCATATAAGATTTTGATGGGAAAAAAATATTATCCAACACAAATCAAATTTTGAATATGATAAAATATATATTTTTTAATTAAGCTCATGAAATATCTTAGTGTTCTGTACTCAAGTATATGTTTGATTTACTCCGATCTATCAAATTTATTTGATTTTTTATTCGTAATATTTAAGTTTGAAGATATTTGGATCCTCTGTAGTACTTGTCCTACCCTCTGCTCAGGGAAGAATGGAGGATTTTGATTGGGGGAAGAATTATCGGATTGTAATAGTTTATCGGGTTCAAATTCATTAACTAATCGGGTACTAAATAAAAAAATTAATAATTTAATATATATTCTTATCTAATAAAAAATTTATTAAAATAATAACATTTTATATATTAAAAATAACAACAAAATAAAGTTCAAAGTAATAGATAATCAAGTTGATGAATAAAGTTTTAGTCTACGGAACTTTATATTTGATATTTTTACATAATTATTTCATTATGTATAATATTAAATATTTTTTTTTAATAAAATCAATCAGATAATCTAAAAGATAAAAAAAAATTCAGAAAAAAATAAATTACCAAAAATATTATCGAAAAATATTATTTTTCAAAATTCACGAGGCAGCTGCCCCCTCGCCCAAGCTAAATCCGCCCTTGACTCTGCCCGCGTTTAACATATTGTATGGATAAAAAAAATGACTTATTGCAAAGCAGTTTGATTGTCATTTTGAAACTTTCAAGGGAGATGAGCGTAAATATCCGAACAGGAAACCGAAATCAAGAAGAAAGGTAAGAGCAAAAATTAAAAAATAAAAATAAAACAAGCAAAATAATAATAATAACTTGTGACAAAACAAAATAATCTCGAGTTCTTACACTGTTTAGTTGATGTCACGACACATTATCTGGAATTCTACTAATTTTCATCACTTTTGATTTTTTTTTTCCGGTCGTCGCTTTCTTCTCGCTATCCCTTTTCTCTCCTCTTACGAACCTTTCAAGGTCAGAGATCTCTTTTATTCATCTTTTGAGTTTTCCCTGATTTGTGCTTTATCTGCACGAATCCCATAACTTCTCTTTAAATTCTGGAACTTTTTATTTGCCAGTCGCGAATTTGTTTTCTTTTTCTTTCTTTCCTGATTAAGTGGCACTGAGCTCAGAGGTAGAGGTATTGTAAAATTAGCCATATTGTAAGTTTCTAAATCTAGGCTCTCTCATTTGCGATATCTAGAGCTGCACTGTATTCATACGAATTTCAACTGTGAAATTGATGCAATTGTGCAAAGCTAACAAAGCTGCGACTTGGATTTCTTGCAGCTATTTTAGCAGAATTTCACTTTTGATATATTTTGGAAATAGATATTTCTAAATCTGGGTTTTCAGCTCACAATGTATATGGCAATAGAATTTTCCAATTTGTAATTCTATACTTCGGTTTTCCTTTTTCTATCGGAAGATCTAAAATCTCACGCGTTCACGCGTTCTCTTTCCTTGCCTTTTTTTTTCTTTATTTATGAATTATCATTTTCCATTTTTTTCTCCTTCTTAATATCAATATATTTCTTTTTCCTGTGCAGAAAATATCTTAGGAACGCAGGAAAACTGTTGTAAGCTATAGAGACTTTGCTTCTAGGCAGAGAGAGATGGGACAGTGCTGTAGCAAGGATCCAGCTGACGAGGATGGTGGGAACAATGGGTCGTACCAGACTGAACCGAGACCAGCTCCACAAAAAAACACCACACCAACAGCCGTTCCTGCACCAATTTCCACGGCATACCAACCTGCTCCTCCACCACCCGTCACGTCCACCAAACCCATTGTACCACCTATCAGCGCACCTGCACCAGTTCCACCTAAACCAGCAGTGCCACCTGATACCATCCTTGGGAAAGCTTATCAAGATATACGCTCCTTCTATGCTTTAGGCAAGGAGCTCGGCCGAGGCCAATTTGGGGTTACATATCTCTGCACTGACAAAGCTACGGGTCATCAATATGCATGCAAGTCTATCTCCAAGAGAAAGCTTGTCAGCAAGGCTGATAGGGAGGACATAAAGAGAGAAATTAGCATAATGCAGCATTTATCAGGCCAAGCTAACATCGTTGAATTTAGAGGTGATTCTAAGTCATTTAAATTAGTGAAGTTTCAAGAAGTTGCTAATTTTTGACATTTTAATATTTACTGAGGGTACATCTTCACATGAGCAAAAGGTTATCATTGGTACCGATCCTAAAAAATCATCAGATGTGCATATTTATTATATTTTGGTTGTTTTGACATGAGAATTGATTGATAATTTTATGCTGTCCGATGGAAAATTTGCACAATTAATCATAGGTTGCTTAAAGTTGTTGTTAGATTCTAAAGTTTTGCAAGTTGTGTTTTTGATTAATTCTAACAAAAAAAAATGAATAGATGTTTTTTACAAGTTGCTCCTTATATCTATGTATATCAGTTGTTAAGTTTAACTTTTAGGAGAGTAAAGCACAACCCTTTTTTTTTTCAAGCTGAGCCAAAACAGAAAAATTCACCTAGAGCCAGGTCTAATTATATTTGTCTCACACTCTCTACAGGTGCATATGAAGACAAGAACAATGTGCATGTGGTTATGGAGCTGTGCGCGGGAGGAGAGCTGTTTGACAGGATCATTGCCAAGGGGCACTACTCAGAGCGAGCTGCAGCCACCATGTGCAGAGCAATAGTGAATGTGGTATACACGTGCCATTTCATGGGGGTGATGCACAGAGATCTGAAGCCCGAGAATTTCTTATTGGCCACTAAGGACGAAGATGCCATGCTCAAGGCGACTGATTTTGGTCTCTCTGTGTTTATTGAAGAAGGTTAGTTTTTTTTTATGATTTATTGTTCATATGTATATTTATATTTCAGTAGTATGCCTTGTTAAAATCCAAAATTTTCTTTCTAAAAAGATCCAATTTTTTTCCTTCTAAAAAAAACTGAAAACTTTGTTTTAATGATTTCAATGGAATAATCGGTAGGCACTGCCTACTATTTTTTTTAAAAAAAAAAATCCAAATTTTCATTTGTAACACTGGTAGTTAGGTATGGTTGATGCTACCTATTTGGTGCACCTCACTTGTATGTGTTGCTGAGTTCCAACCTTTTTGTTCTTCATGCTGTCTACTATCTAGTCTTTAAGCTTTTGTAAATAGTTATCCTGCATTTTGATTTTAAATATTTGCAATTTTATGTTTATGGAGTAAAGTTTTGATTCTTTCTCCCTCTGTATTTGTAGCATTGATCTATTATCAAAGAAAGCTTTGGCTAAAACAACTCATAAATATTGGAATAAATGCAGGGAAAGTACACAGGGATATAGTTGGAAGTGCGTATTATGTTGCACCTGAGGTTCTGAGGAGGAATTACGGCAAAGAGATTGATGTGTGGAGTGCTGGTGTTATATTGTATATTCTCCTCAGTGGTGTACCTCCTTTCTGGGCTGGTATTATACATATTTACTTATTAGTTGCATCCGTAATTAATGTGCTTATCAAAAAATATTAATATTGCCAGTGTTAAATGCATAATAGGTATTTGAAAGTTTTATGCAAATTCAGTTGCTGGTGCTGATAGGTGCAATATGGTACCTTAAATATTTTTTGGCCAGGAAAGCAAGGTCTTGTAGCTTTTGTATAATAACAAAGAACTGTTGGTCATTTAGTATTTTGTATGTGCTTGATATTTTGTTAAAAGTAGGTATCCCTTGATTAAATTTTCTCAAGAGCATCCTGATAGAGTTTCCACAATATTATACTTCATTAATTTTAAAATCAATTTTGCTTAACATTTTTTTATGAGGAAAAGATGGGATTTTGCTCAATATTTTAGAGCCAGCATCTCATAATGGTATCTTATTTGGAATGTCTGATATCCTCCCCATTTTGAACGAACATCCCTAATACATACAGTGTATATATCTTCTTAATATTTGTACTGCAAATACCTACCTTCTAAATATATGCATTATATTTGTTCTCTTACAGTGGTATTTTTGAACTTTATACATTTAACCTCCTCGGATACATGAATAGATGTTTTTGTTTTCATGTAGAGACTGAGAAAGGAATATTTGATGCAATCTTAGAAGGAGAAATTGACTTTGAGAGCCCACCGTGGCCTTCGATTTCAAGTAGTGCTAAGGATTTGGTAAGAAAAATGCTTACTCAAGACCCCAAAAGGAGGATCACATCTGCTCAAGTTTTACGTAAGTTTCTTCTATGTTTTTTGATTTTTCCTTAGATTTCTGGGTATGATTTTCCAATGTAAATTTGGTTGTCAGGATTCTTTACAATTGTTCTGTTGTTTAATCATTTATTTTTCTTGAACAGAGCATCCATGGCTCCGGGAGGGAGAGGCATCAGACAAACCAATAGATAGTGCGGTTCTTTCTAGAATGAAACAATTTAGAGCTATGAACAAGCTCAAAAAGATGGCTCTTAAGGTATTGCACGATACCCAGCAATGAAAATTCATGATATTGAACACGTCTTCTTTCTGACAGTACTTTGTTTGTTTTCTTGCTTGCTCTAATTAGAAATGTTATGCCAATGGATACTTGGGAACATTTCAATTCTGTGTGAATTAACAAATTATGAAGACGTGAATACTAAATTTCTTGTTCTTAATTTTTAATCTTTTTTTTGTTGATTAGTGACTGAAAGTACTTTTGGAAGTTTTAACAAAGAAATTTGCTTGACTTTAAGTGAAGTGGTGAATATATATTCTCCTATTCACTAATATTAGATGAATTGAATAAAGGAGGTGAAAATATTTGCAAATTTCCATGTAGATCATCTTGCTTCTTAAAAAGTACCTGCTGAAGTTAAAGGTCTTCATGATACTAAATTTAGTGTATTGACTCTTTGCAGGTTATTGCAGAGAACCTAAACGAAGAGGAGATAAAGGGTTTGAAGCAAATGTTTTTAAACATAGATACAGATAATAGTGGTACTATCACATATGAAGAACTAAAAGCTGGTCTGGCCAAGCTCGGCTCAAAGCTTACTGAAGCTGAAGTTAAGCAGCTAATGGAAGCGGTGAGTTATACATATAAATATATGGAATTATAGATTCAATTAGAAGTATCTGTTATTGTTTTTTGCTTTTAGTGTTCTTCTAGCGAGAGGGCTCTCATTTCCATGACACAATTAATAGATAAAATGGTAAATGGTAATCTGTGCATCTGTTCTTCTTTCCATGTGTGCCCTTTTAACGTTGGAGTTCTTTATCCAGCTTTTTATTTAACAATAACAAACAATTTGATCTTTGGGCATAATATACCATAAATCGATTTATTTTGTGCTGAAATTATTAGTTTAATTTATTTAACAGGCAGACGTTGATGGAAATGGGTCAATAGATTATGTTGAGTTTATAACAGCCACAATGCATCGGCACAAGCTAGAAAGAGATGAACACCTATACAAAGCCTTCAGTTATTTCGATAAAGATAACAGCGGGTAAGTATTCACACTTGCAGATAATTTCTTTTGAAGTAGCAGGCGAATAGTCTATTATGTAATTTCATTAAATCAAATTGAAAAAGAGTCAAAACAAATTGAGTAGAAGCGAGAAAAAGAAAATAAATGTAATTGAAATACAAGCATTGTTATGAAAAGATACAATAATAAGAGGGGAAAAAAGCAGTTGCTTGACTCATCATATCAGCCACCAATTGCGCCATACTCTTTTCTCTTCACTAGTTAGGACAGTAGTGGATGACCTCTCTCTGATTGGGTGGGGATATGTGGTACTGGAGTTGTTTAGGATTTGGGATAAGAGCTAGGATGATGTTCATTGGCTATGGAGGGGAAAAAGAGGTGGAGAGGTAACCAACAATGGTACCAGTGCATACCAGTTGGTCAATTCACAAAAACTAAGAACATAAAGACACCAAGGTAAAACCCACCAACACACTCAGAGGCACACCGCATTGCTGGGATCAATTAGTACTAATACTAAGTGTACCAATTTAAAAAGACAGTTTATATTAACACCAATGATATTGGGAGGACAACCTAAGTCACAAAATGTTTAAGAAGAAAGGTATTCCAACGAAGGGGCTGAAGAGAGGTACAGTTTAGCGGGGCTTTAAAGGGGATAACAACCCAAGTAAAATACTCTAAACCCTTATACCATGACAACAACAACAGGATAAACCTTGGAGTGCTTAACCAACAACAAAGCGAAACCTGAAGCCTGGAAGAAAGCAGTGAGGCGAGGGGACTACGGCATATCGGAGCAGGTCGGAGTAGAGGAGGATTGTAGCAGATGGGAAGGTCGGAGTAGATGTTGTTGTCGTCGTCGGTATCTCGATTGAAATTGCGACTGTGGTCTAATAGGAAGGGGGCCCTCAAAACAGCGTGAGTGATGCTCGGGTTCGACGAATAGGATGACGACTAGGGTTTGGAGTGCTCGGAATCGGCGCTAGGAGAGGTGTAAGCAAGTTAGCTGAAGATAGCAGAGGCGCAGCGAGTAAAAGGGCGGCAGTTTTGAAAGACGAAACCCAGAATGCTTGACTCAAAATGCTTGTATTTCAAATTAGAATGAAGAGAAAAGAAAGAGGGGAGAAGGTAGGAGGAAGGAAGAGGCGGAGACTAGGGTGGCGAGAAGCGATATGACCTCCCCGCCTAGGGTTTCATTTCACATCGTCAGCTTGGCTTCGCTCTTTTTTTTCTCTTTTGTCTCGCGTTTTGTTCCATTCCGCAGAATGTTGGGCTACAAAAGAACAACACGTTCAGAAGATTAGTGCAACTAAAATGCGGATGTTGCATTAGATAGGTGGGCACACAAGGAAAGATCGAATCAGAAATGATGATATTAGGGACGAACTTGGGGTAGCATCAATTCAAGAGAAGCTAGTCCAACATCGTTTGTGATGGTTTGGTCATATCCAACGAAGACCTCCTGAAGCACCAGTACGCAGCGGTATTTTAAGTCGTCCTGAAAATACAAGAAGAGGAAGAGGTCGACCGAGACTGACATGGGAGGAAGCAATAAAAAGATATTTGAAGGAATGAAATATATCCAAAGAGCTTGCTTTGGATAGGAGTGCTTGGAAGATGGCGATTCATGTACCTGAACCATGGTTTAGGAGTTAGATCTAATTGTAGAGTTATAGACTTCATGTTATTAGATTTTTAGGATTTTAAGATTTAGAATTTAGAAATAGGTTTTAGAAATAGGATTTTAGGATTTAGAATTTAGAATTAGGTTTTAAAATAGGATTTTAGAATTTAGAAATAAGTTTTATAATAGAGGTTTATTGTACTATTATTATTATTGTTATTATTGCTATTACTATTAGCATATTATCATTATAATTATCATCTTTATTTATTAATTATTATTATTATTATTATTTTATTTATTATTATTATTATTATTTTATTTATTATTATTATTATTATTTTATTTATTTATTTTCTTTTTCTTTCATCATATTCATTATTATCACTGATATTTGAAATCTTTGATCTTATGTTTTCCGATTGGGTTTCATTTCTAGCCTACCCCAATTTATTTGGGATTAAAGGCTTTGTTGTTGTTGTTGGTACTGTATATTTTTATTACCAAAAGCATGACTTGGGCCTAAATTGGAAGTCTAATTTCTAATCATTCTAAAGGAAGGAGTGCATTTCTGTTTGTAAATTTAATAAAGATATTGTGCAGACCTAATGTTACTTCACGTGTCCTAATTAATATTGCACTTTGTGCAGCAATTATAACTCATTGATACTTTTATCCTAGTTGAAATTTGCTCATTCCTTGTCAAAAAGAAAAAAGAAAGAAGGATGATTGCATTAGTGAAGCTAAGCTTTTTACTTTCTTTAACAAAATGTTCCATACTGTATATAATCATTATATCATTAAATGTATATTGTATCTTACGACTTTGTAACATCTTTTATTTTTCTTAACTGTATTAGCTATATTACAAGAGATGAATTGGAGGCAGCATTGCTAGAGCATGAAATGGGTGATGCAACTGCGATCAGGGATATTATATCCGAAGTTGATACTGATAATGTAAGGCTAAAAACAGATTGATAACATCCCCCCCCCCCCCAAAAAAAAAAAAAAACTATTTCTCTACCAATGTTGTTCGCATATTTTCAATTTCAGGGCAATCTATACTTAAGGTTGAAAGAAATTTAGCACAATTATCTAAATTACTAATCCAATCTTTTTTCCCTATGTATTTTTGAAACTTTTAGGATGGAAGAATTAATTATGAGGAGTTTGTTGCCATGATGAAAGGTGTGCAACAACCGATGAAGCTTAAGTAGATGTAGAGCTTGTTCCCTTCATTTGTAGTATTATTTTCAAACAGTCTTACGTTATAATTTGTATTATGAAAAGGATGGCAGCTTAGGTGTTCTTTATTATTATTATTTTCACGCGAATGCAAGTTTGTTTGTAAATCTTGGTTGTAGGTACGTGCTGTAGTCCAATGTTGAAATAATGATCCAGATGTCGAGGGAGTAAAAACTGAAACTGCAGAGGTTTTCCTGTGCAGGATGTGCAGAGTTGTTTGTATGTTGTAAATTCATGAATCTATTGTGTCTATCTGGAGAACAATAATGTTAAGAAATTTTATTTTTTATTCCATGGATATTTTGCAGGTGCTTTGATAATGTTTTTATTGTATTCATATCCGTTATAATTTTTATGGATACGGATACGGATATGGATTTGATATTCAACGGATATCGGATGCGGATCGGATAACAGACGGATACATATACAAATACAGATATATTTTGGATATTAAGTAAAAATATTATATATATCATTAAAAAAATAATTGCATATTATTTTTGATAGAATTATTAATTATAAAAATTAAATATTAATTATAAAAGTTAAATATTAATTCTCTTATATTAGTAGTTCAAATATATCAATGAATTATTAAAAAATATGATACATTAGTTTAGCATAAATTATATATAAAATTAGTTAGATTTGTAATGTATGCAAAAACAAATATAATTAAAAATACATAATGCGATTTTTTTTATATATATCCGGATAATATCGAATCAGATACGTTCGGATAATGTCGGATATTAACGGATAATAGCTAACGGATGGTTACGGATAGGTGATAGCCAAACCGTATACATATCTGATAAAAAAATTTGAATAAGGATACAAATATGGATCAAATAATTTTTGCTATTTTTCGGAACGGATCACGAACAAAATCAAATATTTTACTATTTGTTTGTAACCCTAAATTGAAATACGTTAATATATACACAGCCATTTCCAAAACAGCATGATTAAACTAGTTGTTGAACACTTTTTTCTTGACAAACAAAATACGATATCGCAACGTCAATATGCCCGTAGGCAATATGACCAAAAGTTTATGTAGGCAAATTATAAAAAGAAGTTAAGAATTGGTGAGCTTAATTACAAAAAAAAAAACTTCGTCATCTTTAATTTTCGATTTTGTTGCTTGGTGAGCTCTCAATATAAAATATTGACATTTCTTTTATTTTTATATTATTTGAAAATGACCAATGTTTTTATGCCAAAATTTATTATTTTATTTGTTATCTTTAACCATCCTAAGATATCTGAAAAAATTATTACACTTAACATCTTTTTTGTTTTGTCGATTTGTAAAACAATTTTGAATTTTATAATTTTACCTTGTTTGAATTTTGTGCAGGGATTAACATGTAAATGGAATAGTGCACAAGAACCAAGACTAGTGCTTAATCAAGACTGTATTTGACTTAGGTTTAGTTAGAATCAAAATGGGTTGAATTGGTCAAGATAAATTGAGTTTAAACAACAAGAAAAATATTTCTGCCCAGAGAATCGTTATAACGGTTCATCTCAATACCCAAAAATATTTTAAGACAGAAACATTCTCAAAGAAACCAGAGCATATCGTTATGTAACGATTAAGTCATCGTTACAACGATTCATGAAATGTATAACGATTTGATGAATCGTTATAACGTTTCAGCTCAGTTAATCCAACGGCTATTCTTTCTAAACTGTTATCATGATTCGTAAACCGTTATAATGATTTAGGCCGAAAAATAGTTTCTTTGGCTGTTTCAGAAGATCTATTTTAAAAGGATTATCTCTCTCAAAAATTGAGCTGATCTATCTAGCTAAATTATTACTCTATAGAGCTTACTAGCCATATTCAAGAGAAAGATAAAATTAAGATTTTGATACACTCAATTAGCCAAATCTTTGTTCAAACTCAATCTAGTTTCTCTCTATTTTTCCAACTTGATCATTCGTGATCTTCTTGAAAATATTCTCTTGAGCTGTTGTGCTCAACTCTCTTTTGAACTGTAGTGCTACTTCTTGTTTTGAGTGTGTTGTCACTCACGTTTTTGAGTGTGTTGTCACTCGTGTTACCGATAGGCTTGGCAGCCCATTTTTTTGTAAGGGACCAAGTTCTACAAGTGTAAAAATCTTTTTTAATATATCGGCTCAACCTTAATTGTTAGAGGTTGAGGGTCCCGGAGACGTAGGCATTGTTAAAGCTGAACTCTGTTACATGTTGTGTTCTTATTTTATCTTTACTTTTTTTTCTCATATTTCTTTAATTGCTATATTCTTGTGAGAATTGAATTGATTTAAATTTTATTCCGCTGCCATTACACTTGAACATTAAGCCCTAAACCGGTTTATACATTTCTACCTTAGATTCTTTACATTCTTCCACTATTTTGACCATTTCAATACCACTATCCTAGAGCTTTCAAGATGTATCAAAAATAATTAAAACATTATATAGAAATTTTTGATATCATATAAGATTTCGATAAAATTATTATTATGCAACACATAAAAATTTTAATATGATAAAATAATTTTTAATTAAGCTTATCAGTGATCTTGGCGTTGTGTAATGAAAGTATAAGTTTGATTTACTCTGATATATCAAATATATTTGATATTTTATTTTTCATATTTAAATTTGAATATATTTGGATCCTCTATAGTACTTATCCTACCCTCTGCCTGTATTTAGTACATATTCGTGACCGTTCAATATATTGTATGTGTAAAAAAGGACTTATTACAAATTTGTTCAAACGATGAGGTTTATTTTCGTTTTGAAACTTTGAAGGGAGATAATGTAAATATCCAAACAGGAATAAACCGAAGTCAAGAAAGGAAAGTAAGTTGGATTTATCGGGATAGTTTGATTTTTAGAAAAAACCAAATCAAATTGGGTTCAGACATGATATGAGCATATCAGATGAGTTTTTCGGTCGGGTTTTAAATAAAGGAGAGTATCACTGGGCAATGGATTATTTCAACTATATGGATTATTTCAACTATATCGTAGGAGTGTCAGTGGGTCGGTTCGGATTGGGTCATATTTTTTTTTGTCCCGATCTGAACTCAACCCAATTATATTCAGGTCAAAAAATTTTGACCCATATCCGACCCGACCAGTGTAAAATAATTAATTATTTATTAATTATTTTTATATAATTTTAAATAATAAAATATTAATTAATTTATAATTAATCTTAATTAGTATATATTTAGTGTATATTTAAGATTTAATTAGTACTAAATCATAAAATTACTTCAAAAAATATAATTAATCAGTTCGAGTCGGGTTGATCCGAATCCGACCCGATCTGATTCGGATAAAAAAAAATAAACTCATACCCGACTCATTTATCTTCTGATCATGTCGGGTCGGATCAGGTCAATAATTGACACTCCTAGTTTATAGATATATTATTTTTAGTATTTCAAATATTATGTAATTTCATTATCGTTTGATAGTTTATTAAAGACGGCTAAATTATAATTGTTGCAAACTGTATAAAATTTTGATGATTTTTAATAACTATCAAATGACAATGAAATTATAAATTTAAAACACTATCAATCTTTATATCTATAAACTTTTTATTTTTAAATTTGTTGATATATATTTAAAAATTAATTATCAAAATTGTCAAAATAAATCATTGTATGAAAATAATGTCCGATCCTGGATATAACATAATAATACGACCGGAGCAAACTCATTGTCGTACCTAAAGTCTTAAAAAGCCCATGGTCTGAAAATTAATTGGAACAATTCGAATTCGCCTCTGTCCTTCTAGGCACTAAAGCCCGTTTACAACAATAATGGTTCGGACCTACGCCCCCTAATAAAAGAGTTATTGGAATTGCTATAAATTCATACGCCTATTTGCGGGCTCGACATCTCTTTCTTTTCATTTTTTTTTTTTTTTTTTTTGCGTAGTGGCTGCCAAGTGCCACGTATAAACGCTAATTAAACAGGTCCACGTCTCAGGCTAAAAAAATTTATAATTTTTCATTCCTCACTTGAAAATTGTAATGACTAATGAGCAGCGGCGGATTTATCACTCACAGTTAGAGATTGGAAAAGTCCCCTGGGTCAATTATGCTCAGGATAATTTGTGGCCACTGGCCACAGTGCCACTATCCGGACCGTGCTCTAAATTCAAAGCGACTCAGATCGTGATTTAGCATGATCTTATGATGGATGTTCTATCCCGATCCATCATAATTCGTGATTCATAATTAATCGGACCAGATGCGGAATCAAGGTAGGCGTCAAGCGTCCGGATATCTTTTCGGTTCACTGAAAAATAAATGTTGTACAATAAATAAATTTTTTTTAATCCGAATATTTTATTTATTTGAACCGGACACCACCTATCGATCGTTTTCGGACCATAATAATCCGTCCCGGCCGTAATAACAGTGATAATGTTCGAAACTTTATTTATTTAGTGAGAGATGATCACATAATTTTAAATTTGCAAAGTGCACTATATATGCTCTGACATCTATATGTATTAATTAACTTTGCATTACTTTTTCTTTTCCTTCTCAACCTATGCGATGGCAGTTTTGGTATAAGACTGTGTAATTTTATTGATCATAGTTTTGCTTAGCATGCTGTGGTAATATAATGATTCACATTTATTTGACATTTTTATTAATATCGAATAATACATGAAGTATATTATAAGTTATAATAAATGTTAATATACTTATTAACTAAATTCATAAAATATATTTAATCTAACATTTAAATACTAATATTTGGACATAATTCATGTATTATTACTCTCACTGTCTGCTTGAGGGAAGACATCAAAGACCTTGTCATGGCATCCTCTAAACCTTGTGTATCTCCATACCTGTTTAACTCAATTTATTATCGTCTCTCATTTTTTTTTCTTCAATAAACGTTTCACAGCACCCATCATTCATCACTAGAGTATTAAAGACAGACCGGTCCGGATTTAACCCGTTTCAACCCGTGGGAGTAAGATCCGAAAGAGGCAACGGTGGATGGGGTTGGGGTTTTCAGACCGATTTTATTTGTTTTAGGTGCGTTAATGTTAGGGACAGATCCAAGATGGTCCAGGCCCCTCCTGAATTTTGAAAAATAATATTTTTTAATAATGCTTTCGATAATTTACCCCCCTGAAAAATTTTTTCCCCCTCTAAATTGTCTGATTATTTTTATTGAGAAAAAAATATTTAATATCGTATATAATGAAATAATTATGCAAATATATCAAAATATAAAGTTACATAGACGAAAACTTTCTTCATCAAATTAATTATTTATTACTTTGAGTTTTATTTTTTGTTATTTTTAATATATAAAATATTATTATTTTAATTATTTTTTAAGTAAGAATATATATTAAATTATTATTTTTTTATTTAGTACCCGATTAATTAATGGATTTGAACCCGATAAACTATTACAATCCAAACCAAAATTCTACATCCGCCCTGGTCATTGTTGGCCAAATGAAATTTTGATTTAATTAAATGTGCTGTTTATTATAATGAATTATCGATACATGTTCAAATCCCACGAGAAGTTTGTACGGGAGCAGAGGAACATTCAAAGTTTGGCCTTTTGGACTGTCAGGATCAAATGTTTCAATTAGAAGTGATTAATGAGAAAAAGAAAGGAAAAAGAGAAAATGGGGAGAAGGAGAGAGGGTTATTTTGATGGTTTATGAGGCGGTGTACCATTATGTATTAGTGTAAGTGCAAAATCAGGGGCCATGAAGGAGAAGCACAGAGAGAGCAAATGATCACGGCGGGAGGTTTTTTTAGAGGGAAGCATATGAAACTAACAAAATGGTGTGCTAAATCAAACGAGACGGAGAAAAGGGCAGTTGTTCTGAGGATATTTTGGATATTTTGGATATTTCATTAAAATATAGTATTTTTATTAAAATTTTAATTTTATATAATAAGAGTGATAAATTTCTACTAATAATTCTTCAATCCATAATATCCATTTATTTTCAAATCCCCTAGCTTCTAAATATTCAAAAAGAAAGCTCCAGTTGACTTTGTCAAAGACTTCTTTAAAGTCAATTTTGAATAATATGCCTTTACTTTTGGATTTCCTAGCTTGAAATAGGATTTTCTAAGCACTAATTATGTTATCAAATATATTTCTACCTTTTGATAAAAGCTATTTGCAATTGATCTATAAGAAAATTCATTACTCTTGCTAATTTGTTAGCTGATATTTTTGAAATGATTTTACTGCTACCATATTGTTCTTAATATAATTTTTTATAGTTTTGAAGTAATAAGTAAAAATTAGTGGATTCAAAGATATTTGTATAGAAACTAATTTTACCATCAGAATTCAATTTATTCTGGATATTTAAAATTTCAAAGTAAAGTTCAAGGAGCAACTATTCTATATAAAAATTTCGAATTGTTATATTTTTACAGTAAGAATACAACAAAATTTTCTAAAGCATTAGGTCCTTTTTATTTTGATTCTTTAAATTTGAAGAATATAATTTGGGTCTATGAAAATTGTAAAATTTAAAAGCGTGTATTAAATTGGCTCTGACATTATAATCAAATTCAAAATATTCATGGAGCAACGTGTCGGGATGAAAAATTACTTGTGATTTGTGAACATTTGAAATTTAATAATTTGATATTAATATTTATTTAGAAAAAAGTAAAGTTCGACTAGGCATGATCAAACCAATTTGGACCGAAACGTGTAGAAATGTCTAAAACCAGCCCTATAATTCAAAGCACGGGCCTAAAAAATTTCAAGCATCTTTGGTCTGACAGAGAAATAGAAAGACAAGTATATACACAAGTGTGCAACTGTTTAGAGACTTGAAGAGATCCGATATCGCCAGTACTAACGACTTGTGAGTTACAGAGACGTCTATTGCTCAGAGAGATGGATTCAAAAACAAACACTGAAGAAGAAATCCAAGAAATCACCAGCGACAATGAACCAGAAAATCAGAGGCGTGCACCAGTAGAAACTGAGAGTGAGAATGATGGAATTTGTATTGAAGAGAACAGTACTAGTATGGAGACTGAGAGAGAATTATATGGAAAAAAGAAGAATACTAAACAGAAAGGAATTAAACAATTTTTGAACGAGGGGATATCTGAAACCACAAGGCGCTGTGGTTTTATCTGTGGTTATGCTGAGCGGGTCCCGCAAGTCCGGGTTTATCAAGTTTGGCCGGGGAAGAATGTAAGCATAATTATTGGTTTTCTCCATTCCCATAGAACAGTACCTGTATTGTTTCTTTTTTTCTCTGGAAATTGAGTAATGATGTGTTATGTTATTTTCTTGCTTGGTTCAAAATTTATTCTACAAATTACTTATTATAGTTTAAAAGCAAGAAATTGAACCGACCCCATTGGTCTTCCATCAGGAGGCATCCCAATTGAGTGGGGATATTATATATTTCAAAGGACGACAGACTAGAGTACTGCAAATTAGACTTCAGAACATTAATTCAATGTCATTGATTTTTCTCCTTTTTATAAAAACATGAATTTCAATTGTTAATTACAAGAATCTGCTTCACATACTATTGTAATTAATTAAAATTTTAGAGACATTATACTCTCCATATTAGTTATGTGCCAGTAAAGCATTCACTGGAGTTTGAACAAGTTGAGTAATACAGAAATAATAAAAATACTTAATTTTGTTGGGGTTTTTTTTTTTACTTTAGAAGCACATGAGAGACTTTAATTGAATTTTGTTCATTGCCGAACATTCCTTCAGTAACATTTTGATCTAGTATGCAAATTATAATAATTTTAAATTGGCATTTTATGCAGGTCTTTTTCTTCAGGGGCCGGATGATATGCGGTCCTGATCCACGCGGCTTCATCCTGACCATGATTTCTATTATCATTTCCCAGTGGATCTTCTTTTCTTACAGCAGTAATATTTCACCCAGACTTCCTGCCATCGTTCCTATCATCTCTATGATACTATCAATTATTGTACGTAAGAAGATGTTGAAAATAAGAATTAATTTATGCTTCCTTTTTCTCTCTGTTCCTTTTCAGTTACTGTTGAGAATTAAAGCTCATCAAGCTAATTAGCTCTATGGAAATTGGGGGACTTGTTGGGCCTCATAAATAACTCATCATCAGTCCAATATGAATTAAAGAGCTACTTAACAGTCACCTCCATCTAATTCAGTTTTTTTCTGTTTTTTCAATAGTACCGTTACATTACCATTGGTACCAAGTGATACCACAATGTATAAATAACAATACCCACTGTACATGTAAACTCTCTCAATAATCAAAAAAGCAATAATACAATCATCTTTTCATCATTCTTGTTCTCTGTTAATTCAAACAACAAAACTCAACAGTTACAACCTCTTGAAATAATCATGTCTTTGACAGGTTCTTATGAACTTGTTTTTGGCCGGCACAAGAGACCCTGGAATAATCCCAAGAAACCAAGAGGCACAAAGCATCAGCAGGAGCAGAAGCAGGAGATTAAATGTCAGTGGCATAGAGATAAAGGTCAAGTATTGCAGAATTTGTGAGATATATCGACCTCCTAGGAGTTCTCATTGTGCTGTCTGTGACAATTGTGTTGACAAATTTGATCACCACTGCCCCTGGATTGGCCAATGCATCGGACTGGTAATCAAACTCCTGCATTATCTTTCCCTCTTAGACTCATCCATATTTTTGTCAAGGATTTCAAAATTAATTTTTTTCTTTAGCATCTTTAGTTGTGAACAATTCTCTTGTTCTTTTCTGCAGAGGAATTACCGGCACTACTTGATGTTTGTTTTCTCGGCATTTGTATTCTTTCTTTACATATTTGTTGTGTCATCATGGAGAATTGCAATGAAGATGACTATGACAAACAAGAACACTTTGGGAATAATTGGACAAATGCCTGAAACATTTACATTAGCAACATTTAGCTTAATTGTAGTTTGGTTTCTTGGAGGGCTCCTTGTATTTCATGGATATCTCATCTCTCTTAATCAGGTAATTTATTCTATCCAAGTTCAATGCTCTGTTAGTGTTTAGTAAAATGTATAAGTATTATTTATTTTTTAATATTGTTAATAGACAGCTCATGAAAGGTTCAAACAACGGTACATCAACTCTACAAACCCATATGACAAAGGCATAAAAGAGAATGTAAAAGAGGCCCTATTTGCAAAACTTGATCCTTCGCGACTCAATTTCCGAGCAGTTGTCGAACCAGAATGGAATTCAATTGCAAAAACATTGATCTGCTTTTCCGGAAAAGATAGAAATGAAGAGGCGCAACCTGAAACGCAGAAGGAATCATGTTCAGGTCATCACATTGATCCAGAAATTGAAGAAACCCAAGTATAGGATATCAAGTTGCTCGGCCTCAGGTGACTCTCATTGTTTGTCAAATGTTTGTTGGGTGTTTCGTTGCCAACCAAATTATATTATAAGCAAGATGAAATATGTATTCTTTTCAGTTTTGTTTACATTTACAAGGGCTGTGTAGGAAGTTTCTTAGCATAGGTTAATGCTTTTCCCTTTTTTTGTATTAACAGCATTTATGTGTGAAGCACTGATGATGATGCATTGGTGCTTATGGTTTCTGTTAATTAGAAGTTAAGTTTTTTTTTTCTTTTTTCTCTTTTAAATGAAAACAAGCACTGATTGATACCCAATGATCCCTACACACTACCACAAAAAAGAGGTTTAGCAACCTCCATTTAATAACGGTTTTTAGGAAAACAATTACTGCTAAAAAGTGTAGTGGCATTTCTGAAATTGTGATGAATAATTTAGTAATGATTGTTTGTTGAAATCCGCTATTAAAGAGGAGATGAAAGTGATAAAAAAAATTGTCCGAGACATTTAGTAACGGAACGTTACTGAAGATTGTAACTTAGTAACGGTTATTAAGGAAAATCGTTGTGCAATGTATCTTTTAGTAATGATGCAATGTATCTTTTAGTAATGATGCAATGTATCTTTTAGTAATGATGCAATGTATCATTTAGTAACGGCTCTTTATTATGGAAAACCATTATGAAATGTATCTTTAGTAATGATCATTTGGAGAGCCATTACAGTAATTACCAGGAGGATTTTTTCAGTGTACTAATCGTTATCTAATTTTATTCCTGATTTTATCATAATCTCCTCTTCTAGCATATAATCTGAAAGAAAATTTCATGAAAAATTGATAAGAAGTTAAATACAACATAGCTTGGCAATACAACAGTCCCTCCTGTATATATAAACCGGTGCTTAGTCGCTTACCTCTCGAAGCAGTAACATTAATTTGAATTTTGAACTGTTTTGAAGCCAAAATTACATTTATTCAATTTGTAATGGTTCTAATTTAACTGTATTGGATGGACTATCAAATGATATTTTTTGTAAAAGACTATCAATCTATAAGTTCAAAAATATACCTAAAAATATTTTTCTATATTTAAGATTTTTTGAATTTATTTGAAGTTTTGTCAAGATTGTCAAAATAACCATTGTGAAGTGTCCCTCTCCTTTTTGTAATTGATAAAAAAAGACTTAAATTACTTTAAATGATTATGAAGATGGTTCAAATACGTTTATATTTTATTTATGGTGCATCCATCTTATTATAATCCTCTAATAAAAGTTTCTCAAATCATAAAATAAAATTGTTAGATATTATCTATATTATCGTCTCTACATGCTCATAAGTTTAGTGATGTTTTCACTTTTATTTTATATGAATCCTTAAAAATAAATTAATAACAGTAGTGTATTCCTTACAAGCTTTTGATGTCAAATGGTTTAATTTTGACATTTTGATTCTAAATTGTCAGTTATAAAAAAATTAAAAGAGGAGGTATAATGAAGTGTTTGAACCCTCCTCAATGAATATATTTCAGATATTGGTGATTTCAGCATAAAAACTATCTGTGACTTTACTTTCTCCATTTTTAAAATACAATTTATAATTTTCTTTTTCCAACATTATATCAAAGACAAAAAAAATTGCAAGATATCGTGGTATCCTCCAATTTCGTATTTTATATATATATTAGGTAGATAGACAAGTATACAAATATTATTCTCACTTCCACACAAGGAATGTGAATTATTTTTTCTTACTTTTTTCTGTTTACAAACACAAGTGAAGATTATGTTTTATAGATAAAGAAATAACTCTTATCGTGATTCCTAACTATGCTCATGCCTCTCACGCAAAGCTATGAGTTATCGTCTAATCTTTTTATTCTTTTTACCAAACACAATCAAAGATGATCACAGATTAAAAAAGTAATGTTTTTCTTCTACAAGAGATTGAAATTATGTTCTATTTTCTTATTTATTTTAACACTGACCAAATACGGTGTATTTCGGCTAGACCCTTATTCTTTTTCCAAAAAAAATACGATGTATTTCATAAACAAGAAAAGATATCAATGGTTACTCATAATGTAGGAGTTATCTTAATATTATATTATTCTTTGCACCAAATGTGGCTAAAGAGTACAACTCGAAAAGATATAGTAGCAAAAAAAATGTTACTCCTTTGCACTCCGGAATAATTATGGTCAAAATTGAGGCCTAGATAACTCCTTTTTATGTAAAATTGAACCAAATTAATCCTAATTGGGACAGAGACGTTACTCTCTCCTGCTCTGTCTCTCCACTGCTACTCAGAGACGTTATATCTTTTTCTCTCTAAACATCACTCCAAGCCTCGGTTGTGCCAACTCTAGAGACTCTTTCACCAATTTTTGTAAGGTTCTCTTCTCTTCCTGTATTTCTCCCTCCTTTGTGTCAATAAATCGTTTATAGAGCTTGTGTTACCCGATTCTCTTATGTTAGATTTTTTTTTAACTGAAACCATTCTCCTCCACCCGACCCACAATTCTCTAGAATTTTTATTTTGAAAATTTTATAATTTTCATATTTCTAGATATCAGTTTGAGAAAATTATAAGGTTGTTTTCTGCTGTTTTTACACACATATTTTGCTTGGTAGGTGCTTGAGCAAAATCTCTGTGAAGATAAAATAATTGAGGGTTCAAATTCAATATTTCCCAATTGGGATACCCTCAACTCAGCTTGTAGCTGGTGGGATTACCCACTTCTTTTCAAAAAATAAAATAAAATATGACTATCAATATTTTGGTTGAAACTTGAATATATCTATGAGTTCCCAATAGATTTTAGCACCATGCATGCATTTTTGCTCTTTAATTTAGAAGATATAGGGACATAATACAGTAGATATAGAAGAATCTTTGTAGCATTGCAATGTGCATACTTTCCTGATAATCACACAGTGGGTTAGTGTACGGAGTTAAATACCAGGGGAAATTGGAAGGAAGTTTGCCCCTATTTAATGAATGTTAATTTTTGCAGCGTGATCATGCACCACGAAGCAACTTTGCATATACACTATTTTCTAGCTTGATAAAAAGAAGGGAAGGGATCCATCAATTCAAAGTGGATGTCTCCACTCTCAATTTTGAGCCAAAATCAATTATTTCCGGCTCAGGATTAATGCTTTTCATAAAGGATCAGAAATCAGAAAACCATGTACTATTGTCAGAACCTCAATAATTTGTCGAACCCAAAACCAGAACAATAAGCTGATGGCCTATTTTGCTGGTATGTAGTAGTGAGGAAAACTGTATTTGTAGGCAGCCTCTATCATGCTTTAAAAAGAACAAAAAAAAGGAAAATTATATTTGCAGAAGTAAAATGGTTTTCCTATTTTGTGCATGTAATAATTGAATGTAAAAGATTAGTATACGTACTGTACTAGAAAAATTATGTGTCTAAAGTTACTACACGTTGGTTAAGGTTTTCTGAGAAAATTGTTAGAATTCCTCATGCAAAAAGTTTAATTTAAAATAATAATTTGCTCCAAACAGCATCTGACCATCGATGTATATTGTAATATTGTAATTACAAATTGCATACAGAAGTTAACCGCAACTAACTTTGCGAAAATGTCAGAAATGCTGGTTGCATCTTCCTTAATTTGTGATTTCTGCTGTACCGCAAACAATGTTAGCGAATTGAAACTTTCAAAATGTTGTGTTCTAACTTTTGAGTATTTTAGAGAAATCTCTTTATGAAATATTTTCTTCAGAGTTTGGTTGCAGTAAATGACTTAAACTTATTTTTGTGCAATGGAGAAATCTTGCAATTCTATCCTTCACGTCATTGCAGTAAATGACTTAAAACTTCTTTTTTAATGGGCAATGGAGAAATCTTGTAATTTTATCCTTCATGTCAAATATTTTCTTCTGAGTTTGGTTGTAGGTTAATTTTATTGCTTGAAGGTAGGGTAATATTTGTGTAAAACAAGCAATATCAGGTTTAAAACATTCATTATGTCTCATATTGTTTATTCTATCACTATCAGGTATTGCAAGTCAGTAATGTGGTGTTGTGTGACATTGCCATGTAAGAATCAGTAGTAGGTAGAGCACCTTTAATCTGAGTGTCGTGCCAATTGATAAAACAGGCCGTGTAATTGCTCCAACGACAAGTTCTGCACAACTGGCACCTCGTTTTTCCTCCCGAAGGTGATCTGAGTCACCATCTTTTCCACCCATTGAATGCTTCTCTGATTACAATAGGGTAAGCACATGTACATTGCTGATTTGTGTATCTTGTGTGTTGTTTCAATTTTCAAACCAGTGGCAGGATATGGTTTGCAACAGGGTCATCCTGCTCTTTGATAACCAAATATTTAGTTCACTTTTCAATACTTCAATCCCTTCATGTTATCATCCCAGAAGAGAAAAACAATTGGTTTACTATTTCTTCCATCAAAAGTTGATGCCTATCCACAGTTGTGATCCTATTGCTTTTACTGAGCTGGCTGCTTATAAGTTCACTAAAGTTTTGTTATGCCGATACTACAGTTATGTAGTTATCAGAAACATGTATCAACCTATTTCTTTAATTTGACAAATTGTTGAAGAACTTGTTTTTTCTTCTTCTTTTTTAAACAGAAGAGTTCTGCATTTGTACTGTTGGAATATTGAATGAGTAATATAACATCATGGATAGGATAAGTTCATTACCTAATGAAGTTTTGACCCATATCCTGTCCTTCTTGGGAACAAAAGAGGCGGTACAGACTATCGTCCTCTCCAAAAGATGGAGGGATCCATGGTCTTTTCTGCCAATTCTCAGGTTTGATATTGAGGATTGGGCTGATACTGCTATTATTGATGAAGAAGCACTGACGGAAGCTGAGGAAAAGTTCAAGAAGCACCTCAATGGTGTTTTGGACAATCGAGCATCTTCACATCTGGAAATATTTGAATACAGGAATTTCATTACGGAAAGTGAATCTGAAGTTTCTTTGGAATTTCTTGATCGTGTAGTGTTGCAAAATCCTCGGGTCGTCTCCATCGATGTTAGTCGAGCGAACAGATTGAATTTTCCTGATTCAATATTCTCTTGCCCAAGCCTAGAAAAACTAGTTCTGTCAATCATCACTGAAAATGTGACTGTTATTAGTCCTACAGTGGTAAACCTACCATCATTGAAAATGTTAGAGGTTAACGGCATAGAGATCAGTGATGAAGATGGTTTCATGCAAATGATTTGCTCGGGATGTCCTGCCCTCGAAACTCTGGTTCTAATCGCTTGTAGTTTGGATATCTCTGAGTTGTCATCTAACGTGTTGAAGAAATTGACTCTCGATGAGTGCTTACAATCATGGGAGACTCAAATATCTTGTCCCAATTTAACTTCTCTTGTCATTGAATCTTCTTATGAAATGTCGGGTTTTGAACTAAAGAACATGGCATCCCTTAAATATGCTAGCATCTGCTTAGATCTGGAAGAGGATAATGGTGATCCGAAGCTCCTCAGCAGCCTTTCAAATGTTTCTCGTCTGGATATTGGTTTGTGGGGCCCTAAGTTCAAGGTATGTTTTCTTCTCAAAATGTTAAAACTGAATGTCCAGGACATATGACTGCAGATAGTTATAACATTGTACCTCTGTTTGAGCAAATTATACATTAGTTTATTACCATTCATGTTCGTTCCTGTACCATCTTTATTAGCTATTTGCCAGTCTGATAAATCAATTGGAAAAGATAAGGAAATCTTACTTGAATATTCAAATTTTTATTTTATTCAATGCTAATCATGTTGATCTATTGTGCCATAAATGACAGTTTTAAATGTTTTTTTTCGTTATTCATGCAAATTGATGGTTTGTTTCTTAAATATGAAGGTAAAATTAGAGAATGAAATTTCTCAGTGCACAACCTTCAACAACCTGAAGTTTTTGGAAATTGACTACTGGGATGTGACTTATGACATGGATTTGGTGGTTTTTTTCCTAAAGAATTCTCCTTATCTGGAAGACCTCACTTTGTGCCTCTTTGATTTTGAAGTAATCTCTCTTTTCTGAATATTAAATAGAGTCTTCCATGTAGTAAAATTAGAGTCTGCCATGTAGTAAAATTTAGGAAACGAGATTACCTTGTTCAGATGCATGCTATGAAACAAAAGCAGAGCTTTTTTTCATCGAAGCCCTAGGTAGTTCATAAAAGAAAATTAACAAATGCCCAAACACAAAAAATAGAAAAATACTGTTAGGAAAAACTGAAAGTGAGCAACAATGATCTCTCAAGGAGTAGCAATCACCAGATATTCAAGTAAATAATTTTTTTTACATATTATTAAATGCCAAGAAGTCTCAAGGCAGTGATGGCAAGTTCGTCAACAAAGGGCTCTTAACAAGCTTTTATTCTCTTGTTATCCTTTTCCTTTTTTTGGCACCGTAAGTTGTCAATACAGACTTGGAGGTGTTGCTTAGTGGCCCCTGCGTACTCTAAAACTAATGAAAGAATGACTAATGATTGGTACAACGGATAACATCCACATGATTATAGTCTAGTTCTAGAATGATTATCTTACACCAGCTGCATTTTGATTACTCTGTTTGGGTTGCAAACTAAATTGTGGCCAAAACCAACCTTGCATTATCACTCTTGTAAATAAAACAATTTATGTTAAGTACTGTTATATGAGGCAACGTTGGTTCTGATATGAACTAGCTTGCACATAGATGAATAACATCACCTATATGGTATTAGACTAATATTAACTCCTCTCTTTTTTTACAAACATCGAAGCGAGAGGAAGATCATACAGAAGAGGAACCCCGGGAGGAATCGAGAAATATGTCATTCCAGAGGGAATACCTTGAGACGGTTAGGATTGTGAAGCCTAGAAATGGTGATGTGGCGACTGATGGAGTGGTCAATAATTTGCTTACTTGCATCAAGACCATTAATAATATTATTATTAGTTGAAGGTCTAACATTTTTTTCTTGATTATGTTTGGATTTTCATTATGTGTCGGACTTGTGGATGTTGATGCGTGTGATATTTGTACCTTTTGATTTGGCTTTGCGTACCTTTTGAAGTTTCTGTTGTAATAGAAGTTCCGTGGCCTAAAGAACTTTGGATAATTTAGTAGATGCAGTTAGGCGTTGATATTAATTTACTTGTTGCTCAATGCCTGTGATATATATTGGGTTAATATTATGCTGATCAGATAATAAGGTGCCCAGATTCTAGTAAAAATAGATCTCTTTTCATGAGGACAGTTATGACTCTTATCATTTTAATTTAAGAGCAAGAAATTATAACTATAGTAAAAAAGAGAAAGTATGTTGTTGCTTTGGAAATTTTTGTGCAAAATAATGAATTGCAACATTTTTTTAACACCATCCATGAAAAAACCTTCTCTTCTTAAAAGTAAATTACTCGATGACATTATGGATGGGAGACTTACCCTCAAACTGAACATCATGCCTCGTATCTTCTAAGAAGAAGAGAAGTTTATGCATGGAAAGTGTTTGAAGGAATGCTTCTTTGGATGGTGAAAAATGAGAACTGAACTTGCCGACCTGGAGGCATTATACAGAGAAAAATATCACGTCTTCTCCTTCCTGACTTCTGAGTACCAAAATTAATCGTCTTAAGTGCAATATAAAGAATTCTGGATGACAGCTCTAAATTTAGAGCTTCATCACATTATGGCTGAGGTGGTTTTCTATAATTGGATACAATCAGTGTTCAAGTTTAGAGCCGTAATTTTTAATAGTGTGTTGCCAGAAAGGAGAAACATCGTTCATGCGTGTACACGTTCCAACTGTACTTACATGGGAAAGACCTCGCACTATGGACTCTAGAAGCTACAGTTAGGAATTGTGTTAGATGCAAAAGGTCAGGTCATGACATGTGTTATGTTTCGCCTAAACTCATGCAATACAACAATGATCCAAACATTTATTCTAGAGCAAACATTTAGTTACAGCAAATATTCTCGAAATGGAACGAATGTACTAGCAGTCTTTATTTTATTTTTTTATTTTCTTGAGGTAGTAAGGAGAGGGCCTGCTATATTAATTTCATTAATAAAATTAAAAAGAGTTCACAGAGATTAAAAGAAAAAACTTGATGCTGGACTAAAAAATCTTTTGTAGATGAGATGAAAAACAAGTGCCAAGCATCAACTGGGAAACTGGAAAAGGTACGTGCCAGACATCAAAAGATACTTTTCTCATTGTTAAGAAACTTATATCGTAAACAATCCATCAGTTAAATGTGTCTGATAGAAAGTATGTATTAACAAAAAGCGGACAATACTATATGCAGGATGATATATACGTATTTTACCATTAAGAATCCACTTGTGGGTTTCTCACAGAAATAACCAGATACATGTAAGAATCACCAAGCAAAAGAAAGAAAAGTTTACACTCAAGAAGAAAGGGGATATGAAAGATGAATAGGAATCTTAAAGAGAGTTGGCACCAGCCACAATCTCCAAAATCTCTCCGGTGATCTTGGCCTGTCGCTGCCTGTTGTATAAAATCGACAGTGACTTATTCAGTTCTTTGGCATTATCAGATGCACTGCTCATGGCCGTCATTCTTGCTGCCAGCTCACTGGCCAATGATTCCTGTGAAAGAGTTGACAAGCATCTGAGTTTTTCTAATTGATTGAGTTTACCTCCTTCGACTACTCTTTTTTTCTTTCCATTTTATGCCTTTTTCTCTTATAAGAATGGTATGATTAATTATAAGATTAAGCAGAATTAGACACTGGAAAGCAGGCCTAGCACGGATAATAATAGGCCTGCCTCACCACTCTAGAGTGATACAAAAGCTCAAGTCTTGCAAAAGACATTTGAAAAGGAATGAATGTTGGGGCTAACAGGAGCCCCTGTTTCAAAAGAAAAGGCAGAACTAGACCCAGCCTAAGAAATCTGTTTTTCCCTAAAATTAATCAATACAAGAACTGAACCACAACTCTAGATAATTGCAAACAAACAACTGTACCATCAAGTCAGCAAATTTACCTGTAATGCCCTGAGAATCTGGCTGTTGAGATATAATGGAAGTAGCGCATCCAATATCTGCACGGGGTCCTGCTCGAATTGCAATATTGCCGAGAAAGAAACAGTTTCCGTGCGCACAGTTTCTCTCTCAACAGTCAACTTTCCCTCCTTGGTGGTGAGGCGGAAGAGTTCATCTTCAGCCGCATCAACACACATACCATTGATGTCACATATTTCACCTTTAGGTGAGAGTGGCAAGAGCGTATGGATCACTGGGTCAGATTTTACAAGGGAGATGAATTTTGTGTAGAGAAGTTCCACCTTGTCAACCTCCTCTGATACAAACAGGGAGAACACATCATCTGCTACTGCCTGCCATTAAGTATGTGTGAAGTCAGTTAAGGAATAGTCATTGTTAGAACTTAGAAGTGAGTAAAACACCATGTGAGTGTTTCCAATACATTTTCTCCTGCATTATAAATAGGGTCAATCTTAAGTGCTTAGTATAAAACCTCAGAAGTAAGCAATGGTACTGGACCTTGCTGGTGCACGGACTGATAAAATGAACTGGCCGTTTTGGGTTTCTTGACAGAAGTTTTGGTGAAACTAAAATCAAAGGCTGAGAGCCCATGTAAAGCTCAAAAACTGCAAAGGAGTTTTGAAACAATACTAGATGAAAAGAATCAAACAACAGAGCAATTCTAATAACCACTTTTTCATATTCCTGACTAAAGTCTGGAAAAATAAATTTGAAAGGAACACTTCTTTTTCCGATTGATTGTTTGATTTTTCTCACCTGAGCATCTTTTGTAGTAGGCAAGGAAGAGCATTCCAAGAAGCGGTCCACTGGGATATTAGGCCGTCTCTGGAAGTACGAGTTACCCTTTTTCCCCACACTTACAACTGTGTATGATATCCCCAATTCAGTCAGCTGTCGCATTCTTTCCTCTGCCTTCTTTATTATATTGTTGTTGAAAGCCCCACATAATCCTTTGTCACCCGTCACCACCACAAGGCCTACCTGTTTTTAGAAAAAGAAGTTTATGAGGCGACACACAAAATTAGTTCTTCTCGTTCCTATTCTTTAGAATAGAAAGTGGTAGCTTATTTCTCCTTGCTGAATGAGTTGCTTGATGCATCTTTGACGCAATTAAGAATTGATGAGTTCCACTGAAAAATTTAATCAGAACTTAATTTCCTCGGTGTTGATTCTTTTTGGTAACAAAAAGAGTTACAAACCTTTGGTCTTGATTACTCCAGACTGATGTGCCACAAGAAATCTAACTGGTGATACAAAAACCAGGGAGGTTCTCACTGTAACATTTCATCGAACATCTTAGTGGTATTAATACTTCCCATCTTTATTCCTTCAAATACAACCATATGCCCATCCTCACCATGCGCAACAGACACTTACACGTGCCAACTCACTCACACAATTACACAAACAAAATACAAATACACAAAGGCATTCACATGCACGCACCTTCTTGACGGGGCGAACCCTTGTGAGGGGCACGTCGATGTCGTCAGTCTGTAATTGCTCGTTGATATTGAACAACACATCAACCAGTGCTTCAGAGAAGGGGCGGCCCGATACAACGGCTTCCTGAGCACGCCTGACCTTGGCAGCAGCCACGAGCTTCATGGCCTCAGTGATCTTTTTGGTGTTGGCAACAGAGTCGATGCGCTCACGCAGCTCTCTGAGCCCGCATCTGACGACGTAGAGAGAAGACCGGCGGCTGGAGGTCTTGGCCGAGAGGGGAGTCGGCTTGGCGGAGGTGGTGGCCCACATTGTAGAGGACATTTCAGAGGGGTCGTAGAGATGGGACTTGGTGGTGATTTGGAGCGGGGAGAGATGGGACCAAGAAAGAACAAGAGAACAAGAGATAGAGAGAGAGTGGGAGAGAGAAAGAGGAAATGAGAGGAGGGAAGCGGGAGTTGGGTGGATTTGGATTACGTTTGGAGATAAGGGGATCGATTTTGACCGTTGGCCAATGCCTGATTCAGGAGTGGTGAGGAAGAGAGACCTTCCTTTCTTATAAGTTATAACAAAACCAAAAAGAAAAATTAAAAAATGAGGTCATGTTGTCTAATTGTCTGTTAAAGATTTTTCTCTGTCAGTGATTTTTTTTCTCTGCACGTACAACATACACTCAAGTCAAAACCATAACATGAGGTCCATAACCATCCTGCAGTGAAAGGACTTCTCTGATGTACTAGTAAAATTAATCATAAATCATAAGGTAATAATTTTAAAAATTATCATTAGGCATTACATAAAATAACCTTATAGTATATCCTATACCGAAATATACTTCGTTTATCATGGAAAATGGAGCGTTATCTTATAAAAAAATCAATTAATTTCTTATTTCTGGAAGGATAACCTTGATTTGTTTATTTTATATTATCAACGGTATTCGGGTAATACTTCTAATTAGTTGAAATTCGTATTAGAAATTGGGTTCTTTTCTTTTTTTTTAAAAAAAATGTTTTAGTATGAATTTGCTGAATTCATACTGGGCATTAGTAAGTGCAAATTATTTTCATTCATTTATATAAAAAATTTCAGAGTGGAGACCTCATTTAATTTTGTGGTTTCCAAATGAAATGTGAAGAAACCCAAAGATTTACTTCAGAATATTCGTGGGATCAACTCAAAGATTTCTCCTCACCAGTCACCACCCATTTTTTTCCCAATTTTTTTCCTAACCACAATTTTCCTCCGCAGTGAAATATATTTCTCCGACTTCATCTCTATATCTGAAAGTGTAGCAAACAAAACCTAAATGCAGAATCGATGAAAATAATCTCCGATACTACATAAGTTGGGTAAAAAAGTAAATTTGACGGAACTCACAGCTTAGACCTTCGCGGTAAAAAGAATCTACTAGTTTGCTCTTTTTAGGTTTTTACTGCGTCTCATTTTTGTTAATTTTTTAGAAGACCACAAAACTGCTGATTATTCCCTGCCCATGAAATGTCAGATCATTCAAGCATAGTATACATATAACATAGTTAACTTTTTTTTTAATATTTTGGGGAAAAATCATTAATCACGTGTTAATTGATAGATCTGTGAGATTTACATATAACATAGCTATTGTAGTGTTGTATTCAACAACAGGAAACAGGTGTCATGACTGTACAAAATTTCATCAAAAAAGAAAAGAAAAGGAATGAAAGAAAGTAAGAAAACTAGTGGGAGAAAGTTGAGATCTTCAATAAATGAACCCAATCTGAGTGATAAACTATCTCAAAAAGAAAGGAGGCTTGAGTGAATTGAATAATACATAAATCTTACATATGTTCTATCATCCTTGAAACAGAAATAAGTTGTAGGCCTGCCTAACTACTAACTTCAGGAGCTTTCTTAACTGCTGGGTTGTACACACTGAACTCGCCAAAGTCCCGTTTTCCACTGTTATTGAATAGAAGCAAAAAAAATTGCTCTTGTCAAACATCAGAAGCCAATCAATTTCATTTTATCATTAGTACTTGGAAAGGTTCAGGATGTTGGTAATTGTTTATTCTTGTTAATCATTTTATTATTAGTTTCTTTCATTATGTTCATTTGAGGTCAGAAGCCAGTCAATTTCATTTCCTGAGGTCATAATAAGACATTTCACCTATAAGTCATCATCCACAGATTGTTGTTACGTGTATGCTTGATATTTGTCTAAGTAATTGGTGTACAGAATTATGTAAGTTATCTCAACTTTAACCTGTGCTTAATATTCCAGCCACCAGGCAAAAATTTAGGATGAAGTGCCTCAACAAACACTTCTCTCCATTTCTGACAGAAGTGGAGAATCCCTTCCTCCCCGAACTTCTCAAGCAGTTGCTCAACTACTAATTTACCATGGGGCCCATGACCCAACAAACTCAACCTTTGATCACCCTCCAGAGCACCAACCTCACCAGCTGCAGAAGAGCCATTGTTATGGTGATCATCTGAATGAGGATCTCTGTCATGACCATTGTCGAAATGGTTCTCCCCATTTTCATGTGTATCAGAGGGGATGCCACTTTTTATCAGCGTAGTGCTTTTATAATTTGAGCTCAGCCAAAGACCCTTCTTCTTTTGAAAGCGCCTTCTCTCATACGGACTCATGCCTACAAGTAATGCTGCTTCTAGATCCTTTCGGGAAACCTGCCTACCTCCATAGTATGTTTCAATTGTCTACAATAGATAAAACTCTTCAATGACAATACACTGGTACAACAGACAACAAACCTACATGCATATCCCAGTCCAGAAACTGAAAGAAAACAAATATTGACAAAAAATAATACACTTACTTTCATCAACTGGTTACGTCTTTCTGATGGCATGCTTGATCCATGCCGCAGAAGTGCCATAGCAGCTGTTCGGAGCTGAAGAGGCGACACCCCCTTACCATCACCATTGCTATCAATGTCACCAGTCTGTCCAACTGATGCAAACATTTTCTCATCACCTGAATCAACAATCTTCTGAATAAACAATGGTACTCCAAACTCCTCTGCCACCTTCCTTTTGTACCTGTAACACCAGAAATTTTATACCGTCTATGAGAATTTTGGTAAGTAACCCTACCATTGCATATAAATTTGACAATTTAGCAACCAGGCATGGGACATATTTTGAATTGTTGCTTTCCCAGAAATTTTCCAACACTAAAGCTCACAAGTTATACAAGCATTCAGCAACTAAAGCACTTTTAAAAAATTTAGCTTTCAACTACCATCGAATTTTCAGGGAAAGTACATTTTCCTGATTTTTCTTAAGGTTCTGCGTACTTTGGTTTTTACCTTTCAGAAGCCAAGCACATATTATGAGACAGTAAAAGTGATTGCCAAACTAGTGGCTCAACTGTTCAGGAGACATTTGATAACTTCACAGGATTATGCTGCGCAAAATGCACCTGTGTAATATCCTAAGTTGAAACTTTAAAACTACAGTCTTTAACATAATTTAATCCTCCAACTTCTTATCCATCTTTTACACATTACTCCCATCTTAAAAAGTTAATATATCAGTCTCACAACTTTAACAGATGTTCTGAGCAGTACCTCTCAGCAGCTTTGTGTGCCTTCTCATGACAGTCAACACACAGAAGCACAATGTCATGGGACCGATGGCTCTTCAAGTGCTTAGGAAAGTAGATACGGTAGCAGGATGGGATGATGCGATAACGAATGTAGTGGTTCTCTTCACTACAACTGACACAGATATTGCGTTTGCTCTGGATGTAGAAGTCATTGTCATCATCATCTGGCCGTCCCTTCGGCTCAAACAGGAGAACTATTGCCGGCGGATCATCTTCTATTATCTTTGCCAAGTCTCTCTGGATATACCTGAATTTGTGGAATTAATGCAATGAGATAATTCTTCCAATGAGGAGGGAATGCACTATACTGGTTTCTGATCGAAATGACACTATTTGCTATATTGGTGTGCTCGTTTCTTAATGTGAATTTTGACGAACATGAACTATTTTCTTTCCAAAAATGGACTAAAAGAGAAGGAAAATCACTTTTAATGATGAACAACTCCATAAACAGTAACAGAATCTATATAATATTAGACAGATAAGAGCACTATTATAGTATGTGGATCTACCCAAGCTGGAGCAGACATAAAAAGAACAACATACAATGAAGACCGAAATGATGCTGAAATAACAAATATAAAATCTGACAGTATTTTAACTAGTAAAGTTGTCAGTAAACAAAAGGATTATGGTTTGATTCCCATTGGCACCGCAAAAAATAGGTCTAAACAGTCAGTAAAAGTAAGAACATACAATAATGAAATAAAACATAAAAAATAAAAAGAGCCAACCACTCCAGCTTTTTCCTATCACAATAGCATAGAAGCCTCCCATCACTAGCGTATATGCGACAATTATGATAAACTGGGGACTTGCATGAGAACTTTTTAATGAAAAGCTCTCTTGAAGCCCTCTTACTTCCTGTTTGGCCCACCTTCTCAGCACCATTCAGAGAAAAATTGAATATCTGCCCCCTCTTTGAGCTAAGTTGTGTCAAGAGAGCATAATTGTAAGCTGACAAGGAACAACATTCGGCAGGGGCAAGACGCCTTTCTAATATATTGTCAAACAAATCATCTATGCTTGAATTTGAATTTTTCAACAAGTTGCACAGCTCTTTAATGTGTGAGACAACAATGGGAGAGGGAGATGCTGTCATTGTGTCATATATCTGTTGGGATTTTTTGGTAATCTGATTGCAAGTGCAGAAATAGATTGATCTGACAAGACATAGCGCAAGCTCTCATCATGAATGCGAGCCTGGGATTAGATAATTCAAAAAGATCAATAAGTATGACACAATTACTAAAGAAGCTGTTATTTTTATTTATACTTTTCCTTTTCATAACATCACTAACACAGGCTGGTAAACTCATAAACGGGGAATCTCAGTATCAGGATTGACAGGAATAATAAAGTTTGTATGGTGTTTTCTTGTTACCCAAAATCAGTGGCTCTTTTCTCAAACTTTTATGACTATAACTTAAGTATGCTGGTGGTCAAGTCAGACCAGTGTTGAAATTTAACAGAACATTGAAAGAAGAAATGTATCGTTACTTTTTCTTGAGGAAAAAATACTTTATGTCAGTACATGCAAGAAAAGAAAAAGTGCTTTACTTACAGACCATTAAGTCTCTCCATGCACACAGCTTCCAAATTGCATCCTAGAAATTGAAAGTATTTCAGTATATCTAAACTACTCATGAAGTCACCGGTGGGAACATACTAGAAAGTGAAACAAGTGGTACAGATTAAAACTAGTATATGAAGTACCTTCAATTCAGGAATTCTGGATGGGTCCAGTTCTTGATTCAAAATTTTTGACAAAATAGATGTGGCAGCTGAGGTACCAGGAGAAGGTTCTATTTCCTTAGTATATAGTTGCATGCAAACTAAGTTTGAACGGCGACAGGTCTCGAAGAAATATTTGAATTTGTCATCAGAAAAAGATGAACCCTCTGATTATATAATTAAGAATAAGATTGGCATGCAAAAAGAAAAGAAAGAAAATAAGAAACACTTCTCAACAACTCAAAACCAATGCCTGTTATATCCTTTCCCCGTTCATGTCAAAATTGTCATTCATAAATTGTTTTCTGAAGGTCCAAATTTTTGCTAACTTATTATAACAAATCAAGTTTCACTTGAGTTAACTTTTATTTTGTGCTGTTTAAAAGACATGAACAGCCCTAGTTTAAGCTTGAAACCAGTCTAGCTTGCTTATGTTTGGCATGTTTGCAGAGCTAGTCCCAACGAGAAATAGTTTGGTAACAGAAGTCAATGGAACTAACCTATTTAAATCTCTACGCTTAAACTATATCAACAAAAAAATTATATTATAGTAAGATAACTTGCATACCAGAGGTAGCCTTACTATAGAGCTCAGAGGAGAGACAATTAGCGATGTATAAAAGATAATGAGCATCACACCGAGCATACTCTATCATCTCCACTGAGAGAGGCCTTATCCTCCAATCCTCCCTCTGAAAATTCCAAAGGCAAGTTACGAAATGTATTGTAAACATTGTATTTATGATATATATCAGTTTGTCATAGGCACAAAATTCTCCTGTTTGGTGCATTGTATTGTACAAATAATTTTTCCTTCCATTCATTCATTTTCTAGTCCTTTGTGCCTTTTGCGGTGGTCCGGTGGATTAAGCTAAATAAATACTAACATGACCTACCAACAAATCAACCAATCCCCAACAAGGCAGACAAATAGCTACCATATTAGTTTTGTATCCTATATGACATGTACCTGTAAGGTTTTGTCAGATATTACTCCACAGTACACCTCAAGAAGGAATGCTAGTGACTTTTGTGGCTTTGAAAGAATCTCACAGGCCTGATGGAAACACATGGAAGTTGATTGCACAAAACTTAGGTCAAGACTCGAGAGACACAAATAATTTGCTGTAAACAAATTAACCAATTTATGATAGATAGAATAAACTTTTACCTTTGCAGTGTCAAACATGTTAACAACATATATGTGGAAGTCTCGTTGCAGCCAAACAACATCATTGTCAGCCCCATGAAATACCTACATCAGTATCCATCAAGAGAGAATTTACACAACTGAGGAAAAATCTGTACTTGTACAGAGAGATATCTCACCTAGGCCATTGGAAGCTATAAGATACAAATAATAGACAAACCCAGTACAAAAACATGAATACCATAACCAAACAAATAAATATGTTTCTAGAAATAGGCAGCTGAGAATTTCTGGTATCCACCAGAGCAAAACCTGACAACTAAATAATGCCAATATCTGAGGTAGTGGCGGCATATGCATTGGTTGTGGCAGCGCATATCATAACAGAGGGTAAATAATAACATCAGTTGAGTGTGAAATCAAACCTTGCAAATAGAAGGATCAGCAAACACTGGTCTTAATATACCCATCACATCATGTAAAGCAATAGTATCTATTAAGAAATCCTCCTTCGAAGTAGATATCTGACCAGCATGATGCATCATTAATTGTTAAGCTTAAATAAACAGACAACAAGAACAAAAAAGAGGCAAAATATTTTTTAACCAAGAATAACCAGCATTGTGCTGACAAAAAGACAACATCATATACACCCACCTCAATAAGGACAAGACATAAATGACATATCACTTTTATCAGGAGTAGATTGATTTTCCAAATAGTTTATTTAGATACATTATTTCATCTTTACTTCTTCATTACCTGCATCAAGGCAGTATAGCCAAGAAAAGATCGGAAACTATGCTGCTCTGTATCAACTGCAAAAAAATTCTCTCTACTCAGCAACCCTGCTAGGGACTCTAATTGTGGGTCTGTATCAATCCAAGTGTAAGAGCAACTCATATCTAAAGGTGCATTGCCACAATCCGACACAAAGTTGGATAAAACTTGGGGGTTGTGCAGTAAATTTGTGATTTCTTCTTCATATGGATGGAGCTTATTGGGAGAACCTTCATGAAATTTAACAAAATAAGCACTTAAAAATAAACAAGGACAAAAAAATCACAACACCTATCAGTTACAATGGATGTCATGTGAAATAGGACATTGAACAGGGATCAATTGGGCTATGATATCAGAACATTAAATTATACTTCACCAAAGTCGAGCTTTTTCTATGTCGTCTCTCTCATTTCCAAGCTAAGTTACCATAATTCTCGTACAAAAATGTTACTTCAGCTGGGAAAAATAAGCTCATAGAAGGAAAGCTAAAAGATCAAAAGAGTATGACTAATTTTCAGCTGAAAAAAGGAATGTTTGTATCCCTTACTGAACCAGAAAAGTACTCTTCATTCGGCTTAGGTCAATTCTGTGTCTAGCTCATTTTGGACAAGTACCCTGATCAACGCTCCAATTAGCACAAAAATTGCGGAAAAGATACATTGTATAGATGAAATCAATCTCCGTGAATTCTTCATCATGAAATTAACCACAGCTGAGATAAATTCAACCACCTTTGGCATCGTGTTTCAAATGCTTGAACGGAGAGTAGGAGTTGTCAGCCAAGACTCGCTTGAACTTCTCCTGTGGCTTACTCATGACAGAGCCGGAGCACCTTCGTCCCCGCGTTCCTTCGCCTTCGATTCTCCGAGAACTCGACCTCCTTCGCCGTCGGTGGAGGAGAAGCGCCGCAGAGAACACCGCCACCAAGCACGCCACAGCTATTGCGGGCCGAGTCTTCTCTTGGCTACCGGGCATTGTGACCTTTTCCGCTTCGCTTTGTCCTCTTTCAATGTAGTAGATGGATCGTGGAGGTCGTACAGGGCCTACAGGCTCCGACTGATCGACAGCTCGAGAGTCAAGACTCGAGACTCGAGAAGAAGAAGAGGTCGGAGGTCCCGTGCTAAGGCCAGCTTCGAACTCTCTTTGAATAGCTTTGCAATTTTTAAAGGACTAAACTGCCCCTGTGCAATTGAAGTCGGTTAGGAGATGTTGATTGGGAATGAAATCCTTCCGGAATTAAAAAAAAAACTCAGCTTTATTTTTGAACCATCAGATTAGTGATTAATATTTTTAAAATTTTTATATTTAATATAATTTAATTGTATCGTTCAGATTAAATTTTTTTTAATTCTGTAGAATTAAAAAAATTCATAAAAATAACAATTCATATTTATTATTTTAAAATAGTCCCATGGCCACATTTACGATACGATGTCGCATGATATTCAATAATGAATCGCTCAGGCTTGTCTAACTAAAATACAATCGGTGCGATTCGATAATACCTTCCTTCCTTTGCCTCTCTGGTGTTTTAATATCTGCGTAATGTTGGAATTAATTATTATTAATTATAATATATATGGGCTTAAATGTAATAAATATATATTATATAATGGACTGTCAAATTATATCCGTAATGAAATGATTAAATTCTGTATCGGATTTATTATATGTCATGAGAAATGGATCATTTAATGTGTAGAATGTGTATTAATGACTTTATGATTTAGTAATGGTCTGAATTATATAAAGTCTGATAATAATAATATACTATTGGTCCCTGGAGAACACAATTATAGACAGTTTTTTTATTAAGCAACGAACCCGTTAAGAGAGTTTTGGATCCGATATGGACCCGCTAAGATATAACTGCTCTCAGTTATATGGACATCCATTATATATAGGGATAATGTTGGTTTTCGAAATTATTCTCATTTCTCCATTTTCTGTCACCCTTTCGTTTTCTAACAGAGATCTATCTCTCTCTAAATAGAGTTTCAGAAAAGAAGAAACTGTCTATGCCGGTCCTCTTAATCGCTCCATCAGATTAGAGGAAGATCGCTGGAAGGCTAAAAGAGTCTGATGATCAACGGGTTGTGTCTCTCTGAAAAATCGACAGCATGGATCAAGATAACCTAATTTACGATTAGAAATTCACTAGAGAATCACGGCCATAAAAGATATATGTATTTTATTTTGTCTTCCTTTCTTATTTTATTTAAGAAAGTTGCAATTTATTTTTATTTAAAAAATATATATTTTATTTCTTTTTTTTTGAATGTTTTGTTTTCTTTTGATTTTGATTTTTTGAAGAGTTAATTACTAAAAGGTTTTATTATGAATTTTTTATTTTTTATCTATTTCTTTTTTTAAGGATTTATTTGTAATGAAATTTAGATATATTTACTTATGTTTTTCATCAAAGAAAGACTTTTGTGATTTTTATCAAAGTATGCATTTATAAAAGATGAGTATTTTATTTTGGTAACAATATAAAAGGTGATAAAAATTTAATATTTTACTAAAGAAACTTATTAATAAGTGTTTTTTTAGGGTTTTCTTTTTAATATTGTTTTAGGCCTTCATATGAAATTCAAGAAAGAACAAATAGGTTTTATTCATCATCTTGTTAATTTTGTTTTATTGATTTTTTTTTTGACGTGTTACTTTTATGGTAGCTCTTTATGGAGTAGAAAATTAAGAAATGAGCATCAAAGTGTTTCGTCATTTTTCTTGACAGGTGCTCGGCCTAGATCAAAATTGATTAACTAAACTAGCTTTGGGCCCCAAGTTAAATTATGTTAATTTCTACATGCTGGGCTGAGGGTAAAGTTCATTAAATAGACTTTGGGTTAATTTCATCTTACTCTTCTCGGGCCGAAGCTTAAACCTCCATTATTTTCGATCTGTGGGCTGGTATTAATTCCTTTACTTCGGGGCTAACTTTCATTTATTCAAGGACTAACCTTTATTTGTTCGTCCTCTAGTATTAAATGCACTGTTACTTCTCTAGTATTAAATGCACTGTTACTTGATGTATAAATTAGAGAACTGGTTCATGCTTGTAGAGGTAGAAAGAATGAAATATTAAAAGATATATTTGAGAGAAATATGTATCTAGTAAAATTTTGTTTTAAATGAAATTGCCGACGAATTCTCACATGATATAAATTGGGAGGGACAATGAGTTATTTTGATAAATTTAACAATGACATTCAAAAAGTACAAAGAATATTTTTTTTTATGTAACAGTCGATATACTGCTAATACCTGAGTAAAAAGTTAAAAGCATTTTACATCCATACGTTGTATCCATCTTAATAATAGAAAAATATTTGTAGTTTGATAGTGTTTCAAATTTCATTCATGTTAGTTATTGTTTGATGGTCCATCAAAAATTATTAAATTATAACTAATGTAAATTGCATAAAATATTGATGGTCTTTGATGTACTATCAAATAATATCTAAATTGCATGAATATTTTAAACACTATCAATAATATATCTATAAATGTTTTTTTAAGATTTTTAAATTTATTTAGAGTGTCATTGTCAAAATTATCAAAATAACTCATTAATAAGTCTACCCAATTATTAATTTTACAACAACTTTTAAAGTTCTAATTGCTTCCAGTACTACGAAACCTATTAATGAAATGTAAAAATATTAAAATTTTCATCTTCGAGCAAAGTATATCCACATAAGAAAGTCCAAAACCAAATAGCATTTTATTAACAATGTCCGAATTTACATCTTCTATAGTATTTTATTAACCGTAAATTGCTCTTCCATGAAACCAAATCACAGCCGTAATACTTGTTTCAGATCATTTTCTAAATCTGATGATCCAAATTAATTCAAAAGTTACTCTACCAAAGTGCCAGGTACAAAGGCAAAGGCTGCTTCATTCACAAACTTCAATAACTGCAACAAGTATAATCGGATTGAAATAGCATGGTACTGATTACTGAAAAAACCTGTACCAAGTATATACAGTGTGGTTGGTCATTGTATAATATATATGTGATATGTGGGTGTCTATAAGGTATAATAGTATTACATATGCAAATATGTATTTATAGAGTTCTTAAAATACTTGAATCAATCACATATTTTTAAAGAATTTTAATGGTAAAAAAATATACTAGGATAAAAATATAATTTTAAAATTTTCACATAAAATATATCATATAATTATAATATAATAATAAAATATTATGCACTATTGAATATGCATTCTATGCACGTGACATTACACCATATAAGTATAAGTGGATCACATGCAGTCATGCGGATATATTTTAAAATAATGATTCTGATGCTGTCAAAATGTATTATGTTCTGTATTTTGTTATTTAGTAAGTATCTGAGTTTTATTTGTAATACGTCTTTTAAATTGTTAAAATTAATGACTAATTTTGTTTGTGTCTATATGCATATGTTAAACCTGCAAATCTACTACTCTAAAAGCATTTAATTGGATGGTGTGAAACTTGTGTGTGTACTGATCGCGGACTTGAAAAATCGTAACTCAAGTATTCAACTAATAAATATACAATAAAATTGACCAATTCAAAGTGAAACACATTTAAATCTGATTATAACTAAATTATGGTGACTTGTTAAAGGTAAATTTAAAATGATGCGATGAAATTAACAAAAGGGGGATATGATACCCATTAGTTATTGGTGCCATATTAGAAATAATAATATTAAATTGAGATCGATATTTTTTTTTTCAAATTCTTACATGATAAATAGCAAATGATTGGATATGTAATCATACGTTTTGCATACAAAAAAAGATCGTAATTATAATTTTATATTTGATATGCGTCTGAGCTAAATGAAAAAAAAACACGTTGTGGTGATTTGTTGCTCTCTTGATGGATATCAAAATAAGGTTGTAGTTGTGAGGAATTAGAATATATATATATAGAGAGAGAGAGAGTTGAGATACCGTGAGCTTAACTCAAAAAATATATCAAATCATTTCGAAATTTTAATTTATCATTCTCATTAAATTCTTTATATAAAAATCTCATGGGATGCAAAAATTTGGAGCGTTTTGAGCTTTTTAAGTTGTGGTTTTTAATTTTTGAAAATCAGCTCTAAAAATAATAATAATATATTCAATACTTGAACATCATTTTAAAAAATTAAAAATGGTGACTTAAAAAACTCAAAACACTCCAAATTTTTGCATCCCACAAGATTTTTATATAAAGAATTTAATGAGAATGATAAATTAAAATTTTGAGATGATTTAATATGTTTTTTGAGGGCTTCCGTGAGCTTAAGCTCACGGTATCTCCACTATATATATATATTAAAGATACCGTGAGCTTAAGCTCACGGAGGCCTTCCATGAGCTTAACTCAAAAATTATACCAAATCATCTTCAAATTAAAAAATTTCACTCTCATTAAATTTTTCATATTGAAATCTTATGGGGTACAAAATTTTAGGATGTTTTGAATTTTCTAAGTCGCTCTTTTTAATTTTTAAAAATAATGTACAAACATTGAATATTTTATTATTATTTTTTGAGCCGATTTTCAAAAATTAAAAAGAGTGATTTAGAAAACTCAAAACATCCCAAATTTTTGTACCCCATAAAATTCCAATATGAAGAATTTAATGAGAGTGAAAAATTCAAATTTGAAGATAATTTGATATAATTTTTGAATTAATCTCATGGAAAACCTCCGTGAGCTTAAGCTCATGGTATATCTACTCTCTCTCTCTCTCTCTATATATATATATATATATAGTCCAACTATGGTGCTTTGCAAAGCACAGAGGCGCTGTGTGCTTTGCGTTCTATTCTTAATTTTAAGTCAGAAATGACCGATCTGAACCGTTCAATCTAATCTTCATATCAAAATCTATTAGTAAACCAAAATTTATATTTTTTTAAATTTTTTTACTAATTTTTTCTGGTGAGGAGAAAAATGACTTGATCTGAGAATTCTGGTTCATCCAAAAATGACGATTTTTTCCCTATCCAAAAAAAAAATAACAAATGAATTCTAAAAAAATATAAAATTTGGTTTACTAATAGATTTGGATATGGAGATTAGATTAAGCGGTTTGAATTAATCATTTCTGACTTAAAATTAATAATAGAGCGCAAAGCACACAACGATCTTATGCTTTGCAAAGCACCATAGCCTAATTATATTAATAACACAACGCTCTATTCTTAATTTTAAGTCAGAAATGATCGATCTGAACCGTTCAATCTAATCTTCATATCAAAAACTATTAGTAAACCAAAATTTATATATTTTTTAAATTATTTTGCTATTTTTTCTGGTGAGGAGAAAAACCTAATTATATATAATTAATTTAAGCGCAGATTAGAAATTTTTGCAGCTTATACAATAATGGTTATGAATACAGAATATCAACAAATATTTCATCATCCGCAGAGATATACAAAGAAATTTGGGTGACTCGCTATAAGTTCGGTTACACGCTTTCTGGTAACAGAATCTCTAGAAGGTCGCAATTTTCCAACTCCAGTCCAGAGCGGCAGAGTCAATTGTCAAAAAGTCGGATGGACTGATCACTGATGTCTGTCGTCTGAACTGGACTGGAGAAAATAATTCTATAACATTCCTCTCTGGCTGGTGCAAATCAAATTAAGCCTACTCCCGGTGCACAAAAACATGGAAATACCGTAGGATGATCCAGTCATTCTGACCTCTACAGTGAATTGACATTTGAGCATGTACTTCTAATTGACGGGACGGGTCGGGACGGGTCAACGGGTTACGGCGGGGCGGGTTAGCACGGGTCCAATTCGGGGGTTTGGCGCGACCGTCCCTAGACCCGTCGGGTTGGACAATTCGGCGGGTCAAAAATTTTTTTTTTTTTTTTTTTTAATTTGAAAAATCCAAATAAATTCTAAAAAATTCCGAAAAATTCAAAAATAAACACTAAAAATATTAAAAAAAATAAAAACTTATATTCTTGACCAATAAATTTTATTTTATTTATTTTGTCTTTTTTTTTTCAAAATTCAAAAATAATCAAATAAATTATAAAAACCGAAAATAATTATTGAAAAATTAAATGATATGACTTAAAATAAATTGAAATAAAATTTTAAATGATATAAAAAAATTATTTTATTTTGTTGTCATTTTTTTTCAAAGTTCGAAAATAATCAACAAAAATTGAAATAAATTATAAAAAATCGAAAATAATTATTGAAAAATTAAATAAAATCTTAAATGATATGACTTAAAATAATTGAAATAAAATTTTAAATGATATAATAAAATTATTTTATTTTTTTGTCATTTTTTTTCAAAGTTCAAAAATAATCAAATAAAATTAAATAAATTTTAGAAAATCGAAAATAATTATAAATAAAGTTACCCTCCTCCTTTATTCCGGGCTTGGGACCGGCTATGTAATACATAGGCGGAGTTCTAACTTTTTATTCGTTAGTAAAGTTTATTGAAAAAAATCAAATAAGGATTGTAAATGCTAGAAAAAATTTAAAAATAGGGAAAAATATAAAATATAAGTGTTTAAAAATACCATCTAAATATTCGAGTTCATATACCATAGCTCATTTTCGGGCATACCATCGAGTCTCCATCTGCTTACGTCATAAATTCACTTAGGATGATTGTTCTACGGGTGCATGTTGATTACGTTGTTCGCATCAAACCAATCTTTCAAGCATACGAGTCGTTCGAATGTCTTTGCACCCAATCTGCTGCGTTTATACGTTAGTATCTGTTTTTTGAACTAAAACGAGGATTCGGAAGGACGGTTGACACGGCACGGCAAATATATCACGTGCCATCATGGCGAGAGTTGGATATGCATTTTCATTCCTCTTCCAATAGCAGGGATGTCAATACTAAGTCGGGTTCCATACTTCCTAAACAATAGCTAACTAATTCATTCATATTAGTTTGCATTTGTGAGTCGTCATCTTCCTCCAAGTCTCGCAATAATGCAGACCGACTATTGCTCCTAACATATTTAAAAAAAAATATTAGTCTCACAATATTATAATAATATAATGAGTTTGAATATTGTAAATATGTTAGAATTTAGTACCTAATATTACGAGGATTCGAAGAAGATGGATGATTCGTTTGGTTTGAATGAAGTTGGGTGTTGTATAGGTTAAACATTTCTTTCAATGCGGATGTCACACGTTGTTCCTCCCCGATATGTGGTAAATTTAGATTCTTCTTATACCGTTCAAGCAATCTTATAGTATACTTCTTCTTGAATGAAGGATGGAGACAGTTTGCAAGAATTGTAACGAGAGGAACTTCATCCCAATATTTTAGGAATTTCTCTCTCATGGCTTCTATAATTGGTGACAGAGGTGAGTCACCGTGCACGTCCTCCGCGATTCGACGAAGATCTATATTCTCAAAATCATGGTACACCTTGAAAAAAATAAAATAAATTAGTAATGAAATAACTTAAAATTTGTAACGAAATAAATACAAGACGAAAAAAAACAAACCTTGGATATCAAATAGAGATGTTGAAGCAATTGATGAGCGGATGGTATGTACGAGCATGATAGTTGGACGGTTGCGTTGAAAAAAACTTCTAAAAATGTGTGAAGTTGTTCGAGTTGATCCCATTCTTCCATGGAGCATAATAAGGGTAATCCCTTGGGTGAATTACGTAGGATCTCACTTATAGCATGTTTGTATGGAAGGATACGGTGTATCATTCTATATGTTGAATTCCAACGTGTATCTATGTCCCACGGTACTCTTAACTTGCTCAAATTTAATCGTCCACACAAGGCATGCAAATCTTGTTTTCTTATATTGTTAGAATAAATATGATGAAGACCATCTTTAAATTTACAAATTAAATTATTGACGGAAGTTGTCTTCAAACCCGCCTTAATGATTAAACTAAGAATATGACATGCATATTTTTGGTGAAACATTCTACCATCCAAAATTGGGTTTAGTGCACGTGTAAAATAATCAATAGATTTAATATTGTTGCTTGCATTATCAAAAGAAATTGAAAATATTTTGTTCTCTAAATCTCTTTTCAAATTATACTCATGCAATACATTTATAATGGCTTGATAAATAATTTGTGCGGTGTGCGGATAATTCATGGTTCGAAAACTTAATACTCTTTTTTGTAAAATCCAATCATGATCAATATAATGGGCGGTAACACAACTATAACTAAGACCATGTTTACCGGCGGTCCATATATCAGATGTAATTGATATTTTATTTGTTGCAACTGCAAATATGGCCAATAATTCACTTTTTCGTTCAACATATTGTTTTTTTAACTCAGATACCATTTTGTTATGATGAAACCTTTTGTATAATGAGAACTTGACGGAAACCATTTTGGGAACTTGGCGGATATTGATTAGAACTTGACGGATATTGAGAACTTGACGGAAATGAGGTCGAACCTTGTCCGGCACTAAAGGAAGTGATTTGCGGGTTGTAATTAGGATCAACATGTGGTTGTGATGGATAATATTGTTGTGATGGAATTTGTTGATAATAAGGATGCGGAGGGTTAGGATTTTGTTGATAGTATGGGTTCGGAGGGTTAGAACGTGGCATTTCTTCACCAAAAATTTCAACGCTCAATCGATGTGTCATTTCTTCGGCTTGAGAGGGATTGGGAGATGCCATTTGATATTGCTAAAAAAATATTAAAAAAAATATAATGAATGTTAAATTGACAAAAAATAATGATAAAAAACAATGTAACAAAAAAAAAAGAATATAATAGAAAAACAATGATAAATAAATAATGTAACAAAAAATAAAGAATATAACAAAAAAAACTAATTAAAATAAACTAATGATAAAAAAATTAAAGAATGTAAATATTTATTTAAAAAACTTAATCATTAAATAATATTTTATAAAAAATAACTAATTATTATAAATTAAAAATATAAGTAATTACAAAAAAATAAAGAATGTAATAAAAACGAATTAAAAGAAACGAATGACAAAAAAAGAGTGCAAATATTTATTTAAAAAACTAATTACTAAAAAATATAAACTAATTATAAATTACTAATTATAAAATATAATATATACTAATAAGTAATAACTAACCTTTTTTTTGTCGGAATCGAAAGATTGTCGAAAGCCGAAACTTTAAGACGAATTAACGATAAATAATATAACGAATTGCTAAATTGACAATAATAACTAAATAACACTAATATAAATATTTTTAATTTTTTTTCTGGATAATGTACTTCTAAACACATGTACGAATACATATTTATGTTAGCACATGATATGTTCACTTATCAGTGTGAGTGTGTTGTATTTTTAAATTTGTGTGTTCACTTTTTAAATAATTTTTATGATTAAATACATGTTTAATATGTCGAATACGAACACATACGTCTATATATATTACATATAAAGATATGTCTAACATTTCATAATTTTTTTAAATATATACGTCCATATATATTAAAATATACGTCCATGTATATTTTCATCATTGTTCTAAGTTTTTTAATATTTTTTTCAAATTTATATATGCTACATTAATATTGATATGTGATAAATATGTATGAACATAAATACGTCTCGCATAATATGATAGATATGTTATGTGTTTTAAACGTTCATGATCGGATTTTTAAAATTTTGATACGTTAAAGCACGCACATTTAAATATGTGAGCATATATTAGCATTATACGTCACGTGATGACATGTGACACATAGAATACACACGTTTATCAATTTACTATCATGTGCAATTAATTACCAGATTACCGGAGTTAATGTTTCTCTTCTTCTGAAATAAAAGCTCATAAAAAATGAGAAACGGAAAGGGAATGAATACAAAGGGCGATGAGAGATGGAAATAAAAGACTGATTTTTTTTTTAGAAAGTGATAAACATGTGTGAATTTCGAATGAAGAAATGCGTTCAAATATATTGAAGGTGCAAAAATCAATTTCACTACATTCTCAACATTTTTCCCCCTCGTCCCTTCTATCCATAGTTTCATAATAGTTCTATTGCTTGTTTCGTAACGCCAATTTTCCTTCACCAAACTAGTATTGAAAAAAAAAAAATACACTCAGTCAAAAGAAATATATATCTAATATATATACTTTCGGACCACAGGAAACACAGACAAGACTGTCCTCTGTTGTGTGGGTCCCACTTATCAGATGAAGTTATTCTAACACCTGGTTTATATTTCGGTTATAAGTTTCCAATTGCCAAATCACTCTCTCTCTCTCTCTCTTTTCTTTCAGTTCTACCGACCAAAATATACCGCTACACTCACAACTAGACCGCCATGTTTAATCTCGCCTCTCTACCTACCTCTTAATTTCGCTCACTATCTACTCATCAATGGCGTCACACGCAATCGGTAATGGTGTTAAAGGGGTCTCTCCCATGACCCCTCGGGCCAATCTCCATCGCAAGAGCTCTCTCGGCATTAGCGTGGCGGAGAGAAAGGAGGAGCGAGGTAAGGAGAAAGAGCTGGGTCCCTCTTCTTCCTCTTCAAATTCGCAAGAGCAATTCAAAGGGCTGAGGAGTGGCGACTTAGAGAAAAATGCTCGAGCTCTCAGCAGGGATTGCAGTTCTTTACCAAGTGGGTTTGGTCTCTCTCGAATACTTTATTTTTATTTTTAAATTCAGGAGAATTATGTTGTTCCTGTTTATTAAATATGCAGTTTGTCTCCTTTTTTTTTCGTAAGAGGTAACATGGATGCGTGATGTAGATTGAACAGTGCTTTGTTTATTTGTTTTTCTCCAGGTCGTTCTTGTTTATGTGATTCTTTTACAATTTGACTCTCTTAAAAATAATTTTGGACTTGGATAATTCTTCTGTAGAAAAGGTCAATTCCAATTGTGAACACCAATACGACTGATTAGTCAAGCATATTAACCTGTGAAAAGAGAAAAACGAACTAAAATTGTGGATATAGTTTTTTTTTTATTAGATAAAAAAGGCAATTCAGTCTGATTTGGAGGCTCTGAATTCTCAAATTTTAGTGAAATAATGGGGTTCATATTAGTTAGTCACCCAATTCTGTCTTATATCCATAGGTTTAAACCTTGAATTATGGTTGTGTCATTATTTCTAAGAGAATTATGTGTGCGCTCTATGCAATGTGGATTGATGCTTTTCGTGATGAGCAAATTAATATTTGTTTCATTATGTTCAGCATATAAGTTGGTTGTGGAGTATTCTAGGTAAAGTAATTAATCTATTGTTAAATTAAGGTGTTTAATATCTGCTTTAATTTTGTCTAAAGTCACAACTTGTGGGAATCATGGTAAAATCCTATGTACTTACATTGCCCCTCTCCGATTTTTTTTCATATTACAATTAAGTGAACAATACCGTAAAAATTGTTTGCGCAATATGTTTTATTATAGTTGATTCCAGCTACTGAACAAAGAACACTTATTTGATATAGATTAGTATTGTAAATAAAATTTTATTGTTGAAGAATTAGTAGTAAAAAAATTATGGTTAGATTAAAAAGATATAATATTTGATATTTGAAACTTATAGCAATTAAGAATCACATTTCTTTTTATTACATTTTTTTTAGAGCCTTTGTCTATTATGGATTGCTTGACCTCTAGTGATGGATCAGATATTCGTGTGGCATACCAGGTACAGTTTTGGAAACCTTAACAAACATTTAACATACAGATGGAAAAGCAGAAAATTTTTATTATCAAGTATGTTAGGATAGGGTGTCTTTGTAAGAAATTTGTATGGCATGATGGTACTATTTTTGTATTTGGTATTATCTTTACGAGTTGTTTTCCTAACCAACCTTACTGTGCTTTTTAAATAGGGTTCACCAGGAGCATTCAGCGAGGCTGCTGCACTAAAAGCATATCCGCATTGTGTGGCTATTCCATGTGAAAAATTTGAAGTTGCATTCAAGGTTTGATTTTGTTTGGCATGTCATTAAGTTTCTTTGTATTTCCATTGATAAACTATAAGCTTCTGTAAGTAATGTCAAGTTGAAGGGCATTTGTTTATGTTTTTCTTTTCTTATTGTGGACCAATTCAGGTTTTATTTCTCTCCTGTTGCGCGGTCTAGAAACCAAGTAAGACCTTGATTTTATTTTCAGCTGCCAGAGTCAGTCATGTCAGGCGCATTTTTGTTCATTAACTGTTCTCAATCTTGTGAAGTCAAAGCTGATTTCTTGTTAATCTAAAGGCAGGCCTGTATTTTTTTTTTCCTATCTGTGCTTGTTTGAGTCTCTGTTGATTGAACCCAAGACTAGTTTTTCTGGGTTTATATTTTTGCGTGTGTCCTCAACAAGTGCTGTACTAAAACCTAGTAGTTTCAGAGGGCATGAACTTGTTGAATTAGGACTTTTTCAAAACTGTGAGGTCTGAAATCATTCTTGTCAAACATTTAAATTAGGACTTTCTTTTTTCAAAACCTGTCGGACAAATCTATTCCTTGTTGCCTGTGTCAACTTCTGGTATCATATGTTCTGGGTTTCTGCAGAGGTCAACCAGGACATTGCAAAATTCACTTCTAGGATTCTAATTATCTTTTTCAGTTAATATAATATTTTTCTCAGTTGACACAATACTAGTACTGCCTATATGGAATTCTAGATTGATGCAGAGGACCGAAATTTTGCCATCCTGGCCAAATATAAGTTGCTTTGTAATTTTTTCATCTTCAATTTTTATTTGGCTGTATCATATTTCTGTATTTTGCACCCAACAAGATCAGTCTCACATTATTAATCAGACAAGACTTCTGCTAATTCCTATTAAATGCTTTTGTTATACTTTTGTCAGGCTGTGGAGCTATGGCATGTAGATAAGGCGGTTCTCCCGATAGAAAACACCTTAATTGGGAGCATACACCGAAACTATGATCTTCTTCTTAGCCACCGATTGCACATTGTAGGTGAGGTACAAATAGCTGTTGACCTCTGCCTTCTTGCACTGCCTGATGTACAAATGAAGGATATACAGCGTGTCTTTAGCCATCCTCAGGTATGTTTTCTTTTACTGAAATATGAAATGGGGAGATGCCAATTTGCAAAGAGAAATTAGAAACAAATAGATCCCGTGGATTTTAGTTGGTGTTAAGCTTTGATTTGGCTACCTCTAGAAACAGCCCTTATAATATTCATGTTAACAATTGAAAGTTTATTTAAAAATCAATTGATGCAATTCCTCAATAAACATCATTGATGGTTTCAATGTGTCTATACCCTTGTAGGCATTTCAGCAGTGTGAAACTTTGATCTCAGATCTGAAAGCAATTCGAGTTAATTTTGAGGATACAGCTGGGGCTGCTCAGGTAAAGAGGGATGTCCCAAGTATTTTATTTATTTATTACAGGAGTACAGGAGCATGATTAATTAAACTTGGATTTTATTCTTCTAGTTTATAGCTGACAAAGGCATGAAAGATGCGGGTGCAATAGCTAGCGCTAGAGCTGGGGAGCTTTATGGACTCAATATACTCCAAAATAATATACAAGTAAGAAAGCTGCTGTTATGTTCCTTTGTTTTTGGCATTAAACAATCAAGTTCACAAGTGAAGCTGCTTGCTTCTTGTCTATTTCAAGTGCTGAAAGTTGGCTACAAAACAATCCACATAGATGACTGAAAGTTGGCTACAAATTTAAGCAAAAAATATAAGCTCAACTTGACTACAATACTTAAAATAAGCAAGCAATATAAGCTGCTTGTTGCAAATTATAACTATTATGTGTTATTTGCAAATATAGCACAACTTTAAGCGGGGACGGAGGGAAGGGGGTTTATTTAAATCAAGTGCAAAAATATGAATGATCTTGATATATACATATTAATTTTACTGTAATTTTTGTTTTTCATTTGTTGTGTTATTTAAAAATAAAGGCTAACTTAAAAAGAAATATAATGTTAAATGTTTGGTAATAATAATATCTTTAAGTAATAGTAATAATAATATCTTTAAGCAATAAAAAAACTGCCTTTCAAGCTGTCACCTCTCTAGCACCAATTTTTTTTGACTTATTTGTCATAATACTCTATAATCTACTATACTTGTTGTTATAATTTATAAGGAAGTGATTTTTTATGATTAATTTTCAAATTTTCATATAACTAATTTATTTCTTAATAACTTATATTAATTTTTCATTTAATTTATATTGATAAATTATTTTTTTATAAGTATTGAATATTATAATTTTTTGCCCCTCTTTTGCATTTTGTCCTAGCTCCTTCACTGACTTTAAGAAAGAGAAAAAAACATTTTTTTACTTATTATCAGAATGGTACCCCACTAGGACCAAGATAACATTTCTACGTTTGCTGATATCTTTGAGTCTTTGACTAGTAAGTAGTAACATACCATCTTTTGTGGCAGGATGAAGAGGTGAACATCACCCGATTCTTGGTACTGGCCAGAGAACCAATGCTCCCAAGGACTGATCAACCGTTTAAGGTAGTAATTGTAGATTCTTAAATGCTATTGCATCATGAATGTATCTGTGTTGTGATTTGCTTCATAAAATACAGACAAGTGTTGTGTTCACTCTGGAAGAGGGGCCAGGTGTACTGTTCAAGGCTCTTGCTGTCTTTACCCTCAGAAATATCAACATTTCTAAGGTTATTAAGTTAAAGATCTGAATTGGTTAAATTTCTAATCTTGAAAACTGCAAACTTGTATTTATAAAAGGTACCAAAATATTGAAACAGATTGAAAGCCGACCACTGAGGACGAGCCCCTTGAGACTTGTAGATGACTTGAACCATGGCACCACCATGTAAGTATTTGTCTATCTGTTGTGTTTTTAACCTTTGGCAATAATTTATGAGGACGCACAAATAAGGAAATATAACGTAATTGCTTGAATTAATGTGTCCAGGTACTTTGATTATCTATTCTACATTGATTTTGAGGCGTCCATGGCCGAGACCCGTGCCCAAAATGCCCTGGCTCACTTGCAGGTCAGATATCTGTTTTTTTTATTAGTTTTAGTTACTATATATTCTTTTACTCATGTGTTATTTGTTTATTATTTGTTTTCTTCTTAGAGCTTCTAATATATTCCTAATTACTTCATTGTCTTTCGTCTCTTTGAAACAATTAGTGTGGCACTTACTCAGAAGTTAATTCAAAATTTTCTGGTGATTTGCAGGAATTTTCTAAATTTCTCCGTGTACTTGGCTGTTATCCTATAGATATATCATCATAATTTCCAACAAGAAGAATCTCAGGTGTCTGATTTGTTTAAGCTGAATAGTTAAAATGGAAATGTAGAGAGCAAAGGAAGCAGATAGTCCTATACCTAGCTTAGAGTTTCTTTTTCTTGTTGTTTTATTTTTTTGGTATTTGATATTTAATTTGCTTTAAACATGAAAAAGCAATTGTGCGTGCAAGGTGCGTTATTTCTTTCAGTGTATGGGTCTTTTTCTCAGTAAATAAAATGATAAATGATTGAAAGATTATAAAGTTTAATATTTTTCAGTCGCTGGAATATATTTGTGTCAGTCAATCCTCAATCCGTAGTTTATTTTGAATGATCGATGTTACAATTTTAGATCGATTATTTACAACACAAATCATTCATATTACGCATAACGCCGTAACCTTACTCAGAATACATAATATATATATGGTCTCATTATAATACATAATATATATATGGTTTCATTATAGATCCCTTGTGCGTGTCCCTGCAACCTATGCCATATGATCTTCTCCAGGCTTGCTGGCGTGTAGGGCCTGTCGCACGGAAACAGTATCCCTAAGTATCTTTGTTACAGTTGATCGCCATAACTTTTTGTCTTGCTCCTGGTATGCTCTTTATTATGAATATGTTTTATGATTATTATCATCGGTGTGGTTGTTATAGTTACCGAGTAAAAAACTGTGAATTAATATAACTACAGGCTAAAGCATGTTTCTGTTTTCATTCAAGAATGAGATGGTAAACAAATAAAAAGAGGAAAAGATTAGGTACACGAAAGAAAAGAACCGAAGATTAAGAAATAAGTAGAGGAATTTAGGAGGATGACAGTAGCATATCAGCTTGATACTGAAACACTGAAAATGAAGAGGAAAATAGGGAGGCTGAAGTTGCCTTGAGAAACAAAAGCCAACCCGTACTGGTGTAGTACTGTAACAGTGTCAGAGAGGAACAACAAAGCAACAGTGTCAGTCCCTGGTATCATAATACTAGTGCAAATGCTAACACTAACAGCCTAACAGCTTGGTCATTGACAACAGTCAGAAATCCAAGACCACCCAGCAGTCCAGTACCAGACGAGTAGCATCCTGGCGCTCTACCAGTACTGCACCAGCACGTTAAAGACATGCTGAATGAGTAATGGACTCAATTGAGTTGAACATCAATACGGCACTCTTATCGGTACTGCACCAGCAAACTGTTGTGCTCTTGAATGTACTTTATTGTATTAGTTTTAAAGGACCAGAATTCCTCAGTATCAATGAAAACGTTGAAATTCTAATTTCTCAAACTTAGTAGCAACTTCGGAAAACATTCATGCAATTTTGGTTTTCAGTTTGCGGTATTTCATCTCTTCACGTTTGAACTACAAACCCAAACCAAACTTGGAACTTTGTCCATTCGCTTCTATGTCTCCATTTACTGATGAAATCCCAATTTTAACCACAACTCTGGAAAATTTTCACCACAAATTTTTGTTTTTACTTGTATCTTCATTTATTGATGAAACCACAGTGAAATCAATTCTAGAAAATAACAATGTTTTGAACAGCAAAATGACACGTTTAAAACTCCCAAGGATCGTGAAAAGAGAGCCGTAACTTCTCTCTAGTTATTTTGGCGACATTTGGAATATTGATGATGTGAAAGGGTGAAAATTCAAAAAAAGAAAGTAAAGAGGACAAACAATTGCTTACATACAAGGGCAAATGCAACGGGACCCTTTGTCCTTAATGGAGAGAAGCCAAACTAGTTAGCAAACAAATATTTGATATGAATTATTAGAAATGTGGTTGGCAGCGTTATTATTACTGGGTCCCTAGATTAAATATCTTTATTCTTTACTGCGTAGCATCGTGAATCATTTTGGGATTTGTGTTGATTGAATCATGAGGAGATCTAATGAATCAGGTGCTACGTTGCATGGTACTTCATAGCAGAGAATAAAAATTCCTAGATCAGGTACTTGTGCAACTTCTTATAGATTTCAAGAATTTAGCGCCATTATTTATTTTGGATCTAACTGTACAGCATCTTGAAGTGAAGTTTCTGGTCAAGTTTTTAAACCAACAATTAATCTCATTGACAATTTGGTAAGTTCGGTCCAATGCTATTTTGCCATCTAATTATTATCACTATAACTTAGAGGTATTCTATTGCGGATTAAAACTTTCTGGAGTTTATGAATATGAATAAGTCACCACTGTTAATCTTTATATATGACTTTCTCTATTCCTAATGTAATTTCTTATAGTATCCAAATTTAATTTTTTTTTTAAATAGTTGATTAATTTCTCCCGAAAGAAATTCGTCTAATGCGAATGGATGAAAATGAGAAATACAAAGCCGACGCTCTCTATTTATTAATTATTATTATATAAATATGGAATATTGAATCTTTTGTTGGTTGGTCGATATGTACAATCTTCACTGGAGCAGTGCAGCATGTAAATAGAGGAAAAGACAATTTAGATTTAATTATAATTTTTTACTTGCAAGTTGCAACGACATAAAAAAAATGAAATTATCACTTAATTATTAAAAAAACAAAACTCTCGTTCCCTCTGTAACACAGTACTGGTGCAGCAGTAGCAGCCAGTAAAGGCTTACAGCATTTTACATTTTGGATATTCTGGTAACTTGTTCAGTGATCTCTGTGTACTATTATTCCTCGTCTTTTCTTGCTTTAGTTTAAGATTTGTTGCAAGATGTTGGTAAAGATTGTATAATGTAAGGGTCATTAATCGGATATTTAAACCCATTAATTAATCGGGTATTAAATAAAAATATAAAAATAATATTTTTTATATATTAAAAATAATAAAAAATAAAAGTCAAAATAATAAATAATCATAGCGATAAAGAAAATTTTCCTCAACGAGACTTCATATTTAAATTTTTTTGCATAATATTAAATATTTTTTTCTCAATGAAAAATAATCAGACAATTCAAAAAGATCAGAAATTTAATTCAAATGGATCAAATTAACAAAAACTTTAATTTAAAAATACTATTTTTTAAAATTCTAGGAGGATCAACTGATTCTAGTACAAACTACATCCGTCCCTAATAATGTAGATGATTTTCAAAATTCAGGTGGTGGCTTGCTTAGTGTTGGTTGATGAGTATTTTTTTCTGGATATTTGAATGTTGCGGGTAGTTTTTGGGAATTAAAATAAGGGAATCAGTGGAGTGTTGAAATTTAACTCAGACCTGATTTGAATCTAATTTAATTCGAAATAAATAAAAAATAAATAGATTAAATATGAATAAAAAAAATAATCCGTTACGAATCTGATTGGATAATGATTAACCGGATCTGACACGTTTAAAAAAATTTGGGGGTCCATCACAGAAGATCAAGGTTTTATTATGTGATGCGGGTCAAACTTTTACCTCGTAAGGAGGCATCAGATGTGGTGTGCTCCTGCCAGATGCAATATGGATGTAATATGGAAGACTGATACCACAGAAGATCAAGGTATGGCGCACGCATCTGAAATTCTGAGGCTGCCCAACTTTTGTCCATCAGCCCTTGAAACGTTTCTATTTCTGCGCTTTAGCTCTTTCCACAATGACCTTTTTCATTTTTTACTAGTAAGCTTTGGCATGTTAGTATATATAAATATAATGTGTTTTTTGATGAACTGATTAACACCTTGTGGGAATCAGAAATGATTGATAGGGAACGTCTGAATTAAAAGTAAACCGTCTGTTTTTCTGAGCTTACTGATTTTACCGATCAATAATGGCCCTCAATATAATGTAAAAATGTATTTTGGTTGCATAGAACAGAACAAAAAATAATGTATAAGTTAAAAACTAAGCATATATAAATTATTTGATCAAATAGTTAGCGATACCGAGGGAATAATTGTTGTTTCCAATGATTATATAAATTGAATTGTAGCTTAATTTGATGGAAAAAAATTAAAAGCTGTGATAATTGTTTTCGGGCTTGATTACGGACATCAAGTGTTGCATTCAATGTGCTATAATTTATTTCGGCATCATACACTTTCTCAAAATTGATGTGCCATTTAGAATTAGCAAAAGAAAATTATAAAAAAAATTACGAGATATCTTGAGAACAAATTTTGGTCATATTTTAGTTAAAACATGGATTGATACTGTAACTACATTCCAGCAGTATACATGTTCCCAATTTTGCACAAACTTGTTAAATCATTGCAAAGTTTAGAACAAATAAAATTTCTACAATCTCTGAACATTATTTGAAGAATATTCTTCGTTTTTATGATTCATTTTTACTTTGAAATGTTGACAAAAACAACAACTTATCTCATTAATGAGTAGAGGTGGCAATCCATAATCTTGACAACCGCCGTCAAATTTTTCAAAAAAAAAAATAGAGATGACAATCAGGCGGGTTGAGTTGGGTCAGATCTTTCGGTGAGATTTATCTTACTTTGAATGTTGATTTTGTCTAGTTTGATATATGTAATGGTCTTTGGTCTTTGGATCATACATTCATGTGTGTGGTTTTTTTTTTATATGATGCACTGAATTATAATAATAGATTCATTTTTTAATAGCATGTACTAATTTTAAAAGGATCTATGTTCGAATTTCAAAATTTTAATTTACAAATTAAATGGAAAAACTCAAAAAGTAATCTGTTTAGTTTGAAAATACTCAAAAAATATTTAAGACCAAAAAAAAATCAAATGTAGATTTGTAATTTATGAGAAAAATATATTTACACCGGTATCATCCCACATGTAAAAGGTTTTAGGAAATTTAAATTTTCACATGGTAGCACATTTTAACCATAAAAAATTACAGTACTTAATACGCACGGTCAACTCTCATCAAATAGGTGTTTTTACTCCGCTACAAAGTAGTGATGACATGCTAAAGGTAGTGGCCCGATTACAGAAAATTATGCATCGATTAGCAATTAGCATCATGATTACACACACAAATTATATCAAACTCCTTAGGTAAAAAGAAACTTTAATTTCGCCTCCTTAGTCTTGAAGTGAAGTTTCTGGTCAAGCCTTTAAACCAACAATTAATTTCATTGGCAATTTGGTAATTTCGGTCCATTGCTATTTTGCCATCTAATTAAATTGCAGTTAGCTAATAACCAATATGCTCAGGTGATTTTCCAATTTCAAGAGGTCCGTAATAGAAATGTGATACTAACTGCTACCAAACATTCTGGTCTTGTTTGAATAAATCTTGAGAAAGAATGCACTCATATGATGCTTTAGGAGCATTCCTTTGTGAAGGCCAGCTAAGAGGGCCCTGTTATATTTAATATCACTTCAAACAACATAATATTTAATGTTAATATTTTTCTTAGTGGACCCTATATATTTATTGTCAAAACAAATAAAAAACAATTTTTTTTTGCCTATTTTGCCATTTATTGTTATTTAACTCTTGTTTTGCTCGTGTAATGTATTAGCTCCCTCTTATAATATAGTTGTAATTGAAAGACAATGAAATATGATTTAAATCAATTCAATTCTCACAAGAATATAGCAATCAAAGAAATGTGAGAAAATAAAGTAAAGATAAAGTAAGAACACAAGATGTAACGGAGTTCGGCTTTAACAATGCCTACGTCTTCGGGACCCTCAACATCTAACAATTGAGGTTGAGCCGATATATTTAAAAAGGGTTTTTACACTTGTAGAACTCGGTCCCTTACAAAAATGGGCTGCCAAACCTATCGGTAACAAGAGTGACAACACACTCAAAAAGGTGAGTGACAACACACTCAAGAAAGGTGAGTGACAACACACTTAAAAGACGAGTGACAACACACTCAAGAAAGGTGAGTGACAACACACTCAAGAAAAGGTGAGCACTACAGCTCAAAAGAATATTTTCAAGAAGATCACGAAAGATGAAGTTGGGAGAATAGAGAGAAGCAAAATTGAGCTTAAACAAAGATTTGGCTAATTGAGTGTATCAATCTCTTGAATTATCTCTCTCACTTTGTATATGGCTAGTAAGCTCTCTGGAGTAATGATTTAGCTAGATCAGTTAACCACATACATAGAAAGAGATGATCATTTTAAATAGATCTTCTAAAACAACTGAAGAAACTATTTTTCGGCCTGAACCGTTATAACGTTTTGTGAATCGTTATAACGGTTTGGAAAGAATAGTCGTTGGATCAACTGAGCTGAAACGTTATAACGATTTATCGTTATACGTTTCATGAAATGTTATAACGATTACAGAATCGTTATACGTTTCACAAATCGTTGTAACGATTATTGAATCGTTACATAACGATACACTCTGGTTTCTTTTAGGATATTTCCGCCTTAGAATATTTTTGAGTATTGAGATGAACCGTTATAACGATTACTGAACCATTATAACGATTCACTGGGCGAAACATTTTTCTTGTTGTTTAAGCTCAATTTATCTTGACCAATTCAACCCAGTTTGAGTCTAACTAAACCTAAGTTTAATGCAGTCTTGATTAAGCTCTTATATCCCAGTACTAGTCTTGGTTCTTGTGCACTAGTCCATTTGTATGTTAATCCCTGCACAAAACTCAAACAAGGCAAATTGTAAAATCCAAGATTGTTTTGCAAATTGACAAATCAAAGAAGATGTTAATTGTAACGGTAATAATAAAATTTGTATGTAGATTTTACAAAATGATTTGACACAACTACATGGTTATTGAATAAATTTCACGGAGAATATAATATGCCCCCTAGACTTGTTTGTGGGTCTTTTGTACAATGGAGGCCAGGAGCGAATTTAGGTGGAATAAATTAAGTCAATTGGTCCTTTCTTCAAATTTTAGTAAGCTGGTTGATTTTAATTATTATTTAATAATTTTTTTATATATTATTTAAGTATCATAGTATGATAAATTATTATCAATATAACTTAGAGGTATTCTATTATAGATTAAAATTTTCTGGAGTTTTCCGTATTTGGATGAATCACCACAGTTAATCTTTATATATGACTTCTCTATTCTTAATGCAATTTCTTATAGTAGCCAAATATAATTATTTTTATAAAAAAATAGTTGATTAATTTATCTTGAAAGAAATTCTTCTAATGCGAGTGGATGAAAAAGAGAAATACAAAGTCGACGCTCTTTATTTATTATTATATACAAATGGAATATTGAATCTTTTTTTTTTTTGTTGGCTGGTCGATATGTACAATCTTCACTGCAGCACTACAGCATCTAAATCGAGGAAAAGACAACTTAGATTTAATTATAAGTTTTTACTTGCAAGTTGCAACGGCATAAAAAATGAAATTCTCACTTAATTATTAAAAAACAATACTCTCGTTTCCTCTAACACAGTACCTGTTCAGCAGTAGCAGTACAGGCTTACAGCGTTTTACATTTTGGATATTCTGGTAACTTGTTTCAGTCGTCTCTGTGTACTATTATTCTTCGTCTTTTCTTGCTTTAGTTTAAGATTTGGTGCGGGATGTTTGGTAAAGATTTTATAATGCAGATTATTTGGTTGATGTGTATTTTTTTCTGGATATTTAGATGTTGCGGCTAGTTTTTGGGAATTAAAATAAGGGTATAAGTAGGGTGTCAAAATTTGGTTCAACCTATTAATCTCATTTAATATTATTAAATTCAGAATGATCTGAAAATAAATAGGTCGAATATGAATAATTTTTTTTTGATCCATTATAAATTAGATCAATTACAAATTAATCCAATCCGTCACGAGTCAGATCGGATATGAATCAATCAAATCCGACATGTGTAATTTATAATTTTTTTTTTAATCTATCACAAGGCTGCAGGATTTTCGTACTGACATGCCACTGTATAGAACCTATAACTTGAATAGCGTGAGATATAGTATTATGTAAAGCGGGTCAAACTTTTACCTCAGAATATAATCACAACACTTGCGAATAGTTCATTTTTCATCCATAGTCGGATATTTCACGGATAATTCATCAATTTAATATAATGTGTTTTTAGTCAAAAAAATTTATTCGCCAATAAAACACATTATATATTATTTTAAATAAAATTTTATTTTTTAATACATTTTTAAAATTTTAACATTTTAATATATATACTAATTTTGAATTTTTGAACTCATCAACGTTTTACAATGCCTTGGAATCTGATCGGAGGCATCAGCTGTGGTGTGGTGCTACTGCGACAAGCAACATGGAAGACGAAACTCACACAAGATCAATGTATGCCGCACGTATCTGAAATTCTGAATCTGCCCAATTTTGCCCATCAGCTCTTAAAACGTTTTTATTTCTGCGCTTTAGCTCTTTCCACAATGACCTTTTTCAATTTTCACTCGTAAGATTTCATTTTTGGCATGTGAGATAATCTATTATTTCTGCAGGTTTCAGCTTTCAGGTCTAGTTTGATATAAAAATGTAAGATATCTTTGGCCTTTGGGTCATACATTCATCGTGTGTGGTTTTTTTTTTATATGCGTGCACTGAATTATATACAATAATAGGTTATTATTATTTTTAAAATAATAGGTTTATTTTTAAAGTAAGAGTTCTGTAATATTAATTTGTTCCGGCCAGTTAGATACTGAAGAAATGTTAATAGCATGTGCTAATTTTAAAAGGAACTATGTTTGAATTTTCAAATTTTTAATTTAAAGATTAAATGGAAAAACTCAAAAAATAATCTGTTCAGTTTGAAAATACTGAAAAAATTAAAATAAAAAAGAAAATCAAATGTATAGTTGGTAATTTATGAAGAAAAAATATTTACACTGGTATCATACCACATGTAAAAGGTTTTAGGAAATTTTAAATTTCACATGGCATGGCAGCATACTTAAAACATAAAAAATATAGTACTTAACAACGGCTAATAGTTGCCACATCATTTGTTTAACAATTGATTAGAAACTTTGCCGGGCATAATCCGTCGTAAAAATCAAAGAGACAAATTATTTAATGGCATTTATATAATTTTAATGTCAAATTGGTAGCGTCAAATTCTTTTTCATCATTGTTTGTGTTTTGGAACTTTCTTTTTTAGTGCTGAATCAAGTGAGTTTTTAAATGACGTGGTATTTATAAATGATTTTTTTTATTTTTAGCAACTTTCCTTATAATTTCTAAATTAGAAACCCCTTCCAACTCATAAATTTAAATATCAACTCATTAGAAACTCCTATTGAAAATGCTCTAGATAAAAAAAAAAAAATTTTGCCTCCTTTATCTTGAAGTGAAGTTTCTGGTCAATCCTTTAAACCAACAATTAATCTCATTGCTATTTTGCCATCTGATTAAATTGCAGTTAGCTAATAACCAATATGCTCAGGTGATTTCCCAATTTCAAGAGGTCCATAATAGAAATGTGATAGTAACTGCTACCAAACATTCTGGTTTTGTTTGAATAAACCTTGTGGATATGATACATGCAAAAAAAAAAAAAGAACAACAATAATAAAGTTTTTAATCTCGAATAAATTAAAAAAAACAAAAAAGGTCTTTTTAAAATTAACTTAACTTTTCAATATTGATTATCTCAAGTCTTTGGAAGAAGATGCAATTTCTCTTGACAAATCTGGAGAAAGAATGCACTCATATGATGTTTTCGGAACATTCCATTTTGAAGGCCAGAGCTAAGATGGCCCTTTTATATTTAATGTCTCTTCAAAAAAAATATTTAATGTTAATATTTTTTTATAGTGGGCCCTGTTATATTTATTGTCAAAATAAACAAAAAACTATTATCTTCCTATTTTGCCATTTATTGTATTTAACTATAGTTTTCCTCATATGATGTTTTAGCTTCCTCTTTTAATATAGTTGTATTAACAAAATTTGTAGATAGATTGTACAGAATGATTTGGCACAATTACGTGATCATTGAATAATCTAACGGAGAATATAATATGCCCCCTAAACAGTTACTCTGTCCATAGAGTACTACAGAAAATACATACTTGTTTGTGGATCCTTTTGTACAATGGAGGCCAGAAAGCGAATTTAGGTGGAACAAATGAAGTGAATTAGTCCATTCTTCATAATTTAATAAGCTGGTTGATTGTAATTATTATTTAATATCATAGTGTGCTAAATTATTGTCAATATAACTTTATTTTAGATTCAAAATTTTTGGAGTTTATGTATTTGAATGAGTCACCACAGTTAATCTTTATATATGACTTTCTCTATTCTTAATGCAATTTCTTATAGTAGCCAAATTTAATTAATTAGAGTGGATGAAAAAAAGAAATACAAAGTTGATGCTGTCTATTTATTATTATCTTCATCTCTACTACTTATTAAGTACGTAAGTGTTCTAATTCTGCAACGGTTCAGACTTTTTGTTGAATTTCTAGAACTGATATTAGTCATTGGATTAAGTTATTCATCAAATAATGCTACTATCTCTATGGCCATTTGTGTTGAAATTATAATTTTCTCTCAATTTTAATTGTTACACGAATACTGCATAATTTAGGAGCACAATTGTTCTACTTTATTTTTTTAGATTGTTATCAATTATGAATTTAAACTTTTTAAATTCTAAATATCAACTTTTCTCTCAATTCTGTATTTATTTTACATTAATTATGTATTCATGATTGAAATTTACATTAATTACTAAATTATCTTCATTTTATTTTCTTTCCTTTCACATGAAAATATGAATTTTTATATTTTTAAAAGATATTATCGTACCAATGCACGAGCAAAATACTAGGATACATATGGAACATTGAATCTTTTTCGTTGGTTGGTCGATATGTCAGATTTTTAATTAATTATTTGTATAATCATATTTTTAATGATAAGAGTGATTAAATTAAAATTTTAAAATATAAATGGCAGCGCACCACTAGCAGTGGCGTCTTTAACTTTTTTTTTTAATTTTCAGTTATTTTATAAAAAAAAAAATACAACCACGCCAGTTTTAAACAAGTTGGATGGATGAAAATATTAAAAAAAATGAAAGACATCATTTCTAGTGGCGTCTTTGCTCAAACGTGTAAGTCCGACTAGCGCGTTTGCAAAGCGCCACTAACAGCCATTTGTATTTTTAAAATTTCGATTTAATCTCTCTTATTATTAAAAGTAAAATTATTCTAATATTTAATTAAAAAAATCTGTTGATATGTACAGTCTTCACTGCAGCATTGCATCATATAAATCGAGGAAAAGACAATTTAGATTTAATTATAACTTTTTTACTTGCAGTTGCAACGACATCGAAATGAAATTCTCGCTTAATTATTAAAAAAAAACTCTCGTTCCCTCTGTACCACAGTACTGGTTCAGTAGTAGCAGTACGTACAGGTTTACAGCATTTTACATTTTGGATATTCTGGTAGTTTGTTCAGTAGTCTGCTGTGTACTATTCTTCGTCTTTTCTTGAGCATCTTTAATGTGAGATTCTCATGAGTTGATAAACCTTATGTTCTAATTGTTATTTTATTTTTTTGAGTTAAATGAGAATTAAAAATATAAAGAATAATTGCTAAAACAAAAAGTCGAGCATCTCCAATGAAAATCTAATGAGTTGTTAAATCCTGTGTCATTTGTTATTTCAATTTTTGAGTTGGAGGATGATTTCTAATTTAGAAAATATTAAAGAGAGTTACTAAAATAAAATTTTATTTCTAAATGCCACGTCAGATTAGTAACTCCAATGACAACACAAATTTTAGCGATGGAGAAGAAAAAAATATTATTATAATGCTAAATTTATAATAAGTGGTGGGCTTAGAACTAAAAACTATTTTTAGAGTTTTAGCGCTGGAAAGGAATTGTAAAGTATTTTCAATTGAAATTTTAATGAGCTACTAAATCCTACGTATTAATTGTTATTTCAGTTTTTGGGTTGAAGAAAAGGTTTTAATTTAGAAACTATAGAAGAGAATTGCTAGATTAGAAACTCGTTTTTAAAACTCACATCATATTAGCAATTTCGTTGAGAATGCTGATTTTAGCATGGAGATGGAGAATTTCCATTTTAACGATTGGGAATGCTAAATTTCTAATAAATGATGGGTCCCACTTTTAAAATTAAAATGAGTTGTAGCGATGATGAAACTTTAAATTAATTCGTCTAAACTGATGAAGTGACGGTTATTAACAATTTAAAATTTTTCTACATTGGACATGTATATTTTATCCTGGATATTTGAATGTTGTGGCCTTGTGGGTAGCATTTGGGAATTAAAACAAGGGCACAAGTCACAAGGTTGCAGTGTTTTCATACTCAGAGTGGGATACTTTATTATGTGATGTGGGTCTAACTTTTCACTTTTGCCTTGGATCGGAGGCAATTCGTGAATTATTTATAAATAATTTGGTTTTCATTTATAACCGAATATTTTATAAGTAATTCGTTAATTTAATATAAAATATATTTTTTTATTAAAAAATATTTTATTTACGTATTATTCGATCAAAAAATATATCATATATTAATTTAAATATTTTGTATATTTTTAATATTATATTATTATAATATATATTATATTTATATTATATGAAACAAACTATTTTCGAGTTATACTCGTATTATATCCCGAATATTAAATTTTTGATCTTACATAATGTTTTCTGAATCGCCAATTTGTTTTATGAGAGGCAGCACACTGGTGATGTGTTACCCCTACGACATGCAAAATGGAAGACGGAAACCACAGACGAACGATGTATGCCGCACGTATCTGAAATTCTGAAGCTTCCCAATTTTTGCCCATCAGCCCTTCTAACACATTTCTATTTCTGAGCTTTAGCTCTTTCCACGATGACCTTTTCCAATTTTCATTCGTAAGATATCATTTTTGGCATGTGAGATAATCTATTATTTATGCAGGTTTCAGCTTTCAGGTCTAGTTTGATATAAAAATGTAAGATGATCTTTGGTCTTTGGGTCATACATTCATGTGCGTGCGTGTGTGTTTTTTGATATGGTGCACTGAATTATAATAATAGATTCATTTTTAAAAAATAATAGGTTCATTTTTAAAGTAAGAGATCTGTAATATTAATTTATACCGGCCGGTTAAATACTGAAATGTTAATAGCATGTGTTATTTTTTTTTAAAAGGATCTATGTTTGAATTTTCAAATTTTTAATTTTCAAATTAAATAGAAAAAAATCAAAAAGTAATCTGTTTAGTTTGAAAACACTGAAAAAATTAAGACACACACAAAAAAAAAAATCAAATGTAGTCTTTGTAATTCATGAGAAAAATATACTTACACTGTAATCATCCCACATGTCAACACATTTTAAGTTTTTAACCATAAAAAAATACAGTACTTAATGTGCACGGTCAACTCTCACCAAATAGGTGCTCTGACTCCACTACAAAGTAGCAATGACATGCTAGAGCTAATGAACCGATTACAAACAATCATGCATCGATTAGCAACCAGCATCATGATTAACACACATTAATTACATCAAACTCCTTAGGTAAAAAGAAACATTAATTTCGCCTCCACTGACATATAGGGCATTTGTGAAATTTCGTTTGCCTAACAAAGGTTGTATTTTTATTCCCAATGGTGGGTGGTTGCAACTTTTTGTTAAAACCAATAACTAATTGACAAATAATATTTGTGTCCAAGTCAAAACTTGTATTTTGGACCTTTTTAATAATCTTCCTGAATATATAATACACTTGAAACCGTACTTCTAGGAAACTTCTTCATCGGGTAATGATTTTTAATCATTTCTTAATCTTAACTCTCGAGGGGAAAAAATCATTTAGGAAACACTAGATAATTTCTTTGATTTCAAATAGCAACTAATTGTACTTCTCAAACATGTTGGGCATATGATTTTTTTGTCACTAATTGTATCTGCGAAAGCTCTTTGCTGCATTATAATCACAACACTATGTCACTGTTCTTTCGGTGTCTTAATTTTTTACGCCTTAAATAAAATTTTAATATTCATTTGTCAAATAAAAATGTTCGGAGCACAAAAAAATCGCTGCAGTTTTTTTTATTAGAACTTTATTTTTTTAAAAATTAAGAATTCAAAACATGAAGATATACGAAAAAGTTCGAAAAAACGAGACACTTAAGTCCTAGTAATTTCAGTCACAATTTATTGCTCATATTATCATATTTAGTAATAAGGTATGAATTTTTGTAACTACCCCTATTTTTTTGCAACCAACGTTTCCGGAACGAGGTGGATTTAATAACAGAGAACGGGAAAATTGATCTAGTTACTTTTAAATTTTGGCTATTTATATTATTTTTTTTATTATAATTTAAAAAATATTGTTCTATAAATTATTTTGACACGAATTTTTTATATTAAAATTTTTCTATTTAATTCCTACACTTACAAAATAATTAATAATTATATTATTATTCTCAATGAATAAATAATCAATCCCTTCTAGTTTCCTCCGCCTTCGTTTCCTGATGAAGAGGTCAGCAAAAAGAATAAAAAATAAAAAGGTAACAGTCAGAAGAGAGCGAAAGGAGGAGAAATTTGCAAAGGAACAAAGTTGACTGAACTTGGCACATAAAATGTTTTGTAATTCACTTTACCAAAAATGTTCATATGGGTCCCACGTCTATTTTGGTATTGATGCATCTAGTCTACCAAATAATGTCCTCAAAACCAAGATACATTGAGAGAGAGAATTAAGATGCGATGTTTGACCTAAACTCGGCATATCATTACTATTTAAAATTTAAAATGCAATGTTCAGTTATTATTTGTAGTATTTCGGCTAATGTAGTGTTTTTTTTTCAGAATGGCTTATATTCAAATAAAAATAGTTAAAAAGAGCGAGAGAAGAAAATAATTCAAAATTACAAGTTTTGTGATACTGAATTTTTTACAGATTTTTTTTGTCACACTCTTCATTCTAATTGTATCTGCGATACTAAAAATATGATAAAAATTATGACATGATATGTTGCTCAACTAGCATACAATTTTGCAACAAAATTACAATAAGTATGAATTTTATATTATATATTTATGTTTATTACAAAATATAAGTTATTATTAAAAATAATAGAGAGGGGATCGGTTGACAATGAGTTATTTTGACAACATTGACAATGAACCTCTAAGTAAATACAAAAAAAATTAAAAATGAAAAAAAAATTATAGATGTGTTTTTCTACCTATGGATTGACGGTCATTTAAATTTTATGCAATTTCATTATCGTTTGATAGTCCATAAAAAATCATCAAATTTTCATGTAATTTACAACGGTTCTAATTTAACGATCTTTGATGGACTATCAAACGATAATGACATTGAATGAAATTTAAATGAACATCAATCCATAATTAGAAAAAACACATCTATAAAATTTTTTCCATTTTTTTTATTTATTTAAAAATTCATTATCAAAGTTGTCAAACTATTGTAAACCGATCCCTATCAAAATAATAATAGTGCGTTTACATGTCACCGTGTCAGATTCTTTTTACAAAAATAATAGACGAGATAGCTGAGACGTAATCATGAAAATGAAATATTCTCATTCATCATTGAACCGGGAACTGTGTTCTTCCTGTACCTACTGGCAAAAAAATTCAACCTAATTACGTAGGAGTTTTGTATATCATTCAAGCAATTGCCAATTTAAATCCAAAGTGATTATTCATTTCAATGTTTAGAGGGGCATTTAAGCAAAAGGCTCTGACTTCAATCATCATCGCCGACTGATGAGTGATGACATCCTCTCCTTTAGAGGGAGGAAGAGAGAGCGCTATAATAATAGAAAATCAAAAATAGAGAGGGGGATCTCCTCTCGAGAGAAAAGTCATACTAGTGTCTAGTGGCCAGACTTGAGTTGGGTGAGCGGAGTCGAGTCATACAGAGCGTAGAGAGAGAGAGAGAGGAACAGTGATAGTGAGAGAGACAGGTAAATAGAAAAAGAGGAAGAAAAACAAAACAAGCAAAAAAGATAAAAGAGGAGGAGAGAGAAAACGACCCCAAGCTATGAAGTCCCAGCTCCGCCGCGGTCGTCCGCCTCGACCTCCGCCTACGCATCGATCTCCGTCTCTGTCGTTGTCGCCATCGCCTTCTCCGCCTCCATCTCCGCCTCGTCGCAACCTCCGACCCCGCCTCACACCTCGCCCCCTTCTAGAAGATTTCTATGGCTTGTCTTCTTCCTCTGGGGAAGAATTGGAGACCGAGAGGAAAGGAAGGAGAAATGTCAAGCTCGTGACGAACCTCTCAGGTGAGAACGACCATAGATGCAGTGGTGGGAGGCCGTCGGGAGGACGACAGATGGGAGAGTCTGATTTGTCGTCCTCATCTTTTGTTGAGGATGAAGGAGATAGTGATGAGGAAGTCAAGCCTTTGAAGAAGAGGCGGATTAGTGGTGGTCTTGGTGGGAGGGAGCAGAGATTAGGGTTTGATGAGCCTGTTCGCCGGGAGGTATTATTGCGTCACTTTTTGTCTCGTTGATCTCTTTTGCGATTGAGCTTATTGCATGGTGTTTTTTGGTAAAACTTTTGTTAGGCTCGATTTACATAATCAGAGTATTACCATTAGCCGTTATTCATCATTATCTATGGTTGTAGTTTCCTTGTGGTATGTTTTCAAGTTGTTCCCAGCTGTTATGCGTTTTTTTCATGTAGTGAATCTTTTTATCTGTGCAAGCCAAGTTAATTGTGCTCAGCTGCATATTAGGGGTAGTCTGTGCTTGTATTCTCTATTTTTGAGATTTATCATTTCATTCAATGTTTTTTCATAGGTACGAAGGAGCAGTATCAGTGGTCCTGGATTGAAGGGATCTGTTTCAGGTTTTGATATTGTCATCTCATGCTGGTTTAATATACAAAATTTTATATTTGGAGCTATGCTAATGGCTAATTATTTGATTAGGCATGTTGCCCAAGTCTGTGAGGAGAACACCTTTACCTGACCGCAAGACACTCGAAGAGATACTTGATAAGCTTCAAAAGTATGAGCTTATGAACATTTCATTGTATTTGTTATTTTTGGTTGAATATTGTGCTTTATTGTATTTCTATCTCTATCTTATTACAGGAAAGATACCTACGGAGTGTTTGCTGAGCCGGTGGATCCAGAAGAGGCAAGTTTTTCGACCAAATTTTAATGTATTTCTTTCTTATGTTAAAACTTAAAAAATAGTTAAGAAGTACAATTACTTTTAATGTAGCTACCTGATTATCATGATGTGATTGAGCACCCGATGGATTTCAGCACTGTAAGAAGAAAACTGGCAAAGAATGTCTACAGTTCTCTCGAACAATTTGAGGTCAGTTGACTTTTGTAGCAAGTTTTTGGTGCACTTGTTCAGGTTTTGAAGTTGGTAAGTTTGTTTTGATATTGGATTTACAACCATATGTATTTCAATTTCCTTGTTATTCCTCTTTTTTGGCTTATTTTAGTAAATTAAACTGCAATCTCCTTCAACTAATTGTTTATGCGAGCTATTATTTTGTCAAGATAAGTAATGATTTGTCAAGATGCAAAGTATTATGCAAATATGTAATTTGCTGTCAGCTGTACCTTGTGGGCACCAGTAAAAGGAATTTTTTTGTTCTTTTGTATACAATCTCGCTAGAAGTACACGGCCAATAATTCAAGACCTGGAGTCGCTAAATTTTAACAGTCTATTTTTTCTTTTGTTTTTAGGGAAATTATTCTTTTAAGATGAGTATACCCCATTTTTCAGTTCATTGGCCATGATATATATCTTCATCGTGTTTGTCTAAATTGCTGCCTTAATTATATACAGAGATTTAAAAGTCATTTGTCATGCAGTTCATTGGCCATGATATATATCTTCATTGTGTCTGTCTAAATTGCTGCCTTAATTATATACAGAGATTTAAAAGTCATTTGTCATGCAGTTAGTAATGCCATATATTGGTTGTGGATGTGCGGAATGATGATAAATTTTTGTGAATTTATGTTTAGCAATTCATTTTGTTATTCGTATTGCCAAATTGGGGCTTTCTGCAAATGCATTTTATAAGCAAGCCATGTTGGGGCCACTTCCTTGAAAAGAGCACGTAACACTGGAATTAGTTGTAGAAATGTGGTCTGATAATTTTGTCATTTTTTAAATTCTTGTGAATTTTTGTTTAGTAAATTGTTTGTTTTTCATATTGCCAAAATTGGGACTTTCTTCAAATGCATTTAATAAGCAAGATATAGTGGGGCCACTTCCTTGAAAAGAGCACGTAATGCTGGAATCAGTTTTGGAAATGTGGTTTGATAATTTTTCTTATAATAACCCTTTTTGTTAATTTGGTGATCTAATAAACAATTTCGTTGTTTCTCATACCAGAATATTTTTATAGTATAATAAATTTATTTTGGCATTGATATACTGTTGTTAGTGGTTGGTGCTATGTGGATGTATGGTATAATTAATAAGTTCTATCATTTCTGTTACTTCTAATGAATTAATGTTCAGTAAATTGTTCATCATTTTTCTTACCAAAGTATGTAATATTATTTGAAAAAGCACTTGGTAATAATCATGCTTGCCAGTAAGTCATGTTGACCTGTTTCTTTATGCTTACACCTAATCCTTTCGATTGATTGCAGGATTGCCTAGTAAACCCATTTTCTTATTGTAACTCACTGGTTTTGTTGTATTGGTTTATTAAATATTTTTCCTTTTCTTCCTCTTGTCAAAAAGATTTAATTGGACATTTTGCACGTGCACTTACCGATCTACCATAATTGTTACTAGCCGTAGTTCACCTCTTCTTTTAATGACTCCCCAGAAGACATTTGCTTTCTTATAGTTAGATTGAATCAGATGCTGGAAAATTTTCTGTTCTAGTTTATTGTATACAGAGTTAAAAATAGTTGGCAACTTATTTTTTATTCTATATATATATATATAGAGAGAGAGAGAGAGCAAATCTACCGTGAGCTTAAGCTCACAGAAGGTCTCCGTGAGCTTAGCTCAAAAAGTATATCAAATGATCTCCAAATTTTAATTTTTCACTCTCATTAAATTCTTCATATTAAAATCTCGTGGGGTACAAAAATTTGGGATATTTCGAGTTTTCTAAGTCACTCTTTTCAATTTTTGAAAATCAGCTTTAAAAATAATAATAAAATATTCAATGTTTGTACATTATTTTCAAAAATTGAAAAGAGTGACTTAAAAAACTCGAAACATCCCAAATTTTGGTACCCCACAAGATTTCAATATGAAGAATTTAATAAGAGTGAAAAATCAAAATTTGGAGATCATTTGATATACTTTTTGAGCTAAGCTCACGGAGCCTTCCGTGAGCTTAAGCTCACCATAGATTTACTCTCTCTCTCTCTCTCTCTATATATATATATAGAGTGAGGTTATGGTGCTTCGCGAAGCACAAAATCTCCCGTGCTTTGCGTCCATATCTCGAATTTGAAAGTTCAAACGGCCGATCCAAACCGTTGAACATGATTTGCATATTGAACTATATTTGGAGATCAAAATTTATATATTTTTAAAAATTTTTTGCTATTTTTTAGATAGGTACAAAATCACTAGTTTTGGATGGTGCAGAAATCGTTAAATAAGCAAACTTTGTATCCATTTAAAAAATAGCAAAAATTTTCAAAAAAATATAAAATTTGATCTCCAAAGATATTTCAATATGAAGATGATGTTCAACGATTTGGATCGGCCGTTTGAAATTTTAAATTCGAGATATAGACGCGAAACACGGGAGGTTTTGTGCTTCACGAAGCACTATAACCTCACTATATATATATATATATATATATATGAGGTGTGCTAATGTGCTTTATGAAGCACAAAATACTTCGTACTTCACGCTTATATCTCATATTTTAAAATTCAAATGGATGATCCAAACCATTAAATATGATCTTCATATCAAAATCTCCTTGGTGATCAAATTTTATATTTTTTGGAATTTTTTTGCTATTTATTTAAAGGGATAGAAAATTGTTGATATTGAATGGTTCAGATGATGTCAGATCGATGAATTTTGTAGCCCTTCAAAAAATAGTAAAAAATTCCAAAAAATATAAAATTTGATCACCAAGGAGATTTTGATATGAAAATCATATTTAACGGTTTGGATCATCCATTTGAATTTTAAAATATGAGATATAAGCGTGAAGTACGAAGTATTTTGTGCTTTATAAAGCACATTAGCACACCTCTATATATATGTATAGATGATTATTATTCTTAACCTGTTTTAAATTGTATCAGTAATGCTGAGTGATGCCTGTAATAGATCTCATATTAATTGCAAAGGTTGAGCTTGTCATTTGCAAAGACGCGGCATAATTTAACTTATTGAACTCATGCCATGTTCTCGTGGGGGCCCAGTTACTCCTGAAATGAGAAGGATGCACATTTCAAATGATCCTTATGTTTTACCTTATGATAAGTTCTGGTTTTTGCACCAGCTCATCATTTCTCATCTCTTCATTCCTACGTGGTTGTGAGAAGTGCAAGGGTTTGGGAAGATTGTTTTTTTAAATAGACCATTATGAAATAATGAAAATCATATGTGGTGTGGCAATAAAGAAAAGATTTCAAGTCCACCTATTTGGTGGATAATAAAAGATCACTTTCGTGATGTGCACTTAAATGAGGCCATTCTATTTCTCAATGTTAGAATAATTGTTAAGATGTATCGGCCAGGCTAAATACAGTAAAATAAATTTGCATCCTTATGAAGGAAATCAACTGTTTAAAATATACTTGTTGCTTTATGCTAAAATTATGTTGGGGGCCCTTTTGATGTCTCCTATGTGTTATCCTGATCTATTCCTTCAGCCTTCCTCTCTTACTTTGAAATATTTACAATTGCAGGATGATGTGTTCTTAATCTGTAGCAATGCTATGCAGTACAATGCACCAGATACCATTTACTTTAGACAGGTAACTGTGTTTATGCTTAACCTCCAAACAAAGTAATTTCTTAAGATAGTATTAGAAACTTGCAGAGACATGGTACACCTGATGGGAGTTTTCTCTAGTTAGTATCTGTACCAGCATGCACCCATTAATGTGTTTATGTGACTGAAAATCTTGTTAACTCTTTAGTGAAAAAATGCTGAGAGAATCATGATTCAAGAAAAACACAAAGGTACAAGATATAGAATCTGCGGTAAACATCAAAGCATGACTAACATGGTAGCAGATATCTGGTCTGTAGTTTGCTGCCATATCGGTAGCGGAATCATAGTATGCTATCACGGCAGCTATTATGTAAAGGAAAGTGCTTAATACTTGAGGCTGTTTAAAACTATTGCTCAGGCACATTCAATTCAAGAGCTGGCCCGAAGCAAGTTTCCAAAACTCCGAGATGATGTAAAACAACCACAGTTTGTAGAGAGGCCGATGGCCAAACCTCGGACTCTGCAGGAACGGGATCCAGCAATCAGAGTGAAATGTCAGGTTAGAACCAGCTTGCGAGAAAATCATACAAACAACAGGAGAGAAGAGAGAGAAATGATGAACAAAAACAGCCACTTAAAACTTGTTGATAAGAAGCGGAAAAGAGAGGAGAGGAAAACAACATCTTCATCGAACCACTCGTGGGAGGAGAAAGTAAAGCCAACTATTAGTAACTGTGATAATAAGAGGTCATTCAGTCGGTTTGGTCAGGAGCCAATCAGCTCTGACATATCATCAGCTGGGACTCATGCCTCTGCTGAGGAGGCTGGAACATCGCTGAGTGCTTCCCGTGTTGATATCAACCATGATAGAATTGATAAGGATAATTATGCTTATGGTCATGACCATGAGCATGAAGATGTCAATGTCAATAGTAGTAATAATATCAAGGAGAAGAGTGTTGAGTTGAATGTGGTTGTTAATGGCTTTGTGGATAACAATAGCTGCTCATTGGGCGAGAGCCAATCTGATAAGGCTGGCGAGCTGTCAGGTTTGGTCTCTCTACTATTTTTTTCTTATGAAATTGGAATTTGATGTATTTTTCACTAAGCAATTTTATCCAATCTAAACTGGGTTTAAACCCTACTTGGCCCAGCAATGTTCTATTGGCACTATAATGCCCCAATTTACCATAATTTGGCAACTAATGCTGATCAACCTTAAAGCTATCACCACAGACAAAAAAAGACTGTTAAACTTTTTGATGTTAGTCATGTGTTTAACTTTTGCTTATGTTTACTTGTTATTGGTTGAGCAATTAAGTGGGAATAAGGCATTGATTATTTCCTGGACCTAAAACAACTTTTATGTGATCTTGCTGCTTATTTCAGCAAGGGAGTCTCCCTCAAGGCCAGTGGATACACCAGTTGTAGATGAGAATAGGCGTGGTCCTGATGAGATAAAAAAGCCTGTTGATATGAATAGACGCAAAACTTACGGCATATGTGAACAAGAACACACAGTAGAATCTGATCCTATATTTGACATCTTTGCTGATGACCAAAAGCAACTTCTCTCTGTATGTTTATTTTTGCACTATAATTGAGTTATTGAAGTAATGAATAATGGAAAAAAAAAGTACCCCATTAGCTAATCTTTCCCTTGCTCCCTCCAAAAGGGTAAAAAAGAAGAGACAGAAACTGGTACTCGCATAGTGTACTAAATTCTATTCTTCAACATATTTGATACATTTATCTTCAAACCATTGATTATTCTGAAAACCTTTTAACCTGTGTAGTCGATTCTGTCTAGTTAACAATTTAAATTTGGCATAAGCAGGTTTTTTCTGTACTTGCTTATTCTGTCAATTTGTTGTTTGCTTTTATTAGCTTGGGCTGGAAACTGAACTTTTCTATGCAAGGAGTTTGGCCCGCTTTGCAGCATTTCTTGGCCCGACTGCATGGAAAATAGCTTCTAGTAGGATCGAAAAGTCTTTACCTGTTGGCACCAAATTTGGTCGTGGCTGGATCGGTGAATTTGAGCCTCAGTCACCTCCCATTATCTTTGTAGCTAATCGGTTCGAACAGCCTCGATCATCTCGATCCATTAATAATGCCTCTGCAGGTGCACATTTGGGTACACCTAGCACCCCAGGAGCTACTGATCGGAATAATGGGCTCTTTGGTGCTGCTACATTTGAGCCTGTAGGCAATAACAATAACATCAGAGAGACACAACAAAAAGGTAACAAAGTTGGCCCGTCAACTGTTGGGAATTCTCAAGTTAGGAGGAGTCGTTCTGCTTCAAAAAGCACCAGTGAGATACCCCAGCCATTCTTCAAGGCACCAGAAGTGAGCACACCAAGGCAAATTAGTAGTGCTAGTATGGTGCAGAATCGTCATTCTGTGCAAGCTAATTCAATGGGATTCATCACAAAGCACCAAGTGACAAACCAGTCAGTGGCTGATGCATTGAATGCTAGTAATAGCAACAACATTCAAAGGTCAAATGTGTCAGTTGGTGCTCTGACAAACCAACCTGGAAACATGAATAGAGGTGTGAGCTCTGCTAAAGGCTTTTGCCCTCCAGTACAATATGTGAAGAAAGAAGCTGAGAGCCCCAAGGCTGTTGGTCCTGTTATTTCTGAGCAAAATTCCTGGATCTCCTTTGGTGGTCCTCCATATGAGACGAAACCTTCTGTGAATACTGTACCAGCGTCGGCTGCAGGATCTGTATCAGCTTTTCTAGATAGTCATGTCAGACCAGCATCTTCACATAATTCTCCTCTATGGAGGGAGGTTAATACAAGCCCAAGGGGTGGCAGCATACTTAGCAATCCCACTCAGCCTCCACAAGGGCAAAATCGCAATAGCAACCCTGGTTTGGTAATGTTTCCTGTGCAAAGGGATTTGACAAGGCTCCAAAGTCAGCTGCCATGGCAAGGTTTAATGCCGCATAATCAACATATGCAAATAAAAGAACCACAAACACTTCGACCGGATCTCAATATTAGGTTCAGTTCACCAGGTTCACCGCCAGGTCAGTCATCAGGTATTAGTTTGGAGGCCCAGCAGCCAGATTTAGCCTTGCAACTTTAGCTTTCAGGATTCTTGCAACTTTCAGGTTTTGAAGTGGAAAGAGGCATACATGGTAAAATTATAATTTGAGGGTAAAATTGGTGGCGGTGAATATTTGTAAATTGGTTAGAGCTTTCTTTCTTAATTATTTTGTAGTTGCAGGGAAATTCAATAGGGATAGTGCTGGACTGAGGGCTTGCATTCTCGGTGCAATTTTTTTTTTGGTGGCAGAGTAGGGTTTACCTTTTTTCTTTTTTCCAACTTCTATGGTCTTCCAAGAAGTATTGTATTTTCTGTGCTGTCTTATTCTTGTACTTGTAATGTAAATGGCAAAATAGATTAGACTAGAATTAAGCTCTTGCCTAGTGTATTGCTGGTGCGTAAAACTGCAGATTGAAGCACTCTCTTCACAACATGAGGGTGATATAATTTTTATCTTTCAAATGGCATATTTTTTGTTTTTCCTGTGAATCATCAGAATGCTTGATTTATGAAATCAGGTGCCTGATTGTTGTTTACTTGTGAATCATCAGGTTGTCAGTGTAACTACAAATCAAGAAGCTCGTGTTGAGTGTTGACCATGTTTCTTGCGTTATTGAGAAACTAATGAACCTCATGGCCTTTTTACTGTAAAAAATAAGCCATATTGTCTGAACATAAAAACGTTGGGTTTGAATCCCCCCCCTGAGATTTAACATAATTCGACTGTTGGGAATTTTCTTGTAATGGATTTGGGGGCGGAACGGGAACGAAAACAGCATTGTCCTTTTCTCAACAAAAAGGTGAAAAAGCGTGCTATGGCCCGTGCAACATAAACAGAGACTGTCGACTTAAAAATTTGCAAGGGAAAAAAAAGGTGATGGGTTATCTGCTCTAAATGGGGCTGTGGTGCAGTCTTCACCGTAGTGACAAGTTCAACATTTGAAATTGATAATAATGTTCAATTTTTTTAAGTTTTAACCCAGGTAATAATATATCTAATATTTCTTTCCAAATTAACAGACGAAGAATTTAGAATTACAATCTAAAATACAACGGAACAAATGGGAAAACGCAAATTAAAAAAATAAATAGAAAGCTTGGCCATCTTATTGATATTAAATCGCAAGGGTGAAATGGAAGGTTATATACACATCATCTATTTCTGTATCATACAATAATAAGGAACATCCATCGGTACTTCTCATATTAAGAATCCACAATTTATAATTAATAGTTCGGTATCATGTTCATTTTTTCCATTTTTCTGTTTTAAAAAAACCAGACAGATAACTTTTTTTTTCTAAAATTTATTTTCATTTATGAAAAAAAATCAATCATTCTGTAGTTTCAAATGATAAATGATACTCATATTTAGGGTGTGCAAACAAATCAATTTAAATGGTTTTGAACTAAACCATTAAATTTTGGACTAATTGATTTAATTTTTTCAGTTTAAAAATTTCAGTTAAGTAAAATTTTAGCTAATCCGGTATTTGTTCTTTTGTTCGATTTATATATTTTTAAATAGAATAAACTAAATATACTGAATAGTCTAAAATGAACCAAGAAAATTCACTTTGCTTGTTATAAATAAGGATCATAATCAATATAATCCGAATATATTTATTTTCTATATGTTCAATGTAGTTATTTGTTTTATTTTTTTAAACTATTTATTTATTCAATTTTTTGTAACTATTAATATTTTTCATTCTCCTTTAACTAATACAATTTTGGTTTGACCGAATAAATTGAATAAAATTTTGATTTCATTCAGTTTTTAATTTATTTGGTTCATATTTTTATAAAATTAGTTCGATTCATAATTTGATAAAACTGAATAAAACTTCAAATACATATATTTATTTCGATTGGAACCGAACTCACTGATTGCACAATCCTACTCATACTAAGTTTATTGTTTGTAAATTTTAAACAAATATTTGCGGAAAAAAAACTAATTCTTCGGAAATAATTTGACGATTAAGTTTGACCAATTTGAGGCACACATTGGACAAGTCTTTCTTGTGCTCGGAAATGTGGGGTGCACTGGTGCCCAAGGATCAGAATCGGCCCATACTTTCATTATGGCAATTTGTTGCCATTGAATCAAGATGGCTCGTTTCACAACGATTTAAGTTTTATCAATAGAAGAATTTTTTTAATGTTTCGTTTATGGGTCTCATCTTTCAATGACTCTATGGCAGCTTTCTGCCATAGACAAATATGACAGTGAATGTGAAGTCTGATGCCTAAATATATCATGTAAAGCCTAAATTTATATAAAGTTATTATAAGTAACAAATCAGTACCAATATAAATACAGGATTAAAATTAATAAAAAATAGACGAAAACAAAAAACAAAAAATAATATAATACAAAAGTCTATAATTATTTTTCCTTTTTGGAAAATAGCCCCTAAAAATAGATAACCTGTTTTTCATTCTTTGCGAAGGCTTAAAAAATACAAAATAAGAGTGTTTACCGAGATGGCCAATCCAAAAGAAAAAAAAAATACATTGAAAATTTAACCTAATAACCTAACACAAGAAGATCATAAAGGTAGAACCAGCAGTAGGGAGGGCAGAGTCGGGTTTTGTCAAAATCCCACAATTAGTTAAATCAAGATCATCGGATTAGATCACCATCCCATGTGGCAGCTACTGTCCGAATCGATGTTGGGTTTTGCGATTTTGCCATCTATTTTTAAAATGAAGTTGGTGGTTTGTGGGCCCCAGATGTTAATGCTGAACTGGTTAAATCGTTATTGGCTCAAGTAGAGAATATTTTTATACTATTAGGATTAGTATAAAAATAATATTTTTTGGGTTAATAATTAACAATAATGTGATGTTTGTGGTACTTACAAAAAATATGATAAGAATGCTATTTTTTCATTTTTCATTTTTAGAATAGTAAAATATTATTTATAGGTAATTTAAAAATAGTAAAAATAATAAATAAAATAATTAATATTTATATTTATTTAACATTATTTTATACTAGTATTAATGAAATTGATTTTTATTACTATTTTCACTACACCACTAAATCACCTTCCTAATGAGTTAGTAGAATATAATTCTTTTCAATAAAACTAAAATTTTATATATATATATATATATATATATATATATATATATATAAAATTGAGATGATATAAAATATATGAACGATTCACATTATTAAATATATAAACATTACAGACACCGATCAATAAATAATAATTAAATCCCTTCTCTTATAGAACAAATGCAAAGGAACACAATGAATTTTGAGCCTTGTGCACAGTTAGATTCAGTCGTCTGACTACAATTTCTCTCTATATATAGCACATTTAATATTTTTATTTGAACTTAAGACGAATATTAAACTCATATCTAAATTTAACCCGGCCCATAAACAACCGTCGATTAGCAGCAACCCTAGCAATCCTTATATAACGCCACCTCAATCGAGGAAAAAAGTAAAAACCCTAGGACTTTTTGTTTCCAATTTGTTAGGCCAGATCCAGAGGTTCCATCTTTTGTGAATTGATACAGAAATGTCAGCGGCGGCGGAGAAGGTGGTGCCCGAGTCGGTTTTGAAGAAGCAAAAGAGAGAGGAGCAATGGGCTCTTGAGAAGAAGGAGGCGTCGGGGAAGAAGCGCAAGGAATTGCGCGAAAAGAAGAAGTTGATTCTTCAGAAAGCTGGCCAGTACGCTCAGGAGTATCAAGCTCAGGTATGAATTCTTTTTGACGCCAGCAAGTATAGATTTACGTTGTTTAGTTTTTTTTTTATTTATTTGAATACTATCAGGATTTCCAGCAATTTAGGTGGAATATTGGTATGGGTTAGGAAATGTGATTGATGTCAAAATGTAGACCTTTACTTGGGTTAGGTTATTTCGTTTTACCCCTTTGAACGTATCCAATGAAAAGGGTTTGATTACCTCATTCATGTACTGATCTATGTACCTAACTTCCAAGTGTCTTATAGTTAATTTAGAATGGTTCCAAGTGACTAATGTTTCTTTGCTGCTGTTGTCAAGTATTTGTGTATAAATTGACTAGAACGTTCTTAGTGCTGATCATTTAGTTGTTGAGGTTATGACTGTGTAACTGAATCTAGTTCTAACAGATATTCTGAGAGCAAATCAGACACTTTGTGGGTTCTATAATCAAACTAAATATAATTTTGAATTTACATGACACTTTGTAATACTGTCAATAATGTGAAAGTACTTCTTCTTTTTATAATAGGAGCAGGAACTGGTTCAGCTCAAGAGGGAGGCGAGATTGAAGGGTGGTTTTTATGTCAGGCCTGAGGCTGCGTTGCTCTTCGTCATCCGTATCAGAGGGTAATGCTCTTTGGAATTCTGATGTTTTCCTTTTTACTATCAAACATTAATTTATTGTAGGTAATTAGAATTGTCTTATCTTTTCTTGTGCAGCATCAACGCGATGCACCCCAAGACCAGGAAGATTTTACATCTTCTCCGGCTTAGGCAGGTATTGCACAGTTTCAAAACATATCCTTGTGGTGCACTTCATGTAATTGATCATTGCTTTCTGGTTCTTGTTGCATGGTGGAAATTCATATTATTGTTGTGCTTGTATGTGAAAATCAGTAGTTATTTGGTCATTTTTTATTAATGTAACCAAATATCAGCATCACCCACAAATAATTGATTTTTTACATTGTGATATTTGTGCAGATCTTCAACGGTGTTTTCTTGAAGGTTAACAAGGCCACCATAAACATGTTGCGACGTGTTGAGCCCTATGTGACCTATGGGTAATTTCAAAGATCATCGATATCATGCTTGTTGAACTTATATTTGCAAGGGAACTCCATTAATAGAATGTATTTTGATTGTTCTTAGATATCCCAACCTTAAGAGTGTTAGGGAGCTGATCTACAAGAGGGGATATGGCAAGATCGACAAGCAGAGGATCCCACTCTCTGACAACTCTATCATTGAGCAGGTACTCTTTTATCTATTTCCCTCCAAAGCTAACTGCAATCTATATTAGTTCATATGAGAACTAATTTATTAGTTTATCGTTTCCCTGAAACGACATTTGTTTTATTTAGAAGATTAGAGAATTTCTAGCATTTGTAAAACACAAGCATATCTGTATTTCTGTTCAGTTTTGTGATTATCAACTTCTTCAGGGGGCTTACAATTATTGTGTATTGAAATCCAGTTGGCTGTCTGAATGAAACCGGTTACTTCACTATAATAATCAATGGAATGAATTAAATTTGAGCAAATGTTTTCTGTGTAGGGTTTAGGCTCTCATGGCATTGATTGCATTGAAGATTTGGTGCATGAGATCATGACTGTTGGTCCTCACTTTAAGGAGGCCAACAACTTCCTCTGGCCCTTCAAGCTTAAGGCCCCACTTGGTGGTCTCAAGAAGAAGAGAAACCACTATGTTGAGGGTGGTGATGCTGGAAATCGTGAAAACTACATCAATGAGTTCATCAGGAGGATGAACTAGGCTTTTTCCAGTTCATATTTTGCGATTTATTTAGTTGAATTTTTTGTTGATAGAATTTTTAGAATGCTAAGTTTTGGAACCAAGGATGTTTGTCATGCTGTGATAGTGCTGAGAGGGTACAGGCTGTTCTGACTACTTGTTTAGTTTTAATTGTTATCAAATATGAGTTTTGCATTTGGTAATACTTGCAAATCTGCATGGTAGTTCTCTTATAATCCTAAATTTAGTCAATAGGTTTTGCGTTTTCCCTTGGATTATACCCTACTTTCTATTTAAATGCAGTACTCGATTCTTGGCTGTGTTGATTCCTTCGTACGTTAACTTCCTGGCTAAATGCAGTAAATTAAAGTTGCATCTGTTATTAAGGAAATCTGCTATTTAATTTTCTGATGTCTTCTACATGTTCTCCTGATCCGTTCCTTCAGCCTTTCTAATGTTGAAATATTTTCAATTGTTGGATGATGTGTTCTGAATCTGTAGCAATGCCATGCAGTACAAAGCACCAGATACCATTTACTTTAGACAGATTACTGTGTTTCTGCTTACCCTCCGAACAAAGTAGTCTCTGTAAGAGTGTTAGAACCTTGCAGAGGCCTGGTACACCTGATGGGGAATTTCTCTAGCTAGTATGTCTGTACCAGCATGCACCCATTAATGTGTTTATCAGTTTATGTGATTGAACATCTTGTAACTCTTTAGTGAAAAACTGCTGAGAGTCGTGATTCAAGGAAAATACAAAGGTACAAGATATAGAATCTGCGGTAAAGAACAAAGAAAGCATGACTAACATGGTAGCAGATATTTTGTAAAGGAAAGTGCTTAATACGTGAGGCTGTTTAAAACTATTGCTTAGGCACATTCAATTCAAGAGCAGGCCTGAAGCAAGTTTCAGAAACTCCGAGATGGTGTAAAACAACCGGAGTTAGTAGAGAGGCGGAGGCCGGTGACCAAAACTCGGACTCTGCAGGAGCGGAATCCAGCAATCAGAGAGAAATATCTGGTTAGAACCAGCTTGGGAGAAAATTGTACAAACAACAGGAGAGATGAGAGAGAAATGATGCACGAGGGTAGCAACCACATAAAACTTGTTGATAAGAAGCGGAAAAGAGAGGAGAGGAGAGCAACATCTTCATCAAATCACTCGTGGAAGGAGAAAGGAAAGCTAACTATTAGTAACTGTGATAATAAGAGGTCATTCAGTCGGTTTGGTCAGGAGCCAATCAGCTCTGACATATCATCAGCCGGGACTCAGCCTCTGCCGAGGAGGGTGGAACATCGCTGAGTGCTTCACTTGTTGATATCAACCATGATAGAATTGATAAGGGTAGTTATGCTTATGGTCATGACCATGAGCATGAAGTTGTCAATGTCAATAGTTGTAATAATATCAAGGAGAAGAGTGTTGAGTTGAATGTGGTTGTTAATGGTTTTGTGGATAACAGTAGCTGCTCATTGGGCGAGAGCCAATCTGATAAGGCTGGCGAGCTGTCAGGTTTGGTCTCTCTACTATTTTTTTTCTTATGAAATAGGAATTTGGTGTATTTTTCACTAAGCAATTTTATCCAATTTAAACTGGGTTTAAACCAATTTACCATAATTTGGCAACTAATGCCAATTAATCTTAAAGCTATCACCACAGACAAAAAAAAGATGGTTAAACTTTTTGATGTTAGTCATGTGTTTTACTTTTGCTTATGTTTACTTGTTATTGATTGAGGAATTAAGTGGGAATAAGGCATTGATTATTTCCTGGACCTAAAACAACTTTAATGTGATCTTGCTGCTTATTTCAGCAAGGGAGTCTCCCTCGAGGCCAGTGGATACACCAGTTGTAGATGAGAATAGGCGTGGTCCTGATGAGATAAAAAAGCCTGTTGATATGAATAGACGCAAAACCATTGATCTTCAACATATTTGATACATTTATCTTCAAACCATTGATTATTCTGAAAAACCTTTTAACCTGTGTAGTAGATTCTGTCTAGTTAACAATTTAAATTTGGCATAAGCAGGTTTTTTCTGTACTTGCTTATTCTGTCAATTTGTTGTTTGCTTTTATTAGCTTGGGCTGGAAACTGAACTTTTCTATGCAAGGAGTTTGGCCCGCTTTGCAGCATTTCTAGTAGGATCGGAAAGTCTTTACCTGCTGGCACCAAATTTGGTCGTGGCTGGATCGGTGAATTTGAGCCTCAGTCACCTCCCATTATCTTTGTAGCTAATCGGTTCGAACAGCCTCGATCATCTCGATCCATTAATAATGCCTCTGCAGGTGCACATTTGGGTACACCTAGCACCCCAGGAGCTACTGATCGGAATAATGGGCTCTTTGGTGCTGCTACATTTGAGCCTGTAGGCAATAACAATAACATCAGAGAGACGCAACAAAAAGGTAACAAAGTTGGCCCGTCAACTGTTGGGAATTCTCAAGTTAGGAGGAGTCGTTCTGCTTCAAACCAGTGAGATACCCCAGCCATTCTTCAAGGCACCGGAAGTGAGCACTCCAAGGCAAATTAGTAGTGCTAGTATGGTGCAGAATCGTAATTCTGTGCAAGCTAATTCAATGGGATTCATCACAAAGCACCAACTGACAAACCAGTCAGTGGCTGATGCATCAAATGCTAGTAATAGCAACAACATTCAAAGGTCAAATGTGTCAGTTGGTGCTCTGACAAACCAACCTGGAAACATGAATAGAGGTGTGAGCTCTGCTAAAGGCTTTTGCCCTCCAGTACAATATGTGAAGAAAGAAGTTGAGAGCCCCAAGGCTGTTGGTCCTGTTATTTCTGAGCAAAATTCCTGGATCTCCTTTGGTGGTCCTCCATATGAGATGAAACCTTCTGTGAATACTGTACCAGCATCGGCTCTAGGATCCATATCAGCCTTTCTAGGTACTCATGTCAGACCAGCGTCTAACAATGTTTCACATAATGCTCCTCTATGGAGGGTGGTTAATACAAGCCCAAGTGGTGGCAGCATACTTAGCAATGCCACTCAGGCTCCTCAAGGGCAAAATTGCAATAGCAACCATGGTTTGGTAATGTTCCTGTGCAAAGTGATTTGACAAGGTTCCAAAGTCAGCTGCCATGGCAAGGTTTAATGCCGCATAATCAACATATGCAAATAAAAGAACCACAAATACTTCGTCCGGATCACAATATCATAGTTCAGTTCGCTAGGTTTACCGCCAGGTCAGTCATCAGGTATTAGTTTGGAGGCCCAGCAGCCAGATTTAGCCTTGCAACTTTAGCTTTCAGGATTCTTTCAACTTTCAGGTTTTGAAGTGGAAAGAGGCATACATGGTAAAATTATAATTTGAGGGTAAAATTGGTGCTGGTGAATATTTGTAAATTGGTTAGAGCTTTCTTTCTTAATTATTTTGTAGTTGCAGGGAAATCTAATAGGGATGGTGCTGGACTAATGGCTTGCATTCATGGTGCAATTTTTTTTTTTTTTTGGTGGCGGAGTAGGGTTTACCTTTTTTCTTTTTCCAACTTCCATGGTCTTCCTAGAAGTATTGTATTTTCTGTGGTACTTCAAAAAATAATAGGGATGGTGCTGGACTGATGGCTTACTATAAAAATAATATTTTTTGAGTAAATAATTAAGAATAATATGAGGTTTGTGGTACTTCAAAAAATATGATAAGAATGTTACTTTTTCATTTTCAAAATAGTAAAATATTATTTGATAAGTAATTTGAAAATAGTAAAAGTAATAAATAAAATAATTAATATTTATATTTATTTAACATTATTTATATTATTTGATAAGTATTGTATTTCTGTGCTGTCTTATTCTTGTACTTGTATTGTAAATGACTAAATAGATTAGACTATAATTAAGCTCTTGCCTTGGTGTATTGTTGGTGCGCAAAATCTCAGGCGGAAGCGCTCTTTACAACATGAGGGTGATATATTTTAGCCGGTAACTTAGATCTGATATTAAAGTGCTCGAATTTTAAAATTAAAGTGCTCGAATTTTCAAAGCAGTGTCCTATTATTCTTCAATTTTAAGGTGCAACAATAACAGACAAACATCAACTATGTTGCTTAGTTGAAAAAAAATCTTAATGAGCTAAAAGACCAAATACATTGTTTTTCCTATAAGTTGGAGAATATATCAATTTGAAACAACTGCAATTTATGATTTTTGTTTGACTATTAAATGTAATTAAATTATATAAAATATGAAACATCATCAATCTATAAATTGAAGAATATATTTCTATTTTTTTTATAATTTACAGCGATTATAATTTAATGGTTTTGATTGACTATCAAATGATAACTAAATTACTTGAAATTTGAAATATATCAATCTCTAAGTTAAGTAATATTTATATAATTTTTTTCATATCTAAGATCCTTTCCGAATTTTTTTAGAGCGATCCCAATATAATTCATTGACCATTGTAGATCAGGTGCTCCCTGACACTCTTCAGATTGGGATACCTAAGAACAATAAAAATATATTCTAATAATAAGCTCCCTTGCAATGATAAGTCACAAAAGGCTCAACACGTTGCAGCATGTTTATGGTGGCTTTGAAGACTTTTTGGAAAACACTTTTTTTTTTAGATCTGCATAAATATCAAAATGCAACGAATCAATCATTTATGGGTGATACTGATATTTGGTTACATTCATAACAAATTACCAAATAACTACTGATTTTCACATACAAGCACAATAATATTATGAACTTTCACCATTTAAAAAGAATCAGACATCAATGATCAATTACATCAAGTGCATCAAAAAAAATTGTTTTGAAACTATGCAATACCTGTCTGAGACGGAGAAGCTGTAAGATCTTCCTAGTCTTAGGTTGCATGGCATTGATACTGCACAAAAAAAAAAAAGATAAGACAATTCTAATTACCTACAATAAATTAATGTTTGATAGAAAAAAAAAAAGAGAAAACCATCAGAATTCCAAAGAGCATACCATCTGATTCGGATGATTAAAGAAAACTTAGCCTTGAGCTAAACCAACTCCTTCCCGTATTATTAAAAAAAATGTGATTTCACATTATTGACAGTATTACAATGTGTACATTTAAATTCAAAATGATATTTAGTTTGATTATAAAACCCACAAAGTCTCTGATTTGCTTTCAGAATATCTGTGAGAACTAGATTTAGTTACATCGTCATAACCACAACAACTAAATGAACAGAACTAAGAACATTCTAGACAATTTATACACTACTCATTACAATAACAGCAAAGAATTATAAGTCATTTGGAACCATTATAAATTAATGGGCTATTTAAAACTCAAATTTATGTTTGATCAACCATTTTTCAGAACAGTGATGTTATTCTGAGGTTAGCATTGTTCTTCATCAAACCAAACTCACTCACTAATTTATATGTGGTTAATTTTCTTACAATATAGATTATATTGTTATTGTATTGATGTCAACGCACTTACCGGCCGTGTTATCCGAGTCATAAAACCATCACCTTAACATATAATATAACATTAAATTAACTTAAAAACATATTTCTCACCTAATATCTTAAAATTTATTCGTTGGACCCAATGCACTATAGAAAATGCACACTTCCTGCTTTTTTTTGATTTCCTCCAATAACTCAAAGATACTAAAGTTGTGAATTTATCTACAGTTATCAATGGACTACCCAATTGTATAAAAGTCATTGTTTGATTTTTCTGTTTATCCATATTCATGACTTTTATATCTTGAAAGTCATGCCATCTGAATACTCCAACTACCGCAATAAACACCAAAATGAAGCCCGTATGAATTCAGGTTTTAAAATAATGATCATGCTATTGTGCTATAGTGGAAGCTATCATATATTTTATTTTCTCTAATTTAATAATTGCAATTTATATTTTTATTAATTTTCATATAAATTAGAGTTTCATAAAATAACTAAGTATAAATAAATTAATTAAGGAGTTTTAAACTTATAATTAATCAATACAAATAGGAAGTTGATATTTAAAATTTTACGATATAATTTTTCCGTTCAAAATAATATAAATCATATCATTTTCTATATTAAAATGATCAGAGTACTATAACTACATTAGTTTGTGACTCTCAAGTTGTACAAAAGAAATCTTGAATAAAAAATAATAAATTAGGACAATTAATATGCTATTTTGTTGTTGCCCATAACTTGAGCTTTTGTGGTTGGAAAACAACACAACATTTGGAACCTTGATTATTATTTATAAATTTAATTTTGATTATATTTTAACATAAATTAACATTATCATCTTAACACATCAAAATTAACTGATAAATTTTAACTTATATGTTCATAATTTTATATATTTTCTGCGCTAAATAAAAAATACAGCAATTTTTGCATATTTTTTTGTTAGAACGCACTTATAGTGTGTTTTAGGTGCTTGTTCATGTTTATAAAAAAAAATTAATCTCAGATAAATTCAATGTAATGCTCGGAAAATTCATGTTTCAAAAAAATGTTTTAAAATGTGAATTTTCACGTAATAGTCTATTGACTCTATTTGTTAAATTTAATTATTCTTTACTCATCAATGTTTTAATCAGAACTGTATGGGGAGTGTTTTTGCTGTGTGACGGTTCTGAGTTGTTACGACTCTGGGTTCTACCCTTATGATCTTCTCGTGTTAGGTTAGTTTATGTATTAGGTTAGATTTTCGTTGTAATTTTCTTTTTCTTTTGGATTAGCCATCTCCGCTAAGCACTCTTATTTTGTATCTTTTAAGCAAAAATGAAAAGCAGGTAACCATTTTTAGGGGCTATTTTTCAAAAAAAGAAAATAATTATAGACTTTTTGTATTACATATTATTTTTGGTTTATTTTCCATTAAAATTTTCTAATTTTAATCTTGTATTGAGATTGGTACTGATTTAAATTACTAGCTTTATATAGTTGAGGTTTTACCTGATATATTAAGGCATCAGACATTTCCCAGATTGGTCAAATTTAATCCGTCAAATTATTTCGGAAGAATTAGTTTTTCCCTGAAATATTTTTGTTTTGTAATTACAAACCTCAATCAAAGTACGAGTATCTTTTATCATTTGGAAGTACATAATGAATGATTTTTCAGAAATAAATAAAATTTTAGAAAAAATGACCTGTTTTGTTTTTTTCGAAAAAAAAACAGAAAATGGAAAAATGAACATGATACCGAACAATTAACTATAAATTGTGGATTCTTAATATGAGAAGTATCGATGGATGTTCCTTATTATTGTATGATACAGAGATATATGGTGTGTATATCATATTCAAAATAACTGTGTAGTTTGATGATTTTATATATTAAAATGAGACTATAATTGATACAAAATTTAAATAAACTAATAGAAAAAAAAATACTGATTTAACGCTTTTGCATTTTACCATTTTGATTCGTTGTATTTCAGATTCTAATTCTAAGTTCTTCGTCGGTTAATTTGGAAAGAAATGCTCGATATATTATTACTTTGTTAAAATATTTAGACATTATTATTATTTTCGATTTTCGAATGTTGAATTCGTCACTACGGTGAAGGCGACAGCCCATTTACAGCAGACAATCCATCACCTTTTTTTTGCAATATTTTGAACTTGGACAGTTTCTGTTTATGTTGTACAGGCCACAACAAGCCTTTTCATCTTATTAGTATAGTGCTCACACGTTACAGTGGGATGATAATATTATAAAATAACAACAACAACAATAAAACTTTTAATTCTAAATAATTTGGAGTAGGTTAGAAATGAAAACCAATCTGAAAATTAGCATGATGATAATATTGTAAAAATGATAAATATTTTTAAAATAAAATTATGTGACATACAATGCATTGCATAAAATGAGCAAAATATATCCGGAACACAGCTTCTAAGGTAGTGACATCTTCTCCAACTAGTCTTGTATTCCTGAGCAAAATATATCATGAGCATAACTTCTCAGGTAGAAGATACAGATGCATCTAGAATAGAAGACTGACCTTTTCAACTTAAAATTAGTCTCTTCAAATGAAAATTATCATATTTAATGTCTCATATATTCTAGTATAGTGTCCAGCCGTGGGAATGATAATCAACTAATTAAGTCATCTAGATGGGAGTTTAGTCATGGTAAAGATAAGACAACTAAGGTCCTATAAGAATGCAACAACAAATGCAAGCTATTTACTGTAACTGATATAAATACCGGAATTGGTTCTTGCACTGGCAGCCGAACTGGTTTCATAATAAAAATTGCTTATCATTTGGTGCTGGCATCCGACTTATTCATTCTAGTGATAAATATGTGTGATAAATAGTAATAAGCAATCAATTACGATGGACTAAGTTGAAAGATAATATAGTGAGTTGAAAGAAAGAAATAGAACTAACATTTGCAACTAAAATGGACTAAGTTGTGTGTATACAATGTTAGTCTGAGAGCCTTGAATACCAGCTGAGATCTGCTTGGAGACATCTACAGCCGAAGACTGGGTAGGTAGGTGCCAACTTATTGACAGATGGTGTGCTCCCATCGTGATTTGTGCCTAACATTATGAACAATCAACATAATAAATAAGACTAATAAAATAAAATAAAAAAGCTCACCAGGCGCAAAGAAACACTTCTATGCATGAATGCCTCTGCATTTGGTAATTGCCTGTCCTCTTCCCTAAATTTCTGGTATAGTAACAATTCAAAATAAATATATTTACAAATAAAGAACTCAAAAAGGACATCAATAGAAAATTAATAGAATATTAAAAAATAAGAGATAAGAAATTAATATCTCTAATATATACCCAGACTCCTAAAGCCTTTTTCAGCACAATCGACAAATGAATATAATTTGTGAATACATGTGAAGAACTAACAAAAGCTTGATACTAATATCTTGATTGATGTGGAACCGTGATTGTCTTATCTCAAGCAAATGAAAATTTTTAATTTTGAAATTGAACACTCTAAATTAATTGAGACTGAATTTTTTTCAAATTTGGAAAACATAAACCTCTTCTAGCTTTTGCAAAGCGCACTATGAACCCCTGCCAGCAATTGCTACACCTTTCAGTCCGCTGCCATTGCATGTCTAGACCCTAAAGCTACTGTTGGCCCATGTTGAAATTGAAATCTAATCTAAAAGTTTTATAATGCATGACAAAGTGGAAGTGTTAACCTCTATAAATTTTTCGAAAATCAAGATCTTGTATACCAAGTAATTAATGAAAATATGAATCTCCAACGAAAAAAATTGGTAGAAACCTTTCATCAAACAATGTCAAATATTCTTCAAGCAGTGACTTCAATAAACTGTTGAAATTAACTGGTACATCCCAGTGTCAGAGAGCATGATAGCCCCAGAGTTGGACAGAAGGAGAGAATAGAATTCTTGCAACACACTTGCATCGACTACTGCATCACTCTTGAGATAACTGACCAAGACTCGAAGAGGTTTGAGCAGCAAGGTGATTTGATAAAACTAATACTGTTATGATTTCAATTGAGCTTAGTTAGTCATACAGCTCACTTCCCCTTCAATTCATGAATCGCACAAAACTAATCACAGAGATTTGTACTTGTATGTAACAAATAAAAATAGCTCCTAATTCACTTGCTAAAAGAAAAAGCAAAAGAGACAGAACTAAAACATAGCATTAACAGTAGCACTGAAGCTCTCCTACCATATCTAATAACTGACATCACCAATATTATTCTTTAAATCACTGAAAATAAAAATTAGGAGATCAATAAGTAGGGAAAATAATTAGTACTATGAACTGTCAAAAAGTTAATAGCAAGAAAATATGCAGCATCGGTGTTGCTTAAACAAGCATTTCAACCATGAATTTAACTACAAATAATATAGTAAGATGAGATTAAAAGCACTCCACAAAATCAAGCGCAGTTCATGCCACTTATTTTCTGCATGAATTAAAAAAAAAAGATCTTTGCACGCAACAAACACACGCAACATAATTGACCTATAATATTAAGATTTGAAAAATTAGATTCGGTAGAAAATTGATCTTATGTTGACTTTCCTAACTTAACTTTTTTTGCCTCTTGAACATCGGGACCTAGTATTTCCAATCAGAAACATGAATCTTCTAATTTTACGAGACCTTTCAGTTAACAACAAGTTGTTTGTCGGTTGTCAGTCTTCAACTTCCAATGAAAAGTATCATATTTTCTTTATCCTAATATAGATAAAAAAAAATTCAAATAACATATAACAAAATATTTCTCTAACTTCAGAACTCAATTTTGGAATACCAATAGTTTCTGTTTGAAAATGACATTATAAGTGCTGTGTGAAAAAATACAAGAGGAAGAACAATAACTATGGAGTTGATATTGCAAGTTGAGTTTTAGAAATTGACCTCAAGCAAGAGCTTGTTCATGGAAGCACCGTTAGAGTATATAAAATCAGCATCCGTGAGAGGTAACTCACACACGTAGCAATTTCAACATATGATTCATACCTATGTATGCTTACCTGCTTTTCCCATAATTAAATAAAGTAAATACATAAAAATGAGAAGGTAGGAGTTAAATGTGAGAAAAGTGCTTACCACTGCAAGGAAGATCCAATTAGAATCAAAAGTGAGAGAAGTGATTACCACTGAAAGGAAGATCCATCTCAGAATGCCGATGTGCAGTGACCACGAGAGTGAGAACTCCATGAACTGAGGGTTGATTTGCAGTCGCTGCGAGACTGCTCAGAGCAAGTGTGGTTTGGCTTCCGACTTTTGCGTGAATGGCGGAGAAGAACTCTAGGTTGTAGGGTTTTGGAATATATAGACGGGAAGCGGCGTGAACGACGATGATTGAGAGGGCAGTGACACTGGACGATGACGATTGAAAGGCCGGCATGGATGGCGATTATTGAGAGGCTGACGTGGACGGTGATGATTGAGAGGCCGGCGTGGACGACGATGATTGAGAGGCCGGCGTGGACGGCGAAGATGGGAAGAAGAGAGTGAGGGTTGGAAGAGAGGCGAAGAGGGCAGAATTAGAGTAGGGTTTGAGAAAAATGGGCAGGGAAGGAAGGTGATAGGCAATCACGATTTTCAAATACGCGTGAATCTTTTTTCTGAGAATGGACGATGCATGAAAAAAAAAAGGCTGACTGCATCAGAGAGTGGGAAAGAAGCGTCACAGCCATCAGTATAAATAATTTATTTTAATCAATTGTTGTGATTAAAGATTTATATTAATCAACGGTTTAAGTCTTGACAGATGAATGTTTGAAACAGTTTTTTTTCACAGATAAACGTTTCATACATTTTTTCAATCTATATAAAAGTAAGGATAAGGATTGTTGACAAAAGATCAGTACTGTTGTAGCTCCCGCTCACGCCCAAACTCATTACAAGCAAATTCCCAATATAATCTGAATATCTTTATTTTTTATATAGTTATTTTTTTATTTTTAAATTATTTATTTATTCTAATATTTTTTTTATAACTGTGAATATTTTTCATTCTCCTTTAACTAATAAAATTTTTATTTGACTGAATAAATTGAATACAATTTTGATTTTATTCAATTTTTAATTTATTTGATTGATATTTTTATAAAATTGGTTCAATTCATAATTTGATAAAACTGAATAAAACTTAAGATATATATATTTATTTCCGTTTAAACCAAACTGATCGATTGCACACCCCTACTCATACTCATACTAAGTTTTGAGGTTTTGAAACAAATATTTGCGGGAAAAAACAAATTCTTCGGAAATAATTTGACGATTAAGTTTGACCAATTTGAGGCACACATTGGACAAGAGTTTGTCGTCCTCGGAAATGTGTGGTGCACTAGTGCCTAAATATATCATGTAAAACCTAAATTTATACAAAGTTACTATAATTAACTTAAGACGAATATTAAACTCATATCTAAATTTAACCCGGCCCATAAACAACCGTCGATTAGCAGCAACCCTAGCAATCCTTATATAACGCCACCTCAATCGAGGTAAAAAGTAAAAACCCTAGGACTTTTTGTTTCCAATTTGTTAGGCCATATCCAGAGGTTCCATCTTTTGTGAATTGATACAGAAATGTCGGTGGCGGCGGAGAAGGTGGTGCCCGAGTCGGTTTTGAAGAAGCAAAAGAGAGAGGAGCAATGGGCTCTTGAGAAGAAGGAAGCGTCGGGGAAGCAGCGCAAGGAATTGCGCGAAAAGAAGAAGTTGATTCTTCAGAAAGCTGGCCAGTACGCTCAGGAGTATCAATCTCAGGTATGAATTCTTTTTGACGCCAGCAAGTATAGATTTAAGTTGTTTAGTTTTTTTTTATCATTTATTTGAATACTATCAGGATTTCCAGCAATTTAGGTGGAATATTGGTATGGGTTAGGAAATGTGATTGATGTCAAAATGTAGACCTTTACTTGGGTTAGGTTATTTCGTTTTACCCCTTTGTACGTATCCAATGAAAAGGGTTTGATTACCTCATTCATGTACTGATCTATGTACCTAACTTCCAAGTGTCTTATAGTTAATTTAGAATGGTTCCAAGTGACTAATGTTTCTTTGCTGCTGTTGTCAAGTATTTGTGTATAAATTGACTAGAACGTTCTTAGTGCTGATCATTTAGTTGTTGAGGTTATGACTGTGTAACTGAATCTAGTTCTAACAGATATTCTGAGAGCAAATCAGACACTTTGTGGGTTCTATAATCAAACTAAATATAATTTTGAATTTACATGACACTTTGTAATACTGTCAATAATGTGAAAGTACTTTTTTTTTTTTTATAATAGGAGCAGGAACTGGTTCAGCTCAAGAGGGAGGCGAGATTGAAGGGTGGTTTTTATGTCAGGCCTGAGGCTGCGTTGCTCTTCGTCATCCGTATCAGAGGGTAATGCTCTTTGGAATTCTGATGTTTTCCTTTTTACTATCAAACATTAATTTATTGTAGGTAATTAGAATTGTCTTATCTTTTCTTGTGCAGCATCAACGCGATGCACCCCAAGACCAGGAAGATTTTACATCTTCTCCGGCTTAGGCAGGTATTGCACAGTTTCAAAACATATCCTTGTGGTGCACTTCATGTAATTGATCATTGCTTTCTGGTTCTTGTTGCATGGTGGAAATTCATATTATTGTTGTGCTTGTATGTGAAAATCAGTAGTTATTTGGTCATTTTTTATTAATGTAACCAAATATCAGCATCACCCACAAATAATTGATTTTTTACATTGTGATATTTGTGCAGATCTTCAACGGTGTTTTCTTGAAGGTTAACAAGGCCACCATAAACATGTTGCGACGTGTTGAGCCATATGTGACCTATGGGTAATTTCAAAGATCATCGATATCATGCTTGTTGAACTTATATTTGCAAGGGAACTCCATTAATAGAATGTATTTTGATTGTTCTTAGATATCCCAACCTTAAGAGTGTTAGGGAGCTGATCTACAAGAGGGGATATGGCAAGATCGACAAGCAGAGGATCCCACTCTCTGACAACTCTATCATTGAGCAGGTACTCTTTTATCTATTTCCCTCCAAAGCTAACTGCAATCTATATTAGTTCATATGAGAACTAATTTATTAGTTTATCGTTTCCCTGAAACGACATTTGTTTTATTTAGAAGATTAGAGAATTTCTAGCATTTGTAAAACACAAGCATATCTGTATTTCTGTTCAGTTTTGTGATTATCAACTTCTTCAGGGGGCTTACAATTATTGTGTATTGAAATCTAGTTGGCTGTCTGAATGAAAACCGGTTACTTCACTATAATAATCAATGGAATGAATTAAATTTGAGCAAATGTTTTCTGTGTAGGGTTTAGGCTCTCATGGCATTGATTGCATTGAAGATTTGGTGCATGAGATCATGACTGTTGGTCCTCACTTTAAGGAGGCCAACAACTTCCTCTGGCCCTTCAAGCTTAAGGCCCCACTTGGTGGTCTCAAGAAGAAGAGAAACCACTATGTTGAGGGTGGTGATGCTGGAAATCGTGAAAACTACATCAATGAGTTCATCAGGAGGATGAACTAGGCTTTTTCCAGTTCATATTTTGCGATTTATTTAGTTGAATTTTTTGTCGATAGAATTTTTGGAATGCTAAGTTTTGGAACCAAGGATGTTTGTCATGCTGTGATAGTGCTGAGAGTGTACAAGCTGTTCTGACTACTTGTTTAGTTTTAATTGTTATCAAATATGAGTTTTGCATTTGGTAATACTTGCAAATCTGCATGGTAGTTCTCTTATAATCCTAAATTTAGTCAATAGGTTTTGCGTTTTCCCTTGGATTATGCCCTACTTTCTATTTCAATGCAGTACTCGATTCTTGGCTGTGTTGATTCCTTCGTACGTTAGCTTCCTGGCTAAATGCAGTAAATTAAAGTTGCATCGGTTATTAAGGAAATCTGCTATTTAAATTATACTTGTTGCTTTATGCTAACCTTATATCGGGCCCTTCTGATGTCTTCTACATGTTCTCCTGATCCGTTCCTTCAGCCTTTCTAATGTTGAAATATTTACAATTGCTGGATGATGTGTTCTGAATCTGTAGCAATGCCATGCAGTACAAAGCACCAGATACCATTTACTTTAGACAGATTACTGTGTTTCTGCTGACCCTCCGAACAAAGTAGTCTCTGTAAGAGTGTTAAACTTGCAGAGACCTGGTACACCTGATGGGAAATTTCTCTAGTTAGTGTGTCTGTACTAGCATGCAGCCATTAATGTGTTTATCAGTTTAGGTGATTGAACATCTTGTTAACTCTTTAGTGAAAAACTGCTGAGAGTCGTGATTCAAGGAAAACACAAAGGTACAAGATATAGAATCTGCGGTAAAGAACAAAGAAAGCATGACTAACATGGTAGCAAATATGATGTAAAGGAAAGTGCTTAACACTTGAGGCAGTTTAAAACTATTGCTTAGGCACATTCAATTCAAGAGCTGGCCCGAAGCAAGTTTCAGTCTCTGCAGGAGACCAAAACTCAGTCTCTGCAGGAGCGGGATTCCATGATCAGAGAGAAATATCAGGTTAGAACCAGCTTGAGAGAAAAAACATACAAACAACACAAGATGAGGGAGAAATGATGCACAAAGGGAGCAGCCACATAAAATTTGTTGATAAGAAGCGCAAAAGAGAGGAGAGGAAGGCAACATCTTCATCAAACCACTTGTGGGAGCGTGAAAGTACAGCCAACTATTAGTCACTGTGATAATAAGTGGTCATTTAGTCATTGGTCAGGAGCCAATCTGCTGGGACTTTTGCCTTTGCCGAGGAGGTTGGAACATCGCTGAGTGCCTCACGTGTTGATATCGACCATGATAGAATTGATAAGGTTAGTCATGCTTATGCGCAGAACTAAAATTTTAGTATAGAGCACCATGAACATGAAGATGTCAATGCCAATAATAGTAAAAATATCAAGGAGTGTTGAGATGAATGTGGTTGTTAATGGCTTTGTGGATAACAATAGCTGCTCATTGAGTGAGGGCCAATGTCTATTGGCACTATGATGCTCCAATTTAGAATAATTTGGCAACTAATACCAATCAACCTTAAAGCTATCAGTACAGAAAAAAAAAGACTAAATTGATTAGACTAGAATTAAGCTCTGTCGCCTAGTGTATTGCTGGTGCGCAAAACTGCAGACTGAAGCTCTCTCTTTACATCATGAGGGTGATATAATCTTTATCCTTCAAATGGCATTAATTTTTTTCTGTGAACCATTGTTGTGAATCATCAGGTTGTCAGTGTGTAACTATAAATCAATAAGCGACCATGTTTCTTGCGTTATTGAGAAACTAATGAACCTCATGGCTTATTTACTGTAATAAATGAAGCCATATTGTCTGATCCTTAAAAAGGTTAGGTTTGCATCTTTTCCCCTGAGATATAACATAATTCGACTGTTGGGAATTTGCTTATAACAGATTGAGTATTGACCTTTTCTCAACAAAAGGTGAAAAGGCTTGCTGTGGCCTGTGCAACATAACAGAAACTGTCATGCAGCCTTCACCGTAGTGACGAATTCAACATTCGAAAATAGAAAATAATAATAATGTTTAAATTTTTTAACCCAGGTAATAATATATCGAACATTTCTTTCCAAATTAACAGACGAAGAATTTAGAATTAGAATAAAATACAACGAAACAAATGGTAAAATGCAAAAGCATTAAATCATTATTTTTTTCTATTGGTTTATTTAAATTTTATATCAATTGTAGTCTCATTTTAACATAAAAACCATCAAACTACACAATTATTTTGAATATTATATACACGCCATATATCTTTGTATCATACAATAATAAGGAACGTCCTTCGGTACTTCTCATATTAAGAATCCACAATTTATAGTTAATAGTTCGGTATCATGTTCATTTTTCCATTTTCTGTTTTTTTTTTCAAAAATCAAAACAGGTTATTTTTTTCTAAAATTTTATTTTATTTCTGAAAAATCGATCACTATGTACTTCCAAATGACAAATGATACCCATACTTAGATGAGGTTTGTAACTTTCAAACAAACATTTACAGGGAAAAAAAATAATTTGTCGATTAAATTTGACCAATCTGGGAAATGTCTGGTGCCTTAATATATCAGGTAAAACCTCAATTATATAAAGCTATTATCCGTACCAATCCAAATACAAGATTAAAATTAAAAAATATTAAAGGAAAACGAAAAATCCAAATATAGTATAATACAAACAGTCTATAATTATTTTTCTTTTTTGAAAAATAGCCCCTAAAAAAAAGTTACCTGCTTTTCATTCTTGCTTAAAAGATCACAAGGGTAGAACCTACAGTCGTAACAACTCAGAACCGTCATAGCAAAAACACTCCTCATACAGTTCTGATAAAAAACATTGATGAGTAAAGAAGAACTAGAATTTAACAAATCGTGTCAATAGACTATTTCGTGAAAATTCACATTTGAAAACATTTTTTTGAGATGAATTTTCCGAGCGTTACATTGAATTTATCTGAGCTTAATTTTTTTTATAAACATGAACAAGCACCTTAAACACACTATAAGTGCGTTCTAACAAAATTTTATGCAAAAATTGCTGTATTTTTTTTTATTTAGCACAGACAAATATATAAAATTATGAACATATAAGTTAAAACATAACAAGGTTGTAAATATTGCGTTGTTTTTCAACCTCAAAAGCTAATGTTATGGGCAACAACAAAATAGTATATTATTTGTCATAATTTATTATTTTTATTCAAAATTAATTTTGTACAATTTGAGAGTCACAAACTAATGTAGTTATAGTGCTGTGGTCATTTTAATAAAGAAAATTATATGATTTATGATTATTTTGAATAGAAAAATTATACCGTAATATTTTAAATATGAACTTCGAGTTTGTACTAATTAATTATAAGTTTCTAACTCTTTAATCAATTTATTGATACTTAATTACTCTATAAACTCTATTTTATATGAAAATTAATAAAATATAAATTATAATTTTTAAATTAGAGAAAACATGATGTATGATAGCTTCCACTATAGAACAATAGCATGATCATTACTATTTACAATCTTACAATCTTGATCATAATTGAAAATTAAAAAAATAGCAATTAGCATATAAATATACCATTGATCAAAAAGTAGGTTGGTTTCAATAATATAGAATTTATCGTTCAGAAACAATTAAATTGATTTCATATTTACACTCACCGATAATCTTAAAACTTTAATTCATAAGGGCTTCATTTAGGTGTTTCTTGCGGTAGTTGGAGTATTCAGATAGCATGACTTTCAAGATATAAAAGTCATGAATATGGATAAAACAGAAAAATCAAACAATGACTTTTATACAATTGGGTAGTGCATTGATAACTGTAGATAAATTCTCAATTTATTGTTACATATGTATTGATTAACTTTTAGTATCTTTGAATTATTGGAGGAAACCAAAAAAAATAATAGAAAAGCAACAGGAATGGTGCATTCCCTATAGTGCATTGGGTCTAACGAAGAAACTTCAAGATATTAGGTCAGAAATATGCTTTTCAGTTAATTTTATTTTATATGATATTTCATCGATATGGTTTTATGACTCGGATAACATGGCCAGTAAGTACGTGCACATCAATACAATAATAATATTATAAGACAACTAATCACGCAGAAATTAATAGATGTGTTTGATTTGATGCAGAACAACGATTAACCTCATAATGGCATCACTATTTTGAAAAATGGTTGATTCAAACATAAATTAAAGTTTTAAAATAGTTAAAATAGCTCTAGGATAGTACTAATCTACTAAATTATCAAAAAATATTTCAGTTGTAGTCCATTTCTCTTCGCTGAATTATTAAAATTATTTTTTATTCAACCTACTAACTCTCACTCTCTCTCTCCAAATTAATAATAAATAATATATAGTAATAAAATAAATAATAAATAATAAAAAATAACACTAATAAATAAAATTTAATCATTGGTATAAAAATATTTTATTTATTCTTTCCATCACTATTTTTAAGTTGTCATCCAAAAATATTTTACTAATTCGAACGATAAAAAATTAACTCTATTCTTATATTTTATATTTTCTGAAATACCACTAAACTCACACTATTCTCAACCACTAAGTCAAAAAATATTATTTTCACATTAATTTTTTCATCATCCAAACACATCTAATAGAAGGACTCCACTATTCATATAATAATTTTGTTATTTTCAAAAGTAATACTGGTGAATAAGAGGTATTTCATTATTATTTTTCTTTGCAAAAATATTTCAGGCAGCCTTCAAACTTCCTGGTCACTACTTGCTTAGTCCCCATTTTCACATTAAACTGACGACTATGATTTCAGACAGCACCATAAAATCTACGCCACAAAAGATCAGAATAAACTGAAAAGAGCGTAATGGATCGGATCAAATAAGAATGAAACCAATTGATAATGACAACAGACAAGACACGTTCTTTCAACAAACAGTGTGCCCGCTCTCTCCTTGACATAATGTACGAGAAGTGCGTACAGTTGTGATAAACCAGGCTTGCGATTATCATACTTCAATGATTTGACATGAATCTTTAGCTCTTGTCTGTTTCTTCGCCCGTTATAACTCTCAGGTAATGTGATCATTCATCAAGTTCACATGAACGGACACGGAATACATATTTATGTCGTGCATATTTATGTCATACTAATTTTCATTGGAGGGGATTATTGATTATTGTGTTTAGATAAATTTACAATATATATAGATATATTCAATTGAAGATAAATACATTCATGAGAGACATTTTCATATTTGTGAAGTGAGGTTAATGGATAAAATGTTAACAATTAATGTTTTAGTAAATATTAAATAAACTGAAAAAATATTAGTAATAATGGAATTAAAATAAGGGAAGTAGAAATTTGATATATTTTTTTGGAAAGACTCGTTAAATATATTATTTAAAAACTCTCTTCAAAACTAGAATTATGTAAGGGGATGAAATTAGAAATAAGAGGAATTAGAATCATGGCAACACTTTTATTATAACAATAATCACATTTTATGATTTAAAATTATATTCTTTTTAACAAAAATATCTCCTTATTTTCGCGGTCACATCACAACAACACTTTTTATTATATAAATAATTACACTTTATGATATAAAATCACAAAAGTGACCCACTGTTCTTGTTTAATATTACAAAAAAAAAATAACATATGTATTAAATATCAAGATGTTAAAAAATCAATGGTTGGTTTAAGTAAATTTTTTCCATTGAGTGTTTTGTTTTTTGATATAATATCAAATGATCTCGATATTTTAGAATTCTTCGTAGATAAATAATTAATGTGATCTTAAACAAGATCGATGATTCAAAATTTGATTTTTAAGATTTGAAATTAAATTACTGATGCCGCATAAAACTGTGTTATGGTGCATCATGGGAAAAACATGTCATTTAATCATTTTTTCATTTTTTTTAATCACATTTAGCGTAAGTCACTGTTTTCAACATGTTGGAGAAAATATTTTGTTCCGAGACAACATATTTTTTTAGTCTAGAGTGAAAAAAAAAAAAAAAAAAAAAAACTTGTAAAGATGTTTTAGTTGTGGTTTAGTACAGTACTGGATCCCAAGTGGATATCGTGCTTGAATTGTATAAAATACTTCGCTAAGAAATAGAGACCATCAGAGCATATTTAACCATCCACTTGTATAGAAATGGATACTTATCACTCACGTGATCCCATCAACCAAACAAATAAGAATCTGACATGGAACCAACAGATCCAAATCAGCTATTATTTTTGTCAAGATCCTACTTTTAAATCTAAAAAATATTTTAAAAAATCCTAAAAATAGAGAAATAAAATATGGATATGTTCTTTTACTTGTAGATTGATAGCTTATGAAATTTCATACAATTTCATTAATGTTTGATAGTTCATCAAAAAATATTAAATTTAACGATCTTTCACTAATGTTTGCATAATTTCTAAATTAACGGTCTTTGATGGACTATCAAATGTTAATGACATTGCATGAAATTTGACGGTCTATCAATCTACAAATAAAAAAAATATAACTATAATTTTCTATTTTTAAAATTTTTAAATTTAAAAGTAAGACCCCTACTATTATTAAAAAAAAATAGTAAATTTGGATCCGGAACCAACAGCAAAACTATCCTACCTAAAATATGATTCAATAATAAGCAGTTATTAGTGATCAGAAATCAACATATTTATCCTGAGTTTTTTTTTGCTATAAAATTATTATACATAAATGATTGTCAAACTGTGTGAATTGGGTATGAATGATATTTTTTCCCCGATATTAAAATAAGGGATGACAATGGCTATTTTGACAATATATTGATTATGAGATTACAAATCAATTCAAAAAATCTTAAAATATTTTTCTAATTTTAACTTTAATTTTAATTTCTCCATGTAAATCCTGCCATTAGTTGTTTGTTTGAGTGATTTTATCCTAGCCACATGTTAGATTATGCATAGAGTATTTTACAAGAGAATTGACAACCAATTAGTCAAGTAACGATGCTTCATTAGGAAATCGAGCTGACCTTCAAGGTGACAGTTAGGTGTTGTTATTTCAAGATTTGTGTTAGATTACTTTAAAGAACATCTAACGCGGTTCAAGCAGACTAAAATTTCCTCCGCTTTTGAAGGCGACTCATGACCATACCCGAGAGAAATGCTATATAGACAGAGCTACGGGTGTAAACAGATCGGATATTGACGGATAATAGATTTATTATATTCGTATCCGTTATAATTTTTCAAATATAGATTTAGGATTTAGGGTTTAGGGTTTAGGATTTAGGATACAGATAGTCCGGATACGGATACGAATTAGATATTCGACGAATATCTGAATACAGATCGGATATCGGACGGATATAAATATAAATATGAATATATTTTGTAAATAAAAATATTATATGTATTATTAAAAAATAATTACATACTATTTTTTAATAGAATCATTAATTATAAAAAAATAAATATTAATTATAAAAATTAAATACTAATTGTTATTATATTAATAATTCAATTATATTAATGAATTATAAAAAAAAACATGTACATTAACATAAATTGGATATAAAATAAATTAGATTTATAATGTATACTAAAAAACTAATTAAAAATATATAATAATTTTTTTTGATATTTTTTCAGATAAAATCGGATAATATCGGATCAGATGCCTTCAAATAGTATCAAATATTGATGAAGAATAACTAAACGATCGGATACAGATAGATAATAACCAAATCGTATTTTTATCTGAAAAAAAAATTTGAATATGAAAACAAATATAGATATTTCCAATACAGTTACGAATCAAATAATTTTTATTATTTCTTAGATTAAATAAAAAATAAAATTAAATATTATCCAATCCATTAACACTCCTATGTATAGCACTGTCACGAATCTGTCTTTGTTGAGTTGTTTCAAAAGCGGAGGAAACAACTCAACAAAGAGTAGTCAGTAGAGTATCCTATTCATTCTTTGTTGACTTGAAAGTATTTATAGACATGTTTTTTTGCGTTTATTTATTTACCTTTTTTTTATAAAAGAGAGGCACATAATTTTCAATTCTTTTTTAAGTGTGTGCTGAAGTTGAACCCACAACTTTAACAATATCGACGGTATTATTGATTATCTGTATTTGATACCACTTTCTTTTTGCATTTATATTTATTTGTCAAAAGCTTGACATTTAGTATTTTTATTTTCAGATACTAATTAAAACTATACATATATTTTAATGTACATATTTATAAGTCATTCAAGGTTTATAAATTCGTATAACTAAAACAGTGGGCTTTTCTAACAATTATTTAAACAAGGGATAGTTAATACATGTATTCGAATTCTAGAACCATGATTTCAATTCCGAATGTATTTCTCTCGCAGTTTGAATTACGTTCTGATTTTTCTGAGCAAACATGCGTCTGCAGAGTTTTTATTATTAATAATTATTATTAAATTAATATTATTAAAAATAAGATTGAGAACCGTAAAATTTCAAATATACGAATGGCAGCGCGCACCGCTGCTAGTGGCGCAGACGAAACACGCCACTGTCAGTGGCGCGTTTCGTCCAAACCCCGCACAAGTGAGATGGAGAGGCGCTGCGCGTTTTGTATATATAAAAAGCAAACGCGCCACTGTCAGTGGCGCGTTTCGTAAAAATATGAAACGCGCGCATCGCCGCCGTGGCGCGTTTCGTAAAAATAATGAAACACGCCATCGCGTGCGCGTTTCGTAAAAATAATGAAACGCGTCACTACCAGTGGCGCATTGCCATTCGTATATTTGAAATTTTACGTTTCTCACTCTTATTTTTAATAATATTATTTTAACAAAACTTATTATTACTAAAAACTTTGCGTCTGCATCTTTCTCATCAGATGATATATTATGATAACCTCTATTCTCTTCCATTGTAAGGTTTTCTGATTAGTCATCAGCAAGTCGGAATAGAGTTATTAAACATTTCAAAAAAATGATGTCAAATTAAAAAAAAACTAAGATATATAAAGTAATCAACGTATCAACTTTTTTATATTCTATTATTTAACTTTTATCTCTTCTTTAATTGTAATATTGTTGACACGTTGAATATACAACCAAACAACAAAAGTGTATCCTAGAGAAATAAAACAAAGTACAACCCGTTTAATCCGCATCTTCCAAAACAGAAATGCAAAAAAATTATCCAACCGTTGTACATCCTAGTGACAATAGATTCAATAAAAAAGTAGAATTTTATTTCATCCATCTATTATGAAGTCTATGTTCATAGCATAATTGTCTAGACTTTTAGATATTGATTTTTGGATTAATACAATACAAGCGAGATAATTTGGAGATAATAAAATAATTTAATCCTAATTAATGCATATGTATTTTAGTTTTTAGAAGCATTGAAAATGATATGTCATAGAAAAACAGAAGCATTTAAAGTCGATGTGATCAAAGATGCAGTAAACTAGTTAAAAACAAAAGTAACAGAATCCGAGAAAAGGAAAAGAGAAAAAGAAAAAGAAGCTACCCCCTCTCTCCTTCAGTAGCTTTGATCCAGTCCGAATCTCCTGTCGAGCATCGCGGCGTTGTCAGTTGCCACCTCTGTGACTCTGTCTCTCTCTCTCTCTATATGTATCTGGACAAAGGTTGCTGTGTGGAGCATACAAAGAAACAGTAGAGAAACAGAGAAAAGACGGAGAGATGAAGGAGAAGAGAACAAGACCCACCTCGTCAAAAAGCCTTTGCTTAGACCCATCTGTCTTCAATTATTTCACTCCTTTTTATTCACCTCGCAATCGCATTCTTTTAATTTGTTATCTGCGACAGATGGATAGATAAAGACATCCTCTCGCTGTCACACCTCACACCTCAGATCAGATAGAGACTGGTGACAGTGATTCTAGAGAGTGAGGCAGGCGATGAAATCAAGCAAGCAGCAGCAGAGGTAAGACAATTAAGTCAGAAACAGAGTTTGTGAAAAACCCCTTCCAGAGGAGAGACAATTAGGTCTCCTCGGCATCTCAACCTCAGCAATGGCGACAGAGGTGAAACCCCAAAAGGGGCATCGAGAACCTGCTGCCAACACCTCTCCAACTCTAAACCCCTCAGAATACTCACACAGCCCAGCGCACCACTTTGTCTTACTGAACAATGGGGCCCGCCTGTCAGCACTTCTCGCCTCTCTCCCTTCCCTATCCCACCCCTCCTCCATTCTCTCTCTCACTGACTCCGTTCGGGAGTGCTCGCTGGCGGCCACTGTCTCTGCCGTCCTCGACCGCCGGGATGTCCCTGGAAATGATACTCCTCTGCACCTTGCTGTGCGCCTTAATCGGCCCCACCTCGCTTCTCTCCTCCTATTAGCCGGAGCTGATCCAGCTCTCCAAAATGCCTCCGGTTGGTCTCCCCTCCACCTCGCCATCTCCCTCGACCGCCACCGCCTTGCCAAATTGATGCTTAAGCACTACCGTCTAATAGCCTGGGCCAAGCTCCGGCGCCGGCTCCACCTGCTCTTACCAGCACTTAAGCAAATGCAGGATTCCTACCTTGAGATTTCCTTTCGGCTGGAGAGTCCGATTGTGCCATTCCTGTCCAGGGCTGCGCCATCTGACACATGCCGTGTGTGGAAGCGTGGCACAAATGTCAGAGCAGATGTTTCATTTGCTGGATTCGACGGGTTGCGGGCGCGCCGTGCTGAGCGTTCATTTGTCTTTTTGGCAGCACCTGAGGACCCCAAACTCCCAATTGGGTCGCTCCTTGTGCTTGACCATGGCCGCCGTGAGGTAGTTCAATTAATCTTGATTGCTTTTGATGATCACTGATTCTAATTAAACCCAAGAATCCAGTAAAGAAATATATTATTGCGGGTGATAAGGTTTTGTCTTTTCCTGTTTTAGTATAGACTGTATAGTGGGGAAGTGAATATTGCTTTTGATGAGCTTTATTATGCAATTGCCATGCAGAACCAATTTTAAATTAGAGAAGTTACTGAATCCTCCTAAATATATCCTCCAAAAATATGTCCGACTTGAGTTGTTTTGCTTAGCCCACCTAATTTCCAACTGTCATACTGTAAATACAGAGCAAATCTAACACATGGTAAATTGTATTTTTATTTTTTGATATAGAATCAAATTTAAATAGCCAATGTGAAATTAAATTAAAATTTGGAATTACAGTAAAAATTGGTCTGTTTTCTGTTAATATTGCATCTGGGTACAACCTACTTAAAAAAGGTGGTGTAACTAGAATTCAAGGGTTTATAAATTGGCATGTGACACATTTTCAGAGAAAAGCCAATTGTTACCTTCATTACAATGTAATAATGAATCAACTTCTGTGCTTTACAGGTTCATGATTTGTTCTCTGGCATAGAGGATACTGAATCTGATGGTGAACTCATATCTGACTCAACAGCATGCCGCCCTGGCTTAAACATCACATCAGCTGAATTGGTGCCTCGAACCAGTTGGCGTGGTAAGGAGAAGACTGAGCTTGTGGCTGGCACTTGGAAGGCCAGGTCATATGATTTAAACAACATTATGTTCACCTTTAAAACCCTGCAAGCTGAAGAGAGCAATGCCAGTGTTGAAACTGGTAATGATGATCATGATGATAACTATAATGATGATGTGATTCTCGAGGAAGATGATGTCATGATGCCGCTACGAATCCGCGAGGATGATGGAGATTTCTTAGTAGCTGATATTGCGCCGCCACGGCGCAGCTGCTATGAACCCAGGCGGCGTAGCAGAATTGCAGAGGAGACAAATGAGGGAAGGAGACGGCGCAGTGTGGATATGGCCGTACCACCACCTCGATTGAAGGAAGAGAGAAATAGGTGGGAGAAGAAGGTAATGCACTCTATTTTTCTTCTAGATTGTTTGTTCAAGATTTCAAGCACATTATGTGATTTATTTCCAATTTACTCGCCAGAAAGACACCATCTCATATGTTGACAACATGTTCTTTGAACAATTAAACTAGCCCGTCTCTACATTTAGGTCCTTGGCTTTCATAATTGTTACTTGTAATCCATATCTGATTGAATTTGCTTACTTGTGTTGAACTATTTGACTAATGGGAGTTGGTGGCAGGTGAAATGCAAGGAGAAGGAGACAGTGAAAAGCTTGCGGCCAACTGTTTGGCTCACTGAAGAGTTCCCATTGAAGATAGAAGAGATTTTACCTCTCTTGGATATTCTGTCGAACGGGGTGCGTGCAGTCAGGCGGCTAAGGGAACTGCTCACTAACAAGTTCCCTCCTGGGACATTTCCAGTAAAGGTATATTAGTTCTTGGTCCTCTGTGAAGATTTGTTTATCTTTTTTGTCCCCTTTTACTTTTTTTCAAATTTATGAATTTCATTGGCAGTCTAGATTAATAAGGATCAGGACTTTTGAACATCACATAATTTAAAGATGACAAAAGGTGAAATTTAATTTGATGTTATTACAGTCTGAGTTTTGTACTAGGACCTGGCATCAGTGGTTGCAGTAGAAATTTTTTTTTTCCTTCTTCTTAAGACCATAAATCAGTGATGTGAAGGTTCTTTAAGAAAATTTTAACAATTCTTCCAACACCGTTAATTATTATAATTTCATATCTACCCTTATCAGGTTGCTATCCCTGTGGTGCCCACTATAAGAGTAGTTGTGACATTCATAAAATTTGTGCCTCTTCAACCTGAGCAATTTTTCACACCTCTCTCAAGCCCGAGCCTCCTGGAAAGAAAGGAAGAGAAAGAAGAGCGCCTCAAACAAAAGAAAAAGGAGACGTTCAACAGGGCCTCTTCATGGCTCAAGTGGGCCACCTCGAATAATAATTCGCAAAACAAGAGTACTCTAATCAGATCCAAGTCTGTTAGCCCGTCAGAAGGCACGACAGTTGCTGCTGGTACGGCTGAAACCATAGATGCATTCTTGATCCCGAGTAATTATAGTTGGGTCAGTTTGGGTTCCATGAATCAAGAATTGAAGAAATCTAATAGTAGAAGAGGCAAATTTTAGACAAACTATATATAGGTGGTTCATATGTATCATATAATAGGAACTCTTACTCAGCTTTTACGTTTCTCTTTGATCTTTGAAATTACCAGCTGATGAAATTAAATTTCTTCTCTTGTTCCTTGGTGCATTCTCATTCGTCATGTAAAATCAAGGTATCTGCTCGATATACTGCACCGAGGTGATATGTCTGGAAGACTAATGTCATGATAAGTTTAGCTTCATGTGTATAAATAACCATGTCAATCTTCTTGAAGCGTAGATTGCTGTAATGTTTTGATAAATTCAGTGTTATGTGTATACATAATGATGACAGCCTTCCTAAGAGCTTGTACTTGTTTTGATAGCATTGATTGATTGATTGAGAGAGAGAGAAAATCAATGGACCAGCTGACCGTTGTCTTTGTTAATATTATCAATGGTTTGTTCAGCTGTTTTGCACCTGTATCGTATATTTATATAAATTCCTTTAAAAATCCTAGTTGACATTTTTTTCTTTTAATCTTATTGTTAACCTTCTTTTCAAAAAAAAAAAATCTTATTGTTAACCTCGTTTTGGTTAAATATGGATAACGTCATAACGATATATGTTGGATGGTTCATGAAAGGCTTTTATTTTTGAAAATACTATAATGAAATTTGACAATTCAAAATAAATTTATTTAACCTTCCACAGCTCTTTTGAGACAATAAAATCATAATAGATTAAAAGAATCGGCACAAAATTTGTTTTTTTCTAATTGACTATTAGCATTTGTACGAAGCATAAAGCCTTTTTTATTCTGTTCCAACCCACTACCTTAACGACACAATGGTCTTGGAGGTTGGAGCACTCCTGTCATTTTTTGGGGTCTTTTCAAAGAGAAAATTCCTTAGTTTTTTTTAATGTTTTGTAGAATTATTACCAAACTCTGATCCGAAAGTTTGTTATATAGACTTAGTTAATAATATTTGTAGCATCAATAAATAATATATAGTAATATTTAACTTTTTTAGGGTGTTTGAATCATAAAATTTTGGTGCTGAATTACTTGCAAATGGTCTTAACACTATATGTTAAACATATTTAAGCAGAGCATCACATTGAAGATTTGTGGTTGAACATGAATTTCTTCCAAAAATAATTAACAAAAACTTGGAATCCTCCAAGGCTCCAACTGAGCACGCAGAAACACACAAGCATACAAAACAAACCATTCACTTTCTATTCTAGTAATGTACGATTAATAGTTAAAGATGAAGTCTAAGCTTGAAAAAGTTGGAAAGGAGAGGAAATTAAAGGGGTCATTCTAAGGGACATTGTTTATGTACATCGGTAAATGTAGTATAATAAAATAAAGAAGATTGATAATAGTCCCATTACTTTGTCCCACAAAAAAATTCTTATATTTGACCGCAGCGCCTAAATTTGAGTTCGTTTGACACTTCATAGAATAGTAAAAATAGAATTAGCATTATTATTTCGATAAATTAATTTGTCAAATAAATTTTAAACTAAATAGAAGAGTGTGAAAGAGTGTTAATCTAGTATACCAAACTATAAGTAGTATATTGGATTAGCTCTCGTGAGAGTAACAATTTTTATTTGATTATGTTATATTCTATTATTATATTATATTATGATTTATTATTATTATATTATATTATATTATGATTATTATATTATCATCACTATTAGTATTATTATATTATTATTATTTATTATTATTATCATGATTATGATTATGATTATAATTTTTTATCATTATATTATTATATTATAATTATGGTTATATTATTATATTATTATGATTACGACTATGATTATTATTATCATCATGATTATGATTATGATTATTTTATTATATTATATTATATTATTATGATTATGATTATTCGACCTCTAATTTTCTTTTATGATTATGATTATTTCATTATGTTATATTATATTATTATGATTATGATTATGATTATTTATTAATACTATAGTAGAGAGAATTTTATCATCATGATTATGATTATTATTATTATCATCATGATCATGATTATGATTATTCGACCTCTAATATCTTTTTTTTAATAGTACAAGTGATGTAAAGAAGCAAACTCCAAACTCAAATATAGTAGAGAGAATTTATCATTTCAAAAAGATGTTTCTTTAAATTTGATTCAACTTGGAACAAACATTGGAAGTGTGATTTTTCTTCGTGGTCCAGTTTTGCTTAATATAACCAAAAGCTATTAAGAGGGCCCATGATTATTGATTTGCATGGTCCAAATGATAGATTTGGACATTAAAGTTAACGGTGCGGTGCCAATTACATCGGTATATTAAAGAAGCGACGGTTCAAAATACTGTGCATCACTGATAAATAATTGATATTTGAAAGGGTAACAGTAAAACATGTCAAAAATATTATAAGTAAATAGTAACGCCAAGGCCAATACTTATCATTGATTAATTAATAAAATCAATAAAATCTTACGTAATAAAAATTGGGGCGTGCTAACATACCTCTATAAGATCTCTAAGAAAATTCTCCCAAAGCTATATGAATAACTCTGGATAACGGTATGAACATCTTTTATTATAAAAATGAACATTCAGAGCCAATGAAAAATCATTCTTGAACATGATGACCACCTATCTGATAGCCCTATTCGCTTGTAAATTAATCAAATAATATTTTAAAATTAATTGTGCTAAAATCTTTTATTTTTTAACACACACGATAGTTATGAATATATTTCATTTTCAGTATGAATACATATAAGAACATATGAACACTCATGATAATAAATATGAACATCTCTAATATGCTAAAATTCATTTTTAATAATGATGAGTATCTTACACCATGTGTGTTCATCCCCTCATTCAAAAATTGACAAAGTGTTCAAACTTAAAATTGACAGTATTCACATCTAATCAATGAGTTTTGTACTTAGTTACTAGAGTGTTCATATATAATGGTGGAACATAAAGATTGTTAAAAATTAAAATATTACTGAAAATGAAAAGTTAGAACAAAAAAATAGCTAAGAGACATATTTGAGAAAAAATATTAAAAATGAAAAGTTAGAACATAAAAAAATTGAGGGATAAATATGAAGAAATTTTGTTGGTATGAAAATATTTTCGCCAAAAAATTTAGTCTACGTACGGAAATTATCGAATTTCCATGAACAAGCAAATATTTTAAATTCAATATTCAACACTCCAAAGTTTTATATTATCATAGCAAATTTTTCTTTCATACTACGATGCTCTAAGTTTTTTATTTTGTGACAATTAACCTCCAAACTCTTTATCTTTTCTTTCTTGAATTTTCAATGAACGATGACATCCTGATAACCATCAAGTTCATTCAACAATTTTTTAGTTGGGCCGAATGATAAAGAATCAAAATATTCTTAAATATATACATAATCAGTTTATCGAAAGACTTCATGTTTGTAAAATTGAGGCAAAATAAATACTTTGTTTTTGGAAAAATAATTTAGAAAACAGATACAATCATACCAAATGTGTATAACTATTTAGTTTTGTACTAAGAATTATTAGCAATAAATTAATATAACTATTTATGTAATGAAGAGAATAATAATATATGTTTCATTATTGTTTTAAAAATTGTTAATATTGATGACTGCCAGATTGGTTGTGGCATTATTTAATAAAATATCAACATATCAGTCAGTTTTAGCATCCGTGTAATTATGAGAAGTCAACATTGACATCCGACCGGTCCATGATGATAAATTGATAATATGTGAATATGTCTAATGTCCTATGTTGCGCCAAGTCAATTCAGGTTTCCGTGCTATTATATCATCATCATCATCATCATCATCAGTCCATCCGGTCCACGCCACGCTAACTGCCCTGCCACGATTAACTGTTAAAAAGTTTGAAAAATATATAAATATTAGTATATTGTCATACATTGCTACGCGTAATGATTTTTAAAAGCACAAGAATTCAGATTTTTCATGAAAAAATAAAGAAAATAAAAAATAAGATAATTTAGCAATGCTTAATAATAAAAAGAGTTAAACTTAAAAAAATTAAGTATATCACATAATTACTTTTCTCCACTATTAATTTTATTTAAATTTTTTCATCTTCTCGACATCTAAGAATTCATATAAAATAGTTTCTCTCTCATCATTTAGAATAATATGTATAATATACTTAAGATGAAACTTAACTCTTAAAATGATTTAATTTTTTATATGATCATTTATATATTATTATGTATTTAATTATATTATTTATTATTATATTATATTATAATTACCATTATTACTGAGTATTTAAAAATATCGTGTCTAATTTTTTTAATGTGAAATTTTATTAAATATATTTTAAATTTTATATTATTAATTATTTATTTAAGGACTATATTATTGGGGCGAAGCTCGAGTTAACATAAATTTCAATCATGGATATAAATTTAGTATAAAATAAATACAGAATTGTGAGAAAAGTTGACACTTAGAATTTAAAGAAAGTTAATATTATGAATTAACATGAATTTATGGAAATAAAAAAAATAAATTAGAGCAATTATACTTCTTTACTATATATTATTTTGTATAACAATCATAATTGAGAGGAATATAAATTGTAACATTATTTGATGAATAACTTAATTTGATGATTGATATTAGTTTTGAAAATTCAACAAAAATTTTAAACTGTTATAAAATCAAAATATTTAGACGATTAATAAGATACTTATTAATTTTAATGAGGAGTAGAGATAGAACGAGCCGTTCATATGGAATCACTTCTACTATGCTCGTTACGCAAAGAAAAACCTCATGTGGATGACAAGTTGACAACAAACATTTTTCATTCAACTTTTGCATTTAAGCTAAGCTAACAAGTAACAACACAAAATACGTAAAAAGTTAACAACACAAAATACGGAATTGAAAATTTGAAGGACTAATGTAAGATATCCAGAACATGAGAGAATCAGTATCCTCCGGGGAATTTCTCCGTGCGGAACATGTAATTTTTTATTTTGAATTATTAAATCAATTATCAATGATTTTGATATAATAATAATAAAATTTAGATCAAAATTCGTATTTAGATTTTTCTATAAATTTTCGCATGAAAAAATCTACGCAGAAAATGGCGCTCCGAACATGAGGTACTCAGGTGGGAAAAAGTTCCTCACCCCTTTAAATTAACTATATGTACTTCAGAAATGCTTAGTTCAATTATTTATGATTCAAATCAAGTAATCTCAACTAATAAACTAACCCATTTGTAAACATGGCACAGTTTTAAGATTCCTTCTCGTCTCTCCAATCTAATCTTGGCCTCGGATGATAATCGCATACGGTATCCTACCGTTTTTTATGTGTTTTATGTGGAGAGTTTTGATTGATTAATTTAGACAATTCATTTTAATTACAATGATTGTGAGAAAATTTAAATATAAATTTTGATGTACGTAAGTTTATTATTATTAAATTAAGATTGTTGATTTTTGATCAAATGGATCAAACACAAATATTTATGTGGAGAGCTTTTGTTTACTCTCTAGATGATATCGTTCATTGGGTAATTATTCACTGAAGAATTTTTTTTTTCTGTGGAGAGTTTTTAAAAATTAATTTGAACAGTTTATTTTAATTACAACGGTTATAAAAGAAATTTAAATACAAATTTTAATGTACAAAACATTATTATTATTAAATCATCACTGTAGTCATGTTGATGACTAGTAACTCGAAGATCTTTTTTTAGCTCTCTCGGATGTCGTTCGGTCGTAACCCGTTGCGCCTTTTCGAAATTTGATTGAATTTTTTTTTTTCTTTTCTTTCTCGACCTAAGCGTAAGGGAATATGAATCTATTTTTTCCATGACCAGTTCGATTATTTCGTGGTAAGTTCTTCAAATGGATCCTTCTTCTTCTTCGTCTTCATCATCCTCATTCTCGATTGTTTCGAGGGCTAAAACGGCATTGCACTCAGCTGCGGCGAAAGCGGAGAAGGTTTTCACTGATATCAGAGATCTGAAGTCGGATAGAGGTATCTTTTATACTTATTGGTTTCATTTCGCTGTGTAGTATGGGTTGCAATGTAAGTGAACGCTCTAGGAATGAATTCCGCTTCAAATCCGTACTGATTTTGTAGAATACCAAGAAGGGATGTTTTCAAACAAAGATTTTGGAGGCAAGTTATTGAAATTGGTTATCCAAGTGTGCTTCAGAGCTATCAAGTATCAACAGAAACAATACTGATTCAGGCACTGTGTTTAAGCTTTGTTACAGTGACACCCTTGTTTTAAATGTGCTGTGTTCAGTTCTGAATCACTAAATAAACTATTGCTACTAATACGTATTTCTGAGGTCGCCAATCAAGCTTTAGTTCTACTTGGTTCTTGCAATTTTGGTTTTGGCAACTGTTTTTTAGCTCATTTCTTTTGCAGCTTTGAGAAAAACATAAGTCTTGTTTTGTGTTTCACAGAAATAGACAGGATTAGTCTAAAGAACTCTAGAAAGTCGGTAGATCAAGAGGAAGCTCAACCTGGTCGGTACAACAAAAATCAAGATGAGGTTTTTTGAACTGCAATTTTTATGTAAACATCCGCATATTTATTTTGTGCTCCTTTGTTTGCATGGTGCTTTATTCTGGAGGCAGAAAAAAGTTACAAAGTTATTTTTAATATTTCTACCACATTATGCAGTTTTAAAATTTCAAGGTCTCCATCAATTACATTAAGAGAAGACTAAATAAGTTCCAGTAATATGATCATCAAGTGGAAACAACTAAAGAAATAATTTATATCTTTTGATCATATCATTACCTCTATCTTTAAATCTGCCTATTGGTACTCAACTACTCATACCTTCCAGTTGCAGTTTTGAATCTGCTAACTTAGTTTTGATACATTCTCCAGGCCTATGAAACAACTTCAGGTAAAAGTGGTGGCAACACAAAGTTGTCTGGAAAAGTTACATTCCCTCCAGTATCTTTAGTTAAACAATTGACCATGGCTCTTGAGTGAGTTTTTCTTTTAATAATAATTTTTAGTATTTTTTTTCTCAACTGCTATTAGCATCATTTATATACAGAAGCAAAATTTATTAATTGAAGTTTTCATCATTTATATATATACATTGTTTGAACCAACTTGTCTGAAAATACCATTAATCAAGCAACTACTTGTGCAGAAAGGCTACTGCATTACTCATATGAATATGTAAAATAAAAAATCTGCAAAAGCCTAGTTCATTAATTATGTGCATACATGCCAACAGGCTTAATGAACTTTTTTTTAATAATTTCAGAGCGGGAAGGGGTTACAAATCAATGAGTGAGTTGAAATCTAAAGGTGACACTTCATCATTGAAGGAAAAGAGCAGTTCGACACTCTCTGTTGTGAAATCAATTGTTCTTCGAGAAAAAGACGAAAAACTGAGTGCTGAGGAAGAAGAAGAGATCCAATTGCTTGCTTCATGTCTTTTCGAATCAGGTACTTCTATTTGAGCAGTAGTGACATATTGAGCACTACTGATCTCTGAACCAGCTGGTTTGGCACCAGATCAAGTACATATTGAATAATATTATATGGAGTTTCTATTTTTCTCTCTGTTGAAACTATTTATGTTCCAGGCTATTGTTGTTTCAACTGTATGTTTGCTCCTGAGGGAGTTGTTTGGCATGAAACTCATGTGGTTGAGATGAGTACCTTTTCTGTACATAGCATAGAAGAAATTCAAGAAACCAAACAGAAAAAGTAATAAGTCATAAGCTTGGAACTGCACTGACACACTCGAGAGTTTTGTTTTGCAGGTGCTGTACTAATTTAGCTATCAATCATGTTAACAGATAATTATCCATCCTTTCAAAGAGAAGGCAGTACAGGTACACAGATGGCAGCTTACCTACACAGTGCACCACCAGAAAGTATTATCCATCAAATGTCAGAGACTATTGGAAATGTCAGTTCGTTACAAAAGATGGGTTTGCTTTGGCACTTGATTGTTCTTGAGGTAGGTTGTTAAATCCAAGCAATACATGCAAAGTATGTTTTACTCTGTAAATTGTTAGAGAAAGATTTCTGTACTGCCCCTCATCTTTCTAGAACTGCCTGAACAGTTCCTTATCTTCTCCCATCTTAACCAATGTATTTCCTAACTAGTACGTCTATCAGAATTTAGTTTGATTTGAGCAAATATTTTCATTAGAATTAAGGGTTAAATTGTGTATGTTACATAGCTTGGTCTCCTTGCATTGCTTTAATTGTAAGTTTGAATCTAATTTGTGAGTATGTCCAACTTGATTGTCTCTTGCAAACATGAGAAATAATTGATGCCATCTACAAATGGAATAATGCTGGTTGTCATTTTCAGGAGCTGTTTTTTTATTATTCTCTTATTCAATCTACAGATAAGAAACTTGTGGTCTAAAGAAGAACCTATTCCTCGAATCCCACTAGATGACCAGCCAGATCTTAACTGTTGTCTATTATACCAACAACTCCAAGTGATAAACTGTTGCATTACAAGAAAAAAGAGAAGAAAAATTGCCAGTGAATCTCTTGATGCAGCACGAAAGGAGATCAAAAGCCCTGTAAAGGAGGGCAGACCATTGAAGGGTAAGATATATGCAAAAACTGTAGATGGAGAGTATGTTTTGAGGCTTGGTGCAAGCTCTATCTTCCAAAATCTAACCATGTTAGAGACCGGTGAGCCTATATATTCTCCAGTCATGCAGGTATATCACGATCTCATTTTCTTTTGATATTTCTTTTCAACTGATGTTGCATATTTTTCTGTCCTTTCTCTTTTGTTTTTAAAAGTCATTCTTTTCCTCTCAAAAATTTACCCTTTCACAGACAAAAAGAAGTGTGAAATTGAGGATCTTCTTATTTTACACAGTTTCAAAATAAAAATCTGAAAGAGTTGCAGTTTGGGCACTGTCCAAATAAAATTTGTTGATTATGTCTAACATGCTGTCTTAAGTGTAAATTCTTTGTAGAAAAAAAAACTGTTCATGCTAGAACTGAGTTGATGCTGTCATTAGGTATATACAAACTGCTTTTTATGCTTAGTTATGCCTGGTAATTCTTGTTACTAGAAATAACTATTACAGAACCATCAGAACTTGATATGTCATGTTATTGAGACTTTTTGTTGCTGAACATATTGATTCATGTTTCAATTCAGCATAAAAAAATTGCAGACTTGAATTCAGTTCTTGTGGGGTATGGAAACAAAAGTTCGCTTAATTAGCAAACATCTTCTTAATGTTATGCTATTTTGTAATTATGGAAAATGACTATTTCTTATTTTCTTTGAGAATAGTTCATGAAGTTGTTTTGTGCTTGCATTTTGTTCTTGTAGGAGGGGCCCATTTTGACAGAAGATCTCATAAGAGAAACAGAAAAGTTTGTGCTGCGAACAGGAAGGTACGTATGTTGTAGTTTTGTATGCTTTTTTTTTTTTTACTATTTTCAAATTGTATAGAACATTGGAGATGGGTTACTTCAGTGAGCCTCACTAGATTGTATATCTTTCTTAGTCTCCTTCTTTGTTCTTAAAGAGCTGACAAGATGCATTATGTACCTTCCTTTCCAGAAACAGCATGTTTTCTTTTTTCACAAAATTTGATTCTGTTATTTTAATAATTTTATCTTATGGTACCTAACAGCGTTGGTGCAGGGTGCTCTCAACTCCTATCTGACATGCAGGCTTTCAAGGCAAGTATTCTGCACTTTGTTGGTTGCATTTTAGAAAGTTTTTAGGTTTTGATTTTTTTTTTAAAGTTTGTCAATAAAAGTTAAGGGTTTGTTGACTAGGCAGCCAATCCTGGTTGTGTGCTTGAGGATTTCATTAGATGGCACTCACCTCCAGACTGGAGTGAATCTTGTCATGGGAGAACTAATGTGGATAGAGAAGGCTCATCTCGGCGTGGTCGGCTTAGTGACCGAATGCAAAAAAAAGGTAACAAATTTACTTGGTAGAATGAAGTTATAATATCTGCATTCACCAATCAACTTTAGCTTTTAAAGCAACTGTTTGTTGACTATGTATTTTTGCACCAACCCTCTTATTGGCAGTAGCCTTGCATGTGATGATTGTAGGCATAAACCTGTGGACGGGATAGGGAGTGTTAAGTGTATAATAACATTCTGGAAAAGTAGCTGTTATTTACCAAACAATATCACTAATGACTGATATCTTTTAAAATACATCAATGAAGGAATATTCTTGTTGTCTATAGCCATTCTTTAGCGACAAATGTCATTCTTAATATGTTCTGCATATAAAATAGTTTCCTTTTCTAGTACCATCACTGTCCGATGATGAAAATTTATAACTTCAATGTAGTGCATTAAGCTCCAAAAGCTCTTATACATATGAAGGTGGTGACTATAATTTAAGCTTACAATTTCTTCATGAAAAATACAAATCCTCAGATTTTTTGTTAAATGTTAATGCCTGCTTTTAGGTTGCTTTGCATGAAAAATAGAAAATAGTGACTGTATTTGTACTTATTCTTCCCAATTATGGTGCTTTATTATTGATAATAGGTAATTTATGGCATGAATTGTGGAAAACTGCAAAACCTCTGCCTGCTGTCGAGCAAGCTCCACTCTTTGATGAGGATCTAGCTGTGTAAGAATTATTACTTTTTTTGAAATCTGAAGAGTTGAAAGTACACATATGCTTTCATATATTGTCGATTTCATGTTTCAAACTTTGCTAGTTTAGTATTCGAATGGTCGCATGACAAATTTTTAAAGGACATTTGTTTCATGAAGTGCCCTTACCTTACAAATATGATGCTTGGAAGGGCTTTACACTGAAGATGATATTTATTTCATGACCTATGTTCTTAATTTATTATTTCTTTGTATGCAGGGAAGGCGTATTGACCTCTTTTGAAGAACTCGAACCATCAAAACTGTTTCAACAACTGCTCGCCACAATTGTAAGTTAAAACTGACATTCTGCAAATATAAGGATAACTTAAATATTTTTGAAGGGTATAGAGGAAAATCAGAATCAACCCTGCACTGTCTGTCTTCCCAAAGTTATATACTCTATGCATATCTTCTACATTACCACTTACAAATCAACTATCATTTTGGAGAGCACCAGCTTTCAGTCAGCTTTGTGACAGCGGAGGAAAGCATAAATTTGGGGAACAGAACTTTGGCGAAGCTATACCATGAGTGCAAAGACTATATAATTGCAATGTACCAAAGAGGTCTCTCAAATGAGAGCTTGAATGATATTTGCCAGGTCAAAATCTTAACCCTTAGTTTAAATCTTTGTATGAACTTGCAGTGGACTTCTGGTCTTCTTGGTCTTTGGGGTTAATATGATTAACATACTGGCTATCATCTATTTATTTATTAATTAGTGGTTCATGCTGACATACAGGCGCTGGTATGGAATGGAATAATAGGACCAATAAAAAGTTAGACTTCTCTTTTCCCCTAAAGCAAAAGAGGGATAAAGTGCAACTTAAGGTTAGGAAGGGGAGGTGGAGGGGATTGGTTGGTGAGTGGAGGGGGTGAGTGAGGGGCTGAGGGCGGTGGGGGCTACCTCAGTGGTACTGAAGGTAATCAGTACAGTTCTGAAATTTAATCTTGGTGAACATTCTCCATCTTTCTTATATTAGGTATATGAAACTTTGGAAGCCATTGCCATGAACCCACAAGAAGCTGTAACAATTGTGGACTCGCCTGAAGGAAAAACTGAGGAATCAAATCGTGGTTTTGGAAAAATTAGCTTGAACTTCATTACAAAAGATAAAGGATCATTGTGGAGAAAAGGCACAAAAGAAGAAAAGAAAGATAAAGATGAGAAGAGACCAGATCAGAAGCAGAATTCCAATGTAATCTCTAGTCTACTGGAAAAGAAGGTTTTCATTTTTTCAAAGAAACCCTCAAAGTCTGAGAAATCAGAGGCCTCAACTGAAGATTCGTTGGAGGATGGCGAGTGGACAGTTCTACATTGGCGGAGCTCAAGTTAAACTGATATTGTGCCTAAGCACCAAACAAGAACTACTCAATAATATACTGGCTCAATTGTTTCTCAACCATTTCATTTCATTTCATTTTATTTATTTATAATTGTTTGGTTGCTATGGTATATTGTTTTGGGTTTGGGAGGGTTTGTTCGAGACTTGGGTATTCCTTACTAGGTTGGCCTGGCATTTTTGTGTGAATGCCGTCGAAACAATTTTTTTTTTAGTTTTCTTACTCTTTAAATTGTAGAATGTTGGGGGAATAAATTGTAAATACAAAATACTCTGATTCCATTATTTCAGCCATTTAATGGAAATAGGACATAAATGTTCAACAACATTCGATATACCGTCTGAGGATATTGTCTTAGTTTTCTGCTGCCATTAAGGAGAATAATTCCCAACTCGGAAAAGGATTTTACATTTAACAATTGTTATAGTGCAGAGATAATAAATAATTTAGTAGCCATGTGCGTGCTGCTTGCTGATTTTGAAGCTAAACCCTTTTGTTACAAACACACTTTTAATTGTAGTAGGCAATTACCTTTTGCAGTTCTACTTAATAAAATGATTAAAAGGAATTTATGTACAAACTGTCAAACCCACATATTAGGAAATTAGTATGGTCTTTTGACGTGCGTGCAAATCTTCTCATCCAATGTGAATATTGCTAATAATAATTGATAAACGGTCTATCAGATCTACCATTGACTTAACAGAATCTGTGCTGAAATTCATGTAAAAGAGAACCCAAATTTGATGGCTTTCGATGTATCTTATATTTCATTGTAATCGGGCTTGGCACCGAAGCCCAAATTACGTACTTAGTAGGCCGAATAGAACAAATGATTATTGACATGAGAAGCAAGCAAACTGGAATAACTGAATGAGAGCAACCCCATCGTTGACTATGTTATGTAATGAATTAAGGACGATGACGCACTTCACTTGCGCATAGAGAGCGTGGAAATTCAAATTCTACTTCACTACTTAGCAGGCAAGGGTTGACAAATTCATATATAATAAAATTTTGGTGGCTAATTAATTAATATGATTTGTTGGGAAGTATATATATATATTACAGTTGGTTTCTAATAGGAGTTGCTTGACATCGTTTATATTAATACTGAATATGATTTCAAACCCCGCATATACAGCACAACACATATGGTGATGATCGCCTAATTTCGTTATAGGAATATGCAAGTTTAAATCAACTGTAGCTTTTTTTTTCCTTCAGAAAAATACAATTTGATATATATGATCTTTTTTAAAAATGTCTTAAATTAATGTTCTGACTTCTGATTTGAGTCAAAGCACAAAAGAGAATGCCGACAATATGAGATGAATACATCTTAATTAGAATTATAGCGATATCCATTACATTGCTTTGTGTCATTTTCGGTACAGTTATGGATTAATTACATTGCTTAAGTCAAATTTGAACTTTGACAATTCTCTCTTCCACACGTCTACAACTCTTTATTTTTCTTCGTGCATTAATGCCTTCCGTTGTCTCCATGCCATGCAACGCCCTATATAAACCCTTTTGCACGATTCTCATTCTCCACACAAGTACACAACTCGAAAACGAGAGCTCTCTTACACACACAAAGTAACTAGAGATTCCGAAATGGCTTATAATAAGCTATTCTTGCTTGCTCTGCTCGGTGCACTTGCCTGCACCACAACTGCAAGAATGCTAGTAGATAATGAAGATGTAGATATAGATGAATCCAAGCGAATGCTGCTTTTTAGTGGCGGAGGTGGAAGTGGTGGAGGAGGAGGAGGTGGTGGTGCTGGAGGGGGAGGGGGAGGGGGAGGAGGTGGTGGAGGGGGAGGTGGGGGAGGAGGAGGTGGTGCTGGAGGTGGGGGAGGTGGAGGTGGTGGCGGTGGAAGTGGTAGAGGAGGTGGTGGTGGAGGCGGTGGTGGAGGTTCAAATGGAGGTGGTGGAGGTGGCGGAGGTGGCGGAGGTGGAGGTGGTCGAAACGGTGGCCGCTTTGGAGGAGGTGGAAACAGAGGTGGGGGCAGGGGAGGCCGCGGCGGTGGCGGCTTTGGAGGAGGATTTCCTTAATTAACGATATGATAATATATACAACCTTGAATTACTCGATTGCATTCTCAGACTTGTGCCTTCTTGATTTCAAATTTGTGATGTGTGAAGTGTGATTAATTATTGGATGTTTGTATTTATGTGTGATCGATCTTAGTTGTTTGTACTGAATAATATATATCAAGTTGAATAAAATTTCAGGCGATTAGAGTTTGTGAAAAATTGGGGTCTTTCTAATTTCTCAACTCACAATCTTCCTTCTCGCGAACACACTGATCTTCTCCCTTGGTTCAATCAGTAATTGCCCCAAGCACCGAAACTCTATGTATAATTGTCTCATTAATCACACACCACCAGACTTTCATTTCATGCACCAATCAATTTAAGTTGCGACCAAATAAAATAAACACCAGTGAAGATTCTAAAAGTCCAGCTTTATGTTAATTCCATCGGAACTAGAATTATGACGCATCCATTTGTTTGAAAAAGTAGTATCTGGATTAATTTTAGAGATATTGTAATTGTTTGTCTGTTAGCAATATTGGCTGCAAGCTGGGTGTGTGCACCGACGACTGCACAATCAGACCGTGCATCAAGAATTTCAACCGTTTGATCTGGACGATCATAAAGTTCTTTTAATTAATAAAGATTGGAGGACTTGAAAGTCCATGCCATCACCAGTATTTAAAAATAGAGCTTAATTTTATAAAATTCTGATATATATTATTTTTCGAATTTGAACTTGCACAACTTTGTAGAGACAAAATTTATTATCATCTGTATCAGACAGCGGTTTCATGCTATTGTCAATAAAAGCATTTATTTTGTTAATTATCAAATAAAGAAAAGAACCGATCGACGACACATCTTCATTGGAAACTTGATTTCTTGTGAACAAAACGTTGTTAGGGATAATGTTATCGAATGTTAGTATATTGTTCTTAATTCTCATACTAAGGATATTATATTTGGTAGTGATCAATGGTAAACAAAATACTAAAATATTGACATTATATATAAAAATTACTTGTTAAGTGCATCATCATCTTTTATTCAATTTAATATGATATCATATATTATATTAAATATAAAATTATAATTATTTGGAGACATTTATTTTGAAATTATCAGCAGTGGAGAAGTTGCCTTTTGAAATCATAAATTCACTCCATATATACCTTTTCGTTAAATAATAACAAAATATCAACTATAATTGATTTTCAACTACAGACATGATTCATAGTAAATAATCATTTCAACTAAAAATAAACTATATGACTTTTTAATTTTCAAATTTAACAAACTTATAATTAGTCGATACTTGGAGTGAGCGGTATCATATTTTTCATTTTAATGGGTATCCTATTTAATTTTAAGAAAATATGTACTTAATAAGTGGCCATGCTCCGCAATAGAACAAAAGATTGACATGAGGAGACCAAGTAAACTGGAGTGATCAACCCCTTTCGTTGACTATATATGTTATGTAATGAATTATGGACAATTAGGGCTGTGACGGTGAGAAACACCGTTAACCGTTTCGTTTAATAAACGAAACAGAAAACAGCGTTAACCGTTTCGTTTAATAAACGAAACAGAAAACGTTAACCGTTTCGTTTATCACGAAACAGAAACGAATTTTACACTGAAATACTCTTAACGAAATGAAAAATACCGTTTCGTTAACCGTTTCGGCCGTTTCGCGAAATAAAAAACAGTTTCGTTAATCGTTTAATAAAACGAAACAGAAATTCACTACCACCGAAACGAAAAAGAATTTATTGACAGCCCTATGGACAATGATAGACCACTTGCGCATTACATACCGAGCGTTGAATTTCCACTTCACCAATCAACACTACTCCGGAAAAAGTCCACATGTTCACATATAAGAAAATTTGGCGGCCAATTAATATATTTGATTTGTTGGTAAGTATAATAGTTGGTTCTGGTGGCAGAGCCATAATTTTCATATAGGGATCAAAATATTAATTACGTTATTAAAACATTATAATTAATTAGTTAAAGAAAATAATATAACTCATAAAATAAAAATATATAATAAAATTTAATCTTTATATATAATTTTCGTGCGATTGAGGAGTCGGACATCCCCAGTCCCCTTTGTCACCGTCCATGATAGTTGATTTTTAAATATAGTGAAATATGATTTTAGAAACCATACATATATATACAGCATATAAAGCGAGATCGCCTAATGCAAGTTTAAATTAATTGAAACTTCTTTTTTTTTTCCCTCCTTCAAACGAAACTTAAAATTTGATATATATGATCTTTTAAAAAGAAGTCTTAATGTTCTGATTTAATTAAGTCTAAGCACAAATTAAGAGAATATATGCCGACAATATGTAAGATGATTAATGTACATCATAATTAGATTTATAGAGTTATCCACTACATTGCTTTGTGTCGTTTTTGGTACAGATATGAATTAATTACATTGCTTATTTCAAAGTTGAACTTTGACAAAATCTCTCTTCCACACGTTTATACTCTTTGTTTTCTTCGTGCATTAATGTCTTCCTTATCACCCTGCCATGCAAAGGCGCACTATATAAACCCTTTATCACGCTCCTCATTATGCACACAAGTACTCATCAACTTGAAAACAAGAGCTCTGTTATACATAAAAGGCAAAAGCCAAAAAAAAAATATTAGATTGAGTTTTCAAAAAATGGCTTCTAATAAGCTATTGTTGCTTGTTTTGCTCGGTGCACTTGCTTGTACCACCACTGCAAGAGTGCTATTAGCTAATGAAGATGCAGAGACAGATCAATCCAAGCGAATGTTGCTTTTCAGTAGCGGAGGTGGAGGTGGCGGAGGGGGTGGAGGCGGTGGTGCTGGAGGTGGTGGAGGGGGAGGAGGCGGTGGTGCTGGTGGTGGGGGAGGAGGAGGTGGCGGCGGCGGTGCTGGAGGTGGGGGAGGTGGCGGTGGAGGTTCTAACGGAGGTGGCGGAGGTGGTGGTGGAAGAAATGGAGGAGGTGGAGGTGGAGGGGGAGGAGGCGGTGGGGAAATGGTGGCCGTGGTCAGGGGCGGAGGTAAAAAAAGGCCATGGCCCCCCCTATAAATCTCAAATTAATAAGATTAGTATTCATTTTCTAAATTAAATATATTTGGACATATAATTGGCCCCCTCTATCATTTGGTATAAGAAATGGCCCTCCCTTAATATTGGCCGTGGTGGCAGAGGAGGCCGCGGTGGGCGTGGTGGCTTCGGTGAGGGATTTCCATAATTTTAGGATGATAATAAATTAATAATCATAGTATATACTGTCTCGGAGTACTTGCATTCTGATCTCGGAATTCTTCATTTGAAATGTGTGATATGATGTTTATGTGTGAGACTTAGTATCATTATTGAATAAAATCCAGGCGATTTGAGTTGTTTTTAAAACGAAAAAAAAAATCCTTTTTTATGTTCTGATTTAAATGGGTTAAATTAAGTTTTCGATCGGAGGCTGGGGTGACAGTTCTAGAGGAGAAGATGGCATGAGAGGACGCAGCGGCACCGCCGGCAGCGGTGCCGGCGGACATGATGGTGATGACGGCGGTGAGCATGGATTTCCTTAATTGTGGAGAAAACATATATAAATAAAGAAAATCTCAAATACATCTATATAGACTATATTATATAATATTTATTATATGAAATAAAGATCTCGATATATAGTTTATGACACTGTATAGTGGAAAATTACTGGATATTTTGAGATAGTCTAATGGTAGTATGGAACAGTTTTTATTAATAATATGATGGCTGATAGTGCCCATGTAGTGCCCCCTCGATATATTTTTCCTAATGTTATATGATTGTTAATTATAAGTGAGATTAAATAAGCCGCTCAACTTTTATTGGATGGAAAAAAATAGCATGATGACTGTAATTAACAATCATATTAAATTAATCAAAACAGTGGGGGAGAAGAGAAGTGGGTTATCCACATGTTTCAATGAAATGGAATATATAGCTGTTATAAACTAACCGGTACTAAATATCTATACTCAGATCCGATGCAAGATTTTGGTCAGAGGGGATTAGTAATTGGATTAAAAAGTTTATCAGATTCAAACTCATTAACTAATTAGGTATTAAATTAAATTATTAAAATTATATTTTTTATATATTAAAAATAAAAAATAAAAAAATAAATAATCATATCGATAAAAAAATTTCTAGAGACTTTATATTTTAAAATTTATGCATAATTCTTTCATTATCCACGATATTAAATATTTCTTCTCAATGAAAAATAATTAGACAATTTAGAAGAGTCAGAAATTTAATCCTAGGAAGGATCATATTAATAAAATTTTAATCTAAAAATACTATTTTTTAAAATTCATATCCGAATATATTTTGGATCAGCCCCAAAAGTACCTACAAAGGCTAGAGCACTGTCCAACTAAAAAAAAAACACTAGAAATCAAAGGCTGTCTGTTACAAACACTACATACATATATCACCATGCATGGCATGCAATTTGCACGCAAGCGTACAATCAAAATCTATCTAAGACAAGTAGATGGGAGTAAATGTCAAGTTACAGATTAGTTAATAATTATTATTGATCAACTTGGGATCAACAACTTATCTGTAACATTATTTGTTAGATCAACTGGTAAGGCACCTACGACTATATATATAAAGCCTAAGGATTGAAAAATCTTTTTTTTTTTTTGGTTGAACAAAAAAAAACCCAAGGAGATTGCAAAATAATTCGTTTATTTCACGCTCAAAGCGCTAGAATCCGGCCCAATGAAGGCTGTAAATGACACTGTTTTGGCTATTTATCCGATTCGTATCATCCCGATAAAATAGGTGTAAGTAAGATTTTATGTTCGTTAAGTCATCTTTGATATGAATATAAGTAAAAAAAATTCATTAACTTATCGGATATGGATATGGGTAAGAGGTTTTCATTACTCGTTATCCATTGGATAAATTATATATATATAAATAAATATTTTATATTTTTAATATATATAGTTAAATTATATGAATATATATAATAATTAGTATATATTTTTAGGACAATTGACATGAAAAAATTATATTATTTTTGTTATATCTAAAATGTTAATTATTATTGCACTTTATTAGTATATTTATTTAATGTTATTTCTTTATCTAAATCATATAATTTTTTTATTGAATAATTTTTTACTCATTATCTATCGTTACCCGTTCGTTATCCGAAACTTTAACGGGTAAGGATAAGACATGAGTAAATAAATTTTTAATAGATATGGATAAGACAAAAATATTTTTTTAATAAATATAAATATAAAAATAATTCCGCTCATAACTTACCTTGCAACCAAATGAGTCTTAATACGGTCAATGGATGTTAGTGTTGCATCCTTTGCATATCAATCAGTGTGTTCCTTTTGGGTTGGGGAGGGAAATGTGGAAACTCGCTATGTGGCTAGTGGCCATCTCTGAGATCTTTTCTCAGTAAATTTGAAAATGAGACCTACCCTGTTATTTGCTCTCACTGTTGTGGGCTTGTGGCCTATAGCACTCCACTGCTATCTCATCTGTCATGTATTCAATAATGGCAGCTAGCGGATACAAATTCCTGTCACTATTACAGTATATATGGATTTCATTTCAATATTATTAGAAGTGATCAATGGATTTTGAAAGAATGTCGTTTATATTTCTTAGTCTAAATAATTATTTATTATAATTGCAGAAGGTGTGCGCTTAACAAGGTTATAAATTGCTAAGCGAAAGCATGATCTTAAATCTAAAGCCCACTTTGAAGGGACAGTTTTATTGGAGTTTGCATGCTTTAGATAACTTAAGGCGATCAAGTACTGATTGTCTTGTAAATCTAATAGATATAGATATCCAATCCAAGTGATTGTTCATTTGTTGTGCCCGTAATTTGAAGCGAACGGTTCGACGATATTCTATAGAAAACGGACCCATTTGATGTGGCCGATATAAAAATTATGAATATAAAAACAAAAAAATAAGGCCAAAATCGGATCAACTTAATTAGAGGTGGCAGAACTGGAATTCATGCGAATCTGAATTCAACTTAATCTGTTTTTTTAAAAAAATAAATTAATTTAATCCGATCGGACTTTTGATCAAATGATTTATAATTTAATTGAAATCAAAGTATGATCTGAAAAAAATCAATATATAAATTGACTCAACCACATTCTCTCGAAAGTTCAAATTAACCTGATCCGATCCGTTTGATTGCCATCTTTAAACTTAATTACTTCCCAATTAAACTAGAATAGTTAAAATGTAACAAAAAATGAACTTTTGATAGCAGAAAGCATATATATATATATATATATATATATATATATTTAGAAATTTAACACAAAAAAATATTGTGACTTCTTATAAATGAACTTGAAATATGTTCAATTTTTGAAATCCTCAACCTCCACCACCTCCAAAACCTCTGCCGCCACCGACTACCCGCACTGCCTCCAACTCCAGCACCACCACCAAACCCACCACCCCATGCATCCTACTTCTCCTCCACCAGCACCAAATCCTCCGCCACTGCCTATACCTCTACCACTAAATCTGCTTTAACCATATCCTCGGAAACTGAAGCGGTAGTCACCACTGAACCGACGACCACCATCAAAGTTTGCAAGCATTAATTGCAGTAGCTTTGCTAATGAGAAGTAAAAGTACTATTTTACGCCCCATCATGAAGAGACCCATATTGATTAGGATATAAATGCTTGTTTTGAATTGATGCTATGATCTTGCGATTTCGGTTTTATATAGTTGTACAAGACAATTGAAGTTGAAGCAAATAAACTAAGGATGTTGATACACTGTATTCTGTGTTGCTCCTCCATTTCCTGTATTGTCCATTACACGTGGGTTCCATATGCTTTAGCTTTTTAGGAGGTTTATTTTTTTAGTCATGGTGGAGGAACGAATTGGTGGGGATTTGATGGGGGTATTTTATATTTTTCTATAAATTAATGCTATTTTGAGTTGTTGTTAATACCGCGGGAAGAGCTTAGAACTGGCTTGAAAAAGAAAGAAAATTGTTAACTTGTCAATTTTAAATTATGGAAGTCAAAAGGGAGACCACACACATAGAGAGAGTCGGCGCTTGTATTTAGGGCAGGTGGTTGGCTGTCGTCTGTTAGACCCTTGGAATATTATTTTTTTTTTCATTTTTTTCCCAACCTATTTTATAATCTCGTTTTTTATTATTTTAGGATTAACTGTGTCGTACTGTATGCTGTTAATTGTCACAAAGACTTTAACCAAAAAGTTCATCTTAATCTTTATTTCATCCGTAGAATCAACATTAAAATTAAAATAAAATATGAGATTGAAAATGAATTGCATCAAAATTGATGAAATAATACTGATCGAATGGATGAAACAAGATTTGGATCAATTTTAATCCCAATTGAGACACTTTGCGTTTCCCCGTGTATACCCATGTGAGGTTCTGACTCAATGGAGTGATTGTTGATATATATATATATAGAGAGAGAGTTTGTGTCTTCTAACTCAAAAAATATATCAAAAATCAAATAATAATAATAATATATTCAAAAATTTGAGATGTTTCGAATTTTGTCAATCTTTTTAATTTTTGAAAATAATATACATTATTTTCATTTTTAGAGTTGATTTTTAAAAATTGAAAAGAGTGACTTAGTAAACTCGAAACACCTCAAATTTTTGTACCCTATAAGATTTCAATATGAAGAATTTAATGAGAGTGATAAATCAAAATTTATAAATCATTTGATATATTTTTTAGCTAAAATTGAAAAGAGTGAATTATTCATAAAAACTCAGCTCCAAAAATAATAATAATATATTCAGTGTTTGTACATTATTTTCAAAAATTAAAAAGAGTGATTTAAAAAACTCAAAACATCTCAAATTTTTGTAACCCATAAGATTTCAATATGAAGAATTTAATGAGATTGAAAAATGAAAATTTAGAGATCATTTAATATATTTTTTGACTTAATCTTACGGAGGTCTTCTGTAAGCTTAACCTCATCGTAGATTTACTATATATATATATATATATATATAGGGTAAAAATACCGTGAGCTTAAGCTCACGGTGACCTTCCGTGAGCTTAACTAAAAAAATACATTAAATAATCTTCAAATTTTAATTTATCATACTCATTAAATTTTTTATATGAAAATTTTGTGGGATGCAAAAATTTAGAGTGTTTTGAGCTTTTTAAGTGATGATTTTTATTTTTTGAAAATCAACTCTAAAAATAATAATAATATATTTAATACTTGAACATCATTTTTAAAAATTAAAAAAGGTGACTTAAAAAACTCAAAACACTTTAAATTTTTGCATCCCACAAGATTTTCATATAAAGGAATTCATGAGTATGATAAATGAAAAATTGAAGATGATTTGATATGCTTTTTGAGTTAAGTTCACGAGAGGTCTTCCTTGAGCTTAACTCTAAAAGAATATCAATTCATCTTCAAATTTTCATTTTTCATTCTTATTAATTTTTTCATATTGAAATCTTGTGGAGTACAAAATTTTAGGATGTTTCGAATTTTTTAAGTCGTTCTTTTTAATTTTTGAAAATAATGTACAAACATTGAATATTTTATTATTATTTTTAGAACCGATTTTCAAAAATTAAAAAGAGTGACTTAGAAAACTCGAAACATCCTAAATTTTTGTACCCCATAAGATTTCAATATGAAGAATTTAATGATAGTGAAAAATTCAAATTTGAAGATGATTTGATATATTTTTTGAGTTAAGCTCACAATAGACCTCCGTGAGCTTAAACTTACGGTATATCCACTCTCTCTCTCTCTCTCTCTATATATATATATATATGAATAGGGCGGATGCATAATTTTGATCAGGGGGACAATTATCGGATTGTAATAGTTTATCAGGTTTAAATCCATTAACTAATTGGGTATTAAATAAAAAATTAATAATTTAATATATATGCTTACCTAATAAAAAAATTATTAAAATAATAATATTTTATATATTAAAATAACAACAAAATAAAGCTCGAAGTAATAGATAATCAAGTTGATGAAGAAAGTTTTCGTCTACAAAACTTTATATTTTGATATCTTTGCATACTTATTTCATTATGCATGATATTAAATATTTTTTTCTCAATAAAAATAATCAGATAATTCAGGAGGGGCAAACAAATTTTCCGGGGGAAAGATAAATTATCGAAAACATTATAAAAAAATAATATTTTTAAAATCTAGGAGGGAAAACTGCCCCCTAGTACTACATGGATCCGCACCTCTATATGAAGAATTATCTTGTACTATATTGTCCAATCCAAAATGAAAAAAGTCACAAATCAACAATACTTTCTTTCGTTTCTTTTCTGAAATTTCTTATAAATTCAACCAGAATTTTTCTGTGCGTTAATTTTTTTGTGAAGTTAAGAACTAGCTATTGGTCTAGTGAAGGTTGTTAGTTCGAAATTCAAATAGAAAATCTTTATAAATAATTATAAAATTTAAGAATTTAACATTTATCTTTTCGATAAAAAACAAAATTTCTGTGAAGTTCACACAAGTTATCCTGCACTTGACCTTACTGTTGCCATCTGTAAGTAGAGAAACACATTATGTCAAAGAAAAATACAGTTCAGTTTGGAATGTAAAGCACGTAGAGAAGCTGAGGGATTTTGGGCCAGATCAGCTGGTACCAGAGATTGGGACTGACAAGAGCGAAGTTTGTCCAGCCTGGGAATTAGGATACCAGTGGTACAATAAATAGGATGTTAATTAACTTCTCAAAGGAAATATAAACGAGAAGATGTTGTTATCAACCATATAAATGAAAAATCTGCTAGCTGAATCGAAACGTTCATCTGCTAGCTGCCCGATTCAAAATAGCGTTGGTGATCACCAAGGGTGGTCGATTATTACAAAAGAAAAATAAAATTAAAAGACAGTAGCAATGATTATTAAGACAACTATTGAAAGCTTAATCACATTCCGATTTGTACTGGTTCTTTACTTTTGAATTCTGATTTTTTTTCTTTTTGTTTCTCTCTTTTGATCTTCAATTTTATCCTACATTTTATACTCATAACACCGTTAGTGTTATATTTATAAATAAAATTTGAGCGCGTAACTCTAATCTTTCCATCAACATTGTAAGGTTCTTGAAAATATAGACTTTGCCAATTGATATTTGTTAAGATCACACAGTAGACATCTCATTCACTCCTGCTAATATATCAGTACGTGCATGATACAATTTTTGTTCTAAATCACACAAATGACAAAGTTTTTTACTATAACTTATAAACCAGATTGAATTATGTTCAAATTTTCAAAATCCTCCACCGCCTCCACCTCCAAAACCTCCACCACCGCCGACTCCTCCAGCGCCGCCTCCAACTCCAACACCAGCACAAAACCCACCACTTGATCCACCTCCAACTCCTCCACCGCCACCACCGCCACCACCACCAAAGCCACCCCCTCCTCCTACTCCTCCGCCACCACCGATACCTACACCGCCACCGGCACCGAAACCTCGACCGCTTCCACTACCTCCACCAAGGCCTCCACCACCACCACCACCAAAACCACCACCTCCACCAACACCGCCACCACCATCAACACCTGCACCACCACCAGCACCAAACCCTCCGCCACTTCCACTTCCACTGCCAATGCCACCGCCTCCACCACCACCAAAGCCACCGCCACCGCCAACACCACCACCACCAACTCCTCCACCTGCCCCCAAATCCACCACCTGATCCGGCCCCTCCAATGCCACCGCCTCCACCTCCTCCAAAACCTCCACCACCTCCAATGCCACCACCTCCTCAAATCCTCCGCCTTAACCACCACCTCCACCTAATCCGCCAAAACCACCCCCACCAAAACCACCCCCACCAGCAATGCCACCACCCTCTCCACCAAATCCTCCACCATCACCAAATCCTCCGCCACTGCCTATACCTCTACCACGAAATCCGCTTTGACCACATCCTCGAAAACTGAAGCGGCAACCACCACCAAACCGACGACCACCGTCAAAGTCTGCAAGGACGGCAGTGGCTATGCTAATGAGAAGTAAAAGTATTATTGTATGCCCTTTCATGAAGAGACCCATATTGATTACGATAGAAATGTTTGTTTCGAATTGGTGCTATGAACTCACGATCTCGGTTATATATAGGTGTACATAAAAATTGCAGTTCACAGTGTGATGAAGAAAATAAATGTGTTTTCTGAGTAGTTAAGGAGATGGCGGGAAGAGCTTAGAGCTTGAAAGAGAGATTTGTTAAGTTGTCAATTTGAAATTATGAAAGTCAAAAGGGAGACCACGGACAGACAGAGAGTCAGCGTCTAGTTTGCTGTTTGTATTAAGGGCACCGTGTTTTGCTGTTGCCCGTTAGACCCTTGGATACTTAAATTATTATTTTTCATTTTTTGAGCCTATTTTATAATCTGATTATTATTAATTTCTTACTTTAAGATTCACTGCGCTTTCTTTTAAGCAATACACATTAATATGTTATTCTACATGAGGTTCTAAGTTCTAACTAAGGTGGAGCGATCGTTGATATAAATGTTTACAAGGAATTACCCTGTTCTGTATTCTCCAATCCCAACCGAAAAGAATCTCAATACTCTCCTTCGTTTCTTTCCTGAATTTTCCTATAAAGTCCACTTGAATTTTTCTGTGCATAATTAAATTTTCTTTCGTAAGGTTCACACAAGCTATCCTGTACTTCACCTTGCTGCCATCTGAGAATAGAATGAAATGGGTAACAAAAATTCAGTTCAGTTTGAAATGTAAAACACGTAGAGAAGCCGAAGGATTTGGTGTCAGGCCAGCTGGCACTGGAGATTGGGACTGGCCAGAGCGAAGTGGGTCCGGTCTGGAAAGAATACCAGTGGTATAGTAAAACTGTACAGTTTACAGTACTGTTCGTGTTTTTAATTTAATGGCCCCCATGATTCTAAACAATGTGCGTCTTCTTCTTTTACCCTGGCCATATTATTTTGAAAGCAGGTGTGTCTTAGGGCTTGGGACTAAAGTTGTAAGTTTTATTTCATCCGTTAAATCAATATTATTTCATTAATTTTGATATAACTCATTTTTAATCTCATATTTTATTTTAATCTCAATACTAATCCGACGAATGAAACAAGACTTGAGATCAACTTTGGTCTTAAGTCCTTGAGACACTCTGTTGAGAAGCGAATAACCAGAGCAATTACGTAACACGAAAGAAAAAAAAAATTGAGAACAAAAACACACAGATTTTACGTGGAAAACTCTCAAGGGGAAGAAAACCCACGGCCGTTGTCAAAATAATTTTCACTAATACTCAAGGTTCGGTTACATCTAGAATTACATTGGAGATTATGTATATATATATAAACAAACTCATAAACGCAAAACCTTAATCTGGGCCATCAATGAAAGAATTTCAATATAATTTGACTTCTCAGAAATAATTTTTTTCTTCGGGCTGCCGCCCCCCGCCACCCCCGCATACTCTTAGAATCAGACCCACATACATAACACACCCCCTGATTCCTATTATTTTCTCTCAATGTTAGCTTACCACTGTAGGCTGTACGGTACTAAAGAGGATATTCAGCCGTAGTAAACAAGAGGTTAATTAACTTTTCGAAGCAAATGTAAACCATGAAAGAAAAATCAGTATCTTTATGTTACATAATACTTCAATCAGAGAAGATTCAAGGAAATCAAGTTTGCTGAATCGGAACGTTCAACTAGATACCCAATTCAAAAAGACGCTGGTTATACTCTGATTTTATGTTGCATGTCTTGTTGAATTAGTTTTTTGCTTCTTTAGTCTGTTAGTTCTTATTTTTTTAGAACTTAATTTTATAACCAAAAAGATTATATTATCGTTAATTTGTCATGTCGGATTTTAAATTGTGCTGAGAGAAAAAAGTTTTTAGATTGCAATCCTGTTGGATTCCTACACTTGTTTTTTATTATTGTAATTCAAACAACTTCTATGGTAAAAGAACGGTAACGATAATATACATGAATACTTGCAGTAATATTACTAGTGACTAGGGCTGTAAACGAACTGAGCTTCAAGCTAAAAAATTTAGTTCAAACTCAATTCATCATTATTCGAGTTAGTTTATGAGACAACTCACAAGTCAATATACATGTGTTGACTCAATTTAATATTAAGACTTAGTACATCAACAAACTTTAAGTTTAAAACATCTACAAAACTAATATAAAAGTTGATATAAAATTAGTATATCATTAAATTATATTTTCAATAACATCTTTATTAATTGAATAATGGACTGGTAAAAAACCATCGAGTCAGATATACGAGTTGAGTTATGAGCGAGTAAGAAACGTTGCTAATCCGATATGATAATGAGAGAAATGAGAGAGGGTTGTCGGATTAGAATTCGACGGAAAAAAACATATAAACTATTATTATTATAGTTGAGTTAAGAAAAATCAGATATAGGTTATTAAAAATGGGATCCCTTGACAATTTTTCACAATGGATCATCAAATAAATATGAAAAAAAAATAAAATAAAAAATTATAAATATGGGTTTTTTACTTATTGATTGATATTGATTTAAATTTTACATAATTTCATTATCATTTGATAGTCTATCAAAAATCATCAAGATATTATGTAATTTGCAAAGATTTTAATTTAATGGTCTTTGATGGACTATCAAATGATAATGAAATTACATGAAATTTGAATCATCATCAGTTTATAAGTAGAATAACATATCTATAAGGTTTTTTCTATTTTTAAGTTTTTTTCATATTTATTTGAAGATCCATTATCAAAATTATCAAGACAGCCATTGCCAAGTGATCTCTTCTCTTAAAAATATATGTTGGGCCCATTCATGATTTGTGTTAAGATCCCTCAATTCCTTCATTTAAAAAAGAAAAGGAAAAAAGAATGACATCTCAATCAGTACTAAAAACATATCAGAGAGATCAGTTTCCTTTTTTAATTATTATTTTTTACTTGTGAAATTTGACCGAATATCTTAGCCAGGTAAGAATACTGGTTGTTGATAATAAAAAAGGTTTAACATCATGTTTAATCTTAAATTCTGCTACAGTGCCAAAGCTACTTCCTTTTATAAAATAATCACACAATATGCCAATGTAGAATTTTTTTTTTATTTGAAAGATGGCCAATGTAGAATTTTGGAGCCTTAAACACATATACATAATCAGTAACTGCATGATACAATTTACCGCAAAAAACACAACAAACTTCTGGACAAGAGAATGTAGATGGCAATTTAACATAAGTGACAGTGATTTGTTATAACTTTTGAATTATATTAAAATTTTCAAAATCCTCCACCAACGCCACCTCCAAAACATCCACCGCCGCTGATTCCTCCGGCACTGCCTCCAACTCCAGCACCAGCACCATACCCACCACCCTTGGATTATTAATTATTACTTTCCACTATTTTATTTTTAACATATTTTATGATCAGAGTATTATTACTATTATTGCAGGATTTCACTCGTAAAAACTCTGACTCGCCTTCAACATCGACCCCGCGTGCAACAGAGATGCAAATGTTTGCAAACTCCGGGTCTGACTATGGCAACATAAGACTCGATGATGAAAATTTCAACATTATGCAATTTTGACATCAAGTGAAGGGTGTATTTCAAATTTTAGCATCTATGGCTTGCGATATTCTTGCTGTTTCAATCTCCACAGTAGCATCCGAATCTTATTTTAGTGCAGCTAATAGGGTTCTCACTGACAAAAGAACAAGATTAGGTGAGAGAGTATTTGAGGCTCTAGTTTTATTGAAGGATTGGTACGATGCAGAAAGCAGACTTCAAAATAAGTCGTGGATGTACCAAATTGATCGAGAAGAAACTGATACATCAAGTTCTAATGTAACTAGTGAAGGGATGTCAGAGGTAGAGGTGAACCAGTCTCATGAGGAACAAAATCAATTGGCTAGATACTCAAATCCATATATGTACAACTATGAAGAATATGAATATATGTACAACACTATGCACAGAGATTTTTTTTAAGGACTAAGGTACACATTTCAATTTTTATTTTTATTTTTTAAAATTATATATTTATACTAACATGTTTACAAGTTAGTAACTCCACCTATGTTTCTAACATAGTCGGTCCCAAGTCCGAAAAAAGGAGGAGGGATAATTTACAAAACATCATATGTTGAGAAATTTCAGATTTTTGTTGACAAATTTCATATTTTTAATGTTCTAAATTTTTAAAATAATTTAAATTTTAACGAACTTTGATTTTTTTAATCTTTTGATATAAATTTATTTTTTTGAATTTTTTGAATTTTTTAATGTCGGACACGGTAAGACACGTTTAGCACGATTAAGACACATAGACACGACACGGTTGGTCACGGTTCCGATTAGACACAGCACAAATAAAGCACGACACGATTAAGGCACAGCACGGTAGACACGGCGTGCCTTATCCGTGCCGTGCCTCCTTCTATTATTTTTGGGCACGGCACGACACGAAAAAAAATAAAATAATAAAAGACACGGTACGGTACGACACGAAAGCACGGCGTGCCCGAACACGACACGGTCCGGCACGGCACGAATTTAGAACACTATTAGCAGAAACACATTGGGTCAAACAAAAATTCAGTTCGCTCAGAAATGTAACACATCTGGTACAAATGTTTCTGCTAATCTGCTCTTGCGTATCAAGACACGGTCGGCTATGTCGCTATGCGGCTATGCGGCTATGCTATTGCGGATTCGTATCTGCTGCCATATATTTTCTATGACAGTATTTTGTCATAGAATCTAAATGATCCATTTCAATCAAATCAGTCTATATTTAGTTATATAAGTGTATTTTTTATTTTAATTTAATAAGTCCCACTACTCATAAAAACAATTACAGCTTGCTGTCATTGTAAATTATGACAGCGGATACAAATTCATGATATTTCTATCCGATGAAGATGGCAACGCCAGTTGTTGTACAACTTGAAAAGTGCCATTGGGTTCCCAAGCTGAAATCAGTAGAGAAGCCGAGGGATTTGGGGTCAGGCCCGGTACCAGGAGGAGAAACCAGTGGTACAAAGACGAGGTTAATTATCCGAACGAGATATCAACAAAAAAAAAACAATGTCTGTTGTATTTGTATGCTCGCAATTCTGCAACCATACAAGACGTCAAGGAAATCAAGATAGATGAAATGGAATGTTCAATCTTCTAGTTCTTAATTTCCGGATATAGTAAGTGGTTTATGATATATAGTTTTTTGTTTGTTTAGGTTTTTACTTGTTTAATCTGCTATATAATTAGATGTTTATTTTATTGAATTGGCTAATTAAAGTTAAATTTAATTACATCCAATTACTTAATTATTCCACTTCATCACATACTTTTCATTTTTGATTTAACTATGTACATTACAAATAAAACAAACATGTATTATGTATAGCTCAACGCCACTTGGCTGACACTATTGTAAATAAATTTCTTCGATCATATCAATACAATTTAGCTGTCTTTGCCTGCTACTTCAAAAAAAAGTAAATTTTATTTAATTTAATCTTGCTTATTTTATTTTAGTCATTTGAATTAATTGTTTTTGGTGGAGAAAATTAGTTGAATTTGGTTATTTTAAAATTGTCGAAAATATACACAGTTTGGAAATTTTCACTATGTACGGACATGACACATAGATAACGCGATGTAATTAATTTCACAAACATGCAGGAGAGGTAGCTGAAATTCAATCTGCCAAATATTTTGTGTTATTGGCTTTTATCCTTCTAAAAAAATACAATGTATATGAGTTGACTTTTTTATTTATTTCAGATATGAGTTGACTATATATGCGTACAGTCCTAGTCCTATCACAAGAAGCATTGCCCAAGCATTGCATGTGGGTAGATGGGTGTTGAACATGTATTAAATGAGCAATAAAGGAAATTTCTAAATACATTAATTATATCGTTCCACAAATAATGTATCAAATTAATTAACACGATATAAATTAAAAATTAATCAGTCTACATGTTTGCAGGGCTTTAGATGACTTTGATGAGCTACATCATTAATTGATATCACTTTCCCTTATTACATTGGAAAAGGACAGGCATGCATACAGCTGTAGAAAGCAAAGCTGGATGCGTATACATGATGCCAGTAAAAAAAAAATTTGTATGGTTTCGTGCATCTAACCCCATTGCGTTATAACATCAAAAAAAATGTGGGCCATATACAAATTTGAATTTTCTATACAATTTAATTATATTTGCGAAATATAACGTTGACGTGGATCAATAGTATTGATTGGCAACCAAGAAAGAAATTTCAGAGGATGATTGTTAAGTTCTTGTATGTTCTTTAGATATTGTACCTATGAATTTGATATATGCGACCCTGAAATTGTAAAAAAATGTTCTTACTGTAAATATTAAATATATATATATATATTAATTTGGATTCTTTGATTGATTACATGCATAATAAAACAATGATTATTAATTTTTAAAACGAGGAACCACCATTTTACTTATTTTAACATTGATTTATCAAATGAATTTGGAAAAAAAAATTGCAGTCTGAAAATAAATTATGTAGAACTTGATCGGACACATGCACATAGCATACGATCTAATTTCATATAATTTAAGTATTCTTTGATGATATATTGTGGATAAATTTCAGACCGTTAAAATTTCAAGCCATTTGATGTACTTATATATATTGACCATGCTTGTATTTCTTATAGACGTAATTATGTGATGATATATATTGATCATGCTTGTATTTGTTAATTTCAAATATAAACTTTACTCTTAAAGATATTTAAGATTTCCAAAAAAAAAAGTACATAGGATAGTTTTCAAATGATCATCTCCTCTTAAGTTAAATAGTTTAGTCTTTAGGAAAAAAAAGGTACATCTACTTTATGACTTCCAATTTTTCTTGCAAAATAAAGCTACCAGTAAAAAAACATAGTACGTTTGCAAATTATAATGTTATTATTTTCTTCGATCGCTGTCTGCTTTTTAGTGTTACACCACCTTTTATTATTTATGAAAAATTTGCGGAAAGTTATCGCAATAAAGACTAGCTAGTATATATATATATATATGAGCCCTGTAACTTTATACTTCTAAAAATAAAAATAAACAAACGGGTAACAATTGCATGCAATTTGTATCATATATATTAAGAAGTTTGCAGACTATATCCATACTTTGGGGCTAATATTATATTGTAATAACATACAAAAGTTGTTTTAATCTAATAGTATCAATTTTGGTTCTTGTGATTTAATTAACTTTAACATTTTAACACTGAAATCATAAAATTGTTTTAATTAATTTATAGTATCATTTTTTTGCTCTTGTTATGTAATTAACCTCAGCATCTAATACTTAAATCATAAATTTAATATGTGGAAACTTCAACATGTTTAAAGAAAAGAAATAATTCAAACTAACAATTCACAAAATGAAAGTGAATAAATTTACGGAGATAAATACAAATTTGTTTTACACTGTGCATATGCATTCCAGGTTGGCCGGGAGCACCACTGTTTCCTTTCCACTCGCCTCCAATTAGTAGCTATTAATGCAGTTTGTTCAAAATTTTATTTCCAAGTCAACTCAAGCTCTTATCCAATGTGCCTAATGCTCACTGTCCAGTAGAGAGAGTGTGGCTGATCGGACAATCAATGCCACCATCAACCACTCAACTGCTGAGACGCGGAAGCAAGATCTCTCATTTAATGCATGTCCATTCAACGCTCATACAAGTGGAGACCAACTTCAAGAGGGTTTATACAGGCTCCATTGTTAACCTTGTTGCCTATATAAAGAGGCCATTTCCATTGGCTTGAACCCACAGTGAAGTGAGTAAGAGATGGGTACAAATATGAAGAGTTCTCTTTTGTTGTTTCTTATTTTCATTGGAGTTGCACTCCAGTTGAGTGCAATTGCAAGAGCTGATTTTGGTCCTGGGGGTTTTGGTCGGGGACCATTCGGTCGGGGACCATTTGGTCGGGGACCATTTGGTCGGGATTGTCGGTTTGGAAGGTGTAGAGGTGGGTTTGGCGGTGGGCCAGGTGGTGGTGGTGGTTTTGGAGGTGGTGGTGGTGGAGGATTAGGTGGTGGTGCTGGCCATGGTGGAGGGTTTGGGGGTGGAGCTGGTGGTGGTTTAGGAGGTGGAGCTGGTGGAGGTGGTGGGTTTGGTGGAGGAGGTGGTGGTGGACTAGGTGGTGGCCATGGTGGTGGCTTTGGAGCTGGTGGTGGTGCAGGTGGCGGTGCAGGTGGTGGGCTTGGTGGAGGTGGTGGATTTGGTGGAGGAGGCGGTGGGGGACTTGGCGGTGGCCATGGTGGTGGCTTTGGAGCTGGTGGTGGTGTAGGAGGTGGCGCCGGAGGTGGTGTGGGTGGTGGCGGTGGTTTTGGTGGAGGAGGTGGTGGGGGACTTGGCGGTGGACATGGTGGTGGATTTGGAGCTGGGGGAGGAGTAGGAGGTGGTGGTGGTGGAGGTCTTGGCGGCGGCGGCGGTGGTGGTGGTGGAGGTGACGGTGGGGGTGTTGGGGGTGGTCATGGTGGAGGTTTCGGGGCTGGAGGTGGTGTAGGTGGTGGTGCTGGAGGAGTTGGTGGTGGTGGTGGTTTTGGAGGAGGCGGTGGTGGAGGTGTTGGTGGTGGACATGGGAGCGGTTTCGGTGCCGGTGGTGGTGTAGGTGGTGGTGCAGGAGGCGCTGGTGGTGGTGGTGGCGGCGGCGGAGGAGGAGGAGGTGGTGGTGGAGGTGGAGTAGGTGGTGGTAATGGGGGTGGTTTCGGAGCTGGTGGTGGTGTAGGTGGTGGTGCCGGAGGTGGCAGTGGCCTTGGAGGTGGCGGTGGTCTTGGTGGTGGTCATGGCGGAGGCCTTGGCGGGGGTGTTGGAGTAGGAATTGGAGTTGGTGTAGGTGTTGGGTTTGGTGCCGGCGCTGGTGGAGGTGCTGGTGGAGGCGCCGGCGGAGGAAACTAATATTCTTGTTCTGGTATGGGGCAATGATGTGATTAAACAGAGGTGTATGGAGCACCGTAGTAGTTTGGCAGGTGTACCTTGGTTAAATGTTTTAAAAGTTTTTATTTGAAGCTTGAAGATGTTAATTTTGTAATCAAGAGATCACTAAGTGTGTATTTCGTGTTAACTATATATTATTTTTTCTCCTCATAAATAAATTTGAAAGACCTGTTATGTTGTAAAATTGCTCTTTCAAAATATGTTTTATAGTAGGACTAGTATTTATCATTTGGATAAATCTGTGAATTCTGTCTGCACAAAACAGAATCAGAAATTAACTATAGTTATTATCACAATAAAGATTTCTACCACAAAATAAATACGTAGACATCCATAAACTATCTTTCTGACATGATATTCGGATAACAGAAATATTTATGCAAATCAGTCTATATACTATATATGTTAAACTTCTTCAGTACATAATTACTGTCTTTCTAACATGATTCTCGGATAACCTCTGTAGTATTTACCAATATAAAATCTTTTACCGGGATTAAGACGTAATCTATCAGCAGAAACTAAATAATTTCATTAAATAAGAATGGTGTCATTACAATAATTCTACATCAATAATAGATACCCCAAAATATGACGCAAATTTAGCGACATTAAACTAGATAACTGACACAAATCAAAGTAACAACTGAAGTATAACTAACCATCTCATTTGTCACCCTCTCGTGACAAAATAATCTAATGACGTGGCACAACCTCCAATACCTTTATCTATACTCAGAGCGGTCTGGTGTGGAAGCCAGATGCGCGGCCGCAAAGGAGAGCATTGCGGGGTATCGGGTACTCGTCCCGCCATGAGGTGGAGGTGGTGTATACACGGAGGTAGAACTGCTGGCCTAGGTATTGTCTGATCCAGTTCTCTGATCTCACATTCCACATGCCAACATTGTCTAAAGGCACGTAGATGGCACTCCATGATTTCGGGTATACCTGAAAAATATTTAACAAAAATTTCAACTACTGTTTCACATGTTTGCTAAATTTTGATTTCAACCTTACTAGCTAATTTTATTAACTTCTGGTTTTTCTATTTCCAAGTTCTAATTTCTCAGTACCTGAACAGTGTATCGAGCAATTGCATCCCTTAAGTTGTAGTTGTTTCGGCTAGCTGACGACCATTGCCCACCATCCATTCTGTTATAGATAGAAAAGGTATATAAATAAAATTATACAGAAATTTTAACTAGAGATAGCCAGCATAAGTTTGAGATTAGAAAAAGAGATATACCCCACAACCCAGAACTGATATCCATCAATATGCCAAGATTCAACGGTATCTTCATAGTTCTCAAAAACAATCTCAATGTAGTCCCTATAATTCACTTGCATAACTGAAGTTGCCATATAACCACCACCAAATGTGGGGTTGTTAGGAATGCTTCCAACTGAGTATACGCCGCCTATCTTGAAATAATCAGCTAACTTTAGAGGTGTATCAGCAGGTATGAATGAGACACTGTTTACTGCATATCTCTGCTTCCCGTTTATTACTGGAGCTGAGTTGGCAAGCCTGATAGTTTGGACAGTTGGTACCAACCCATAGTGGTATGAGCCTTGAGGGTTGGGTCTTGGGCCACTGGCTGTCAGGTTCCATCTATAAATTAACAGCAAATATTTGTAAGTTATTTGAATCTTGAAGAACGCTTGAGGAAGGGCTTGTTTTCTCTCTACATATATTTTGAACACGAAGAATGCAAAAAAGATTGATGATGATAAAGAGTTTTCTTATTTGTGCAGAATGATACAGCCTAGGGATAATTTCATTATCGTTTTTTTTTCCTGCCAAGTGACAGTTGGTGTCTGGAATGATTTTACTTGGGGGCTACAAATGTTTGTTCAACTCTGAAAATTATAATTTATAAATGAATAGAGCAATTCACATTAGGAGAATTTTTCGTTGTGTTTTTAATCCTGTGAAAATGATAAAGACTTATGGATTTATTCTTCATGCAGTATTCTCACCTAATTGACCGAGCTTGATTAAGGGAATAATCAATCTGAATTGTGGGACCACCAGGTAGTCCACCAGGAGCTGTCCCACCTGAATTGCTGTAATGCAGCACTGCAGTGGATGTCAGAATAGTGCTGGTGAATCGGGTCGAGACAACAATGCTATAATCAAAGGCTGGTTGGTCAGCTGTGACCAGAACTGAGTATGATTGCCCCAAATGGACATCAAGAGAAGAATACAAGCTTTGCATGCTGTGAGACCCTTCGACCTCCACCAGCATCATCATGTGACCTTGGAACCTTATGTTCAGCGAGGTTGTTAGACCAACATTTGATATACGAAACCGGTATGTCTTCCCTGTATAGATACAATGGTTAGATATTGTTGTTATAACAAACATAATAATTTATGGCAATTTGATGAGTTAAACTTTAAACTTTAAGTAATGCCAATATAGTACAATCCTCTGTTTTATGTACCTGGTTCAACTGTGAAGGTGTTGCCATTCCATCCACGCCCATTTATTAACAGTCCATCAGGGAAACCTAGAGTGTGGCCGCTGTCTAGAATGTATCTAAGATCCTGTAAACATAATATATAGTTTAACTTATTGTTATTGCTTTCTGAAAATATTCATGTAAAGGACGTAAATTGATGTATCATACTGTGTGGTTAGCCTTGAACCAATCACCGATCAAAAGAGTGTAATCAGCAGCTGGAGGTGGGAACGGAACGGGTATCATGGGCCTGCTGAGGACCCGGATTCCACCAAACCCACCGGCAGCCTTGTGGAAGCCTAGGGAAGGGAAGTAATAATAGGTGCCAATCTGATCTTTCACTTGAAGTATATACGTGAAGTTTCCACCAGGCGGTATCGGGCATGTTGTGCCATATACACCGTCCTCGAATGAGTTCCTCCTTTGTTGGATGCCATTCCTGTGATAGAAAATTAAGCAGTTAAAATATGAACCTGATCTTATAACTACCCCAAATGAAGAATGAATTAACAGATTAGTTATAAATAGTCTTGGGTTGTCTTGTGTAAGCTTTCCTTCCTGTGAAAAGTATTTTGTTATTGGAAATATTGTTGAATCACTATTTATATCCATCTCTTTTCTTCTTTTGGTATGATGTTGGAATTTCAATTACCAGATATTTTCATGAATAAATAAATAATGTATTATTCAACCCAAGTGTGGGGCTATGGGCCCAATTAAGGCACATGGGCTGGCTGTCAAGACAAATAGAGCCTATAAGAGTAGCAACTGAGCAGTGAGCAGTATATGTTTGACCAGATCAGGTGCATGTCACGTCGCAACCCACCATGATTGGAGATACAATTGCACATGTTGAAAGAACAAATAAATAGTCAAATAACAATACAGATGCTTGTTTACTCCTAAAGAAAGAATTGAAGATAATACCAACATCTTTCACTTCAAAAAAGTAGCAGATCAAGGTTTCTAGCTCCTTTCGGCCAGAAACCAATAAAGATTATTGCAATGCAAAAATGCTTTTTATTTCCATCAAATACTAAAAGCACAGACGTGTGAAAAATAGTATGCTCTTTACAAACTCAACATGTATGCTCGCAATCTACACTTTAGGAAAATATTATACGTAAAATGTAAAATGTTTGCAAGTATACTTGGAAATTAAACTAGCTAGAAATATTTGCTACTTGGTACAGTAACACAAATCTAGTTTAAGATCTGTAACTCCTACAGTGTATTGGTTGGCCAAATACTTTTTTTTCTTTTTCCTTTTTCTTTATACTTTCAGAGAGATCAACTTCTAAAAGGTAATTCATGTACCAACTCTATATTGTTCCAAACTCTAAACACATGTTAATATTTGTCTGTACTAAAAGAACAAATATAATCATGCCAAAAGTAAGGTCGAATAAGGCCACATAACTTGCAGGTGTCACAGTCAATATGTTTTAATTGGACACATATTAATATATGAGCGCTGTTCATTCCACCCGCTTTTCTGGTGGACACTGTTCACCACTTTATTTATTAACTGGAGTTATATACTTATCAATACATCATTATTATTTAACTAAGATTATATTTTTTTTTACAAATGTATATACAAAAATGTAAAGTTTCTTAACTAATAACTATGTATTTTGGTTAACAATTATATATTAACAGTTATTTAGTTAATAAATGAGTGATGGACACTTACCTAATTATTATTTAATTAAGATCATTTTTTTAACAATTTTGTATATAAAAATATAAACTTTCTTAACTAAGTATTCTAGTTGAAAATTATATATCGACAATAAATAAGTGGTGGACAAATGTCTACTTGCACGTGTCGACCTGGATTTGATTATTTTTTCAGGATAGTAAAAAGTAAAAAAAGTGTTAGTAAAAACTTACGAGGAAAGAAAAGTTTGATCCACCGACACACCTCTATGAATATTTTAATATTCAATAATTCCCTTCACTGTTTTCGGATCCCAAAACTCATACCGAATTTAATTCATTCACTAAACCCCTCTCTCTCTATCCAACTGAGTGTGGGGTCCATGAAACAGAAATGCACATTCTGAGTTTTGTCCGGGTCCACCACATTTTCAATAATATTTTTTTATAAAATCGCACTAAAGGACAAGAACTTTTCGAGAATCACAAATCCATCCCTGAAATCCAATAGACAAGCAAGTAGCAACCAGTGCCAGCTTCACAAAAACAGAAAATTCAGAGGGAACAGCGTCATTGATTGTATTCCTTTCTCCCCTAATCCCCATTCTTCACGTGGGTCCAACCGCATTGATCAAAATTAATGCTACATAACTCCCAACATGTCCAAATTCATGTCCAAATTACTCATAGTGCGGTGCATTAGCATTTGCATGCTTCATACTTGAAATTAAAAATATATATTCATATAAATTTTGTTTCAAAAACTCTATAACAAAATGAATATTTTATATAAAAATTTATAAAATATTTTGATGAAAATAGATTTCCTTTTACACCTAGTAAACATTTATTATCACAATGAATCAAAATTTAAAATAATTTACAAATTTAATTTTGGCATATGATGAAAATATGTTATACAGGACATTATATGACTACAATTTATTCATTAATTTCTTTTGCATTACCTTTAACATCTACATTAGAAATTATATACCCTCAACAACTGTACCGTGAGCCATGCCCATCATAGGAACAAAAGTTGGTAGATGCTGGGTAATCATAAAAATACAAGATCTATGAATTGACTAATAAACCGAGATCACCGGAAATAATTAAGAACCATAATTCCATCAGATCTCAAACAAACCCAGAATGTTAGCATAAAACTAATTAATTAAGAATATCGAAAATAATCTATAACTGCTTCCCGAGCACAAAAATAATATTAAATGTCGTAGTAACTTTCAGTTCTGCGTTGTAAATTGTAATTACCACTCTCTCTTTCAGGAGCCATTAGGCAATTTAAGTGGATCAATAATTCGAAATATAGCAGAAACATTTTTTTGGGCTAGACGAAGAATTTTAAAAAATAATACTTTTCTTTAAAAATGCAGGGTTTTTCACAATAAAACGATTAAGAAAAATGTAGGGGTGCAGATTGAATGAAATACCAGGAGAGAAGGAAAGGCTCGTCAAGGCTGTTGTACACATTGATAATCAGATTGTCATTAGTTACGGCCTCGATTTGCGGTCCAGGGAACTGGCCATTTATCAAAATACCCTGCATTTTTTTCAAAATATTAACAACATGGTTATACATTTCCAAATGCTCATGTACAATTGGAAAAATTGCAATGCAGGGCTGGAGTGTTTGAGTAATACTAATAGAGATATACCTGTTGTTTTACACCTAGAGGCCAGATGTCACCATAGGTGACATTCCAAGTAAAGAACCGGTACGGGTCGTCGGCACGTACCGAGATGGCGAGCAATGTAGTTGCAAAAATGGCGGAGAGAATGGAGGAGCAGGGAGAGGAGAGCTTGTTCCTCATTCTCCCCTTTAGTTCTTGCTTTATTACAACCGTATCTATCGTTCGTTTTGGTTGATTTCGTATATGTACTTTAGTTGAGAGTCCCTCTCTCTGTATTTGGTAAAAGGAGAACGTGGATAGATGTAGAAGAAGGGAAAGAAAGATGTAGAAAGAGATCCGATCTATGGATACATTTGGGTTGGGGTTATAGAGAGAGAGAGAAAGAGTGTGAGCGGGGGGAGGTGCTATCGCTCTAGCATCTAGTGGTGGATCAATTGCTTATTAGAAAGAGAAAGAGAAAGAGAGAGAGTGAAGAGTGAGCTGTCACGGGATGACGCGGGGAAACAAATAAGATGGATTGATTTAGATCCTCTATGGCGGGCTTTAATCAGACAGTTTGTTCAATAACGCAATGTGAAGGATAGTGATAAGTTCACGAATAATTTATTTTTCATTTTTATGAATAATTTATTAGTTTAATATATATTATGGTTTTCGATAAAAAAATATTTTATTTATGAATTATTTGACAAAAAATATATGATATATTATTTTAAATAAAATTTTATATTTTTCATATTTTATCATTATAATATACATTTTATTTATATTATATAAAATAAATTATTTTTGAATTATATCTGTATTATACCCGAACATCAAATTTTTAACTTCACTAAATATTTCTCGAATCACGAACTTATTATTATGATATAAAATGAAGAACTGATTTTTCGATAGCGTTGGTTAGGAGGAATTTGTGAACAGAGGATCTATATGGGGTGATGACCTTCGTACCTAGAGGTGGCAGAACCCGACCCGATCCGACAAACGACCCGCCCGGACCCGAACCCGACCCGACCCGATTTTTTAAGAAAGTCAAATTGACCCGATCCGACCCGAACCCGACGACCAGGACCCGACCCGAGATCAAATGGCCTTCAATCCAATCAAAATCTATCAACGATCTGAAAAAACGCAACATGTAAATTGACCCGGCCGACCCGACCCCGACCCGACCGGCCCGATCCAATTTCTTCCGAGAAAGTCAAACCGGCCGACCCGTCCGACCCGAACTCGAACCCGAGGCCCGGCCGCCCGATTGCCACCTCTATTCGTACCAGAGGATTCGGACTTGGATTTGGGAGTTCGCATCCGGATTCGGATCTGTTTTGACGCGGAGTGGAATCTGGCTTTACTTACGATGGTGTATAATAAGAGCATCATAACTTATTGTCAAATTGATTGTCAAATTTCATTTGATAATTGTTATTTGAATTTCGAGTGATAAAGAGATGGACAAAATTAGACAATTATTTAAATTTGACAATCCATTTGACAAGTCACGTCAACGCATGAACAAAAAATTAATTATGAAAGTGTCATTTTGATAATTTCATTCAATTTAGGAATGTTAGTTTTAAAATGAATTGTCAATTTGATAATATGTCATAAAAATTTAATTTTGATAATTGACATCGATACGGATGCTCTAATTCAATCAATTTACACTTTTTAGCGTATCAAATAAAAATTGACCGAGTCTATATTATAGACTGTACAGTACAAATATGGGTGGATTACGTCCCTCCGCGGAAAAGCGTAAATTTGAGTTTTACGAAAAATTATGTAAAAGAAATTGAATGATGAAATTAACAGCATCTTTAATTCCGGAGAAAAGTTGATATTAACATCAATACTGAGGGCCTAATTGCTAAGAAAAGATGATAACATAATAGATGCACTAAATTGTGATTGTGATAATAGAATTTTACTTTAATTTGTGTTTCTATTCTAAGTAGCGAAGCTCCAGCCCATACCAAGAAGGGGCCATCATATTACTGATATATGTAATAATATTAAAATAATATGAACAAAAAAATAATGTTAAAATAATATATATATATATATAATGTTGAAAGTTCCAATTGTGAATTTTTGAGAGTCTTGTAAAATAATATATATGATAAAGAGGGGCTTTAAGGCTTCACGGGGGAGTAAATTTTTTGAAGAGGGGGCAATCATGAGCCCAAACTAAAATTAAACCTAAATATAAATAACTCATTATATATTTTCAAAATTTAAGGGAGGGCCATGGCCCAAATAGACTATTCATGTGTTAATAAAATTTTAATTTCTAAGTAGCTCAATAACAAAAAAAATTAGGTTAATTATGCTATGAATTAAGTTTTGTATCCCAAAAGAAAATTTGAGTTGAGATTAGAGGTTGTGATTCATCTAGGTACTTCAAAAAAATTTATCCATATCAGAATCGTTCAAATTTTTATATCAAATTCTGTACCATACTTTTTTGACGTTTTTTTAATATTTTTTATAATATCATATTTGACATGTAGCTAGGTTGGTGTTTTTCCATTTTCTTGACTTTGGAAATCACCAAAAATAATAAAAAAGTTATTAATAAAAAATTACAAAAATGTTGACACAAAGTTTTTATAAAAAAAAACACTTTGATTGTATATGAGTTGAAATGCAAATAAAAGCATAGAAGTGAAACTCACGTAATAATGCATAAAATAATTAATAAAAACGGTCGGATATAAATTGAGCTACAAAATTATCTATAACATCGAATAGAAGGGCTAACTGTGACAGCACATATGCGGAAAAGAATTATAATTTTTGTTTTTTCCTAGTTTCTATAGTAATTCAAAACAACACTTACGACATTAAAATTTGTTTATATCAATGCGAACGGTTGAGAATTTCATGAAGATGGCTAGCTGGATAGGAATTGAATGGAGATAATGTGTCACAAAATTCGAGATTGAAACAATGGATGGATTCATGGAGAGGACTGTAACTTGGGTGGTACGTAATGGGTAGGATTGAATCGATGTTATTTTATTGTTTTTTTATCGGATTAATTTAAAATCGAATTATATTTTTTATTTGATCCAGTCTAATCGGATCATGATAGGGCTAAGATCTTCGTGGCGCTTTTCTTGTCATACTTTAATTTGACGTGTGATCTATGTCCATCCCGGCCGCCGATGAAGAACATTTCGGAATGTTCTCTGTTCCCTCATGAAATCCCACATATTATCATGATGCCATACATGATCATGTTGCAAGGGACCAATGAGGGTTGTTCGGTTCATGTTCCATACTATATATATTTTGTATGTTACTCTTACTTACATTAGGAAACGCCAAATTGAGATAGAGGTTTTATGAAATAAAGAAATTTCATTCGGAAAAGTCTGCAAACTATATTGTACCATATTATAATATATTATAATGTCTCTTGGGGATCAAAAAATAATGATCGATGTTTTAACTAAATTTCCAATTTATAAAGGTAAGAATTCTTTTTTTTTGTATTCAGAAAATTATTTTGTATTAGTATTTACATGTAAAATTTGTTAGAATATTTAAATATTATAATATTTAATGTATGTCCTACTACTAATAGTTATGAATTATGTTTATTTATAGATAATTAATTAAATGGTGCATATGAAGGGTGTATCTGTGTTTTTAAGAAAAATTCATATATCTGTTGTATTAGATCCTAGGGGTTGTCTCAGTCTCTATAAAAGAGCTCAAGTTCTGTAGTTCTGGATACTTACTCATAAATATTTCGTCCACTAAAGAAAAAGAAAAAAAGGTAGAGCAAAAAAATGTCTAATTAACTCATCATTATGTCTAAGAAAAATCCCTAAAGATCAGTACTTTCATTTCCGCTAGTTTCCGCTTCCTCTATTTTCTGCTTCAAGATGTCTGCTCTTCAGAATTGTGAGTTATAATTTATATTTTTTATTTTATATAATTTATATATTTTGAGCTTTAATTTTAATAATAAAATATATTATGTTTATTCATATTTATTATAAATATTTCATGTCTGATTTTTCAAGCGCTTTAATTTAGTCTTCTACATAAAAGTGTAAAATGCACGCTGCTTTTTCTTTTTTGAATATTTTATCAACCAAGTAAAAGTACGAGATTCGGTCTTTTATATATAGCAATTTGATGGGTGAATATATTTATAAAATACAATAAAGTATACTTCTATAAATAGTATTAAAAAAATAAAAACACATGTATGCAATTAGATAATACAATTATAAAGTGTGTTGTTATCAATTATGTTTCCTTTCAAACTACTGGTCTAGTGTGGGAAGACGTGGATTCAAAACTCGGATAGGGATCATTATGGATAATTATGAAATTTGAGAGTTTGACTATCATCTTTCAATAAAAAAAAACTACAGATCTAGTGTGAACGGTAATAGGTTTCATCATTAATTTCCTCCTTTCTATTAAGAAATAAATGCTACTTTCACAAAAATATTTTAAGAAGTAAAGATGTTGAGTTTCTATTTATATTATATTATAAAGGGCGTATATATTGAAGACATTTAGCTATTTAGTGTATGATATATATATAATGTTAGATATATCTCTTGTAGAAATAAAGAGTATATGATCAAAATAGCTTTTTTATTTATTAAAGTTTTAAATATGCGTATATGAGAAATATAAATATCAAAGCTTTCATATCCTGCATTTGTGTTGAATATGAAGTTATTTTCCACATGATAATTATATTTCTTTTTCAACATCAAAATAAAACTAATTAAATAATGAAAGTCATGAAGAATGAATAAAGCACAAGGAATAAATATACTAGCTAATTGTATAAAATTTATCATATTAAAAATTAAGATAGACTTTCGTGGATGACACATATTTTTTCTAATATAAAAAAATCAGTAATTTTATTTTTAAAGTTAAATTTGAAGTTATTGTTTCGTTCCCTCTCTATCTTTATCTCAAAATAAATAAAATATTTATCCAAGCTATACAATTCAATACAAAAACATATTCTTGCTAATGCTTTTATTTGTTTCTTTCGTGAGAATTATGGTGGCTGTAGGCTTATGAAAATTTCATAAAATTAATTGCTTCACAAAAGTTTGTTTCCTACGATTAATTCAAGCCACTCATTAAGCTTTTATCAACATATATATCCTCCATAAATTAGTAATTCTCGTTTTCAATTATTTGGACTTAACTTTTTCCATAAAAAATAATATAATACAAAATGGGCACGAAATATTTCCACGTTTTAAAAAATGGTCTTTATTAGTTAAATATTGCCAAAAATAATTACATTTGTAATATTTTTCTTATATATACAGAGCTTTTCAATAAGGCGAATTGGATTCTCCATCGCTCGTGAAACTAAAGAAATTGAAGTCTAATTCTTTGTTAATGCGGGAAGCGGCTGGCGAATTTCAAATACCATGAGAACATAAAGAAAACTACAGAATTAAAACTAATAATTTAAACAGAAAAAAAAAACGTTCCAAACGTTAAAATTACTTAACTTGTCTCTAGGTTTTAATTTTTTAGTACTATTAGATTTTTAAACAATTAAAAATAATAATTCGAATTAGTTAAAAATTATTATTAAAAAATATGATAAATTATTATTTTTTTTTTTTCAATTTATAAAAAAAAAAAATTTGGTCTTCAATACCCTAGATAGGGCTTCAATGGTAATGGGTTATTGAATCATCATTTTTTTTTTCTTATTAATATAAAATTGGATCATATTTTTTATCGGACCCAATCCAATCAGATCATGGATCAACTTGACCCAATTCATATAAAATAATTAAGTATTTATTAATTATTTTTATATATTTTTAAATAAGTTAATATCATCATCATATCAATTTTTGGGTTGAGCAAACCTACATGCCAAGTTGTGCACGAAATTCCCTGTCTATTAATTTAAGCATTTGAGAGGTTCCTAGATCTCAACGAACTGTAGATTCCGAGCCCATTATACCATATTTTCAACATTATTTGTTTTCTTTTTAGTTTTTGGAATAATGCACTATATGCTTATTAGCATATATATGATTCTTTGGATTAATATTGAAAACTTTTAATCAAGTTAGCTATAATTCAATGCGTTTACATACTTGGGATCGCAAAAATATTATTTGTGTTTTTAAAAAAAAAATACATTAAATAATTAATACATGCATTTCATCTAGATTTTCACTCTGTAAGCTTCATTATGCTTTAATATTTTTATTAGCATGTCCTTCCCATTGGTAATTGGGATTATTCATTGTTGGAATTATAGTATGGATGCCTACGTGGTGGGCTCTCATCCAGCACTGATATAGATTATAATTTTTTGAATCTTGTACGATTTGAATGATGCCGAGACCGTAGACTATGTAATGAGTATTATTATATGAGGAGCATCTCTTGATAATAGGTTATTTCGACAAATGTTAACAATGATATTTAATATATATATATATATATATATATATATATATATATTTCTTAAAATAAAATAAAAGTTTATAAATATATTCTTTAACTTATAGATTTATAATGTTTAAAATTTCATGCAATTTTATTATCATTTGATATTTCATCAAAAATCATTAAAATTTTATGTAATTTACAGTGGTTCCAATTTAATGGTCTTAAATGAAGTATTAAATAATAATAATAAAATTTTAAGAAATTTGAAACACTACTGATCTAAAAAATAAAATAATATATCTATATTCTATAATTTTTTATTTTAGTTTTTTTAATTTATTTTTAAATTCATTGTCTAATATTGTCAAAATAACCACTGTGAAGTGATCCCTCCCCTATTTTATTTTATTTGTATAATTGTATTTACTTATAGTTCTATTTCTTTTGCCACCGAAACTAAGAAACCGACCAGGTACAGAAACAAAACGCACTAGAAAGCTGGTCAAGTACTCGTAAGTATCGACCAGCATATTATGTTTGGATTTTTTTAACGCATTATCTGGCATCACATGAGTGATTTGTGAGCTGTTATCTCTCTCAATTATTTTTTTCTTAATTTAATTTGAGGCCCCTTGAATTGAAACGGAGAGGTGGGACCAGGCAGCTGATTTAGCATCAAGGATCGTGAAGTCGGGATCTAAGGGCGCAAGTGGGCCCCTACTCCTGAAATGGCGGGAATAACTTACTGGGGTCATGTTCATTTATAGCATTATGCGTCACATCTAATTACATCTTTATCTAATTTACCAACTACTGTACTTCATTGATCTGATGTTTATTTATTGGATGAAATAATAATTTTATTATTGGGGCCTTCTGTGTTGGGTTAATTTTGTACTGAAATAGTTAGTTAATGGCGACATATGTGCAACAATCATAAATTAATCAAATAATTCAACCATAAGTTATTGATCCATTTTATTGGAAAGAACGAATTTCAACTTCAATCAGTTCTCATTCACTTTCTGTTATTTTTTAGTGACACCAACTTTAATCAGTTCTTATTAACTTTCTTTAATTTTTTTAGTGACACTGTCGGCAGGGGCGGATTCAATACAAGACAAGTTCAGACAAATATCCGGACTTGAATCTCAAAATTAATTAAAAATACTTATAATTTGTCTTTTAGATTGAATTTATTATACATAAAATATATAAGGGTGCCTAGATTTGTCAAAAAAACAAATTTACTTTATAAACTTGAGATTATCATTGTATATGAAAATTATGTCTATATTTTTTTTGAGGAGTCAGGCCTGTCCTTCCGTGTTAGTGTTGTTGGGGTTTGATTTATCTTCCATCGGGTACCAGAGTATTTACTATTTAGATTGCATGCATATACATGTATTTAACTGGCTAGACTCTGACCCTAGTTGCCCACCACCACCACCACCACCACCACCACCACCACCATCATCATCATCATCATCATCATCATCATCATCATCGCAGATCCATAATGAACAATTTTCAATTGACTCGTGGAAACACAGTAATATCTATTTGTAAGGATGTGTTCAGTTCTACTTAAAAAAAAAAGTGTTCAATTGACATGGGAACATATGGGATGAGATTTCACGGTATTAGAGCATTTGTATTGGTATTAATTATCAAAATTAAAATTTTATGTCACATCATGAAATTGATAATTTCTTTTAAGAGTGACATCCCTAAAGTATAATGATTGTCAAAATGACACTGACATAATTAATTTTTTGCTCGTCTGCTGACGTGATTTGTCAAATGATTTGTCAAATTTAGGTAATTGTCTATTTTTATCTAGTCTCTACATCACTAAAATTAAAATGATAATTGTTAAATAAGATTTGACAATCAATTTAATAGTGAGATGTGGATGCTCTTAGAATCCACATGAATTTTTGGGAACACATATACATAGGAATAAATATAAAAGTAATGACCGTTTGATTGTAGTATGGAAATAATAATGGGAAATTTGTTTTTCTTTGTAAAATTAGATAAAAGTCAATTGTAATTATATAGCTCTTGTTAATAAATATTAAATCAATACTTAATAAATTTAGTTCAACTTAGATTAAATAAAATAAATTTGCTTGAGAATTTTTTTGTTTGTTAATTGCGATTGTTGAATAAATTAAATGTTCTAATGTATACAGAGGCGAAGGAAGACTTTTCAAGTATGGGGGCAAATATTTTTAAATTTAAAGTTAGTAAATGTAATATATAATAAGTTTATAAATATAATAAAAATTAATAAATTTATCATAATTTAAAATTTAAAATTAATGGAAAATAATATATTAATAATAGCCATTTTCCATAAAGTACAAGTGTTCCAAAAAATAATACAAAGATTTTAAGACATAAGTGTTCCAAAAATTTGAAAATTCTGGTTCAGAAGTGGTCCCATTTTGAAATCGCCATTTCAGAAAATTACTTGTTTCAAGCAATATATGTACATTTTGAAAGAGCAAAATTTGATATGAGAGTAAGGAAGGGAGGGAGAGAGAGAAAGAAGTCTCTTTTCCAATGGAATGGAAGAGAGTGAGATGATATCAAAAAGAGATTATGTGAGTATTTTTTTGAAGAACTATAAGTATTATGCATCTCTCACATCGTACATATATTATTATAGTCAAAATTTCTTCATTTTTTAATTCCTCAGAAGAATATTTGGGGGGCAACCTTATAAAATTTTACTAAGAAAAATAGATCAAATTAAAGTATCCATAACATTTAGACTAAATTACATGATAAAATTAAATCCAATCACATGACTTTTGAAAAAAAATGGAGAATGAAAAGGCATTAACTCAATATAACCAATTATTTATTCATGGATGGTAACACCGGATCAGATGGGAAAAATTTAATTCACTCCAACCTCCGATTAAATTTCCCACGAGATTGTGCATGATTTGTACAGGTTGGGAAGTTCCCATGAGTATTATTTTTTCAGAACATTTTGCAGTCAAATAATTACTAGAAATAAAAACTCATCCTCAGTTTTTTTTTTCCATGAAATCTCATTTGTTATTGTTAGATCCAAACACGTCCTAAATATCTAATTTCTAATTCGTGACATTTAAGACTAACGTGTTAGAATTTTACTATATAGTCATGATTCTCTAGTGAATCTCAAACATAAATTATATTATCTTGATCTATGCTATCGGTCTTTCAGAGAGACACAACATTGTTGATCACCAGATTTTTTTAGCCTTCCAGCGATTTTTCTCTAATCTGATGGAATGATTGAGAGGACCGGCGTCGACAGTTTCTTCTCTTCTGGAACTGTGTTAAGAGAGAGATGGATCTGTTGGGAAACGAAATGGTGGCAGAAAGTGGGGAAAAATCAAAATAGTTTCAAAACCAACATATATGGACGCCCATATAACTGAGTGCAGTTACGTCTTAACGGGTCCATATTGGATCCAAATTCTCTCTTAACGAGTTCACTGCTTAATCAGAAAGCTGTCTATAGTGTTAGTTTGTAATAATCTTGAAGTCAATAATACAATAAATTAGATATATAAAGCTTTGTTCATGAATTGGATATTTAAACGATATTTTGTTTCCTTGAGTATTATTGAATTTATGAATCATTCCGAGTTCATGACTGGAATTGTGAAACTTCATAATATAGAATATACTCTTAAAAGTCATTAACCAAGGTAATTAGCAGGAATACTAATTAACCGCCATCAGATTAGTATGTGAATTAAATGATGGTCAAGTTTTATAGACCATAGACAAAGAGTTGTCATTTTAATCACATAGATAGATGTTCTAGGAACATCGTATTTGATAGACCCCGAATGAAACATTAAATGGAATTGTGTTCGTGTCATTAATGTTTTCGTTCAGTATTAAATTCTAAAGTATGAGGTATTCATCTTTCCTACATAAGATATGTATGTGTGTGATTTCTACCAAACGTTATCCGTAAAAGGTGGCTATAAAGGTAGCTCTTCGGTATACATAACTTATGCGGAGGAAGAGATGGTTTGCCAAAAGTACTATTGTCCCTCATATTTCTATATGAGTTATAGCATCATTGGGTCCCTTGATAGAGTAAGATTATCTCCTAGCAGTATAATTATAAGAGTAATTATATTTGATAATTTACTCAGGATCAAGAAAAGATTAAGTTTGCAAGGATGACACATACCTACCTTGAAACGATCCGATAGGCTATGAGACAAAAGAATTAAACACAAGTAAATAGTTTATTTGGATCATGATATTGTACAAGACATCATCATCTCGTGTAATTGGATGGTCATAGTGCATTCGCGGATGCCTCCTATGATTATAGAAGTTAAAACGGTTTTAACTCTATTTACCAACATAACACGGATCCTGTCGGGTCACACCGTATAGGAATTAATCGGATAATCTTATTGATTAATTATAAATTGTTTATAATTAATAATAAGATGGTTATAATTAATTATATATGATATAATTATATTTGTCATAGAGATGACAAGAAGCAAAAACCAGATTGAATTTATAACGTGTTGGACACGTCATATAAATTCGTCGAAACAACAACCGAGAAAAATATAATTGTACATGACAATTATATATATTTGATTTGGATTTAAAATGTTAATTATGGATTTGAATTATGGGCCAAAAACCCATTAATAATTAAAGCCTTAATTAATAATTAAAAGCCCAAAATCAGAAAAGCCCAAAATCCAAAAGCCCAAGGGTATTTCGGTAATTTGGCCAAAAGCCCAATGACAAACTTGTAAATTTGGACCTTAGATGACATCATATATGACATCATCCATGATATCATATATGACATCATCCATGACATCATCCTCAAGGGTATTTTGGTAATTTGGCAATCCCAAATTTGGCTATAAATAGAGGGGTGGGGTGAGAGAGAAAATTACACCAAATCGTTCTACTTTCTCTCTCTCGGTATACGGTTGTTTCAGAATTCACGGGATCGGTGAATAGTGTTTTTATGAAAGTTGCGGTATTTCGCACATTTGTGAAACAGAATAACTGCGAGTCATGAATAGTACTATTTCGTCTTTTTCTCGGGTGAATAGTATTTTTGCGAGAAACCGTGATTTACGGTATTTCTGGCAAAAGAAATAAGTCGCTCTCTGATCAGTCCTGGTGGATAACCTACAGAGGCATCAGACGTTTGGTGCTCCGAGACAAGCCGATTTTCATTCCAATTGAAATTTGGAAGCGAGGTATAACATCTTATATTAATCTATTTAATTGTTAAGTAGATTAATATTTTAGAAATCAATCATGGAGTAGATCAATAAAGGTTTAAAGAGGTGTGTATCTCTCGGTAATCATCCGACATATCACTTTAACCCTAAGCTTAAGTTAGAAGTAAAATAATATTTTACCGTCTTTTGTAAAGGATTAAATGTCTGTATCTCTCGGTAATTATCTGACATACTTTAATCCCTAACTTAAGTAGAAGTAAAATTTTTGTTCTACGGCCTTTCCGCAGCTTCAGCATTAATGGGATTTGGGACATTCTGAATCCCAACATATAATTGTGTTCTCCAGGGACCAATAGCATAATTATATTATTATCAGACTTTATATAATTCAGACCATCACTAAATCATAAAGTCATTAATACACATTCTACACATTAAAGAGCCCACTTCTCATGACATATAATAAATCCGATACATAATTTTTTTACCATATCCGACGGGTTGTCCGGATCACAAATGATTTTGAGGAAAAAAATGGATTGGATTTGGATCAACCCGTTAAATTGTGTTTTTGGCTGAACTAATATTTTATTTTAGTTTAACTTATTTATATTTTAATTAAGATTAATACATTAAATAATGCTAAGTTGTGTAAAATGTATAAAAAAAAAGTAATTAATGACTGCCTATCAATTTTATCTGATTGGATTGGATAAAAAATTATTGCCCCAATTGAGAATTCCAAGTGGACTGGACTATCATTGTCGTCGTTAATTGGAGCGCACCAATTATGATCTTAATCATGTCAGCATGGGCTTTCAATTCAAGCAGCAGCCGGCCTACTATTCCAATACTGTTCAAATAATAAATCTCTATCCGAATATAATTAATAAAGAATTGTTCACGTGCTTGACGTTTTTGTATATAGTGGTTACTTTGTTTGCTTTGTCTATAAACTTGGGCCGCAGGTCCAAATATCTATGTTGGGCCATATATTTAATATATTTTATTATTATATATTTTTTAATTATAACAGAAAGAAATATTTTTTATTTAAATAAAGATGGAAGTTTAAACTACTCAACCACTACAGCAGAATTGGGTTTTACTAATGGTTTTTAAAATAATTTATTAACGGTTTTGCAACTGTTAGTAATGAGGGGGCGTTAGGAAAAATATAAGCAACCGTTAGGCAAAGAGAAGCGCTGGACGGACATTTGCTAACGGTTTTTAGCCAAGAACCTAGCAAAGGGTGTTGTGATTTTTTTTTTTGAAGTTTTGCTAACGATTTTTTAACAAAAATCGTTAGGAAAGGGTATTGCGATTTTTATTTTTCAAGGTTCGCTAACAGTTTAGCAAAACCGTTAGGAAAGGGTGTTGTGAATTTTTTTTTAATTTTTGCTAACGATTTTTTTAACAAAAACCGTTAGCAAAGGGTTTTTGAATTTTTTTTCATTTTTGCTAGCGGTTTTTGCTAATAAACCGTTAGCAAAGAGTTTCTGTATTTTTTTTGTAAACTTAACTTTCTATACATATGACAAATAAACTAAGAGCAGTAAATTATATAAGAACAGACTATTCATTCATATTATTCATTCAATAAATAATATAAAATAAATAGAATTATTCATACAATGAAAAAAATATATTTACTGAACAATACATATTTCTTACTCAATAATATAAAAACTTATACAATTTCTAAGAAAAAATACAAAGAAAAAACAGAACTTAAAAACTTCAAATAACCCTGTATATCTCATCGTAAGCTTTCCGTGGCCGCGTAGCACGCCTCAATCGAAGTTTTCTATCTAAAGTTATGGCCGTTTGAAGTTGAGATGATCAGATTTCGGTTTTTATTTTTTCTGTCTCTCTTCTTTGTTTATTATTTCTTTCTTCTTTCTCTTCTCTATCTCTCTCTCATCTCTCTTTTTATATATGAAAACAGATGAAAATGAGTTGGTAATCCGTGAAATTTCTATTTTTGAATTTTAATTTTTGGATCGTTGGTTTGGGATGAACGAACGGTGAGATGGGCAATCCGTGGGAGCAAATGTTATTGGTGAGATGGGATATATTAGATTTTTTTTGCGCATGAACTTTTGCTAATGATTTTTTTCAAATAACCGTTAGCAAAACCTAGCGCAAAAAGTTTTTCGAATGGTTTTTTATAAATAACCGTTAGCAAAACCCAGCGCAAAAAGCTTTCCTAAGGGTTTTTTATAAAAAAAAAACGTTAGTAAAATCGAGCACAAAAAGATGTCCTGACGGTTTTTTATAAGAAACCGTTAGTAAAGGTTATCCAATAATTTTTTAACACTTTCTAAAATATTTTTATAATGTTTTCTTCTTCCACACCATTAGAAAATAGTTGAACTTATTTTCTAAAATGCCACCGCCTAATATTACTAACAGTTTTCTCTAAAAATTATTAGTAAATTGGTGTTAGTAAAGTCTAGTTCTGTTGTAGTGAACTTCTAAGTATTTATAAAATAATTCATCTAAATTTTGAATATGCAATAAATTTCTTTCAAATAATAGTGATGCAAATGGACCTCTCCATTTTATATCAGATGGAAAAGAGTATATGAATTGTGAAAAAAAAAATTATTCGTGCGCGTAAATGGCAGTAAGGATGAATGAAATTGACATTTACCAATTCTTACACGTTAAGAAATCTAATCGACTTTCAATGATGGTTATAAATTAAAACCGACTTTCATAAGGTTATATATATACAATTTGATGTATGGATACAAAATTTGATTCAACGTTTCAGAATTTTTGAATCAACACTAGATACAGATAACCATTGGGATCTTTCGGTGTTTTAGCCCTTTTTTTTATCTCGGATTTTGATAAAAATCACTATAATAATTAAGCAACTCGATGATTAACGGGTTATGTTTATCTAAAAGTCTATAAATAATAAAAATGGTTACTTTTAAATTCATATTAGATTATTAATTAGAGTGATTTTGAAAATTGAGAATTTGAACCAAAATAAATTTCAATAGTACGTTTCATCATTTACATCATATATTATCATTTTTTTACTCGAATCGTCAGTAAAATCAACAGTCATATTTCAATATCTTTTTTTTCCTTTTTCTTTTATGTAACGAAGAAATTTGGAGGAAGCTTGCGAAAGGGAAAGCAGTAAACAAATTGGATAATATATGATGATCGCCGCATTAACAGATCGAAAAAAGTTACCAGCTAAAAGAAGAAATAAATTAAACAAAAAAGTTGCATAAACATTTGAGTAGAGAATTACGACATTACAAAAACCAACTCTTGAAAGCACATGCATGCAACAAATATTGTTTGAAGACCTCTAGCTAGCTAGATAAGGATGCAAGCTTAATGGAAAACCTAATTAACAGATACATGCAATTAATTATTAACTTAACTAGATGACAACATGCGTGCACATATCGTAGACATACATGTATATAAACGATACATTGTGCAAATAAACTGGAATCAATGAGGAAATTTAGCCAATAATTATTAGTTCATTCATTCAAACATATGCCCAAATTAAAAAGACCAATAACTTATCAGCTAGGGAACAATTCCTCCTACGCCACCGCCTAAACTGCCACCACCAAGACCACCGCCAGTTCCACCAATGCCGGTGCCACCGAGATGTAGGCCGGCTCCACCAGCACCACCAGCATAGCCACCTATACCACCGAGGAGAGGCAAGCCTCTAATATCTGCACCAACACCGAGTCCACCGAATCCGCCGAGTCCCGCATGGAGCTTCTTTTCATCGGTGAGTGTGGCACTAGGAATGGTCCTAGCTTGTGCTAGGATCACACCAATATATAATATTACCAGAACTGTTGTTGGGATTACAAAGGTAAACTTAATTGCCATCCTATAATTAATATTATTTTCTCTGTGTCAATATCTCTCAAGATTACTGAAGGAGTGTAAGATGGTTGAAGAGGCGATGAGAGATGATAATAGATGCAGCTGGTACTGTTATATATAGATGCTGGTGGGGACTGGAGACTGGGTATTAAATGAAAGAGGTGAAATAGTTGTGTTAATCAGACACATTGAGTGGGAGAAATTAATGTGGATATGTTCAAAAGCCCTGAGATGGAGGTCAACCAACTGAATCACATTATATATATCTATGTCCATCTTGTCTTTCTATGCGGCAATAAATTAATGATGATTTGCCGATCTGTGCGAGAATTACTTAACTATTTTCTTAATATTAAATAATCAATTTATGGGAAATGAACTAGAAGATGTTGATATTGAACATATTTTTGAAATTTGAGACAAAACTTCAGGCAAATTTAATTATGATGTGCATGTTTGTGTAATTCCTTTGTAACTATTACTAATGTTTTTCAATGTTAAGTTTAAAATTAAGTTAAAAGGAGTTTATATATATATATATATATATAATTAGCTATGGCGCTTTGCAAAGTACAAGAGTATTGTGTGTTTTACGCTCCATTATTAATTTTAATATGGAAATAATTGATCCAAACCACTCAATCTAATCTTCATATCAAAATCTATAAGTAAACCGAATTTTATATTTTTTGGAATTCATTTGCTATTTTTTTGGATAAAGGAAAATTCATTATTTTTCGATGAACCATAATTCTCACATCAAGTCATTTTCTCCTCATCGAAATAATAAAAAAAATTCTAAAATTTTAATTTATGGTTTTCATTAAATTTTTCATACAAAAACCTTATGGGATACAAAAAATTAGAGTATTTTGAGTTTTTTAAATCACTCTTTTGAATTTTTAAAAAAACAATACAAATATTGAATATTTATTATTATTTTTAGAGCTGTTTTTTTAATTCAAAAGAGTGGCTTAAAAAACTCAAAACACTCTAAATTTTTGTATTTCACAAGGTTTTTATATGAAGAATTTAATGGAAACTATAAATTAAAATTTTTAAGATTATAAAATATATTTTTTTTATCTGTTTGCATATTGGCTGAAATTCAAATGTTTTCATAATAGTATATATACAACAACAACAACAAAACCTTTAATCCCAAATAAATTGGGGTAGGCTTTTCATAATAGTATATATATAATATATATATATATATATATATAGAGAGAGAGAGAGAGAGAGAGAGTTGGGTTATGGTGTTATGCATAGCGCGGATCACCTCTGGGCTATGGATCGTAATTTTGTTCTCAAAGTTTAAATAGTTGATTCAAACCGCTCAAAATATTCTTCATATGAAAATCTCATTAGAAATTAAATTTTATATTTTTTATAATTTTTTTACTATCTTTTAGGTAGTTAGAAAATCCATTCTTTCAAATGACTCATAATAATTAAATCAAGTAATTTTTAAACTATCTTTAAAAATAGTAAAAAAATATTCAAAAAATATAAAATTTGATTCTCAACTAGATTTTCATATGTAAATTATTTTGAATGGTTCTTATCGACCATTTAGACTTTGAGAATGAAAATATGATCCATAACATGGGGGCGAATCATACTATGCATAACACCATAGCCCAACTATATATATATATAGAGAGAGAGTTAGGCTACGATGCTACGCATAGTATGGATGATCTGTGTGTTACGGACCGTTTATTTATCTTCAAAAGCTCAAATGATCTATCCGTAGGGTCAAAATATTTTTCATATGAAAATCTAGTTAGGGACTAAATTTATATTTTTAATTTTTTTATTATTTTTTAAGATAGTTAGAAAATAACTTGATTTAGTTAATATGAGCCATCCAAAAGAGTGATTTTATAGCTATCTTAAAAAATAGTAAAAAATATTAAAATATAAAAAAATTTGGTTTTGAACTAGTTTTTCATATGCAAATAATTTTGAGTGGTTCGGATCGATTATTTAAACTTTGAAGACGGAAAAACTGTCTATAACATACAGATCATCCGTACTATGCATGCATAACACTCATCTCTCTCTCTCTCTCTATATATATATATATATATATATATATATATATATATATATATATTATACTTAACAATTTCTTTAATTTTATTATTTTGAAAACCTTATTGAATTTAACAAGATGTTCTTGAGATTTAATTTTAGAATTCTAAGAAGCTTCAAAAGAATGAAGAAGAAATGATCAAGATCAATTCAAAGAGACTTCTATGAAGATATAAAATCATATTCATTGTATAGGTATAATTCAAAATCTTATATTCTTCATAATTATGCAAGGAAGAGACTCTATCGCAGAGAACCGTTATAACGATTCCCAAATCGTTATAACGATTCAATACATATCTCAAATTTTTCTAAGTTCTCTATGCGTAGAAATTAGTCAAAAGTTAACATAGTGTATCGTTATATAACGCTTCATAAAGCATTGCAACGATTCAATACACTTACTTAAAAATATTCTAAGTTCTTTGTGAGCAGAAATAAGCTAAATTTAACAGAGTGTATTGTTATGTAACACTTCATAAAGCGTTCAACGATTAATAAAACGTATAACAATTAATTGAATCATTATAATGTTTCTGAAGATCAGTAGACTTGTCAGATGGTTGGTTAAACAAGTCAAAGTGTTATAACGGTTCTATAAACCGTTCAACGTCTCTGTATAACATTATAACGATTCATCCTATTCATTTTTGAATCGTTATAATATTTCAATATAAATCTGACAAGGGGTATTCTTGAAAATTTAAGACTTTTATTATGAAACGTTATAATGATTTATGAATCGTTATAATATTTTCGAGCGCAAGAATACCATTTTTCTGTTAATAACTTATAAAAGTGATGTTCTGGGTGTAAAAATTAATCAAGAAAAATAGTCAACATTCTTTGTAACCCAGAGTACCCTTCTGCAATCAATTGAAGCTGATTTCTTCCTTTGCAAATTACAAGAACAAATGATCTTGACTTAGCCAAATCTATAGACATTCTTGTGTTATCTTTAGTTCTTTACTCTCTTGAGTGTTGTCTCAAATTTTCTCTTTGAGCTTTAAGTGCTCATTTATTGTTCTCTCTTTATTACAGTTTTTAGTCTTTTTGCACTTATTTTGTGAAGAAGCTAAAGCTTTTATATTGTACTTGAATTTTTGAGTAATAAAATGGCATCCCATTTGTGGGTGAGATCCGAAGACGTAGGCATTGTTATAACCGAACTCCATTAACATTTTCTGTGTTCCTTATCATTTCTGTGCTTTGTGGGTAATAACCATCAATCATTCCTTAAATTATCAATATATATATACACACACTATAACATAAAACTATATATATAAAAAGAGTGTTATGCTACGATGAGTTATAAAGTATAAAATATTTTTATACTTTGCATCATATCTTTTATTTTTAAATTCAAAAAATTGATCCAACCGTTTAATGTGTTCTTCATATTAAAATATACTTGTAGATTAAATTTTATATTTTTTTTAAAAAAATTCTAACTTTTTAGGGGTAAAAAAGTGTATTGATGTGAAATACAAAAATATTTTATATTTTGTGATTCACCGTAGCATAACTTTATTTGTGTATATATAAATTTAGGATTAAAACTTATATTAATATATTGAGTAGGGTTCAAATTTTTAGTATCTTGACCTTGTCTCCAATTTTTATTTTTCCAGTAACTAAAATATCAAAATTTAAAACTACATGAAGTAATTTACATTATTTTTCTCCGTGCAGATTAAAATTGAAAATGTTTATTTCCATTTCGATAGGTTAAAAGTCAATATATTAAAAAAAGTCCACATTGCTACAATTTTTGCAAGTTTCGATGTCAAATAAAATGATGTTGACATCTATTAGTTTGTGTGTGTGCATAAAGAAACAAATATAGTTTATTTTTGTATTTGAACCGTTCACCTATAAAAATGACCAATTTAATATGTAATTAATACATGTTAATTTAATTCCAACACAACAGCACCTCCGATCTTGCTTGGCCTCTCGGGTAATTTTTATTATTTAATTGAGATTATTTTTATTATAAATATAAATTATAAGATCTTAAGATATTAAAAAATATTAAATATAAATATATCAATTGTAAGATATTAGTTAAGATAATAAGAATATCTATATTCAGAAAATATTATGAAAATTTAAATTCATTAAAGTTAAATATGACTTATTAATCAGTATTAAGAATTTAATTACTAAGTTTTAAGATGAGAACAATTAGGTATAGAGATTTGACTCTAGGAGTGTTTGATAAATATTTTTTGAATTATATATTATTCAAAGTTAAAAGTAAGATTTATGTTAATATATATTAAGACATCAGATGAATGATCTTAAGACTTCTAATACTAGATTTTAGGACTTTATTTATAAAATTTTATTTCAAATGTAAATTATGTTCTATATTGAGAATTACATAGATGGATATAAAGACTTACATTGATGAATATTAAGACTTAGAAAATATAATTTTAAGATGTTTGTTCAGAATTAATATAATATATTAAGTTGCATATTGAGACTTGCATGGATGAATATAAAGACTTTGGTGGTGACTATTAAGATTTAAAAGATCAAGTTATGTTAATATGACTAGTGATAAATTAATTTCTTTAGTATATGAGAGAATGAGAAATTGATTGAAGCTCCAACTAGTTAGATGAATTATAAAACATTATAGTTTAGGTATATATATTTGCTTATATTATGATGACCATCAAAATATAAATTTTAAGTTCAAAATATAACTTATAATATTAAATTTTAAGACATTATATTTTTCGTGTTAAGACTTCAGACATTCGATTTAAAGACTTTGGTTATCCAGTGTTAAGACTTAAGACATCCGATTCAAAGACTTCGATGATTGTCCATATGACGATTATCAGTTGATGTTCAGGAACGTGATCAATGTGGTCAATAATTTTTTCAGTTAGGCTTAATTAATTAATAAGTATTAAGACATGTTGAGACTATAGTTCTTAGTTATAAAGAGTTCATAGCCGAGACTATCTGATTCGCCAAGTCATCATATCACGTTTTCCTTTCAAAAAAATATATTATTTGCTCACAATCAGGTATAAAGTATATGAGTATTAAGGCAAATAAAGACATATATGAAAGAAAAAAATATTTATATTAATAACTATTAAGGTATATAATATTAAGTATTAAGAGTAAAGTTATTAGATATAAAAACATCGTAATTTAGGGCGGTCAGGATGTTTCAGAACGTGAAACGTCTTTAAGAATTATTTCAGCACGTGGTCAACGTATTTGAGTTGGAGTAGTTAACGAGTACTGAACTTGGGGTGTCATGTTCCTAATATAAATACTTAAATTACATAACAACTTACGTCCAATTCTCAGTTTTATTTTTTATTTAGAAAAAAATAAAAAGATTTTTATGCATTCTATAATGATTGATTTATTTTTTTCGTTGGATGCACTAAGACAAATTTGGTCTCTTCAAAATCTCGGTACCTTTACATTTTATCTCGTTTAACAAACACATTGCATCTCAATCCTTTCTAGTCCATAAAAAACACCCTGCGAGAATATTGGAAAAAAATTATATTTCTTCTAAAAACATTTTTTCTCCAGTTCTATCTTTTTTTTTTTTTTGAAATCTTTACAGACTGTAAAATTATGATGAATATTGAACCCTTAACTTTTAAGTAGAACAATCTTAATACTTTTTACTAGCCAACTGAGCTAACACATATTCCCCCTCTCTGTGTTTTTTAAAGGATCTTATGATAAACTCTCATCTTGACTGCTGCTGCTAGCAACTTTTTTTTTTTAATATTTTTAAATATTTTTCGTGACATATTCACATGTTAGTACGCATTATTAAATTACATACGAAATTATTGATCAGTAGCGCCGTTTTGGGTAAGGAAACGATTTTCTTTTTCTTTTTGCATCTTCAATTGGTCTTTAATATGTGCTATAGAAGTTGGGTACGTTTGTGTAATTGTGTTGTTTTTTTGTGCATCAAATTTACAAATAGTTGAATGGTTGTGGCTATTTGATTGAATTTTCATATTTTTATATACGGCGTTTAGCAAGTGAATGTATTTGCATATTTTTCATATAAAATACTTTACAATTGGCATGAAAGTGATCTGCATTATTAATTAAATGCCAGTTACCTAGTGCCGTAGCATGTTTATGCCATTTTTTTTTTGGCTAAGTTGATGAATTGTCGTCCATGACTCCTCAATAATATTTCATATATATTTTTTATATATGTCACATATATGTGTTTGGAAAGTCAAACGTAATTTAAACATTCGCCTTAACAAATTTACTATCCTAATACTATTAGGGGCTGTAACTCAAATTTCCCCTCCACGATTTATAGTCCTCAACTAAATAATTAATAATATAAATTTCACATTAAAGAAAACTTAGACATAATATTTTTAAATGCTAAGTAATAATGATAATTATAACCATAATTATTATAATTATACACATAATTATCTATAAATGATCATATAAAAAAGTTAGATCATTTTAAGAGTTAAGATTCATCTTAAATATTATTTTAAATGAGGAGAGATAAACTATTTCATATAAACTCTTATATCGAAGGAGATGAAAAGATTTAAACAAATTCAATGATAAAAAAATGATAATATGTTATATTTAAGAAGTTTAAAAGTTTAACGAAGAATTAGAATTTTTTGAGAGTAGAGTAGAGGGATAGGGACAAAAGAAAGAGACGAGTAAAATTGATTTTATATCGATTCATTAAGAGTTTTGTTTACATAAAGTTAGGGGTGTTAATTATTGATCCGACCTGACGGGTTAATCCAATCTGATCCAACCTGATATGTCTCAAAGATAAATGGGTCGGATATGAGTTTAATTTTTTTATCTGAATCGGGTCGGGTCGGGTTCGGGCCAACCCGACCCGATTAATTATGTTTTTTGAAGTAATTGTGTGATTTAGTACTAATTAAAACTTAAATATACACTAATTAAGATTAATTATAAATTAATTGATATTTTATTACCTAAAGTTTTATAAAAATGAATATTTAATTATTTTACACGGATCGGGTCGGATCGACCCATGACCCGTTGGGTCGGGTATGGGTCAAGATTTTTTTACCCTAATTTAATCGGATCGAGTTCAGATCAAAAAAAAATAAAATAATATGACCCGATCCGAATCTGACCCACCCATTAACACCCCTACATAAAGCAAATAAAAGTAAAAGAGATAAATACTCGCCCATAGGCCCAAAACACAATTTGATATGGATCACATTTTAATACATACAAACATGGGCGGATGTAGGATTTTAGTCAGAGGGGGCAAATATCGGATTGTAATAGCTTATCGGGTTTAAATCCATTAACTAATCGGGTACTAAATAAAATAATAATAATTTAATATATATTCTTACCTAATAAAAAATTTATTAGAATAATAACATTTTATATATTAAAAATAACAATAAAATAAAGTTCAAAATAATAGATAATCAAGTTGATGGAGAAATTTTTCATCTATAAAACTTTATATTTTGATATCTTTGCATAATTATTTTATTATATATGATATTAAATATTTTTTTCTCAATAAAATTAATCGACAATCCAGGAGGGGGCAAAAAATTTTCCAGGAGGGCAAACTACCGAAATGCATACAAACTAGCGCTGTAGACACGTTTGTGCCATTTTTTTTCTTCTTTATGCTATGTTGATTGTCCACAAGGCTCCAATAATTTTTCATATTGTGAGCATGTTCCATACACGAGCATGGAAACTGAAGGACTAATAATTTAGATACTTCCGTTTGACAAGTAGAATTAATTTAATACAAACTAATGACTGAATTGTTTCTTCAAAGAAAAAACACAACTGGAGAAGTTGCGGAAAAGAACACAAATTGACCACCACTACAATGAAACAGAATTTAAAGAATACACTTATAATCCTCAAATCCTGAATTTCTGGAAAATGAAATAAAGGCACAAATGTAGATGTATGCACTATGCAGATAGTCACAGGCCCATCTCTGATCGCTCACTGTACAAAGAGACCGGTTAACGAGTGGTTATTACTCCTCCTGCAGATTTTTTTATATAATAATTATAAAATTCATATTATTAATAATAAGAGTGATCAAAGCAAAAATTTAAATCTACGAATGACAGCATGCCACTGACTGTGACGTCTTTACTGAAACGCGCTACTTTCAGTGGCGCGTTTATATCCTACAAATAGCAACTGATACCTGCACGTGTATTTATAATGATCAAAAACTCATTTTTAGGCAAACGCGTCACTGTCAGTGGCGCGTTTATACAAAGACGCTACTGTCAGTGGCGCGTTTACACAAAGACGCTACTGCTAACGACGTGTTTGCCATTCGTAGATTTAAAATTTTACTTTTATCACTCTTATTATTAATAATATGATTTTTATAATTATTATATATAATAAAAATCTGCTCCTCCTGCTGCTTCAGTTCCAACATGATACATAATAAAGGGGCGAACATTTCCCAATTTGCTGTTGCTATTGTTGCTATGGTTGGCAACTTGGCATTGCTGCTGTTGTCACCCCATGTACTACTTGTCTACTTCTGTGTATTATTGTTTTGTGCATATTGAGGGGTCGTGGATCCATATCCATATCGGCTGCCATAAAAAATATATGGTAGGAAGCAGTCATAGTTAATGGCCCATCAGATTGATTGAAACAATTCATATTTTAAAAAAAAGAGGATGTATTTTTAATGCGGGTCCAACTTTCATAGATACATTTAAACTAGAATTCACATCATTTATGGTGCTTTATCGTAAAGTAATTGTTCGTGTCATAAATTTAACCCTTGACTGTGATCCAAATCTAATGGCCGAAATTTTTGATAGTTGCTTAATATGTAAAATACTATGATGAAAATGTGTCGTAAAGAAAATATGACAACGAATGTGATTCCGAACAGGACAACATGGGACTAAATTGGACCATGGAGGCATTCTATGTGGAGGTTGACATTGAACATCCCACACCTAAAAATGGAGTACGGTATAGCAATAGTTAATTTCTTAATTTTGACTAAATTGTACAAATAATTGTTAAAATAACATTTGTTCACTTGCCCTATCATTTTAATTAGTATTGTTTTCATTTGTCGGTTGACATAACATGCTTTCTACTGGCCATGAAGTTGACACATTATTAATTTGTGGTGAGTCGGATTACATAGTGCTATGGACATGTTTCCACCGATTTTTGTTTTTATTATTATTTTGCTAATGTTGACACTTCAGCATTCGATGACTATCTACAACTAGGAGACCCTCTCCGAAAGAGAATGGGTTAATTTTCCAATGATTGAGACTAAAATTTGTCCCAAACTTGTTTTAACTTAGCATTGAGGTTGAAAAAAAGTATAAAATGGAAAATGAGTTTGCATCGAGATTGGTGAAAAAAGATTTATCTAATGGTTGAAATAAAATTTGGGACAAATTTTGATCTCAAACTATTAAAAAATTAACCAGTTCCCTCGGATAAAGAGACCCTCCGGGATGAAACTGGACTTATCCATTCGCAGCTTCGGTACAATATAATATATATAGGATATCTAAACTTGATAAAAAAAAATGAGTGAAATTGAATCTTCCCAATTGCCCGTCTTTTGAATTGATGTATGGTTATTGTCGTTTGCTTTTTCTTCTTCCTTGCACACAATATCAATTGTTGTCAGTTTTGTCCCAAAAATCGAATTGAGAAAGGAAAATGTAACTTCAACCTGAGGTGCCATCTTTGGTTTGTTCTCTGCCTCTCTCTTAGCTTCTGGTTCGATCTTCTGACTGGTAAAGATATTAAGAACTTTGAATTTGAAAAAAAAAAATTGAGGGGCCAGCTTTGGTTTGTACGTGATCGGGAGCAGATTCACTGTCGAAGAGATTTGGAGATAATTCAAAATGCTAGTATTTTGGAAACCGTAGACAAATTTGAAAAATTTTCATTTCAATGAAAAGGAAGAAGGTTGCATGTCAGAGAAGAAAATTAAGAGCATTACATCAAATCTATACTGTGTGCGTATAAACAGCTCAAGGAACCAAAAAAGAAGTTTAATATATTATTACACTATTGATGCGATAAGGCTGATCTGATCTGTATCCAAGCTGGAGGCGCACAATCACAATATTTGTTGTCTTATTTGAGTTGATTAACAATAGGAAGGAAATATGTAATGATCAATTTCATTATAATATGATTTTTTTTCTTTCCATATCCTGTTAGTATCTTTTCTATATGAGAAGCAGGCTTACTCAACAAATGTAATACAGATTTTCATATTAATTAATAAAATAGAGGGAGGGAGGTTTGTGGGAGTGTGGTGTTCTCTGTTTTGTGTCATGGTATCAGAGCCACCAGGTTTTGATTCTGAGCATTGCTTGTAGCCAAATTTGAACCTGTTTACCCACGTTTTTTCTCTCGACCAGCCCCTTATTCCTCTGTTTTCTCTTTATAGTCAAATACAATGACTGAGAGAGAAGTAAAATCTGAATCTGTCCTCATATTAGAGAGTTTAACCGCTACCCTGTCACAATTGTTACAACAAAAGACTGGTAATTCCAATCCAGATGTGCTCACTTCAGCCATGACAATCAAACTTGATGGAAAAAACTTTAACATTTGGTCGCAAATGCTGAAAATGAAGTTGTCAGGGAAGGATAAACTTGGGTACATTGATGGTTCGACTCCAAAACCGTCCACAATTGATGACAATTATCGGAAGTGGCAGATGGAAGACTCTCTTGTCAAAGACTACATAATTGAATCCATGGATCCATCATTGGTAGGTAACTTTATCCCTTTCTCTACGGCCAAAGAAGTCTGGGACTCAGTAAGAACCACGTTTTTTGATGGGGATGACTTAACCCAATATTTTGACTTGAAAAGAAGGGTTAACCGAGTTAAACAGACTGGTGGTTCAGTTGAGGTTTATTACACCCAACTACAAGGATTATGGAAGGAATTAGATGTACGTAGACCAAATCCAATGACCTCTCCAGTCGATATTGAGAAACATAACTATCTCGTTCAAGAAGATCGGGTGCTGACATTCCTAGATGGTCTTGATGATCGCTTAGATTCTATTCGAGCAATTGTCCTACAGCAAAAACCTTTTCCTACAATAGAACAAGCTTTTGCTCTAGTCCGTAGAGAAGAAAATCGTCAGGCTGTGATGCTACATAAAGGGGATAGCACTGAAACCTCTATGGTAATGCTGGCAAGAGATCCAACACTAGTCATGCACAATCTAGGTGTCAAATCAACCACTGGGTGCACTTACTGTCACAACCCAAAGCACACTAGAGATAGATGTTTCAAGTTGATTGGATATCCACCTGGCTGGCAAGACCGAAGGAAGAAGAAGCAACAATACAAGGGTGAGCAGCTGAACAGAGGTGATGCACATATAGCTGCAGCGAATTTAACTGGACCAAGTGCTTGTGCTCCAACCGGACTTGCTATTCCAAATGGGCCCAGTATCACTGGGTCAAATTCCAATCCAGCTTTTGCTGCCTCTATCTCAACAGGTGGTTATTCTATTTTACCACCGGTAGAAAATAAGGACAATATGCCAGGTAAAATATTTCTTACTTCTAATACTTATTCTGCTGATGAATCTGATTGGATAATAGATTCTGGGGCCACAGATCATATGACCAACTCTGAAAAGGATTTTGTGAAGATTTATTCACCAAGAAGAACAACTATAGTAAATGCAAATGGACAAACGTACCCTGTCACGGGTGCTGGAGATGTTCATTTCTCACAGAAACTTACTTTGTCAAACACGTTGCTCGTGCCTTCTCTTTCAACAAGATTATTGTCTGTCGGGCAAATTTGTGAAGAGCTAAATTGTGTTGTTCTCATGTATCCTCAGTTTTGTATCTTTCAGGACCTTCTCACGAAGGAGATTATTGGCCGTGGTACTAAAAGAGGGAGACTATATCATTTGGACGATATGGTGACCGGCAAAGCTCATTTTTCTAAGGATGCAACAACAAAAATGATCTCTCATATCTGGATGTGGCATAAGAGATTAGGGCATCCATCTTTTGGGTACCTAAAAAGACTCTATCCGACTTTATTTTCTGGTTGTGAGAATGAAAATTTTATTTGTGAAACCTGCATTAAAGCTAAGAGTCATCGTGTGTCCTTTCCTAGTAGTTTAAATAAGAGTACAAGCCCCTTTGATTTGGTTCACTCTGATGTTTGGGGACCGTCCCCGGTTAACTCATTGAGTGGAAACAGGTGGTTCGTATTATTTATTGATGATTGTACGAGGATGACATGGTTATATGTTATTAAAAGAAAAGATGAAGTAGCACATGTCTTTAAATCTTTTTTCCACATGGTACAAAATCAATTTAATAAGAATATTAAATTTTTGCGAAGTGATAATGGTCGTGAGTTTGTAAATGGCGTCCTTCGAGATTTTTTTCACTCTAAAGGAATAATTCATGAGACAAGTTGCGTTGGAACTCCCCAACAAAATGGAGTAGCTGAACGAAAAAATAGACACGTCTTAGAGACAGCCCGGTCTATGTTGCTTGAAAATCAAGTTCCACAAAATTATTGGGATCATGCGGTTTCCGCTGCTGTTTACCTAATTAACCGTATGCCCTCTAGTGTGCTCAATTTTCAAACTCCACTCCAAGCACTCTCTTCATACGTAACACTACCATCAATTCTTAACCTGCCGCCAAAAGTATTTGGATGTGTTGCATTTGTTCATATCCAAAAGAACCAACGATCAAAATTAGAACCATGTGCAGAAAGATGTGTCTTTATCGGATACGGTCAAAACCAGAAGGGTTATAAATGTCTCAATCCAGTTTCTAAGAAATTATTTGTTACCATGGATGTCACGTTTATTGAAATAGAAAGCTTCTTCAAAGAAACCATGAATCACTCTCAGGGGGAGACTTTATATGAGAATGATAAATATGATAACTGGAGTCATACCGGTCCATACTGGAATCCCAATCCAGAAGTTGAACAAGCAGCAGAAAAAAGCTTTGTTGGCGATCCAAGCCAAGTTTCTGCTATTAATAACCCAAGCCAATCTGTTAACCCATTTGGTGCTGATCCAAATCCAAGTCAACCTACACTTCAGTGGGCCTCTAGTGAAGTTCCAAGCTCAAGTCCAGTCCAAGAAACTACACCTCCATTTGCACATCCAAATTCCAATCCTGTTGGGCCACCTGACGATGGGTGTTCTGAGGATGGATCAATCCTAGTAAATGAGCAAAGACCAATCATACAATTCTCTCTACCACAGAACAACCAATCTCCTGGAAATGAGGTACACACTACAAACTCTGAAAATTTAGTTTCAAATAATTCTAACACAGAGTATAGGTTACCGATCAGGCATAACAGAGGGAAACCACCGAAGCGGTTCAGACCAGATGAAGACAACGAAGGAAATTATGCTATTGGCAAATTTGTGACGGTAGATAACCTGCCCACTCCTTTAAAGGAATTTAACAGTGCTCTTGCAACTGTTCGAATACCCGAAAAACTTGAAGAAGCAATGAGTGATTCCAAATGGCTGGATGCTATGAGAGCTGAAATGGAGGCATTAGAAAAAAATCATACATGGCAATTGGTAAGCTTACCAAAGGGAAGAAAGACGGTAGGATGTAAGTGGGTATTTACTGTAAAATACGGTCCGACTGGTTTGGTAGACAGGTATAAGGCCAGGCTAGTTGCTAAAGGATTTACGCAAACCTATGGCATTGACTTTCAGGAGACCTTCTCACCAGTTGCTAAATTAAATACTATTAGAATTCTATTGTCTCTTGCAGCTAATCTTGACTGGCCATTACACCAGTTCGATGTGAAAAATGCTTTCCTTCATGGTAATCTTGAAGAAGAAATTTATATGGATATCCCACCAGGTTATCATCATTTGGGGTCCCAACAACTGGTATGCAAATTGGAGAAAGCACTATATGGATTGAAACAATCTCCTAGAGCATGGTTTGAAAAATTTTGTAGTGCTATGAGAAAATATGAGTACACTCAAAGTGATTCTGACCACACTTTATTTTACAGGAAGAGCCATGAAAAGATAACTATTTTGATTATCTATGTAGATGACATGATAATCACAGGTGATGATCTAGATGAGATTAAAAGCTTGAAGAAGAGACTTTCTGAAGAGTTTGAGATGAAAGACTTAGGTGGGCTAAAATATTTTCTTGGAATTGAAGTGGTAAGATCCAAACAAGGTATATCTTTGTCACAGCGAAAATATGTGTTAGATTTGCTAACCGAGACGGGAATGCTTGATTGTAAACCAGTCGATAATCCAGTTGTCCAAAATCTAAAGTTAGGAGAGTTCTCAGCTCAAGAACCTGCCAATAAAGAAAGATATCAACGATTGGTAGGCAAACTTATTTATCTTTCTCATACCAGACCGGATATAACGTATGCTGTGAGTTTAGTAAGCCAATTTATGCATGCTCCAAGTGAGCAGCATATGGAAGCAGTGTTTAGAATCCTCAGGTATCTGAAAGGTGCCCCAGGCAGAGGAATCTTCTTCAAGAAGAATGACCATCTAAGAATTGAAGGGTATACAGATTCGGACTGGGCAGGAGACATTACTGATCGAAAATCTACTTCAGGATATTTTACTTTCATTGGGGGCAACTTGGTCACATGGAGAAGTAAAAAACAAAAGGTGGTAGCTCTTTCAAGCGCTGAAGCTGAGTTTATTGGAATTGCTAAAGGGTTACAAGAACTAATCTGGTTGAAAAAGATCATGAGTGAACTTGGATTTGAACCGAGTGAGGGAATGAAACTCTTTTGTGACAACAAGGCGGCAATTGCCATATCTCATAATCCGGTACAACATGATCGTACGAAGCACATAGAGGTGAACAGACATTTCATACGACAAAATTTGGAGGAGAATGTCATATCTCTTCCCTTTGTGAGATCAAACGAACAACTAGCTGATATGTTAACCAAGGGAGTCTCAAGTACAGTTTTTCATGACTCGCTTAGCAAGTTGGGCATGACAGATATCTACGCACCAACTTGAGGGGGAGTATTGATGCGAGGCTGATCTGTATCCAAGCTGGAGGCGCACAATCACAATATTTGTTGTCTTATTTGAGTTGATTAACAATAGGAAGGAAATATGTAATGATCAATTTCATTATAATATGATTTTTTTTCTTTCCATATCTGTTAGTATCCTGTTAGTATCTTTTCTATATGAGAAGCAAGGCTTACTCAACAAATGTAATACTGATTTTCATATTAATTAATAAAATAGAGGGAGGGAGGTTTGTGGGAGTGTGGTGTTCTCTGTTTTGTGTCAAAAGAAATCAAGTGAAAATCACTTCTGAACAAAAATTACAGACCGAAATTATCAAAATTTCGGACCGCAATTATGGGATTTTCTCTCTGGTTCGCTCTGATAAGAAAGTGCAAAAATTGCGGACCGCAATTTTCGGGGCTGGAAGCGCGAACTTATAGTTTTAAAGCGGTTTTCTCATTGGAATTAAGAGATTTTAACACCCCATTCGTCCCAAAACATCTCTCAACTGACTGGAGAGGAGATCCAAAGCAAGAAAGAAGATGAAGAACACCATTGGAGAGAGATTTGAAGGAGAACTCAAGAACCTGGCGAGAAATCGTAGATTTTCTTGGTGTATTATTTTTTTTTACTCTTTTCTCATGTTGTATTGTTGTTTAAACATGAATTTTTGTCTAATCTTTAACATGATTTGTGGCTAGACATCCTTCTAGGGGTCTAGATGTAAACTCGATAACTCTGATGGTTTAAATTATACTCGTATGTTGATCTTTTAGTTCTTGTTGTTTGTGATTATTGTTTTGTCTAAATTGAATTCTTAGTTTTAATCAACTGCATGTTACCCTAGAAGTGAAAGCGAAAACCGAAAGGTGGAACTGAATCTTCTGACCCAAAACAGTGATTTAGGTCGTAGGCCAAGTACTTAATCGTGAAACTTATTACCGAAGGGAAAACCGAGAAAACCCTAGAAATTGTGTGAGGTACCGAAAGGCGAAGTACAAAATCTAGGTTATGCCGAAGTGATTCACTGATCTTAATGGGCTTAGACTTGTAAGGTGAGGTACTTAATCGTGAAACCTGAATTGTTTAGGTACGGTATCAAGCCACGAAAGTATAAATTTGGTACTAAAATCTGAGATTGAATTTCCGACAAATACTAGAACATATTGAAAAATCAAATAGAGTGAATTGACCAAACGAAAGAGAGTGAAGCCGAAAGCCCCTAGAATCCTCTATTTGATAAACTTTTCAGTCGTTGTTGTTAGATTTATGCACTCTTAGTTTAATACAAAATTCTCATTCGATTGTCTAGATTAGTGAAACGTGCGAGAATCGGTAATTCACCCTTGTCCTCGTGGTTCGACACCCCGACTACTACTTAAATAGGCTTTGCGCTTGCGGCTGAAATTGAGTATAAATTAGGGTATTTATTAGCTTAGCAAAATACATATTATGTATTTCGAGTTTACTAAGTATTTATTTTGGATTTTTGAAAATCAATAACAACAATTCAATATTTTATTATTATTTTAGTGCTGATTTTCAAAAATCCAAAATAAATACTTAAAAAACTCAAAATACCCCAAATTTTTGTATCCCCTAATATTTTGAAATGAAGAATTTAATGAGAATAATAATTTTGAATTTCGAATGTGTTACGATAAGATTTGAGTCGTATGCACTTGAGCTCGAAATGTAAATGTTTTTACAATAGTCTAACTATATATATATATATATATATATATATATATATATATATATATATATAGATCTGGTTACTGAGTGATTCCACTGGTAAGTTGTACCATTTTGTACCTGTACAATGTAATTCAAGTTCTATAAGAAATACTGAAATTTGAGGTTGAGGCTTTCAGTTAGTGCGTCAACAGAATTTTGGATGCTTGTGTCAACTTTTTAAGTGTTTACTAATATTTTTTTTGGCTGTAAAGATCGATTCAATTGTGATTGTTAGTTACTGTGTCGAAATCGAAATCAGTTGAGAATTGTTCACTTGTTAAGTATTTGTCAAATTGTCTGATACAGCATTAGTGGTATATTTCTTTGCTCTTTTTTTATGGGATGACTTTTTTGAATAATTTAAGTGAAGAATATTAATGATTGTGGATATTTTTTTGTTTTTTATTGTTCTACATTGCTACAAAAAGTGATGTGTATTATATTTTTGTGAATTCCCTCTTGTCAAAATAAATTTATTATAAACCTTTTAATTTCGACATTCAGTTAATCAAATTTAAATGGATAAAACAAAAGCTTTGATTCGAAACAATGAATGAAGAAAGTTAGCTGCAAAAAGTTAGTTTTTATTTAAAATAATATGGGGGACAAACGTATAGGATTTCTTAAAAGAATAGGAGTCAAAATTAAATTATCCCTGACATTGTAGTCTAAATAATATAACAAAATTAAACCCTATTATGAGATTTTTGCAAAAAGAGGGGTCAGATGCATAATGGGGATCCCACAGATCTCCGCCTCTGTACTGAAAGTGCACTTCAATTGAATCCGACTTAAATGATAAGTGTCAATGAATACGGTAGAGATCACATAAGATATTTTTATTATTATATTTTTTAAAATTATTTTTATCTATATTTTATTATTATTTTTATTCATTAAAATTAAATTTATTTATATTCTATCATTATCCATTAAAATAAACACATAACAAAATGATAATATATGCTAATGGATAATATTAATACATTAATTATTTTTATCTTCATTCACGAAAAATATATTAAAACTCATTCCTTTCATATAAATATAACTCTACTTTATTATTAAAAATTATAATTAAATAGTTTTAACTTTCTATATTGAAAAAGAAGAAGAGAGAATGAATTCACAAGACTCAAAGCAATTAATCTTGTATTGAAAAAAATAAAATAGTTATTAAATAACATAATTATATTAAAATAATAAAAAACTTTTTAATAATTTGTCCTATAAGGTTTAGGATAGAAAATTATCTTTATCCATATTCATAACCATACACTTAACGAATTATTTTCTTTACCTTTATTTATATCCATCTTATTGAATACGATACTGATTGGGTAAATGAGTAAAATGTATAATTGATGGTCCTAGTTAATGAGTTGCATGCATTTAAATTAAATTAAAAAGAAAACCATAAAGAAGGGTTTAGAGGAGTTGATCATTACTAGATGAAAAATTATATCTTGCTGGATACATAGGATAACTATTTATATTTCTCAGAAATTTTTACTATACAGATTGATTCTTTGTTTTCAAAAACTAAAAAGATAAAAACGAACGGCAATTAGAATGAAAATAAATGGCATTTCTTTAAAGGGAAGGATTTAAATATCTCCATTTTGACGTGTCTATCGTACCTTCACTTAGATTTGACTATATTATATTATCTTCTCGTACTAAAGAAACATTTCATTTAAAAAATAACATCAAAATATTATTCGTATTAACGCATTTCTTGTTAGGTCTTGATGTTATATAAAATAATATTTAAATATTATTATTTTATTTTTTATCATTCGAACTCTTAACTATTTAAAAATAATAATATAGATCAAATTTAATGATTTTTTTGATATTTTAGTTCCAAAATTTTAGTTATTAAAACTTTAGAAAGTGAAGGCACGAAAAATGAAAGCATTTGAAACCTAAATTAAAAGGTACTCAAATGTCGAAAACATATACACAAAATGGATATATATATATATATATATAATCAAATACTTTTCTAGCTCATAGTGGAATCTATCATCTATAATTGTCAAAAGAAAAAACGAGGGAATATATCACGTATTCACCTTAGTATGTTTTATTTATATACGCGAATTTTTAATAGCTGTCAACGTACAAATTCCTTCGTTCATTTCCTTCATTCACGTTCCCGCGTAGGAATACCTAATACATAACCACTAATCAATAATCAGTGGTTAAGCACATGGTACTCATCGTGAGGAATAAATTTGAAAGTCTGACTGCTTGTTTCAAGGGAAATAAAATAAATAAATGCAAAATATTTACTGAACAAGAGAACAACTTGGCTGAATCTGAAGGATAGAGATAAAATTCCCCTGATTTTCCCCGGGCTTATATGATGACATGGAACCGTGTATATATATATATATAGTGTAAAGATACTGTGAAATTAACCTCACAGAGAGGTTTTCCGTGAGATTAATTCAAAAAATATATCAAATTATCTCTAAATTTTAATTTATCATGTTCATTAAATTCTTTATATAAAAATCTTGTGGGATGCAAAAATTTGAAGTGTTTTGAATTTTTTAAGTTATGATTTTTAATTTTTGAAAATCAACTCTAAAAATAATAATAAAATATTTAATGTTTGAACATCATTTTTAAAAATTAAAAACGGTAACTTAAAATTTTAAAATGCTCTAAATTAAAATTAAAATTTAGAGATGATTTGATATTTTTTGAATTAAACTCACAGAAAGCCTTCATGAGATTAAACTCACGGCATCTTTACTCTCTCTCTCTCTCTTTCTATATATATATATATTTGGTGCCACGTATATCATAGATGGTCCATGTACTACGAAATTGTTTCTCTCTTTTTCAATTTCAAATTATCGATTATATCGGTAAAAATATTTTCCATATAAAAATTTAGTTGGGATCAAATTTTATATTTTTTTAGAATTTTTTATTATTTTTAAGATGGTTAGAAAATTACTCCTTTTGAATTACTCATAATAATTAAATTAAATAATTTTTGTAACTATATTAAAAATAGTAAAAAAAATTCTAAAAAATATAAAATTTGATATCCAACTAGATTTTCATATGAAAAATATTATGAACGGTTAAATCGGTCATTTAAACTTTAATGACGCAAAATAATCCTAATACATAAATCATTCGTGCTACGCATACCACCATAGTCTAACTCTCTCTCTCTCAATATATATATATATATATATATATATATATAGAGAGAGAGAGAGAGAGAGAAAGAGAGGTGTGCTAATGTGCTTTATAAGCACAAAATAATTCGTAATTCACGCTTATATCTCATATTTCAAAATTTAAATGGATGATCCAAACCGTTAAATATGATCCTCATATCAAAATATACTTGGTGATCAAATTATATATTTCTTGATTTTTTTTTACTATTTTTTGAAGGGTTATAAAATTCATTGATCTGACGTCATCTGAACCATTCAATATCAATGATTTTCTATCCCTTTAAATAAATAGAAAAAATCCAAAAAATATAAAATTTAATCACCAAAAAGATTTTGATATGAAAATTATATTTAACGGTTTGGATCATCCTTTTGAATTTTAAAACATGAGATATAAGCGTGAAGTATGAAGTATTTTGTGCTTTATAAAGCACATTAGTACATCTTTATATATATTGAGAGAGAGTAAAGATACCGTGAACTTAAACTCACGGAGGCTTTCCGTGAGCTTAACTCAAAAAGTAAATCAAATCATCTCTAAATTTTAATTTATCATACTCATTAAATTCTTTATATGAAAATCTTGTGGGATGCAAAAATTTGGAGTGTTTTGAGCTTTTTAACCCATAGTTTTTAATTTTCTAAAATGATGTTCAAATATTGAATATTTTATTATTATTTTTAGAGCTGATTTCCAAAAATTAAAAACCACGACTTAAAAATCTCAAAACGCTCCAAATTTTTGCATCCCATGAGATTTTCATATAAAGAATTTAATGAGAATGATAAATTAAAATTTAAAGATAATTTGATATATTTTTTGAGTTAAATTCACGGTATTTTTACTCTCTCTCTCTCTCTCTATATATATATATAGAGAGAGAGAGTTTGGCTACGATGCTACGCGTAGCACGGATGACTCGTGTGCTACGGACCGTTTCTCCATTTTTAAAATTTAAATGGTCGATCCGACCAGTCAAAATATTTTTCATATGAAAAATATAGTTGGAGATCAAATTTTATATTTTTAGGATTTTTTTTATTATTTTTTAAGATAGTTAGAAAATGACTACTTTTGAATGGCTCATAATAATTAAATCAAGTGATTTTTTAGCTATCTTAAAAAATAGTAAAAAAATTATAAAAAATATATAATTTGATCCCCAACTAGATTTTCATATGAAAAATATTTTGACCGGTCAGATCGACTATTTGAACTTTGAAAATGAAGAAATGATCCGTAGCACACGGATTATCCGTGCTCCGCATAGCACCGTAGACAAACTCTCTCTGTCTCTCTCTCTCTATATATATATATTGTACAATCATGTACACCAGCTAGTAAAATCATATATACCATATGTACAGACACCGAATTGGAATTTTAACTTAAGGATGCTGAATGTTATATTAAATATTAGAGGGTGTCGTGCGGACACGCCCCACCATATGTAGTATGTGGTGGTAAAGGTGTTGTCAGAGGCTGCCCATTATTCAAATGGAAGTAAAAATGACAAAAATATAGCTCGTAGAGATTTGAAAAGTTGTTATTAAAATTAACTTAATCAGATGCATAGATTCTTCAATTTCTAGTTATAACTAATAAGTAAAAAAATTGAAATTTATAATGTAATGAAGAATACTGAAAAGCCAATGATTAAAACATCATTAGCCAAAAAAATAATAATCAATAAAATATTTTTTTATCAAAGATAATAAAAAATATTTCAATTATCATCATTATCTCAAATAAAAGATTAAATTAAAATGTAGTATAATAAAGTGTTACTATAGTAATTGTGAATTAAAAAATTATCACTAAGTTAGATTCAAAATAATGAAATGATTTTAACAACATGAAAAATTAACAAACAAAAAACTAAAATGAAATGGTAAATAGTTACAACTCTCAGCACACAACGCATATTTTTACAATCAATATCTCATAATAAAACTGATTTTTTTTTCTCTCGGGCAGCTCACAATCAAAATATTCTTTCAAATATGATAACTAAAGTTTACGTCAACACATCAATTAACGAACCAGGGAAGAATTTGGGAGTACATCTTATATTTATTCATGAATATATAGTAAACGCGATAGGAACCTCTGACTTGTGACATTAATATAAAATTCCTGAACATTAATTGACCCGCACAAAGATTCCAGTTTCTCTCTTTTGAACCAAAGTTGGTTATAAATGAGAACATCTCAATCACGGAGTGGCTCTAAGATCAAACTCTTTATAGGTTAGACATAATTAATTAGACTTCTAAGATGAAGTTCCCAAAGAAGCCTAATAATTGTGTTGTGTCAGGGCCTCTGCTTCTTGGTATAATTGTCACTGTTTCGCTTCTAATCTGGGCATCTTCAAATTATCGACTGATTTCGTCGAGAGTTGCTGTTAATGGAGGTACGTGCACTTGAGCTCTGGGCTAGTACTTTTTCTTTCTCATTCTTTTACTTTGTTTTATCTGATTGAGAACTGCACAATATATATATATATATATAGATATATATATATATATATATATATATATAGATATATGCTAATGTGTTTTATAAAACACAAAATACTTTATATTTTAATTTTATATTTCATTTTATTAAAATTTAAATGGATATTGAAACCGTTAAATATGGGATATCAAAAACTTTGATCAATTTTTAAGTTTTTTAGGTCACTTTTTTGCTATTTTTTAAAGGGATAGAAAATCATTGATATTGAATGGTTATGATTTAGAGATCAATGAATTTTTAAAAATTCAAAAAAATAGTAAAATTTTTTTAAAAATATAAAATTTGATACCAATGAGATTTTGATACGAAAAATATTTAATGACAATGAAAAATCAAAATTTGAGTTTTAAATTTTATGAGATATAAATGTGAAGTACGAATATTTTATGATTTATAAAGTATATTTGCATACCTCTCTATATATAGAGAGGTAGAGTATTGTGAAAACATTTGCATTTCAGCCGATATACAAAACGGATCAAAAATTATATTTTAAAATCTCAAAAATTTTAATTTATGATTTCCATTAAATCTTTCATATGAAAACCTCGTGGAATATAAAATTTTGGAGCATTTTGAGTTTTTTAAACTACTCTTTTGAATTTTTGAAAAAACAGACCTAAAAATAATAATAAATATTCAATATTTGTGTTATTTTTTTCAAAAATTCAAAAGAGTAGCTTAAAGAACTTAAAATGCTCCAAATTTTGCATCATATAAAGTTTTCATATGAAGAATTTAATTAAAATTATAAATTATTTTTTTTGAGATTTTAAAATATATTTTTTGACGCGTTTGCATATCAGCTGAAATGCAAACGTTTCCACAATAATCTCTCTCTCTCTCTCTCTCTATATATATATATATATATATATTTATGCTATGGTTAGTTACGAAGTACAAAATGTTTTATACTTCGCATCGTATCTCTCATTTCTGAATCTAAAACACCGATCCGACCGTTAAAAGCAGGAGCAGAACTAGAATTTTTGTATAGGGGGGCCAAGATGCGGATATATATCACTAGAGCATTAAAATTGATAAATTAGGGGGGGCAATACACTTCACGAAATAAAAATAAATGATAAATTTAAACCCCAACATTTAACTCTCGTGAGATTGGGGGGGGGGGATGACCCCCCTAACTTACCCTAATTTTGCCCCTGGTTAAAAGTGTTCTCCATATTGAAATATGTTTGGAGACCAAATTTTATATTTTTTAGAAAAAAAAAATTATTTTTTTATCGGATGAAAAATGAATTGAGTTTATTCTTTTTTTCAAAAAATAGAAAAAGATGTAAAATTTAATCTGCATATTTTAATATGGAGAACATTGATCGGTTTTTGAATTTTTAATAAGTACAAAAAATGATTTTCTAATCTCTCTAAAAAATATATATAAAAGTTTCGTTTGCAAAAAATATATCGAAAAAAATTTAATCTCAAAAATTTTAAATGGTTTATATTTTCATATGAAAACACTTATGAGATACAAAAATTTAAAGTGTTTTGAGATCGGTGTTTTGAATTTAAAAAATAACACAAACATTGAATATTTATTATTAGAGAGTTTGTTTTTCAAAAATTCAAGACGCTTAAAAATATAAAAATATTTTATACAATATTTTCATATGAAGAATTTAATGAAAATCATAAATTAAAATTTTGAATTTTTAAAATATAGTTTTTGATCGTTTGGCGAATTTGAAATAACGTTTTCTCTCTCTCTATATATATAATATCTCATTGAAAAACAATAGCAAATCTTTCAAATCTCAAATACAACATTTTTATCATACATCCATTTTAACATAATCCATCTATCAATTTGGTCAAGCGGATCAAAGCTTGAAAATGGGTTTTAATTGCCAATTCAGATTAACTTTCAGCACAAGAATATGTAAATTTTCGCAATCAAGGGTTCTCAAATTCATCCAAAAACAATTTCTATTTATACCGGGGAGGAGAAGAAACAAATCTGGACTGTATGTGTGTGAGAGTTACCAACGAGTTGACAATTATTAGAACAGATAGTAAAATAATTGAGAATAACAATTATTGATAACAGTGCATTACAATTATTGATTTGCGTCTATCCTCCATCTCTCTTCTTCTCCACTTCTATTTTACTACTCATTTCTAAAATTTATCATTTTCTTCGAATTTTTTTCTTTGTCTTTTCAGGTGTTATGACTTGAATTATTCAAGAGGAAGAGTTTTGTTTTAATTTAAATAAATTAAAATATATTAATTCATGATTTGAAATCTTACGGCGTGCTTAATAAATAATATGATCAGTGAAAATCAAATAAAATGATATTCATCATGACTGACTTTTTGGAAAATGATTTTTGGGCTCTTTTAAAATTTACCTTTCTGTATGTATTGGAGACAAAATTATTTAAATTATTTTAATATATAAATGGTTTAATTTAAAATTATTTTGTTATTTAGTGTTATTTGATTTTGGATAAAAAAAATAAATTAGTTGCCTAGGACGTTTAAAAACAAACATTGCAATATTTCTTAAATTTTAATCGTTGTCTCATTTAGGATGTCACATATATATAACCCACCCTTTTATCTTTTTTTTTCCCTTCTTCTGGCAATATGTTATAGGTTCAACGACAAAAGATACATCAGAAGTTACTGTACACATTGACCCGCTGCTAGGTGGATTGCTCCTTCCTAATCTAGATGAAAAATCATGCTTGAGTCGGTACCAATCCATGTTATACCGCAAAGCCTCACCATACATACCATCGACTTACTTGATCTCGAAATTACGAGCATACGAACTCCTCCACAAAAAATGTGCCCCAAATACCCCTCTTTACCAGAAATCAGTGCAGCAGATAAAGTTGAACCATAGCAGGGACCAACTTGACTGCAACTATGTGCTTTGGAGTCCATGTGGTGGCATTGGCAACCGAATGTTGACACTTGCCTCCACATTTCTTTATGCTTTGTTAACAAACAGAGTCATGTTGATCCAACGAGCAACTGATATGAGCGATCTATTTTGTGAGCCATTTCCTGGATCAACATGGTACATACCACCTGACTTCCCAATAAAAAATTTGCAATCTTACGATGTAAATTCTCAGAAGAGTTATGGTTACATGGTCATGCATAACTTGATAAAAAATGACCCCCAATCTCCTCCAACTGCACTACCTTCATTCATATATGTGCACTTAACATATACTTATGTTGACCATGATTTGCACACTCGTTTCTTCTGTGAAGGTGATCAAGAAGTGATCAATAATATCAATTGGGTTTTGATGAAATCCGACAATTATATTGTTCCGGGACTATTCATGATACCAAAATATGAGCAAGAGTTAAATCAGATGTTTCCTCTAAAGGAGACGGTTTTTCACCACCTCGGGCGATACCTCCTCCACCCGAGCAATTCTGTTTGGAGCATGATCATGAGATATTACAACTCATACTTGGCCAATGCAAATCAGAGAATTGGCATTCAAGCAAGAATCCTTTTGTGGGCAGAAATTTCAATTGATGATTTCTATAAACAAATTGTCACATGCACCCAAGAAAAGTTTATACTACCAGAAACAAATCCTCAACAACCAGAAGGCTCAAGTTTGGCATTGAACAAGACAACATCAATTGCAGTTCTCATAGCCTCTTTGTACGGGGATATTTATGAGAGATTAAAGGACTTGTACTATGTGCACTCGACCACCAATGGTGAGATTGTCAGTGTGTACCAGCCGAGCCATGAAGAGAAACAACAATATGAGCAGCAGTTGCACAACCAAAAAGCATTAGCTGAGATCTGGCTGCTGAGTTTCTCAGATGTGCTGGTCACAAGTGCAGGATCTACATTCGGTTATGTTAGTTCCAGTCTTGCTAGCATCAAACCCTGGTTTCTACTAAGCTCAAAGGACCATATGGTGCCTAATCCTCCGTGCCGCCGAGCTGTCACAATCGATGCGTGCTTCCACTCACCTCCTAATTTGAATTGTGAAACTGGGAGTAAAGTTGACACTGGTAAGCTCGTAAGTCATGTGCGACATTGCGAAGACTATGAAAATGGGGTCAAGTTGTTTGATTAACTTCTCATTTAAAATAACTTAGTTCCAATTTCTTCATATATCCAAATCTAAGTCAGAATAGGATGTAGTGATTCTAAAATAGTTTCAATATTTCATTTTGAGGAAAATACTTACTTCACCAAGCTGTTCTTTTTCTTCTTTATCACGACCAGGAGAAGAGAGGAGAGATTAAAATCCAAACCCGTTATCCAATTTTAATCAACATGCGCGAATGTGATGTTCAATACGGATGATCAGTGACACCGTTACTCTCACTAAGAATTATGGTTTTATATCTCAGTACACATTGAGAGAAAACATTGACATCTTAAAAAAAAAAATGTCAGATCCGTTCTAATATAAAGAAGTCCTTTAAAAAAATGAGTATAATTATCATCGGGCCCAACTCTGAATCTTTACCATGTACGAGCTGTTAGAAATTAATTATTTTATAAAGCATAAAATTTTGTTATTTTCTAATTAGAAAATAAAATTTAGTGATGCGGATTGCATTTAATCATGAAGCAAAGCACGTGATGCAGCTAGCTCTAATCGTTTCTGCTAAGGCATTTTTCTTATGGGCCTAACCCGGTCACCTTCCAACCATATTCGTTTCGGCCCAGTTATGTTAAGTTGAGATAACGGGCCGGATCATACTTTCATCCATCCAGTGAACTCCACTTGGAACCCAAAACCTGTCAACTGGACCCCGGTACTGAGGAAACTCCGACTGACATGTGGGCCCGAAGCCCGAACCCAAACCTCACTTACTCGGCGCTCTATGCCTTTATCCCTTGCTATCTTTCGCTCATTTCACTGTTCACGCGGAGGGAACAGTTAACGATGGCTGGTTTAACGCTGGCTTCACTTCCCCATTCCACCACCTTTCTTCGATCTCTCACAGGAAGCGACGATGTTCTTCTGTTAAAAGAGCATTCCATATCCTTTCGGCATCTCCCTGGTAAATAGTTCTGTCAAATTTCGGGAATACACCCTCCCTTTTGGCAATTTTGTGTGTGTTTAAATTCTGAAATCGCCATGTATGTTGATCTTAGTTTTTTCTTTTCTGTTGTATAGGGAATAAGATTGCGCGAAAACTATGCTGCGCTGTTGCAAATATGCCGCCTCCTTTTCTCGAGGAGGTAGCTCGAGTTAGAAAGTATGCTAACTTGGTGTTATTTCCTGACATTATAAGTTTCTATACAATGTTTCGTTAGTGTGTTGAGGATATATGAATTTAATTTTTGTTTTCTTATTGGAAGGTTGAGGGAGGCTCAGAATAGAGTGAAAATAAAAAAGCGGGTCCCTTTAAGGCCTGGGAGGATCTCTGGGCCGCTTCCAGTGCCAGATCATATTCCCAAACCAGCTTATGTGGGTTCTACTCAACTTCCAGAACTTTCTACTGGGATCCAAATTCATGATTCTGAGGGCATCTCTGGAATGAGAGCTGCTTGCCAGTTGGCGGCCCGTGCACTTGACTTGGCTGGGATACTTGTTAGGGTTAGTGTGTGCTACTTCCTTTTCCTCTTTTCATATTGGCATGGTACTTAACTGATTGGGTAACAGCTTTAGCTACTGTGTTCTTACTTGTTAAGGAACAAGGTGAGCCCTCAACTGTTGAATTATGGTTCATGTTAGCTGGCTGTTTATTGTGCAAGTTTGAATTAGGTTTCCTATCTACTGAAGTTAGCTGCAAGTGTACATTATTATGTGCAATAAGCCACAAATGAGTTTCATTTGTCTTGAATTTAACCCAAAGTAGCCTTAATTAAACCTGTCCCCTTCAATTGTTCAATTTTAGAAGTCCTAAAAGTGAAAATGAACCAAAAAGAAGATTATTCTTGTCAATTGTGCAACGCAAATACTTCGGCATGGTCATTACGCCTTCGACCTGATGAAAACATATGTAATTTCTACTGTATAATGATCTTATTTTGTTCTATTTCACAAGAACTAATAGTTGCTTTTGCTTATAAATTTTGATGCTTTATCAGCCATCAGCTACAACAAATGAAATAGATAAGGCAGTACATAGTATGATTATCGAGGCAGGTGGATACCCATCTCAGCTTGGCTTCTGTGGGTTTCCAAAGAGTGTGTGTACATCAGTAAATGAATGTGTTTGCCACGGCATTCCTGATACCCGTCAATTACAGGTTTCATAAAATGAATCTATTTTGTTATTCTGAATTTGATGATTTTGTGTTTAGTTATAAGCATTCATTGGGCTTTTTGCCCACGACATGATTGTACCATTTTGTGTATATCACCATATACCATTTAAACTTTCTTTATTTTTTTCAAGTAGCATCCCTATTATGCAGATATCCAATGTAATAATAACAGAGATAGGAGATGACTATATTGATTCTGTCCCTTTCTTCTTGACTGAAACTAATTGTTCTCTAGTTTCCAAGCAGAACATAGAAGAATAAACTGTGTCAACAGGTTTTAACTTCATATTAGTTCCTACAAAAGAGAAATTGTTTTAGAAGTAGATTGCTTCTTTTGGCCATGACAGATTCCCCCCCCCCTTCTTAATGACTAAAACAGGCATACAAGAAATAAACTAAATTGTATTAAATCAAGTTGCGATTTATAGCAGGAAGTTGTAAAGCTGACTTCATTTTTCTTTCTTTTGTTGCAGAGGGGAGACATCATAACCATTGATGTGGCAGTTTTCTTAAATGTATTTCGCTATTCTTTTTTTTAGCAATTGATTAGGCTGACATAACCAGTAGCTCGTGCTTAGGCAATAGGGCCTAAGAGGTCATATGTTCAGGCTCCAATGAACACAATATGGGAGGGGCATCTGAACGGATTCACATCCGCTGCCATAATGGTGATGGCAGGGCCCTGCCATTGAGTCAATGATAGGTGGGGCCCACAAAATAATAAATAAAATCTCACCCCCTATCATCTAAATCTGAGCAGTTTTCCTTGTCCCATGGCAGGGCCCTACCATAACAGTTATGGCAGCAGATTCGGATCCGCATCTGAACCTCCTCTATCTATCAAAAGACCTTTTTATAACAGTAGCCTTATTCCAGTTCTATTCAACGGGCAATAAATTCTATTGCTGATGGACCAGCTATCAATGTAGTATAACTTTACAAATTCCCTGGACAAACCTCCAAGATATCATGTCAATGTTTTATTTTATTATTCTTCTTACCTTGAATTTTACATGCTAAATAAAAGTAATTTCGTTTATTGAACAGGGTTTTCATGGAACCACATCAAAGACTTTTCTTTGTGGGCAGGTGAATGAGCTTGTACAGCGTCTTGTACAGGTCTAATCTCTCTCTCTCTCTCTCAGACACACTACCCCACCACACATGCATACGGACTAAATAGTTTACATTTAGAAGATAGTCTGAAGTTTGAAACATATTTATTTCTCTGTTGTCTGATCAGGTAACTGAGACTTGCTTAGAGAGGGGCATAGCTGCATGCAAAGATGGAGCTTTGTACAAAAAGATTGGCAAGAGAATGAGGTTTCTTTCATGTCAAATACTAATCAAGTTCTCTCATGTAACTTACTCTTCTCATACTTATCAGCTTATTATCTTTTACTCAGTGATCATGTGGAAAACTATGACTTTAGTCTGGTCGAGCGTTTTGTGGGCCATGGGATTGGGCCCATTTTGCACTCTGAACCACTTATCTTGTATCATCGTGAGTTGAATGCTCTATTTTCTTTCATGTTGAAATACCATTTTACCACAATATTTTAGATGATATTTTAGACTTTTCTTTGTGGGCAGGTGAATGATATTTGAGATTGTATTTCATCTCTTATATTTACATTTTTTGCTTGTAGGTAATGACAAGCCTGGACGCATGCTTGAAGGCCAGACTTTCACTATTGGTATGCATTAGTATAAATATTCATTTTCAATTTATGCAATTAATAATCAAAGTTTTTTTCTGCAGTATTGTACTGCATTATCATATTGGCTTTAGAATGATGAATGTCAACAATAATTTGATTTTAATCAAGATCTGTGTTCATTCTATTTTAGGTCCGACTCTGACAATGGGGAGTACCGAGTGTGTTACCTGGGAAGATGGCTGGACAACTCTCACGTCTGACAGCAGCCGAGCTGCCAAATTTGAACATACTGTATTGATCACAAAAACTGGCGTTGAGGTGTTGACAAAGCTCTAAATTTTCTTATTGGTCTCTGTAAGTTAATTTGCTAATATGTACATGGTTTCATTTTTTATATTAGGCATAATAATAGAGAAATATGTTAGCTGATATCTCCAGTGTTCTGTGCAAATGGAGACTGGCCCAATTAAACTCTCATTAAATCTACAGTTAAACTTGGCAATGTTAGATGAACGACATGGTATGCAAACCTAGACAAACCAAGTTTGTCAATGTTCCATTTTGAAAAGTTAACATAATATACCTACCACTTGTCAGCATTAACAAAATAAAGCACGTATCGAATCCATATTTTCTTAACTAACATTAAAAAGTCGATTTTTTGTCATATTAAACCTCATTAATCCACATGACTTTGCTCGGGTAATGTTCCAAGAATATTTTTCCTCTCCAGTTCTTTAAGAGTGCATCATCTCCATTGATTCAATAATGAGATTATTAACTCACTAAATTTATTAATCATGTTAAATGAGCTATTATTTATATAATGATTTGATTATGTAATTTATTTTGTATAGTGGTATGTTATTAAACTTAAATGAGTTATTATTCAGAATTGTAATATTTCAAATTCAAAAAATACTGTACAAATTAAGTTGCATGGTTAAGTCGTTATTATGAATTTATAATAAGTCATTTAATTTGAATAATTTATCAACATTGATATTATCGATGATATCTTCCAAATATTTTTTCTCTTATTTATTTGTTCAGACATTTCAAAAGTTTAAATCGCTATTTCGGGTGTTCTATACAAATAATACATATACATGGTCTGTTTAGAGATCTTGAGTGAAAAGAATAACTGTTATTATTATTGTTTTACTGACAATAGAAGTTTATTTACTTGGATTGGTTAAAGGTTAAACATGTCACGTACGATTCTGAAATTACACGATTTTTTTTCACGAATGACGGGCTCATAAATTTGTTAGAATGATGGGCTCATAAAATTATTAACACTAATTAACTAATTATTGAAGAGATAAATTATTTACACAGATGACTAAGAAAAAGGGCGCAATGTCGATTAGTGTCCTTCAAATCACTTTTTTCTACCCGGCAGTGTTAAACCCAAATTAAAAGCTAAATTAAAAGGCATAAGCTTAATTTATGTCATTCAGTTTAAATTTAAAAATACGAGACTTTAACTTTGTTGTTCAATAAAGTTAGCACAATTCAAAGAACATCCTTCATTTTTTTTCAATCGGATATATAACATAAAATTATGTGTAATTTAGTTGAAGGACGTAAGTTGAAGTTAAGTCCATTAAATTTAAATTAAAGGATGTAAATTAAAGTTACGTTATTTAATGTGAGTTTGATGCAATTAACTGTTGGACATGGAAAATATTATTTGAAAGACGCAAATTGAAGTTGCACATTTTATTTGATCATTTTTGTAAGTAATTTATCTTTTTACTCGTTAGTGTTAATAAGTTTGTGAACCCAATAATTTGTGAAAAAAAATCCAAATTACAAGTGTTATACATTGGATTCTCCATTTTGTTGAACTGGAGACGAACACAAACAAACAAAGAAGGTGGGGGAGTTTTTACTTAAAAGCCTAATAATCAATGTTATCTACAGAATCGACCTTAGAGCAAAGTTATTTTCACAAACGGTTTGCCCAGGGCGTGAGTTGAACTCACGCCTTAAATCTTCATTTTATCTGTCCGAACACTGCCCAAAGACACAAAGGCGTGAGTTGAACTCACGCCTTTAGATGTTGATGTGCTCTAGTTGTTATCTTTCAAAACCACCGAAAGTGGAAAACAATTTGATATAAATGCGATATGTGGATTTAAAGGGCGTGAGTTCAACTCACGTCCTTTGGGTCATTTTGCTCTCTTTTGTTTGGGCAGCAGGCGGGCAGAAAAAATAGCGTTTTAAGGGCGTGAGTTGAACTCACGCTCAACTCACGCCCTTTGTGAAAATAAATTTGTTCTTAGACCGTTTTTGTAGTTAAAATTTGTTTTTGGACAGTTTAAGTAAAAAATCCAAGGTGGGTCCTTTCCAAAAGCAAAGAAACAACACAATTCTCCCACCATCTTCTATTGTGCACGCGCTAGCAAAAGAGACCTTTCTCCCTCCCACTCTTTAACTCACACTCTCCATCTCTCACCAAAAAGAGAGCTCTTCGCCATCTCCATGGGAAGAGTCACGGGCATAAGCATCAGCACCTATTCCTCTATTCACCCGATATTCCTCCTCTTATTCCACCTTTTCTTATCCCTTTACCCTCTACCTTCCCTTTCTGGTAAGCTTGCATTCTCTCTTTCCCTCAATTCCCCCCTTCCTCTCTCTTCTTTCCTCCATTTTGACTCAGTTGTGCGCTTTAACAGCTCAAAATGAAGTTCCATTCATTGGTGTAACAATCGGCACCTCGGTCTCCAACCTCCTCTCTCCAACTGACATGGTCTCCTTCCTCAAATCCCAGCAAATCACACATGTGCGCATCTACGATGCCGATGCATCCCTCCTCTCTGCTCTCGCCAACACTGGCATTAAAGTATTAGTTGGCGTGCCAAACAATGAGCTAATTGCTCTCGGTTCGTCAAACGACACTGCTTCAGCCTGGGTTACACGCCGAATTGTGCCATATATTCCTTCAACAGAGATTTCTGGAATTGCAGTGGGTGATGAGGTGCCGACCTCTCTTCCCTCGGCCTTGCCTGTTCTTCTACCGGCATTGCAATCATTGCGTAATGCAGTTTTGTCAAATAATTTGTCAATTCCTGTTTCAACGCCTCTCCCCTTCTCACTAGTCCAGGACCCTTTCCCGCCTTCTCAAGCACTTTTCAATAATTCATTTACTCAATCTTTTATCGTCCCCCTGTTGAGCTTTCTATCTAACACATCTTCACCTCTGATGGTGAATTTGTATCCTTACTACGCTTTCATGCAGAGCAAGGGTGTCGTTCCCTTAGACAATTCTCTCTTCAAACCCTTGCCACCATCACTGGAAATGGTTGATACCAACACGTTGTTACACTACACAAATGTGTATGACGCCATGATTGATGCAGTGCACTTTTCAATGAAGGACCTGAATTTTACTGGCATACAGGTTCTTGTCACTGAGACAGGATGGCCTTCATATGGTGATCATAGTGTAGAACCATATGCGACAAAAGACAATGCTGATACATACAATTCAAACCTGATAAAGCACATACTAGAACACACTGGTACACCATCATACCCAGAATTCACTTCTAGTGTGTATGTGTATGAGCTGTTTAATGAGGATTTAAGACCAGGACCCATATCAGAGGCAAATTGGGGACTTTTCTATGGCAATGGTACACCAGTTTATTTGTTGCATGTTTCGGGTACCAAAGGGTTCTTGGCAAATGACACTACTAATCGGACATTTTGCGTGGCTTCAGATAATGCAGATATCAAAGCAGTGCAGGTAATCTCAATAATTTAATAAAAGGTTGGCTCTTTCAAAAGGTTAGGCCATTCTACCTGACCTGGTAAGGTGGCATGCCATCTGCATTATGGATATGGAATGTTCTACCAAATGGAACATAAGGTTCTGTGGATATGATTGTGGTTATTTCATTACAAGTTTCTACCTTGTTTCTTCTATGTTTGTGTCACAATTTGTATAAATCTATCATGCCAAAAGAAAGAGTAATTCTCCTAACTCAGTACAATCATTATTCAATACCTGATTGGATCCAACCTCTTAATCGTTACAAACCTCAAGTTGATTGAGGAAGGCTCTGTAAAATTTAGATCCGATCATTGTTTTACTCTAACAGTTGATTTATCTTTACATGTCATCATATGGAGAGATCTTAATTGGGAAACTTAATGAAATTGCTACGCGGTGAAATTTGAATGAAAGCCCTTTCAACAATGAAATCATTACAACTGGACCATTTAATCTAATACCAAATAGAAATTAACTCACAGTTTACCCTTATATAAGGCTGCACTTGACTGGGCATGTGGGCCAGGCCAAGCAAACTGCTCAGAAATACAGCCTGGCGAGAACTGCTACGACCCAAATGATGTAAGGAGCCATGCTTCTTATGCATTTGATAGCTATTATCAAATGCAAGGTCGAGGGTCGGGTTCGTGCTATTTTCAAGGTGCCGGCATGGTTACAACTACTGATCCAAGTTAGTTTCTTTATCTTCTTTTCTTTTTTTTGAATTTTAGTAATTTTGCAATCTCCTGGATTCTTTTTTTTTATATCAGATTCTTACTTGGTTTGGGTTTTCAAATTGTTAGTTAAAAAAATAAGGAAATAGCATATTAAGGATGATTTTAACAGAAACATGGTGAAATGGTACCTAATATACCAATATCTATAGTTCAACATCCATCAGAATATTGTACTTTCTATTTTTCTTAATTTTGGGATAACCTTTTAAATCAGATGTTTGGTGAGAAACATGTCAAAAGTGCACAATGGATTATGATCTACAATTTGTTTTATACCACATGGGCAAATTGGCCTTTTGTTAGAAGGGAGAAAAAATACTACAATCTAATTTTGTACTATCTGATGGATCATATACAAACAATGCAAAATTAATCTTCACTTGTACTAAAATAGGGACCTGGTATCGACATGAAATTCCATATTTAAATTTCGCTTTGGTATGTTATGGAAAGCATGGCAGACCTACAATGGGACAAGTCCAGATTTAATTTTAAATATATTATTTTTCTTTGAATTTTTTGATATTGAACTATAAATATTAGCATATAATATTATATGATGTTCGGATTTATTAGCTTGATTGAGTAAAATATAAAAGAATAAATTTATTTTGCTGTTATGTTATAACTGAGTTCAAACTTAAAAAAACTTTGCTCCGCCATTGATGGAAAGGGAAAGGGGGTAGGACATGACTTAGGAGAACAGTTGCTTTCGATAGCAATTTAAGAAAAGACCAGATTTCTCTGTTTCATCTGTAAGTGGGGCACTGTACCGGTGTGGGATTCATCATTTCTTAAAAAAATATAACCCGCTACACAAAAAGTTCATAGAAATAGTGATAAGGTATCCAGAGGGACGGGTGGGACCGGCCACCTGCGTATGAACGTACTTGAGAGTTGAGAGAACGCTGAGCTGTATTTGGCTGGGACGCCCGTGTATCTTGTAAAGTTTTCACGATGATAATAAATAGGTTCAATTCAATGATCTCCAGTCCTGGTAACTGGACTTGTCCAGTAATTAAAAAATGTACATTGAAGGACCTAAATGGAGAGGTTTTGTGTTTTGAGGAAACACGCAAAGTTGGTCCACCAATAGCAGTATTTGTACAATATTTTTTGCTAGTGGAACTCACGAGAATGTTGTTGCTTGGTTCCTGTCAGAATTATCTGGAATAGGATGCTATTTCATGATTTGCAATAATTTACTGTCAGGTCAATTCACACCCCGGGGCTACTTAAGTTTGTCGCAATTAGTAAAGCCTAATTTGAATGCCTCAAAGGGATGTTAGAAACTAGAACAGATTTATGAAATAGAGGGAATAGTACGAGAAGGAAAGGGGCTGAAATTTCTGCATCTGATTTGTTTTTGTCGGCTGCGTCTTTTATATCATTTCACTTTTGATTGGAAATTAGAAAAAGACATTTTTTTTTTGCTAATGGTTCCTCCGTGGAAACGATCTCAATAATAGTCTTATGTGTTGCATTAGTGACATGATGTTTGGCAGTTTGGGGCTTCTAGGCTCTCTATATTACAAAAATTTGTGAGCTTGGATTTGGAAATGAAAACCGACTGAATTAACAAATCTGAATTTAAATTTAAATATCTTAATTTTTTTTTTAAAAAAAGAGACTGGAGTCTGAAAAATATCAACTGATTTTTTTTTTTAAACAATCAGTGTACTTGTGATATTAGAATCACTGTCAGAGTTTCAAATTCGGATTTATTTTCAAAGTTCTTCAATAAAAATTTACGGATTTTGATTAAATGGTTTATATTTTTTCACTAAAAAATTATCCCATTTATCACTGTGGAGATTCTTGGTATAGTTTTTTTGCCACATCATATTTAGATGTCTTTCATGATAATATATGAGCTTTAAGCTCTTGGGAGGTTTTCCGTGAGCTTAACTCAAAAAATATATCAAATCATTTCGAAACTTTAATTTTATATATATATATATATATATTGCTGTGATAGATCTGAGAATGTTGGTAAAGTTTGAGTACATTTGTCCGGATATCTAAAATCTTATTGGAAATAGGGGTTATTCTTTGGCCTCTGCATCAATCATTTCTGTTTGAATTCACTGTGCAAATTAGTTGAAAGATCAGTTTCAGTCTTTCAGAATTTCAATGGATTGGTAGGTGTATGTAGTTACACGGAGAAGATCAGAAGAGAATAAAACATTTTGTGGTGCGGTTCATGTTGCATACATTTTTTTTCCTTTTCTTCTTTTCATGAAGTAGGCCATGTCTTCTTAGTTTTTATTTGTGATTGCTGCCCCCCCCCCCCCCACTAGAGAGAGCTATTATTGTTTTTCGTTTTTACACTTTTGGCATTGTCGTACTTGTTAGAAGCTTTTAGCAAGATTTTGTTGGCTTTATTTCTTTCACACAGTGAGTTGTAAAATTGTATGATTAAAAAAGATATCTTAATAAATTCCCCCTCCTTTTTTGTAGGTCATGGAAGCTGCGTCTTTCCTGGAAGGTAAATTCTGCAATATTTTTTAAAAAAACTAAAAAAAAAAAAAAAACTTTCGCATCATCTAGGAGTATTGCGCTCATTTTTCCATAATATAGCATGGTCCAAATATTTTTCTTGGACTAAAAAAAAACTCTGCTCAAGTATTATTTTTTCACCTAAGTATCACATCATTTTTGTTAAAAAAAAACATTTGGTCCGAGCTTTTTTTCAGACCATGGAGTTTTTTCTGGACCACTTGCTGGCTTGAAAAAAAAAGCTCAGGTGTTACTACTCTATGTAAAAACCGGCACAATCATGTTAGAATATACAAAAAAAAAATCTTTTTTTATTTTTAAATAAGATTGTAAATTATGCCTCACATCTCGCAAAAGTTTATTAAATTTGCATAAAATTTTAATTTTCCAAATTAAAAATATCTTGCACATGCTGCATTATTGTTTATCAATAACATCACCTAGTGTTGGTTCGATTTGCCCATATATCCAAATAAAGGAAAAGTAAATAAAATTACATCGACGAAGGCAGGATTTACCCAGTCTGTCATGGATTTAAAATAAATTTATTTGTTTGGCATTGGGCCTTTAAGCTATTCTCAAGCCCAACCCATGAGGCCCAAAAGTAAAGCCTAATTATCCATTTGTGCAATCAGCTATCATAAATCCCTTAATAAAGTTTTTTTTTTCTTTTTATCTTGAACACTATCCATGGAGCCCAAAACTAAAGACTAATTGTGCCTGATTCATTGCAGAGATGATAGCCCAATTGACAATCTGTTGCTAATATTTCCCCTTGGCTGCCATAGGACTAACAAATCTTGTATTATTTTAATTTTCTCATAGCTTCCTATTTTTGTATTATTTGGATTTTGTTTTTCAGCAAGCTACAAGGCATCTCAAGCACCGATAGCAGTGCAAATCAGAAGGCCAACAGTGCTGGTTCTTTCACATTTAGACTTCTCTCCTTGATTTTGAGCTTAGTGTTGTCTTTTTCCATTACAAATTCCAAATTATTGAGATAACAATTTTTTAGCCTAGTAAATAGGGAGGAGAGTTAATTGTAGAGAAGTTCTCTAGAGAGTCTAGTGTTGCTATTGTCATTTATAAATTTATTGATTTTGTAATATCTCACGTTTCCAGTAGAGCCTTATTAATTTTGTATTTATTGATTATTCAATAAAATTCCTTTTTTTTTTGTTTCTTTCGACACTGATTTTTATTCTGAAGATGGATATTATAATACACAAGTTTATGGCAGTCATATTTTATATCTACAAAGAGTGACCCAATCATCTCAAATTATTCCTACCTTTCCCCAATACTATGTGACAAATAGTATATGATACACAAATCAACAAGGAAAATCATGCCATGTATATAGATTTGATTTAATATGTTACTTTCAAAGAATTACATATAAATTCATTTCGACTCTCTGATCAATTAAGTATAATGTCATCTTAAAAAAATCAATCAGCTACACAATTTTTGTCATAAATTTTATATAATTTGGATAGTAAATAATCGAGTGATTATTGAAATATCTGTTCTAATCTTAAATAGAATGAGAAAATAATATGTTTTTTTTTCGTTTTAATCGCTCTCGGTTCTCATCATATATTATGGTTAATATATAATCAGTAATCTCTTTTTTCAAAAATTTCCCTCATCAAACGATAACCATTCAATCAATTAGATTGAGATTTGCTACTCTTCAAATTACTTCTATTTTCTGCATTCCTCTCCGACAGCGGTTATCATTTAATTCTAATTTTTAATGTGATTCATTGTCAGAGAGAAGAGTAGAAAAGAGGAGCGATTTGAAGACCAGCTCAGACTCCAATTAATTAATAAGGACCTTGCATATACACAAACTTCCTGTAATAATATAAATAGAAAAACTACCCTCTAATAAAATACCATTTTTTTTATTTATTACTACCATCAAGCTAGTGATCTTTTTCAGAAAACTCCTCGCATGTTGCTTAAATAGCAAAAGTATTGCTAAAAGATGCGTTGTAGTCAAGCCACGCAAAATTTACAACGCTTAAAGAGAAAATAAAAATTAAGAGCATATAGAAACACTAGGGGTCCGTTTGGAAAATCAAGGAATAGGTTTGGAAGAGTGGTAATTTTGGAAGAGAGATAGAATAGTATTTTTTTTGGAAGAGCGATAGAAGATTGGTATTCTTGACTATTCGGAAGAGCGAAAATATCGTTTGACAGTTGTTACTCAGAATAGTTAAAATATAAATAATTATGATACTAATAATGATGATGATAATAATAATAGTAAAATAATAATCATAATAGTAAGATAATAATAATAATAAAGTAATAAAAAATAATCATAATAAATAATAATATTATAATGGTAATATAATAAAAATATAAACATAATCATAATATAGTAATATAATAATAAAAAATTATAATTACAATCATAATTATAATAATATAATAATAAGTAATCATAATTTTAATAATATAATAATCATAATCATAATCATGATAATAATAATTATAGTCATAATCATAATCATAATAATATAACCATAATCATAATCATAATAATATAATAATAAAAATATAATCATAATCATAAAAATAATTATAAATAATTATAATTATAATAATAATTATAATAAATTAATCATAACTATAATCAACATATAATAATATAATACAACATAATAAAATAATAATAAAGTAATAAAAAATACTCATAATAAATAATAATATTATAATAATAATATAATAAAATATAAACATAATCATAATATAGTAATATAATAAAAAAAAATTATAATTACAATCATAATTATAACAATATAATAATAATAATAAATAATCATAATTTAATAATATAATTATATATAATAATCATAATCATAATCATGATCATAATAATATAACCATAATCATAATCATAATAATATAATAATAAAAATATAATCATAATCATAAAAATAATTATAAATAATTATAATTATAATAATATAATAATAAATTAATCATCACTATAATCAACATATAATAATATAATACAACATAATAAAATAATAATAAATAATAATAATCATAATCATAATCATCATAATATAATAATATAATAAAAAATAATCTTGATCATAATAATATAATAATAAAATAATTATATTTATATTCATAATATAATAATATAATATTAAAATTATATTTATAATAATAATAAATAATATAATAATACTAATGGTAACGATAATATAATAACAATAATGATAATAATAATTTAATAATAATAATATAATGATAATAATAATAATAAATAATAATCATAATATTAATATAATAATAAATTATAATCATAAATATAATATAATAATATAATAATACTAAATCTTAATCATAATCATATTATAATAATATAATATAATATAATCAAACAATAATCGCTATTCGACGAGAGCTAATCCGGTATTCCACCTATAAGTTGGTATACCTGGGACAAGCACTATTCCACACTTTTCTACTTAGATCTAAAATTCGTTTAGCAAATTAATTCATCGGAATAGCTATTTTATTCCACCTTTTTGCTATTCCATTGGATGCCAAACGGACCCTAGGTGTAGTGGGTCGTTGGAAAATTTTCACGATGGACAATAAATCATGAATGGTCACACGAATTGATTGCGAGGCCACATAAATTCAGCGAATCAGAATGGAATAAACCAAGCATTTTTCATGTCCAGAAAAGAAATGCTCTTGAGCTGTGAATAGTGAATACCATGCAGTGCGTGTGATCGACACTTGTAGCTCTGGTGCTGCCACACGTTTATTTCCATTTATAGCATGGAGCTGTTTTCAATTTCAACCTCAATCAATTAAAAAATTCATTTCTTGAACTTACACATGTTGATCTCCTGCAGGATAGAGAAAAGGGACAAAGGGGTCCGACCTCCTTTACGTAAATGTGAAAAAAAAATATTATAAAAAATAATTATATTTATATAAAAATTATCAATTGGCCTGCTTATAATTTATTTCAAATATTTAACATTTTAGATTCCGCCAATCTAATTCCTTATATTTATTCGGATTCTGTCCATATGCAGTATTATTTGTGTCGTGTATATTAATATTATCCTTGCAAAATTTAGTTGTTGCTTCTAAATAAATAAATGTCGGGTTAATGCATTCAAATCTTATTAAAAATAAGTAAGATCAGAAATTTGAAATAGTGTTAAATAAATATGAAACATGTCATGCAAATTATCTTTGTCGTCATAGAGAATCCGTACAGCGTGCCAAGGGCATGAATGGACCACCTAAGTTTGTAAACCAATAAGTCATTAATAATTTGATTGTTTGTCTCATAAATTGAAATGTTGAATGTTGAATGTTGAGTGTATTAAAAAAGCATTTCTAATTCAGTTACTTTTCCCAAATAAAGATTTAGATCAAATATTCAATTTTGAGTATTCATCAAATTCCTCATCTCAATTTCAAACCTGCAAACATCCACTCCAGACTCCAGTAATTTCAGTTATTTTTGTAGTGTACACATATGATAAGAATTTGTTGGATAGTTTCAGCAAAAATACTAGAAGAAAGATATATTGGCCTATATTATTTTATTAACCCAAATAAATAATTCCTCGAAGTGTCATGCAGAACAAAAAAAAAACTGAGTGTTGATGATAATTAACAAGATATTTATTTCTCATGAGGCTATTAATTATAGAGTAGTATCTAGCTAGTGTCCAAACACATAACTGTGATCCGCTCTTGTCCAGACACGAATCTGTTAACTGTAATTATTCATTTATCAATTAAAGACCGCACACGTGTTAACTAGCAAGGGTTAAAAATGTAAATTTGTTGTTAAAAGATGTGTATTTATAATTAACAAATGGATAATTACAATTAATAAGTATGTGTATTATAGAATGTCAATTTTATAATAGTATTGATAATTTATAAACGAATAATTATAGATAGTTAATAAATATGTGTCTGGATAAGTAAATTTTATAGCTGTATTCATAATTAACAAATAAATAATTGCAATTAATAAATATCAGGGACGGATTCAGTACTAGATAAGTCTAGGCAAAGTAGGGGTGTCAATTATTGACCTGTCCCGATGGGTTAATCCGACCCGATCCGACATGATCCGAAAATAAATGGGTCGGGTATGGGTTTAATTTTTTTATCCGAACCCGACCCGATTAATTATATTTTTTAAATAATTTTGTGATTTAGTACTAATTAAACCTTAAATATACACTAATTAAGATTAATTATAAATAAATTAATATTTTATTACTTAAAATTATATAAAAATAATTAATAAATATTTAATTATTTTACACGGGTCGACCCGTGACCCGTTGGGTCAGGTATGGGTCAAGATTTTTTGACTCGAATTTAATCGGGTCGGGTTCGAGATCGGGTCAAGAAAATTAATAAAATAATATGACCCGGTCGAACCCGTCAAGACCCAAAAATAATAAAATAACTTAGAATCGATTAAATTAAATTGATTAAAAAAATTTGTAATTTGTCCTTTAAGTTGAAGTTAATATATATATATATATATATATATATATATATATATGATGCTATGGTGCTTCGCGTCCTCAAAAAAATTATGCCTAGACCTTCAAAAAAGTTTAGATGCATCAGTCTCATTTCCACAAATTAATGAAGATGAAATTTTTTTGCTAAATACCCAATTCTGAATGCAAGGTCAGACCACTGCGTTAAATACTAACCACTTACAAAGAGATAGTTTTCAGCTACTTACACATTAAAAGATATAAATGAAATAAAAATATTACCTTCCCCTCCGAATGTTCTAGCTATTTACACATTAAACCGCTTACGTACATATAACTTTTAGCTATTTACGCATAAAAAAACTAGAAGAATACAAATATAAAAACTTTCCCGTCTTTTTGAAAATTATAAGTAATTATTATTTTGGAATGTTGTAACGATTTTTTGAAAAGAAACAGAAATTATCTTGCTTTTTATTTAAAATAAATTATTTTGATTCCACGGGAGATAAATCAGAAGCATGATATAGAAGATGAAAAACATTTCCGATAAAAAGTTTATTTATAAAGAGTTGGAAAATTGTATTGTGAAACCGTATTTTTTCATACCTTAAGTTTTTTTCAAACCCGATCATTTTCAAATCATTGTGTTCTAATTATATTTAAAAATCTAAAAAATCAGAAATTTTTAAAAAGTGTTATTTCTCTACATTTATATTTATAAATTTTGCTTTTATTTTTTTATTATTTTACATTGTATTTTAGTTATACTAGTATATTGTCCGTACATTGATATGGTGATGTCTTTTAAAAATATAAAAAAATTATATCTTCATGTGAAAAGAAAGTAAAAAAAATAAAGATAATTTAGTAATTAATATAAAATTCAATCATAAATATATAATTAATGTAAAATAAATGCAAAACTGAGAAAAAATTGACATTCATAATTAAGGAAAGTTAAAATTATAATTGATGACAATCTAAGAAAAAAGAAAAAAAATAGAGCAGTTGTACTCCTAAATTATGTAGTATTTCATTTAACAAACAAAATTGAGAGAAAATTATAAATCCAACACAAATTGTCATAGAGATAGTAACATTATTTTCACGAATAACTCAATCAGATGACTGATATTAGCTCTAAAATTCAACAAAAAATATGTATCATTGCATGATTAGAACACTTACGTGCTTAATAAGGAGTAGAGATTTATAGAAACTAAACAAAATTAAAAATAATAAATAATAAAGCTTTCAAATGTAACGATGATTTATTGTATCTAAAAAATTAAGTCATTTATCCTTTATAATTTTTCTTAGGATACGGATAGTCTACATTGGAATATGGATATGAATATGGATGGACGAATATAGACGATTTTATCGTATGGATATTTTTTTCGATATGGATAGTCCGAATATGGATATGAATATGAATACAGATGATATATTCGATGGATATTTGGATATGGATCAGATATCAGATAGATACAACTTCGAATATGAATACATTTCTGATATTAAATAAAAATATTATATATATCATTAAAATAATTGCACATTATTTTTCAAAAGAATCACTAATTATAAAAATTAAATATTACTTATCATTATATTAATATTCAAATGTATCAATGAATTATATAAAAACATGATACATTTACACTTATTAGATACAAAAAATAGATTTATAATGTGCACTAAAAATCTAATTAAAAAATATATAATAGAAATATTTCAGATATGTATTCAGATAATATCAAATCGAATACCTTCAGATAATATCATATATTGATGAATAATAGCTAAACAGTCGGATACTGGTAGATAATTGTCAAAATGAATAATTATCCGTTAAAATTTTTCGGATATGAATATGAATATGAATATGAATATCTTCGGATACAGAAATAGATCAGATAACTTTTACTATTTTTTGAATCAAATCACGAATAAAATCGAATAATTTACCATCTATTTATACCCCTACATGTGTGGCCAATTAATCAAACGGAAGAGATACATGGGATTCTTTGAACAAGGAACTAGAAGTCATATTAAGGTTCATATAACGGTGAAAATTCATGTTAGACTTTAGACATTTAATCTTATTTGTCGTTGCTCTATAGATTTTTTTTCTGATTAGAACAATTTATTTAATTATATTTCTTACTTTATAATTTTATTTATAGCCGTCACTCGTATCTTTAATTTTATAAAATTACGATATCTCCTCACCCACATCATATGAATACGATACTCTCATCTTACATGGATCCTTATTGTTTGCGGCGCTGCACGCACTGCAACGAATGATAACCCTTAAATTATCAGAGGAGATTTTTAAGATTGAAGTGATACGGGTCTCAAAATAGATTGAACGACCGTGCAGTAGACTATATCAATTCCACCCTACACCCATGCAACATATTACTATGTGTAGTAGGAATATGCATAACAAATAAACTGAGTCACTGATGTGTCAGAACTGCTAATTAATTGTTCATACCTTGATTTCATTCATGAATCATTTCAACAATTCAATCAAAGTATTCGTGTACAATATTATTAATTAAGTTCAATGATAGCTATATATAACACCACTTCATTTATTTATGCTATCGGGTTGCCTAGACGGCCCGTCATCAATTTTTTTTTCTTTAGATGATGATGAAGTGAATAATTTTCAAAGTTAAACATTCATAAAATACAGAAAATAAGTTTCAAACCTTCAATCTCTCACACATATGACTTTTTATATCAGGCGCCAGATTAAAGATTAATTTCTCAACTTAAAAAATATAACGCTTGAAAATTTAAAAGATATTCCAATGTTTTAGTACTTGTGTACACCTATATCCCGTGGAATGTATAAATCCATGACATTTTGTTAGATTCCAGTTGCTGGACGTATATTGCTTATTTTGTTAATTTTGTAAATGTCGATCGATTTTAATATTTTGCAGTGATGTAGAGAAGTATAATGTTATCCCAAACAAGTGCACTTAAATTTGAGTGAAAATATTTTTTTGTCTTTACTACTTTAATGTTAAAGAGTTATGATTTAGAAGTTAGAATCTAGTATTAGAATATAGACTTTAGATTTTTAGATTTTTTTTTGTTTTTAGATTCTAAAAGTTTTAGGTAAAGTATAGAACTATTATTATTATTATTATCATCATTAGTATTATTACTATTATGAATGCCTATATTATTAGAGTGGGGATCGGTTGACAATGGGTTAATTTAACAATCTTGATAATGGTTTTCTTAATAAATATGAAAAAAATCTTAAAATAGAAAAAGTTTATAGGTGTGTTCTTCTACATACAGATTGATGGTCATTTAAATTTCATGCAATTCATCATTGTTTAGTAGTTCATCAAAGACCATTAAATTGGAACCGTTGTAAATTGTATCAAAATTTGATGGTCTTTGATGGACTATCAAATGATAATGAAATTGCATGAAATTTTAATAACCATCAATCTATAGGTAGCATAACATATTTGTAATTTTTTTTTCCATTTTTAAGATTTTTTTTCATATTTATTTAAACATCCATTGTCAAAATTGTCAAGTTAACCCATTGTCAATCGATCCCCACCCATATCATTATTAGTACTATTAGTATTATTATTCTGAACATCTATATTATTATTAGTACTATCATCATTATCATTATTATTTTAATTAGTATTATTATCATTATTATTTTAATTATTATTATTATCATTATAACTATCATATTAATTTTTTTACATTTGAGATTTATGATTTTTATGTTTTTGGATTGGATTTTATTTTTAGCCTATCTCAATTTATTTGAGATTAAAAACAAAATGACGCTAATTTGACATCACTTTCACGAAAAAGAGCTCGCACACACCACTAATTCAATGGAAGAAATTATACACACGGAAAGGAAAGCCAAATTTTCTGGTGCTATTAAATCGTTCTCTCTGCAAAAAAAAAGAATAAATAAAAAATCATATTATTCACTGTCAAATTTGACTCTGAAGTCACTATTAAAATTTATGCGGCCACTGTAGGGAATCTAATCAACCAAAAAATACAATTGCTGGGGGGAATCTTCTTTGGATTGCACATCGTTTTCAAAATGAATATTGCGTATAAGTTTATAACTCGCAGGCCAGAAAAGAACACTAGAAAATTAGTGTGCTAAAAATATATGAAGAAAATGTTCTGACGTAAAATACCACCAGACTTTAATTAGAAGTCGAACATTTTATTTCACTATTTAGCAATTTACAAAAAAGAAATCACTATGTGCTATGTATTTTAAAAAGTTTGACAACACGGTTAAAAATTTTTGGAACGAAGTGATTTAACTGGAATTGAATGCATATCCAAAATTGTTTCGACAAATATGTCCAAAAATATATAGTACGTAGCTTATTGTGAATATATATTTGATATGATGTTTGAGTTTTTATATATAATATGATGCTTGATTTCCTTTTGAGAATTTTCAGGCTATCTCCTTGTATACTAATACATATTTTTGTATGCTCATGCAAACATATCCAAGAACAACTGAATGCATAAATTAGTTCGAATTCAGATTTAGTACTGTTATGAAATATTTATATATTCAAAGATATCATTGTAATTCTGTTAGAAGTTAGAAATGCTAGAGATAGATGCGAATAAAAAGATTCTAAGATTTTTCACAAGATAAGAAATTATGATTGTGATATTTTCATTGTGCAACTTGGAGTGCACTCGGTACTCCATTCTTTTAGATAGAAAACATTATGTAAGTCAGATAATTAATTAATTAATTTAATCAATTAACTAATTATCAGTCACATGATTCATAATGAAATGAATGCATGTAGAGGCGAATTGATGGAAGGGGCAAAAATTAAAAAAATTTCAGGAGTCAAGAAAATTTAAAAGTTTCTTCAATACAAATATTTTTTCTAATTTTTTTAAAAAAATATATATAATTATAAGTACATTTTAAAAAAAATAATCAGAGAGACAATTGTCTCTGGCTCTCTTGAATCCGCCCTGATACATGTGGCCACAGCTACAACAAAAACATTACAGAAAATCAAGACCTCTGTATGTCGACGCCAGCACATAGTACTTGCATTTTTCTTCCTTCTTCTTCTTCTTTTTCCCCTTCAAAATTGGAAAAGTCATGTGGGCCCTTTCTATCAAAAAGCGATGTTGGTTCTCAGGACCTTCGTAAACGCAATAATTTGCGAGTGTGGTCAAAGATGGCCAATTTTTTTTTTTTCGTTTTTCATTGTCTAATAATTATTTATTATGATTATGATCGTTTCAATATTTATTGCAATTCATTGAGACTACGCAGTGCCTGTCGCAATCAATGTTTCAAGTCTCAGGTTTACATTAGGATTTTCTGTACTTTTATATCCATCATTTTTAATAGAAAAAGTCAAATAACTTGCATTGCTTTTGAGATATTGTAGGATGTTGTTTGAACTTCGAAGCACACATTGTGGGATCAGAATTCATGTTTTCCAAACTAACGTGAAAATTTAGATATATAGGATAAATTCAAAATTATACGCCGCAAAAAAAAATTAAAATAAATTTGAAAGAAAACTTAAAAAATAAAAGAGTGTTTATAGATATATTATCCAATAACTATGACTATGTCCATATATTTATAAAAAAAAATCATGCAATCCAAGTGCATTTGATATTTTATCGAACACCATTAAATTCAAATGTTCAAATTTATGTATTTTTGTAGTTTCTACATGAATAATGAAATTTAAAACGCAATCAATTCTTAAATTAAATAATATATTTAGATTTTTAGATTTATTTTAAAAATTATTTATTTTGAATACAATCATTGTACTATTCTTAGTAAATATTCATCTGTATTAAATCTAATAATTCCATTATAAGTCAAATTTTATATTATAAAAAAGCTAAAATTAACTGCAGAAATTCATCGGCGTCAAATAAATTTCAATCAACAAATATGTTAACTTCACAGTTCCAATTGCATTATTTAGTTCGATTTGTATCAGATTATCTCTGTGGCTCTGCCTCGTTGTTGTCCATTCTAATTTCTAAGATATCATGATAGTCGAATCTTCATTTTTTGTATTACTATAAGAATAAAATGTTATCTGTCTTAAATTAACGAGGTTCCGTAAATCTAAACGTGTCCATCTCTCTTTTCTACACCATTTTTCTCTCCGAATTTATAAGCTGTCCACTTATAATATAAAATATTACAGAGGATATTGACCGTCATTAGTCTCATTAGTCGGAGACACGAAGTAACTATACGGATTACTTCAGAAAACAGTATTACAGGAGATCTAGATTAAAAAGCAAAATCTTCGCCGCCAGCATTCCTCTCTAATTTCTATCCCTTTCACAAAATTGAAGCGGGTTAAAAACTATCGCACTTTACAATTCGTTATATGCAGTTCACACTAGAAGAAGAATACAAATACGAATAGGCACAATACCCGCACGGTTCTTCCACTTGCGAGCTCTGACGTACTCGCTTCGCTCTATCGAAGAGCCATGAAACCCCAGCATCCAATAAAGAGATGCCACGTATGATTTTGTATCTGGCTTAAATCCCGTCTTTGTTCAAAATGAATACCGGCCCCCCTCTTTCCTCGGTGTTATATATTCGCCCGTTGAAATTTTAATTTCAAGCAAAATACACCCAAACTTTTGCTAAAACTAGACGCAGCGCCAGCTCTTACTAGGCAGTGTACCTGTAATTGTTTACGCTTCATGGCCTTCGCTACTGCTTCAATCCCTTCCCACACGATCGTCTCTCGCGATCGCAAAGGTAAATTATATATTTTGTTTAACTATCATATTCCTTTGTTTTCTTCGTTTTTTTCTTTTGACTTCCCCTCATTTCATTTTTTTTTATATTTTCCAAGACGATTGTGTAATTAAGCTCAAATACTCTTATTTAGATTTCGCATCCTCTAATGTAATTCAGATTCGAGTTGCTCCTAAGAATAGTGTTTATCTTTAACGGAAATTACCAATTAACTAGAGAAAAATTCAATCTTTCACTCCAAAATCGACCTGAACGACATTCTCTAAGCATTTCCTGTTCGTTCCTTCCCACGCAGCGAGTCAAATTGGAGCTGTAAGGCATCTAAATCTGGTGCCATCTATCTCCCAATCGACTCCTACAAGGAGGCTGACAGTGGTCCCGCTCCATGCGGTGGAGCCAGGGAAGAGAGGGGAGGCGGTGGTAGCCCCCACAGCTGTCTCCACCGGAGCAGTGGCTGAGGTGGAGAAGAAGGTAGAGGCAGTGGTCTCACCCGTGGATTATGAGAATCTGGCTTCTCAGTTGGTGGATGCATCTCCATTGGAGATTATGGATAAGGCGCTTGAGATGTTTGGGGATGACATCGCTATTGCCTTCAGGTCAGTGGTGATTGCTTTATTTATTGTTAATGTTAATTAAATTAATAGTTATTGTTGGTATTACTGTTATATTTTTTTTATTTGTTGTGGTAATTATTTCCTGTGGCTGGGGCAATTGGGGAATGAATTTGAGTTTGTGGCCTGTCTTGAATTTTGTGGTGAAAGCTTGTTTGTATGTAAGCAAACAAAAATGTGGTCACACAAATCTTCGCTCAAATATGTGGTCATTTCTGTAGATTCCAGGATATTCGGTCTTGTGCTAGATTTAGATTTGTCAGTTGCCACACACCATATATTGGCATCATTCATTGAACCTAGACGTGTTTATGTTAATTGCTTAATTAAAGCAAAATTCAGAGCCCTGTATGTTGACCAAGTTAAAAAATGGTTCAGCCAATCAGTCCCGCTTCCTGACAACATAAGTGCAATTCATTATTCATGACGCTATAATGACATCAATCATGGACTTAGAATTAATAAATAATAAAAAAAATGGCATAATTACATTTAAACTCCAAATTTTCAAATCTAACCTCTTTTATTTTTGTAATTTAATTCACACAGTGGTGCTGAGGATGTGGCTCTGATAGAGTACGCGAAACTAACCGGCCGTCCTTTCAGAGTCTTCAGTCTAGACACCGGCAGGCTCAACCCTGAAACATACCAACTTTTTGACAAAGTAGAGAAGCACTATGGCATCCACATTGAATACATGTTTCCTGATGCTGGCGAAGTTCAGGCTCTTGTCAGGAGCAAGGGCTTGTTCTCATTTTACGAGGATGGACACCAAGAGTGCTGCCGGATCAGAAAGGTCAGGCCGTTGAGACGGGCTCTCAGCGGGCTTCGGGCCTGGATTACCGGCCAGAGGAAAGACCAGTCGCCCGGGACCCGTGCAAACATCCCTGTTGTTCAGGTATGTTTAAAAATCATTTTACTGGTCATAATTTCAATACTCAAAATTGATTTCGGATTTCTGAGGTTTGAAGTAATTGCTATCTCCTGGAAAAGAAATCTTAATTATCCCAAATTGGGGGGACAACACTTTTCCAACTTACCAAGCTTTCCTATGCAAAAAAATTACATTTACAGCACAGTTCGCTAACAGGGAAGTTATTTTATAGGTGGATCCAGCCTTCGAAGGACTAGCTGGAGGTGCAGGAAGCTTAATCAAGTGGAACCCAGTAGCCAATGTCAATGGGAAGGATATTTGGAATTTCCTTCGCACCATGGATGTACCCGTCAACTCACTTCACTCTCAGGTAAAAGCTTTGCACATGCAGAATTTATAGTATTGACAGAAGACATTTATTTCAAAGTTGATTTAACAATATGTATCCACTAATTTCAGGGTTATGTATCAATTGGTTGTGAACCATGCACCAGGCCAGTATTGCCAGGGCAACACGAGAGAGAAGGGAGGTGGTGGTGGGAGGATGCCAAGGCGAAGGAGTGTGGCCTTCACAAAGGAAACATCTCCCAAGAGGCACAGAATGCCGGGACTAATGGTAATGGGTCCGTTTCCACACTAAATGACACTGCTGATATATTCGATACAAAGAACATCGTCAACCTTAGCCGATCTGGGATTGAGAATTTGTTGAGGCTGGAGAAACGTGCCGAGCCTTGGATTGTTGTACTATATGCTCCTTGGTGCCAATTTTGCCAAGTAAGAGATCCTTAATTTTACATATATATTTTAAAAAATCTGGTATACCTTTCTGTTACAGTTAACTCATGGTACTTGCAATCTGTTATAATTTTAGGGAATGGAAGCTTCATATGTGGAGCTGGCTGAAAATTTATCAGGCTCTGGCGTGAAGGTCGGCAAATTCCGTGCTGATGGCGACCACAAGCCGTTTGCACAAAAAGAGCTCCAGCTTGGTAGTTTCCCAACAATTCTTTTCTTCCCAAAACATGCATCGAGACCTATCAAGTACCCATCCGAGAACCGAGATGTGGATTCACTACTTGCTTTCATCAATGCCCTCCGATAAATTTTAGGTGTTCCAAGTTTTGATTGTTCAAAGCTTCAATTGGGGGAATGATATAGTAATTCGACTCCGGAGAGAGCCACCTAGTTCTCTTGGTACATAAGTAATTGCACTGAAATGAGAATTCTCGTCCTTGTTGTTGTGTATGTGTTATGTAGCTATGTGTTGTTAATTAGAAATGGAAGTAGGTTGTGTTTCAAATTTTGATTCAAATAATTTTTGGAACTTGTTTTAATAAAATTTATAGAAGTGTTTTTCACTTTTGAAAAAAATGTAAGCTTCTTTACATCATTTTCATTATCACTGTCACTGAATACCAGCAGCAGCATTGTCTTCACTCAAATTACCCGAATTTCCATGTCTTGATAACTAAGGTAAGATACTGCAAGAACTCGAAGCCTTTTTAAAATCTCATTCTACCATAAATTAACCTTGAAGCCAATAAAGAAACAAGGCTGAATTTCTGTTAAGTCTTTTATGTATCCTTCTGTTTAACTGACTTATTTTGGAGATAATTATCATATCTACTCATTGCTGCTGACTTTTCTTCTCCTAGTTTCAATGTTTCCTTTCTTTTCTTTCGTATTCCTTTGAACTTTCCACGCTGTCTGTTTCATAAAAGAATTAAATAAGAATAATCAAGTACTTTCTTCTTTCTCATATTAAAATATATCTAGACTAAAACAAAATATCTCCATTGACGAGCTCTTTCTTCCACAAAATTTTACTCTGAGTTGACGAGTCTCCTATTATCGCTTCTTCTGTAATGAAGCATAGGAAAAACTTACATGTGTGGCCTATTTATGGTATGTGACTTATTTGTTCTACCTTCATTTACTGCTATAGTGTTGGGAGTATTTTTACTAAAGTGATTTATTTTATATGGCTTGTAGGTCCAGGAGAAGATTTTTTTACATGTGAAATTTATCATGGGGGAGCTATTTATTTGGATCATAAAAAAATCATGTATACAAGAGGTAAAAAAGACTACTTTGATTATCTAGACCCTGATGAAATATCTCTCATTGAGTTGGCCACGATGGTAAAGAAATTAGGATATTCTGAAAAGACTCCAATTTGGTGTAGAATAAGGGGACAAAAGCAAATTAATCCAAAATTATTAAGGTCTGATCAAGAGTTGATGGAAATGATTAATAAGTTGGGGAAAAAGAACAAAATAATGGAGTGTTTCCTGGACCATAGTGAATATAAGGGATGCCCTATAGTGGCAAGTGTTAATTTAGAAAATAATAATAGTGATGAGGGTGCAAATTTTATTAAGAATGTTATCGATCAAGATCATGGTGATGATAGTGATTTTTATGATTTTAACAATGATATTGTGGTGGATGATAATGACCTTAACTTTGAGTTGAATGTGACATCTAATATTGAGATAACACAACACAAAGAAATTGAACCTGTTGAACTAGAAGATTCTGATTATGCTCCTTCTAATGAGCTATTGAGTGCGGATGAATCAAATGATGAAGTGACAAATAAAAGGAGATACCCCGAGTTTAATGCAACAACTGATATGGCTAATCCATATTTTCAAATTGGTATGGTGTTTGATTCCTTTAAAGCATTCAAGGAAGCAGTGATTGAGTATGCAATTAAGGAAAGAAAGAACATTCGTTTTGAAAGAAATGATACTACAAGAGTGAAAGCAGTGTGCAAAAAGGATTGTACATGGAGCATTTGGGTTTCACGATTAAGGAATGAAACTGAAAATGTACAAGTCAAAACTTTTAATTCTTCTCATACATGTGTTAACGAACATAATATTAAATTCCTCACTGTAAATTGGCTTGTCAGCAAGTACCTTCCAACATTTAGGGCTGATCCGACATGGTCCTTGCAAGGTCTTATATTTCAAGTTCGTAATGACCTATACTTGGAAATTACAAGACAAAAGGCTTGGAAGGTAAAATCAAAAGCGCTCAAAATTTTAGCTGGCAATGAAGGGGAGCAATATGCCAAATTACAAGATTATGCTAATGAGCTAAAAAAGACCAATCCTGGGAGCACTGTAATCTATGATCTTAGGTTACAAGTTTTTAAGAGAGCATATATTGGTCTTGCCGCATGTAGAAATGGATTTCTAGCCTGGTTGTAGCCAATAATCTGTTTGGATGGTTGCTTTTGAAGAGTAGATATGGTGGTTTTCTTCTAATTTGCAGTGGCGAGTTGATGCCAATGATTGCATATTTCCTATTTCTTATCTTTGTTGTAGAAGGAAAGAATTCGAAAGTTGGCGTTGGTTCCTTCAAATTCTTGCAATCGATATTGGAATTGTGAATAGTAATGCATGGACATTCATGTCGGATAGACAAAAGGTACATATCATTATGCTTACTTTTTATAATTTTTATTTTATAAACACTAACTTTTTAACACATTGTTATGCTTAATTTTTCTATTGATATAGGGCCTGATTCTAATTCTCAATACACTTTTTCCTGGGGCTGAGCATAGATTTTGTGTACGTCATATGTACCAAAACTACTTTAATGCTGGACACAAAGGAAAATCTCTCAAAACTCATCTCTGGATGGCTGCAATGGCAACACATGATGCTGATCACAATAAATGGATGTGTAAACTTAAGGATCTTTCAGAAACAGCACATTCATGGTTACAGAGCAAGACGACCAAAGAATGGTCTAAATCACAGTTTTCTACAAGATGCAAGTCTGATATGTTACTAAACAACCTTTGTGAATGTTTCAATAAATATATACTTGATGCAAGAGACAAACCCATCTTAACCATGTTGGAAATTATAAGAACCAAACTGATGCGAAGGCTTTAAGTGAAGAGAGATGAAATGAAGAAATACAAGGGTCCTATATGTCCTAAAATTCATAAAAAACTTAACAAATGGAAGGATGAATCTGTCAAGTACAATGCTATATGGAATGGCGGTACTCATTATCAAGTGACTGGTCCTAGTGGGCAGTTTGTTGTTAATATAGCAGTTGCTTCTTGCTCATGCCGTAGATGGGATCTAACAGGTTATTATATTTCAAATGTTGATCTAATTTACTAATATTTCATTTGTATCTATGCTTATTAATTAAATGTTAATTCTATTAGGAATTCCATGCCAACATGCTTGCGCAAGTATGAGAGTTAATAATTTGATACCAGAGAACTTTATAAATGATTGCTATAAAGTAGAAACATTCTTGAAAATCTATAATCATGTAATTACTCCAATACCTGGACAAGAGCAATGGCAACAATGTGATTTTCCAGAAGTGACACCTCCACCGGTTGACCCTCCTAAGCTCAGCGGACCTAAGAAGGTTCGGAAGAAAAATAATGAAGAGCTGGAGAATAATGCTAGAACAAAAATTTCTAAGAAAGGAGGAAAAATAGTTTGCTCAATTTGTCACCAAGAAGGTCATAACAAAAGAAAACACGGTCCAAGGACAACTGGTATTAATGATACCACTGAGCATGCACCAACCCAAATGGCACAAGAACAAATGGAAGCTTCAACAATAAGAGCAGAAAAACTACCAGTAAAATAAAATTTTGAATTTTTTTCACTATTCTTTTGTTATTAAAATTCTACTCTTTTTGAAGAATTATATGAATGTGATACTAATTGTGCTTTTTACTAATTGATTTGAAAGTGAGAAGGAAGACAACATCTTCAAATTTTCAGGTCTAGAGGATACAATGAAGATACAAACCAACAATTTAGCCACCCTGTTATTTAGCATTTTTCATTTTTTTTTCTTGTTTGAACTCTGAAGAGTCGATATTTTTGTTTTGTGGGTAAGTGTGCTTTTTTTGTTTACGAATCAATTAAAAGCGATGGTGATTTTTATTTTATTATTTAGGCTCACTTTTTTGGATTGAAGTATACGTCAATGACCATAGTATTATTATAGTACTTGATTATTTTTATTTAGTCGTCTCTTGTGAAATAAAGAGAGAGTAGGAAGTTCAGAGGAATACAAAACTAGAAAAAGAAAAGTGAGTATGATGAGCAGAGATGATAATCATCTCCAAAATAAGTCACTTAAACGGAGATATAAATAAAAAACTTAACAGAGTTAACAAAGTGATTTAAATGAAATAAATAGAAAGTTCAATGATTATGGAGGGACAAACGAAAGTTGAGTGACCAATTTATAACAAATAGCAAAATTCAGTGACCTTGGACGAAATTCACCCAAAAAAACAATGGCTTGCTTCAAAAAGTAAAAAAGATAAGAAAGAATAATGATTCTAATGAAAGAAAGAGAGAGAAAGAAACGATGGCACTGTTCCAGCCTCTCTCCTTTTGCACAGCATTTTTATTACTATTTTATCCTGTAATTCGAGATACTGCTTTGATCATTTCCAAATTGTCCCCCTTAATTTGCCTTTAAAAAAATAACGTTTCCTTATCTTATTTTTTTATGAATAAAAAATGTCGTTTATCTTGTCAAAACAGTGAACTCAATTGTCTTTTGAAGAGCGCATAAAAGATGCCGTTTCAGAAAGTAGATGCTGCAGATCATCCCCTATTTCAAAAACAATTATTATAGGTTTTGGCATGAAAGTTTTTTTAGTGAATCTTCAATGAAAAAGAAATTGTCCGGGAGCCCACACACCCAACCGGACTGATACAAATAGATGCAGAGATACAATACTGATACAGTATGTGTCAACTACCAGAACAACCTCAATAGCCACAAATAAAATAATTACAGCCCTTAAAGAGGATAATTCCGCACACAAGTTGGATCCCGAAAAATTAAAGCAGAACCGACCAATGCATACAATCAACCAACCAACAATGAAGTAAAAGATGTTATCACGGTTTAGATCGAGTCCAACAAGCACACAAGAGAGCACACAAGAGAAGACACAAGAGATAAAGTAGTTCGGTCGAGCCTACTCCATCGGAAGTCAAACGACCAACAAACTTACTATAAAACAAGGAGATTACAAAAATTACAAAATTGTTTCAATTATTATAACAAACAATCACTCTATCTTTACCTTCTTCACTCTCTTTTTTATTATCTCATCTCTTTTTTTTGTTTAAGACATACAAAAAGGGAGCAGTCACGAGCCATGATTTTACTGTAGCAACCATAACTTTCAGCAGCTCTCTCACTCCAAGAGAGAAGATTCAAAAAATATAAAGAGTCCAAGAGTTGAAAAATGAGACCTAAAAAATCTAAGAAATGCTGCTATAAGGTGGAATAGAAAACTGGGCAATTTGGATTTTGAGAAAAATTCCAAGCTTGTAAAAAATGTCAAAGATATTAGTGCTATAAGGTGGGACAAAAAACTGGACATATTTGTTAGTGAGAAAATTTTGAGAATAAATTCAGGCTAGTAAAAAAATAACTCGATCAGCTTGTAAACTTTACAACAGGCCATAATTACTAGCCAGATTAATGTCAGAATAAATTCAAGAATCTTATAAAAACAACGAATATTCACACTGAAATTTACAACAGATTCGACATGGTAGATATGGCTCAGTAGGTGGAGGTAAGAAAACGGGCTGCGATCAACTCGGACAGGCGTTGTTTAATTTGAGATTGGGTAAATCTAACAAAAATAATTAATTCGATCTCAAAGCCCATTTTATCTATTATAGACGTTATTTAGTTTTCAACATACCAAGCACACTGATAAAATCAATCTAAGCTGCAAGAAAAATTTTAAGACTCATGGTTCGTTCGAGTTCAGCTAGATTTTTTTTACTAGCTCTACTCGAGTTTGATTTTTTATCAATTCGGCTCAAGTTTGAGTTCAAATTCATTATTTTTTTTAATAGTTCGGCTCGATTCGACTCGTAAAAGGTTTGATATTAATTATTTTAATATATTTTAATTAAATAAATAAAAATATTAGATAAATTAATCAATGTGATCAATAAAATAGAAAAATATACATATTTGCATTATAATTATTTTTTATAAATTTTATTATAAAATTAATAAAATATTAATTATTTTAACTCTAATTATTAATAATTATATGAGAATAAGTCAAGGTTCTAAATAACGGTTATCACGTAATAGTGACATAGTCCTTAAAAACTATCGCGCTATAGTGTGCTATAGCGAAAGCTATCCGTAAATAAATAATATTAATATTTTTATTAGAGATTCATAGAGCAAATAAATAAATAACACAAAATTAATTAAATAATAATACTAACATTGAACAAGTATAATTTTCAAACTACTATTCAAAATATTTTCGATATAGTGAATTATTAAATTAAGTAATACATATTTATTTTCTGTCAAGCGCATTCTGTTATTAACTAAAGTCCATGATGAATTAATTAAAATGCTAAATTTAAATTAGATTAATTCTCAAAATAAAACTTTTTAGATTAATTTAGTTTAAATTAGATTTAAATTACTCAAGTTCAATGTACTGCTTAATTTTAGTTATTATTTCAAGTAAAGAAGGGAACTCAAGAAGAAAGCAAGAGAGATATAAGTCGGGGTCAAATCAGAATACTGATAACAAAAAAGTAAGGAATTTTTATGTAAAATTTTGAGTGATTAAGAATACTAATATTGTAGATTTTGTTCTTAACTTTTTAACGCACCTTGAATCATCTCAATCGGAGTTTGGATGAAAAAATATAATAAATTAAAATTTATTGTGAACAAATGTACGATACATACAATAGCGCTGCTATATACTATACACGATCGTGATTCACTATCGCCGTTATAGCGTAAATAACACACATACTGAAATGTAGGTGTATAACATAGCGTTTGAGTTCCAAAAAAAAAAACCATAGTGGCGCTACGTTATAGCACCGTTATAGCGTAGCACCTACTATTTAGAACACTAAAATAAGTATAAATATTAAAATAATTAAGCTAATTTAATGCTCGACCCCAGATTGAGTTTGCACCAATTCAACTCAATTTTTAACTTGATTTGATTTTAATTCGAATTCAATTTAACTCAGCTTGATTTATGTTAACTTCGATTCGGATAGTTTGCAGCCATTTATTATCAATCGCACGCTTGCGTGAAAAGCTCCGACCCATCAATCTGATCCGGACAGAAATGGTGGGTCCCATGTGAAGTAATTTCTTGACGAATGCTATCGGCTCAAGGCTATTCTGCTACTGCAAGGTGGGTCCATTTAATCGCCTAAGTCGTGAGGGTGATGATCTATGCAGCCCATGCTCAGGGCACTTGTAGTAGTTTATCCTTTCCCATTAAAAAAGTATTTGAACTCCAGATTATCCCCTTAATTCCCACAAGCTTTTGTCCTAATCGTGATGCGATACTGCTTGGTTTGCACCTCACGCCTCACGGATTAAATAACTTTAAAAATATATCTCCACTATGGCACAAATATGCATAACAAGAAATATGTATCCTTTTTAGATTATAAGTTATGAACGTGTTAATTGTCTTTTATAAAAAACCATTAAAAAATTACTGATTTCTTAACATAACCATAGTAGATATGAGCACTTATAAATTTTAGTATGAACAAAGTATAAACACCACTAAGCGGAAAAATTATTCACGAACATACATTTTTTTTAGAAATTATCCTAATCATCAATTAAACATGTGCAAATTAATTCAATGATATTTTAGAATTAAACACGTGCAAAATCTCTCCACCTAGTTTTTCTAATATATACAATAATTATGAATATGTTTCATTTTCAGTATGAATATTCATGATAACAAGTATAAACATCCATGATAACAGGTATGAACACCTTTAACAAACTAAAAGTTATTTTTAATAATGATTAGCATTCTACATCCTACATGTTCGCCCCTCATTCAAAAAACATGAAATATTAATATGAGTATTCATATTTTAAATGAGTAGTGATCATATCTAATCAATAAGGTATTTACTGAAGTGTTTATATCTGATCGTGAAATATAAATATTATTTGAAATGAAAAGATGAAGAGAAAATAATTGAGAGAATATTTCAAAAATAAAAATATTGTTCAAAATAAAAAATTGAAAGAGAATAGTTGGAGGATAAATATGAGGGATTTTATTGGGTGAAAAGATTTCCTCAAAAATAATATATAAGTTTCATGTCTATACAAATTATGAATCAATAACTTTGCATTCTCTAGTATTTCAGTAAAAAGATTAGTGTTTGTTTTTATTATTAATTATATAGTATGTATAAGAGAAAATGGAGATGATAATGGACGTTATAGAGCAAAGCGTAAGCTTAAATGACGGTTATAATCTAACTCTTTAAATTGTAGGTTGGTATTACTTCGCTATGACATATAACATAAAAAACTACAAAATTTTAATGTTTTTATATTATTTTTTTTTGTATCTCAAACGTCCTTTATTTACTATTATAATTCTATATAAAAATTCGTTCCAAATTTCAGTAGGTGTAATTTTCATTCTATTTAGTAATTTCTGTACATCACCTAATGATGTGTTTCGAATTATGGTTCAATTCTAACAATGATTTTGAGTTCTTTTTTTTTAGAATAAAAATGAAACTTATTTTCCTATAACCATTTTTATTATGTAAAAAATAACTTGTAAGATTATATACTAAAATAAATAAATACTTAGTGAATTAAAAATTTAGAAGTTGCCTTCTTGATTTATAAAATTGTTGGAGCTTGAGAAAAAACATCCATATTAGCTTTCACATTTCATCAATTTTCACCTTGATGGCCTTAAATCCATTTCATAGCTATTATTTAGTTCATAAATATGAAGTAACGAGCTCACTTGTGGTAATGATATATGAAGGCAGTGAAGGTATGGTATATATTTATGTGAAGTAGTTAGATATTTCGAAGTTTCATATGAGTTAATTTGTTACTAGAAGTATTTGGGAATTTGATTTGTCAAAAAAATAATAAGATAATTTGTCATTGAGTGTCTGTTTGAGGTGAAGTGATTTGCTGCGCTCTTGAGGCACGGATCCCATTTTTTTCATCATGCTTGAATCCGTGTGGCTCTTACCTCTTCAATTCTCCTCCCCTCCCCACAAAAACCACCCAAAATTAATCCCAGAAAACAATCATCTCCATGGCTCTACTCTCGCAGCCTCTCCCTTCACAGCCCCGTTCCCGCCCATTCTCACAGGCAAAGCGTCGAACACCTCTCGTGCAGCCTCTATCCCATACCACCGGCATCAAAAGACATGGCCTTTCCATCTGCCTCGCCTCCTCCAATCCATCCTATTCCATGAGTTCTAATCTTGTCGAACTTCCCATTTTCCCATTGCCTCTTGTTCTCTTTCCAGGCGCCACGTTGCCTCTGCAGATATTCGAGTTCAGGTACCGGATTATGATGCGCACCTTGCTCCAAACCGATCTCAGGTTCGGAGTTTTGTTCTCTAACCTCATGCCTTCTTCCACGGATCCTTCTTCGGCTTTGGTTGAGGTCGGATGTGTGGCTGAAGTGGTGAAGCATCAGAGATTGGTGGATGATCGGTTCTTTCTCATATGCAAAGGACAGGTACGTGATTGCATTTCCTTTGTTGGAAAAGCGGAATTAAAATTTGGATTGCAATTTGAATTGGCATTCAGTACGGTTGAGAAGACACATGGGCAGGTAGTAGTAAAAGAATGGAACTTTTATTAAGGAAAAGATAAATGTTAAAGGTCCTGATTATGACAAAGTTGAGGTTGTATCTGATAATTTAAAAGGTAGACACTTTGGTGGCTAAAAAAAAGATGTGCCATTAGATTGAGACATGTTAAATGAACCAGCTTATGCTCAATGGTTAAAATAAAGTCTGTACTTGAGTGGTCACCTTGAGAAAAATGTTCTTTCAATAGGTCAGAATCTTGCTCTCGAATTATTCTCAGAATATACTTTCGATCTGAAACCATACTAATTACAATTAGTATATGTTGTACTTGAAAATTTATAGCTCAGAAAGTTGTAAAATGCACATCAATTAGAAAAATGGTACTTCCGTAAGGCTTTCATTGTGCTTTTGCAAGACAATTCACCAATAAAATCACCTCAAACTATCTTTTTCCGCTAACATTAGGAGCGGTTCCGCATCTCTCATATTCTACGCACAAAGCCCTACATGGTGGCAGCAGTGACCTGGCTGGAAGACCGTCCGCCTCCAGACCCTGCACAAGGTGATGACTTGGAAAAACTAGTGTTAGAAGTGGAGGGACACATGAAGGATGTTATAAGGATTTCAAACCGGCTAGAAGAGAAGAAGCAAGATGGCCAAAAACCTGATGTTGATTTAAGAAAAGGGCAGTTCCCCACTCCTTTCTCCTTCTTTGTGGCAAGTACTTTTGAAGGCGCGCCGAGAGAGCAACAGGTTTGTGTTTCTAATTTGTTGCAGTGTCAACACATACGCAGGGTAGTAAAAGAGTAAAGGGATGGCAGCGATAACTTTCTTGAAACTTAATATTCTGGAGAATTGACAGAATAATTCTGAGAAAATTGGTTAACTGGTGAGACAGTAGTGATGCCCTATGTAATATCTGTAGTGCTTGGCTGTGGAAGGGTACCTGATAGTTTTGGTACTTGATGAAAATGGGCTTCCAGCTTAATTATTGTAAGAAGATTCATATAAAATCATGCATGAATTGTTTAACATTAAGTTGGGTTATCATGGGTACCTGATGCAGCAGTTGGGTGTTGGTAAGATAACCTCTTATATTTGAAATTTTTGTGTGTTCATTGGTATATTACCAGATAATCAGGTGGTATATTTCACTATTTCTATTCTACCAGGCTGGTTAGTACTGTCACTGGTATAAACATGAATCTGTCCCTGTGATGAAAATTGTTCCAATATAGATAGGGCACTCAACATAGTTTTTGTTATCCCCCACAGGTGTTACTGGAGCTGGAGGATACAGCTGCTAGGCTTAAAAGAGAAAGGGACACGCTAAAGAGCACCCTTAATTACCTCACTGCCGCCTCAGCTGTGAAGGATGTTTTTCCATCACCCCATTAGCCTCTTATAAATGGCTACTGGTTTTGTTGACTATACTTGTGTGAATCACTGCAGAATGCTGTTTAATCTGATGAGATATTTGTCAGAAAAAAAGTATTTAAAAGGAAAGTAAGAAGGGTTGGTGTGGGTTTTGGGTCGCAGGGGGTACCGGGTACGGGGTTGATGATTAAATGAAGAACCTGAAATTTTGATTGGAATAGTTGTGCAGGATAGAAGTTAATAAGTTGATATCTATTGTGGGCATTTCATGAATAACTTATTTTTTCATCTTTCCTTTTTCTTGGGCTTGTAATTTGGTAATTTTAGTTTCTGATAGTTTGATAATGGAAAAAATGCTGTAATTTGAGATGTATAGTAGTCAGAACATAATGGAATTCTCTTTTGGGTTTGACATTCTTATTATCAAATCGGTAATTGGCAATTTGTGAAATTTAATTAACAGTGGTTGTGGCTACGAAACGAACTTATAATGTGATCTTTCTTTTTTCAAAGTATGCACTCATTGAAATCCAAAGACAGAACGGAAAAGAGTGCACGATTACTAAAATCCAATAATTTGGAAATCTAAACAAAAAAAAAAGATGCATTAATGTCTAAAATTTATTTGATATTAACCAAATAAAAATTATAATTACTATTGGTATGCAAAACAAATATATATTCCTTTCAAGAAGCTACATATTACATCACATGATCAGCAATCAGATTGTTATAATAAAAAAAAAATTAAATATGATTAAAAGAACTATTTGCTAGATCAGTTCAATACTTCAAGATCATAATCTCCAGTTTTTTAAATACATTGACCACTTTTTTAATTTAGTTTTTTTGATGACATTGACTGATAGCAAGCAAGTAGGCATACTTCAATTCTTTGTTTTTTTTTTTTGGGAAAGGTCACCCCTTATCTCAGCATCCTCAGGTGATTCCAAGTTTCCAACTAGTTCATAATTCATACATACGGCTCGAGAACTCGCTTCTTCGACCCACCAATTCTGAGTCATGGTGCCCACGTGTCACAATCTAATGGCCGTGAAGGCAGCACCTCCTGAACTAGGGCACTCTAAATTCCGGCACCAGAAAATTAACCCATGAAAACATTAGGCGCGGCCTGACAAGTGACAGCTTTACTGATCTATGAATCAATATTCGAAGCTTTAAGGGGGTATGTTCTACTTGTCCTCCTAGCAAACAAATTTTCTGTATGTGAATCTAAAGATTGATATGCTTCGTAAAATGTATGCATATGAGATGTTTGTGGAAATTCCTCAAGAGTAGATTTCATGGTTGATCGTGAGATCTCACATGGGTTCAATTTGGCACTGCTGATTTGTTGTATTCTTTTGCAATTTTGTACCCCATTTTCAATGGTTTCTCCATTTCAAAGATGCACCCAAGTACATTACTAATGAATGGTTAGGTTTTGATGTTAGTCTGTTATCATTTATTAAAATGAGGTGTGTCAGTTTTGCTACAAATTACTTCAGTACGGCTGGCTCAGTTGGGTTCAAGCGACCATCCAGTGTCAAATTTATTATTGTTCAGATCAATTTTCTGGCTTTTCTGCAGAACTCGGTCAGGTTCATCTGGTTTGGATAGGTTGGATATGGAAGCCAAAGGAGCAGGCCAAGGATCTTGCTGGGAGGTCTGTTCAAACTCTTTTTATCAGAAAGTTGGAAAATTAAAATTCTATACTGTAAAACAAGAATCTGAAAATTTTAAAAGTTAAGAAAGTCGTGATCATTGATTAAGATCCAGTAGTTTTTATTTTATGTTGTATTCATTAGGTGATTGGCGGTCATTAACAATGCCATGATATCACCTCCCATGTTCTGTTGGTTTATTTTATCTAAAAACCGTTAATCCCAATTTCATATGTGGAAATATCCAATGGAGAATCCCTTATCATTTTTTGTCCATGCCATGAGCCAGCAGCTAATAACAGCTCATGTCTCCACTGTCAAATTGATGCAAGTTGGATCTTGGATTTCATCAACAACAGCAACAACTTGCAAATCCACATTTTATTTAGATCATTGACAAACATTAATGGTCTTGTTGCTTCTCATTGTTTCAGAATTCTAATCTACAGTTTGGACTATTTGATATTATTTCATTGAATTAAAAATTGGTCCATTGTATCTTGCATACTGATTGGAAAAAAAACTGCAGCTTTCCTTGTGTTACTATTAGTTCCTAGTGTGGTCCAAGTACTACTAGCCTTTTCAGTTTCCGCTTTTAACTTACATATCAATGGCAATCAATGTATTATGCATCAACTCCATAGTAGAATAAAGAGCTGTTGTAGGTAAGACCGTGGAGCAATTAAAAGATGGCCATCTCCCTAACCCCACATTCCAGTATTATTTATAGTAATATGTTTGTGAGTTTAGTGTTTTACATGTAATTATTTAGCATGGTTCTATGAGTACTCTGCAACAATGGAGGGATATATTTAGTACTCTGCATATCTGCAATAATAAATATTATATTTCCTTCTTTGCAATTGACTGCTTACTTCAGGGAATTGAAGGGAGAAGTATAGGAGGTTAAATACAGTGGTGCTTCCATCTTGGAATCGGATTTCTCCCCCAAAACCATAATAGATTTTATTTTGCTATATTTTCAGGGGCCTCACAGACAGCATTAGCTGAGCAAGATTTTAGAGCTGTCATGATCATGTGGGAACAAGAGGGTCGCATAGGCAGCATTGGGTGATGAGGAGTCTATGAACTTTACACTAATCAGGTCAGGCACACAACTAAACTCTATCAAAATTGTATTTCCTTTTCTCCTTCTCTATGGACAGTTGAAGTGTTCCACTCCATTCAAAACCAGGAAACTTCAGGTTGAAACTGGGTAACCATGGTTTTTCCTAAGTGGAAGACCTGAAGGGAGATAATTTAAGAGTTGAGGCGGTCAACTTGTGGGCCAGTTTTGTTAGGTTCAGATCCTCTCAGGTCCAGTCTGTGTTCAAGTCTCTTGGCATTCAGATTAGGGATATTACCTCTTGGGCCTTATGAATCAGTAAGATCTGGTTTGCTTGTAATTTGGGTCATGATATATAGCTTAATACGTCACGTCATAGTACATTTTAGATTACGTGGACGTTTACTTCATTGTTTCTGGCTGTCAGCAGGATAAACTGATAATAAGTACCTTTTTTGGTATCAAGAAACCCGAACGAGCAAAAAGTCAGTAAAAAGAATTAACTTATTTTCATTTTGCATAGTACAAAATTTATGCAGCATTTATATAGACAATTATTTCACTTCCTGCTCAATTGAAAATCTTCCATAAATTTCCATTTTTTTAGTAAAGAAAAGTTCCATAAACTTTTTTATCTTCTCTCAATTCTTGCTACCTTCACCAACCAAGTGAGTTGCGACAAAAACCGCACCAGCCATGTGAGCCTCTTTTTCCTTCTCACAGTGCCACTTGTCGATTCACTCTAATTTTTCATCCTCTCAATTCTCCATTTCTCCTCCATCAAAAACTACATCAAAACTAACCAAAGATCATTCCAAAACTTGTCTCCATGGCACTTCTGATGCAAGCCCTTTCCTCAAAGCTCTGCTCACTTCCCTTCTTTCAGGTAAAACACCAAACACCTCTCATACAACCTCTCACCCACACCACTCAAACAAAGGGAGGTGACCATTCCATCTGTCTAGCCTCTTCTTCTAAGGGGTCCAACTCCATCTCAGATTTAGTTGAACTCCCCATATATCCATTGCCTCTGGTTCTCTTTCCTGGTGCCATGTTGCCTTTGCAGATATCAGAGTTTAGGTACAGAATTATGATTAATACCTTGCTCCAGACAGATCATAGGTTTGGGGTTTTGTTCTCTAACCCTATGCCTTCTGCCAGAGAGCGTTTTTCACTTCAGGTTGGATGTATAGCTGAGGTGGTGAAGCATTTGGCATTGGCTGATGGTCGTTTCTTTATCATATGCAAAGGACAGGTCTGTGATTAATTTCCTTTATTAGAATAATAATTCCGATTGGATTTCAGTGTATTGAGAAGATTAATCAGTGATAACAAAAAAAAAAAATCCATTTCAGGAATTGAGAACAAGATAAGATCCAAATTAATAGAAGGGTCAAGAGAAACGTCCCAATAGATCCTGGCTTGTAACTGAATCTGCGTTTGTTCTGTAGTTAAGAGAAGTCTGTATTATTGCAATTGCAACAGAAATATAATAGTCGTGATGAATACCAAATGTTGTTCTTTCAAGAGGTCATAAATTGTAGTTTATCAATTTCTTCTCAGAATATGCTTTCTGTTCGAAACAGAACTAATCACCAGTGATGTTGCTAAAAAAACACTGTATAATCAACGGAAGCATATCCAATAAAAGAATGGCACTTTAAAACATTGTGTTTTTGCAAGATGTAGTTCACCAACACCTTTAACCAAGTTTTTCCAATATTAGGAGCGGTTTCGCATTGCCCAGATTCAAAGCACAAAGCCCTACATGGTATCAACAGTGACTCGGCTGGAAGATCGGCCTTTAGACCCGGCACATATTAATGACATGGAAAAGCTGGCATCAGAAGTGGAGGGGTACATAAAAGATATTATAAGGCTAGCTGAACGGCTTGAAGGAAAGAATCATGATAACCAATACAATGATGTTGATTTCAGAAAGGGGCAGTTGCTCACTCCTTTCTCCTTCTTCGTGGCGAGCAATTTTGAAGTGAAACCGAAAGAGCAACAGGTTTGTAATTTTACTAAGATATCACTGCATAGACGGAGTGATAAAAGAAACTTGAAGACAGCCTTGACTTCTTCTTTTTTAAATAACTGGAAAAAATGACAGAACAGTGTTATGAAAATAGGTTCACTGCTGTAAGCCTGTGATAGTGGTCATTAAGTACTGTAAAATCTGTAGTGCTTCTGTGGAAGGGTACATGAAAATTCCTGTAAGGATGCTATTGCTAGTCTTACTAAAAGGAAATAGGTGACTGGTCTAATTCTGATACAATGATTCTGGTAAAAAAAAAAAAATCATGCCTGTACTGTAAAAGGTCAGGTTAGGTGCTTTTGGTACCTGATGCTACAGTTCAAAGAGATACTCTCTTATGTATATGCTTTCTCTTTGTTTGTTTACTACATTACCAGTTAATCAGGAGGGTTTTACTTCTGCTCTAAGTCTGTATTGTATGCTGGTTAGTACTCCTTACTGGAGTAAACACGAATCCCTAACATTTTATGACAAAAAGTAACGGGATAGGACTGGACACTTAATGTGGTGATATTTTTAAAACAATTGTGAGCATTTAGTCATTTACTCATACAGGTGTTACTTGAGATGGTGGATACAGCAGCCAGGCTCAAGAAAGAAAGAGATATGCTGAAGGCTACAATTAATTACCTCATTGTTGTTATAGCTGTGAAAGATGCCCTTTCAAGATAGCTTTGGTTTCCTGCGTTACCTTACCTTAATAGAAATTACCAAAAAGAACCTTTTTAACAGATGAAATATTGTCAGAATATTATTAAAAGAAATAAAATGGATTGTCAGTGATTGTAAGATGGTGTGGTGTGAATCCTCCATTAAGAAGGAACTTGGTAATTTGGGTTGGAATCGTTGTGTAGGATGGAACTTATAAGCTTGTTCTGTGTGTGTTGATATCATGAAATATACCTGCACTTTATTTGAGTTCTTTCTTTATCATTTTGTCTTGTGATTCTTCTGATAATTTTTGTTTATAGTTTGTCATGCCTTGATAATGGAAAATGCAGTTATTTAAGATGTACGCTGATGAAGATGGAATGAAATCTCTTTTTGGCTTGACCCACTAATTATCTTCCTGGTATTTGGCAATATGTGAAATTTATGAAGTGTACCTGCACATATGTTTTTTCTAGGGATGTCAATGGATCGGGTCGAGCCGAACCCGACCCGATCCGATTCGGATCAAAAAAATTGAATTCATATTCGACCCATTTATTTTCGGATCGTGTCGGATCGAATTGGGTTCGGATCGGATCGGGTCGGGTAAAGAATTGACACCCCTAGTTTTTTCTCTTGATCTTGCAATTTGAAAAAAAAACAACATCCACACCGTTGAACTAAAAAATAAAGATTTTCTGGTTTTATGTACTTCTGTGGAAGAAAAAGAGTGACGTGCATCGAAAACCCAAAATTCTAAACCCAAAAAACTAAATCCTTAATCATAAATCCTAAACCCAAAAAACATGTTAAGATTTTATTTTTGCAAATAAATCTGCAGATGTTGCTAGATTTGAGGAATTCCTTAATAATTTGTTAGAGGTTATGGTTTGAAACCATCCCACAACAAGATGGTTTGGATAGGGCATCCAGTGTTTTGGTTAATGAAGATTCTTAATTTGAATATTCGAGGATTAGGGTTAGCTGAAAAACGTAGAATTCTTAAAGAGCATTTAATTAAAGAACATATTGATATTTTGTGTCTTCAAAAAAACAAAAAAAGAGGAGTTTTCTTCTCCCTTTCTTAAATCTATTTCTGTATTATACGATACTTAAAATTTTATTCCTTCATCTGGTAATTCTGGAGGTATCTTAATAGGTTTCAATTGCCAATTATTTTCTTCAATTGCTTGGCATATTGGTAAATATCCTATTACAGTGTTTCTAGAAAACAAGTCTGACAAAATTAAATGGGCATGCACTACTGTGTATGGTCATGTTCGGTCCAATCTTAAACCTGAATTTTGAGAAAAACTAATCTCTATTGGTGCCACATGGTCTGGGCCATGGGTAATCGGTGGTGATTTTAATGCGATTACATCCCGAAGTGAAAAAAAGGTGTTTCTTTTGATAATATTAATATGTTGTGTTTTAATTCTTGGATCAACCTTTGCACTTGAAGACTTAAAATGTCCACGTAGAAAATACACTTGGGCTCGGGATGGACGTAGTTCTCAATTGGCTTGTCTTGATAGGTTTTTTATTAATTCCTCTTGGTCTTCTTTATACTCTACTTCTCGTCATTTAGTTTCTCAATTTGCTTGGAGTTTGGCCTATCTTCCCAATTTAAGTCATTTATATTTCGTTTTGAATAATTTTGGATATCTCAGGAAGGTTTTTCTGAGTTTTTAGCCAAATGGTGGAATGTTTTTCAGTTGGGTGATGATAAGGCTCTTGATTGGCAAAATCGAATGTCCATCCTAAGATCTAAATTGAAAGGGTGGAATATTAATATTAAAGCTGAAATGAAGAAGAAGAAACTATCTTTAGTTCAGAAAAATTCTAACTTTGAGCTGCTTATGGAACAAAGAGACTTATCTGATTCTGAAATTTCTATGTTTTTTAAAGCTGAAATGAAGAAGAAGAAACTATCTTTAGTTCAGAAAAATTCTAACTTTGAGCTGCTTATGGAACAAAGAGACTTATCTGATTCTGAATTGTCGGCTTAGTTCTCTTCCAATAAAATATTTAGGTCTATATCTACATTGGAAAAGACCCTCCAAGCATGATTGGAAAAAGTTAATATAAAAAATTCAACATTAGATTCCTGTTTGGCAAGGTAAACAACTCTCCCTTGGGGGTAGACTAGTTTTGTTAAATTTTGTGCTATCTGCCATACCTATGTATTGCATATCATTATTTTACATCCCTAAGTGGGTTCTTATGAAAATTGATCACATCAGAAAACGGTTCCTTTGGGCCGGGGTGTCTTCTACCCCCACAAGAAAGTATTTCTTGGTTAAATGGGCTATTATTTGCATGGACAAAGAATTTAGGGGCTGGGGTGTTTATTAATTTAGAACATATGAATTATGCGCTACTTGCTAAATGGGGTTGGAAATATTTAAATAGTAACATTAATGGTTTATGGAAACAATTAATTGCTTATACATATGTTGCTTTCTCTTTAGTTAAGTGTTCTCCTTTTTGGAAGGATGTGATGTCTTTATCTCATTTTATTTCCATGGAAACAACTCGGGTTTGTGAGTGATGGCTCTACTATAAATTTTTGGCTGGATAATTAGCATAATAATTTCCTTTAGTCGAGCAATGCGACATGAAAAATAAATGTTATTAATTGCTTTACAATCTATTCAACTATCTTCTATTGCTGATTCTGCCTTATGGCAACTAGATCCTACAGGGTTATTTACTGTTAAATTGTTTTATAGATTTTTAAATTCAGGTGGAATTTGCTTCTCCCTCTCTAGAACTGTTTGATCACTTAAAATTCCTTTAAAAAATAAATTACTTTCATGGCTTGCTATATAATAAAGTGCTTACTAAGGTTAATTTACTTAAGAGAGGATGGCATGGCTCCTCTCAATGCATCTCTTTGCTTGGCGCCTGAAACAATTGACCATTTATTTTTACACTGCCCTTGTGTTAATGCATTTTGGATTAGTTTACTTTCTTTTCATCCTCAGGGTTCCTTGCTCTCCTTGGATTCACTTTGGGCATTGTGGCAGTCCAGTCTCAAATTGCCCTTTAATGACTTATGTTTTTTTGGGTTCTTTAATTGCTGCTGTCCTTTGGATTGTATGGAAAACAAGGAATGATAGAATTTTTAGGAACTATGAGGGTTTATCAGCTAATTCTTTGTATTTTGCTATTTTGTATTTATTTACATTTTAGACAGGGGATATGATGCAAATTACTGACCTTTTGAATAGAGTCTGTTTTGTGCCTGGAGTGGTTGTGCCCAACTGTTACTACAGCGTTTGACTTACCTGATCAGCAAGATGAAGATCTTTTAGGTTGATTACTGTTAGGTTTAGGGTATTAAGCTGTATTTTTTTTGTTGGGCAAATGTTACGTTCTGTATCATCTAATAAATTTTCTAATTTCTATATTCTGGTTATATATTAGTTGGTAGTCCATGCCACTGTCTAGCAATTGCAGTCTTCAGTTGTAGGCATGGATATGTTTCTTTTACTATTTTGAGAGTTTGTATATATCTCATATGCTCTTTTCATACATTGTATTTTATTTTCGAAAAGTAATGGAAGTGGTGTTATCATGTACTTTTCTTTTCAAAAAAAAAAAACAAAAACCCTAAACCCTAAACCCTAAACCCAAAATCGAAAATCAAAAACCCAAAACACTAAATCCAAAATTCTAATCCTTAAACCCTCAACCGAACAATTAATTCAAAGTAATACAAAATTTACTTGATAAAACATATCGCGTCAATAAATAGATAGTTTTATCAAAACAAAACTAGCATAAATCAGTAATTACAAAGAGTTTTTGAAGATATTATATTTGCTTTTTTTTAAAGGGTAATGGTATTAACTTTCTATTTCACTCATTTTCACTGACACATCATTTGTCAATAACTGAGACATATGTGGGCATTGAATTAGCATCATGTAATACTTTTTTTTATAATTAGTTGTATGCAGAAAAAGGGAAACTCAAATTACCTTAATTTTATTTATTCATGTGTATCATCTGTTGCATTTCAAATTCTCTTTACCTCTAAATCCTAAACTCTAAACTATAAATCCAAAATCAAAACCCTAAACCTAAAACTGAAAACCCTAAACCCCAATTACAAAACCATGAACCCTAAACCCTAATCCATAAATCCTAAGTCAAAAACCCTAAACCAAAAACCCAAAACCCAAAATCATAAACCCAAAACCCAAAACCTAAAACTCTAAACCCTAAGCCCTAAACCATAAACCCAAAACCCTAAACCCAAATCCTTAAACCTAAAACTTAAAACCTAAAACCATATATCCTAAACCCAAAACCCTAAATCCTAAACCAAAAACCCTTAACATTAAACCCTGAACCCTGAACCTAAAACCCTAAAACCCTAAACCCAAAACCCCAAGCCCTAAACCGAAAACCCTAAACCCTAAACTCAGTCCTTAATCAAAAATCCTAAATAAAAAATCCTAAACCCAAAACCCTAAATCCTAAACCCAAAACCTAAAACCCAAAACACTAAATCGTTAACCCTAAACCCAAAACTCTAAACCCCAAACTCAAAATCGTAAACCCAAAACCCAAAACCCAACCTTAAAACATAAACCCTAAACCCTAAACCCAAAACACTAAACGCTAAACCTTACACCAAAACCCCAAACCCTAAACGTTAAACCCTAAATCGTAAATCGAAAACCCTATATCAAAAACCCTAAACCCTAAACCTAAAACTCTAAGCCCTAAGCCCTAAACCCTAAATCCTAACCCTAAACCTAAAACTAAGCCCTAAGCCCTAAGCCCTAAACCCTAAATCCTAATCCTAAACCCTAAACGTAAACCCTAAACCCTAAACGTAAACCCTAAATCCAAAACCTTAAACCCTAAACTATAAACCATATACCCTAAACCTTTTAACCTTAAACCCTAAACCCTAAACCCTAAGCCCTAAACCCTAAGCCTTAAGCCGTAAATCGAAAACCCCAAATTGAAAACCTTAAACCCTAAACTCTAAATCCTAAACCCAAAACCCAAAACCTTAGACCTAAGCCCAAAACCCTAAATTCTAAACCCTAAACTCTATATGTCGCACCCTAAAATAATTAATCGGGATTAGGGTGACAACCCCGCCACGTACACACGACAAGACGTGCGTACATAACGCTATATGAAATAAATAAATGAATCACACAGAATAAATAAAATAATAATAATAATATAAAATAATATATAGTCCAGAATAAATAGTAAACTACAACGCCTGCATCAGCGGGGCCGACTCCATCGGAATGGACAACAAACCTCTCAAAGAAAAAAAACCAAAAGAAAGAACTAAAACCCGATAATCGATGGATCATAATCAAAACTACCCTGCTCATTGTGCGGATGCGGCGAAGCACCTCTGATATGGTTAATTTTTGGACGTTGATTTTATAATTTGTTGATTTATATAAAATGAAAGTGAAAAATCTTTTTATGTGTAAGAAGAAAATATAATATAGATAAAAAAAAATAGCAGTACTATTTTTGATATTTCAGTTTTAAATTTTGATTTATTAGAAATTTAGAAAGTAGAGATACAATTGAGGTATAAAAAATTAAGGTATTTGAACCCTTCTCTAAAGATATTATCTGGCCATTGTAAAATGTGTTAGAATAAACAAATATGTTGTATAGAGTCAGATAATTAAGAAACATAAATCCTAGACTATATGTTTGTCTGTTTCATTCTTTAATATTTGATTGCATAATGCTACATTGTAATTTTTTCTCTAAGTCGTTTTATAGGAAGATAAAATTAGAAAAATATATTTAGAGACATGCCAAATTGGATAATGTCTTTCTTTGTCGATTATCCAAAGATTTAATATTGACGGAGAAAATATGATATGAAATTCATTATATTATATTCTTTTTAAATATGTTTAAATTAGAAAAGAAATAAAAAAGAAAAAGTGTCACTAATAACTAGAAACGAATAAGATAAAGGGGACTGATAATTGTCCCCAGAGGCTTGTCCCCACTTAAAATCTCCATAGTTGGCCATCCTTGGTCAATGTTCCATCCAAGCGATAATTAATTATTGAAAGTTTGGAGCGAGCGTCTAAAACAACAGTTAATGTACACTTCGTGAACTATTTATACTGTTTATACCGGATCAAATGTATATTAACATTTAATATAAATCAATGTCTGTATGTTATTTATGCCAGTCATTTAAACGTTTTACATATAATTAGTTAATTATTTATATTATTTTATAGCTCATCTAAAGCATATCCTCATCAAGAAAAGTGCTCAAATTTTAATATAGAAAACATTTAGCGAAAATGCACAAATATATCAACGAAAAGATACAAATAACATCATTTTTACTATTTATAATTACTACATCAACTATTTATACTAATTGAACTAGTTAGTAATAGATATACAAAAATATAAATAAATTTAACTGTTATTGACTTTATGAAGCTATTTATACTCTCATATTTAATTATTAACATATAAAGGTATTATTTTGAGAAATAAACAACGTCTGATTTACAACTATTATATAATTAGGAGTTGCATTATTTATAGCAATTCAAGTCATTATTTAAGATTCATTTTCATAACTTTTTGTAGTCGATATCTTTTAATATTCTTTCAGGTAGAAAACTATTTATAATTTTGATTAGTCTTATTTATATTTATTAAATTTTTGTAGTTTTCTTCGAAAATCCATGTCATTCCGGCCATGGCCTAAATTTTGAACCAAGGAAACTAAAGTGGAGGAGTAAGAAAAATAATGATGTTAGTCTATTTGATAAAAAAATTATCAAACTAAAATAAATTCTCATTTTTGTATACAGTCAATAATGACATATAAAGAAATAATTATTTTTTAACTGATCAAAACTTTTATCTTAATTTTAATACACAAGAAAGATAGTAGCAAATAAAAATAAATCTATAAAATCAAAACCGCACAATCTTAATGTATAGATCTTGATCATCATGATAAATTTTATATTGAACTACCAACAATCTTATTCACTTTTCGTGAAATATTGACTATTTTCATATCAAGGTGCCACACAATCAAGAAAAAGAGAAGAAAAATATATAAAGATAAAACAATGGAGAAACAAGAAGATACAACAACTAATAAGATACAGTGAAAGTCACCATGCTTAACAATAATATATACAAAAAAACAATCAAAAGGAAAAGAAAAAAATAATAGATTAATTAACCATAACCCATGTCATTTAGTAATAGAATCAATTAATATTATGCAAATAAAATATAGAAAATCTATTGATTTGATTTGATATTTTGCATCAGAGAGAGGGGTTGGCAAATTGTAAATGAGAAAAAAAATCAATATTTGACTGAGTGAATAGTTAAATGACTATGAGTAAGAGAGAGCAAGATAAATTTGAAATAAAATATTTAAAATTCGTGCAATTGTAGGCTTCTTCATTCACTCACCAATTGTGTTGACCAGACAAGATGGAGGTGTGTTGAAGAGACGTATTCAAAAATGACAAGGACATTCAAATAGTTTTTTTTTTCAAAAATAGTTAGGGCGCTGATGAATACAGAAAAATATTGTTTTGGGGACAAATTACGGGGATAATTCCACGGGGACGATAATATTATTCCTAAGATAAAATATATCTATTAAGAGTTGGTGTTGTGAATTTAATTTTCTTTAAACCTTCTTGTTGAAAATTATGTTCTTACTTTTTCTTAAAATACTTTATACTAATTAATTTCAAAATTTTATTATATCGTACACTAATTAGTTTACTTTATACTAATTAATTAGGGTGCTAGCTGTCAAAATATACACTGAAATACTGAATTACTTTTCTTTCCTCACCCATCCGTTCCTAAGCACTAATTTTAACTTGTGCCTAAATTTCCTACCAAGGCGCGTTAATTTTTAATTTAGGCCTAAATTTCCTACTAAGGTTCTTTAATTTTTAATTTGGGCCTAATTTTCCTACTAAGGAGATTTAATTTTTAATTTGGGCCTAAATTTCCTAATAAGGCGCTTTAAGTTTTAACTTGGGCCTATATTTCCTACTAAGGCGCTTTATCGGTCTTGTCCGGCCTTCTATTTTACTCGGGCTTGGGCGACATATACTGCTCCTTTCTCTCTTTCTGCTCCGTTCCTACTTCTGAGCATTCGTGGAAAAGAAGAAAGGAAGCTCTGCGCTCAGCTCAACTCGCACCCTTGTTTTCCTTGCGATCCAACCATGGTAAACTCTCTCTCACCCTCTCTTGTTCTCTCTCTTTTGTGCTTTCATATAGTCGCAAAAAGCTTCTTACTTCGACAATTGTTGGTAACGGATCGAGATTCTAGTTTTTCGTTTTCTTTTTTTCGTGTAAGATATAATAAGGAAGTTGATTTCAAGTCTGTTTTAGTATACTACCAGGTAGACATTAAGCGAAAAACCCTAATTCAGACCTTATGCCCTCTTATTTCGTTTATTATCTAGTAATGTCATAAGATCTATCCAGATTTGCTTTATTGAACTGTATTCTTAATTTTAAGTTAGTGTTAACTTTATATTTGTGTGATTATATGGACAAAACAGGAAGATAATGTCTCTTTAGAAGGAAAGATAGAGGCTTTGTTAAATGTAGAAAAGCAGATGCGGCTGGCTGGTGATGTGGCTGGCACAAGAAAAGCAGTGGTGGACATTGTGGAGCTCTGTTATCAGGCTAAGGCTTGGAAAACACTAAATGACCAAATTGTCCTTCTGTCTAAAAGGAGAGGCCAACTTAAACAGGTCTGTATTATCATCTGCTTTTAAACTGATATACGAATGATCCTTGTAAAAACTATGAGATTTTATGTTAACTAAAGGTTAGGAATAACAACCTTCACTTGGAGTTAAAGCCTATTCCTATTATCAGAAATGTGTGTTTTTTTGCACAGCCTTATATGAAATTCCTCTTTTGTAAGGTCCTGATGAAGAGTTGTGTTTCTGATTATTACTTTTTTTATGTAACTAATGTCTGCAAAATTTATGTATTTTATTTCTGTATTAAATTTTAAATGAGAAGAAAAAAAAAAATTTCTTGGAGAAGTCTTATGTTCAATGCATGAAAAACTTACCAATCTGTTTCTGTTTTAATCGGTTCACAAATTGGAAATTGCCGTTGCAAGAACTTTCTGTTGTATGATTACTTTTTGTAAAGCCGAATTAATGAATTGTAGTAATAAAATCAGGTAAGAAGAAGCTCCTATTTAATGTGAATCCTCAATTGTGATTAAGCATATACCCAACTAAGTGGAACCTATTTGATGTGGAGTTTACCAACTATCAAATCGGCTTCAGATTGTTTAGGTTCTCACTTTTTATGAAGTAGTGGTGTAATGTAACTTATGTGTATCTAGATCAAATAGTGGATATCCAAACATTTTTACTGGCATTAATCGTGGCCTGATCTTGTAATTTGTGGTTAAGACTTAAGAAAGCATTGCCCCGTGTTGCTGTGAGTTAATGAACTAAAGCTGCTGACTTCTCTGTTCTGCTATAGGATTTATATTTCCTATTTATGTTTATGAAATAATACTATAACAAAACTAGCTATTATGTGATATTTTTTCCTTAAAGGATGCATTCATCTAGTTATATATATATATTTTAGTTTATTTATGCGTTTGTTGTTTCTTTCCATAGGCTGTAACAGCTATGGTGCAAAAGGCAATGCAATATATAGATGAGACGCCTGATCTGGATACTCGTATTGAGCTAATTAAGGCACTCAATAGTGTCTCTGCTGGCAAGGTACCTTAACATTGTAATCGCTAAATTTCATAACATCGTACCGTCTGATTTGTGTACAAACAAGTAATTTATTTCTTTTTTGTGCAATCTACTATCTGGTGTTCATAACAAACTGAAGCCATACTGGGATTGCAGATGGAAAATGATGCATTTGTTGTTTCTTATCTGTTACAGATATATGTAGAGATAGAGCGGGCAAGGTTAATCAGAAAGCTTGCAAAGATAAAGGAGGAACAGGGACTAATATCTGAGGCTGCTGATTTGATGCAAGAAGTTGCAGTAAGTATTGATTTTGGCATTTGTATATATTAATAAATGTTCAATTTTAAATTGTTATTCTCTCTCTTTAACAAATAATAACCTCTATTGTGCAATGTGAAGGCTCATCTGTAATTTATTGTTTTCCAGGTGGAAACTTTTGGAGCAATGGCAAAGACTGAGAAAATCGCTTTTATTCTTGAGCAGGTAAAGTATATGTTGTGCTTATTCTCTGAAATATTGGGATATGATCCTGTGATAATGTTGACAAGGTTTCTCAAGTCATGTCAAGAAGTTTCAAAACAAAAGATAAGGTTGTGTGGGAGGTCGTGGGTTCGAAACCCGGATGGGGGGTCCTTATGGACAATTATGAAATTTGAGAGCTTGACTCTCATCTTTCTGATAAAAAAAGAAAAGAAAAGATAAGGTTGTGTTTGTTAGATATGTAGATTCTTTTACATCTAGTTTATTTCAAAGTTAGAACCATTTTATATTGCATCTAAAGTTGTTAAATTGAGACCATTGCAACGTTCGAATTCTTTGATTAATGGTGCACCAAGCCCAATATATTTCTGTGCGGTGATACATGTATTATAATTTGAGCCAGAATGCTGTATTTGAAGTCGTTAGCTTTTATAACTGTTATCAAGGTTTTCCAAGTAAATTTCATTTTTAATTGATACTACACTATAAAAACAATGCCGAAGATAGTGTAAAGGAATGCTATTACCTAATATTCACACTTATGTTGATTATAATGAACAAATTACAAGCTTGTCTATAAAATATGTAGGTACGGTTGTGCTTGGACAAGCAGGACTATGTTAGGGCTCAGATTTTGGCAAGAAAAATCAGCCCTAGGGTTTTCAACATTGATCCCTCAAAAGAGAAGAAAAAGCCGAAGGAAGGAGATGGTATTGTCGAAGAGGCACCTGCAGGCATTCCTTCTCTTTTAGAGCTGAAGCGCATTTATTACCAGCATATGATCAGGTACTTTACATATCCACTTTTTTTTCTATTATTTTAATTTCCTTTTCCTTTAATTGCAACACTGAGCACCTTTGCATGTGTTCTAGGTACTATTCCCATCAGAATGATTATCTGGAGATCTGCCGTAGTTACAAGGCAATCTATGACATCCCTGCTGTAAAAGAGGACCCTTCACAGTGGATTCCAGTAATTTCCTTCTTTTTTTTTTTTAAATTTGTTTTTTTAGATTGATTATTGAGTTGCCATACATAAAGATTAATTTTGTATGTCATCATGTAGGTTCTGAGGAAAATCTGTTGGTACCTGGTGCTTTCTCCACATGACCCCATGCAATCAAGCCTTCTTAGTGCCACTTTGGAGGATAAAAATCTCAATGAAATTCCTAACTTCAAGTAGGTTTCTTCTTAGATAGCATTTTAGACGTGAAAGTTGTTAACTCCTGAAAACATCTGAAATCAAAATATCCCTGAAAATTTTAAGTGTTGTGCATATCCACAAATCATGATATGTATCCATTGTTTCCTGTTTCCATGAAATGATGCATCCGTCTCCTCAGTTGTCTTTTTCATTGATTAGATGTTCTAGTTTCTTTCACAGAAAGGAGGAAGTGATAATTTTAGTTCATATGAATCAATACATATCCATTTGCAATAACATTTCTTATCCAGCAAAGGTATTGGGCCTATTTTGAACTTTCAGAGAACAAGATCCTTCAAGTTTTAATTTTATGAACCAAAAGTAAAACAAGAAAAAAAGAAAGTAAGAAATGCTTATACATATGATGTGGTGATATAATTTATTAATTTCTTCAATGAATAGGTTGCTGCTTAAGCAGTTAGTTACAATGGAGGTGATACAGTGGACTAGCCTGTGGGAGATGTACAAGACTGAGTTTGAAAATGAGAAGAACATGCTTGGTGGGCCCCTCAGTGAGAAAGCTGCCGAAGACCTAAAGCTTCGTATCATCGAGCATGTATGTTTTCATGTGTGGGTGTGGGTCTGTAGATACGATGTTTGTATTCAAATCCCTTTTTAGGAGTTATAACCAAAGCTCAATATGGCTTAGATGTGGGGAAAAAAAAATCTAGTCAAAGTGGACGAAGAACTGAAGCTCAATATGTCTGTAGATACCTTGCCACTAGACTAGTGGGGGGCTTCTACCTGCATGTGTTTGTGCGCACGTGTCCCATCTGTTTTTGAGCATTCCAACTGTTTACTTTTTAGATTTGCACTTTGTTTAATTATGAAACCATGTGCTGATTTCAGAATATTTTGGTGGTCTCAAAGTACTATTCAAGGATTACATTGAAGAGGCTTTCTGAGCTGCTCTGCCTTAGCTTGGAGGTACACCTATTGTTTTCCCTTTCTGGGATGATGCTTGTCTTTTCTTTATTGCATATTTTACATCATTTTCAGTATGGACTAAATGTCTTTGTGTGTTGCAATATGAATTAATCTTATGTGCTCCTGGAAAATATCAGAAATATCCTATCTTCTCTCCAGTTATCTTAAAATTGCACAATTGATATGGAAGCAAACAAGTAGATGATTAGCTTTTTATAATGAGTGTAAATACTTCCCATAGCCTATATTTCTCCGTTGGCCATTGTTATACATAGGTGACTACCAAAAGGTTTCATGCAATATAAGTACACAAAGTACCTTTTAGTTAAGAGTGTTGAAGATATAAACCTCTTGATGAATGGTAAAACATGCACTAAATCTCATCATTTTTTATAGTTATGGTATGTGGGCCATATAGTACGCATATAATTTCCTTATTAAATTTATTTTTAATGATTGTTAAGATTGTTAAGATAAATAGTTGTCAAGGGCTTCTTCCCCTTTAAATATGAACCAAGGCTAAACACATGAAAAGAGGAAGTTCAGTCATCTTTTGAACACAATTGGAGCAAAGATTTGTCGAGGCAGCAGGGTCCATTCTCTCTTTTGTTAATCAAGTAAAATCTGCTGTGCAGGAGGCTGAGAATTACCTATCAGAGATGGTGGTGTCAAAATCTCTGATTGCGAAAATTGACCGACCAATGGGAGTAGTGTGCTTTCAGACAGAGAAGGACAGCAATGATGTGCTCAATTCCTGGGCAAATAACCTGGAGAAGCTTCTAGAACTTGTCGAGAAGAGCTGCCACCAAATCCACAAGGAGACCATGGTGCACAAAGTGATCCTAAAAGCATGAGATCCTTAGCGTTTCAGTCTGATTTAATTTATGTTTTTTTGTGTACTCAGTATCCTTCCTAGCTCGTTGTATACATTGATCATGTAACTTGTGTTTCTGTCATTTTCCTGTGATTGGTCACTTTTTACTTTGGAGGACAGTGTTTTGTTCCTTTTTAATCATCTACCATCTAGGCATTGATGACATACTACCAGTATACTTCTCAATTCCTGGTCGTTCATTAGTTCCTCGGTGATATATTGCGTTTACAGATGCTGAAATGTTATCAGAGAAATATTACAACATATCCAATTTAACAAAACAAAATCAAAATAGTGAGTAGTTATTTAATTAGATAATGTGCATCGTATCATACTAGATAATATAATTGTAACATTTTATTTAGATTCGGTTCATAGTTTGTTTTCATCTTTACATAAAATTTGGATATCCTTACATGATGTATCTTATAGCATTTAATATGGATGAGAAATACAAATGCATTTCTTATATCCAATATTGTCCGTCAAAATTTAGTGTTATCAGTTCTAACTTCTAAGCTATAAGTTCCCTTTTCCAAGATAAATGCTGTGGATATAGCAGGTCCCATGCTTATTTTTCAAAGGTAAAAATCTCCAACGTTATCAGAAATTCAATGCATTATATAAATTACTAATATTTTGTAAATGCGTTGCTAAGATGATATCTTTCAGAAATATAAAAATTTGTATTTTCATGTGAAAAATAAAAAAAATAAAAATATAAATAATTTAGTAATTAATATAAATTTTAATCACAAATACATAATTAATATAAAATAAATATAAATTGAGAGGAAAGTTAACATTCAGCATTTAAGGAAAGTTGAAATTTATAATTGTTCACAATCTAAGAAAAATAAAATAAAATAAAATAAAATGATTATATTTCTAAATTATGTAGTATTTCGTATAACAAACAAAATAAAAAAAAAAATTTAACTTCAACACAAATGATCATAGAGATAGTACTATTATTTGATGAATAACTTAATCCGATGAATGATATTTACTTTAAAAATTCAACAAAAAATTTGAACCGTTATATAATCAGAATATATTCCTGGTTAATAAAAAGCAGAGATAAAAATAATCCAGCTTAAAAACTACGCGACATACTACTATCCATGAGTTCAGCAACCAGTGGGGTACTCACTATTAAGCAACAGCTGTGTACGAGTACCTCAGATCTAAACCCAGAATTCTGTTGACTGAAAAATATGCTTTGAACCCAGTCTATACGCCATTAACATTTGTGGGGTCCGCTTGTAAGAGGAGTCGGATTGTCGGAACATCCACAAGGTTCGATGTTTTTTAGATTGGGATGCAAATGTTCAATGTTGAACCTAGTGCATCTGGAGTAAAAAAATAGCGAAATTGATACATAGTTAATAGTTTATAACTATGATTTCTGATAATAAGCTACACTCAAATAAATACGCCTCTTGCCAGTTGGCTCATGCAAAAGCTCACTCAAAATTTCGACTGCCGTTTTTATCGGGTGCTGAAATTTCTTTGGTCAATAAAATAGAATATCCAACGAAGTAATCGCAGAAACGTGTCGCAATCACACTCGTTGATTTCTTGATCAAATTAACGTGGCAGCATCCTGAAAGACCGGACATCTCCCCGCTTCTCAACTGGAGATGATTTGAATAAACTTACTGGAAAAACCAGCTTTGTGTGGACTCAGTGCGCCATTCGTGAAAACCCCAGAAAAACTAGCACTCGTCGACTCGTCGTAGCGTTTCTGATCCATACCAGATCAAATCACCTCTCTTCGTTTTCACTCGATCGAAATTTCTCGAGTTCAATATTCAGTTCGGCGCCTAAGTCGATCGACACATGCGCGATTATTTTTCTGAATAGGTTCTGGTTTGGGATGTTGGGGGCCCTATGAGAAGCAACGGTGGGTTGGCGAAGACGGAATCAATGGAGTTAAGATGGGCCTTAAAGGATGAAGAGGGGACCTCCGACGAACTGGAGGATTCCATTGGAAGGTCCAGTTTGGAAGAGGATGAGGATGACGATGATGCTGATAGTGAGCATCAGAGACTGATTCGTACTGGGCCTCGTGTTGATTCCTTCGATGTAGAGGCGCTTGAGGTGCATGGCTATGAGATGAATGGATTTAACGAGGTAAAAAGGTTGAATTTCTCTTGCGTCCGTCTTTATTTTGGCGACTCTTACTTTTTCCGATAGAGTTACATAAATGAATTGTGTTCATTCGTGAATTGTAGTTGAATTCATTATCTAATCGAATCAATTAAAATGATTTTTTTCTTTTCATTCTGGGAATAGGTTTGTGTATCATAAATTTTGTACTGACATACTGTTAGTTCCTTCGGAAAATATGGTAACTGATACTAATTGTTCCTAATGTTATGCATTATCGTGGTCCACAAACTTGTAAGATCAAGGCTTGATAGTTATGTAGTAAGAATCTTCTGTTCTGATATGAAACATCCAGTAAAGCAGTTTAATTGGTTCAAGACTAAAAATTCAAACCATATGATGTGTTTTCATCTTGATTTTTTCTTCTTTTTATTGAGAAAATACATATGGTCAAGCACTTTTACCCACAGACATCTGTGTTGTTTGACATAAGGTTGATCTATGTTGATTGGCTGCTAGATATTTAATTCAATCACTGTGTATTAGGAGTGATTCAATACTCTCTGACCTTTAATTCAAGCCCAATTTATTCTTTAATTTTAGATAATGGACCTTTGGCATTTTTTTTGCAATTTCAGGAACTCAGCTGTTGTCGAAGCATAGTCTTGGCACTTCAAACTCTTGGAGTAGTATTTGGTGATGTTGGTACAAGCCCATTATACACATTCGATATCATGTTCAATAAGTATCCTGTCACGAAAAAAGAGGATGTGCTAGGAGCACTGTCTCTTGTTTTGTACACCTTGATTCTGATTCCGCTTGTGAAGTATGTTCTTATTGTTCTCTGGGGCAATGATGATGGCGAAGGTAAGTTGTTTTGCATGCCTATATATTGTCATTCTTCAATTATCCCTGCACATTATTCAGCTGTATATCTAATCATCCAATCGATTACATTGATAACAGATTTATTTGATCCCCATGACTATGAATACAGAGCTTGTCAAATTAAGAAAAAAAAATGTGCATATACATTCTCAATAACTATGAATACTGAGGTTGTCAAATTATTTTGATAGGTGTATCAGATGTAGGGCAACTTAAGAACTGCTTGGTTATCTTTAAGCAATTGAAAATGTTACTAAGTGATTCTGGACTTTCACCAAACTTCTGTCTAGGCTATCTCAATGAGAAAGAACACATCTTAAATTTTTTATTGTTTTCAAGCAAATTTGACATTGGTTGCCATAGTTTTTAAATTAAGTTGATTGTCCATTTGTCCCTTGTGTTATCCTAAAGTTCCTCGAGCAATTCTTAATCATCTTCTAAATTTGTCTCAGCCATCTGTGTTTCAACTGGAACTTGCTGATCTATAAATAAAAGTTCACAGTACACCTCAAATCAATCCAACATATTTTGCTTTCTCCCTGTAATGTGCTAATTTTCTTGATTTTGACCTCTTTTTATTGCTTAACATCTTAACCTGAATTTTGATCCAGCCATGCCTGTGGGTTCAAAACGAAACCCAGCAGAGCCAAAATCATAACAGGATTCAAAATAGGGCCAAAATACTGCTATCAGAGCACTCAAAATGGGTCCTACCTCAGGCAACAAGTTGCAAATTTACCTACAGCTTGAAAATGAGTCACCAAATGAACCAAGATCATGATCCAAGGGCTCAGTCTGTAGTTAAAGTACTATTACTGATGCATCAAATATTAGCACAGATCCAGTTATAAAATTGTACCAAAATCTGACAGAGTAATCAATAAAATGGTTTTCTTCAGGTGGAATATTTGCTCTGTACTCATTAATATGTAGATATGCACAAGCAAGCCTCCTACCCAACCAGCTACCATCAGATCAACACATCTCCAGTTTTAGACTGAAGGTGCCTTCACCTGAACTGGAGAGGTCTCTAAAGATCAAAGAGACACTGGAGACATCAGGTGTTCTAAAGAAGCTGCTTCTGATTTTGGTTTTACTGGGTACTTCTATGATTGTTGTAGATGGTGTGGTAACTCCAGCCATGTCAGGTTGATTTTTTCATTCTTTTTCCAATAACAAATTCATATCCATTTCACCTAAATGTTTCTCTGTCTGTTTATACTTTTTTTTTTTTTCTGATAATGTACTGCAGTTATGTCAGCTGTGAATGGATTCAAGGTTGGACTACCAAGCGTAAATGATGGTACACAAGTTCTTTAATGTTATATTAGTCATTAATTATTGCTTAGTTGCTTAACTGAGAATGTTTGGATTAAGTGAAGACAAACTGGCAGTAAGGTGATGCACAGTACACTAACAGGAGTTACTTATGGTTCTATTTGTTCCGATTGACATTTAGTTGGAAGGGTTAACTTCAAGTATAGCCTGCAAAACCCACAAAATTTGTCTAATCATGCAAGATATACCATGATTTTTCCCCTGGAAACATATGGAATATTATCAATACCCTATCATGATCCAATGAAAAGAAAGACATAATCTGATACCAGCCAGAAATCTACATAAAAACCAAAGTGGAAATTTTGTGAAAAGCATTAGCATCTATACCTGTCCCTTCCCAACTCCACTAGAAGAGAGAACACCCAAAATCTCTGTTCCTTTCCAGATAAAATGGAGGAAGAGGGCAGCTTGAGGTTTTTTTTTTTCCCATATCTTTGTTGGGTGTGGATCCCTTGACACTATTTTATTTTGACAATTTTGACAACAAACTTCATATAAATTCATAGAAAACATTGAAAATAGACAAACATTTGTAAACATATTCTTAAACCTATAGATTGATTGTGCTTAAAGTTTGGTGCAATTTGAGTGTCATTTGATATTCCGTCAAAAAAATTATTATTATTATTATTATTTTCCATCATCATCATTATTATGATTGATATTTGAGATCTTTGATCTATTGCTTTCTGATTGGGTTTCATTTCTAACCTACCCCAATTTATTTGGGATTAAAGGCTTTGTTGTTGTTGTTTTGTTGTTGTTGTTGATATTCCGTCAAAGACCACTAAATTTAAACCAAAATTTTCATATAATTTTGATGACCTTTGATGGAATATCAAATGACACTCAAATTGAACTCAACTTGAAACACAATCAATCCGTAAGTTCAAGAATCTGTTTGTAAGTTTTTTTTTTCCATTTGGTTTCCTATGAATTTATATGAATTGGGTTGTCAAAATAAATAGTTGCAGAGGATCTCCACCCTTTTGTTTTTTACCTTCTGTTTCGTTTGTCTTTTATTATGAGTGTGCTTAATAAAAAGCTAGATAATTTGTGTCATTTTGTCAGTAGTTTTGCTTCACATTGAGGTTTTGCAGGTTCACTGGAAATATGTTGTCACTAAATTTGAAATTCTAGACATGTAACATGGCTACTCACTTTGAGCTTGTAAGATGCCTGATGTGCATTCAAATTTTGATGTCAGGTGAGGTGGTGATGATCACAGTAGCATTCCTTATAGTCTTGTTCAGTGTACAGAGGTTCGGTACAAGCAAGGTTGGTTTAGCTGTGGGGCCTGCGCTGTTCGTATGGTTTTGTTGCCTTGGTGGAATAGGCATTTATAACCTCCTTAATTACGGTTATGAAGCTCTGAGGGCATTTAATCCTGTTTACATCTATCTTTTCTTCAAATCGAATCCCAGTCAGGCTTGGTTATCTCTTGGTGGATGTCTGCTGTGTGCAACAGGTATGTAGTTCTTTGTCTAAATGGCTCCTAGGGTTTGCATATAGATGTTAATACACTAACATGAGCAGGTCTTACATGATGGAATTTGTACTAGCCTGTTGATAGTGCAGCCATGTTGCTCTAAAATGCTAAACATGATTCAAGCTTTCATTTCGACTTCATTTGTTACATAAAAATAGAAAGATGACGAGCTTCCACTTATTCAGGATCTGAAGCAATGTTTGCTGACCTTTGCTATTTTTCTGTCAAATCTGTACAGGCAAGTCATCTATAATCTTTTTTATTACTAATGGGATGTAATTTATCTTTCTTTTGGCTCCGTCAAACCTAACCAGCTATTTTTCAGCCTCCTGCTGGTTCAAACTGACTGAGACTTCAGCTTTAAATTAGCAAACCATTTCTTGGAACCTCATGCTTTTATTGCAGGAGTTTGATATGCCTCTCTTAATTTAAATTGGAAGTCTTTTCTTTATATATGAAGTGATCTTATACTTCATACTTTTCATTATTATTTGGCAGTTTACATTCATACTTTTGGTTCTCCCATGCCTTCTTTTGGGTTACCTCGGCCAAGCTGCCTTCCTATTGGAAAATCCAACTGGCTATGAGCAAATCTTCTTTTTATCCATTCCAAGTAATACTCTAACCAAATTAATATGAAAAAATAATATTTCACTTAGGAATTACATGCCTTAGATTCATCATATTTCACATCTAAGTAGCCAATCGAATTTTAATGCATGACAACACTAAATTAATATAATTTAACTGAGAATGAAAGAAAAGAATAGCCAAGGAATAGTATTGTAAAAGGCCTAGCTTATTAAACCCTATATTTTTTGCATTGCTATATATTTAATTCTTTGTTTCTGCAATTTAGGTCAGGCATTTTGGCCAGTAATGTGTGTGGCCACAATTGCTTCTTTGATAGCAAGCCGTGCAATGACGACTGCTATTTTCTCAATTGTAAAACAGGCAATAGCACTCCAGTGCTTCCCTCGACTGAAAATAATCCACACTTCTCGCAAATTTATGGGCCAGATTTACATCCCTGTCATTAACTGGCTTCTCTTGGTCTCTTGCCTTGCTTTTGTCTTGACTTTTGGCAGTATCAATGAGATTGGCAATGCATATGGTATCTTACTACAATCTTGTTAGTTTAACCCCTCATTTGGCAAGTATGGTGATTCAAGTGTTTTAAAGTGCTTTAATGCGCTAAATGGAAATGATTTAAGGTGGAGCAAGTTAAAGCACCTATAGAGTTGGAGTAAAAGTTAAATCTTCAAATATCTCATTTTTAAACACTTTTTACCGTCAAAATGGTACCTTTGTTAAGCATAAATGTAGAACCGTATAGCCCTGTGTGTTGTTCCAGTAAGGGTGAGTTGGACTGAAATTGGTCTTGATTACTGAGCTGATGAAAACCAAAAGGTTCACGATGGCGTGTGGCTACTATATTGGAGACCGTTTGTACTTATTTCGACATATAGTTTGGCTTTCAAACCTGAATATCATTGTTTTTCTGGACTGTACATAGAGGTGCATTACAGCAGCTGCACCTAACTTGTACTGTTACATGAGGACACGGGCAGCCTAAACGGTACTAAAACAAAATGCAGCTTTCTACCTGAGTGGACTTCTCTGTACCATGCTTGTCAATACCATACTGGCATATAACAAACTTAATCAAATTTAGCTGAGTATTCTGAATAGACTTGTAAACTCTATTTCCAGGCATTGCTGAGGTGGGAGTAATGATCATGACCACCATCCTGGTGACCATAATCATGCTCCTGATATGGCAAATCAACATAATGCTCGTTCTCTCCTTCTGTGTACTCTTCCTGGGCATTGAACTCCTGTTCTTCTCCTCTGTCCTAGCCAATGTAGTTGATGGCAGCTGGGTCTTACTTGTATTCGCCTTTATCGTTTTCCTTGTAATGTATATTTGGAACTATGGTACCAAATTAAAATATGAAACTGAAGTCAAACAGAAGCTCTCCATGGATTTTCTGATGAAACTTGGGTGCAATTTAGGCACAATTAGGGCTCCAGGGATTGGATTGCTGTACAACGAACTTGTTAGAGGTGTCCCTGCCATTTTTGGCCATTTCCTGACAACTCTGCCAGCAATTCATTCAATGGTAATATTTGTGTGCATAAAGTATGTGCCAGTGCCGGTCGTGCCACAAAGCGAGAGGTTTTTGTTTCGACGGGTTGGCCCAAAGAATTACCACATTTTTCGCTGCATTGCGAGGTACAGATCCTTTTGTGTAACATTAGTAGACAGGGAGGGTGGAACAAATGAAGAGAAAAACCAAATAGATTGGGTGTTGAAATCTATAAGAACATATAGAGGGTAAATGACTGCCATTACCATTACACGATTCTCTTATTTGCTTGCATCCATAATTCATCTGAATATTTTTGTTACCCCAATATGACTGAATGGAGCTACTATTACACAAATTATGCAATCAAATGATGGTTCAACTACAGGTACGGCTACAAGGATGTGCGCAAGGAGAACCACCAGACATTTGAGCAGCTATTGATTGATTCACTCGAGAAATTCATCCGACGGGAGGCCCAGGAACTGCTTCTTGAGAGCGACCACTATGACTCTGACACAGATTCCGATGTGATCAACCCTTTGCCCACATCCTGCTCCCGCTATATTGTGGGCCCCAATAATGGCCTGTACTCCCTATCTGTGCCTCTGCTCCAGAGTGAGAAATCTGCACTTGTTGAAGCCAGCACATCTTTTGATGAACCTAGAGAAGGTGAGGATGTGGATAGCTTGGTTGAGAGGGAGCTCTTTTTTGTACGCAAAGCTAAGGAGTCGGGGGTTGTGTACTTGCTAGGTCATGGAGATATCAGGGCTCGCAAGGACTCATGGTTTTTTAAGAAGTTAGTGATTAATTATTTCTATGCTTTTCTGAAGAAAAATTGTAGGAGAGGGATTGCAACACTAAGTGTACCGCATACAAAGCTGATGCAAGTCTCGATGACATACATGGTTTGAGTGAGACTAAGTCGAGTTTCATGCTCATTGCTACTAACCTGATGGATAGAATTAGTGGCAGTCCAATTGGTGAAGTCAGGATTCTATTTTGTTTCTCTTATAGATTATTGAGTGATGCGGCACATAATTTTTGGAACAGTTCCATTTTACTTCTGTATTTTTGTTTATTGATAGTCTCCAGCTAATTAACTTTTTCTAGAAAATAAGTTCAGTTATAAATTTTGGATAAAGTTTAGTTCAAGAGCTTTTAGTTTCCATCTTGTATTTGGTTGCTTCAAATTTTTTGTTTATAGTAGTTTTCTTCAAACAGGTGTCTTTGATAATCAGGAATAATTTTGTTTGAATTGGAAGATTATATTGCTGTTCCAATAGGGTTGCAACTTTGTTACTTTTCTCCTTCGTCCCCCAAATAACTGTGTCGACCTCATGCAAGAAAATTTTCGGTAATACCCTTTGTAAGCAAAATGTGATGGAAGCATACACAAGATGTCTAATTTGATTACAAAGGAGCTAATTACAATAATATTTGGTATGATATATTGACACGTATATAAATAGTAGCGAACGGTAGTTCAAGTTATCCGTATTTTGTGGGAAAAAGACACTGCACGTCTGTTTGGTAAACAAAAAACCAGCAATGGAATACTCTCCAAAAACAGGAGAGCCCAAATTAGACCATGAGCACCTAAGATAAGAAAAGAAGAGCAAAGATAAGGAAAGTCAAGAATTAAAAGGCCGAATCAAAGCAAACAGCAGATAAATGGTGCTGATCAATCAGACGGTCATAGATACAAGGAGAGGCACTATTTTTTTGCTACTGTATAACTACCGTACGACCTATGTTTAACTTTTAATCTTTCTAATTATGTTTAGGGAGGGATTAGTTGGAATGGTTATTTTGACAATTATTTCAAATAAATTCAAAAATAGATCTTAAAAACAAAAAATATTATAGATATATTGTTGAACTTATAAATTGATCATGTCAAATTTCAAACATTTTAAGTATTGTATGATAGTTTACCAAAAATTTATTAAATTAATTGCAAATCACATTAAATTTTGATGGAATTTGATGGACTATCAAATGACATGTAAATTACATGAAATTTTGAAGTACTATCAATTTATAATTACATTTTGAAGCACTATCAATTTATAATTACAAGAGTATATCTATATATATTTTTTCTTTTTTAAGATTATTTTGAATTTATTTAAAATCTCATTATCAATTTATCAAAACCGTCAAAGTAACCCTTTTCAAGTGATCCCTGCCCTTGTGTACTGGAATAATAGATAATTGCTACGTTACAATCTACAAAGACATGCATGATTTAAATATTTTTCTTGTTTTCTTATAAATTATAATATCGCACGGTTCGATCAGTTATATATGGTACAGTGTAAACATAAAACACAGCAAAAGTATGGTACCCAAACAACAACTATGGTATAATTTGCAGCTACAATTAGAACCTAACCTAAAGAAGCATTCATATAATATATTTCTATCAACAACCGTATTGTCAGCAGTGAGTAGTTGGGTTGTTAGAACCTTGCATTTAGGAGGGGCATGCACGTTAGTTTGATGAGAAGAACAGGCGAATTTGTCAATATATATAATAAGAATATATATATATATATACTATATAGTATATAACGACTATCTTGATATTCATATAATACTTGCACGCGCAATCCATATAGAGCCACATTTATTAGGGATTGGTGAACAAAATTCATGTTCTCCGTACCAAACACCGAAATTTAGTGGTTGTCGCATTATAGGAGAATTATAAACCTAACTTGTAGCTCGGATATAGCGTGACAAATACATAACGACATGAAAAGTTGGCCTTGATTAGGTAATCTCTAGCTCTCTGCATGAGTGTACCACATTTAAAACAGTACATCAGTATAAGTGCAGAAGGTGAGAGTATAAATGTGTAATAATAATAATTAGGTTAATTAAACACGGTGTAAAATTAAGATAAATTGATATCCTTAATTCTTGAGGAAGATAAAACTAGACGGCTAATAGATTCATTTTTTCTTAAAAATAAAATATTATATATATTTTTTCATTGTTTATGACTACAACATGCTGTCAGATTGGGACTTTCTCAGTAATGAAGTCAAATTTTTAGACTCTCGACCCATGTAATGACGTCAACAGTTATTTGTTTGCTCAATTCGACAATACCAACTAACATTCTATTCGCATGTATGTAATTGCATCTGCCATATATATATTATTTATCATATGGTACCAACAAGAAAACATCTCGAAGGATAATAACAAACTTTCATGTTCTTCTTACCTAATTTCCGCTATATCTATTATTAAAAAAATGTTGTTTGGATTGGCAACCTCCTCTGCCTTAAATATGCAACAAGAACAATTGACACGTACAATTGTACTGTTGGAATGTTTATAGCTAACCGACAAATTTGTTATGTTACAATTTTTTTTTTAAAGATACAGGTCGCTAATACATGACAACGGTTAATATTTTGTAATATCCGTACTTATCCATCGAATTTTTTATTTAATATCTGGATAATTGGTGGTTGGGTTAATTCAAAATAAGCTATTATTTTTGAAATAGAGTAGCATTTAAAAGGGAAAATTGAATATATATATATATATATATATATATATATATATATATATAGTGCAAAAATAAAGTAGCATTTAAAAGGGAAAATTATATATATATATATATATATATAGAGTGAGGCTATGGTGTTTGGTGAAGCACAAAAGTTCTCGTGCTTCGCGTCCGTATCTCGAATTTGAAAGTTCAAAGAGCCAATCCAAACCGTTGAACATGATTTTCATATTAAAATATCTTTGGAGATCAAATTTTATATTTTTTTGCAATTTTCTACTATTTTTTAAATGGATATAAAGTTTATTGATCTAACGATTTATGCACCATCCAAAACTAACGATTTTGTACCCAAATATTGTAAAAAAATATTGTAAACTAACGATTTTTTATCCAAAACTAATTCTCATACAGCTTGGAGGGTGAGAATTCACCATCTTCATCATTTAATAGCTCTTGACACAAATGCTACTTTCTATTTAATTACTATTAGATTGTAAAAAAAATAAGGTAGACAAAAAAATATTGTAGAACTTAATATATCTCTAATTCAAATTTTTTTCTTATGTTGAAAAATATTCTCAAAGAAGCTTGTTTCTTTTAAAATCAAAATCAGCACATTGAATTTGTAAGTTGCAAGTGAATTTAAAAAAATAATAAAGAAACTCCAACTAAAGTATATGGAAATATGAAAAAAATAAACTCTCACATTGTTTGTGACGTTTACAGCTCCTAATTCAGAAAAAAAAACATGAAGAGAGGAATATATCCATCTGTGCAGCTCTCAGAATAACATCTTCCGCACCCCTTTTCTTATGAGGTTTCACCAATACTACCCTTGCAAGTTGCAACAGACATTTCACATAAATTTTCTCAAGCTTTCAGAACTAAACTTTAACATAGAATAACATGTTGACAATATCATTAGGTGATGTGCCCTTGGACAAAGTAACAAACAACCAACTACCTGCTAAATCAGTAAATTCAGTACATACGATTCAAAACAAGTTAAATTAACCTTAAGAAAGTTTAACACTAGTGAAACTGAATAGAACGACTAACAATGACAAATGGTTAATATGATTAGTAATACTCTGCTGGTAAAAGTAAAAAATAGAAAGAAACATGCCTTCTCATACTTGGCCTTGACAAGTTCAATGAGACCCTTGATGATCATGGCATGTAGGACACGTGTATCAAGGTCATCTGGCGCCCATGCAGATATGTAGGTCATCTTCACTTATTTCACACCCCCTTCATCAGATATCATATCAATTGTACTGCCAATCGAGCAAGCTCCACGTATGGTGTCAGCCCCTAAAGCATCTAATATATAAAAATAAAATATACTCAAGAAAATGTATGATATATGAATTAAAGATCATTTTCTCTATTTTTAAGCTTTGCTAAAGATGTATCATATATATCTCCCATTATCCTTTCTCATACCAATCAATTTATGTAACTGAACAATCTCCATGCCCACTTGATTAATAATCAACCAATTTATATAACTTAACAATCTTGAGTGATTCTTTTATCATGTTGCGGCTATTATAATATCATTATCCAACCATTCTATCTGGTACATAATGAAATTGAACCTGAATATAGAAAGACAAATTATTGAAGGTAGGAAAGGAGGCCTTGAGCATGTGAAGGCATCGGTAGAGGCATTAGAGTTCTTGGTCGAGCGAAGCACTTGCACAGGGTCCAAGATTATCTGCTCAAATTTCATATAGTTTTTGTTACAACACACCAAGAACAAACAAAATAATTTACAAGCCTTTTCTGGCAAAGCAAAGTTTACAACACACGTGGTAGTTTTTTTTATGCTTGGCCTACTTAAGGAATTTTATTAAAATTAATAAAAAAATATGTACATGATATCTGAAATAATTACAGGTACAAGTGAAAATGAGCCAAAATTGAAACAGAGCAGTTAGAGTATGAGCCTCGACTTTAACCATTATCCCTCCATATAGTTGCTTCCCTATGAATTAGATTTCAAGCAACATATGAAAGAGAAATAAAGTAATTACTTGTGAATAATTTCAAGCTCTACTTACATATGGCATGTTCATTTGCGTAAGGACCTTATGTAAGCATTAACCACCATCATGTACTAAGTATTAACCTAAAAAATTGATAAAATAATCTAAATAAAATAAATTTATGTATAATCTAGATATGTAAAATCTAGTGAGTAATGATTATGTAAAAGTAAAATAAATTTAGGTATTTTGAAAAATTAAAAGTGTAAATATAATAAAAGGGTTTTTTGAGAGAGATAGCTACCGTCTATTGACTATGAAGAGGAAAGACAATGACTTTTTTTTGCTCGTAACGTGCCTACGTTATTCGCTGGTCGCTATTTAATGATTCAAGGGCTTAGCAATTATTACACTTAACATTTTCTTTGATTTGTCGATTTGCAAAACAATTTTGAATTTTACAATTTGCCTTGTTTGAGTTTTGTGCATGGATTAACATGCAAATGGATTAGTGCACAAGAACCAAAACTAATGGGATACAAAAGCTTGATCAAGACTGCATTAGGCTTATGTTTAGTTAGACTCAATCTGGGTTGAATTGGTCAAGATAAATTGAGCATAAACAACAAAAAATGCTTCTGCCCAGTGAATCGTTATAACGATTCAATAATCGTTATAACGGTTCATCTCAATACTAAAAAATATTCTAAGGTAGAAAAATATTCATAGAAACCAGAGCGTATCGTTATGTAATGATTCAGTAATCGTTACAACGATTCATGAAATGTATAACGATTCAATGAATCGTTATAACGTTTCAGCTAAATTGATCCAATGATTATTCTTTCTAAATCGTTATAACGATTTCTAAACCGTTATAACGGTTCAGGCCGAAAATAATTTCTTCAGCTGTTTCAGAAGATCTATTTTAAAATGATCACCTCTCTCACTGAAATAGTACAAGATCCATCTAACAAAATCATTACTCCAGAGAGCTTACTAGCCATATACAAAGTGAGAGAGATAATTCAAGAGATTGAAACACTCAATTAGCCAAATTCTTATTTAAGCTCAATCTAGCTTCTCTCTATTCTCCCAACTTGATCCTTCGTTATTTTCTTGTAAACATTTTCTTGAGCTGTAATTCTCACCTTTTTGAGTGTGTTGTCACTCACTTCTTATTTTTGAGTGTGTTATCACTCTAGTTACCGATAGACTTGGCAGCCCATTTTTGTATAAGGGACCAAGTTCTACAAGTGTAAAACTATTTTTTTAGTGTATCGGCTCAACCTCAATTGTTGGAGGTTGAGAGTCCCGAAAACGTAGGCATTTTTAAGCCGAACTCCATTACATCTTGTATTCTTGTTTGATCTTTTCTTTTCTTTTCTCATATTTCTTTGATTGCTATATTCTTGTGAGAATTAAATCTAATTAAATTGTATTCCGCTACCATTACATTTGAACATTAAGCCCTAAATCGATATATACATTTCTACCTTAGATTCTTTAATTACATTCTTACATTATTTTGACCTTTTAATTATATTCTTGCATTATTTCTATCAGCAATCTTATATGCGGAGTCTACGTAAAGTCAAAGCCTTTCTCAAATTCCCCTAAAATTCTCTAGTCCCATAGAAAGAGTGTGTGCCCTAACTAAGCAAAAGATCTATTGTGCTAGAAGCAAGACTCTCTTATCACTTAAGGAGAATAAGATACCTCTAGAGTGAATTAGGTACTTAAAGGACTGGGACAACGCTCTTGTACTCATGACTAACTACTAATGTCTTTGCGTAGTCAATTTAGACCTATCTTAGTTCTACTGAATGTTCTCAAAGGTTGAAAGATGACTCATACTTCTTTTGTTTTAGAAAGGGGGGAAAAAGGAGGAGTGAATTGATGTACTGTTTTTTTTAGAGAGAAGCAACTTGTGCACAATGAAATGACCGTTGCATAGAAATGCTGATAGGCATAGAGGGTTGCGTGCTAATTGGTGGAGACACGAGAGGGAGGTGTGTGGAGGCGGATAGGAGTGTTTCTTGTGCGCGCAAGAGAGTAAAAGCGGAGAGAGGAAGCACAAAAAAATGGTTTTGGAGAGGAGGGCGATTAGGGTGAGTTAGAATCACGTCGGAAGAAGAGATGAGACCGAGAGAGAGAGAGGCGACTCCTTTTTCTTGAAAATAAAAATAAGCGTGCGTTGGAATAATTATAATTTAGGAACTTTTAAATCAAAATGGATGGTTGTGATCTGTTGGTTATTCGGACTTTTGATCTAACAGTCTAAATTCATTTAAATTGACAGATAAACGTTTCAAGCAGTTTTTTCAATCTTCTTTTATAAGGAGTAAGGATAACTGGTGATCGGTTTAATTAATTTCAATAGAAATTATTCTTCTTAAAATAGGAGTTTCCTTTATATAATTTTGAAATTTTTCATGTGCTTCTTGCAAAAGTTGAACATGTTACATTAGTGTGATACATACCACGTTAATTCATTGCCAACTTTTCACAGGACCATGACATATATTGATTTTGTTTTTATTGAGTAAAAATAAGGATCCGGCCTTTATCTTTTATAAAGATTTTATTAAAAATAAATTATTATAAAGTTCTTATTCCCAAGAGATTGGGATTTTAATAAAATAAAAAACATTAAAATATTAAAATATAATGCCAAAAAAATTGATAAACTTTTAACTAATAAAGATTGCCAAGTTATTGTATTTTCTGTGAAAATATTTTATTACATCTTTCACGTCAAGTGATGAAGGTTGTGGTCAGTGGAATCTTTCATAGATTCGAATTCTTAATGGGAGACATCAATATCTCATTTTTTTTTTATTTTATATTGATTTTATTTACATCAGGAATTACATGTTTTATGACAATAATTTTTTTTCTGAGTCTTCAGTATAACAGAAAAATATGAACGGTCACTTTGTGAAAAAAAAAAAGTTTCATACTGAAGTGTTATTGTAATTTTTCATCTAATATAATATACGGTGACAATCATAATTGGTTGAATAAGAAACATCCTCATTTATCGTTCTATCTGGAGACAGGATGATTTACAAGAATTTTGCAATTGGTTGTTAATTAGTTCTAACAGTCCTTAACTAAATCCAGATACAGTAAAAAATTCAAATTTAAAATGATTTAATTAAAATATGTTGTGTTGACTGGCAAATCTTAATTGTCTTATATTTCATCCATGAATCAATAGTGAAACATTATACTAACACGTTCTTTGCTAATTAATTATTACTAGCAAAGTCAAATCGCTCTAATATATATTTTTCAATGTTTTTCATTGTCAGCTAGCATTTCTCTTTCCTTTATGGGCCCCCCCTAACTGTGTCTGTCCTATTTATTTATTTTCTCTTTCAAAACGGAAGCTGTGTTAATGGGCAAATTGTGAATTCTTATCCCTTCATTTCGTCCACCTATACAGTATAATCAACCCCATTAAACTGGCGGGCCCCACTCACATAGGTTGTGGGGCACACAGTATGACATTGCAGGGGACAAGCTATAGTTTTCTTCTGTGTGATTGAGTATATCAATTGCGGCTACCCTTGCAAGAGGTGAGGAGTCACACGCATTAAAGATCAAATCCTCATTTTCTTCTATTATAAAAATTCTCAACCTCATGTGAATCTAATTAATAACACTTGATCAATAATGACAATAAGGATATATATATATATATAACAACAATAACAGCTACACTATGATAGTTAAAGTTGCACATTTCAAAATTTGACTGCAGAAAAATAATTTAAAATAAATAATTGGGTGATTTAGTTCAATAACTTTTTTTCCCGGAATAAAGTTTTGATCTTCATGATCCGAGATGGATGCAGACTTTGGTCTAGGAGGGGAAATTTTTTTTTCTTGAGGGAGCAAAGTAAATATATTTTTTATTTTTTTCTAAAAATATACGTAATTATAAGGATATTTACAGAAAAAAAAATTCAGGATGTAACTGCCCCGGCTATACATGGATCCGCCCTGTTCATAACAATATGAGCAATAAGAAATAAGACAATTAGTCCGAGCTGAAAAGGGAACTGATTTATAATACTACCCATGGGTACATTACAGAATACTGATGCAACCAACAAATTTGCATTATGAGAAATAAACAAAAGGAGATGATGACACCTTTACTAATTATAGCCCAGACATACAAGAATTTATTTTTCCCTATATTTCCTAATTAATAAATTGCAACATACAGTCATGTTGGAGTAGACAATTTATTATATTACCACACAACTCTTGTGTAGCAAACTAGCAACCCATTAGGAGCGCATTAAATGAATATAACTATTCAAGCAATGAATTATTACTCAAAAGATCTGTGGATGAGCAGCCTTTGGAAGTTAAGGTATTAGTGCTTCCTGCCAATTACTGGCGCAAAGGCCAGGCTGCACAGACAGATAATAGTATACCACTGCACGGCTGCACCACTGGTTTACTGCTCTACCAAACCCATCATTGACTTGTCGGTCCATTGGTCCATGTTTCGCCATCAAGGGACCCCTCTTTGGGCCCAGCAGCCAGGTCCAGGGTGATATGATTTGGTCTACTCTTCAACTGTACGGATTTAATTACATTACATTAATTGAATGGTACTCTTTGTTTCTTTCAAATCAAAAGGTTCATGCAGAATTTAATTTGACTGGATAATTGTTCCTGTCAAATTTAATTTTACTTTATGCTTCTTCTTTTTTTTTCAAACTAAATTATTCATTGGGTGTGTTTGAATGATGTATAATAGCACTATTTTGAGAATAACATTACTGTTTTCGAATTAGCAACCATTAAAATACCAAATTGAAATCGAGAATAGCAGCAGAATAGTGCTAATCCGCTAATCCATAGAAAACGTTGGGTTAGCGGATTAGCGTCCATGAGAGTAGTGAAAATAATAAAAAAATATATTTTTTCTTTTATATTAGTATGGAGTAGTATTAAATAAATATTATTATTAAATAAAATACTAAAAAATAATTAATTATTTTAACTATTCTCTCCACCGTTCTCACGTTTCTATCAAAATAATATTTTACTAACCCGAAATAATAAAAATTAGCACTCTCTCATATTTTCTAAGATATCACTCACACTATTCTCAACTACTAACCCAAAAAGTGCTATTCTTACACTAATCTTTTCACCATCCAAACACACTAAATGTTCTTATGGATCTTTTTCTTCTCTTTATTTCCATTCATACATGTTATATCTATTTAGCCTTTTCTTAAGAATAATCAATAAAAAAAAGAATTTTTCCTTCAATTTCACATAAGAAAACTTTCAACTATATTTTATTTTTAAATATTTATAATTATTATTATTATTTGAGTCTAATATGATATGACTTGTATAAGAGTTAGAATATGGTACTATACATTACACAGATCATATATTGTGTCAAGGATCTTTTTTTTTCATTTTTAAAGTGTAGATAGTCAATTATAACTACTCAAAATATTTTTCATATGAAAAACAATTTGAAGACCAAATATTATATATTTTTAGAATTTATTTACTAAATTTTGTATTTTTTAGAATTCTTATTATTTTTGAAATAGTTAAAAATTATTTTTTTGGATGGCTTAAAATAATTAAATCAAGTGATTTCCTACAATTTAAGAAATAACAAAAAAAATTATAAATATAAAATTTGATCTCCAACTATATTTTCATATGATTGGATATCATGTTGAGCAGTTTGGATCCATTATTTTGATTTTGAAAATAAAAAAATGATTCATATATAGTTTAGAAATTATCCATACTATGTATTGCACCGTAATCTAGGTGCTTGTCATAAAATATAATAAAAATAAATTATTTAACATAAAACTTTTTAACTTGTGATGATGAAATATATAACATGTAGTTCATTGTTTTCACTTCCTATTATATTATCGTACTTATACTACTGTGTTTCATTCGGTTACTTCGTTACTACGTATGCTAATTAATTTTCATGTCATTTACAAATATATTAATGTATTTTTTACTGTGAGCAATCATCGGAAAATAGTGATTTCCATAATCAATCCGACGATGAATTCAACGAACAATGAAATTTATAGACAAAAGCCTGAAAAGATATTTCATATATTGATGCAACGAATCAAGTCATTTTCATATATTTTATTCAAAAAAGTTCTTTCTGATCATGATATGATCAATGAAAATAATAGGCACGCATGCATATGATTGAAAGTTAGAAAAAAAAAAGATATATAACAGAAACGCCCCTGTAGGGTGTATCAGCAATAAGTTGCAATGGACAAGGATATCAGTCCATACCCAGATAAAGTAGATAAATAAAATGAAACAATATATGAAGAAATTTATATATGTGGACCAGACGCTCTGCGTATTTTGTAGTCTGTACCATGATGGAAATTAAAACCTTCAGAACTTTGATTCTGGCTAGCTCTAATTTTATTTACTTCTTGATCAATTATCAAATTCTAAATAATTTAAATTTGAATCATGCTCAAGCTCTATATAGTCTCTAATAATTATTTATTCTAATCAAATACGGATTATTAAGTAGATTAAGTTCAGGATATTAGTTAATTATTTAGGTCATTAAAATTAACCCAAAATGATGACTTTGTTTAATTTTTTATTTGTAGCTAGTAACACAAAAATGATAAACGAGAATCGAAATCCCAAAATTTGCATAACTAAGGTGATTGATTCGCAGAATCATTGCCCACGATTGAGTTTTCGAATATTAAATATTATATGCAAACAAAATATACGGTTCGCAGAACTTCCAAATATTGAAAAAACAAAACAAATCATTTGGGTGATGCTCGTCTACGTCCGAACATCTTTCACATTGTCAGAAAAAAGCGTCAGACACAAAGAAGTGTGAGTGAATTGTTTGGATGTTAGGTCAACTGATTTATCAATAATTTTCCTCCAGAGAAAATAATCATCTGATTTGACCATGCAACGGAGGTACCCAAACTTGATTAAGAAGCTACAAACATTTCAATGACCTAATCATAACCGTTGGAGAAAAAAACCTCACAGCAACAGCCTCTGTACATGTACAAGATGATAAACCAGTGGGCCATGAAAATGATGGAATGTGAGGTGCTTATCGAAGCAATCTGAAATGGCTTTGTGGAATGCATACCGAGTACCGACATGGCAGGTGATACCACAAAATGAAATCGCAAGCAGATGCATTCAACTCGGCCAGGATATGTCTCAACGGTTACAGGTACAGTAGATTTCTCAGGGGAGCGAATGGTTTACATCACACTACTGCCAAGGTGTACGTACCAACCATGCATGGAATGATGGAATATATACTGCAGACAGAGAAAGATACGGTTCAATTAACTTAAATGAGGAATGGTTTACCGTATCAGGCTATCAGCATGCAGTAAATTTAGGAATCTTACCAGTTATCAAGGGTTTTCATCTCAGTTATTTCTGGAGATTGAATAGACCCAGGTTTCTTTTTGATTTAGTCTTTTTTTTTTCCTGTCTTCCAATTATTAATTGCTACCAGCCGGTCTTTTCATATGTTTTTTCATAAGTGTACTCCGAAACTCCTTCCAATAAAAAATAAATAAATAATTTGAACTCTATGGATTTTTTTAATAAAGATAGAGAGTATAAGCTACTCAATTTTCAAAGAAAAATTATATTTTATTAAGATATAAATTGGATATATACATGGTCTCCTGTACAGTTATGGGCCTTTACATTATAGCCACAGAATATTAATCTACACATGTAGATTGGACTGAACAACAGAATAGAATTATTTCTCCTGGAGCAGGTATTGGAGCAGGCTGTAGCTACTCCAATAGAAGATCAAAAATAAGGAAATTAATAAGGAATAATCAAATCAAATATATGAATTTGGAAAACGAATAATTGGCTGTGTGCTCTGAATCTGACAAGTTCGTAATTTGATAAATGTTCCGTGAGATTAAAAATTTAAGATCAAGTATATAAAAATAAAATTAAAATAGTTTATTTATATAATATAAATAAAATATATATTAAAATATTAAAACTTTAAATATATAAAAATATATTAAAAACCATTTAAAATATTATATATTATATTTTTTCATGAATAAATATTTTTTTATCAAAAAATATATTATATATTAAACTGAAAAATTATTCATGAAATATCCAGTTAAAAATAAAAAAATAAATTATTCACAAATTATTCACGCATTATATAACTATGCTCTGGATGTAGTACACTGTGGGTGAGAGAGAGATTTTCCCTTTTATTGATTTCAGGTAAAAGAGATTCTTGGTTTGTGCTTCTTTCTTTGTTCTTAAAGAAATGTGGAGAAGTGGTTAATTTCTCCAAAATTAACATGTGCAAATTCTTTGTCAAGAACAGCGACGGTACTAATTTATTAATTTTCTCTTCCAGTTCATCACTTGTGGAACCGACTCTTATTTGACACATATATAACTTAAGGGAGAAATTACTTGACAATGACTATTTTGAAATCTTAACAATGAGATTCTATAAAATAAATTAAAAAAATTGGAAACATTTACAGATCATATATTGTTGAAAATTATATAAAATATTATTGGTTTTTAATGAATCATCAAATAATATTTAAACTATACAAAATTTGAAATACTGTTAATTTATAAGTTCAAATATATATTTATAAAATTTATTCAATTTTATTTGATTTTTTCGAATTTATTTTAAATTCTTATTTGTGAAGTGATCCCTCCTGAGCCTTAGATTTGTCAAAAAAAAATTAAGATAGGGATCATCTTAATTTTTTTAATAGTTACACTCATCATATGACCATGCCAATTCAAGATGTAACAATTACTGTACTCGAACCCATAGCAAGAAAAATTTATGTATTAATTTAATCTATACATATATGCAACTAATTGGAAGATTTTTTTGTATGTAAAAAAAATAAAGATTGCCCAGAGACAACAAAAAGGACATCTCCAGTCTTGTTGAAATCAGAGAAAACTGCCACGACATGTCTCTTTCCTTTGTCTACTCATTTAGGAGGTGAAGGAGAATTATTCAGAAAAAAAAAAAGAGGAGGTGAAGGAGATAGTGGAAGGTGGGGACCAACATGCACTAAGTGGGGGGGGGGGATCTCTTCTGCTAGCTTCTTCCACTCTCTCTCTATTTCTTTCAAAATTTACCACCTCCCATGTCCTTTCTTCATCATTTCTCACATTTATAATTTACTTCATAAGAAGTTGACTATAGTTTTCCATTGATAACCTAGCTAAACCGAATTAGGAATGTGATAAGATTGGACAGATATTAAGAAATGCTGGTTACAACATAATTAATGAGGTTGTCTAATTATCTTCTGCAGATCAATCAATTGACTAATGTTCTTTAACCCATTAGTGCAATTATTTATTTATGCATGAAATTTGTAGGGAAGAATTTAATTGATGCGCCTGAAAGGACGAGGCATATATGTAAAAAAAATGAATTTATAATTTCCGGTCGCATTAAAGATTGATACATTATGCACTCTTTATGCATAAAAATTTGTGCCAACACATCTACGAATTTTAATACTTCTTGACGAATTCTACAGGATTCATAATATCCGATGCATCAAATTCATGCACAAAAAATCATTCACGCACTTTAATTAATTACCGCCTGGATGACGTACGATTAATTAAGCGATTGTACCGCGGACGATATTTTAAATTTTGCAGAACATAAAATAAAATGGGCCAAATGAAACATATATATTTTTATTTTAAGTATAATTATATTTTAAATTCGGACAAAAAACTTTTTTGGTGGATAGTCTTTGTTTTTTGGAACGCGAACAGGAAAAGGTTTTCTGGGGTTGGATATTGCTCTTTGTAAAATGTTTAAAAAAACATATACATTCTGCATTTGTGGACAAATGAATGCATTTGATTGACTCAGTTGTCATAAAAAAACACTTTACTACGTGTAAAATAATACGAATGGTATTCGTGTCACTTTACATTTGAAAAGTTATATTAATTAGTTGTAATTGCAAAGTGACACGAATACCAAATTGTTTAGTTATACTCAAGAAAAACGATTTGACTGTAAAATAAAACACGTGCTTAATATGATCAAACCACACCAGTTAGCAAGGAAAGCCTTTTTTCAAAAACATTTCTATCATAACGACAATTCAACAAACTATAAGAAAAGTAACTGAATTAATTAGCACGTAATTATTTGAGCACCTAGCTAATTAGGAAGTTCAAATGTATCTTTTGTTATAACTGCGACCACATAAATGTCTTCTGTTAATATTCAAGCTACCAATTGATCAGATTATAAATAGTATGAACACAACCAGATATATAATTATTTCATATGACAAAAATGTGAACACAAATAATGTTTAGAAGGACACAAATCTGTCCTTCAAGTCAAAATCCTATTAACTAAAAAAAATAGTGAGGATTTTTTCCCCCTAACTTTTCCCACTTTTTGGAATATAAATATATCCAACCTTTCAGAATTTTCTCCATATTAAAATATGGTTGGAGATCAAATTTATATATATATTTTTAAATCTATTTTTTAGGGGTTGAAAATGCATTGAGTTTATGGTTTTCAATAAGAATGAATTTTTAACCCACAAAAAATAGAAAAAAAATAATTTGATTTTTAAATATATTTTAATATGGAGTACACTTTGAACGGTCGGATCGGTGTTTTGTATTAAGAAATGAGAGATACGACGCGAAGTATAAAAATATTTTATATTTCACGGCTAACCGTAGCATAACTATATAGATAGATAGATAGATAGATAGATAGATAGATAGATAGATAGATAGAGAGAGAGAGAGAGTTTGTTTATTGTGCTTCCAATAGCACTTCGTCCGAAACGCTACCAGTCCAAATTTTAATTTAAATAGCTCAATAAAATCTTTATATCATAATCTTATAGAATATAAATTTTTATCATGTTTGAAGTTAGTTTACTATGCTTAATGATTTTTAGAAAGTAAGCATTTTTTACATACAAATTTTATTATTATTTATTTTTTTAGGGCTATATTTAAAAAAAATATTAAGCATAGTAAATTAATTTCAAACACGATAAAAATTAGTATTCTATAAGATTATGATACAAAGATTTTTTTGAGCTATTTAAATTAAAATTTGAACTGGTAACGTTTCGACCGAAGTACTACTGAAAGTACAATAGACAAACTATATATATATATATATATATATATATATATATATATATGAGTGGGGATACCGTGAGCTTAAGCTCACGGAGGCCTTCCGTGAGCTTAACTCAAAAAATATATCAAATCATTTCGAAATTTTAATTTATCATTCTCATTAAATTCTTTATATGAAAATCTCATGGGATGCAAAAATTTGGAGCGTTTTGAGATTTTTAAGTTGTGATTTTTAATTTTTGAAAATCAGCTCTAAAAATAATAATAATATATTCAATACTTGAACATCATTTTCAAAAATTAAAAATAGTGACTTAAAAATCTCAAAACACTCCAAATTTTTGCATCCCATGAGATTTTCATATAAAGAATTTAATGAGAAAGATAAATTAAAATTTCGAAATGATTTAATATATTTTTTGAGTTAAGCTCACGGTATCTCCACTATATATATATATATATATATATATATATGATCAAATCAAGCTTATAAGGTCACACATGATACATTGCGTGCTACAGAAGTTATATTTTATTTCCTGTTTTCAGACAAAACCATGTTTGAACATGGCATGATTTCCACAATAGGATTACTGCGGGACCAATTATGCAAAAAAAAAAACTGGCTGGACCACTGGTCAACAAAAATTTGCTCAGAGAAAATAAAGTTTTTTGTGTAAATTCAGGGATAATTGTTGCTTTTTTTTGGTGTCACAACTGTTAAAGTTAATAGTTTAATTTCCAATTTCAAAATTTTCAGCCCATATTTATCCATATAAAATGTTGTCATATAACGGCAATAAAAAAATATTTGACAATGGTTGTTGACCAAGTTTAATAACGGTTTCTGAACCGTTATTAAGGGTGGTGTTAGAAAAGCCTCTAAATAATCATTGCCAAATCACAGATATTTGAATTTTTTTTAAATGAGCTTTAGCAATGATTTTGTGTCAGAACCGTTGTTGAATGGATATTTAACAATGATTTTGTGCCTAAAATCATTATTGCCTAACAATGATTTTGTGCTAAAAGTTATTTTTTTTTTAATTTTAACATTCTTGAACTAAGCAAATAGTAGATGATAATTAATATAAAAAAAATAGATTGAGTAACTAAAGAATAACAATATTTACATATTTTACATTCATTCAATAATTGATATAAAAGAAATATAATTATTCATCTAATGAAAAAATATTTTGAAGGGATCCGATGTCACTAGCTTTAGTGGCATCCGATGCCACTAACTTATCTTTTAATTTATATTTCAAAATTTTATACTTAAATTTTAAATCCAAATCATCGATTTTGTTCATTTTTATGCTAGATGTATGTTTATAAAATTTTATGATTTTTAGAGGCCATTTTACGCTAGATCAAATGATAACAAATGAGTGAACCTAATTAACTATGGTTGATTTTTTTATGCATTTTGATCGAGTATGAAATGATCTCTAAAAATCATAAAATTTTACAACCAAGCATCTATCATAAAAATGATAAAGATCAATGATTTGAATTTAAAATTTAAATATTAAACTTAAAAATATGAATTAAAAAATAAGTTTATGACATCAGATGCTACAAAAACTAGTGGCATCAGATACCTTCTCAAAAATATTTACTCAACAATACATACATTTTGTTCATGTAATAATATGAAAAACCTATATAATTTCTAAAAAAAGCAAAGAAAAAATAGAAAAACGGAACTTAAATACTTTAAATGACTTTCTGAGACTCAAGACAAGGTTTTTTGGCCATGAAAATGGCCATAAACGGTAATAGCAATTAACTCTATAGATCTCGTTGTAAGTTTTTCCTGGCCGCATAATACGCATCAATCGGAATTTACTATTAAAAGTTATGACCGTTTGAAATTGAGATGATCGGATTTTAATTTTAAATTTTTTTTTTGCCTCTCTTCTTCTTTCTTTATTTCTTCTATCTCTCTTTGTCTCTCATCTCTTTTTTTATTGAAAACATATGATAAGCAGTTGGTAATCTATAAGATTTTAGTTTTTGAATTTTTATTTTGGATTGTTGAATTGGGATGAACAAACGGTGAGATGGGCAATCCATTTGAGCAAATGGTATTGGTGGCATAGTAATAAGTTCGTGGTTAAGGAAGTGTTCAACAGTTCAAAAATTTGACGTTCGAGTATAATATGGGTATAATTCGGGAATAGATTGTTTCATAAAATATAAATAAAAATATATCATAATGATAATATATTAAAAATATATTAAAAAATAAAAAAATATATGTTTAAAATAATATATAATATATTTTTTTATCAAATAATTCACGAATAAAATATTTTTTTGACAAAAAACAGTGTATATTAAACTAATAAATTATTCGTGTAAGATCCGGCTAGAAGTGAAAAATGAATTATTCATGAATAATTCGTGAATCATGTGACAATGATTGGTGTGAGCAAATATCATTGATCAAAGCAAATGTCATACCAAAAAAGTAGCGCAACCATTTAGCAATGGTTTCTTCAAAGAATTGTTGCTAAACGCACAATTTAACAATGGTTCTAGGCACAGAACCGTTGTTAAAGACTGTGTTTAACAACGTTGCTAAATGGTTAGATTGTTTTTTGGTGTTCTGAAAGTTTATTTTAATAATGTATTTTACTAAAAATACATTGTTAAAAAGTTTTTAATATTATAATGATGCCACTAAGCCATTTTAATAATGAATTTGATATATAATTGTTGTTAAATGAGTTTTTTTAAGATAATTTTTGTTATAGTGTAAACTAAGTAAAGAAAAATGTAACGGTGATTATTCAACCTAAAAACCTACTCATCCGTACACGACAAGTTGGCTGGCACAAAGTTTCTTAAGAGTAGTTATGATTGTCAATAACTAATAGTTAATTAGTTATAGCCTTATTGGAGTATTTAGGTATATAGTATAACATTGCTGCAGGTATTGTTAAACTTATAATATATGTACACGAAAATCAAGGCACGCTCTCGTAGGATATATTAAATACTTTTTGTCGTGACTCTCTCTCTTGCTCAGTTGCTCGCATGTGATTTTGAGCTGGGAGTATAATTAGATTTGAGTAGGGGAATAATTGTGGGTTTGCTGGAGTATTTCTCGGGCCGCTACAAAATCCCTGTTTTATTCTCTCAAGTAACAAGTAACAATGCCTTTTTTTTTACATATTTTAATGCTTTGCTTAAGTTATCATGCATTTCAGAATCTATGACGCTAACTTGGATGCTACGAGCATCAGTACTAAATCTCCGTATATAGTGGGTTGAGAAAATTTTCAAATTTAATGCATGGTTTCAAATTACGAGCTACAAACTATTTTTTTTATTTTAAAATAGTTAGCTATTGAATTCATTATTTTGGCATGTGAACTAGATATTGTTGTTGTTTTTTCCTGTTTTCTTTTTTCTTTTTTTTTTTGAAAAAAGATATATACTCCACTCCAAAAAATACCAAGATAAAGTGTTTTGATTTGTTGTTGTTTAAGAAGATTTGTCTATTTGGTTCCTTTCATACAGTTGTAAAATTTGTCGCTGAAATTATGTAAATTTTTGACATTCTTTTTCTAAAATTATCATAATATATTGTTATAATAGATTCATAATTTTGAAAAAATAAAATTTTCTGTGTAATTTGATTCTTAAATATGCACAATAATAACAACATTTTTTTGAAAAAATAATGTGATGACTTCAAACGGATAAAAATCAATTGTGTACGAAATTTGATATGGACTAAAATTGAATGACCTTCCATTGAGTCAATCATAATCTGCTTACTTTATTTACGTTAGTTGTTTTTGTTATAACATCTTTACATTCGGTGAGTAATCAATTTAGGCTTTATTATATTGTGAAAATAGTACTAATGCGCGATAGTAGTAGTCTTATTAGAACAGTTGAATATTTGAGCAATTGAGATAATACCAAAGCATTTTTTTAGTAAGTGATTTATATTTTTATTTACTAGCTCTCATTGTTTTCTTTTATAGAAGAACAACCAAACATTTATCTTTTAAAATCTGAGTACTTCTGGTAATATGCGTTGTAGTTAATTAGTGTCAGATAAATAAGTCTTGTAGTGAACCTAGGTTGAATAAGATTATTTGACATTTAGATTTAGTAACCCGATATCAAATTATGTATATCTAGAATTACAACAGAATAATGAATATTTTTATATGTAACTTACAATAAATCTAATTAAGTATGTGTCACAATATTCTAAATTGATCTCCACAATTGATGGGAAAAGCTCTAAAATCCAAATTGATCGCCACAATTGATGGGAAAAGTTATCAAGTATAATCACGTACGTCTCCCAATGTAAACTGATCCAAACAAGTGATGGGGAAAATATCAAAAAATCAGCAGGAACGTTGTATAGAGAGAGAGAAACTTGACAGTGGCTGGCTGGCTGGCTGGCTGGCTGCCAAGGTTTCAGAGAGAGAGAGAGAGAGAGAGGGAAGAGGGGGTGGCAAATGGCAATCACATGGGAGGAGTGTCCTACACAACTCTATCCTAGCAACTCTGGTCACTGGTCAGAGTGTGCAATTGGCAGTGAAATATGGGGACATGCAGCTCTGTTGCTAACCTAACGGTTTTCCAGTGCCACCATGTGTGTGCCCATCTTCTCTCATCTGATACAACCATCATTCCTCTAAATCTCTCATCTAGTCATCTTGATCTTCATGCCTTTTCTTTCTCTCTCTCAAGTCTGAACTCTGAACTAAGAGAGAGAGCCCACCATGCACAGTATCTGTATGAGTGTAAGACTTGTCCACAGAAAGAGAGGGATAGAGATCGCTATAGAGGGTTGCACATGGCCTGGTTGTGTCGCTTTCCAGCAGAGAATTTCTCTCTTCTTAAGTTTGTTTATTATTTTCAATCTTCATACGATACGACTCCATCTCTATATATCCATCATCCATCTATGATCTATCTATCGATCCAGATATGAGACATTGCCCCTCCAACCCCACCTTTCCCACTACATTCCGCTGCTGCATCTGCATGCGCTATCCTCCTCCCTCCTATTGGGACTAGTCTTGGAAACCGTGCCTCAAATTTCCTTGTTCTTGCTCTGTGTAGCGGGTTAAAATTAACATAGTGTTGGATTAAAATCGTTATAATATATATTGGTTGGTTAAATTGTCTAATTAATAACTAGTCATTGCAAGTAAATGAATATATATATGCGTAATTACAAAGAAAATAGTAAAACTTTCAAGTAATTACAATTCGCATAAATCAAATGTAAACTTACAATATGCGTAACTGTAGTAGCTCTTGCCTCCCTCAATTATCTTCCATTTAAAGAAACGATGTTATCGGTTCACATAAATTTAGAATTGGGATAATGTAAAAATTCACTCCCACTTAAATTTTGCAAAATTCTGACTTTAAAACTACTTTTTGTCTCTATTTTTTATCAATTTCAGTGTTGAACTTTCAAGACCAGAGCTTTGAGCGATCGTATGGACCCTTAATGTAACCAAATATTCGGAAACCAATGCTAAGAAATCGAATAGGCCCTTAATTATTTACAAGTTTGTCAACTTGCTAATTAAACTCCATAGCATTTTTCACAGGATGACATTGTGAATTTGCTATCAACCCACTATACAATACAGATCTTTTGAATTAATGAATTAAACTCACTACATGAATCACACTGTATGTATCGCCATAGAAGATTGAAAGAGTCTAAGAAGATTCTTCCAGCCTATGGAAGCACAACACAACCAAAGCGTGCATGTACTCGGCACAAAGTCACAAACCCTCTCCGTCCCTTCTTGGGATTCCTCACGCTCTCTATTATTAGTTAAGTACGCTTAATTATTGTACTAAATTGATTAAATACATACACTATATATTCTATATATGATGATGATGATGATTACTATCTTAGCTAAGCAGCCTAGCATCCCTTGTACGCGGCCTATATGTCCATATTCTACAAGCAATGAAGATGGGTTAAAATAGAGAACTAGTTTTTGATCTAGGGCTGTATGTGAAGTCTTAGATTCAAAATTCAGATGAGTGCATTGACTATCATTTTTAATAAAAAAAATATGGGTTAAAATTAGATGTGTCAATGAGTCGAGTAGGGTCAGGTCATATTATTTTATTATTTTTCTTGATCTGATCTGAAATCGACCCGCTCGGATCACGGGTCGACCCGATCCGATCCGTATAAAATAATTAATTATTTTTTTTATATTTTTTAATAATTAAATATTAATTACTTTATAATTAATCTTAATTAGTATATATTTAAGTTTTAATTACCTAAATCATAAAATTAATTCAAAAAATATATATAATTAATCGGGTCGGGTTTGGGTTAAACCGACCCGACCCGATTCGGATCAAAAAAACTATAATTCATATCCGATTCATTTATGTTCGGATCAGATTAACCGTTGGGTTGAATCAATAATTTACACCCTAGTTAAAATAAATCTGCATCGATCTCTTCTCTGCTAAAGAAAAATACGTCAAAACATCCCACCAAAAGAAATAGAAAACTTGCACGTACACTTCTTCTATAATTACACATATATAAATATAAATCTTATTCGGTCAAACACAAAACTAAAAGGAGTCCAATACAAGTTTCATCAAGTGTCATAAATTCATATATATGTAATTTTACACATAGTTTATACTATGATGAAAATGCAAATTAAAAAGAACAATATACAATAATTAATTGATGCACGGAGTCAGGACAAAGATGTCTCACTGATTGCTAGCAATTTCTTCGTAATTTGAGGGTGTCTGCATTTTCTTCAGACTAAGTTGTCGATCGTACATAAGATGAGTTTAACATGATATAGTTTGCTAAACAACTTACTGACATGTCAGTACTACATGTTGTTGTGCTATTTTATCATGAGACGACTCACACGCTGAGTGTTAAGTCGTGTTGACTTGGCACTATACAGACTGATTAATTGGTAATATATACGGTGTAAATGTAGTTCAATTTATCAACTCCAAACTTTCAGAGAAATGACAAGACGAAAAATGCTCATTTTGGATATATTATTTTATCATGAGATGTATAGACCGATTGACACTAATTAATTGACCGTATATCATTCGAATATTTTAACAAATTGAGATTTAGTATATATTTCATATTTTTAACCTTTAGTTACATATTGTTGACATATGTGATAAAAAATAATATTCTTGGAACATTTTTGACCGACAAACACAAACTATGATGCTAGAGCCACTTGTTAAAGTGTTACTGGCTGGTTGAAATCCGGTTTCAAAGCACAAAATTCGGCGAGTAGTGGTGCAAAAGAATCCAAGAACATCCACATACTGGAAATGACCAAATTCTCACATAATTAATTACATGTATTCCTCTCTTTGTCATTTAAGAATAATTTCAAAAGGACGATCAGATCAGTCAAAGCAAGAATCTCACTGTACCGAGCTAGGTGACAATTAACAAAGAATCAAAAAACCAAATATATTCTAGACCAAACACACGCATATAATCATAGAGCACTAGAGAGAGATATTAATCTTGACTTCTCCGGTTCATGCAATCCGATCGACCTTCCATCCAATTCCTCAGTGCGTACGATCTCAAGCATTCGCACAAACTCATCCATCTCTCTCAATCGCCTTGATCAGAACCATCCCTTTCTCTTTAGAGAAGGAACAAACAAATAGATGAAATTGTGCCAAGACATCTCTTTCATGTTTCTCAAACGCGGCTTCAGTCATTCCCTCTCGTTTTTTAATACAGGAGATGGGGGAATTTTTGTTGTGGCTAGGAATTATATATATACACAAGAACGAAGTCTTTAATTTCAAATAAATTAACTACACTAAAAATAAAATTCAATTTGAAATTATAGAGATCGGAGATCTTAAATATTAAAAATCAATGATAGTAATAGTGATAATATATACTGATAGTAATGATGATGAAAATAATGATATGATGATGATATAATAATAATAATAATAATATAGTACTAACAATAATACAGATATTTATAATAATAATAATCTTAATGACTATGATCACAACTGATAGCTATGTCCGATATAGAAATAGTATACTGAATATATATTGCTCTTTCGTGTGTATGTGTGTGTAACAAATTATGAACCTCTTTTATGTTAGCTAGAGCCCTCTATTTATAAGCTGATCCTTTCGACTGGGGCCACTAGTGAATGATGAGGAGTGCACTAGCGCGCCCACTAGATGTTGTTGGCTTATTAGAAAAGATAGAGAAAATCATTAGACCAATAGATGGCATTGGGCCTAACAGGGTTGAGCCCTATCAACAGTAAACCGATACTATAAAATATACTCCTAAATTTTAAAATCATAAATTCTAAATATTAAAATCTAAAATTAAAAATCTAAGAATTTAGAGTATGTAACTCTATTATTAGACTATAACTCTTAAATCATAACTTTTGTACGTAAATATCTTTCAGACATTATCATTGAAAGCAAATTCTTTACGTATACTTCATTTGTTCAAATTTTATTTTATCTCTTCCTCCCATATCAGTCTCAGACGACTCTATCTCTTCTTATATTTTTGGAATGACGTAGAATATCACTATATATCGGTACTTCATGAGGTCTTTATTGGATATGACTAAATCATTACAAATGATGTTGAACCAATTATTCTTGAATTGGTGTTACCCTAAGTTTCACTCGTACATCATCATTTCTAATTTGATCACTCTTTGTATAACCACAAATGCAAATAGGGTTGTAAACGAAACAGATTCAGAATGAATATTGCTAAAATCATATTCGTATCCGCTTCTTATTTGATAGATATGGATATGATTATGAATATTAAATGGATGTCAAAATTTAAAATCAAATCTGCCTTAAATGAATAAGGATACGAAGCGGATATTCAACGAATATGAATTTGATGACAAATATGACATATAAATTAATGTATATTAATAATAGCTATGCATTATATAATAAAAATAGATACTTATATTGACAATAAGTATTTATAATGTATATATCTATTAATATTTGTAATAATAATATTATATACAAATAAAAACATTGACAAATAATACTATTTTATAAATAAAATTTTGTAATATATGCTCTCTTTTGGATCAGATAATAGAGTCCAAAATGAAATTCATATTTGTATCAGCATCATTTTTTACGATACAAATATAAATAATTTATGTTCGAATACAAATGATATATTTTCGAATGTAGAGCCGAACACAATGGATATTATTTGCTTCGTTTACACCATTAGATCAAACACGACATCTGCATTTCAGTTACACTCATATTTTGATGTATTGTCCTTTGTAGTCTAACATTCTGTATCATATATTATCGTAGGTCTAATCATCGTCCTGTAAAATTTATCTTTTAATTTATTTGAGATCCTTTGTCACAGAGAATATCAAATATCTGTCATAATTTCACTCATTATGTTCTTATTATTCATCATGCTCTTATTCTAGGAATTATGTATTAGTATATTATAAGATTATGGAAGGATGTGTATTATTCACAAGCGATTTATATCTTGGCTATTATGAATTTATGATGTTCAAGATTTTTATTTTCAAGATAACATTACAACTGTATTATGCCTATTAGTTTATTACGGGTTAACAACGATTTGAAACGTTAATTTGTTACGGATTGATGAGAGGTTAATTAACGGTACGTGAGATCAACGGGGGAAAAATTGTGATTTATATTTACTTTTGAATGAATAATGAACGAATGACTATAACTGATTGCAATAAAATTGCACTGTAAATTTTCCTAACTATAGCAGAACAATTCTTATTGAAATTTTATTGACTTGCCACGCTCATAGTTAAAATCCGCTCGTCAATATCTAAATTTTGTCATTATAGCCGATTAATATACAAACATGTGAAATGCTCTGAACATACTACTTTCGAATTGTTGGAGTGACCACATTAGTATTTTAAATGACCGGTTGATTATAATAAAATAAGCTAAAACTTGTGAGGGAATTGTAGATGTTTTTCTTATAATTTTAAAGAGAGAGTTTCAGTAAAAAAAATAATGAAATCACTCAATTTGTGTGTAGAACCGGAGGCAGAAATGTTTTATATGGGATCAGTATTTTGTGTTTTTAAATAATTATTCCTTAATTGTAATTTTTTTTATTTATGAGGGTTAATAATATAAAAATAATTTATGGGTCAATATTGAGTGAATTTGCTATTGTCATAAAAAAAAATATAGTAAATTTGTGCATAATTTAGTGATTTTTAAATAAAAAAAATGGGATCAATTGATCTCATTTGTGCGATTCTTAAGTATATTCACTTAATTAGAGAATTTTAGTCATACACGTACTGTAATACGTCATCTCTCTGTAGTTTGTATAATTTTTCATCCTTTGTGTCTGAGTCTTCAAATTCACGAGTGTAGTTAATTTTATCGATCAAGAAATTGAGTCCAGTTGTTGACAAGTCATAAATTAATGCAACGCACATCATCTCTCCGTTTTTTTAGTGTTCAAAACTTTAATTAATTTGAGCGGTTGATTTTATGGACTTTTCATATAGGTAATAGGAACACTAGCAATTGTCACGGATATTTTCATTGTGAGTTTCTTTATTAATAATGGTTAGTTCACAATTAATCAGCCATCAAAAATATTATTTAGTGGTTCCTTATTATATATCTTTTTTTTTTCTTTTTGGACTACTTGGCTTCAAACTTTTGACGAAACATGCACGTTCACACTTTAAAACTAATTAATGGATAACTGACAGTTTTTAAGAAGCCGTAGTCCTTAGACAACATTGTTCAGAAAATAAAATAAAATAAATGTTTCCTTTTTTTGATGAAAAAATATTTCTTCATAATAGAATACATGAAGCTCCTGACAATATGTACAATACAGTACCAAAAATAATGTGGGTCCCGTTGTCTTACCCTCCCCCAACAGGCTCCTCTCCAATTGTACATTTTCATTGGAGGAACCGATGAACATCTTAGATTTGAACACGTGTCGTTACAGTAATCCAACGGCATAAAAAGCTCAATATTTTGCGGTCCCGCTGCAAATGTAAAAGTTGCACCAGAGTTTTTTATTAGCTGTGGCATGGGGCTTGTCCGATTGTGACAGCAAGAGAAAAAAATTATAAAACCACGTTACTTTCATCTCCACTAATTCTTCTAATTCAATTAAATGTTCAAGTTCATTTAAATTTTTTTCCACAACTACGTTTCTTTTTCTTCAATCCGTAACTAATTATTTCATTCATATTTTTTGATTTTTTTGAACTGTATATATAATAAACAACTAGCAAGTATTTACGAGTCAAAAAACATATCTATAACAATTTAACACATGTCAAACATAAGTTAAATGAATTTAAGAGGTCATTATTTAAATCAAAATAATTTTTACAAATTATAAAAAAACATATCTATAAATTTTAATTCTCATTACTTCAAAAAAAAAAATTCGATACCAAGAGTACTTTGTTTTTTTTTACCGGCCTATCATCTAAATCGTAATTGTCGTTAACCAAAAAAAAAAAAATCTGAAACCAATATTTTGCTCTCAGAAATAAAATTTACTAGTGGGTTCTCAAAATTTACGATGTACAATTTGCTTTTTATGTTATAAAAATAATGCACACTTAGTGAGAAAAGAAAACAAAACAAAGAAACCAAAGAAATCCGTACATGTCAAAATGTGAAAATCTAGGATAGCCATTTATTTTACTGTACAACAACTATTCAAGACTGGTGGCTCAATGGACAAGCTACCAGAGATAAAAGAAAATTATTCATGAGAACTGAAAGGTTGCAATCCTACTCCTAGGATATCGATTTGACCGCATTTAATATCGATGTGTTTGGAAGATGGACGGATTAGTAAGAATAATGTTTTTTTAGTTAAATAGTATAATGTTAGTGATATTATAGAAATGTGAGAATAGAGATTATTTCTGAGTTAGTAAAATATTATTTGAATGGATTAGTGAAATTTTCGGATTAGCAAAATAATAGCTAATTTTAACTATTTTGAATAATAATTTAGTGTTTTAATATCACATATTATTTCAAGTAACTACTACTCTTGAGTTGGCACTAACCCAACAAAACCAAACACATATTTATTTGGTAATTAACCAAAAATAATAATAATTTAGCGGAACCTGCAAGCTGTGTATAGAAGAAGTATAAAAAACATAATCTAAAATTCTATATACAAATTCTCCTAATATATCCTCATTGCAAAGATTGGGTCATACGGAATCTTTTGTACTTGTTTTTCGTATACAGTTTTATGCAATTTGTAAAGCATATATGAGAGTAACAGGAAATATCAAGCAAACGATCTAGCTAACTACGATGAATTTTAAGAAGAAATGGATTCAAGTCTACGTGAGTATAAATTGAAATTTGAAACTAAATTCTCACCTTTCCATTAAAAAAAATGAAATATCGCACTTATTGAGAAATCAGTCAAGAATTAGTTTGTTTCACTTTTTAGTCTTTCCCAAGAAAGAATATATCAGGAGCTGATATTTAGCTGCATCCCACGTACTTAATATGTACCAAAATAGAAAACAACTGAAAAGCTTTACCTAAAGAACGTCTTAAAAGTTTTTTGATAGATAAAAAGAACCTTAAAAGTTATAACCTTCATGTCATTCTCTCTAAGATAAAAACAAAATAGCACTTCAAAGTTAAAATATAATATATATTCAACTTTGGTAGTTATTAAGAGATCCCAAGTATTGGGTGTGAATTTTTGTGTTAGAATATTTTTAGCACAACATTGGTAGGTTGGAACAGTACATTATCCGGCGCCAATTAGAAAAGGAAGTTAATTTGCTGAAATTTTGAGAAATTTTGCAATTTGGAAATTGCTATCTTTCTTCACCTGTTGGATTTATTTTCTAAATCGACGTAGCCACATCCACATAAACGAATCACTATATTAGAAGTTATTGCAATGCGCTTAAAAAGCACATGCCGATTAATTCGACAGCAAACTGACTATTTTTTGCTTTAATTTTTCTCAAGAAAAGAAAAAGAAGATACTGGTACAACTGTATGAGTACGACTGAAATACAAAGAGTTTGATTCGATATGTATATGTACGTCGTGTACTGGCCACTAAACATTCGTTACAAGTTACAACTTAGTTTATGGTGTTGGAATATTTTTCAGCGCCAATCTAAAATTTTTCTTGTTGGTGTTTCTGTAGCAGCCAATAACATATGTCCTCTCTTTAGACCACTAGCACAGAGCAATCCCCTCTCTCTCTCTCTCTCTCTCTCTCAACACATCAGGCCAATAATACTTTGCATGCCCCATTTTGTTGTGTAGCTATTGGCAGCGAACCTTCTCCTCTGGGTTCCATTATCCACCCACCACGCTTCTCTCTCTCTCTCTCTTTTTCTCTCTAAAAAGCCTACCTCTTTCTTCCTCCCTCTTCTCTTCTTCACCTCACCTCTAGAGTTAATGGGAGAACCTCTTCTCATCCCCACTCCAACCATCATTCCTACCACCGTCAACAGCCAATCCATGCCACCAAATCCTCCTCATAGCTCCAACCCTAATCCTAATCCTACCTCCAACTCTAACCAGACCCCTCTCCGGTGCCCGCGGTGTGATTCATCAAACACCAAGTTCTGTTACTACAACAATTACAGTCTAGCTCAGCCACGCCATTTCTGCAAGTCTTGCAAACGCTACTGGACACGTGGTGGCACCTTGCGCAACGTGCCGGTTGGAGGCGGATGCCGAAAGAATAAACGCACAAAGAGGCCACCATCAAATTCTACTCCTGCTGCCTCTACCAAGCTAGACCCACCAAATTGGCTCTCAAACGACCTAAACAATATATTTCACAACAATTCTACTTATAATTCCTCGCTTGGTGGCAATCACGGATTTGGCGGTATAGTACCGGCTACTGGTACTGCTAGCGAATTTGATCTACAAACCCAAGTTTTCAGCCTTGGATTTCTTGGCCAATCCAACCAATTCCAAACTCTGCAACAAAGTGGTGTAACTGATGAGTACCCAATTTTTGGATCCTCTTTCTTGTCAAGTTTTAAGCTTCCAAATTTTGATGAGTTAAATGCGGTTGCCGCCACGGCCAATTGCGGGAATATCAGTGCATCAAAGGAAGCAAAGTTGCAGAGAGAAAGTAAGGTACAATGGCAACTTCCTTGTGATAATTTTTTGTCTCCAATTGGATCTGATGACGTTCAGGTGTTAAACAACACTTTACCAATGTTCTCTAATGGCGGTGGATTGTCAGATTCTGTGAACTATGGATCATCGGTTGCACCTCTTTTCTAGCTAGTTCTTAATTAATTTGATTTCTCTTTTCTCTATTTGATAATTGGTTTGGCTTTTTTTTGTTTGATATTAAGTGCTATATCATTAAGATCGATCTGAGTTCTTGGGTCTAGGTCTAGTTCTAGTGGGCGTCAACTAATAAGTAATTCAACAAGAGTTTGGATCGGGGAGATCGTCTCGGTTGCATAGGTTGCCTCAAGTGCCGTAAATTATTGGGTTTTTTTTTCTGAAATAATTTTCCGGCATGGAGAGAAGTCGGGCTTTGCACGGAGAGGAGACTCGGATCCTTTCGACTTGTAACTTTCCTCCTCAAGTCCATGTTTGCAAAAACAATAATAATATTATGAAGAAATGGAGATGACGAGATATGGGCTGTGGAGACATTAATGTGCTTAATTCTTCACATTTTTTTTCGTTTTTTTTTTGTCCTTTTTTTGTGTATATGGGCATGGTATAATGGGATACTCTTGTTTTGTCTAATGTATTTGCTACCCTATATTATATGAATTATAGAGTGTCAAGGTTTAGGTCATTTTTCCTTGTTCTTTTGCTTCTGGCTTTTGTAATGGTAAATCTATGCTAGATTAATTTATTTTTATGGAATTTACTTCATGTCAATGCTTTCGTTGTTCGTGTATTTATTTTCAATTTGTTTTTTTATAATGGTAGTTAATTTCTTTTAGTTCATCGTTTCTTGCTGGTATATACGCTTTTATGTACAATTCACTCACTGCCTCGAACAATTTACTTCCCCATTGTACTTCATTTCTCAAGTTAATAAATTACATTAAACCCAACTTTGGCATCTTGCTTTATAGTAGATTGTTGCCTGCCATTTGCTCTCTACAGTTCTCTTTAACTGTTGCTTTTATCTGTGTCGCTTTTGTTATGATTACCTCCAGAGTGACAGTACTCTCTTTTTATAAAGGATCTGAGAAATCTGGAATCAAGAGAAGCTATAGTATTGAAATACGTATCAATTGCCATATATATTGTTCCTCAAGCAATTGCTAATTTGCTTGAGAAGTTGTATCTCTTTCGGGCAGTCTTCGGTACTAGTAAAACGAAAAAAAAATCAACGACCTTTATAATGCTTAGTTTTGATCGTATTGCCGTATTTTATTAGAAATTTATTCATCATCTCAATTTCCGTAAATATACATCTTAGCACAGTATATGATGAGAACTAATCAAAGTAGGTTCAACACGGTACAATCATTCTCATTCTATAATTAAATTTGTCTCGAAAAAACTATTACGCATAATTAATTATATATAGTTTCTCAAAATATAATTTTTTTAATTTGTATATAGGATATAGGTTGAAAAAATAATTGAAGTCCTTTTCTAAAATTTGGTTTGCTGGAGAAATCTCATAACGATTTCATCTATATTTTCGTCTAAAGAAACTAAAATATCATATTTGCTTTCTTATTAATCTTATCTATATTGTTTATTTATTTTTCAGAAATCTGCAGAATCCCCGCAACGCCAAGATTAATTGGATGACATTTTGCATATAAAAATTTTGCAGCGCGCAAATAAGCAAGCCCTCATGAAATTGTCCAGCAAGCTATAAAAACAACCAATTTTATAAGCTCTTAATTTTTGAAGAATCATATTCTTCACAGAAAGAAAAGTTCAATTATGATAATTGAGAATCATAAAAAAAAATCAACTACTTATTAAGTACCTGGAAATTTAACAAAAATCAACAAATTCGTATTCATAAAGAAAGGCATTAATATTTTTGGAATGATCACTTTAAAAGGGGAGGTTTAGATCTACATTGAAGTAGAACCACCAAATAAATTCCTACAAGTGGCATGCATGGGGAAGTTCAACAAAAGGATAACACACTATCTATTAGAAATGAGAATAAATTTGGAAAACCGATGCAGGATAACATTGTTAATTTTTTTTTTTTACCTCTTTACTTTTATTCAGGTTCTTGGGGAGGTGAGAAAGAAGGGAATTATACCCTCCTTAATTTAGTCTTGGATTCGTATATAAATACGCAATAAAGAGAGCTTGTCAGATGCATTGAGTCAGCATAGAAGGCATTCGTTGGATGTTATTTTTCCTGCATGTCAGGTAGCAGTTGGACCGGTTAGGCATGCATCAGTGTTCAGTGATCAGGTTATTGTTACAGTATCCTATTCGTCATAATTAAAAACAAACAAAAGATTCCTCTTTTTTTTCTACATATGTTGTTGCATTATTTTTAAAAGCACAGTTTTCAACATATGTTGTTACATATTGGTTAGATATCTATTGTGATAAGGGATAATTCAGAGAAAAAAATTGATTGATTGATAGGGAATTAGGGACTATGCTGGAATTTCTAAGGATTTTTATGTTTTGAGAAATGTTAGTTTGTTGTTTTATCGAGATAAAAGGAATAACTCACTGATAAATTGATAATTGATGTAGTGGACTACCTAAGCTATAATCTAATGACTCAAGTGATAAGAAGTTTAAACAATATATTTTATGCACAATTTAATCTCAAAATTTAATTTTTTAGGGTTTAATTAGGGTTTATATTTCATCAAGTTCAAGTTACTGCTGTAGCATTATTTATTTTGCAAATTCTAGAAGAAATTAGAAGAAAACTTGGCAAAACAGAAAAATCCGACTACATTTGACCTATTCGGACCGAACCAAGGCATCATTCGGACCGAATAAGAGGAAAATTCCAGCATTTTGTTTTGACATATTCGGACCGAATCCACAGTCCATTCGGACCGAACAGAAGAAAACCAGAAAAACGCCAATACTTAGCCGAAATTCAAGATGATCTAGCCAAACCCATACTTTGACCTATTCGGACCGAATCCAAGCCCTATTCGGACCGAATGGGTCAAACTGGGAGCAATGCATGGTTTTGCTATTTTTAGGCGGTTTCTTGAGTTTTGATTTTATTTTTAGATTTTCTTTATATAGATGGGTTAAGAAAACTATCAGGAAGCATTCTGGACACAATTGGGCAGTTTTCTAGTGTGAGAAAGCAAGATATTTATGTTTTTCTTCAGGAGAGAGAAAAAAGATCATAATCTAACGTAACTTATTTCCTTTCTTTATGATTTCTTTTCTGTTTTTCATGGATTTCATCTGTAATTCTCTCTCTTTCATGGAAGAATGAATTATGTTCTAGGGTTTAAGTATGTAAACTTAAAACTTGAAGTTTAATCATACTTATTGTTGCTTTAATTACTTTATTTACGAATTGCTTTTGTGATTAAATTTATGTGCATGGATTGAACTGTTGTATGTTTGTATTAGTAATCCATTTGGAATTAAAAAACCCTAGATAGAGTAGATTCCTAACTTGCAAATGAAATTAGAACCGCACATGTATCTTAGAGAATTGCTTAGGTTTCTAATCAAAATCTGACGGTTCTTAGACCCCCAAAAGCGGTATCTAACTCTAGATGAAGGACCTAACCGTGAAGTCTAGATTAGATGGGACTTTTCTGAACATTTAGAGTATTTAATTGGATGGACTTAATCGTGAATAATTAGTCTTTTAAAGGTTTAGAATTATGAGAATTTAACGAGTTTTAATTAGGAAGAACGATGACCTAATCGTAAAGTTTTTCCTTTTTGAAACAGTGTACTAAACCCTAACTAGGATCTTGGTGCTAAATTAGATAGTATCCCTCATAAATTAGCATTAAAATATATAATTAGTACGATTAATTCTCAAGTGGACGATGATACTGAAACCTTAGATTTTCTTAATTTTGAAATTACCCAAGCTTAGTTTAGTTTTGTTTGTTTATTTTAGAAATTATTTAGTTTAGAAATCTTTCTAGAACTTACAGTCTAGCTTTGAGAAATTATTAATATTGGTAGTTTAAACAGTCCTTGAGGGATTGACACCTAAATACTACATGGTAAGTCGTGCGCTTGCATTTTTCTCTTGAGTGTATTAGGTTAATTTTATTAGTTTGAAAATATCACAACATCAAGCTATTGTATGTTAATTAACATATGAGAAGGACTTTGTGTTATGAAAAAAGTTGCAAAAATATGAAAAAAAAAAAGAGAGAGAGTAAAAGTATAAATTTTACTAACCTAGTAATTATTCACGACTTATATGTTAATTAATGATCACCCTTCGTACACTTTTTTTTTGTCTTAATAGTATTTTATCCAAGCATCAATATTTACGTAACTCAACTCTTATTGCATCTAATTAAACAGGTATTCAATATTTAAGTCACTCCCCATCTAGTAGGAACAACGGGATTCACCAGTTTGCTAAACACCGATTAGTAATACATAAACACTCCAACATTGTATATATTATACACTATCTATTTTAACATGGTGGAGAGACCTTGTATTGTCGGAAGGCCATTAGCGATGTATCTAAAAGAGTTTATGTTTTACTTTATATATATGGCAAATTGTCAATTAAAACGAGACTATCCAGTAAAATACAAAAAAGAAAAATTATAAAAATATAAAAGAAACTGTGCGGTAAAGATACCTCGTAAACCAAGACCCAAGAGAAATACAATGAAATAAAAACTTATATCCCATTTTAAAGGGAGCTCTTAGTATTGGGCTCCATTGGTAATAGGCCACCACCCCACTATGTTTCGGCCTAAGGATCAAAGTCAAACCGCTTCAGTCTCTACCTCTCTCATCATTTTTAACAGAACAGGCGAAAGTACATTTTTAATGGGTGAACTAAGTATTTTCTTTTATATTTGCAAGCCAGACACAAAGTTAACTTCATCCTAATCTAAAGATAAATATTTCAAATAATAAAAATAAATCAACTTGAAATTAGGTAGAGATGGTAATCGGGCGAGTCAGGTCGGATCGGGTTCAGTCGGGTCAATTTGATATTTTAGAAGAAATTAGGTCAGGTGGGTCGGATCAATTTATATGTTATGTTTTTTTAAATCGAAAATCATTTAATCTCAAGTTGAGTCGGATCAATTTGACTTTGTAAAAAAATCAAGTCAAATCGGATTTGGATCCGAGCGGATCAGTTCGAGTTCTGCGCTCCCCTCTGCTAAGCTTACAAGAAACAATACACGTTTTTCACTCAGTAAAACTACACATGCTGTCAATATGCAAAATGCTTTTCAACACAAACTGACAATACTAAATCCGGATTTACATGAATGAGTTCACATCACAGCCTAGAAATGGCACAAAAACCAAACTAGTCCACAACAGAAAATCATATACATTTCAATTCATATACACAAAAAATAACCTAAAAGTATTGACCAAGATGATCAACGAGACAAATGAGACAGAATTAGCAGGTAGAGCAGTTCCTTTACCTAAACTACAATTAACATATAAATTGCAGGGAATTGTAGGGAAATAGCAGATATGCAGAGTGATAGCTAATCTATGCTGAACAGAGAGAAGCCTTTTGCTTTGAAAGGAGATGGATTAGCTTTGATACCAGCTGGTGATTGCTGCACAAGTATTCCTCAAATTGCTCTCTCAAGCTTTTCAATAACGGCACATCACTTCCATCATTTGAATCGAAGTTGAGTAAAGTGTGAAAAAGATTCTTCCATAACTCGACTCTCCAGTACCTGAAGGAAAGAATTAAAAAAATAAATAAATAATTTCAAATATATGCCCTACATAATCTCAATTCCTTTAACACCCTAGCGAAAGTAATAATTTACAGAACTTATTAAGCATGAGATGTGCCATCATATCCTATCTAGTTCACTTTCCCTTCCAACAAGCAGTTTAGGGTTCTCTTAAAGTGAAAGAGATGTGCAATCTCAATTTCTTATGGATGCAAATGAAAGTACTCCAGATTCAACGATACCAGATTCAAAGATACCGACCTTCTCAGAGTAGACTTAGGTTGGTGATGATAGCTTTCATCAGCATTCACCTTCTTTACAATGCCCATGTAACTTCCATGAAGCATCATATGCACAATTACACATAAACCATATGTGTCAACCTATTTTTGCAAAGAAAAAGAGAAGTATATACTTCTAAGGTTGCAGTCAATGATATCCTAATAGATGTAGGACTTTTTTTTCATGTGATATCCACTTATTCGTTGAGCAGTCAAAATCAACACTGAAGCTTTTTGCAAATAGGATCTATGCTAAAGATTTACAGCAATGAAAAATCAATATTCCCTTTGTAACTATTTTAGTGACAATTTGCCTTCAGATTCAGTGAGTAGCTTTTCTCAGCTAAACTCAAAAATACTGAAAACCAAGCCAACCTGCTTTTAACTTCAGTCTTCAAATCTATTGTTTAGTATAACCTAAGTTTTCACATGTTCATTCTCCTAAGACAAGCAAAAAATGGTTCTTTAGCAATATGAGGTATCACTTCTAAATTTTAATGTAGTAGAATTTTGGCAACTTAAAAGAGGTGACCTGAAATTTCCACTTCTGTTTTTCTTGCATTTGCACACAACGAAACCCAGATGTACGACAATCTCCATGAAAAACTGTACCATCTGGGAAAAGGTTGAGATCTATTCCTCTTCCCCAATCTATAAGGCACAGCCCCTGAAAACAAATCAAGTCTTAGACATTTAAGTTACAGATATTTGTAGATCTAGAATAACCCTCTACACAAGAGATGACATAAAAAGTGCCTAAAGGACAATTGCCTCTGGTTTTGTCCCCCCCTTCCCCCTCCCGATGAGCCATCACAAATCCACAACTAAAATTTCAGTTTATAATCTGAAACTGGTTTATTCAAAATGAGAGAGAGAGAGAGAGAGAGGGGAGGGAGAGACCTCACTGCGCCAAGATCCTTTTGGGTCCTTGAATATATCCTCTGAGAACTCTCTTAAAAATTAAACAAAGCAACAAAATTTGGTAATTCATACTGTTCAAACAATTGTTAACTAGAGCTTGAGTTATGGAACACACTACAAAGTACCTTGGATAACGAACTAGTAAATTGTTGGGCTTAAAATCACCGTGAATCAAACCAACACCATGCAAAGTCTCTAGAATGTATAGCATCTGTATGGTGTAATATATGCATAGCACCTCATCCATATGCTGGTTTGTAACAATATGGGAATTAATCGCATCCTGTATAACATTACAAATAATGAGTTAGTAGCTAGTCACAGCCATCAAGATTGTTATCAAAGTGATCAAACATGTTACATAAAAGATACAGGTGTTTTTAGTTTTCTCAAGAACTAGTAAATTGACTATTGGCATTAACACAATATTTAACAAATTTGACAAAAAGAACAACAAAATACTATGGTGATAATAGTAGTACTATTAATAGTCATATAAATTTAACACTGTAATATATGTAATATTTACCTGGAGAGCATAGATGTTAGTATCTTACGATTCAAGATACGAATCTTATGATTCAAGATATGAATCTTACGATACGATACGATACGATTCAGAGGCTAATAGATACAAATCTTATGATACGATACAATTCAAAGGCCAATAGATGTGAATATGCACTTTGTATCTATGGAGAGGGGATTTACACAAATCCTTAGTCATATAAATTTAACACTATAATATATGTAATATTTACCTGGAGAGTACCATGGGATAGATAATCACAGACCACCACACTCAAATCAGAGTAAAGATGCATTCTATGGGCATAACCAAAAGTTGAATCTCTGACAAAGCAGTTAATTATTCAGAATCAATGTAAGGACCTATCAATAAATCATGAAGAAAATATTAATTATCATTGAAGAATTTAATAGATTACCTCATTGCCTGATATACGTTCATCCAGCTGACGGTACAAGTAGAACAATGTAATAAAAAGGCTTTTAAGCAGTAAATAGTAAACCAATTATAAACTTTAGGATCCTTTCATAAAAATCAAAGCCCGTCTTCCACTCTCTACACAATAATAATTCTCATCATTTAGTTTGTTTAACCATAACAAAACATAATCTACTTAAGGAAAAACTTTCAGATGATTTGATATGTTGTATTTGGCAAGGTAAACTGGAAGTTTTTTTTTTCTGTCCAATAGCACATTGTTTTTTCATCTCTAAGAAAATGTGAATGATTGTAACCTTCAAGGCAACAACTTCCTCTGGATTGCCATCAACAAAAGCCTTGTAAACCTGTGCAAAGCCACCAGAACCAGCACATCCCTTAATCTGGTATTTGGTGTTTCCTTCATTGCCCAAAAACAAGAGAAGTCAACCCTTTTATGATTAAAAGTAAACAGAAAACGAAGTTGAATTAGGTCTAACTAAATATGATGTATTACTTACTAACTCAACAATCTTGTTTCTTGAACTGTTTTGAGAAGTCAGAAATACTTTTCCTTCATATGATTTATTGCTCCTATGAAAACACTGGAAGTACATGAGAAACAAAATAGTGTGTGAAGTTATCTAAATACTAACAAGAAAAGGAGTTTAAATTCATGCATTTCTGAGGGTAAAAAAGCAAAAATAACATCATAAAATGAACTTCACATGGACACAATCTAGAGGTCCTACCCTGTACTTCTTCATCCTTGGACCAAGCTTCTTTATTAAAGTGTCCATGGTGGAATTGCCCCATGGGTCTATGGAGCTAGGCTGCTGTAAACACATTGGTAAGTTGGCCTACATGAGAATTCATAAAATTTCAAGCTTGCAAATAATATTTGGGAGAAAGGTAATGATTTACAGAAATCAAAATATTGATTTCTGGTATTTTCCTACAGGACTGCATTACTGATTGCCTGAGTGAGAAGGTATAAATGAACATTATGCCGCTATTAGTTACTTTAGCAATCCACAATACACGTTTAGAGCTAAGAATAACCAAACTCTCTTAAAATGATCCCAACAATTCATTATCCCCTGTATTCTGCATCACTTCTGTAAAACCCCAACACTGATCACTTATTAAGTTAAAAGAACACTGCAAGACACTCTTGCTTATTTATTCAATATCAATCTTTGTTTTCTGTTTCTAGCACAAGTCAATGTGATTTTTGCAAATAAATTATGTTATCATAGGCAATTACACATAAGAAAAATAAATCCAGATTGCATGACTATTGAGTGCCAATTGAATTAATTTTTTTTTCTTGGTTGAACAAATGGACAAATATGCTTTGAAGTCTATGAATGAAAATTCAGATTAAAATAGAATGATGCTAAATGGTAAAAGAGGAAACTATAGCTGTTGTACCTCCAGGTTGGCTCAGGTTTAACAAAAGCATATGAGAATTGGTGACGGAAGAGTGCATGCAATTCCTTTAACCTATCTTGTGGCTCAGCATTCCTGTTCAAAAAAAAGGACAATCTAGATGTATAAAGCAACTCCTGAAGTTTGAAAAAAATATCCCTTGAGCCCATGCAAAAATCAAACTACGTATGTAATTTAGGAATGATAACATATGCCCCTTCAAGCATAAACAAAAAATATTCATGAAATGATGGCAAATTAATCCATCCTGAGTATCACCCCTACATAATGAGAATGGGTTTGTGTGATATTTAAGTGTTGTTAGTTGCATTTGAGAAACTTTCCATATTGCAATGGCATTCATGATAATTTTTATGTTATGTCAGGAGACATGAGACTACTTTACTTATATATACATAATAAAAAAAAAAAGATGCCTATTGAGACATGAAGAATATGCACCTTGATATACCAAGACGAAATATCTTGTCAGCTTTTACAAGTTTTCCTTTTGAAGTTAGAAATGATGCATAAGCCTCATAGAGCAATGCTTCTTTCCCAAATTGCCCTCGCTCCTCTAAAATGTGTATACTTTTTCCATATCCCCAATTACATCAGCCTGAATTATGATTTGCAGACAGAAAGAAGATAAAAAAGGGAAATCAAAGTTTAAATAAGTTGCTGAGATCTTTATAGCAAATTTTCAGACAAAAACTCAAAAAAGTTTAAGCACCAATGACCTACTTTTGCCTAAACCAGAAAATAACAGTAAAACTAATAAATACAATATGAGAGGCCTTACGTAGAGGAGCCATATCTTGAGAAGTCTGGTATTATTTTGGTACAGATCATTACTTCCAATCGTTTTGATGCATTCCTCCAGAATATTCTTGAAACGGTCTGAGGCATGACCACTAGGGTTTTTCATAAGCTCACCTAAAGGTTTTTTAATCTTCCTGTGCAAAATCCAAAAGAAAGGTATAAAAAATCTCTGGCAGTTACCAATTATACTTCCGTGAACTAATTTTGTCATTCTGTCGACTCTAACGAATTACAGCAAAGAGCACGGAATTACATAGTACAAATATTATTATTTCTCGAATCTACATGAAACAGGAACCAGGAATGTTCTGTAGAAAAGGAAAAGATAAGATGCCCAACGAAAAAATAAACATAGAATGGACAATAAAAAGAAATCATATTTTCAGGTACATTTCAACAAGCACTTAAATTGTAGGGTTACCGTAGCCATGGGCGTATTGGATCAGCGAGATCAGCAGATTTTTCTTCAGTTTCGAACAATTTCCTGCAAGAAAAGGTGAAAAGATTTAGATCTAAACAGGATGCGTCTTTGAAACGAGGCGTTTAAAGGTTTGTCAAGACGAGATAACCGCAAAGGGACAATTCGCCGAGGGCTAGTGGCGAAGCCTGAGGCCGTAGCCTCCGTCCGAACGGCAATGGGTGAGCGACCGACTAACGCCATTTGCGAGAGCGCTACGAGATCGGAAGGAGGGAGATGCAAAGAAACTAAGAAAGAGTGAAGAGGAGAACACTCTTTTTTGAATTCTCTGTTTGGCGCTGAAAATTGGAACCGCATCCTCTTGAGACGGTGCGGTTCTTTTTATGTCAACTGTCCGATTATCCATCAACAATTTAATTTAACAATAATAAATTATGTGTATAATTTTTCCACAGCCATTTCAATATTCAGATCTCCGTACCAAAAAATAATATACAATTATTTTTCATTGATAATAGTTATACAATTATTTATAATTCATTGATACATTTAAACTATTAATATATTAATACATTTGAACTATTAATATAATATTAGTTAGTAATTATTTTTTATAATTAATATTTATCTTTTATATAATTAATGATTCTATCAAAAAATAGAATTATTTTTTCAATAATATATATAATATTTTTATTTAATATCCGAAATATATCCATATTCATATTTATATACATCTGATATCTTATCTGTATTCAGATATCCATTGAATAACGAATGTGAATACAATAAGATCATTATCCGTCTGTATCTGTTCCGTTTACATCCATACTGATTGGTCTCGGACTCAGTTGACCCTCGACAAGGAATATGTGACGGATGTAGGCATCAAGCCTTGTGTGGCGGGTCAGTGACGGGATTTAGATGTAAATTTTATATTATTTTGAGGAGACTGATAATAGTCCCTGCATATTTGTCCCCATGTTTTATCCTCAAGAGTTGACTTTTAATAGTCAAAGTAGCGCTTGTACTGCTATTTATAGTAAATATCGTTGTCATTAATACTAAATGAAGGAGTCATTGATAATTTTTTTTTCCGACATCTATATTAAACTATATATAATTATTGAGTATCTTATTTATATCAATTATCTTAGTTATTGATCATTAGTGTTAAATCATCGCCTCAGTGTTGACTATTAAGAGTCAAAGTAATATTTTTACTAAATATTGGTGTTATTATACTAAATGAAGAGTCATTAATAGTCATTTTTTAGCATCTAAGTTGAACTATTTATAATTATTAGTTATCTTATTTATATCAATTACACATCTTATTAATAATTCAATATTGCACTAATTCTAAGTATTTATCACAAAAGTCAAATGTCCAGATATTGACTATCTAAGCGTTCTAACATTCAGATACTTAGTTTAGGTATTGTACAATATGTCAACTATTTATAATAATAATTATTATTATTTATACTAAATAATTCAGTTATTAAAATATGTATAATGAGTACTCATTACGAAACTATTTGTACTTGTGGCTTGAAATATTTATGGTAATTATTTTACTTATCATCATAAAGACAACATATAGTCAAATCTATTTATAGATAAAATAATTATTTCAAAATAGCAACAAGACTAAGTCTTACAAACTAGTAGAGGAAAAAGATGACAAAACCAGTAAAGAAAGTGACAAAAAAAATCTTACAATAATGATTTATGAATCATGACATATACAATAAATAATCCAATGAAACACCAAATGTACACCAAAAAAAATTAACAAATTAAATTAATTAAAAATTAGAATCATTAGAGACAAAATGAAAGACTATATAGATTGTAGAACTTAAAAAATAACATTAATTTTGGAGAAAACTAAAACTTTATCCTAGAAAAATCTTCGTGAAGTGGAACAAAAAAAATTGAACTAAAATAAATGAGGAAAAAAAATTGAACAATAAATCAATGATGTGAGAATTCTGTTTGAATGAAACTTTAATTCAACAATCAATCTGATGATAAACATCAAATAAAAACTATAGGTGCTTTGCAATTTGTGAGTAATGGAGAAAAGGATGAGAGTCTAAGAGGGATGTTTGTGGGGAAACCAGAATAGAGTGTGCACGGACGAAATGAAACAAATTAAATATAAAAGGATGGATCCTAAATTTTAAATGAAAATGTGCGTTGATTATTTAAAAACAACCACTTAAAAATTTAAAATCTGAGGTTTAAAATGAAAAGTCCGCTTGAGATAAATTTTAGGGACAAAACACTGAGGATAAATATATTTATCCTTTTTTTATCAAGGGACATGGTTTAACCTTTGATGCCCGTCTGACCGTGAGATAAGATTTATACCAGTTGTATTTAGTCTTTACCATAAACATACGAAAGACTTTACCATTCTATAGATCACTACCATCTGAGATTTTGAATTATCAGAGGCAATTATTGTGGTGGTAACAACAAAAAAAGTTTATCACAGGCTCATCAAAAGAATTAAGTGACTTTTCCCTTCTCCCAGTGGGGCTGCATAAAAAAACCTCCTGCCCGTGGTTCAATTTAGGATCACCTAAAGTTTAAGCTAATCTAACTCGAGTTAATTTAGTTCAGTAGTTAAATGAACTGAGTTTGATTTAAAATTGACTTGACTCATGACTCATGACTCAACTTAACTAGAATAATAATATTTTATATGCTCTTTTTTTGTTAAACTCTAACTCTAACTCGATAACCTCTCTCCCATTATCTCTCACCGTCTCAGCGGCAGGAGCGGCACCTTTTACTCGCTCGCTCGTGACTCGATTTGTATATCTGATTCAATAACTTTTTGTCAGTCCACTCGTTTAAAAATTAGTACAACAAAGATACCAATGTCATTGCATATTGATGTATCAGGTTTGTACCAACTTTTGTATCAGCTTTATAGTTTGTAACTGTACTAAATTTAAATGTTAAACCGAGTCAATACATATGCATTAGTTCATGAACCAACACACATGACGAGCTAAATTTGTGTTAGATCTTTCAGCTTGTAGCGTTTCACGAACTCGATTCAGCTCGGCTCGCCTCATATTTTCATGAGCTGAGATTGAGCTAAGCTCAACCCGCTCGAACTCAACTCATTTGCACCCCTATCTCTAACTGATGTACTACCTTACAGCTAATTACAATAAAAGTTCTCAATGAAAAAAAAATCAACATATACCCCTTCCATTAGACTTTTTATGATAATTCTCTTAATTGTCATATATGTCTTTTAGTTAAATTTCAACAAACGATATGATTTGGCGAACTTTTTTGCTAAACCTACCGATGATATCGCTCAACTATAATATCTGGCAGAGGCCCAGAATATAATCTCAACCACAATAAATCAGTCTTCTATTAATAATCAGACAATTTGATTGTCATTTCAGTTGCAACTTTTAGCTATGGTTTAATAAAATTATATCATTTCGATATTATTTACACAGGACCCAACAAATTTCAACACTATACTGGCACTTAACCAGACAATTTGATTGTTTGAAAGAGATTTTTCCAAATTTCTTTCTAATATGAAAATAAAAAGGAAAGAATTATAATTTCTAAAATTTGTACCAAGGAATCAAATTGAACAACATGACTTGCTAATTAATCCTAATGAGAAAATCAAGTAAGACAAGCACTGATTATTGAAAAAATTGAATTCCCTACACTGAAAATTTATTTTATGCATATTTCTTTTCTTGAATGTCACCAAATGTGAGTAATATTTTTTTTTCCTGATAAATTTCAAGAGAGAAGGTAAAACAATATCAGAATATTGAGAGGAAATAAATAAATTTTGTATTTTGTGCTTCATCGGAAAAATCAAGTTGAAACTGAAACTGGGCCTAAAATTTTAGAGAAGGGATTCAATTACCATTATTTTGGCGTCTATTTATTTTTTTTATGTATAAAATTAAAAATGTGAACAGTTAGATGTATTCTATATCATCTCAATTATATGTATATGAAAAATCATAAAATTTTAACTTCATTTGTATAGCCATCAAGTAACATGTCTAAATTGTAAAATTTGGTTCGTTGATTTTAATAATGCTTGATGCCTATATAAATAATATCGAAATGATATAATTTTTTATATACATATATAAGATGATACTTAAAAAATATTCTTTCAATTAGTTTTGTTATTTATGAATTTAAATAATAGTTATTTATTATTTAATTCTAATGGCACCGATATAGCATCAAAATGAAGGTAATTGAATCACTTCTCAAAATTTTATGTTGTTTGAACTGTAACAAATAATTATTTAGTGTTTTTTTATGTAAAAGACTATTAATTCTGGTAATTCATATCACCTGCTGTGCTGCACAATGCAGCACAGCAGGATGTCGCTTAGATTTGCATCAAGATCCGTGTATTTATAATATAAAAAATCTCTTTATTATCTAATGGTGAATAGGTTGTGCAGCACTTTCCTGCGCAGCAAAGGACACTTATCCCAATTATGGACATCTCAAACCGTCCGAATGAATAATTTGATTTAGACAATCCAATTTTTTTTTTAAAATTGAGTATTTATCTCTGAAAATATTAAAATTTTGAATATCCATAATTAATATTATCCTCATAAAAATTAAAATTATAATAAGATAAAAATATCCCTTCCGATGATTCAAAATATTTTTCATTTATACGTAAATTTTCTTGTTAATTTTATTATATTAATGATGCACAAAATTATCACAAAATCATTATTATTGAACTATTTTTATCGCTATAAATGTCAATCTTATTGGGTAGGCACTAGTTATTGTTAGATCTGATTTGTATCAGTTTTGGATTATATCAATTCTAGTTCGTAGAAATTTATTATTTTATTTGAAATTATATTTACACATAGTTGGAGGGCAAGAAAAGAGATAGAGTAAGGGTAAGTAACAATATAGCAATAGTACAATGTGCATAGCAAGATAAAATAATTCAATGCACCATCATTGATTTTGTTGCGGTATAAGTTGTATGGATGACGGAAAAATATAAAAGAAAAATTTTATTCTATTATAATTATAATTTATTATTAATTTAATTTTTATAAAGATAATATCAATTATAGATAAATATCTAAACTTTTAATATTTTTAGTGATAAATATTTAATTTTTAAATTTTAAAAAATAAATATCTAAATTACAATATATTAAGAAATATATACCCAATTTTACTTAGATTTACATATACTAGCTATATACCCGCGCGTTGCAGCAGAATTTTTTATTTAAACATTAAAATATTATAAGATAAAAAAATTCACATTTATCTAATATTAAATTATAAATTCACCAAATTATAAAGAAAACCTATACTAAAGACTATATTTAATCTTGGATGAGATTTTTGCACAATATGAGTTAATGATTCATAATTTTTATGGCAAGAAAAGTAAATTATTCTAACATATATTATCATCATTAATTTCTTATCAAATATGCACAAGGTTGCTAAATAAAAAAACAAAAATTATGAAAATAATTGTATATAAGAGAAAAAAATGGAGAGAAAAAGGAGATCAATGGACGTGATCACATACGTTTGATTAACCAACAATAAATATCATCCGTCTAATTGAGAGATAAAATGAATATAATAAAAAATTATCATCACAAAAAATATACCTATACGATGATTGCTACAGGGATCGACACAATACAAGTTGCATTTTGCAGTTTCTCCGGAGTCCAGACTCCATCGACCATCGCCTGGTGCGAACGCTCAGATCTTGAATAGGAGTTCAGGAGAGCGTGTTCGACTGGAGAGAACTAGAGAGACCTAGCAATAGCAATCCTCTCAAAGAATTGAGCTCTCTCGCGGTTGAGATCAGAGATGGATGCGCTACGGAAGCACGCGAACAAATTCAAGGAGCAAGTCTCCAAGCAACAGCAGGTTTTGATTTTGTGATGGATCTTGATTTCTTTGGATTCTTTTCTAATTTTCCTGCGTTCTGGTCGATTTCGAGTTCCTGAATTGATTTCTTTTAATATTTTCGTGACCTCATTTGTTCTTCTTTGCCCTTTGTGCTTGTAATTTTCATGGTTTTGTCTGACCTTTATTTTTGTTTTCGGTTCCGTATGAGAACTTTCTCAAGCAGTAATCTTTATCTGTTGTATTGGAAAAGTTCAAATTCCAGCTTTTAAGTGCAAAACCGGAACTTCTTTTGGCGCATCTGTAACTTTCACTTCTAAGTTACTTTTGGATGATGTTTCTTATCAATACTTTTGTTTTCAACTTAATTGGACTAATACTGAAAGCATTTAGATCAATGAGGTTCCTTTTGTTTCTCTTCTTTTTCTTCCTTTCCTTTCCATTTCTTTTCTTTTTGTTTTCTTTGAAGTTAAACATGCGCGATAATGTGAATGTATGTTTCTTTGCCTCATCTTATTTTAAAATTATAGGCGGTGATAAAGCAATTTAGCGGCAGTGGCTATGAAAGCTCAGATGCAATGGTCATAGATGAGCTCGAGCTACAGAGACACCTTCAGTTAGAGAAACTATACAAGTCTACTCGATCAGGAAGGGTAATGTTAAAACTAATTTTTCAAGGTGAAGAATTGAGAGAATGGTTCACTTATAAATTAATAATTTTGCAAATATCGTCTGGTAAACTTGACAAATTGGAAATTTTTGTATGCTAATTAAGACATTTGTGTATAGTGTGTACCACTTGTCCTCAGTTAATGATGCTAAACCACCCTCATTGTTTATTTCTAGAGAAAGAAAAATTGTACTTGCAAAGTTAAGGGGTGTTTGAAGTATTCATGTTTACAAGGTACATTTTATTTTGTAGGGGTTTATATGACATTTTTAAGGTTTTTGTGTGGGGCATAAATGGAAATATAGCTATACTTGTATGAGACTAATAGCAGAGAGCCGTAACCAACTATCTTTGGATTGATCATTTCAGGATTTCCAGAAAGATATTGCACGGGCAGGTGAAGGCCTTGTTGCTCTGGGGCATAGACACAATGAAATAGGTAAGTCACTGCAATTCTCTTATATCTAGGTTGAAAATATTTTTAAAAAGCCTGAACTGGTATCTTGGTAAGATGCAATGCTCGAAGTAGAAAAAAAAAGAGAGAGAGAGATGAGAAATACAGGGTGTGAGCTGTGCACCCCCAATATTGCTTTTGCATATGACACCCAACATTTTTGAGATTTTGCAATTATCATTAAACCATCAGAACATTTTATTCCTTTCTTTTTGAAAGTTTAATATTTATATTGTTGTGATAGAAAAGACAACTACTATCAAGCATTTACAATTTTACTAAAGTGGCTAATTAGAAGATTTCCTTACTTCGTATCAATCTAGCTAAAATTACACACAGAATTCTTCTGTCTTAGGTTCTCCATTCCCAGCTTAGTAAGGTAAAGAAGCAATTAGGTTGAATCAATATTGAAAAGTTTGAGTGGTTTAAAGTTTTTTTCTTCTTTTCTATTCGAATTTAGTTTGCATAGTTCAGTGTTATTTGCAAAGAAACAAATTATATTGGGATCATCTTGAAGACGTGACCATGTGTGAAATATTTGGTGCTTTTTTCAAGTACATTCAAAGTTGTATTGTGCTAAAGACTACAAAATAGGTTATGTTATGTATGGGGCTAGAAAAGGTTGTCATACTGGAATTACCTGACCAAAACACTTTTTTACTTCATTTTTTATCTTAACAGATTGTTCAACTCTTTCATCATACTGTATCAGGGACAAAATTGTCAGAGGATTGTTTTAGATATGGAAGTGAGAATACTGCAAGTGATGCAATACTTGTTAAAGCAGCATGTCTGTATGGAGGAGCCTTGAGAAATGTTGAGAAAGAGTATGAGGATTTCAACCAGATATTATCCAATCAGGTCTCTCTTTATGCTATGATTTTTTATAATAATCATTATTTAATTCCTAATTTTAATAATAAGCATTATTTAATCAAAATTTTAATAATAAGAATGGCAGCGCGCCATTGGTAGTGACACTTTGCAAACGCGTCAGTCCCACTGGTGCTTTTTGCAAAGACGTCTCTCCCACTGCCCTCTTACCTTTTTCTTTTCACTTATTTATTTTCAGTTACTTTACAAAAAAAAAACGCTAGTGTAAGTGGCATTCACCCACTGGCAGACAAAAAGTGAAATTGCAAAGTTTGTTTAGTTTAGAAGATGATTTAAGTAAAAAAAAAAAGGAAAGATGCCACTCCATTGGCGTCTTTGCACAAAGCACTAGTGGGACTGGCGTCTTTGTACAAAGCGCTAGTGGGATTGGCGCGTTTGTAAAGCGCTAGTGGGATTGGCGCGTTTGTAAAGCGCCACCACCAGTGGCGCGCACCATTCTTATTATTAAAATTTCAATTAACGTTCCTCATTGCCTCAAACTGATATTTTTTTTTCAAATTTCCTGTCCTATGAGAACCATTGTATTATAGCTGCTTTATTAATTAACAAGCTTGAATAAGATTCTGAAAATAGTGAAGCATGGTTAAGAAGACAATAGATCTAAGAAATAAGGAATGATGACATTATAATTATATGCGATGATCTGATGTTGTCATGTCATGTCCTAAAAGAATGACATTAAGAAGAATTGAAATCAGGCGTTCTTCTTATTTGTATATTAAATCCCCATTTAATCCCACTTTAGTACTGGGTATTAATTTTCGAATACCATAAATAGTGAGTACTCTTTTTACCGGAAGTTCTTAACCTCTATCTAATTTTGCTTTGAGTCTCAGATAATAGAGCCACTGAGGCAAATGTCAACCGGAACTCCTTTGGAGGATTCTCGGAGTCTTGCGCAGCGATACAGCCGTATGAGAAATGAGGCTGAAACATTGGTGCTTTTTCTTTAATGTTATTAAATATTTTAAATATACTTTCTTTACATGTGTTTTTCATTCCTTCATAACGGGTTCTATTCTGAAGTGCTCTATTTTTCTTTTTGTTGGCTATATTTTGATGGTTATGTTGGGTATGGAAAAATAGTTTTTTTTAGAGAGAGAAAGCATAGCCAAATTATCAAATTTAACTTGTTTATAGTTCATGTTCTTTATATTTTTGTTGATGACAAAATTCCTTTAGAAAGTCCATAATTGTGAAAAAGAGTAGTGTTGTTCTGAACAGAACTCTATCTGTTAATTAATAAATTTGCCATGCATCTGTTTGCACGTCATTCTAATGATAGCTACTATATTTGAAGTGTTTTTATTGTACTTCTTGGAATAAGCGCAACTGATGACAGAGAACCTGTAAACAGGCACAAGAAATTTCTAGGAGGAAAGCACGTGTGAGGGAGGCTCCAGGTCTAGAGAATACCTCAAAACTCCAGTCCTCAGAAGCCAAAATGCAAGAGCTCAAGGCTAGCATGGCCGTGCTTGGTAAAGAGGCAGCCTCCGCATTAGCTGCTGTCGAGTCTCAACAACAGAGGATGACGCTTCAACGGATTGTTTCTTTGGTATGTCATCTCTAACTGGTGCAAGCCCAAAAAGAGTTATAAATTCTTTTTCAAAATTATAGTCCTGCGTGAAGAAATTCATGTTGACAAGTCAAAGTGTTCATCTTCTTTGTGTTGTTTCCTTCAATGGAGAACACTCCCTTCTAACTTCATTTCAATGATTTGTCCAAATTGAAGGTTGAATCAGAGAAGTCATTCCATCTGAGGATTGCTGCAATACTTGATGATGTTGAAGCAGAGGTAATTTTCTTACATCTAGTATGTGGGGTAGTAAAGCAAAGTAACTATGTTGTTCCCTAATACGTAACACTATTATTTTAACATACAGATGGTGTCTGAGAAGCAAAAGAAAGAATCTGCACCGCCCTCAACTCCAACTCCAAAGCGTGCTGAGAAGGCCCTGTACTATCTGGCTGAGGTGAGTTACTAAAAAAACAAAATAAAAGTATATTTTGTAAAATTTTCCAGGTTCATTGATGAGATGTTGGATTTGTGAATTTACAGGCAATGCACAACTTCAATGGCACATCAGAGAAGGAACTGAGCTTAATACGGGGTGATTATGTTGTTGTTAGACAGGTTAGTTTTTCTTGGGTCATTATGACCTGAGCATCTATTAGTTTGTTTGATTATGGCTATATCTGTTCATAAAAGGTACTTCTAATTAATGCTATACTTTCTTTTATTTTATTTGCAAACATTAAGGTTGCTTCATCAGGCTGGGCTGAAGGAGAGTGCAGAGGCAAGGCAGGATGGTTTCCAGCTGCCTTTGTCGAACGACGCCAAAATATTCCTCCTAACAAAGTCTTTCCCCAATAATCTTATCACTGTATTATTTAACAAGGGGCTTTTATTGAGGAAAGAATCATTTTTCAGTAATGTGGAGTTTCAGAAGTTCAGAGGTTTTATGTTTGCAAGAGAATATGTTTAATTGCAAGGTTATTTATGTGTTTATATGGTCTGTGTTTATTGGGTGTTTGATTAATTCTGTTTTCAGCTAGACTGAGTCGTTACAGGGCTTGAAGTTCTATACTTTTGTAATCCTTTTGTTGTCGTTCTTAATTCTGTTGCATACGGTTTTCATATTCCGGCTCAATTTGAGGCGTGTTAAAATCATGATGTGTATACACCCAAAGAGTATGCTAACAATTTTTTACTTCGAACACCGTTGGCTGATTATACTTTTTAATTATATAAGAAACAAATGCCATAGTTTAATCTGAAGGAAAAATCCACTGTTATATAAAGAATTAACATTTCCCTCTTTGAAACCCCCTAAATAACGAGTGCCAACTACTGCCAAGTCAGTAAATGGACCTGACTGATTTTTTCCCCATCTTGGAAGCGAAAGTATCGCAAAATGATACCAGAACAAATGAACAATAAATACACAGTTACACTGGCACACCATAAGAAAACCGTTTTCTACCTGCATGAACCTAAATGCCAAACATGCAAATCGTCTTATTTGAACCATGAAAGGCAAAGAAAAGGCTGCACATGCTTATTTTTCTGGCGCTTTGGTTCTGATGTTTGATGATATTCTTTTCTCATTGATCTCATGGAATGCTGGAATGCATCCGAATTACGTTGAGAAAATGGAGCCCTTTTTTCCTTGGAGAAGTGGGAAAATGCAACCTGTTATATTCACTGAAACGAGCTGTTTTCATTTTATTTACAAATATACACGTCAAAGTTTATATACAGCAAAACTATATATATATATAGATGCATTACGGTGCTTTGCAAAGCAAAAAATTAGTTATTACTTTGGGGGTGAGATTTCATATCCCGATGTCTCAAATTATCAATCTAAGTTGCTCAATAAATTTTATATGTCAAAATCTTGTAGGATATTGAATTTTATGATTTTTTGAGGTTTCTAGCTATTTTTAAAATTAGCCTTGTTTAACACAAGAAAATAGCTTATTTTAGGCTTGTTTTTATAAATAATGTAAAATAGTTAAAAAATCTCAAAAAAGTATGAAATCTAATATAACACAAGATTTTAACATGAAAAAAATTATTGAGACCACCTGATATGAAATCCCACCTCAAAATAATCACGATTTTTTTTTTACTTTGCAAAGCACCATAAACCATCTCTCTCTATATATATATAGAGAGAGAGTTCGACTACGGTGTTACGCGCAACACGGATGGTCTGTGTGCTACTGATCGTTTCTCCGTCTCCAAAGTTTAAATTATCGATTCAACCAGTAAAAGTGTTTTGCATATAAAAGTCTAGTTGAGGACTAAATTTTATATTTTTTAGATTTTTTTACTATTTTTCAAGATGATTAGAAAATTACTCCTTTTGAATGGGTCATAATAATTAAATCAAAGTGATTTTGTAGTTATCTTAAAAAATAGTAAAAATATTCTAAAAAATATAACATTTGACCCCAACTAAATTTTCATATGCAAAACATTATGACTGATCGGATCGATCATTTAAACTTTGAAGACAGAGAAACGGTCCGTAACACACGAACCATTCGTGCTACTCGTAGCACCGTAGCCTAACTACACACACACACACACACACACACACACACATATATAGTTATGCTACGGTTAGTTGCGAAGTATAAAATGTTTTTGTACTTCACATCGTATCTCTCATTTTTGAATTCAAAACACCGATCCCACCGTTCAAAGTTCTCCATATTAAAATATAATTGGAGACCAAATTTTATATTTTTTGGAACTTTTTTCTATTTTTTTAGGGGTTAAAATACATTGAGATTATGATTTTCAATAAGAACGATTTTCTAACCCATAAAAAAATAGAAATTTTTTTCTAAAAAATATATAATTTGATCTTCAAATATATTTTAATATGGATAACACTTTGAATGGTCGGATCGATATTTTGTATTCAAAAATGAGAGATACGACGTGAAGTACAAAAATATTTTGTACTTCACGACTGACCATAGCATAACTCTCTCTCTCTATATATATATATAGAGAGAGAGAGAGAGAGAGTTGGGCTATGGTGCTATGCATAGCACAAATTGACTCTGTGTTATGGACCGGTTCTTTATTCTCGAAGTCTAAATGGTCAATTCAAACCGATCAAAATATTTTTCATACAAATATCTAGTTGGGATCAAATTTTATATTTTTATAATATTTTTACTCTTTTTTAAATAGTTAGAAAATGATTTGTTTTAATTATTATGAGTCTTCCATAAAGATTAATTTTCTAACTATTTAAAAAATAATATATTTTTTTAAATAATATAAATTTTGGTTCCCAACTAGATATTCATATGAAAAATATTTTAAGCGGTTCGAATCGACCATTTAAACTTTGAGAATGAAGAATCAGTCCATAATATGAATCGATCTGTACTATGTATAGCACCATAACTCAACTCTATCTTTATATATATATATAGTTAGACTAAGCTATTGCAATTATTTGCTTTTAAGCTTTAACTTTATTTTACCAAGATCGTGAATTATCTTTATACATTATGCATCCGCACGTTTGTAAACATGACTGTCAAAAAGAAATAAGAACCATTTTCAATTGAAATATGCGAATAATTAATTTTATCACAAGTACTTTCAAAATTAACGTGAAAGATTAATTAAAAATATATGTGCATAAGGAAGGTTCAAATGTCTCTACATTTTGTGCTTCCCCTAAATCCTTAATATTTGTCGCACTATTTTATATTTACTTTGATATGATGAAGAGTTCATAAAACTTGACTGATATTTTCTTAACATTGATTTTCCAAACTTTTGATTCCCATGTAATAAAGTCCGACTACTATAGTTTTTTTCTGAGCCAATGGAGGAAGTTATATGGTTTTATCCAATAGTTTGATTTTTATGTTTCGTATTTTAGAGATGTTGTATTCATAATTTTAAAAAAGAAAATATGCTAAAGATGAAAAAACAGGAATTTAAACTTTCCTCGTGAAAGTTTATGTGTTGTGCTTGTTGCTTATCTCACACTCTCTTCAGTTCTTCACGTGCCTTTTTTGCTTGAAATGACTCAAGTTGTACCAGCGATATTATATAAAATGAACATTTTGTGATAAAATTATACTTCTATGTTCAAACACTTTTTCAGTTATCTAGCAATAGAGGCTTGAAATTCTAGTGTATTTGTTTCTTGTACCAATAATCCGAAAAAAAATACCTACTCGTAATTTGTTATTCTAAAATATTAGAGGAAAATAAATAGTGATAAGGTTAAAAACTTTTTATATATTTCTTTTAGGTCTAATTAAATCAAAAGAAGAGCTACGTCGTGAGTTCGAAGGAGGAGATAGAACATTACCTGTAATAAATTTCAAGAGATTATGCGGCCTTACTGGTGAATAGTGAGCGAGGGTTGAACAGTTTGTAAATTTTAGTTCTATGGCCACTTTTCTCAATCTAGAGGTGTCAATTTTTTGATCCGACTCGATGAGTTAATCCGATCTAATTGAATCTGATCCGATCCTACATGATCCGAAAATAAATGGATCGAGTATGAATTTAATTTTTTTTATCCGAATCGGATCAGATCAGGTTCGGATTAACCTGATCCGACCCGATTAATTATATTTTTTGAAGTAATTTTGTGATTTAGTATTAATTAAATCTTAAATATACAAGGAAAGATTTACGCCCCTGCGCTCGCTCTCCCTCCAATGATAAATTAAATGAGTTGCTAATTTGACGTGATAATTAAAATTGAGTTGCTAAATCAGAAACTATAATTAAATTTCTAAATTAAAAACTAACTCTTCAACGCTAAAATAAAAAATAAACACTAACATATAAAAAAGGGAAAATTAGTCCCATGCCACTTCTGAGCTTGAAATTTAACAAAATATCATTTCAAACCTTAAACTTCATCTAATGCCACTCTAAAACATAATTAATTAGTTTTTTGTCCTGTATACAGTATAATTCTTCAATTGATACTGTAAAATATAAATATTTTTGGATTGGACGAAAATACCCTCGTCTGTATAATAGATGAAATTAGAATATTTCATTTACGCGTACAGAAACGATTCATCTCTTCCTTTGTTCCCGCCTATCAGGCAATTCATCTCCCTTTCTCTCTGTTCTGACATGTTCTCTCTGACAACTCCTCTCTATTCCTTCTTAATTAGTGGAACAATCTTAATCTTGTGGTGGATTCCTAGTGGGTAAGCCTCTCCGTCCCTTATCTTTAAGTAGCGCTCCTAGCAGTTAGTTATAGAAGCACGAATTCCCTTTATTTTATTATGTGAAGTGCCACAGTTTAATCGGTTGTTATAGAAGCACGAATTTTGAGATTGCTTGGTTAAAAATAGTTTGGTAAAGTTGATTTGTACCGATGCAATTTACATTATAAAGGGATTCAAGAATTGATTTAATATTTGATTTGTATATCATTGATAAGTTGTAATATTTAAATATGTGATTTAAACGGGATACAAATATTTAATTTGTATCTCATTCAGTATTTGTATTAATAAGATACAAATCAATGTAAGTTACGTAATATTTAAAGAAAGAAAATTCCATTTTGCAAATATCCACCGGTGTATGCACTGGTTGCACATATTAAATAGCAAATCACCAATAAGAATAAGAACCGAAGAGAATGTTGGGAAGAAATTGAAAGAGAGAATAATTTATCAGTGAAAGGGAGAGGGTAATTTGGGTATTTTTAAAATACATCTCAAAAATATAATCAGTTTTTGCTAATTATAATTTGAAGTGTATAATTTTTATATAATTATGGCAAAAAACTAATTAATTATGTTTTAAAGTGGCATTAGATGAAGTTTAAAATTTATAGTGACATTTTGCTAAATTTTAAGTTTTGAAGTGACATGAGGCTAATTTTCTCTATAAAAAATAGAAACTGAATAGAAATTTCTATGGGAGATACTTAGTCATATAATTTTGAATTAAATCTATTTACTTATAGAAACTGAATAGAAATTTCTATGGGAGATACTTAGTCATATAATTTTGAATTAAATCTATTTACGAGCGTTTGGAACTTCAGTTCTAACTGACAACTATTCTCGATTTGTCGGTATAATTGTTCCTTTTGTCGGTATTTGATTTGGTGATTTTAGTTTTCAACTATTTCCATGGATAAACAAGTAATTCAAGGGACGCTTGGCTTTTTTATGGAACTTAACAAATGAGTACAACAACCACCTTCTTTGCCTAACAACATGCATAATTAACAAACTAAAAATTGTTAGAAGAAAAAAAGACGGTGCAAGCAGCATTTGCTGCATTTCTACCATAATAACAGACGAAAATAAGGCGACCCAATAAGTAAATTCAGACCACTAATGAAGTGTGCCAAATGAACTGGAGGAAAAAAAAATCTCAGCACCCCGGCTGTCATCTAAATCCCAGACAATGAATATAAAAAAACCATAAAAACTTCTCTCCTACACATATTTACTAATAAGAATCTAAGCCTTCATACTTCAAATTCATATTTTGTTTCTATGTAAAAAGGCAAATCATGTTTGTTTTCACGCCCCCTTTCTTCCATACAGATTACCAGTAAATATTCCTAACTACGATATGAGCCTGGCAGGGATCTTGATAACTTCCTCATCCATATCTGAACCTTCCATAATGCCAAATTCTGCACAAGAGAATGTTCCTTCAGGAGCTCAATATGAAGTGTCTTCTTTATCTACATAACAATAACAATTAGCAAATTCAAAACCAATATAATTAGCCCAGAAAAGAGGGCCTGAACATCAAGATATCGCAAAACTCTTGAACATATGAAAAATAGTACTGATAAGTTATACAAACATAGCATAACACAAATGCCTACGGGCTTATATAAAAAAAAAAATAGCATAACACAAAAAAGTGAAAGGATTACAAAACAAAAGGCAAGAGAATGAGGCAATTTGGGCTAGTTCCACAGTGGCACTGTAATTCTCATCTGTACAATTTCCGTACTTCTTTTTTGATAATCTTGACAGTAGCTGCCAAGTATACAACATCTAACACAACACAACAACATCAACCAATTCCCATACTTAGTTGGGGACGTTTTCCAAGTAATACCAAGCAGAAAATCACTTTTGTAACTAATTATTTTTTTTAAGATTATTTCATATCACTTCATTTTTCTTTTTCTTTTTTCTTTTTTCTCAGCTTTAGAAAGTAATGTTCCAGCTTGATGTGAGTGTAAACTGGACTGATGAAATTATAATTAGCATTTACATAACCAAACCTAAAGCCCTACAAAGAATCTCTGGGTACTCCAGAATTCTTGTGCCTCTGATAGTGTTTTTTCCCCTCCTTTTTTTTTCCTTTTTTCCTTGGTAGGTTTGTCCTGCTCTATATGCATCTGATTTTGATTACAACCTTATAAAAGTTCTCTCTTTATACCTACAATATTAATGAAAGCAACTACAAAATTGAATAAGTATTCAGTATCAGACCAAATAACAATAGATTATGCTTCAATAGGTACAATAAGGAAATCATTTAAGTGGCAGTTCAGCATGCATCAAATAGGGGAATTGCATAAATAAAAGGTGGAATAGTAGCCAAAAACGATAAGATATGGGTGGTATAGTGTGTATGATGATGGAACATGAAATGTCAAGTAGAGTGGAATTTTAATTAGATGGGTTCCATCAAGATGTAATATCTTATTACATTTTTTTTTTGTGTCTGTGTATGTGTAATGGGGGTAGCTACAGTAACTGCAGGGGATTTGGGGTGGGGGATGATGGGGTATCACAGATGTCCATGGTCTTAAAAAGCTTTGGAATCAACACTATTCCACTGTTTGCCAAACAGTTGCAATATTTGCAGAATCTTTCGATTCACTATATCCGATAACATCCTTACTGGACTGCTAAAGAGTACACAAGAATTTAAACATCTGATGCTTTGATAGACCAAAGAATTCCATATATATATATATGAGTAAATCTACGGTAAAATTAAGCTCACGGAAGAGCTCCGTGAGCTTAGCTCAAAAAATATATCAACTGATCTCCAAATTTTGATTTTTCAATCTCATTAAATTCTTCATATTGAAATCTTATGAGGTACAAAAATTTGAGATGTTTTGAATATTTTAAGTCACTTTTTTCAATTTTTGAAAATAATATACAAATATTAAATATTTTATTATTATTTTTGGAGTTGATTTTCAAAAATTGAAAAGAATGACTTAGAAAACTCGAAACATCTCAAATTTTTGTACACTACAAGATTTCAATATGAAGAATTTAATGAGAGTGAAAAATCAAAATTTGAAGATCATTTGATATATTTTTTGAGCTAAGCTAGGTCTTCCGTGAGCTTAAGCTCACCGTAGATTTACTCATAGATATATATATATATATATAGTTGGGCTATGGTGCTATGCATAGCACGGATCGCCCCCGTGCTATGGATTGGTTCTTCGTTATCAAAGTGTAAATGGTTGATCCAACCGTACAAAATGATTTTCGTATGAATATCTCGACGTAGACCAAAATTTATATTTTTTAGAAATTTTTTTACTATTTTTTAAGATAGTTAGAAAATCGCCTCTTTTGAATAGCTCATAATAACTCTAAATCAAGTGATTTTCTAACTATCTTAAAAAATAATAAAAAAATTCTAAAAAATATAAAATTTAGTCTACATCGAGATATTCATATAAAAATCATTTTGTACGGTTCGGATCGACCATTTACACTTTGATAATGAAGAACCGATCCATAGCACGAGAGCAATCCGTGCTATGCATAGCACCATAACCCAACTCTCTCTCTATATATATATTACTTTTTCTGTTAGTTTCGAACCTTCAACAAATTTTGAAATGTTGAAAACAACAATAGCAACTGAAAATGGAATCCAGACAAGGGAAACTAAATTTCCCTTCATAATGTTTTCCTAAAGGATAAAAAAATTATCCACCTGGTTTTATGTCAACAACTTGCTGATTTTTCTGACAGTTATAAGAATTAAATTGGCTTCAGGTGGTACAAAGAAGTACAACTCGCCAAAACTTTTATTTGTGTTTGGAATCTTCATATACTATAAGCATTTGACACATATTTTAAGGGACTCAACAGCCATCGCCACAAACGAGGTAGCATATACTCAAATTTTAAAAGACAAAATTACACTTTCTGATGCAATCATATAATGAGTCTGTAGAATCTAAACTGAAAGAGATCAAAGTAAAAAACATAAATTAAAGACATTCATACTCTACCTAGGCACCAAAAAGCTAAGTTCGCTAAACAACACTTTAAAGGTATGTGCACCTTCCAAGTCGGAGCTGGATAGCACAAACCAGGTCTAGTGAGTTTTATCTCCTTACTTGATACCCTTGCATGTCATAAGTGCCAAATCCATATTGTACATTAGGATCGGCAACCCCTGCTGCCTGGAAAATGTAGAAAGGATTTATTATATTAGATATTGCAAGTTAATGAACACCATAGTTGTTGAATCGTAAAATGTTCGTGTATCATTGTATTTTGTATCGTATCGTATATCGTATATCGTATCGTTAAGATACACTAAGCTATTTTTGAAATAACAAAAAAAGTTATAGTAAGTTAGTAACTAATAAAAACAACATATTAACTAAAAAAAGAAGCTATCACTATGTTCTAGTAACTAACAAAAGAACATATTATAACTATAACTATGTATTTATGTATTTATAAACCAATAAACTATGTAATTATAAACAACTAAATATTTATGTATTTATAAACCAATAAACTATATAATTATAAACAAATAAATTATGTAATTATGATTTATAAATAAATAAACTACATACTTAAATATTTAAACATTTGCAATCTGTTTCTTCAAAAAATAAATTATGTAATTAAGTAGATAAATACATAATTAGAACCAGAAAATATAATAAAAATATAAAAATAAATCAATTTTTAAATATATTTTTTACCAAATTTGAAATGAAAATAAATATTTATGCAGGTTTAATTAAATTACTTAACTAGACCAACAGATGAAAATATAAAAGAAAAAGAAAACAAAAAATAAAGAAGAAATTAAGAGTGAAAAATAATGCAAGCCCATAGCCAGTCAAACAACACCTTTTAATCAAAATGAAAGCCTCTAACACTGGTGGTGGTCCTACAAGTCGGATTTGCCTCCCTCAATATCGCCTCCCACTTTTACCCCATCTATTACAGCGCAATAAAAGCGAAGTCATGTCGCGACTCAAAATCAGCATGCAAAAATGTTTTGTAAACGACGGAGCAGGTGACTTTCGAGGGCAAATGCAACTTTCGAGGGAAATCACGACTCCGATGGCTCATATTAAGAATCGGAAATACTTACGATCCGATACGATACACGTATCGCTCTTCCATATTGCTACGATTCCTGCGATTCACTGAGCATACGATACATAGGTACGATCTGTATTGCTGCTCTTCTGACTCGTACCGAATCGTGTGATACGTATCTCATATCGTACGATACTAACTTCTATGATGAACACTAATATGCAAGAATTATACACAATAAGCTCAAGCTCATTCAGGAAACACAAGACAGTAGAGATGTGAACCCAACCAGGAGCGCCTCGCACAACAGGAGTGTTCTCCTATTCTGTAACTCAGTGGGAAGTAATAACTAGGGGTTTGTTTGGCACTCCATGGAATAACAACAAGTAGGAATAGAATTGTTATTCCGACAAATTAATTTGTCAAACGAATTTTAGACTAAGTAGAAGAGTACGGAAGAGTGTTAATCCGGTATACCAAGCTATAGGTGGTACACCGGATTAGCTCTCGTAGGAATAGCGATTATTGTTTGATTATGTTTTATTATATTATTATATTATGATTATGATTTATTATTATATTAATATTATGATTATTAATTTTTATTAATTATTATACTATTTAGTATTATTATTATGATTATATTATTAAATTATGCTTATTATATTATCATCACTATTAGTATTATTATATTATAATAATAATAATAAATAATCATAATTTTAATAATTATTATTATCATTATATTATCATCACTGTTAGTATTATTATATTATTAATTTTATTATTATTATTTATTATTATTATATTATAATAATTATGATTTTAGTATTATATTATTATATTATTATTATGTTATGATTATGTTTATATTTTTATTGTATTATTATGATTATAACTATGAATATTATTATTTATTATGATTATGATTATGGATTATGATTATTATTTTATTATTATTATATTATCATTATTATTAATATTACAATTATTATTATTATCATCATCATTATTAGTATCATAATTATCCATACTTTAACTATTCTGATTAACAACTACCAAATGATATTTTCGCTCTTCCGAATAGTCAAGACTCAAGAATACCACTCTTCCAAAAAGACATTATTCTATCACTCTTCTAAAATTACCACTCTTCCAAAGCTACTACTTGATTTGTCAATCGAACCCTAGCTGTTTCATATTACAAACACATGCATTGCAAATAGTTACGATAAAAATTTGAAGATGACAATAAATAATACTTTCTGTTGTAGTTACTATTCCCCTTCAATGAAAAACCCGAGATGATGCTTCATAATGAAAATGACCATGTGGTAATGCCAACAGAATCTGACCAGGAAGGAACAAATGTAAAAGAGGGAGGGACTGGAGAGAGGGAAGAAACTTACAGGATTCATGCCATACATGGCTGCATACGGATTGGCCATGAGATTAGGATCATGATTGCCATAGTTTGCAGCAAAACTTGCAGCTGTTTATACAAGTTTGTTTTATAAGTTAAGTTCTGGTATCAGAACTAAAATAATCAAGACATCCAATTTCACTAAATAAATAAAATTACTATTCAACCAATTTATTTATGCAAATAATAGCACAGAGCAACAGACAAAGCCACTAAAATGGTTGAATAAATAGGTGGTTCCAATTAGAGTACTCTGCAGATACACCATTTGGAGTTTGAACATGAGTGCCTTGGCAAACACTACAAGTTTAAAAAGTGTTAAACCAGACTGCTTTCTAAAATGTTCCTAAACTAGGATCTAAAGTACTCTTTTATTTTTCATTTGAATTCACATTTAATTGAATATAATTTCCAGCTTAAAAAGAAAAAAAAATTAAAACCAAATGTTTCTACAATGGTACTATGGTAATCTATTAGATGAAATATATAATGAGATAACTATTTTGGTAAGGAAAACAGTACCTTGAGTGCCTGCAGCTGCTGCTGCACGGGCTCGCTTCTCTGCATTGGCTATCTCAGAATGCAACTTCTCAATTTCACGAGCCATAGAGATAAGGTTCTTCTCCATCACCTGCCCCTGCTCATAGTTTTCTGCATACCCTTTCTTCTCTTGGTCAATTCCATCCCTAATAGTTTTACAAGCATGAAAGTAGCCATTGGTAACTTGCCAGAGGATCTGATTTCTATCTTTTACGATTAACTCAAACAAACCAATGTGTCTTCAAAAGGATTACGTATCTCAACAACATTAACTAGTACTATAAAAAACAAGTTACAATATGCCAGTAGCATGGACGGTGGCAATCTTTTTTCCCAATTCTAAAAAAACACTGAAGTTGTAGACAGGAAGTGTCAAGACATAACAAAGTGCAGCAAGAGTTAGTTTGGCTGCTTATTGTTTATTAACAAAAGATGAAATTTTTAGTGTTCTTTGTAAACATCCTTAGATTATATATTAGGAATTATCTTATAATTTCCATTTATGTCTACCTCACTTGTTGAATCTCTTTTTTCATTGACTCAATCTCAGCCTTTATTGCTGGGACCTGGCGTGCATCAGTTGATGCTCTAGTCAAATCTTGGGTGAGTGCCTGCACCTGGCCCAACAGATCTTGCCGTTCACCAGTCAGCTTTTGTATGTCATTACGTACATGCATCAGTTCTGCTCGCATGGCATCTGCCGCCCCAAGTTCAGATTCCAGTTTCATCATCTTTTCATAAACCTATACAATTTATTTAGAAACTAATTATAAAGACGTAGTCTTTTAACATAACAACAGTATCATAGAAACGGTAACACACAAGTAGATTCAGTATACTTCAGAGAATAATGAAGTGATAAGCCCATGAAGACCAACAACATCATTTTTTTTATTTTCCAATGGCGTGTGAAATCACAAAAGAGCACCAAGGCAAAGAGGGGGAACAGACAATTTTGCTATCAGCAGTAGCTGTGGACTATATAACAGCAAATTTTTGTTTTTCATAATAATCATCTTTAAAGAATTGCACATTTTAATAAAAATAATTCACAGTAGCATATGTTAATAACTTAATATTAATATCTTCACTTCATCTGCCTACGGAATCCTCATATACCTGAGAGAAAATTAGTAAATAAAAGGAAAAAGCCCAAAATCTGACCTCCCGGAGGCGGAGATCAGCATCAGACCGAGAAGCATCAAACAGAATTGACGCTCGTCTCAGCTCGTACTGTGTCATCTGGACCTCCTGTTTAAGCGCCACGTGGGTGGCAGCTAGCCGTTGATTATCCGCCAGTAGGGCCTGTACATCGTCAAACTGCACTGCCAGGCGGTCCTCTAGCAACACATGCGGTGGTGGCGGGTGGTGTAAGTGCGGCTGAGGAGGAGGTTCATCTAGGCGCACAGGACCTCGGGCGAACTGGTGTGGTGGGAGGCGGTTTCTCCCAGCCATGACGGAGCCCAGAGCCCGGAACCCTAGAACGGTTGAACGAAGCGAAGGAGAAGGAGAGAGGAGAGAGGAAAGAGAGAAGTTTTCACGTGGAATTGGTTTACCGAAAACTGTCGGATGGAACTAGGGATACTGCGTACTGACGTGTGGGACCCAAAATCTCAAATAGCAACAAGATATTGACAGATGAGCAAAAGCTTTTCAGAAAGGCTGAAAATAAACCTGCTAGTACAGTTAGCGAAAATGGGCCGGGTTCGGCCTATCTGGTAAACTGAACCGGGCCCAATTGGGCTGACCCGAAGCGAAATCGAATTGGAACAACAATCTTAGAATTATTTTACTTAATATATTTACTGTTTGAAACCATATAAAAAGGAATTGTATCACAATTTTAATTGAAATGAATTTCTGTCTAAAATCTGAGAAAGACAAACACAAATATCAATACATAACTTGAAATACACAACAAACACAATTTATTTGTGGCAAGATCTGACCGGCTCATTATAGATTTTGCTAGACCAACTATCATAATGTAAGTTATATAAACGGTAAGAATGTTGATTTATTAGATTAATATAATAGTATTAAATGCGGATTATGATTCCAATAATACAGAATCAATACAGGTGTTAATCCTTTATATCTCGAAAAGGAGTAAACATTGCACTACATTCTTCCTTTGAGATAAAAGATGAGAATTTATAAGCTACCTAACTTCAATTTTTTTTTATAAAAGATCTCGCATTCGGCTCCAAATTTGCAACATCCCACCAAAGAATATTGTGTTTTCATTGGAACCAAAATTAGTGCTCAAAGTTGTACAATTTTAAATGAAAAATAACTAATTACATACAGGATGAGATTTTTCCAGTATGATAATTAGAAACCCTCCCAAGACAGTGTTCAATGATGTCTAATAGACTGTTTTATAGCATAGGAACGATTGTAGAGACTTCTATGAGTTTCAATAGTCTATTTCATTTATATTATTCATTTTTGCCTTTTGTGTGTTTTGGACAAAATTTAATTATGGCATATATTGTATATATCATAATTCTTTTCGATAAGTACGGAGTTTTAATCATTTAGGAAGGTAAATATGATATTATTAATTGTAGAACAGGAGATATAATTTTGAAGTTTTTAGAGGGTATACATGAAATTTGGCCTTTTAAAAAAATCATTTAGGTCTATTCTTAACATGCAACACAAATAGCTATAATAATGCATGTAAATTCAATTGTCATAAGATTATTATGAACTTTTGTATATGTACTTCTCATTTTTATGTAAACTTCAGCGACATTGATTTAATTTCAGCATTAATGTCTGATGTTAGTTGTTTTAATTTTTGTCTGTCTGCAATGCATTATATTAGTACTTTGTTTGAGTTTTCTTTCTTTTCCTGTTATAACTCTTTTATTATTTTTTTATTTTTAAGATCACAAAACAGACTTTCTTTGAAAAAAAGGAACAACGAATTTCCGATTTGATTCAAAGGGAAACAACCTTCAGCCATTAAGTAATTAATTAATACTAATAAGTTGACAATTGAAAAAGGCATTTGGAGCACCAACTTTTTGATAATATTAACAACTCGTAGCTCCTCCCTTCATCCCTCTCTCATAACAAAAAGAACAAAAAAAACAAATATATCCCAAGCAAAAGGAAAACCAAAATTATCCCTAACATCACCTAATGGATGCTTGATAATCCATTAGAGATGCCCTGATTTGACGCTGCAAATCGAGAAGAGAAGGAATAATAGAATTGAGTCGACTCATCGTCTAGCCCGAAACCGTCTCGATCGAAGTTTCTCGCATAGCTTAACGGGTCATATTGGCAATGGAAAGTGGCAGGTCTAGAGGTCATGCAAAGCAGCCTACTTTGCTTCCTCAATTTTCGCATCAAACGACCGATGCCACAGCCTGATTGGCATCGGCACTGGCCGACATTGCTAGATTGACTGATTTGGCCAGTTGATGGTGTAGAAGCTGCTACTTGTGCCATGTCCTTTTTTCTTAATTTCTAGATCTCTCTAGGCACAGAAGGTTCCTTGAAGTGTTACCAAGTGCGTGTGAGAGAGAAGGAAGGACAAAGAGAGATAATGAGAGGAGATGGTAATTACAGGATTTGAGAAATGATGTTGCGATTTAGAACACTAGTCATACTTATTTATAGCTATTAAGCGGGAAGGAACATGAAGATAGGATGAAAATAAATATTTGTTAAATAAGGATTTTTGCTCTTTACCCCCTGGGAGTTCCACATTTACAACGGCAAAAACTCCTCACTTACCAAGTTACCATGCTTGTGAGTTGTGAGGAATTCAAAAAATTTTGTTGAAAAAGCTAGTGAGAACTTTAATTATGGGACGTGAAGATATATCAAAGAATTTGAATGATCAAAGATAATAAATTTTGATGCTATATAGAATTTAATATAACTTGATCTCACCAAAGAAGAAGAAGAGCAATCCATGCATTCTTTTACTAAAAAAGAAGAAGAAGAGAATAATCCATTCTCAGTCGATTTCTTTGACATGTGGCATGTGGATAACAAAAATTGAGCCTGAATATTATACTCATGATACGTTAAAAAAAAGAGTTAACAATTTGTGCATTCAAGTTGAGGTCTAATTTCATTTGAATTTATATTCTTCGGATATTTAAAGTTGAGAGGTTTGAACTCATTTCTTTTTACCTAAAAAAGGAATAAAATAAATTGAATAGAAAGACACTTGCATTAGTTTTCTTTCTCCAAGCCCTAAAAAGACCTTATTTTTTTATTATTAGGATCTTTTTTTTTATTTGCATGCGATTTAGGTTTGATCCATCAATTTTCTAATAGGACGGACAAAATATATATAGATGATATAAATCTGTCCCGGAATATGAAGAAAGCAGAGGATAATCGCAAATGATAATACAATTTTCTCAAACTACTAATTTGGTTGGTCAAGGCTGAAAGATTTTAAATTAACGATAGTACAATTTTCTTGAAGTTTCTAATTTTTTATTAGCATACCACGTGGATAAACACATGGCTTTGGAAGAAACGCCGATCTGATCACATGCATGTGAGAATAAAACCAGTGATTTTATCATTTACCTCTGCATTATATTTCATTAATTCCATAGTACAGTTATTAAGAAATTCATTGTCTATCAGAACTATCCAGCCAAGTAAATTCTACTTTATTCGTTTTTTTGTGTGTGGAAAGTTTAACCCCAATATGAGAATCATTTTAATTTCAATATATCTCATGGTAATTATATAAGCTAAATGAACAATGAAAATTGATTGGGATTTATGTAAATGACAGTTTTGGATGTATGAATATTATTGTAATGAAATATGTGATCAGATCTATCTTGAACTTGGACAAGGGGTGAACATTTGGGCCTGGTGTGGCTCACATTTTGTCTGTCATGTTTTTGGATTAATTAGGTGCCATGTTACTTAATTTTCTTTGGCTTTAATTCTCAACTATTGGATAAATTTTGAAAATAGTGAGTTCTTAGAAATTGACTATTAAAAAAAAGTAATAAATTATCGCCAACACAGAAGTGATGATCGTACACACTTCTTTATAAAAAGAAATTCGGTTTAAAAATTAACAAAAATTCTTGTATATCATAAAGAGCAAAGGTCTTAAGTCGTGATATAAAATGTTGAGCTCCTCAATATACCACAGGGAACATATGTTTCTATACATGGTCAAATTGTCCATTACTCATGTCCCCCTCCATCAAACCAAACCATGTGTGTTTAGCTAGCGTAGGAAAACAATAATAAATAGAGAGAAGATTGACAAGCTCAAGCCGGAAAAAAGTTGGTGAATTTCAAGTTATGTAGAATATTTTTTTCTCCCTTCTATAAAATTGAATCTGCAATCTTCAGGTTCACAATGGTTTTGCTTACAATGTATGATTCAGAGTGATAGGACTATGTTTTTGAAAATTTGAAAATCTTATTGTATGATATTAAACCTAAAAGTATCATTATAGCATATTGTGATTTTAGAAGTTAATGATAAGGTTATGTTCTTGAGAGTCCAATAAACTTGCAGTTTAGCCCAAAATGTACAACCCTATCACAAAATTTATTTTTTTAACGCTTATCAGTATCACAAAATTTTACTAATACTTTAAGACTTTTAAATTTAAATAAGCAAATATAAATTGTTGATCTAGTTTGTTAATGGAAAAATATTAGTGTTATAGTGTTCTACAATCAATTATGTGATAATTATATTTTAGTTTATATATTATGATGATTATATATGATATATTATTTATTTATTGAGTTGTTTATTACTTGTATATTGAGTTGGATTTAATTATGAAACATATATATTAATTAATAATAAATCTAAAACATCTATAATTTGGTAATTAAATATAGTACTTATTCTTGTTTATTTCTAAATTAAGGTGTTAACATCAAAAGTAAACTACTTCAAAAAAAATCAAAAGTAAAAGAATTTGTACTTTGTTTAACACAAAATCAAGAAATATAACTAATTAATTAAAAGTTTGTTGTGATTATTTGGCATCACCGTTTCATCCACTATCAGCTCTTTTGCAAACCAATCCCAAAATTTTATAATTTTTCACATAAACATATTACTTAAGAAATAAAACAAACCCAGTATACGCATCTTTGAAAATATAGAAATTAAATAAACCCAAGAATCTGAACACACGACAGAATGGTCAAGGATGCTCCTTTGGTTTGACCTCTAATCAAAGACCACTTGCTATATAAATATATAATTCCTATATACAAATGCATAGCCAATTAGCCACCTATATAAGAGCTGCATTATCTATAAGTAGGGATGTGAACGAATTTCGTTTTGACCGTATTTCGTTTCGTTTCGTGGTAACGAAATGGTTAACAAAACGAATTTCTGTTTCGTTTATTAAACGAAATGGTTAACGAAACTATTTTCTATTTCGTGTAAAAAATGAAACGGTTAACGGAAACAATAATTTTCATTTCGTTAAGAGTATTTCAGTGTAAAATACACGAATTTTCATGTTTCGTTCCATTTCGTGATAAATGAAATGATTTTTTTGTTTCGTTTATTAAACGAAACGGTTAACGAAACGGCACTGTTTCGTCACCGTTTCAGCCGTTTGACACCCCTACCTATAAGCACCTAAGCGTACATTTGTACTTTCCTGATATCCAATTCAAGTAATACAATTTGAAATATCTCCTGCCCCCAAATACGGATTTGTTGAATACCAATTAGGATGTGAAAATGGAAAATGCCCTCAATTGTAGTCTGATTAATATTACTCTTGATTTCTTTTTTCCCATGCATCTCGTAGATCAAAAGTTAATCAGTTGCACTTTCCAATACAACTTAATACATTTAAATTATTAATTTGCATATAAGACGCAAGTACATTCACTTAAACATAATGAAATGTTTTGATCGAAATTAGTTTAATATAACCCGGAGGAATATATGGAAATAAAGACGTAGAAGAACATTCTCAGGGGAGGAAACACCAATCTGGTGCCTACTAACATGGTATATGAAACACAAAAGTGGTTTGCAATCCTGCAGATAGTTAGCAAAAAGGAAGCTGCATGTAGTGGTGGCAATCGGGCGGGTCGGGTTCGGGTCAAGTGGGTCGGGTTAGTTTGGCTTTCTGAAAGAAATGAGATCGGATCAGGTCGGATTAATTTACATGTTGTGTTTTTTCAGATTTTTGATAGATTTCGATTGGATTGAAGGTCATTTGATCTCAGGTCCGATCGAATCAGTTTGACTTTAAAAAAAAATAAATCGAATCGGGTTCGAATCCGAACGGATTGGATGAGTTTTTCGAGTCGGATCGGGTTCTGTCACCTCTAGCTGCATGCTATAGCGAGGCTGAGAAATGCAGCTGTGCTTTACACTTGATTGATTGAGATTCTGTATAATTTATGTGCGATTGTAGTTGTAATTAAGACCCAACAAGAGATGCACATTTTTTTTTTGTTATTAATGAAATCAGGGTTGTTCATCAGGCTTTGTCCAAAAAAAATAGTAGATATTTAAAATGAGTTTTTTCTGTAAAATAACATAAATATATTTTTTTCAAAATGCTAAGAATATATTTAATAATAAATATTATAATTAGCAATGATTCACTAAAAATAATAGAAATATTTATATTATTTTAATATTTAAATTGTATTTTAGAGACATCATATCATCTCACAAGTCGCAACATCGCTCTCTAATATTTGAAATTGTTTAGTCCTTTTCAATTAATTAGCCCATAAATATACACAATTTTCTCAAATTAAATTTCAACTGAGACCATGTTAGAATTAAATTCTAAATCTCCATTTAATGTAGAAGATTGTGCCAGCAACAATTTTGCCGTAAACTCACATTACATTGTTGAATCGGTATTTGGATGCTAATTAGCTAAATAAATTTCTAAGACGACTGTTATCATTTATTATTAATTTTATTATCGACCGTTATTTAGATTAGTAAGATTAATGGGTGTCCAGTCCAATCATTTCCAATCGAATGAAATAAATTATTAATATTAGATAATTAGTCCTTTTATCTTAATTAGCAATAAAAAATTTTGAGAAACAAAAGATATTTAAATTAAATCTTAAAACATATCAAATTGTAAATTTAACGTTCAGTTTGTAATAGCTAAGCATAGTTTTTGTAACAATCAACAAAATATTACAAGCAATATTTACGTAAATAGTTAAATACTATAGAAAATTTTATTCCCTTTTAAATTTGAACATGAAATAAAACGAGCACAATCAATGACATTCTATTGGAAGATTTTCTTTGGACTATTGGATAATTGGATATATGATCTTACTGCACAAGTGCACATTGACCTCATAGTAGAAAAATATTGGTCTTTGAAGGGGTTTGCAAAAACTACTTTTTTGTAATGCAAAAACTAGATTATTACAGGATGCAACACAATAAACTTTTGTTAAGCTTACTAAATTGCTACTTTCTAAAATCTAAATAGATGTATTTAAATCAATTTATCAAAATATAACGAATGATTACTTTGTAAAAATAAAGAATTCATATCAAGAAAAAAAGGACAAAGTATCCGACAAGATGCAGAATGGACCATGGATGATTAGTGCGCCCATGGGTCAACATCGCACCTTACAAGGATATTATATTCTTAAAATAATATATTTTTCCTTTTAAATCTATTACAACTATTTGCCGCATCGGATGCTTTTTGGCTGGTTACTATTGGTTCTCAACAACTTGTGTGCCATGACAAGAGGAAAAAAAATTAGGGCGTATCTAATATTCTAATTGCAAGTAAGCCTTTGACAAAAATTTATTTCAATTCAACAAAATTTACCATGTTATTATGAAGGTTTAGAATTCATTAAAAATTCAGTAAATTTAATACTTCGAGAAAACTTGTTATATCAGTTAAAAAAACTTTTATATACAAAAAAAAGTATATAAATATTATAAGTTTTATAGATTCATTGTATTAAATTTAATATAATTTAAGTGTCATTTGGTATTTTATAAACAACTTTTAATATGAATCATTATAAATTTTATATTATTTGATGAATGATAAATTTTGCACCGGATCTAAATTTTTTTAATGTACATCATAACATACAATAGATCACATTTCAAATGTCGAATTTTGAAATTTAAAATTACTTTAAGATTTAATTAATTAATGTAAAGAATCTCCACTCTAATCTGAACCAATGTATTGGTCCTTATTCGTTTATTAGTATTATTATTCAATTGTTAAAATTTCAGCCAGGGTTTTATTGAAAGCTCACCGAAGCAGTGTCTGATTTCTTCGTAAGTTTGTGTGAGGTAAATTGTTATTTTTTTTTAAATATTCACAAGTTAAAAATGTTTAACCTGTCAACATAGTTGATAGCAAGTTGGCAACAGTAATATGTATCAGCATGACAGCGTTGTTTTTCTGTTATGAGATAGTTGATTGTTTTTAAAGCAAAACGCAGTTGGTACTCATAAATTGATGCTAATTAGATGCATTTTCTTACATTGGAAGAAAATCCACACTTTTTCCGTCCCCTTTCTAGAACTTCACAATAATAGTATCTACCTTGGATTTGATCATGATTCATGAATCTAGCAACCAAACTATCTGTAAACGTTCCAATAATTATTTATTATTTGACTGACCGTTTGTCTCGCTCAATTCACTAACTTACATAACCTTCTCTCATATTATTTTTTCCCAAAATAACAAAAGATCAGTTGTCATATAAATATATGAAGTATGATTCATGAACATTATTAACTTCAAGTTGGTTCAGAACCTCAGAATGTAGCATGCACCTGACACATTGAAAAACTTGAACCAGTACCCACTTGTCAGTGGTCCCAATTACTGATCGGAATCAAAAGCTGCTGGCCAGTTTTTCTTAAATTAATGAATTCTCTCTGATACTCCTCTATCTGGAAAGTTGATGTAGTTAAGATACAAATCAGTCATAGCAATAATTCAAAAGGTTATGTATTTTATTCAAGTACAGGCATCTATTTAGATATTTAACACCAACCAAATGCCAATTTGCTTCTCTAGCTAGTAGCTACCATCTAATTAACTGCTAGTTAATTACTATTCAAGCCCATTTAAAAATCATCTAGTAGGTTAACTGATTAAGATATTTGATTAATTGTTATGACCGTTAAGTATACCACTAGACGAGCAACGACGTATACTAAACCCAACTTGTTACTGTTATAAAAAAAAAATCCCCCACTAACATTTTCATATTTTAATAATGCAGAATTACATAAAAGACCCTAAGTGAATTCATCAAGATTAGTTCTTCTAGTTGCATGTAATTGAATCTAGGATTTCTCCAAAGGTAATATCGGTTTGTCTGGGTTGTATTTGGCCTATCAAATTGCATTGGAATGCCCACTTATCTTAAAACCTTTACAAACATTAATCAACGACTTCCCAAGATAAATGCTGTTCGCAAAGGAGGCAAAATGTGAGTCAATTTAGGAGCTGATACAGAAAAAAGTACTTGGTGCATTTGAGAAAACTCAAACAGGGTAAACAACTGAAAATCAATTATTATAGTTGATACAAAATCAGCTTTTGGGAGCAAAAAAAGAAACGAGGTAGCTTACTCTGGTTGATACTAAATATTAAATACAGTATTAAACTTTTTCGATTTTTTTATTTTTTTTATTAAATTAATGTTTTGAGTTTCATATATTAAAATCAATGACTACAATTTTGAAAAATATCATAAAAGGTTACAAAGTAAAATAAATTGTGATAACAAAAAATATTTTTTTATCACCAACTACCAGAAAAAAAAATCCTCCTAGGAAATCTAGCCACATGCAACTGTAGTTGAGTGAATGCAATTCTGATTTTGCCCCGCTAACTGGATCAGCCTAAAAAACATTCGGCGTCACTAATAAGTCTAATATATTGGTCCATAAACTAACACCCGGAATGTATACTGGCATCTGGCACCAGCTCAACCATCTCATCTCCATGTGGCATGTTTTCAGAGAGGCTCCCATCCAGCACACAAATTGGCAAATGAAGCAAAGAAGAATAAGGGAAGTTACAGATGCATTCCTACTTATTCTCTTATACAGTCATTGGCAGTTGAGTATGAATTCCTGATTGGATCAGAGGATCTTTAACTCTTTTTTGGTTATCACTAAATGAGGAGCCTAATCTCAATCATGCTGCAATCCAATGCTCTCTTTTAGTTTCTTCTTTTAGTCATTTTATCTTTTCTTAATTTAATTTGCTTCAGTACTAGTTGCAGTACTGCTCTAATGAGTTGTAATGAACTGATATTGATGAGGAACCAGGGGGCATTTGCATCAAAATAATAACAACAATGAAAGCTACAAAATGATAGCAGCTGTCAGCTGATGTTTTGGGTACCGAAACCGAGTACAAGAATCTACATTAAAAGAAAAAAATGAAATAAAGAACCAACACTTACTCTGAGTAATTGTTGTTCCTACACTAACTCTGGGCTTTTATTTTTTTCTCAAATTTATTGTTGGATGATGCAAAGGTACAATAATGACTAAATAACAGATAGATACAGCTCATGAATTTAATAATAAAAGTGAGAATAAATTGAATAAAAATTACTAGCAAAATTAATTTAAAGCCACATCCGCTTTTACTGAATGGTTCTTTCTTTTTCCCAATGTAGCCCTGTCATTTATATAAAAGAAAGACTGAGATGAGTGAATAACTTGATACATTACTAAGGATATATCCTATATATTTCACTGAGATGAATGCACAAAAATGTATTGACCTAATCGATCGTTCTTTTTGGTATTAATGCACAGTTGCATCAATTCCTTAAAATATATACTTAGCTTCTACTCTTTTCTAGCCTGTACTAAAGTCAATACAATTCTTAATTCACCCCACTAACTGAATCAACCAATAATATTTGGCATCACTAATATATTAGTTCACATATAATCCACTCACGAAATACATACTAGAGACATTTTGGATATAATAAATACATACATAGATGAATATCTACATGAAATCAACGAAAAACATGTACCTTACACCAAGAGTTAAATGCAACAGCACAACTTATAGAATAGAACAGCTTCCGTGATCCCTAACAAATTGGACAATTAGGTAAAATGTTAGCATCATAGATGAATATCTACATGAAATCAACAAAAAACATGTACCTTACACCAAGCGTTAAATGCAACAGCACAACTTATAGAATAGAACAGCTTCCGTGATCCCTAACAAATTGGACAATTAGGTAAAATGTTAGCATGCATTCAACATATGTAATGCACTTCCGCAGATGATTATAGTCTGAGAGGCACAGCACCAAGCCAGATTAGTGCCGCTCTTTCAGTTTTCTCCCTTTAACAGGAATCATGTGATATCGGCTTAAAACTGAAAACTAAAATGATTCATCTAGTGCCCAACATTTCTGCTTTATTATCCGCATGTAATGTCCGCACATTACTGAATCTGACCAGTAACAAAATAAATGTGGATTGGACCTGTCCAGTGGAATCCAGTTGGTTGCTTCATGCTAATATATTACACAAAACAAGGCCAATAAAGAAGAGTAAAACCATTTAGTGTCTTCACGTTAGTCATATAACAATTTCAGAAGTTTTCAAGAAAATTTCTATTTTAGATCTTTTTTACTATTCATGTTCTTAATTTCTTAAATAGTCCTACAGCTCAAATAATTGATCAAATGATATTTTGACTGTCATCCTGTAGATTTTTTTTTTATATTAAATCAAAAAAATGATGATGCTTAAATCTTCCTACTTTTAACTTGAGTAAAAAAATACTACTTTCTAGAATCTTCATAGAATCTCAAAATATCCTGGAATTTGGTCCAATATGGGCCTGTCTCTTGAAGGTTCACATTTTCTGGCCCGCTCAAATATGCTTGTACTATGAACTCATAGCTTCTTTCCCTGAATATCAACCATTGAAAAACAACAATTGTAAATGTTTCTCAGAATTAATGTAATTCAACCATCTTTCTGAATTGTCCTCAAGGATTTTTATACTTGCAATTGACAATGAAAATTGTTAGGGTTACAATTAAACCCTAGCATCAAATTGTGATTTTTGTTAGATTCTGGGAAAAGGCTCATTAGAGGTGGGAAAAAGTTGTCAACACAGGCAAAATTATCTTTGCTCGACCTAATATAGCTGTCACATGTACAGTAAATAAATCTAAAAAAGTATGTTGGCCATTAACTCCCACATAAAAAATCAAGAAACTCAAGAAAAAAATGTATAACAAACAGTCAATGGTCATTTGAAGAGATCCAAAATAAATGTTGGGCACATGCTGCAGTTGCAGTAAGTTACTAGTTTAACTTGCAAACCCTAATTATCGCCCTTTCAAAAATATAATTTTTTTTCTTTAGTAGAATAATTTCTTCAGAAATTGCAACTTACCTCCCTTCATATTCTGACAAATATGCTAAATACGCAGCACCAAAATACATAGATACAAAAGGATTGTATAGGTCATCCACTGAGATTACTTTGTATGCCCTATAGTTTAGATCACTGCACACATGCAGAAAGAAGGAAAAAAAATAATAATCAATAATAATAAGCAAACAGATAAACACATTGAACAGGAATACACATTACTGATGCTACTTTATTAAGAAAATGTTAAAAACTAGTCTGGAAAATTTGATAAGCTACCAAACTCATTGATAATGCAGCTACATTCATATTTTGAGAGTGTTTACAAGGTTATGCAAACATGGAAACTAGAATATCTATTAAAGAGGTATACTTGTAAAGCCACAGTGCTGTAGAATAGTCAATACCGAGAAGACCTGTACGTGCCCGCAGTCCATTCACAAACCTCATACTGGTTACATCAGCAAGAGCTGCTAGTGCTGACTGCAGAGAGATGCATTAATAAAATTAGCACAGTAAATTTTTGGGGGTTGCATATCAGTCCTGTACCAGCTACCTATAAACTAAGTGTTGTCAGTTCAATCTTTCTTAAATACAGAAAAGAAAGTTGAAACTGGCAATTACATCTCAACCTCAATATATAACTCACCCAGTTAAATTTTCTGTTGACTTCCAAAAGAATAGCTCATAGGATTTCTGTAACAGTACAAGCTGTTAAGCACATTCATAAGTTAGAGACTGTCATCCAAATCAAAGTTTGACAAATTATTTCTCATTCTTCTCTAATATTATTTTGCTAGTTCTGGTTCGGGATTAAAATAGAAGTTGAGTAGTGTATACTGACATAAACTGGCCCATAGATACAAGACAGCTCAGGCTAAACATCTGACCACATTGACAGTATGTCAACATATTAAATCTAGAAAGTGAAACTTACTGCTTTCACTCCCCTTGAACTGAAGTGTCGAGCAATTATAATTCCTGCAATTGCCTGATGTTTCCAGAAATTATAATGAACAAGTTAGTTTAATCAATAAAATCTCTTGAGCACTGATAGACAACCAAACCTAACACCACTATTCTTCTGTAAGAGGATAGCTACAGCTGCTTTACCCTTGAGTCATGAAAAAAAAAGACAAGAATGAGTAGGAGCCCCAGTATCAGAGTTGTAAGAATATAGAAAAGCAAAAAGCTAGAAGAAAATTCTATCTCATGTATATTTGATATTTTCAGAATATTTATATAATATATGACGATAAAGTATTAAGCACAGAAACGCCTATACCTTGGCCTCCACCCGAGAGAGATATGGCTTCTTTTGGGCATCTAGAGAGAAACGAACACGGCCTCGTCTCTCTCCTGATTTTGCCCACTCCTTCACTACTTCTGGATTATTCCACAGTGCATCCATGTCTTCAAATGATACTCTTGCATCCCAGAATGCCCATTCCTCACCTGAACTCAGTGTTTTTTTTTACAATAAATTAGATTAAAATGGATCTTTGCCAAATGATAGATAAGAAGCAGTTATTAATTTTGGTCAAATCTCTCACAACATTTTAAATACTATGCACAAATTGCCATCCATGTCAGGTGCAACCCAATACATTACTTGTGTAATGCCTATGGTATATGGCTGCTTCATAAACAAGAATTCTGGATGTTCGTTTTACTGTTTATTATTTAGGGATTTCAACCACAGATAAGCTTTTATCTCGAGTTGAATCCAAAAGGTATTCAGCCAATTCCTTAAATGTTCTTCTTCTTAAGCTTAATATTCTTACAAGCATATTTCTCAGAAGAATATTTTTTGTCCATCTTGTAGTATATATGGCTTCAAAACTTCTGGACATATCGATATCATGTCTCAGTTTTGGGCCACAATTACAAAATATAAGTGGTTTTAGTCCCACAGTTGTTACTGCCTCAAATTAATGCCTGAAGCACTACAATGTGAGATCCAACAGTCAAACCATCATATGAAGAGGATGGATCCCTTGATAATTGTTATTTTGACAATCTTCACAATGAAAGGTAATTATCAAATAAAAACAAAATTGGATACCTGATTTTCCAGGAGTAGCAGTTGTAGAGTTGCTAACTGCACCTGCTGGTAATCTTATCTCATCATCCCTGGACAAAAAAACTCATAAAATCCTAGAAAAATATTGAAAAGAATAAATATGAAAATGGTCAGAGGAAAATGATAGAAAAACCTCTTGGAGGCGAGACTCTCTTTCACAGACTTATATCTCTGGAAATAAACGTGAGTAGATTTATGTGTGGCTTTCTTTTTACCACCTTTGTATGCTCGTATTACAAATTCTTCGCTTCTTTCCCTGCAAAACATGTTTTTTTAGAACTTATTTTTCTTTCCAAACATTGCAAATTGTTTACTCAGGTAAGAAACACATAGGGTAATTTTTATCTTCAGATCTACTTGAAGAGATGACATGTGGTTATGAAGATGCTCTTATAGATAAAGTTCTATTTATCGGGAAATAATTAATATGCTAACAAATAACATTTGATGATATTTTCTTCAAGTAACTTCATTTAGTTCTGTTATTTAGCTCCCAAATATTTAGAAGTAGAAACCAAGGTCAGACAGAGGCCCTAATCAAGTCATAATAGGATAAACAAGCATACAATTATAGGCAATATTAGGTTGCATTGTGGTTGGATTATACTAAGACTGAGAATAATCCCCTCAGGAGAAGTTAACAAGGCTTAAGTGTATATTCTGGGAAGCAGTACCTCACCGGTCTGAAGCATGGAATAGACTACTAAAAAACAATAGCTGATACCAGGATATGCCAACAGAAATTAAAAAAGATGCAAACATACTTTCCATCACAAGAGGAGAGCCACTTTATATAAGCCGCACCAAAATACGCATTAACAAAGGGCCTGTATAGCATTTCGGTGTTGCCTTCTATCTCATAAGCTCTAAAACCCATTTCTCTACAGAATGAAAATGTCGAATTCAGCGAAAGAAACAATACATAAATTATGCAAAAAGGTTGTTTATATATAAAACTTAGGGCATCTTGATTATATTTGAAGTTTTTTTCTTATTGATCCCTATAAAACCTTGACAATTTCATTTTATCGTACTATGATAGTTTTTTATATATTTTTTTTACATTAAAGAGTTAAACGACATGAAGACTTTTGACAGAAACCACAAAAAGTAGCACACTTTTTTTGTCTTTTGAGTAGATCAAATAAAAGATGAAGGGCTCAGGTGAAAATTCTCATGATTTTTCAGTTAAATTATGTCCCCAAAAAGCTGTTGTTGTTATATTTAAAAAAAACAATTGATGCTCAAATTGTTTATTTCCAATCCATGTTCAAATAGACAAAATGTTGATTAATTACACATTCTGATAAAAAAGTGAAAACTGAGGTGTTCTTTGGGAAATTTTGTAAAAAAAAAAGAGAGCAGTGGGCATGATTTCCATGTTCAAGGGCATCAATCACACTTTGAGATATATCAGAGGATAAAAAGGAAATTTTTCATTTTAAAAACTAAGATGTCTTAATTGTAAATTCACCTTGCAAGCCAATTAGCTGTCTCGGGTGCCACTTGCATGATGCCTATCCTGGTTTCCTTCAATTTCTTATCATACTGCTCTATGAAGAGCTTTCTGTCACTGACTATCTCACAAAGAGCACAAATCATATTCTGCACCAATACAATTAAATTGAAATTTAAGTTTTGAAAAGTTCTAATACCATGATCGCATGAATTTAACAAAAAGCTACCTACATAAGCAGATTATTTTTTCACAATTTACTGTTGATGCATGATTGAACTTGATAATCTAAAATCAAACGGGAATAATCCTGGAGTGATCAATCATTCATAGCTTGAAACTCAATTTTTTGCCTATTGGAAACAAAGCAACGCCAATATACAACTTGAGGTAAAACATTACAAAATATAAGTAATCAGTTGCATTACCATACTGTATTGAATACAAGAAATAAATTGGTGAAACTCAAATAGAGATGGAGAAGATACCGGATCAAGCTGCGCATTAAAATGCCTATCGACAGTAATTTTAGCAACAACCTGAAAATTTCCAACATTACAGTTACTTCATAGATTTATATCATATATCTGAATTGAGAGATAATGCACAATATCCCTAGCTTTGTCAAAGATGATAAACTCAAACTTTTGTAAAAGTCTAGATGTAAGTCCTTTATTATGTATATCTGTTAGCAGGGAATATTACCAGCCATGACTCATACTAGCACATACGAACCATGACTTATACTAGTATGGAAGGTACACTTACCAGCATTTCAGTTTGTGTCAAATATAGCTCACCATCTGGGTCCCGGGATATATGAACCTTCTCCCCTATCTTCTCACCAGCATCTATCCATTCCCTGCTGACATCAGCAGTGTGCCACATTACCTTCATGTCATCTAGATCGACACAATCATCCCAGTATCTGAAACTTGGCATATTTATACTAGTAGTACACCTGTAAAGTTTAATTGAGATTTGAGACTATATGTAGATCAATTCACAATGGTAGGGGTAAATGATAAGTTAAATCAACAGTAATTCATTATTGAGGAAGTATAATTTTTGCATTTCCACAATATAGGTCAGAGTAAACCTTGATAATTTAGGATAAAATCCAACAACTGTCCCTCATTTGTGAAACTGTCAGCTATATTTGGTTAAGCGAGGGAAAAAATTCCTTGTTTGAAGAACTGGTACACAACATGCAAAATGTCAGCATACTGGGCAAAAAATCATCTCCCAAATTCTCAACTTTACCAAAGAGGCTATTCACGAAATTCTTTGCAGTCTTTTTCTTAAAAAAAAACGGAATTGCCTTCTCAGGTTGATCAATCAATGCAACAAAAGATCAATCAAACACGAAAAAATTCCTCGGAATCAGAACGCAATTGAGTTCGTCGCGTAACTACGAAAATTAAAAAAGAAAAAACGCAGAGACGGACATACCTTACTTGGATTAAATGCAGGATTATGAAGCGAACCTTCAGATCTTTCGCTAAAATTTTATGTTCTCTCTTCGAAAAAGAATAGAGAAAATTAGTATTAGAGAAGGAAACAAAAACGGCGATCGAAAATAGGTGGGAGGGACTAAAACACGTACGTAGATCCGCACTCAGATGCCACGTGGCAAGCGTAGTAGGCGGGAGGTTTTAAAGTATTTTGAAGGTACAACTGGAATGAGTCACTAAAACGTGGGTCCCAGGTGGATCGTTTCATGGCCAACTTTTAGATTTGTCGGTACAGTGTAGAGGTGGCAGAACCCGACCCGATCCGAGAAACCCGTCCGTATCCGAATCCAATCCGACCCGATCCGAGATCAAATGATTTTCAATTCAATCGAAATCTATCAACGATCTGAAAAAACACAACATTTAAATTGATCCGACCAAACCCGATTTCTTCTTAAAAATCAAACCGATCGACTCATCCGATCTGAACCCGACCTGTCCGATTGCCACCTCTACTATGGTGCACTTGCACTCTCGCAGTGGGTGCTTTTAGAATGATGAACTGATTCTCTCCAATAATTGACGTTTAGTTCAGAGTTTTATTACGTTTGGACCGTCCATTTTGATCATCAACGTAGCTTTTCTTTTGTGAAGAACACTTGGCCTCAAACTAACGGAGAAGATTTTCTTGGAGACAATCCGACATCTTTCAAAGGAGAAGTGCTTCTAGTGGAATATGAATCGTTTCTCCGAGCGGTTGGTTATCTCGTGCTTGAAGCGGACACGAGATTTTCCCCAGTAGATTATCTGTGGCGAACTCTATGCTGAAATTCAAGAATTTATTTTCTATTCACCCGCTAATTAAGGGTCTGTTCGTTTAGTCTCAGAAAATTATTTTATGTGGAACTTGATTTTTCATCGTTCAGTTAACATACATAAGAATAACTGGCTACCTGATAAGCCTCATTTATATATTATATTTGATTAGGGTTTTATCTCAAAAACTATACATTTTATGTTAATTGTTAAGAATTTATTTAGTTTTTATGTCGAGTTCGAGATACTGCTGTAATTCTTGTTATTTTGCAGGTCATTGAGTGTAAACAAAGATGTTAACATGAGAAATAATGCTTGGAACGAGATGGGTTAGATTTACACGAAGAAATCAAGTTAAAAGCATTCTCATACCAAAATTGCGGACCGCAAATGCTCTCTGGTTCATTCTGGAAAAAATGACAAAAATTGTGGACCGCAATTTTGAAATTTGGCATGGCAATTAATTGCGCGTTTTAAAGCGGTTTTCTCATTGGAATTAATAGATTTTGATACCCTTCGTCCCGGACATCTCTCAACCGTCCTGGAGAGGAGATCCCAAGCAAGAAAGAAGAGGAAGAACACCATTGGAGAGAGATTTGAAGGAGAACTCAAGAACCGGCGAGAAATCGTAGATCTTCTTGGTTTATTCTTTTCTTTACTCTTTTCTCATGTTGTCTTTTGTTTAAACATGAATCTTGATACAATCTTTGACATGATTTGTGGCTAGACACCCTTCTAGGGGTCAGGTGTAAACTCGATAACTCGGATGGTTTAATTTACTCGTTTGTTGATCTTTTAGTTCTTGTTGTTTGTGATTCTTTGTTTTGTCTAAATTGAATGCCTAGTTTAATCAACCGCATGTTATCCTAGAAGTGAAAGCGGAAACCGAAAGGTGAACCGAATCTTCGACCCAAAATAGTGATCTAGGTTGTAGGCCAAGTACTTAACCGTGAAACTTATTACCTAAGGGAAAAGCGAGGAAACCTTAGAAATTGTGTGAGGTACCGAAATGCGAAGTACAAAATCTAGGTTATGCCAAAGTGACTCACCGATCTTAATGGGCTTAGACTTGTAAGGTGAAGTACTTAATCGTGAAACCCGAATTGTTTAGGTACGGTATCAAGCCACGAAAGTGTAAATTTGGTACTAAAATCGAGATTGAATCCCCGACAAACACTAGAACATATTAAAAGATCAAATTGAGTGAATTGACCAAACGAGTGAGAGTGAAGCCGAAAACCCCTAGAATCCTCAATCGATAAACTCTCCGGTCGTTGTTGTTAGATTTGTTTACTTTTAGTTTAAAACCAAAACTCACTTTTGATTGTCTAGATTAGTGAAACTTGTTAACCGGTAATTCATCCTTGTCCTTGTGGTTCGACACCCCAACTACTACTTGACTAGGCCGTGCGCTTGCGGCTGAAATTAAGTATAAATTAGGGTATTTATTAGCTTAGCAAAATACACATCAAGCTTTTTGGCGCCGTTGCCGGGGACAACGGTGTGAATATTGGTTCAACCTTTAGTAACTGAGACTAGATATTTCTTTTTAATTTTTATTTCTTTTATTTTCTTTTACTTCATGTGATCTACTTGTTTGATTGCTCTTTCAGGACTCGATCTGGCCGGTCAATCAGGTCTCTTGGTGTACAGACGTAGAACCAAGGAGACAACTTCTCTTCTTGAGCAACCATTTATTCATCTCGCCATCGCAGAAGCAAACCAAATGGCGAGAGAATGATGAAAACCGTCCTTTGAAGGACTTTCTTTCGCCCGAAAGCAATTGGAATTCAACTAGGCTACACGGTGCCTAATGTAGCAGCAAATAACTTCGAGCTGAAACCCGCTCTCTTGAACATGCTCTCTCAACTCATGTTCAACGGTTTAGCCCATGAAGACTCGAACCAACACTTGGCCATGTTCGAAGAATTGTGTAACACGGTTAAAATTAATGGTGTTGAACCCGAAGCCATTAAACTTAGAGCATTTCCTTTTTCTTTAGGAGATAAGGCTAGGAATTGGTTAAGGTCATTAGATACCGGTACAATGAGAACATGGGCTCAAATGTCTGATGCTTTTCTTTCTAAGTATTTTCCTCCATCTAAAACTTCTGCCCTTCGTGCTCAAATTATAAATTTCAGGCAAAGAGGAGGAGAATCTCTCAACGAGGCATGGGATAGATATCAAGAGCTGTTGCGTCTTTGCTCACATCACGGACTCGAGAAGTGGTTCATACTTCAGATTTTCTATGAAGGACTTGAGCAGTCCTCTAAACTAACCATTGATGCAGCAGCTGGAGGCAATTTGATGAATATGAGCGCCCGGGATGCCTACAAATTGATTAATGAGATGGCATTAGGGCAGCAACAATGGAGCTCGGTGAGAGGACCAGCTCGAGGTGCACCGGGTGTGATTGAGATGGACATTTCAACCAAATTGACAGCACAAATGGAGACAATGCAAAAGAGCATAGACCGTTTGACCAACCAAAATATTTCAGCGGTACATCAATCACCTACTTGTGCTATTTGTGGTGGAGGCGATCACTTGACCATAAACTGCAATTGGGGAAGATCTCATCGAAGGGGATGCGGAGCAAGTCAATGCATTCAACAATAATTTCAGACCGCAAAACAACCCTTACTCCAATTCTTACAATCCAGGATGGAGAAATCATCCAAATTTCTCCTGGAGGAACAACCAAGACGACCAACCCCAAAACCAGAACCGATCGAATCAGGGATACGGGCAGAGCCAATTTGACCAAGGCGCTCCGCAGAAATCTAATTTGGAACAAATGATGGAAAAAATGATGCAATAACAAGCGGAGTTCGAGCGGGACCAAAGAGGGTCAATCAACAAGTGGCCGACCAAATTAGGGATCTTGGCATGAAAGTTGACCTACTAGCGACTCAAGGGAAACTTTTGGAAACGCAAGTGGCGCAACTGGCATCGTCATCTTCACGCCAGCATGGTCAGCTGCCGCCTAAACCAGATTGCAATCCCAATGCAACTGTTAAGGCCATCACTTTGAGGAGTGGAACCGCATATGATGGACCCGAGGTGCCTCAAGATGCCGGAGTTCATGTGCACCAGAAACAACCCGACTTCCGGCCAGAAAATCAATTTGAGATGGAGCAAGAAGGCGATAAGGGAAACACCAATGCGCCGAAGGCGAATCGGGTAAAGGGGGACATACCGAGGTATGTACCCCACACATGAGTTTATCCCTTACCCTCAAAGACTTGTTAACACGAAATTGGATAAGCAATATGCTAGGTTTGTTGAATTGTTAAAGAAATTAAATGTCAACATCCCATTCACCGATGTTGTCACTAAAATGCCGACCTATGCAAAGTTTTTGAAAGATATTTTGTCCAATAGGAGAAAATTAGACGATGAAACGGTAACCTTGACTGAAAAAGTGAGCGCAATAGTGATGAATAAGTTACCCCTTAAGTTGCAAGACCCGGGTAGTTTTACCATACCTTGTTCTATAGGTAGCACCAAATTCGACCGTGCTTTGTGTGACCTTGGGGCAAGTGTAAGTCTAATGCCAAAATCTGTTTTTGATAGGATTGGGGTTGGTGAGTTAGTGCCAACAAAAATTTCTTTACAATTGGCAGACGGATCATTAAAATATCCGATGGGGCAAGTTGAGGATTTACCGCTTCAAGTGGGGAAATTTTACATTCCCATAGATTTTGTCGTAATTGAAATGGATGAGGACCCCAATATACCTTTAATTCTTGGCCGACCATTCTTGAATACTACGGCACCCAAATAGATGTTAGAGGGGAAAACTCACATTTGAGATCGGAAAAGAAAAAGTCAAATTCGATATGTTTAAACCTTTGAAATACCCCGCTAATGATGGTAATTTTTGCAGGGTGGACAAGATTGATGTGATTGTAAAAGAAGAATTTGAAAAACTATCAATCGCCGATTCGATTGATAAATTGGTCACGCATCCTTCCGACGGTGAATTCGAAAGGTTTCTCGAACAAATGGAGTTGGAAATCTCAAAATCTGAAGAAAGGAGACACGAAACAGCACAACCAGCAGAAAATTTTCAAAATTGCGGACCGAAGGAAGAATTTACGGACCGCAAAAAGTGCACAAACGGAGGCAGAAAATTCCAGAGCCAAAATTGCGGTCCGAAGTCCGAAATTTGCGGTCCGCAATTTTGCCCAGCTATCACATTTTTAACTTCAGAAGGTTCAGACTCGACCCAAAACCCTCCAATCTCACCCAAGGTCGAGTTACAACCTCTACCATCCACTCTAAGGGTTGAAGTCTTTAATCCACTGACAAAGGAGAAACATAATGAGATTATGAAGGAAAAATCAAGAAAAATAGTGATAAAGTACGATGACTCAGTGAGCACTGGTAGGGCAAAAGATAATGGTTTTCAGACATCGCATAAAAGATTGCGAAGAAATGTGAAACCGACCGGCGGTGAGAGTGCTGCTCTCAAAGTGACGAAGAAATGGGTTTGTTGTGGACGAAAAAGACCGAGTGAGGAGGGATTGAGCTACTTTTTCTCCAAACATCAACCCCCGCCTAGAGATTGAGGCACCCGCCTCAACCCCGCCCGCCTCCATTGTCTTCTTCCATTGTAAGTTCTTTCTACCTTTATTTTCTTTCTTCTTGTTATTTCCCGCATTACGGACAATGCTTGATTTAAGTTTGGGGGAGTATTTGAAACTTACTTGTATCTGCATAGCATGTAGTTGTTATTATTGTTGCATTAAGATTGTTGTAATTTTTTTTTAGAAATTTAAATTTTAGTGGGTAATTTTGCAAAAAGTTTTGAAAAACCCTAAGAGAAATTTTGGCAAAGGAGTAGTCTTGTTGGAAATTTTGGGAAATTGATACGGGAATATACAAACTTTTCTAAAATAACAGGTGGTGAATGAAAAGAGTTCTTGGGTCCGAAAAATCAGAAAAAAATATGCCCTAGGAAGTTTCTAGAATGATGAGTGTTCAAGAATTGACGTCCTCCCAAAAATTTTTATCAAACCTTGGAAATCCAATTTGTTTGTTTATTTTAAATGAAAAACTTAATTAAGAAAGAGTGCTTATGGTAAGTGTCAACCGGTGCTTCTAAAAAAAATCAATCAAAAAGACCTGAAAATCAATATGCAAATCTTTAGAAGGTCCAAATTATCGAGGCACCATGGTTAAGAGTACACATGCCGTGACATTCGCAAACAAATAAAAAGAAAAATTCTGATTCAAATAAGATCAAATTAAGTCTCAAATGTGCTAGGGCGGTATTATGGAACTCCCTAACCCCCAACACGGCACGAGGTAGCCTCATGTGCGCAATTAGGGTTTCTTAATAAAGGTTTGAGCTACACAAAAATAACCCGCGCGAGGTTCAGGATTAACATTGTCATTTTTCTTCTTTTATGGATTTTCTTGGTTTCATTTCATAGTTGAGGGGAAGGAAAAACTTAAGTATTCATCATTTTTGGAAAGATTCTAGGGCATTACATTAAAAGTAGGAGTCCGAGGTAAAACTCCTCGAGTAAAACACTACGTGTGAAGTCGGAAATAACGAATAATTCCCAAAGCTTTTCCCAAAACTCCGATTAATGGCCGAACAAATTTGAAAGGATTTGTCTTAGGGTTAGTTACCACTTTTTCAAATAATCCACGACCTTTTGCATGTAGGTTAGATTTCCTTAGAACTTTGCTTAGTTTAGAGATGTACCCTAGGTCTCCGACTGAATCTTGCTTAGGGACAAGCAAGGTTTAAGTTTGGGGGAATTTGATAAGCCTCATTTATATATTATATTTGATTAGGGTTTTATCTCAAAAACTATACATTTTATGTTAATTGTTAAGAATTTATTTAGTTTTTATGTCGAGTTCGAGATACTGTTGTATTTCTTGTTATTTTGCAGGTCATTGAGTGTAAACAAAGATGTTAACATGAGAAATAATGCTTGGAACGAGATGGGTTAGATTTACACGAAGAAATCAAGTTAAAAGCATTCCCATACCAAAATTGCGGACCGCAATTATCAATTGCGGACCGCAAATGCTCTCTGGTTCATTCTGGAAAAAATGACAAAAATTGTGGACCGCAATTTTTGGGCTGGCAGCGCGAATTGGCAGTTTTAAAGCGGTTTTCTCATTGGAATTAATAGATTTTGATACCCCTTCGTTCCAGACATCTCTCAACTGTCTGGAGAGGAGATCCCAAGCAAGAAAGAAGAGGAAGAACACCATTGGAGAGAGATTTGAAGGAGAACTCAAGAACCGGGCGAGAAATCGTAGATCTTCTTGGTTTATTCTTTTCTTTACTCTTTTCTCATGTTGTACTGTTGTTTAAACATGAATCTTGATACAATCTTTGACATGATTTGTGGCTAGACACCCTTCTAGGGGTCTAGGTGTAAACTCGATAACTCGGATGGTTTAATTTACTCGTTTGTTGATCTTTTAGTTCTTGTTGTTTGTGATTGCTGTTTTGTCTAAATTGAATGTCTAGTTTAATCAAGCGCATGTTATCCTAGAAGTGAAAGCGGAAACCGAAAGGTGGGCCGAATCTTCGACCCAAAATAGTGATCTAGGTTGTAGGCCAAGTACTTAACCGTGAAACTTATTACCTAAAGGAAAAGCGAGGAAACCTTAGAAATTGTGTGAGGTACCGAAATGCGAAGTACAAAATCTAGGTTATGCCAAAGTGACTCACCGATCTTAATGGGCTTAGACTTGTAAGGTGAAGTACTTAATCGTGAAACCCGAATTGTTTAGGTACGGTATCAAGCCACGAAAGTGTAAATTTGGTACTAAAATCTGAGATTGAATCCCCGACAAACACTAGAACATATTAAAAGATCAAATTGAGTGAATTGACCAAACGAGTGAGAGTGAAGCCGACAGCCCCTAGAATCCTCAATCTGATAAACTCTCCAGTCGTTGTTGTTAGATTTGTTTACTTTTAGTTTAAAACCAAAACTCACTTTTGATTGTCTAGATTAGTGAAACTTGTTAGAACCGATAATTCATCCTTGTCCTTGTGGTTCGACACCCCAACTACTACTTGACTAGGCCGTGCGCTTGCGGCTGAAATTAAGTATAAATTAGGGTATTTATTAGCTTAGCAAAATACACATCACTACCACAGAAATTTTCTCTTCAATTTTCTTCCTTTCAAGTAAATAAGTGGAGAAAATTCTCACTTTTTTTCTGTACAAATGAACACAAATGAATATATTTATTTTTTCTTCAGTTTTTTATTTTCTAATGAAAATAATTTTTCAATTTTTTCCGTACAATAAACAAACCCTAAGTTAAAACTTGAAAGATGAAATCCTAACCAACACTCAAAAAAAGAAGAAAAAAACTTAAAAAAAAAAGAAAAGAAAAAGGACGTGCTAACTATATCCTTACAAAAATCACTCATGAAAATCCTCCACCTTTTTATCAGCATAACATATAAACACCCCTTGAATGCAGTATGAACACTTTTTGTTACAGAAATGAACACCCAGAATGAAAGGAATATCATTCTTGAAGATGATAACCGCCTACGGATGGAAAACTATATTTTGCCCAAATAGCTAATTAGGTGTGTGTTCTAATTAATTAAATCGTTCTTCTTAAATTAACTACGTGTTAAATCAATCCCGATGTTAAATTAATCACGTGCTAAATTAATTACATTCGGAGCGGCTTTCAGACTGGATGTTCAGAGTACCTTCTGCGAGGTATTTAGGAAACCTTATGTAAGGCGTTCAGAGCGCCTTTAAAGGATTTTCAAAGCTCCTTATGTAGGGTGTTCTTGTGGTTTTTCAAAGCACCTTTGACAAGATGTTCAGAGCGCATTTAAAAGAGTATTCAGAGCCCCATCAATTGAATGTTCAGAGCAACTTTTGCGAGATATTCAGAGAACCTCACACAAGTGTTCTAAGTGATCTTCAAAAGAATGTTCATAGCGACTTTAAAAAAATCAAAAGGTACTAAAGACCTCTATCATAACTCCACACCATTTTCTAGAAATTGATGTAGGCTAGCTAAAATTTATTATCATAAATGACATGAACTTTTTTTCGCGCTTAGGAATAATGACTTGATAAGTTAAGAAATTAGAAGTAAATAATGGACAAATAAATCCGGCAAAGTTTCTCGAAAAATCTAAAATTAAAAGGTCAAAATAATCTTTTATCTCATTTGCACCAGCTTTTCATCAAACAAAATGTCAAACTAAACACTTCAATATTATATCCTCTAAGAAAGTCAGCAGTTTATCATGAAATCTCTAATTAAATCATTCACAATGATAAATTTACAAAACATATATAAAGGTCTTGAAACTTGAAATAAGATCACAAGGCATGATCTCGATAGCCTATCCAACTAATTTAATTATATGATAGATGTTACTATTGGTTCTCACAACTTTTGTCTAGGAAAGTAAGAAATATTTGAAATTCGTAGTTCGTTCGTATTCGATTCGAAAAAAATTTAAAAAAAGTTTGTTTGATTTCAGTTCGAAATTAATTTCGAATCAAACTCGAACTGCGCCAAGTTCGTTCGAATGGTGTTCACGAACTATTATAATTCAAATCTTGAGTATTTATGAGCCGTCCGATTATTTATCTAATTATCGCCGACTGTCGCTCTAGGTATATTAAGCGATCTCTCATTCTTGTTGCCCAAACTCTATTTTTTTCTCTCCATGTCTCTACCTCTTCGTCTCTCATTCTCGCTCGCTTAACCCTATTTTTTTCTCTCTGTCTCCCCGTCTCTCTGTCTCTCCGTCCCAAACAACCCCGAGCTAAGCCTAGATTTCACCTCGGGGGTAGTGAAGTCCTTTGCTCTCCAAGCCGTCTTGTCAAGCATGGCGAGGCGAGGCGACGTGTGGCTTCTGAGAGAAGATCCAGAGCTAAGCCTAGATTTCAGCATCTTCTTCGTTTTTCTAAGACTGGATTTCCTCCTTTTTTTTCTTTTTTTGATTTCAGACATTAATGACTAATCTGATCTGGGGAGTCACCTAAACGATTCACGTTGAATATAGAAACTATTTGTATGAAATTATTTATTTTCATCAATGAAACAAATATTCTTGTTTAGCTGGCCTTTTTTATACCAATCAGAAATGCATGATATCTAAGCAAAATGTTTATTGTTCAGGCTTCAGCTGCCCACCCCTGTCGCTGTTTATTGTTCCTCCATTTCTCAATTTCAAACAATTTACGAATCAAACCGAACAGTTCGAATTTTTAACGAATCAAATTTCGAACTATGATTTGAGTTTGAAACTGCCTATCTATTTTGAATCAAACTAATTCGAAATAAGTTTCAAATCAAACTAATTCGAAATAAGTTTCAAATCAAACTCGAACACAAGTTAGTTCGTTCGAATTCAATTCGTTTGCAGCTTTACTTTTGTCCCAGGAGAGGCCAATGTAAACAACCATGCCAGATTTTGTTTCGCTTTCAAGCTTCACGTGTTTGGGTTTGGTTAGTAGTGCGCCGTCATTAAATGCTAAAACCTCCACCTTACTTTCTCTTAACCGAGCCTGAAGAATCTTATTTCATTGATACTTGAGAAAATTATAACATGAGAGAAAGCGTTATCTTATTTCATAATTTCTCGGAAACTTCACTGAACTTATCCGGTTGCGTAGCAATCCTTCTCATCTTGAATAATTTTTTTTTTGTGCGCACAACTCCAAGATAGCGCTTTGTGATCTTCCAAGAGAATAAATCTCTAATTGTCGATTCTCTTAGTTTTTTACGCGACAACACCGTTGTGTCACCCGATTGAGAGGTTGCACAACTTTCACACTTTTATCTCTTTCTTTTTATCACTTTTATTTATTTTCTTTTTCTTTCATCATATTCATTATTATCACTGATATTTGAGATCTTTGATCTTATGTTTTCCGATTGGGTTTCATTTCTAGCCTACCACAATTTATTTGGGATTTAAGGCTTTGTTGTTGTTGTTGTTGTTGTTGTTTTGGTTGCGTGGATTAAAAGTAATGGCAATTTAATTTATTCTATTTACATTTTGGTTTGAACAATTGAAAATCAAATAAATCAGAGACGCAAGTGTTAATAAATGTAGTGTTATTATTATAACGATGCACGAAATATAGATAACTTCTCTAATTATATATAAAAAGAACATATATAACTTATAAAATATGAAGACAGTAGTTGTATTACTGGATATAAATCACAAACTTTTATTCTTGCCCGGCTCAATCGAATGAAATTTAAGATCCTTTTGGCTTAAATCACACCTGTAACGATAGAGGAAAGTAGAAGAAAGTCCAAGCAAATAAAATGGGCATTTCATTTCAAAGAAAAGATAAAAGAGTAATTTCAATGTTCAATAATATATTAATAATAGGAAAAGAGTAATTTCCTTCGCAGAACCGAACCCAGATTATGTAGATAATACTCAAGAAAAGCCCGCTCCACAGCCGGCTCGATTGGAACATACAAATATTCAACCACTAAACAGTACTATTTTTCTTTTACAATTTCTAGCAGTTCATCTCTTAGCTCAATATTTTATATATTTTCCTATTAATTGATGGGTTTAAAAGAATTCAATCTCATACGGAATATTTTTGGAATGATCAACTTAGATCTGGAGAAGGAAGGATCATCCATTGAGCCGACCAAAAGAATTCATCCTCTGAAACCTGCACCTCCCCCTCCCCCTCCTCACAAGTAGTCAATTCCTCAGCACCCTCTATTAATAGTACACCACATTATGGTACTTCTTTTGTCAGTTTGCTCAACTAGATGCTTTATATATTATAATTCTGACTAAATTTGTCTACCTTTACTGTTTGCAAATTCTAATTTCACAAAACAATTAATATATTGTAGATTGATCAGTCACTGTTACAGGCACAGTAGCATACTGAACCTTTGAGGCCTTATCAGAATTACTGAGTATACAATATCAAGACGTGATTTATCTCTGTTGTGAAAACTATATATGAGCTATTTAAAGTTCAATGATAAGGTTTTCTGTCTTACATCATTAATTAAGATTCGCTCAAACGGCACTTGGCCTCATGGACCGTACGGATCTTTAAGGAATAGCTCGAGAGCTCGCTAATCGGTTGAGTACCTCCCCTCCCTTTTTTGGAGTACGGGGGAAGCCCTTTTAGCTCCCTCTTTCACTAACTATAGGGTTCCGCTCCATTGGTGCTTGCCTCACAAATCACACCGGGCAAAATGTTAAATATCATATTTACCTAAATATGGTTGTGGCTTGAAATACTTTTTCTCTTATCATATTAATTGAAGTCTAGCTGCACTTTGGCAAAACTTGCTGCCTGTAATACAACCTAATAACAAAGGATAGTAAGTGGTTCCTGGTGTGCATACTGAACTAAAAAAATCAGTGTAGTACTGTACTCTTGCTTTTGGAGGGTCACTTTGCCTCTTTAAAAAGAAATACTGTACTAAACAAATGAAAGCATATAATATTGCAATTTCAAATGAATCATTCTCATCTATGTTAAAAAAACAGCAAATCCACATCAACAGAAAGTTGTGTCCGCAACAAGATATCCTCATATTTTGTAAGTATCTGTTATTATACACACACTTGATTTGGCATCTAAGATTGTCCAAATTTTATAAACTGTTGGAATTGTATGAACTGCATGATTAGGGGTGTCAATTGGTTAGGTCGTGTTTGGGTCGGGTTATCACTATTTTTTTTTGTCCCGACCCGACTTGATCCAAATAAAATAATTAAGTATATATTAATCATTTTAGATAATTTAATTAGAGTCTATTCATCGCTGCAATTAATTTTAACTTTAGAAGTGAGCTCCATCACTTATTAGAAATTTAGCGTTCTCAATCGATAAAATAGAAAATTTCCTTCGCTAAAATTAGTTTTCTCAATAGAATTGTTAATCTGATGTGGTGTTTAGAAATGAGTTTCTATTTTAGTAACTTTTCTCAATAGTTTCTAAATTAAAGCTCTCATTTAACCCAAAAATTAAAATAGTGACTGACATATAGAATTTAACAATTCATAGAAGTTTTCATTTTAGATGCTCTAAGACCTGATAAATTACTTACAAGTTGGTTTAAATTTTGATTGGATAATTCTAAATTGAGTGAAATATCGTGTAAAAAGCAATGACGAAGGGACTTGATAGATTGGTGTTATGTCATGAAAAGTGGCCTTCAGAAATGGATGTAGGAAAATAAAAGAGAGAAACAATGAAAAGTAATGTGAGGATATATATATAGAGAGAGAGATCATATTCATGCATAAACCGTACTGCAAACCATGATAAATTGCCCAACAATGAGGATGAAAAACCAAAGCGAAATTTGGTCTCACTCACCCATATTCAATCTCTATATTCATATATATAGATAGATATGTCATATTCATATTCTATATTCAGATATATATGTCATATAATCATATTCATATTCAATCTCTTCTCACTCACCCAGGGACCAGGACTTCGCTTTCCAAGAAAAAAAACCCACTCCCAATTTCATCTGAAACTCTGTAACAGTACTCAATTCAAGTAATGGCCTGTTAATCAAAATACCATTCCTGATTTCCTCTAATCTAATCCTATTCTTGCTGCTGAACCTCGACCTCTCATCGAACAAGAATCAGCCGAACCTTCATTTTGAAGTAATACAATGCCCATGGGCCTTTAATTGTCAAAAAAAGAAAAAAAAAATTGCTAAAGAAATTAAGATTTATTATATCAAGGTTAGGTTATATTAAACAAAAGAGTAGAGGGGAAAAAAGATCAAAGCACTACTTAAAAATTGATTAGATTTAAGCAACATTCATCAAACAGACCACTACTTAAAAATTGATTAGATTTGCTTGATTGTCTTAGTCAGAAAGGTAACGAAATAAACAAAACATCCACCATTGATAAGATATTTAGGAGCAAAGATGGACATTTACAAGCTCTTGCACTCGCCCACACTCACAACTTAAAATTAGTCACGAACAAGATTATTTTACTACTATAAATCTTTCAACCCACAATGCAAAAAAGGCACTCTCACCAATCATTAAAAACCCTGCCATGCATCCATACAATAAAAAAAAAAGAGCTTTCATGGCCATATTAAACACCGGTCGAACTTGTTAAAATATAAGTTTACTCGGTATATATAACTGCATCATAAAGCTCATTTCATTTGTGAATCAATGAATGGACTTGCATAGAGCGGGAGCTTTCTGTGTTAGAGAGATCAGTACCAAATTCACATGTAACAGTAAAAAAATATTACATGTAGCTTTTAATCTTGTTCCATGACATGCTTGAGAGAATGAGAAAATTTGAGGACCTATATATATCATTCTTTACACATAAATACCGTACAATAATGAAAGTTTTGGCTAATTCGTTGCCTACAGACAACACAACCAGAATCAAATCGATCAATTAGAGTAATGAAACATATGCTTTTTGTAGACATGACTCCACGTGCTATTTGATATTCTTTTGTTCTCATGATTTTTTTAGTAATTTAAATATATATTATAGTTTATTACATCATTAAAAAAATATTCAATATCCAGAAATTAATAAAACAAAATACACCTACCAGGCAACAAGTTCTTATTTATACAAGTGGATCCATTTTGTACATAGGCTATTCTGTTTAACTTTTGGTTTGTTTTATTTTCTGATTTAATGAGGTAGAATAGAGTGTAATATTTCTTCAATGTAATAAAATTTTCCCACAAAATAATTCTATTCGAAACGAATTGTATTAATTTATCACAAGAACTAATATAAAAGTTTCTGAACATACCGACTCACGTTTTCAATATGAAAATCATGTCTTCGGCCTTCCGAAATCACCATAAACGAACAGGAAGAACTAACATGTAATCATTACTATATTGGAGGAAATAAGATTTTAAGTATTCTAATGATCGTTTCAAATAAAATATATTGTATAAAAATCGAAACTAACTAAATACTCGATTACAAGGGAAAACAAAATGAAAACTTCAACATATATTATCAAAGATCGAAGGATCTTTAATAAAAAAATTAACACTTACGAGATGAGGTGCCGTATTTTTTTATCATGATAACACCTCATGCTATAAAACCAATTGTGCTGATTTCCCATATACATTGAGAACTAAAAATAGTAAGCTATAGGACGAGGGTCGAATTGTTAGTGTATAGAACTGTAGATTAGTTCATTTCTAGGGTTTACAAAATGGTGGAGAGCCTTAGGGTTTATGTATTAACTATTTTGTAGATATGCTATCTATTTATAGATATAAACAAGAACTAACAAGATAAAATTTCCGCGGCGAAAAAAATTAGGGTTTGTACATTCAATAAAAAATAGGAATTTAGGATTTGATATATAAGGGTTAGGAAAGTTCTAGTATTAAATTTTAATAACAGTAAATAAATAATGAAATAAAGTAAAGAGAGAGAACACAATATTTAATAGAATTCAAGTATGAAGAACCTATATCTTCAGGATCAACAATCATCAGTTATCAGATTGCACCAAATCACTAAAAATAAATAAGTTTTATAGCTGTGAATCTCGGATCTCCTACACCAAATAACTGACAGTCATCAGCCAATTCAATCAAACAATAAAATTGAGAAATTAGACCTCACAAGCAAACTAACAAGTTACTCACTAATCTCACTTAAATCGGTATTCTCGAGATTATAAATAAAGAAGATGAAAGTGTGAGCATTGGAGTAATGACGACTAGATTTAAAACAGATCTGGAATAGCAAATTCGCGAATTGGTAGAAAGAAGAAAGGAGAGATGATCTTCTTATATAGTCATAATGCAAATCCGACAAGAAATCACCATATCTTTTACAACGGTTATCCATCTGTTACGATGATTAGCCGATTCAAGCCTAATTGAGACAATTTATTACAACGGATGTAAGATCCGTTACAACGGTTGCATATTGAGTACAACATATGATTTATCTCGATTTCATCCGTTATAACAGATAGGTGATCCGTTACAACAGTTAATAAGTGAATACGCTCTAGTGGATTTTGGATAATTTTTGTATACAAATGATTTATTTCGTTACAACGGTTGTAGTCTAGAATACTGCTAAATTTCTCTCGAGATGATATGTTACAACGGTTATGAATATGTTGTAACTGATGTAGACTATTTGGCTTTAGAGGCATTTGGCTCAATTTTGTATTGTGTTAAATTAATCTATTGATTATGATAATCATTACAATAGTTAGAGCCAAATGCTTTCATATTATTTATTTAATCTCAATAATAATTTGATTACTTTTGTACATCAAAAATCTAATCCAGTTCTTCTTAAAATTTTATGCAATATGATCCAAATTATATATTCATGTATTATACTTTAATACCTACATTTATCAATCTCAAGGAACCATTAAATTCATATGTAATTATTTTATAAATTCATAAATATAAAAATAAAATTTATTTACAACAACAATCTCTCTTTTAACGATTTGCAAAATAATCACAAAATTATATCAATTCGAGTCGAACGCTTAATCCCATTTATAATTTAACAAATTGATATCAAATCAATTTATTTATTTTCCCTTTGATTTGAAAATCAGAAAAAAAAAATTGATCAGGTTTCCTCTCAAAGTATGCATTCTCTCTCTTAAAAAAAAATATTGCACTAATAAAAATAATCCAAAACAAGAATCATATCTCATGCAAATAACATAACACAAAATATTAAATATAATATCCAAATATCAAATATAATCTAATAACATCTAAAGAGTAAACATAACCAAGGCGACCCTAATGAAAATACAAGTATCAATATCACATAACAAGATATTCATAAGCTCTCAATCTAAATTGAAAAAAAAATATAAGAAATCCTAAGTAGACTACCTCTCTAGGCCTCTATTGTCATCATCGTCACCACCGTCACCACCGTCAACCTGGCTGGGATCATCGTCACCATCATCATTGCTCGCACTGTCCACAGGGCTAGAAACTGCACTGTAGCGTCGAACCCAGTGAACCATGAGATTCGTTAAATGTATCCCTATTAAGACCACAATAAATAAATAAATAAATAATATAAAGGGAGAGAAAATATAGTATTTAATGAAGTTCGGCTATGATAATACTACGTCATTAGGACCACAATCATCAGTTGTCGGATTGCGTCAAATCACTAAAAATAAGTTAGTCCTATAACTATGAACCTCAGGTACCTTATACCAAGTAACAGATAGTCGTCGACCAATTTAATCAAACAATAAAATGGAGAATCTAGATCTCATAAGTAAACTCTCAAGTTACTCATAAATCTCACTTAAATTAAGATTTTGCAAAGTATTCTTAATATTATAAACAAAGAAGATGAAATTATGGGCAACGAAGTAATTATGGCTAGGTTTAAAACAGATATGGAATAGCAAATTCGCGAATTGACAGAAAGGAGAAACGAGAGATGATATCTTTATATAGCCATCATGTAAATCTAGTAAGAAATTATCATATCAATTACAACGGTAGTGTATTGACTACAACATATGATTTCTCTCGACTTCATCCATTATAACAGATAGGTGATCTGTTACAACGATTAATAAGTGAATATTCTCTAGTGAATTTTGGAAAATTTTTGTACACAAATGATTTTTCTGTTACAACGGTTATGATTATTTGTTGCAACGATTATAAAATAGAACACTTCTGAATTTCTCTCAAATTGCCTTTCATATTATTTGTTTTAATCTCATGAATAATTTTATATCACAAATTTAATCTAATTCTTTTTGAAATATTTATGCAATCTGACCCAAAATACATCCTCAAAAATGTATTTTTAATGTCTTCAAAAATGTATTCCAAAACACATCTTCGTAACTTTTAAAATATTTTTATCTATATCATTCAAAAATGTCTTTTTATATTCACCGCTAGTTTCCAAAAAAAAAATAACATAATAACATGTGCATACGATTTTAATTATTTGTTGCTGTGCATATTTTAAAATAGAAAAATGGTTCATATGTTCATAGCAGTAGCGGAGCTTCAATCACTTAAAATCATATTTAAGAGGGGGCCAACTTATATATTCTACAATGATTTATATAAATTATTAATTAATTCTCTATTAAGTTTTAAATTTAAGAGGGGGCCACAGCCCAAAATCAAACAATGAAGCTCCGCCACTGGTTCATAGTCAGGTTTAAAAAAATGAAAATAATACGAAAATTTTTAAAATTACTTTTTTCTATATTTAAAAAAATCAATCATGAAATAAAATATCTGATAGTATAATTAAAGCCGGTGGACCGCGTTATATCCTAATCCGATTGAAAAACTGACAACAGAGAAGAGAACGCCTGTCGTGGTCATCAGTCATCACAACCATATCATTTCATTTGGTAGACGTTCAATTCGCACGTGATATGACAAAGTAGTTCACGTGCCATAAAACCGAAAATATCGTCTCAATAAACAGTCTAGTTTTCAATTGTCTGGACTCTGGAGGAGACTAGGACAAAAACACGGAGGCACGCATATTGGACCTGATTTGGGGTACAATATGGGCCGAATGGGCTTTGATGAAGACCAAAACCCTAAAAAGTCCCCAGTATTGAATTATCGATCACCACTTCACCAGCCGCCTACTTTATCTTACAGCGCTCCGGTTTCCAGCTCTCTAAGTCCCACAATAGTTAAGAACGAAGTCATTGAGTATATATATAACTGAGGAAAAACAACTGGAGCACGACCTTACTTGAACAGGATCTGTTCTATAGGATCGTACAACTGTTTCCTTGAGATCAAAGGAGACAGGCACCGAAGTCTGGTTGATGAATCATGACCCCTGAACCAGAGCGTGATTAACGGCTCTGATCCCTCCTTCCCGAGGGATCCGGTGGCTGTAGAGGATCGTTTCCAGCTGGCCTCGGCCTTCTGGGATGGTTCAGTGGTTGTCTGACAGACTCCATCATTCTTTTTCCTTTTTTCCTTGGTTCTTATTGTTTGCGTGTGGGAAGGGTTTCTTTTTCTTTTTCTTTTTTTCTTTGGTTCTTATTGTTTGCGTGTGGGAAGGGTGTAAGTTATATGTGTTCGACGAAATGCCCAAGGATGATGAGGTTCCAGTTTAACAGAGTTACATCTGACTGTGTTTTTTCTTTCTTTTTTCTGTTTTGTTGCTCAATCCGAAGTTTAATTTCTAACTGAGGACGAGTGAGAGTTGAGATTAATAGTATATATATCTGTATGGGGTGGGTTTTGAACTGCCTTCATGGTTGGCAAGGTGTCAACATAATTGGAGCCAGGAATATAAACTTTATTATAAGTTAGCCTGTACCGGTATCCTTGTGGTTGATGCGCCTTATAAGTTAGCTTATATCAGTATCCTTCTAAGTTTAGTTATTGACTGTACTGTATATTATTTTTCTGGTAATTGTACTAAAAAGAAGAAGAAAAGAAGACTGTGGAACTAACAATACTAACATTATGTGCTCTGGTTTTATATTTTTTTTAATGGGTTGATCTTGGCAGGTTACTGAATTTTAATTGTTTATTTATATTTAGTTAGTGAACTTTTATTTATTTATTTTTAGTCACTAAATTTTATTGTTTATTCAAATTTAATCGCTCCAATTAATTTTTTCATTCAAAAACAGTTGAATGAAATTATATTTGTCGTCAAAAATAATTGAAATAAAAATACAGATAAATGAAATAAAATTGTATTTGTTTTACCATTAGTTTTTTAATTACTTTTAAATGAAAAGTGTTCAAATTTGGATAAACATCAAAATTTAGTGATTAAAAATGAATAAATGAAAGTTATGTGACTAAATATGAATAAATATCAAACTTCAGTAACCTATCGGAAGATTAACACTTTTTTAATTTACTCTTTAATCGCTTGATACCTATACTTCTGAGTTCTGACTTTGCACAATTGATCAAGGAGTTCTCTATCACCAACTTAATTACTAGTGTATTTTCCTACTGGTCTCTCTTAGCTGTACCTCTCTTCCTCATTTTGAACAATCAAATCCTGCACATATCAATCAGTCTGATTAAGCTCGGCCCAGAGAAAATGTGAAAGCCTACAAATGTCATCTTTAAAATATCGTATACTAATGGAGGTTTTGGCTAATTCGTTGCCTACATATATGAAGACAACACAACCACAACCAAATCAATTAGTAATAAAGTGTTTTTGTAGACATGACTAGACGTGTTACTTTGATATTCTTTTTGTTCTAATGTTTTTTTAGTATGTAACTAAATTAAAACTATATAATAATTGCATAATTAAAAAAATATGCAACATCCAGAAATAACAAAATAAACCTCCCATGCAGCATCAAGTACTTATTTATATAAGTCGATCAATTATGTACGTAAATAGGTTATTCTGTTTTAGTTTGTTTTCATGTTCAGATACTATTTTAGAATGAGGTAGAATAAATTGTAATAGTTCTTAAATAGAATAATTTGTGTGAGATAATATTTTTTCACAAAAATTATTCTATTGGGAATAAATAAAGATCAAATTGTATAATTTCACAAGAATTAATAAAAATAATTGAGGAAATTAATACAAAAAAAATTAGAACGTAACATCTCTCTTTTTCAATATGGAAGTAATGCCCTCCGCAATCACCATTAATAAAGGGGAAGAAACTAACATGTAAAAATTAGGATATTGGATGAAATAAAACTTTTAAGTATTCTAATGATCGTTTGAACACAAATCGAAACTAATAGTTGATGGCTGATGGTTTTGGATAATAATTAATTACAGGAGATAAATAACAAACTCCTTCGGCCTTTCTATACATATTGGACCGGGCCAAATTATCTTTTTCTGATCTCTAGATAATTTATATATGTCCGATAACATAATCAGCCAAGAAGGTATATATCCATGACCTATAAACATATTGAAATTTGTACATGGTTCATCCTTTCCTAAGCATCAAAAAAATTGTGCTCGAATGCTCAAAAATAAAAATGTTCTAGTATCCGATCAAGAGTTAGGTGATCACTCGGATCATTGTTGAATGCTGATTATAATTTACTCATAATTAGGAAAACAAATTATGTATAAGAAGGTTAACTGGTGAAGCACATATTAATAAATGTGAATAAAGTACAAATCGTGAATTACTATTTACAAATATAATATAAATCAAAATACATTATGAATTAGTAAATGAAAAATTACTATTTACAAATATAATATAATATTCAAATCGTTAATTAGTAAATGAAAATACATTATGAATCCTAATTAAGTAAGTTATTAAATATGAATTTTATATAGCTAAAATTTATGACTTAAGAAAATGATTGTATGACCCCCATGAGACATGGAAACTTCACCATCTTGCCTCAGCAAATAGTAATACTAGTATACTACTGGAAAATGCTGATTAATAAACATTTTTCTTTTGTATTCATATTGGATTGATTTTTTTTTATTGGGATGAGGCTCAATTGAATCTTATCTTGAGTACCTTTTGTCGATTTAAGTTGAAGCCAAATTGACACGAATTTTATGCAGTTCACAATCTGATCTGCTAAGAGTTTGTTAAGAAATTAAGAGTATTAAGGAGTTGTTAAGAACAAGCGAATAAACCGGTTATATAGAATCTACTCTTCATTCATAGCCGTTATAAAAAAATATCAACGATAGAAAAGAATATTAATTATTATGAGATTATTGGAGGAAAATTCTTTACTCTCTTCCTCAAATCTGAAATTGAAACATTCAAAAATTGAATATTAAGAAAATAATATGGATAGATTAACAAAAGTTCAGTTCACATAATAATCTGAGTATGAAAAAGATATCAAGGGACACATAAAATTTAATAATTGGGTTTTCAAAATATAGAGCATCTCACGACAGTTTAGAATTTTTTTTTTATCTCGATCCAGGACGCCTATCAGTATTTTGATTCTTTGACCGCATCTTTGCTTTTAAGTCGAAATTTGACAGTATCAAATAATCCAAACTAATTGAAGACTAAACAGTTATTAATATAACCACATTTATGTAAAAGCAAAACATCTAAAAATTATCCAAGTCTATTTCAACTTAAAATTGGCAAATATCAAATAATTCAAAAATCTGCATGGACATGAGTTGTGTTCTGTTCTGTTTGGAGACATTTCAAAGTGCATTGTCCTAATAGAAGCAAACAAACTTATATTTCTTTCATATGCCTGTTCAAGATTTTTTTTATTTACTTGTCATGCAGGGATCATTAATTCTGTAATTAAAAGACGTGTCAAGATCAAGCTAGTATATACTGTGGTCATTCATAGTAAGGTTTCTATTTAATTCCATTGAATTGCATTTTGTTAATTCTATCATCAATTTTACAGATTTCTATAACATACACATCTATGATCTATCAATTATAGTTTGACTCAATTTAACTGAACAGTTTTCAAGTGTAAATCTGTGCAATAATTTCTCCTAGAAGTTCAAGCATGAAGCCTCAGATTTTTAAAAATAACATTTTGTACCCACGTGAATTCATTTATGAGATTCAAACCGGATAATCAAATTGTAATTTTTTCCTTAACAAAATAGAATTAATATTGATCATAAAATATGTCTCAATGTTTTTTTTTAACGTCTGTTACTCGAATTATCTCGCAAGGAAATTATGTTCCCCGTCTAGGCGTCTGTGATAATTTACACTGTACTACATGTGTTTACCTCCCATAATATTATGTATAAGATATTAAAAGTGGAAAAAAGAAAGAAGCTGAACTAGCGAATCTGTACAAGGGAGAGACTATGAGGGGGTACACAACTTCCATTTTTTCTTCTTTTTTTTACTAGCAAGCTGGGCATACAAAAAATGAATTAAAAAAAAAAAAAACGATGTTTATTTTCACTCTACAGTTATTTGCAATATGGTGGTAAGCTTTGGTTTCCTATACCTCCTCAACAATAACGAGGAGCACACCACACTAACAGAAGAAAACGCCATGCACGCACCCGCGAGCCATGGTGGCATCCTCAACCCAGTAAGGGGAAACAATACTCCTGCCGCCACAGGAATGGCCACAACATTATAAGCCATGGCAAAGAAGTAGTTCCATCTAGCAAGGCAAAGAATGATAACAATGTCATTTTATGTTTGTTTTAACATTCTTTGGGAAAGACAAAACCACATTAATTCACAACTAAAAGCTGATTAAACAGTCTAGCTAACATGGCTTGACTTACTACATGTACCGTCTCTAAAGTCATTACTGTCAATTCAACCTCCACTTTGCAAATTACACACAAAGAAAGTTATTATATCAGAAACATTGGAATTACATACTACAAGGCATGAAAGAGGTAACACAATTGCTGCTCAACAGGTAATAGAGATTATGCAATAACACGTATCACTAAGCAAACCAACAGTTAAACATCTCCCTTCCCTCGCACTAATGCAATCATATACATGTCAAAATTATTTTAAAGTTACCTGATGCGGTTGAACGTCTTTCTAGACAGGTCAATTGCTGTGATGACATCCTCAAGGTTGTTACGTACAAGGACATAGTCAGCAGCCTCAACAGCTATATCAGTGCCAGCACCAATAGCCATGCCTACATCAGCTGCAGCCAGGGCTGGCGAGTCATTGATGCCATCGCCTACCATGGCCACTTTGCTACCGCCATTCTGGAGGGACCGCACTATGTCGGCTTTTCCAGCTGGCATTACTTCTGCTCGCACGTCCTCAACTCCTACCTGAGGTACACAAGTTTGCTTTCTTTTAGTCAGATCAAAGAAATCTTAATTTAAATTACAATACAGATAAAATTAAAAAGTTGTTCTCAAATTTATTTATTTATTTTTGGACAAAACCAGTAAATTCCGGTCAAAAATTTACTTTGGACAGACTTCAGTGTTTTCCAAATGTTGTTCCAGTAAGGATATATTGTCTGATCTCCATAACTCCAGTAGTCATGGTGAACAAGCACTCTCTCAATGCCACTGGCACAGAAAGAAACACCAAACTAACCTCTTTAGCTACAGCAAGTGCAGTTCTCCAGTTATCTCCAGTAAGCATGACCGGCTTAATCCCCATTTTTTTCAACCCTTCTATGACAACTGCTGCCTCTCTTTTTAATGGGTCGGTTATTCCCAACAAACCAACAAAGACACCATCATAGGCCACCAGTATGCCAGTTTTTGCTTTCTCCTCGAGATTTACAAGGAAGCTCTCGGCTTCTTGTGGGAATGTGACCCCATTCTCAGACAACAATCTTCTGTTACCCACCTGTTGTTGTTTAAGAATGAATATTCAGTACAATAACTAATAAAAAAACTGAGCTGATATTTCCACACGGTAAAATTGAAGCCAAATTGACATATCTTTGCCTACTGAAGAGCTGGTTTGACCCAAAAATAATGGGTTTCAATGAAGCTAATTTTGCAGTCCTCTTGCTTAAAAAATCTACCAGCTTGTCTAGTATGAGTGCTCATGGGCAGACGTGAGAGACAGGTAAGGGGTTAAAGCATGCATACCCACTTAAATCTTGTCATTTGGGCACCAAATAGACATTTGCAGATAGATAAACAAACACAGTGACACCAAAACATACAAATACACAAGAGGACAAGGTGGCATAGATTGGACATACCAAAACGATCTTGTCATTGAGAGAACACTGAACCCCTCTTCCAGGAACAGCAGAGAAATCAGCAGTTTCTAACAGCCACTCTGCCATGATCTCCGCCTTCCTTTGTTTGGTGGATTCAAGCTTGCCATTGAAATGGTAATGAAATGCATATTCCACTATGGCTCTTGCAAGTGGGTGCTCACTGCTCGCCTAAACTACATAAAAAACATAATGTGCTATAGTAATCAACTTCAATTAACATTCCTCATGTTTTTTCTTTTTAATCGAATAAAACAAAGGATAACCACCACTTTAAAGAACATGGTAGATTGCTCAATTGTTCAGTAGTTCTAGATCACTCTTTTGGCCATATCACTAGTGCATATTCTTTTAATATATTATCAAGCACAGATCAATAATAATGTCAGGTTGAGATTAATGCAGTGTCGAGTTGGTAATTTTAGTCCTAATTGCAAAGTTCCTTTTTTTTCCAACCAAAATTCTCACCTCCGCAGATGCAACAATAGTGAGGAAATCCCCCAAATCCATCCCACCAAAGACTTTTGCAACAGTCACAACAGCTCTCCCTTGTGTCAGAGTCCCAGTCTTATCGAAAATCACATGATCAACATGCTCAGCACGCTCAAGGGCATCACCACCCTTGACAAGCACACCATGGGATGCACCAACACCTGTTGCTACCATGACGGCAGTTGGTGTCGCAAGGCCAAGTGCGCAGGGGCATGCAATCACCACGACTGAGATCGAGAACATGAGAGAGAACACAAAGCAATTCTTGCTTTCTGAGACCCATGACTGGGGATATGCCCCAATGAGTCCGCAGATGAACCTAATTTTTGTACCAAAGAAAAGTGTTTAGTGAAAAAAAAAGGAGTTTAAGGACATCATCAACAATAACTTTGATTTGATAAAACTATCGTGCACTTAAAAACCTCAGGATGTAAAGCATAATTTTCCAGAAAGGCAAAATTCAATAGACAAATCAATAATAAAATACCAAATTCTATGCCTATTTTCACCCAAAGCGAAGAAAGTAAATGCGAGCACAAACTATGCTCAATACAGGACATTCTACAGGATTTAATACATGATGGACCTCATTGAAAACACAGATTGCAATTTTATGGGTTGGGAAATGTACACCAAATATTTGTTATTCACTCACCATCCAAAAAATGTAAGTAGCGACATGGAGATAACAATAGGTACGAAAATGCTAGCAACCTGTAAATTTTACCACAAAAAAAAACAATTATATTGTGTTTCATAACAGGAATACTTAAATTATAAAGGACAAGAGATACCCTATACCAAGATCAGTACCATAACCAGCCCATGAATTCATGAAACACCACAACATTCTCATTGCCATTAGGTTAAGGAAAAAAAATAGTGAGAGAAATAGAGAAGCATGCTTTGATACCAAATAGGAAAACCCAAAATAAAAAAACTCCAACCACTTAATGTAAGAAGGATATTCATTGTGTTTTAACATGAAAAAAGAATTCAGGTTAGTTTCGTAATTGTTAGAAAGCATCAGTAATTTAAGAATGAGGGTTGCTAGCAGTAGTAGCCCTGAGATCGCCCACCAATCTCAGCATCACTTCTCCCTGTATCTTTCTCGATAAATATGACTTGGTACAGGATTCAAACATATCCCAAATTCATATGTAGTTCAAACTTATTTTTCTACAGGTTTACATTTGCCCCGCTGGAACTGCGAGTGTCCATGAGCAAAATTTCCTCAGCTGAAAAAATCCTTTTAAAAATTACTGAATAATACAATCCGAGGTGATATAGGTTATATACTCACATAATCCGCAAACTTCTGAATCGGGGCTTTTGACAACTGTGCTGTCTCTACCAGTGAGATAATCTGACTCAGTACAGTATCAGACCCCACTTTCGTGGCCTTGACGTGAAGAACACCATGCAGATTCATTGTACCACCAATTACCACCGAGGATATGTCTTTCAGTACAGGTATAGACTCACCAGTGACCATGCTCTCATCCACATGGCTTGTACCCCAAACTACTACTCCATCGGCTGGTACCTTGGTACCAGGTATAACTTTTAGTGTATCGCCAGGTTGGATTAGAAGAGCATCTATTTCTCTCTCCATTATATGCTTTCCCTCTATAATATTTTAGTTTAAAAGAAAAAGAGAAAAAAAGGCATGTGAAATTATGGTTTTATTTCCAACAGATAACATACTGTACCCCGTGTGCCTAACAATGGAGTCACATGCAAGCATATTTTTATTCCCATAACACCTAAAACAAATCAAACTACACTACATGAATAGTCAATGCTGACCACAAAAGAACCATAAAATTCAAGACATCGGTACAGGAAAAAGGGATTCAGTGCAAACAACAAAGTATCTGATGATTATGTTAAGTAATATGTGTACTGGGTTATACCAGGGGTCCAGGGTAGTACCATACTGATATAAAACACTAGTACGGCACCAGCATAGTATTGTGACATGGTAACGTTATAAGATGATGATACTCTATCAACCAAAAAAAAGACCTGGATGCTACAGTGTCAAGAACTTCAACTATTGGTATCACACACCTGAATCTTTGACGACAAGCACAGCTGTGGCTGGTACCAATTCTACCAACTTTGTAATTGCTTCTGATGTCCGTCCCTTTGCCAATACCTCCAAGTACTTTCCAAACAAAACAAAGGTAATAATCATCGCACTTGTTTCAAAATAAACTGGTGTACGATACCCAGTATAGGCAGCGTACACAACAGAAGCAGCTGAGTAAAGGTATGCGGCAGTTGTCCCTATCACAACAAGCACATCCATGTTGGTTGAACCATGCCGAAGGGCCCTGTAGGCAGCAATGTAGAAGCGCTTGCCAATAACAAACTGTACAATAGTGACTAAAAACCATTTGAGTAGATCACCGATGAGGAAGGGACCACACTGGGTCATAAGGAAGGAGGTGAAGAAATGTATTTTGGGGCAAACCATCTGGATGAAGAATACAGGTATCTGCATTCAGATAAAAAAAAAAGGTGTACCAGTGAGATGCAGCTTTCCTTGTTGCTAGTGCTAGCAGGAGCAGTCAATTAAAAATAATGTTACATGGGTATGGTATATGTTTAATACACCAATATGGACAATAGTATAGTGACCAAGTGAGAAGTGAAACACGAAACACTAACCAAAAGAACACAAGGGGAAATTAATTACAGTAATACAGTTTACTAATATACGTAGGTGACTGCATCAACTGTGACCGGTAGGATGAAATAATTACAATCCATATATAACCTTGTAGCTCACCATTCAGCGGCATAATGGTGATCTTTAAAACATGATATAAATTCTACAAAGTAAGCAAAAATAAAACTCCCATAAGGAATACTAAATTGAAGATTTGTCTGGATAACAATACAGCACACCAAGTCAATTTTCCAACTATTGATACACAAGGAGAAACGAGCTGAAGATCTCAAGTGCTCACTAGAGCAAATAAACTACTGGAAATGAAACAAAAAAGGAAGGATAATCAAATAGCATAATTAAGTACAGGAACCACCACCAATGTTTTTTATCCTGGTAAAAAAAAATAGAACTCACAGTGAGAAGCAAGCTGGAGATCAAGTGGCGCAGCATCTTAGAGGACTCCTGTGCATCACTTGATGCTGCACGGATATATGGGTTTTGAACACGAAATTGAAACCTCCCGCTACTCTCTCTTTCTATTCCATCCACCAAGTCCCTCAGCCTAACAGCCTCTGGATCAAAAACCACCTCCACTTCTGACAGTGTTAAATTTACATCCACCTGTTTGACCCCTTTCAAGTTTGCAATCATGCCGTCAAGCAGTTGAGCATCCACCGGGGAACACAACCCAGTTACATGCAGCAAAGCCTTATCCTGCTCATTGCTCTGTAAGAATGATGCATCAAAACCTGCATCTTCTATGGAATTTACAATTTCATCCTTGGAGATGACTGTTGGGTCATACTCAACCTCCCCTTGTGAGGTAGCCAATGCAATTACCGCCCTTTTGACACCTGGCAATTTGGTTAGGATACCTTCAACTGAGTTTACACATGCTGCACATGTCATTCCCGTTATACGGAAGTGACCAGTTAGGTTTTTTTGCATTTTGGATTTTTGAGGTCTGGAAATTTCTCGAATGATCTCAGCATCAAAACCTGCATCCTCTATTGCTTCTTTTATGTCTTCATCCTGAATAGAAACATACAGAAACTTTAGGTGGTCTTATAATTAAAAATATAGTAGATGAAAGAACAACATAGTAGATGAGCTTTTATGTTCTTAAGATAGAAAGAACAATATAGTAGACGAGCTTTTTTCAAAGACAGAAGAAATCTAACAATTATTACCATGCCCACTCATACCCACGTTTGAAAATTGATCATATGTTTCCACTTTGCTTCGATATGAAGTATCAAGACCTCATATTCAAATTTGAACAGATACAACATTATGAAAGGCTCCACTCATGTACTGAAATCACCGTTTTCACAAACAAAACATAAAAATCCAATAAAGACCCACCAAAAAGCTTGGCCTAAATTTCGTAGGTAAATTTCAGCTTCCAGCAGAAAACTAGGATCAGAAAATTGTGGCTCTCCGGATGAAAAGAACAAATAAATACTCACAGCAAATTCCTTCAATTAACACTGAAACCAAGTATTGCCCGACTTCTTCAAATCACGAATTTGAATGAAATCAGAAGCTATGAACTGTCGAAAGTAAAATTCCAGAAACTCCCAGAAAGTATCTTTGACATAACCATCCCAATTCCGAATCTCAGTATAATCCAAAAGGCAACAAAATCTTAGTTCCCTTCACTTGTATAACATTATACGATTAAAATTACACTCTGAATTCTCAAATAGAGTGCAAGAAATAACACAAAACAAAACATAATTCCCCAATGACACTTTCAAATTACTATAATCAAGTGTGATCGTCAGACAAACCTTCCGAAACGCAGGATCAAACACCACATATGCGCGATTCTGGAGCAAAGAGACCGAGGCGCTAACCACGCCATCCAGAGCCTTCACGGCCGACTCGACCGAATTGGTACAAGCAGAGCAGGTCATGCCGGTCACCTTCAATTGCACCTTTTTCACACCCAAATCGGCACTCTCACTCGACACTCTCAATCCCATCTCTTCGTCGTACGAGTCCAAGAGGCGCACATCCTCCAGTTCATCTCCATCGGCGTCCCGCCGGGAAGACAGCGAGGTGAGCTGTAGGTCTTGTAGACTGGGACCAGGTGCCATGTCTCCGATTCGGGGGAGCTCTCCGCCTCGACGCCCTTTCCGAGTGGTTGTGATTTGGTAGAAAGAGAGAAAGGTCGGAGCTTCGTCGGAGGAACGGAGGAGCTAAAAAGGAAAGAAATAAAGACCTACGGAGCCGGAGGTAATGAAATATGAGGAGTAGGTAGGTGATTTCTATGATTTTCTTTGTAGTGGCTGTGCCAGTATTGAGTACGAAAAAAAGTGGGAACAAGTTGTCTTTTCAAACACGGTGGAAAAGATAATTATAAATTATTAATTTATTATGCATCACACTTTATTTTCACGGAAGGAATTTTACTTACAAATCTGTATGTTATTGTTAGTTGTTACAGTGTACTTGCGGTGTTAAGTATCCCCTGGCCCCTGGGAACTATCCCCACAATATCTCTCCATCATTAACTCGGGATTTTGCTTAAACGTAATATACTACTACAAGTTAGTGTTAAGCAAACGAGCCGGTCCGGGCCAAACCCAGTCGGGCCAAGGGTCGACACGGTTCACGGTTCATGAGCCCCCGGGAGGCAGTCCCCTATGGGTCGGGCACGGTCCGGAAGGGTCCGTTTTTTTTATAAATTCAGAAAACCGCAAAAAGTTTTAAAAAAATTTAAAAAATTATAAAATTTAAAAATAAATTTACCATAATTTTTAACTAATTCGATTTTTTATCTTTAATTGTTTAAAAATCAAATAATACTAAAAATTAAAAAATTCATAAAATTCTGCACGGGTCAAATCCGGTTCGGTCCGGTCCACGGATCCGTACGAACCTGTTTTGGGTGAAGAGAGAACCGGACCATGGTAGGGGACGGGTCGGACACGGATTTGGGTCCGGCCCGCGGGCATAGGTCGATCTGAGACGGGTTGGACCGAAGTGATTTTTTCAAAACTCTACTACAAGTCTACAACGGTTATATCCTTGGAAAAATATCTTTGTAAATGTATAATGCAGGTTGAAAAAATATGATTGGACAGGAGTCTATTTTATTTTTAAAATAAAATAATTGTATTTATAAATAATCTTACAAAAAAATCCAATCCAGGAAATAATTTGATTTATGGACGACATTATTGTAGTAAAGGTCGTAATGCCCGAAAAATCATTACCGCCACATATCTTTACGGATAAGAAATGGACAAAAAAAGGAGATAATAATACTTCATAATCCATGTGTTAACACAAAAATACCTTTCTTATCTTGTCAATAAATATATAATATTGCTCGTGGGGTGATTTATAAATTATAGCATTCTGAAAAAAAAATGCTATGACTCTTCTGGGTGCAATTTGGAGTGTGTTACGAAAGAAAGTGCTCCCACAGATATGAGCTGGGGTGGTTCAGGTGAATTGCTTCCCAGCGCTGGTTCCCTGGTCAACGGAGTTATTAGCGCAGTTGTCAACTTACTCCCTTCATTTTTCATATTTTATTATTGAACCCCTTCTCCTTTTAATTAGTTCATATTTTAATTAAAAGAAGGATAAAAGAATTATACAACGATTCCGAACAAATTGTAAATATTTATTTTTAATAGTGTAGTCTATTTCCACTCCGTATGTGTGTTTCAACGTAATACACGTTTTTTGCATAATAAATTTAATAACAAAAGAATGAATCTTATTCGGAAGTTCCCTTTTAGTTTTACGTTTATGAATCTATATTTCTTAAATTATTTATTAGTGTGTATTTAAAACTTCATTACATTATTATTAAATTTGGATATTGATGGTGACATGCCTTCTAGGCTTCTATGATAATTGTAGTACAGTTTCATTCTTTTGTTAATGTAGTACAGTTTCAATAACGTCACAAGAATTATAGACACTTAAGCTGATTTGCTATTAAAAGATGAGTTCAAAAAATTGACAAACAACTTCCGAATGTTATTTTCATGTCTATTGTCAGCTAATAAGGAAGAGAATTATATTAGAGGTATAGAACATTCTAAGCTTATTTTTCAAAGGGTTGCTAAGTAATAATCAACAAGGAGTTAGTGCCAGAAACGCAGGCCCTTTTGTATAATTAATTCTGGAATAAATTATTAAAGAAAGAGAGTTATGTTTCACTTTCACATGAGAATATAAGATTACTGTGGGCGGGTGCTTCTCGCATTCAGATTTGGGGGGAAATTGGTTGCATGTACAAATAGTCATGCAAATTTTAAATATTTACATATCACTCCACAAAAAGTCAGAAGTATTTTGTTTGAAGTTTGAACCATAGCAACAATATTTCAGCGACTGATGATTCGGCTATTTGTAAATTATTTACTAACATCCAAATTATTAGCGAAATAACGAATATATTACAAATATTTTTTTACTTCCGAAAGTGTATACCTTAAAATAAAAGAAGAGCTGCCTAAATTGTTATTTTATGCTTGAAATATATAATTAATTTGACTTACGTACGTACAGAATCATTTGACTTTTTATTATTTGCATTATTAATACCTTCCCAAAATTAATGAACCGTTTTCGACATTCGAATAAAAATAATTAAAATCTTGCAGTTACAAATTCCGAATATGTGTATGTATGTTATGCTTGATGATGAGATAAAATAAAGTGTATGAAGGATAACATTTGTAATCTCACTGGTATATTTGGTCAGAGGTTAATAACGTGATATACCTAGAAATTTTGAAGACCACCTCTCATGAGTCTCATCACTCTTTTACTTTTACATTTTTATCGTTCTATCAAACACAACAATATGCAATGAAAAATATTTTCTTATGTCTATATTTTAATGATTCCAAATATGGCAGTAGAGTGGGACAGGATCTTAATTAATTTATATATAAAAGATGCAGCCACCAAGTGAATTGAATTAATTAATTAACTGATTGCACGAATTCTGGAGCGAGCCCACGGATTGAGCTTACGTCCTAAACAATTACTCATTTTCTTATATCAGCGACGTCACCGCTTATCAAATAAATCATATCATTATTATTTTAAACAAATTTTACGCATAGTTCATACTTTCTTGGCATGATCTTTTTTTTTGCATAATAAAGTAAATTTTCAATTTCTAATGTCTATATTAATTTCAGTACAGTGCCCATAGCCTGCGCTCAGTAATAAATATGTTTCCATTATTCAAAAAAAAAAACACAATTTCTGTAGCAATTTTTTTTAATTTATTATTTATTCAATTTAAAGCTGGGGCGACGAATTTACTTGTCCAAGTGAGCGTGTGTAAATCCGTCCAATGGAAACAGATTTAGAAAATTAAAGATATATCTCGGGTAGGAGTGCAAGATTGCAAGAACTATGTAAATATATTTGTTTTTTTTGTCCAGACGACAAAATTGACAAGACCAGGTCGCAAAGGGGTTTCTCTCCACGGCGGTTGGAAAAAGGAATGAGGCGTAGCGTGGAAGAGATCGACCGCCACGCAATCGAGTCGAGTCCGACAATTGACCCGACGCGTGTTGCATTCAACGAGTCCGCCTCAGGCGTGTACTGCCTGAACACGGTTTACACGATTTTGAAACGTTGTTCTTCTCGCAACAGTGGGAATTGTTCTTCCTCTTTCTTGTCAGGTGAGCGGGTCCAGAAGGTAATTTTAGACCCGGTTCAGACAGAAAGATCTTCATCGAAGGAAGTAGGTGAATGATGGAGGGGTCAGACTCGGGGGTGGATTGGGTCGCAAGCGATATTCATGCCTTGTCCACAGGTGAGGAAGCTTATGCTAGGAGAGGGTAGTACAATAGGGTTTGCAAACAAATCGGTTTAATTAATTTTAAACTAAATCGTCAAATTTAGATTATTTGATTTGATTTTTCGGTTTAAATTTTTTAGTTCGGTTGGAAATTTTAGTTAGTTCGGTTTTTATTATTTGGTTCGATTTATATTTTTTTAAATTGAATAAACCGAATAAATCGAATAATCTAAAATTTATCAAATAAATTCATTTTGCTTTATATAAATAAGAATCATATTAAACATGGTTCAAATATATTTATTTTCTATATGTTTATTTAGTTATTTATTTTATTTTTTATTTATTTTTCCATCAACTTTTTTAACTATCAATATTTTTCATTTCTCTTTAATTGATATAATTTCGGTTTAACTTAATAAACTGAATAAAACTTTGGTTTATTCGGATTTCGGTTTATTCAGTTGATATTTTTAAAATTTTGGTTTGATTTTTAGTTTGACAAACTGATTAAAACTTTGAATGCATATATTTATTTCGGTTTAAACCAAACCACCAATTAAACACCCCCTAAGTACAACTACATCCAATACAAGATACATGTCGGGTAGCTGTTTACGCTACACGGTTAGTCGGTTAGAATGCCACGCAGTATAAGGGCCCAGTTGCCAGTTCAAAAAAAGAAAAAAAAAATCTTGTTATCCCACTTCAACGCTTCTACAAAATTGCATTCGAAGCTGCTCGTTCGACTTGGAGTTAGCCCAGTAAATAGTTGCAAACGAGAGGAACCGAGACGAGTCGATCCGAGATAAATTTAAAATTAACTTAATAAGTTAAAAATATTGGGTTGAAATTGATTTATTAAATTAACTATCGAGTTGAGCTGACTCATTAATAGTTTATTTCATAATTAATAATATTTTATACGAATATTTTATATCTAAACTTAAAAAAATTGATAATTTTGTACATGTTTCATATAATAATTTTATATATATCGAGTTATAATTTATATAGTACATTAAAAATAATAAAAATAATAAATATTAGAATCCTTACTCAGTCCGGAATAATAAAAAGTAATAGTTTAACAAGTCTAAAGAGTTTAACGAGCTGAGTCAAATATACTTTAAGATCGGCTTATTATTTTAATGAACTTAATAAATGAATCAAAAATTAATCTCGAACAAACCATGAATGATCCAAGAGTTACAAAATTCGCGGCAAGTCCTACTTGAAATCTTGGACGGACTGTTCAGGGAAACATTATTTACAGAGGAAAAATAAAAAGAAAAAGAAATTAACAAATAAAAACTAGGAATAATGACGACGTCATCCTTTCGTCTAAGCGGGTGAGCCTGCATAATTTGAAAGCGCGGGAGGTTCAAAATCCTTTGAATAAAAGAATTGATTTAAAGTATTTTTTCCGAGCCGTTAATTTTGCATCGAGATTCATAATGATCATTGAAAATATGAATCTCGAACATTAAAGTTTATTAAAAATATAAATCTCGATGTAAAATCAACAGCTCGAATTTACTTTAAAGTTTAAACCAACTTTTAATTCAAAGAAATTTAAATCTCTCCACTTCCCGCATAATTTGGGGTTTCAGAACGTTATTGTGGTAAAAAATTGATGAAAATTTATTTTTTTACTGGATGAAATATGAAAAAAATAACGGTGCTGACTTGGTCCATCTTAAAAATCCCCTATAAATCTCTCAGAATATTTCCGTCAAGATTCATCCCCGCACAAGTGCCCATTGATTATATGTGATTAAAAAGTGATTATAATGAATGTTTACACTGATTATCATTGTTATCATTGTTTAGGATAATTAATAAATAAAATAAAGATAAATGCATAAAGTAGAAAGAGAGAACGAGAGAGAAGGTTCAGTACTGAAGGATAATGACAAAAAGATGTGTGAGAGATGATTAATGGGGAGAGGGAAGGAAAAAGATTTAAAGAGACAGAGAGAGGAAAGAGACGTGAGAGTTTATTAGTCAAAATTTTTGTAAAAGTGAATTGTGTATTTTTCTATGAATTGATTGTATTAATTAATAAAAAAGTTTGAGACAAACCTAAGTTATTAACTTTATAAGCGAAGCGATGGAGTTGTGTGAAAACAAAAGGATGTGTTCTTGTGCACCCTTAATTGTTTAATATTTATTCTCTAGGTTAATATAACTTTAAGCAACTGAGTTTATTTAATTTTGTAAAGTTCCAAAATATCAAAGTAACACTTGCCTACTTGAAGGAAAAAAAGAAAAAGAAAAGCAACTGCATTGATTCCTATTGATGCAAATATGATCCATATTAAAAATTTCAGATGCCGACACCCCGATATTAGAATTTTCGTGTGTATATGAATTAAACATGCATTTTGACTTAAAATTTAATTATTTATACCCACGTAATAGATATATGATATATAATTAATTCTGTAATATAAAAAAGATTATTGTATTCACAACTATAAATAAATAGATGTAATGAAACCAAACTTCGTGGAATACACATGTCAGCAATCCAATGATTATTGTCAACTATTAGAACGAAATGGAACTTCTTTAATAAAGAATCAAAACCGAACAGATAACCTAATTTTACTAACTATATTATCTCGATATTGGTGGAGATCCACTAAAGAAGCACTGAATTTTGGTGAATTATAGCAAACATCGTGGTGCTCTCGCTTTTTTACTTTTTATTATTTTTTTTAATATTTCACACTATTCCTTGCACCAACGTCAGTATATTCTCTCATTTTAAAAATAAAGTAGCTTATACTGATCAAGTTCCTAAATTGGTTCAATTAATTTTCAAATTTAAATTTTCTTACAACTCCGAAACGACAAATTACAATCATTCATTCCGAAACGACCGTCAAATAATACTAAAATATTTTAGCATGGGATGCCCCCCCCCCCCCCCCCCCCCCCCCCCCCCCCCCAACAAAATCATTCATTTCCCTGAAAAAATAAATAAAATTAAACACACACACCATCAGTCTAGTCATCTTGCAAATGTAGCTAAAATATTTTAGCATGAGTGAATGTTGTTGATGTTGGAATGAATAGATACTTCATTATTATTATTATTAAACAGTTTATCAAAGAAGATTTATTGAACAAGAATTTCGAGAAATATATTTTTTTTCATTTTATGGCCAAGTACATATAAACATAGTAATTAGAATATTGAAACTAAATGACGGAAAGATGAAATAAAAACGAAAATAATTGGTATTATTTCAATTCCAGCCATCACTATATTTCAGTAATTTCACCCTCCAAATATCTTATTATTTTTGCGGGTTATGTCAGTGAGATGCGGCATGCCATGCCACCATGTTATCTTCGCTTAAAAAAAAAGTAAAGGTGAAACCATAATGATTGAGAGTTAATTAAGTTTCTTCAACTTCCAATATTTAATTATAAAGCATATCAAGAAGATCACCGCATACATATGTAGACTAACCAATATATAACACATTTAGACATATAAAATAAATAATATGATATATATTGATAATAACTATAACTTTGTCATGTTATTTTTCTGTATTATTTTAGTGCGGGGATCACTTGACAATGAGTTATTTTAATAATTTTGACAATGTACTCTAAAATAAATAAAAAAATTAAAAATAGAAAACCTTTATAGATATATTTTTTTACTTATAGATTGATAGTGATTCAAATTTCATTATCATTTGATACTCCATAAAAAACCGTTAAATTATAATCATTGTAAATTATATAAAATTTTGATGATCTTTGATGGAGTATCAAATGACAATGAAATTGTATGAAATTTGAATCACTATGAATCTATAAGTAAAAAAACGTATTTATAAAGTTTTTTTTTTTCTATTTTTAAGATTTATTTCTATTTATTCTAGAATCCACTGTCAAAATTATCAAAAATAACCCATTGCAAGTGATCCCCATGGATTACAGTTGTCAATGGGTCGTCGGGTCGGGTTGGATTCAGATCGGGTTCGGGTCGGATCATCATTATTTTATTATTTTTTTGACTCGATCTGAATCCGACCCGATGAAAGATCTTGACCCATATCTGATCCGATCCGATCCATATAAAATAATTAAATATTCATTAATTATTTTATATTATTTTTAATAATTAAATATTAATTATTTTTATAATTAATCTTAATTATTATATATTAATATATATTTAAGCTTTAATTAATACCAAATCACAAAATTACTTCAAAAAATATAATTAGTTTGTGTCGGGACGGTTTGATCCGAACCCGATCCAACCTGATTTGGATCAAAAAATTAGATTCATACCCGACCCATTTATTTTCAGATCATATCGGATCGGGTCGAATCAAAATAACCGATAGATTAAGTTAGAATATCTCGATAGATTAGATCAAAATAACCAGATAGGTTAGATCAATAATTGACACTCCTATTCCCACCCGTTATTTAACTCGAGTCGTCCCTTGGTCTTTACACGGAAACAAAAGTAGTTATTGAATAAATATATATTTAGAATGAGAAAACATTTTTCTAACAAAATTTGCATTAAGAAAATTCTTCCAAGACATTTTTTAAAATACTAAAAATATGTGTAATAATAAATAATATGATTAGCCACGTTGTCAGAGTCAAGAGTCAGACTTTGACGTGAGGTCAAAAATTAAATTTTTAAGGGGTCAAAATTTTTTTGCAGTTAATAGATTTGAAACTTCCAATCATAAAGTGGAATCGAAAGTTTTTTCAATTCGTCATTTTCAATTTCTGTCAAGATGGTTATGGATGAATTAACTTTTTGTGTTTATGATTATTCTTTCGTCATTGAAATGGTTCTCCTAAGTTCAAATTCTAGTTCCATCTCTGTTTATTATCTCTATTATTCTTTCACTGACAACAGACTCCACTTAATTCTGACTTTACAATGAGACCCATTATCCGAAAGAGAATACAGAGATAACATGAAGGTTTGCTAAGGATTTCAAATCCGCTGTTATCCGAAGAATAACATGATCATGTTCTTCTCTCTTTGATAATGAGAGTATGGGACCCACTTTCAAAGTGCGAAAAATAAAATCTAGTTCTTCTCCTGTATAACAGCAGATTCTGAGCCTTGGAGTTGGATGAGAGGGGATTTCATTCCTGTTGCATGGGCCTACGGAGCAGTAACGAAGTACAGAGCTTAGAAGGCAGTACAAAGGTGCTATGTTACTATTTTAGAGTGGATAGATCTACACCCTATTGAACTAAAAAAAAATGATTTGAAGAGTTTTCGAACCTTTGATTTAGAATCAGCATTCATATTTTTAACAGATATGAATTCAGATGTAAAATCAACGATCTGAAAAACTCTTCGAACTAATTTTTAGATTCGAACGGATGAGAATTTACCCCGAGCGCTATTATTTTACTCTGTTTGGTATGGTTGGTGAGGAGGGAATTGACTTCATAATTTTTTCGTATAAATAAAAGATGCATACGTTTAATCGTCTTTCTAATCAAAGAAATTTTTCTTATTTTCATTTGTAACAATTTACTAGATATTTAACGTCTTTTTACTTTTTCTGTCTAAACGAGACCTTATATTTAATGTCTTCCTGATATATATCGTCTAGCAATTATCTGCGTTATGTTATTCATTAATTTTCATAAATAAATATGAAGACCGTACAATTTCGAGTTCATATAGAATTTTTTTTTTTGTAATTTGTGTGTATCGAATATTACACTTGTCGGAATTTGTATATTATAATTTATACTTTATTCTGTACTTGACAAAATAAAAGTAACATGTGGTAATCTAATTAAGATAATGATAATGAATCATGAGCCCGAAATAACTTTTTCTTCTAGGGTGAAATATTTCATTTTTCTTTTGATAAAGAAAATGGCTTGTTTCAAACCTAAACGCAACCAAAAAGCTCTCGGTGGTTACAGTCACACTGAAGAAAATGGTTTGTTTAAGCTGATATATAACAATATTACGTGCATTGTATAATTGCAACCCACTTTGATTTTCTTCTTCTTTTGGGAGTAATATAACTAAATAAATATTTAATTCATGATTTCTCTTTACAAAAAAATAGACAAACACTACTTAAAAATTAAATTAAACCTTTCTCGTTTTCCTTTCTTTGCATTGAAAATATGATTAATTCATGAAAAAACGAAGAATAGAAAAAAAAAACTGTCCTATCATGCCAAGAAAAATGTAATTCATTTGTTTGTTTACCTTTTTTGTGTCCTTTCATGTTATTTCTTGTTTTTTCATTCCATGTACTTTATGCCTTCAAATTTAGTAGTTTATTTTTAAAATTTAATAACTAAAAAAATATAGAACTCAAAATCAAAACGAAATTATTTTACGTTCTTCAGAGATTCAAGAACTTCAGGACTTCAGGTACATGAATGAAAATGGACATCTACAGTGTTCCTAGAAAGGGAGATGATTCGTACATTATTCGATTCTGGTACAACTTGTACTACCGTTTTCTCTCTTCCGGGTCCAGCTGTTATTGTACTACTGCATGCTATTGCATGGGTTGATTTGATATTTGATCTATTTGCGCCGAGAAATTAATTCAACTTTGAAGCTTCATTTCATCAAAAAAAAAAAAAGCTTCAAACAAAAATGAAGAATGAGTTCACACTTGATAAGTCAGGAGCAGCGTTTGGAATGAAAATTTGCCAGGTTGTTTTTTTTTTTCACCAGTCAATTTATCGGAATATTCTTTTGAGAGAAAATATAATCTTTATGAAATTCTCAATTATCCATTGTATTTTTTTTGCCAAACATTGTTTTTCAATGTACTGTTATACTTTCTTTTTGTGATATAATATATTATTTTTAACTCCTAATAACTTCAAATTTTAAAGGATATTTATCTCAAGCAAAAGGAAGACAATAAAGAAGACACAAGAATCAACGCAAAATAGGAATGTCTAGTTAGGTTGGTTAGAATCATAACGCTAAAAATAGAAATATCTAGCTAATCAATTTGTACAGGGATGGATTTAGAGAACTCAGTAGCCAGAGGCGAAGCTGGCCTGCAAAATAGAGATGATAAATTTATATAGATATAATATTATAATTAGTTTGAAAGTTAAATATCTTTTTATAATTTTTTTTATAATGAAAGTATAATTTTAGAGGTTTATTTTTATTAATATTTTTATGGTAGAATATTTTCATAATTCCTTTATGAATCAAACATATTTTGAAAATTCTTTTGAAAACTAATTTTATTTTTGAAAAAAAAAAATCAGGATGAGACAACTGCCTTCCCGCGACAAGATGGCTCAGCTATAAATGAGTAAAATTACTTATTTTTCAGTTCAAAATTAATCAAATCTGTAGAAATAGGGAGAGTAATAATTTTTCAAGTTTTCTAAGGAAAAAAAACTATTATTTACTTTTAAAAAAAAAAACTTAGACACTTACCAAAGCTTTCCATGAATACATCCATCAATGAATTCGTGGAAGTACTTTTAAGCGCGAAATAACTTTTTATGATCATCGTCCATGTGCAATTTTCGTGCATTTTTTACTTAATTTTGATCCAACGTGGCATCCTATTTTTATATGTGAAACAATATTTTTTAATGTATCACTATACTTTCTTTTTACGATATCATATACCATTTTGACCTTCCTAATGACTTTCAATTTCGAAAGATGTGACCTCAAAAAGAGAATAGGGTTATCTAACTTAGTTAGAATAGAACATAATATTAAATAATTAAAAATAATTCTTGATTTCACTTCTTCCACCAAAATGTGATGTGTAGTCAAGTCTAACTCGCCTTATTTGTTATACTGACTGTTAGTTCAAAATATTGTTTGTTTATATCTGTTTGATTTACTTATATCACATCAATTTAGTGAAGTTAGCTAGCCTAAAGCTACCAAACAATCTTAATAGGTTATTTTCATAATCAAAACGAGAATTTCTTTTTTATTTCGCAACACATGAGATTGGGAGAGTGTACCAAAACCTCATTCCTTTCTCAGATATGGGCCATATGGTCCACTATCAGAATCTGAGCTGATATTTTGTGGCGTAGATCAAGCGCCTCCATTTCCATAGAAAATTTGTCTTTTCAATATATATATATATATATATATATATATATATATATTTCTGTTCTTCTAACATGTTGGATTCCAGCAATAGACTCTCAATTACTGCAATTGAATATAATCTCATTTTCCATGTGCAGCAGTTTTTGATGAATTGAATTGCAAATCAACGTAAAAACGTGTTTAATTTTGTTTGAATTCCCCACGGAAAAGGAGTACCAACATCTAAATAAGATCATTGCATATGTAATGGTGTAATAGATCCATGTCAATAAGACCTCCAAAACTTTGGGTTTGACCAACAGCTTTTGTTACTTTGATTTATGGCGTCTCACTTAAAAGTATTAGTCAATAACAATTCTCTCAATCATAATTTTCCCTTAAAATTATGTAAATTTTAATTTGAAATTTAGTAATTTTCTTGAGAAGTTTATTCCTACTAAATACTTGCATGAAACTTAATAATTTAACCTTTATTATCAGTTTTCTGTTTTGCAATAAAATAAAATTTTATTCGAATTTATTTCAGTTATGTGTTTCTATCTCAGATATATATGTTTTTTTGTTTAAATAAGGAAATATATCCATTTTATTCGCTCATACAATCTTCTATATATATTTTGTATATTTTCTTTCATAATCTATAATGAACGGAACAAGAAATTAAAAACATTTTGGGTTGAGGATTCGTAATTCATTTTGAGCCCAGAATTAAAATTTTATTTTGGGCTAAGGATTCATATAGTTTTATTTTGGGCCAAGGATTCATATAGTTTTATTTTGGGCCAAGGATACAAATAAGCCGCCAAGTACAAACAGGCCTTTAGTAACACAGGGCTTATTGTCAAATGTTTGACAACACGAATTGCATCTTCCAATTTGCCAACAAGAGAGACCGAGAAAGCCTCGTATTGCATAGTTGTTTGCTTACTAGGACAGGCGGATCTAAGAGCAAAAAGCAAAAGAAGAAGGGGCTCCATCGCAAAAAATGTTTCGCCGGATGGTTTCTCGCCTCAGCTATCTCCGCCCCTTGCTCATCTCCAAAGAATTGGTACTTTTTCATCCACACCCTCCTTTCCTTCGTATTCTGATTTCACTTCAGTGCCTCCACGTCCCTCGACCAACCGCCAAGTGTCTCCGTGCTTCGCTCCATTTTCTCGGTCGTTCGCTAAGAATCCATCCAACTGTTGCTTCTCGTCTGCACTTTATTCTCTTTTATGTGGATTGTTAGTTTATTTTGTCTAACTTGTTTTGTTGTTGTTGTTGTTGTTCTTCTTCTTCTTCTTCTTCTTCTTCTTCTTTTAATATTTGGTGAATTAGGCAGTTCTAATAAGTGATTGTCGGGTCTGCTGATAGTTTCAAATCCTTACACCTTGCACCCGAATGCTCAAGGTCGGTCTTACTTAACTAAATTTCATTTTTGAAACTAATTACATTTGGTTTTTAGATATTTATGTCGAATAGTTCACAATTTGCGTATATTGCGTGAAATCTTATGTAAATTGTAACAATTATCTGAATGGTTTAGTAATTTGATGTGCCACAGATCTGTGTTAGTATCCTCTTAGTTATGAATGTATTGCAAGGTGCAAGCGCATTATTGTCATAATAGTGAAAATGTAGCAAGTGTACCTCTATTGTTTCATTTGTTTGTGATGGGTACTGGTACTTGCAAGCTGCTTTTATTCTTTTCCAGTACAGTCAAGCTTGTACTAGACTTCTGGTACAGCTTAATCAACAGCTGCTACTTATCATCACCTAGCAAAGCTATAAAGATAGTTAAACTAGTCATGATTGCTACTGGTGGTCTAGGACATTATTGATAGCTGCAGCAGCTGGTTCTGGGGAAAAAAAAAGCCACAATGACAATGAAATAAATATGATTGAATGTACCATGCATATGGTAAATGCCAGACTGGGCTAGCACTGAGTTTTTTTTACCCTATTGTTAGCATTTTGTAGGAATTTTATTCCTAACCCTCACTAATAAACCTGGCTAATTCAGTACTTGCAGAAACAAACAATAATTAAATTTAAATATAAAATGATGGTGGCAGCGTTGTGTTCTTCCTGATATTGTATCCATAGTCCATACCCAGTAATACCTTGGCCTTTCATTGCCAGCATTGAACTTTCTTGGAGCAATAATATCTTTCACTCTCAGACAATTTACACTTTGTCATTAGCAGTTGTGCCCATTTTAATCTGACAGGTTTTCTTTCAGAAACTTCATTCCAGCGTATTATAATATGTGGTTCAGCTTTTACACTTAAACAGCAATTGCTTTCATGCTAATTTTAAGAAATATTAGTCACGTTTTGACTTGTAACCCAGCTTTCCATCTTTGTTCAGGTCCTGTTCTACTAGTGATATGCATGTGGTAAAATTATTCATATTTTATACTGCATCTAAGTGCAAACTTTTTTTTATTTTTTAATCTAAGGCATCTATGAGGCCGCTTGAGTGATAGTACTTAACAAATGACCTTATTTATGTTATTCTTGGGAGTTGAGGGAAGGACATGCAAATTCATGCACAGAGTAAACCAACTTTACCTTGTGATAAAACCAAATATATAATTAGGTTTTTATCTAACATAATTGAAATCCATTTCATGCTTATTTGTATTGGACTACTGGTCATTTACTTTTGTGTATCAAGTTATATATCTCGAGGTTAAATTTGTAACTAAACTTTAATATAAGCATTACTTCCAAAATTGAGGAAGTTGGTACATTCGTCAATTTGGTTATATATATCTTACATACTTGGTCTAGAAATTGCTTGAATTGAACTCTAGGTAAGCAGATATCAATCCAAAGTTTTAACTTTACACTGCTCCACAAAAGAGGGGGTGGGAAAGGAGGGAAAGTAAAATGAGTGAGTGAGAATGGGAGTAAAATCTTACACTCCAATTTGGGAGGTACAAATTTTATTCAATTTGTATAGAAGACTTTAGCTCCTCTTCTCCCCTTTTCTCCTTCCAAAATTTATGTTGCGGAGCAAGTAAAGTGTTTACCTGGTCACTCTCCTCTCCCCTCCCCTCCCCTCCCCTCCTCTGCATTTGTCTCTGGAGCACAGTGTTACTGTACCTAGTCTTAACAGTGTGCTGTGATATATTGGTAAATCATTTGTCATGCACTATGTTTTATTTTATTTTACATTTGAAAATGCACAATCCCTGGTATATTTATTTTTGTTCTCTTTTGTTGTGTAGATGAGAACCTCCCATCAATTTTCTATTTTACGGCAACATGGTGTGGTCCATGTGAGTAAATTGAGCATTACTGATACCTATCTATTTGTGTCCTTGTTCATTCTTTTATGTACTATTTTTCATATGTGAATAGCACTATTGAACCAGCTACTTCATACCTGGACTTTATCTTGGTTCACCCTAAATATTTCATTGATAACACTACATAAAGCACATCTTTAAGATATAATCATATAACTCTTCTAAAATTGGGAGCTTTCACATTGTTGAAAGGTTATGTTAGAATTTTCATTTGCTTTGGGTTTTATCTGCAGTTAAGACCCTTTTGAGAATATAAGATGAGCTATTGATGAAGTAAGGCTAGTTAGAGGCATATGTTGTTCTTATGTACTGCTAGCTTCCAGAACTCCATTTACTATTTTATAGATCTTATACAGAATAGACAAAACTGAGAGATCTCTCCAAGGGTAGTCATGAAATCCTATCCCCTCCAAGTCAAATCATGAGATACTGTCAAGTTTTGCGAGGCTTTTCATCTGCAAGTATAACTTTGACAATTTTAACTTCGCATATTTGTCTGATCTTTTGTTTAAATATTGTTTGTTATAGGCAGGGCAATATCACCATACATTGAACAGCTGAGCCATCAGTACCCAAATGTTACAATCTATAAAGTTGATATTGATCAGATACTTATATTTTGGTAGCTTGGATTGTTTAAATTGGAATAATCTGAAATTAACTTAGCTCCAATAATGCAATCAAACCTGAGTTAATGAATTTGAGCCTTGTTCCACATGATGAAGAAATGACAGCACTGCGTGAAGGAGATATCAGTCATAATATGAGGGAAATGTACTTTAGGTGATTAGGTCTTTAGCTGATAGAGTTAGTCCTTTTTTTCATCAATGTTAGCTGACTGGTCTCAATAGATCTGATGATGTAAGCTTCCTGGTTCTTCTTTTCTTTTTCATTTTTTAAACAAATATTTGTGATGTTGGCATATTATTTTATATGTATCTATTGGGGCTCTCAGGACTAATTGGACTCAATGTACCTAGTTGTGGTATCTAAAATGAATCAGCGAGAAAGGTAAGGAAAATAAGGCGTGTTGTCATCTGATATCCTATTATATGCTGATATTATTTGTTGTATGGATCCATGTAGGAGGTTCATGGAAGCGTCGTCAATGATCTAAAGATATATTCTGTGTTATACTTGCACAGTATTATTATTTAATAGATTTCTTTTTGGTTCATTATCTATGATTTTGGATTGAATTTTATTTTAGTCTTCCCCAATTTATTTGGGATTAATGACTTTGTTGTTGTTGTTGTTGTTTTCACTATCCTGATCTGTAGTTATTATTCTGCAGCCAACATTCCATTTCCTCAAAGATGGTCAGAAGGCAAGTGAAGTAGTTGGCGCTAATGTCAGACAGCTCCAGAGTACCATGGGAGATCTCTACCAAAAATAAAGTAAAAAAATGCAGTTTTTTTATATATAATATTCATAATAATTATATTATTAATAATAAGAGTGATGAAATTAAAATTTTAAAAATACGAATGACTGTGCGTTATTGGGAGTGACGCGTTTGCACCTTTCAGTTTTTTTTAGTCATCTCCTTAGCCTCTTATATGAGTTTGACGTCAGTAGGAAAACGCCACTCCGACTGACATCTTTTAGTTTTTTTTTTAAAACTGAAAAGTAAAAAAAAAACATAAAGACGTCATTGACAATGACGTTTTTGCAATGCGCCACTGTCAGTGACGCACTTCATTCGTATTTTTAAAATTTCGATTTCATCACTCTTATTATTAATAATATAATTATTATAAATATTATAAATATTATATATAAAAAAAACTGAAAAAAATGTCATGCTGGGTGCAAAGTACATTGCTTGTTTTAAAGGTTCTTGCATGTATGTCCAAAGATACTTCGTGTATTTAGTGGCGGATCCAACTTTCTTAACAAGTCTAGACATATTATATGAGCTGATTATAAATTCTCAAAAATTAGATATGAAAGGTATAATTTTTTCAATTAAGTCTAGACACTCATATAGTTTTGAATTATATTTTTGTGATTCAAAATAAAAAATATTATTTTACATGTATTAGAAAATCAAACCCGGACACCGGCCGGGGCTTGCCTATGAATAGATCCGGCCCTGATGGTATTGAGAATTTCATTGTTTAGGTTTCTCAAAGCTAGGTATCTAATAAATTTCCATGGATGCAAAGAGCTTAACATGGTCCTACAACGTGAGCTCTGTGGACCTATAGGATTTCATTAGGGAATGGATTCGAATACAGTGTGCTGTTCGGTTGATTGGTTGAAGATAATATTTAGGTACATTTGCTTGTGGTCAATTGATAAACGGGACAAATTTGGATATCATCAATTTAAAAGATGGTTTAACATTGTTTACGATGATTTAGTCATATTTAACGAAAGTTTCTTGAGGCATCAATACGCAGTGGTATTCTAAGTCGTTCTGAAAATATAAAAAAAAAAAAAAAAAAAAGCCGACAAAGACTTATTATATAGGGGGAAACAATAAAAAAAATTTAAAGAAATGAAATATATCCAAAAAGATTATTTTGAATAGGAGTGCTTGGAAGATGATGATCCATGTATTAGAATTATGATTTAAGAGTTAGAATTTAGTAGTAGAGTTATAGATTTTAGATTTTTAGTTGTTCATTTTTTAGATTTTAAGATTTTAGAGTTTAGAATTAAGAATTTAGAAATACTTTATAGTGTAGGTTTATTGTATTATTTTATTATTATAATTATTATTAGCAGTATATTATCAGCATCATTATCATTATTATTATCATCATATCATCATCATCATTATTTTTATTTATTATTATTTTTTTATCATTATTATTATTGATATTTGAAATTTTTGATTTTATGTTTTTAGATTGAGTTTTATAGTTTATTTCAATTTATTTGAGTTTAAAGGTTTTGTTGTTGTTTTTGTTGTTGTGCGGTTGTGGTCAACCGAGTAAACATATTGAATGTCATGTCTGTACTCGTATATGCTATTATAATTTCATACGATCGGCCTATGAGATAAAAAAAAAGTTCCTATAATTAATAAAATTTCATATAAAACATCAAAGCTATTGAACTAACTAAAAGGTTTATTTGGTTTAAACGTGGTTTATTGTATGAATAATGTGGTCTAATTTATAAAATATTCGCTTTATTATAGATTCAATGCTCAGTGCAGCACAGAAAGCTGTACCAAATGGATGGCCTTAACTGTCCAACCAAGTCAATTCTTACAAACTGTAGAATTAAATAGAAATGACATTTGAAAATTAAAATGAATTCTACTTCAAAAAAGAAAATTAAAATGAATTTACATGGGGTTGTTTTGAGTATGAGCCAATTGATAGGCTAGTATCAACTACAGAGATATTGCATGTCTGTACTGGTAAAATGTTTCAATTTGCACTGTTTAATTACACATTGCACATATATTCACCGACTTCAAGCCTTGAAAGCATCTTTTGCTCTGTAAAACAGAAACAATGAAAAAGGAGAATGGGAATCTGACCCAAGACTTGGAATCTGTCCCCCGATATCAGTAACAAACCAAAGTGGTTCCCTCCTAAGCAGCACACTGAACAACAAAGTAGGAGTTTTTGATCTCCAATTGTACAAACATCAGAAATTTTGAGGTAATTTTTTTTCTCTAGAAAAAGGAAAATTTTAGGTAAACTTGGACCTTCAATTTAGATCAGCTGGTCAAATTCAACCATGACATTTTATATATGTGCTTGTTTCTTCTTTTATTTTTATTTCATTAGGACCATTCGGTTTAGCATAGAACGTTTAAATGAAGAGGCACTTCGTTGTCATAAAGAAAAAGAAACTTCTGTCATAAAGAAAAGGAAGCTTTTGTAACGACCCTCGTAATATATATATTTTTTTACACAATGATGATCTACATGGTTTTTTACTGTTTCAAGGATAAAAAACGAGTTCGGTGGGCATTAAGAAAAATTTCAGATTCAAAAGAACCAATATATTGAAAATTTGAAATTCCAATACGACTTGAGAGGAGTATGATATTTTTCTGGTACAACTTAGAAAGAGCACTTATTTCAGGAAAAGAAAATATCTTCAGTTTTGTTAAATAAGAAAACAGTATTAAGAAGGAATGACTTGTAGTAGTTGCACCTATTGTAATGCATTTTCATTTTTCTTTTGTTAATTATGCACAAAATTGAACCATCATAATTAGTTCAATTAGACTTTTTTTTTTAATTTATAAAAGCAGGCAATAACCTGACAATTTCTATTTCTTTTTGAGAAGTTATACAAAAAGTTTAAACCTAATGTACCATCAACTACCTGATCATCCTGATAGTCATACTCATAAGTCAACGCAAAATAGCCAAACTATAATAATAGAACTAAAGCTAAATGCAATCCTAAACTGAAGCAGAAGCACCAGCAGATACCTTCTCCAGCCTCTGATTAATCAAATATGATTGTCCTCACTGGATAAATGATCTTGGTCAATACTAATTGCTGTCCAATTAGAAAATAACGTCTCTTGATTAAAAAAATAGTTAGGTAAACAGGAATTCACAAATATGGCTTTATTTATTGCATTTTAGAAACAAAAGACAATAATGTTCTAAATGTGGCTTTATTTCTTGCAAGTACTATAATGTTTTAAGTGTTCAGATCATCATTTAACTTCTCATGTGTAAACAAAATGTGTTAAAACTCACATTTAAAAGCTCAGTCGATCAAAAATAGAAGCTAGATCAATTTCTAGAGATAAAAATTGAGTATTCATTCAAATGAATTGGTTGAGAGATATGAGAGATCACAAAAAGGACATTTTATTGTATTAAATAAATATACATCAGACTTAGTATAATGAATATGAATACTTATTATACTAGATATAAAATTTTATTATACAAAATATAAAGACTTGTATCGTAATATTGAGATTGAAGAAATTTCAATGCAGTGAGTAATACAATGACTTTTTGGCACACCAATCTGAATTTTTCTCTATGGAGCAACAAGCAATTATTGGTAGGGAAGATTTTATCTTCAATTGCACACGGAGTTCAGACCTGAGCATTCAATTCGTGCTCTTGCAACTATTGATAGTGATCCATTAGCTCTAATTTGTAGTCAAGAGTTGCATATTAGTGCTGATCTAAATATTAGAGTGCCTAAAAATTAAATACACACCTTTATTATAATTTGGAAAAACCTTATTTGTTAGAAGTTTCATTGACATGAATATTTATAATCCCCAAATTAGTTAGAAAACTATATAGGAACAAAAAAAACTTCATCAGCTGCATTATTTTTTTAATTTCTAATTCTTTGTGCTTTTTCTTTTATATTCAAATAATACATAAACTCTTCAATGAATTCAAAAAGAACTAAAATTATCATGCAGAATTTCAAGGTGATGTAACCTCTACATTTACTTACTAAGAAATATGTTAAAATTAACATATATGCATATTACATATGTATCTTCCTAAAAAACACCAGTATTGATTATGGAGAACGATTTCATGTGCTTTTGTTTGGTTCACGAAACATTCAATTTTTAAAATATTTTATGAGATTTGTCAAGCATTTATCTACTATAATTGATGTATCACTTATGTTGATAAATGAGGTCTAAAAACATCGGCGTGAGAGAAAAATAATTCAAGAAGCATGTCATGCATAATGATGCAACATTATAGCAGACGCGACACATGTTAGGTTGTTTATGCCTTTGTGTAAAACCAGATAATAGATCTTTATTAGATATACAAACTTACTTAATTATAGTTTATTGATATACATACTTGCCCATATTATTTCTACTCTATATGTAAGGCATTAAGATTTAAAATAATTGATATTAAGACTTAGAGATATAAAAATTAAGACTTCAAGTGATAAATATTAAGATTTTTATTTTTCTTATTTTTTAAACCTTCATATTTGATGGCTCTAGGGTGAATGATATTTAAGGCTAAAATAGTGCAATATTGTAAAGAATCTAAGGTATAAATATATAAATCGATTTGGGACTTAGTGTTTAAGTGTAATGGCAGTGGAAGACAATTTAATTCGATTCAATTCTCACAAGAATATAGCAATCAAATAAATAAGAGAAAAGAAAAAAAAAGATCAAATAAGAACACAAGATGTAACGGAATTCGGCTTACAATGCCTACGTCTCCGTGACTCCCAACCTCTAACAATTGAGGTTAAGCCGAAATATTAAAAAATAGTTTTACACTTATAGAATTTAGTCCCTTACACAAAAATAGACTGCCAAGCCTATCGATAATAAGTCTGACAACGCACTCAAAAAGGTAAGTGACAACACACTCAAAATAAAAGATGAGTGACAACACACTCAAGAAATGTGAGCACTATAACTCAAGAAAAATGAGCACTACAGCTCAAAATAGTTTACAAGGAGAGTAGATCACGAAGGATCAAGTTAGGAGAATAGAGAGAAGCTAGATTGATCTTAAACAAGAATTTGGCTAATTGAGTGTTTCTATCTCTTGGCTTATCTCCCTCGCTTTGTATATGGTTAGTAAGCTAGATAGCCGTTGTAACGGTTTAAAAATCATTATAACGGCTTAGAAAGGATAACCGTTGGATCTAATTGAGCTGAATCATTATAAAGATTTGATCAATCGTTAACGATTCGCCAAACTGTTATAACGATTAATTAACCGTTACACAACGATACGCTCTGGCTCTTTGAGAACTTTTCTTACTTAGAATATTTTTGAGTATTGAGATGAACCATTATAATAGTTATTGAACCATTATAACAATTTACTAGGCATAAGCATTTTTTTATTGTTTAAACTCAATTTATCTAAACCAATTCAACCCAGTTTGAGTCTAACTAAACCTAGGCCTAATACAGTCTTGATTAAACTCTTGTTTCCCATTATTAGTCTTGGTTCTTGTGCACTAATCCATTTTATATCTTAATCCCTGCACAAAACTCAAACAAGATAAATTATAAAATTTAAGGTTATTTTGTAAATAGACAAATCAAAGAAAGTGTTTAGTATAATATTTATTTTATTTTTATGCAGATAAAGGCTCACAATATTTTTTTTCTGATTTTTTTGTAGTAGCAGAAGAAAATCCTACTATAAATTTTTATTAAAGCAAATGAAGAAGAGTTGATATAGATTTAAAAAAAGGACAAAAATAGAAAGAGATAAGAAATATGATATAGAAGCATAACCCTAAATAGAAAAGTAAAATAAACTAAAATAAAAAATAAAAATTATTTTTTTACCGATCAGCTCGTTGTAGCCTTACACTCTTGCGAGCTGATGTAGATCAGATCAGAGGGGAGTTAGGTGTGGTTTGTGTTTAGGTTCTCGGTCTGGGAAGGCGGGGTTTAGGTTGTCAGTTTGGGTTTATGTTCTCGGATCATAAGACTTATAATCGAGAGTAGTAATCTGAGTTTTGGAGATTTATTATTTTTTTACATTAAGACTTGTTTTTCTAATATTAAGATTCGTTATGTTGTGATGAAATTTAGACTTTTTTGAATTAAGTGTACCAATACTAGTTTTTGAGACTTATAATTTTCGATATTAAGACTTATTATTTATGATATTAAGACTTGTTATTTTTTATATTAAAAATCATTATTTTATGATGAAGGACTTGTTTGTTATGCTTTTAAGACTTATAATATATGCTATTAATATTTCTCATTTGTGATAATAAGAATTATAATTCATAATATTAAGAGTAGTTTGTTATACTTTTAAGACTTGTATTGAAATTGATATTTTAAACTTATAATTTCTGAACGGCCTAATATAAATTTAAAGTTTAAAATATAATGTCTTGTATTAGGTATTAAGATGTATTATTTTCAACTTAAAACATGAAATATTTGGTCTTAAACATTGATATAGATATATAGACTTCCCATATTCTGATGGCTGATAAAAAAATGACTTCAAATTTTAAGTACTAAGATATGATTTTTTCTAGTGTTAAGACTTAAAACGGTCGGTTTTAAGAGATTAAGAATTATATATGTTGACTTGCCTAAATCTTGATGATCGTTGTAATGTAAATTGAAAGTTAAAAATATTATTTTTTATATTAAGATGTATTTTTCATCATAAAACTTGAAACATTCAGTTTTAAGATATTAATAATTTGCTATATAAACTTGCTCATGTTCTAATGGCTATCAAAATATAAATTTTAAGTTAAAAATATCGCTTTGTGTATAAGGTATTTAGAATTATGTTGGTGAGTTTTAAGACTTATGATTTTAGCGATTAAGACTGAGGATATTATTCATAGGGAAGCTATTAGCTCATCTTCGTGAATGTGAACAATGAAATTAATAAATTTTTTAATTGATATACAGATCAAAATACAGATGTACCTTTAGTTAAACTTTTATCACAAAGACGGTAAGACTTGACCGTTGCTATGCTTGGAAAATGAATTTAAACGAAAAAGCAAATTTCCAATGCGAACCATACACTACCCCAAAAAATGTTTTAGAATCGGTTATATAAAAGATTTAGCACCGGTTATACAACCGGTTCTAAAACTATGCGGTGCTAAATATTTTAAAAACCGGCGCTAAGAGGAAGTGCTAAATGGGGTATTTAAAGCTGATTATTTCAAATAACCGATTCTAAATTCTAACCTTTAGAACCGGTTATTTCAAAATAACCGGTTCTAAACTCTTACCTTTAGAACCGATTATTTCAAATAACCAGTTCTAAACTCTAACCTTTAGAACCGGTTATTTCAAATAACCGATTCTAAACTCCTTCGGGATTTGCCGAAGGGTCCTTAGTTTCTTAATATTTTGTGATGGTACTATTTACTAAAAAATAGTTTTTTTCTTAATATTCTCTAGTTCTGATTTCTTTAAATTTTGATTAAATAATTTAATTTTATCATTAACTGATAAAGTATATTTCATTAACAAAATAATTATATATAATTTACATATTAAAGAAAATCTGAGAAATTTTCTATCTTTACAATTTCTAAAGAAAAAATAAAAAAACTAAACTAAAAACTTCAAATAAACATCAAATCAATTTTTGAGCTTCAAGACGAGCTTCAAATCCGTCTTTCTCTTTCCCTTTCTTTTTTCTTTCTTCAAGACGACATTTGCTCTTTCTCTTTCTTTCTCTTTCTCTGTCTCTCAATATCTCTTTTATATATGAAATAGGAGGATGAAGAGTGATAATCCGTGGGATATAGATTTTTGAATTTTGGTTTTTAGATCGTCGGATAAGCATGAACCAACGGTTAGATTGAAAAACATAGCAATCAATGGGAGCAAAAAGCTGAAATTGTATTGGTTGATGCAAAGAATTTCTTTAGAGCCGGTTTTTATTAAAAAGCGGTTCTAATTCATAAAATTGAATTATAACTGGTTTTTATAAATAACGGTTCTAATTCAATTTTATGAATTTGAATCGGTTTTAATTAATACGAATTAGATTTTTGTTTAGAACTGGTTTTATTAATAATCGGATTGAATTTTCTTAGAATTTAGAACCTGTTTTTGCTAAAACCGGTTTTAAAATAAAAAGTTTAGAACCGGTTATTTATAACCGATTTTAATCGATTCAATTGGAACTGATTTTCATATAACCGGTTATAATAAAAAATTATAACCGGTTGTTTTCAAAACCGATTTTAATAATTTTAATAAAATTTATAACTATGCCACTCTAATCTTTTAGCAGCTGTTTTTTAAAAAACTGATTCTAAATAGCCGGTTCTAAATACATTTTTTCTGGTAGTGATAATTAACATGTTAAGAGACACGAACCAAATGCATAATTTTATTAATACTGCTAGGAATAATATACTCTGAAATTCTACATAACAACTACAGTCTGACCTACAAGCCATCGAGAGATTTAGACTCTGACACTCCAACATAAATATAATACTGTTAATCATAACCAAATGTATCATCATGAGGCAACGTGGCGTTTACCTTTTTCGGATTGGTTCACATAACAAATTGCCATCTTGTCAAAGTATTTAGTAATAAATGTGTTTGTTAGTATACCACTCTTTTGGGAATAATAATCATGTTTTCGGGTTAGCAAACATTTAAATACAAAATTGAAATCGAAAATAGTAGCAGAATAGTGCTAATCCGCTAACCCATAGAAACGTTGGGTTAGCGGATTAGCGTCCATGAGAGTAGTGAAAATAATATTTTTTTTTTCTTTTATATTAGTATGGAGTAGTATTAAATAAATATTATTATTAAATAAAATACTGAAAATATTTAATTATTTTAACTATTCTCTCCACTGTTCTCACGTTTCTATCCAAACAATATTTTACTAGTCCGAAATAGTAAAAATTAGCACTCTTCTCACATTTCCTGAGATATTACTAACCTCACACTATTCTCAACTACTAACCCAAACAGTACTATTATTACACTAATCATTTCACCATCCAAACACACCCTATGGGCGCATGGCAAATCTTAAAGTAAATTATGTCACTTCAAACGCCCCAAAAGTATGGTCACTAGGGGTGTCAATGGGTACGTTACGGGTCGGGTGAAAATATTTTCATTATCATACCCATGTTAAATTATTCTTACCCATACCCTACCCTTACCCATTAAAATTAGACTTACCCATACACTACCCTTACCCGTTAAAATAAACGGTTAATGAAACGGTAATGAGTGCTAACGAATAATATTAATGTATTACTTATTTTATTATTATTTATAAAAAAAATATATGAACTCATTCTGTTCATACAAATGCGTATCTATTTTACTAGTATAAAATAAAAATATAATTATAAAAATAATTCTAACTTGAGTCATTTCAAAATAAATAAATTAAAAAATAAGCATCTCTTGTCAAACTTTTTAAGTAAAAAATAAAATATATTAAAAGCAAAAAAAACATCTTGTCTAAAATAAAATCTAATATTGTCCATTTAATCATTTTAAGAAGTACTCTACTAAATATTATTCAAACATTATAACTTATAAGATGGTTAAACTTGAAAAAGATGATAACTATAATTTCTAGTAATTAACTCATAAAAATCGGGACAACTAAGAATACTCTGAAGTTGTGCGTTAATGGCCTGGACCGAGTTTGAAACTACTAGCCATTAACGCACAACTTCAGGTTGTTCTTACTAATTCCCTATTTTTTTTATTTTATTTACCAAAAAAATTATTACACGAGATAATTATATTGAAAATAATATAAGTTATTTTTTTAATAATTTACCCTATAAGGCAAACGGTTATGAAATAATTTTTACCCATACCCTTACCCATTTACTTAACAAAATAAGTTTTTTACCCTTACCTATATCAAATAAGTTAACGAGAATTTTTTTTTACACATACCCATCTTATCGAATACGGTATGAATCGGATAAATGGGTAAAAGGGTATCATTGACACCCCTAATGGTCACTTGGTCATGGTGTTGTCAGAGGAGAAGCAAGATTGCATCAATACACTCACTCAGAGGTTTGAAGAAATTCGAACGGGTAGACCCGCCTCGTGCTGACCCACGACACTCATCGGTCCTAGACCGCTTCGAGGTAGACCTGGATCCGTTAATGGTCCGGTCCTAGCAAGGGCCGGGTATAAAAATTTTGAAAGCGGAATCATCATACCCAGATTCGTTCTGTTAAATTTACCTATTTCTGCTTTCAGTGAACTTAGGATTTTTGAAAGTGTATTGTATAAAATGTTATAACGGTTTAGGAACAGTTATAACAGTTCACTGCTGGATCTGAAAATCCAAATGGAATAATGGACTTTATTTCAAATCAAACCCACTTTGTTTCAAATCCAACCCACTTTGTCTTAAATCAATTATACTTTAATTCAAAAAAAAATCCGAAAAAAATCAGAAAAAATACGAAAAAAAAATTAAATTTTTTTAAATTAATATATATAAGTACTCACCCCAATTTTCATCCAAATTAATATCTATAAGTACCCACCCCCATTTTTAATATTATTCAATTTTTTAACAATTAAATATGTAAAACCAAATTAGTTTAAATTAATTATTTTAAAAATTATGATATAATTTTTTCGGCTTTGATTATTTTTATATATTTTTTTGATTTTTTAGAATTATTTGGAAATTTTCAAATTTTATTCTATTTTTAAACAATTAGAATTAATAAAAACGATTTAGTTAAAAAAATTATATAAAACATTATGATGATTTTTTGTTAACTTCTATTATTTTTTAAAAAAAAAATCTGTTTTTTTTTTTATTTTTTTCTGCAATTTTCTGAAATTTTTGGATTTTGGCGATTTATTTTTTTTTGGGAAAAAAAATGACCCGCTATGACCCACCCGTTCCGACCCGTGAGGGTCGTATCCGTGGGAGTCTAACATGGATCGGGTCGGAATTTTTTAATTTTGGACTGCTCAAACCCGTCCCGTCCCACCTGTAACTTGTGCTCATCCGTGACCCGCACTCATCCGTAATCCGGAAAGATTTCACCCGGACCTTCCCGTTCTATTCCGTTTACAAATCTCTGCACTCACTTCATAGCAAATAGTTAGAGTTGTTGTGTTGTTCGTGGCCTTTTGTGGGGATGGGTTTTGTTCCGGACAGAAGTAGATGCCATTGTCTTCTCTCTTCTTGTTTTCTATTCCATACAATTTTACCATTGAGAATCTTGTACAAAAAAAAGTCAGGACAAAAGAACTTTGACTAATATTCAGATTTGGGTTTGAACTTGTGTAAATTAAGTTATTTTTTATCTTCATCTTCTATATATATGATATTAAAAAAGTATTAATCATGTGTAAATTTAACTAATTGTTCAAGAAGCAAACTGCTATAATAATGTTAAGAATTATCTCAAATAACTATAATTAATAACAACCACATATGTTTTATAAATTATAAATTTATTTTATTAGTACAATACAATCGCCTTAGTGTGTATATATTGAATTGTTCAATTTAAAATCAAAGTACGAGATATACTCCGATAGAGGTGGAGATAAGGGGGCCAGCCCTCCCCTCCCCCTAATTTACGTCAATGTGAGGAAATATTATAAAAATTAGTTATATTTATATAGAATTATCAGTTGTCTTTATAATTTATTTCAATCATTCAATATTTTAGATCCATCAACCCGCCTCTTATATTCAAATCGTAACTCCGCTCTGTACTCTGATGATACACCCCTAAATTCAATTAGGCCTATTCCCCCTAGTCCTTTAATTTCGGTAAGAGAAAAATTGATTAACAAAATTGCATCTACAGTCAAATAATAAAATGTATTTTAAATTTAAAAGTACAAACGATCGATCCAATCATTAACATACTCTTCTTATTGAAATATATTTGAAAAATCAAAATTTAATTGTTTGTCATTTTTTAGATGGGTATAAAATCACTAATTTTTAAATGATGTAGAAATTATATCAATAAATTTTGTACTCATCTAAAAAATAGCAAAATTTTTTAAAAATATATAAAATAATCTCCAAAGATATTTCAATATGAAGAGCATGTTAAAAGGTTTGGATCAACTGTTTAGACTTTTAAATTCGAGACACGGATACGAAACATGAAAGATTTTGTACTTCACGAAGCACCATAGCCTCACTCTATACATAGTGTTATGTATAGCATGGATGGTCCCATGCTATAGATCATTTATTCATTCTCAAAATCTAAATAGTCGATCGAACCGCTCAAAATAATTTGCATATAAAAGTATAGTTGGACATCAAATTTTATATTTTTTAATATTTTATTATTATTTTTTAGATAGTTAAAAAATTAATTTTTTGGATGGCTCATAATAATTAAATCAAGTGATTTTTAAATAATTAAAAAATAGTAGAAAAATATAAAATTTGATAAACTAAATTTTCGTATGTAAATCATTTTGAACGGTTCAGATCGACCATTTAGACTTTTAGAACAAAGAAACAATCCATAATATGATAGTGATCCATGTTATACGTAGTATCATAATCCAACTCATATATATTTAGAGTTATGCTACAGTTAGTCGTGAAGTATAACATGAAGTATAAAAATATTTTGTACTTCGCGACTAACCATAGCATAACTCTCTCTCTATATATATATTATAATTTTATTATGCAATTATCCATTTTTGTTGAATTAAAATTACTCACTTCAAATATTATTTTTTCTAAAATCGAGACAACTCAAACTATTATTTCCTTGAGAACTACCTCAATACATGATTTTAAATTGGTAGTAAAACCAGCTTTACCAAATTCAATGAAATTACCCACTTCCTTTTTTCTAGGAGCTATGCTTACACGAGGGAAGGCAAGCAGCAGGAGTTCACTGGACGGACAATTTTTGGTGGTCATACTGTGGTTAATAGCAATTTTTTTCAATTCAAAAGTTACCTTTTTCATCTAAAAAATTTCTTCTTTGCAGACTGGCAGCCGTTATGGCTGTATGCATAATGCTCTTGTTGGGGCTTTCTCTGCACCAAAATGTACCCTTTCAGAGACCTATTTGCTTGTCTACTCCAAAGTCCTATACTCCTATTGCAATTATTTTCTTTTCTTTTTTTACCAAATAAAAGTAGGAGAAATGACAATGTATTTTGTGTTAGAAAATTAAGCTTTACTAATTAATTAATCAAATAAGTAGAGTTTAGAAAATCAACCACAATATGGAGGTCATTACCTCTTCATTCGAGCAAAGCATATCATCCTTGATCTATTTTTATTGTTGAAAATCGAAATGTACATGTGAAATCACAAATACTAACTTCAGAGAAGTATTCAAACCCACATGGTGCAGTGGATCCACAGCGATCTCCTTCAAAGATACTTCAACTCGTCTCCCCTAAAATGGAGTGCATCCCATATAAGAAGTGAATTCAAATTTAATTGCAATAATAGCTCAGAAATCATATGAATATTAATGAAGTGATGTATTTTGTGGATAGAATTATGTTATACATTTTTTTCTTCACTTTCTTTTACTTTGTACTTAGATTCAGATAAAATATATAAAGCATCATGAATCGAGTAAATTAATTTACCATACCGCGTGATATTAGTTAATAAGCAAACGGATTTCTATAATTAACAAATTTTTAAACGTTTTTTTGCCTTTATACTCTCCAACTCAAGGTTTTAAAATGTGGATTTCAATATGCGTGCGGTTAATCACTGCATAACGCATATGCGACATGCGGGTGCATATGTGGTTCAGTATGCGTATTACATATGCGGATATATATTCTAAAAAAATTCTTATAATATTTTAATCTATCATTTACTTTTGAAGAATTTTAATGTAAAATAATAAAATATAATAAAATATTAATAAAATTTTGAATATTTTGCATGAAAAATATATTATAATTAAATTTATAGACTTAATACGATAAATATCTTAAAAAATAATGAACATTATTGATTAATTAATTAGTTAGGCTTAATTTTCTAAAATAATGCTCTAGCTGCATGCCAATGCAACATAGAGAAACTTACCAATTAATCTCATAGGCTAATTAATTTGTTCCATAGAAAACCGTAGCATCTATTTATTAATATTATTCTCTAGATTTAATTAAGTAAAGACTAATGGGTAGCCAGCTCGGTATTATTTATCAATTCCGAAATATATATATTCACTAAAACAAAAATGACCTTAGACAATACCTATTTAACAACACTTATATATCAAATTCGTTGCTAAATGGCTCAGTGACATCATTGTAATATTGAGAACTTCTTTAACAATGATTTATAATAAATTTTTTTGTTAAAATAGACTCTCAGAACACCAAAAAACAACATAACAATTTAACGACGGTTCTTTGAAGGAACCGTTGTTAAACACTACCTTTAACAACGGTTATGTGCCTAGAACCATTGTTAAATTGTGTGTTTAGCAACGGTTCTTGTAAGGAATCGTTGCTAAATGGTTATGCTGTTTTTTTAGGTTTGATATTTGCTTTTGCTCTCACCAATAATATTTGCTCCTACGGATTGCCCATCTCACCGTTAGTTAATCTCAGCCCAACCTTACAAAGATGAAAATTTAAAAATTAAAATCTCACGGATTACTAATCCATTTTCATCAAATCGAAATCGACCATCTCAATTTCAAACGATCATAGCTTTTGATAAGAAACTCGATTGAGGCGTTCTACACGGCCACGGAAAGCTAACGATGAGATATACATGATTAAATGCTTATACTATTACCGCCATTTTTGGGGCCAAAATACCTTGTCTTCAAGCTCAAAAATGCATTTGAGGTTTTTTTTTTCTGTTTTTTTTTTTTTTAGAAATTGTATAGATTTTATATTATTGAATGAGAAAGATGTATGTATTTTTTGAGTAAATATTTTTTTATTTGATGAATAATTATATTTTTTTCATATTAATTATTAAATGAATAATATATAATAATATTTGTTCTTATTGAATCAATATGACTCCATATTTATTATTTACTGTTAATTAATACGACTCAATATCAATCTAACTCACACCTTTTAAAGAAAGTTAAATTAAAAAATATATATTTAAAAAAAAATACCTTTAGCAACGGTTATTAGTTAAAAACCGTTGCTAAAGGTATTTTTAATTTTTTTAAATAATCGTTGCTAAGGTATTATTTAACAATGATTATTAGTTAAGAACCATTGTTAAATGTCTTTCAAAAATAGTTTTATTAACGTATTTTTAACAATAATTATTTATACTTTTTCTAACACCCTCTAATAACTATTGGAGAACCGTTGTTAACGGGTTTTAAAAACCCTTATTAAATTCAAGATCTGTTATAGTAATTTTTTATCCGAAAGATAATGACCACGTCCTTAAATTTTATTGATTGAGATTAATGTTTACATGGATGGACACTGTGGTGTCTCTGTTACATTAGGTTGAATTGTAACAAATAACAAATATGCTAAGATTACTGAGAGGAGACATTGAAGATAAACTGGGAGTAGATTTTTGTATTGTCTTTTATTAGAATCAACTTCTCATCTCTGCTACAATCTCTCTGATAATTTGCACATCATTCTTCATCTCATCTTTAAACAGCCTATCATATCTTTGTCTTCATATTATAAATGTAGTGACGAACATAATTTTCCTTCAGGACATGTTGATTTTCCGATCACATGAAGACAAAAAGTTAGAAGATTGAAAATTAGATGATCGTAGCATATGACTGAAAGATTGTTGCACGAGATTTCTAATGCGAGTAAAAAAAAATTGCATTATGTGACCTGCAGTTCTGCACATGTAGCATATGTTTGTTAGAGGTCACCCTCGCCTTCTGAGATAATCTGTCGTCAGAATTCTCCCGTGTGCCGCTAACCATGTGAATATTGTGACTCGAAGTGGTCCTTTTACTCAAATATTTGGTATCATGGAGCTCTGAAATGGACGCATTTCTAAGAAGCTGTATGCAGAAGACATTATAAGCACTTGAGTGTTATTTCTTATCTATAAGAGATCATTGCCTATCAGTTGTGTACACGATTGGAAAGCCATGTAGATGTGTTTAATTGATTTTCAAAATTGTGACGCATTTGGTTTCGTTCAAGGCTAGTGTTGTGTATCATATATGTGATTCCACCAATTCTGATTTGATGTGTGTCAGATCTATATTCATTTCATTACAAGCGCCTTATCTGTCAAAGCTAGGTCTCTAATATCAGGTCCTCCACTCTTTTAGGCATCAGTACTGTATCTCAATTGATGAGGTAGACAGATCTTTTCTGTGACAGGTGTTCCTTGTGTCTATGCCATAGGAGCCGACGTCTAATTTTATCCAACTCCTGTATGATCTCTTTCGGTATATTGAATGCCGACATAAAGTAGATTGGGGTTGCTGACATGACCATATTTATCAGTATTGATCTTCCACCAATTGATAACGTTTGTGCCTTCCTCTCTGGTAGCATGTCCTTGCATCCTTGGACTAGAGGCTGGTAATATGTCTTATTAAGTGTCTGTCTGAAGTGATAACTAAGGACGGAGACAGGAGGCGGACGAGTAGGGTCTGGCCCTGTCAACTTTCGAAAAAATTAATTAAATTAAATATTTATTAAATAATTTTACTAATAAAATATTAAATTTTTAATACTTCGGTCCTTCTTAATCCTTTATTTTTCAGCTCTCTCTATTCGAAAATTTTGATTCCGTGACACTAGGTATGTCATAGGTACTGCTGAGGCTTTACACGCAGTTACGAAGGCTAGGTGAGATGTGTGCCTTAGTTGACTGTGTCACGGACTCACGATTATGTCCAACTTGTGCATGTTGAGATGTAGTGAGGATAGTTGAGCAAAGATCTTGAAAATAATTGTAATAAGTAGTAATTGTAGCGTGGGCTATAGTAGAAGCTATATAATTTTCTAATTAGTTAAAAACTTTATAAAATATATTTTAGTGCTTAAAATAAATTGAAATGAATTATTTCTAATTAGTTTTCTAACATTTTGTATAATTTCTTTAAAGTTTGCCCAATTTTAACGTTTTTGTTAATTATTTTTTTTATTACTATTAGAGTCGGATGCACAAGGTATTATACTGACTTTTATTTAAAGATAAAAACAAATGGAAAAAATGCAAATCCATCCCTTGGCATTACAAGTTGGCATATAATTATAAAGCATAAAAATATATAAATTAGTAGAAAAGTTTTTAATCAATTCTCTAAATGGTCAATCCGAACAACTCAAAATGATTTTCATATGAATATCTAGTTGGAGAGCAAATTTTATATTTTTTATATTTTTTATTATTTTTCTAGATGGTTAGAAAATTATTTGATTTAATTAATATGGGCCATTCAAAAGTAGTAATTTTAAAATTATCTAAAAGATAGATAAAAATTATAAAAAATATAAATTTTGGTTTATTATGGAAATCATTTTGAGCGGTTTGGATCGACCATTTAGACCTTGAAAAAAAAGAACCGATTCATAGCACGAGAATAATCTGTGCTATGCATAACACCATAGCCCAACTCTCTCTCTCTCTACATATATATATATAGTAAAACTAACGTGATCCTAGGAGCACAAAACCTCTTCGTGATCCTAGCTAAAAATATATATCAAAATATCTTCAAGTTTTAATATATCACTCTCATTAAATTCTTCATATTAAAATCTCTAGTTTTATTTTTTGAAAATAATATATAAATATTAAATATATTATTATTATTATTGGAGCTAATTTATAAAAATTGAAAAGAGTGACTTTGAAAACTTGAAACATCCTAGATTTTTATATCCCACATGATTTTCATACGAAAAATTTAATGAAAGTGATAAATTAAAATTTAAAAACCATTTGATGTATTTTTTGAATTAGAATCATGGAGGGGCCCCGAGCTCCTAGGATGATACTAGTTTTACTGTATATATAGAGAGAGAGACTATTGTGAAAATATTTGTATTTCAGTCGATATGCAAATGTGTCAAAAAATATATTTTAAAATCTCAAAAATTTCAATTTATGATTTTCATTAAATTCTTCATATGAAAATTTTGTGGGATACAAAAATTTAGAGTGTTTTGAGTTTTTTAAGTCGCTCTTTTAATTTTTTTTAAAAAATAACACAAACATTGAATATTTATTATTATTTTGAGAGCTATTTTTTCAAAAATTCAAAAAAGTGGCCTAAAAACTCAAATTACTCCAAAATTTTGTATCCCACAAAGTTTTCATATGATGAATTTAAATATCGAGCTGAAATGCAAATGTTTTCACAATAGTCTATATATATATATATATATGTGTGTGTGTGTGTGTGTGTTTGTATATATATATATAGATTTAGGCTATGGTGCTATGTATAGTGTGGAACGCTCTCGTGCTATGGATCAGTTCTTCATTATCAAAATGCAAATGGTCGATCCAACCGTATGAAATAATTTTCATATGAACATCTAGACGTAAACCAATTTTTTATTTTTCAGTTTTTTTACTATTTTTTAAGATTGTTAGAAAATCAATTGATTTAGTTATTATGAGTCATTCAAAAAAATTCTAAAAAATATAAAATTTAGTCCATATCTAGATATTATATGAAAATCATTTCGTACGATTGGATCGACCATTTGCACTTTGATAATAAAGAACCAATCCATAGCACAGAAGTGATCCATGCTATGCATAGCACTATAACCCAACTTTATATATATATATATATATATATATATATATATATATAATTAGGATATTGTGCTTTACAAAGCACAAGAGCGTTGTGTGCTTTGCGCTCTATTATTAATTTTAAGTTAGAAATGATCGATCCAAACTGCTCAATCTAATCTTCATATCAAAATCTATTTATAAACCAAATTTTATATTTTTTAGAATTCATTTGCTATTTTTTTTATAGGGAGAAAACCGTCATTTTTGGATGAATCAGAATTCTCTGATTAAGTCATTTTCTCCTCATCAGAAAAAATAGCAAAAAATTCTAAAAAATATAAAATTTGGTTACTAATAGATTTTGATATGAAAATTAGATTTAACGGTTCGGATCGATCATTTCTAACTTAAAATTAATAATATAGCGTAAAGCACACAACGCTCTTGTGCTTTGCAAAACACCATAGTCTGACTCTCTCTATATATATATGACCGGATTTGATGGAGAATGCAACAAGACGAATCAAACTTTAATTTTTGAAATCTCAGATAAAGCTGGACAAAGTGATATTTAATAGTGTTGAAAACAAGTTGGATCAAACTTTAATTTTTGAAATCTCTGATAAAAGCTGGAGTGACTGAGCTTAATAATGTAGAAAACAAGTTGGGCTTTGAACTTGAGATGAACCCGATCCTAGTTGTTACCTACTTGTTCCCTTGCCATATCTAATTCACTAATTGTTACGTTGAATTAAAATAGTGTGTGGGGATTCTTTGACAATGGGATATGTTGATAATTTTGACAATGAATTATTAAAAAATTTAAAAATATTTTTTTTATAAGTATATTATTTTTACTTATAGATTGGCAGTGTTACAAATTTTATGTAATTTTATTATCATTTGATAGTCAATCAAAGTCCACTAAATTATAACCGTTACAAATTATATAAAATTTTGTTAGTCCTTAATGGACTATCAAACAATAATAAAATTACATAAAATTTAAAACACTATCAATCTGTGAGTAAAATAATATTTTAGAATTTTTTATTTTTAAGATTTTATTATCAAGATTGTAAAAATAACTCATTATCAAGTGATCCTCACCCTTAAAAAAATGGATTCTTGCATATGCACAGGAGTAGTCAAGCACATTTTTAGGATTAATTTGGTATGGTGACAGAAAATTAAATAAAAAGTTGGCTCAATTATTTTTTCTTTCTGATTAATCTCACATGAATGCATGGAATCTTTGCACTGAGTTGTTGGGGACTCCTTTTTCATGTATTTCCTGTTTCACTGAAATTTCTATTGACCTTGCTCTGCTCAGAAGCAGTTTAATTCCTCCTATTTCTTGTACTACGGTCGTTACTATTTGATGTCCCTTCTTATCCTTCTACAGTACAAACACTGTTGTTCTTCATGTATGAATCTGACATTTCAAATTCAAAGCAGTGTGGAAATGGTCAGACGCTAATACCAGTACACCAGGCACATTCAATTGGTCCCTTCTTTTTTGTTTTGTTTTGTTTTTTGTTTTCCTTGATTTAGAATTTCAGGATACCAACGTCAGGCTGTAACCTAGTATTTTCATTTATAAGATCAGTTCTGAACTGAAGTACTGAGGAATATACATTATATATTTATTTGGTCAGAATAATTTCACTGTGGCACAAATATTTTGCGCAAAATACAATGTACGGATCATAATTCATAATCCGAGTATACAAGAAAAGCTGGACCTGTAATGTTAAGTTACTATTTAAAGAGTCCAATATTTTTTTTCTTCTAGATTTAAATCTAACATGAATGCATTGTTCATTTTGTTTGGAATCAGAAGTTGACTATAGATAATACCTCAGTATTCTACCAAAAATAATGAAATTAATCCTGAAAAGGAGCAGAAACTTATTATAATGAATAGTACTAAAAGTTGGAGTTGAGAAGAATTTTTTTACCAAAAAGGATCTATTTATGCCTCAGTCATGACAAGTTGGTATCGCTGTAAATATTTATCCTGGCATTGTACTCTAATTTTGTTACAGTGGCAATTGATAAAGAGCAGGGATCCATTGACAATGGGTTATTTTGACAACTTTGACAATAGATTTCTAAATAAATACAAAAAAGTTTAAAAAAAAAAAAAAATTATAGACATGTTCTTCTACATTTAGATTGATGGTCATTCAAATTTCATGTAATTTCATTATCATTTGATAGTCCATCAAAGACCGTTAAATTGAAACCGTTATAAATTACATAAAATTTTAATATTCTTTGATGGACTATCAAACGATAGTGAAATTGCATGAAATTTGAATGACCATCAATCTAAAGGTAGAATAACACATCTATAATTTTTTTTTTAAGATTTTTTTATATTTATTTAGAGGTCCATTGTCAAGGTTGTCAAAATTAACCATTGTCAACCAATCCCTTCTCATTGATAAATTGGCGATGAAGAAACCATGTCATTTGGAGTTGAAGAGAAGAATGAAGAATTTGAGATTGTAGTTTGATGCATCTTTTTTTTTTATTAGCAGAGCATCATAATGTTTGATGTAGTAACTAAATTTGATATTGTAGTTTAATTACCAAAGATACCGGGTTATGGTATTAACGTTAAATATTTGGTTTCATAATGAAACAGAAGGAAAATCATAATTTTCAAAAAATATATATATTTAAATTATTTATAAAAAATAACAACACTCACTTACTACGAAGATAATAAGAAAGTTTCAGCAGAATTTTATTTCCTATATATAAAAAATAGGTGCAACATATACTATGCTAATTAACGATTTATAATCGACAGATCCTATGGATTAATCTCTATTTATTATCTTAGAGGAACATAGATGGGATACGTATTTTATTTCAATAATTAACAAAAGAAAAACTGAAATAGTAAAATTAATCCTTTTACTTAAAAAATAGCAAAATTTAATTAAGAACAATTAATAAATAAAATTAACAAGTAACTAACATAATTAAATTTTTTAACATATATGTTTTAAACGATACTTTCGCGGATTAACCATAATTTTATTATGCGAAAATGAACGCTGAAATTTAATCAACGGCTCACTCGTACAGTCATACCTATGATTTTTTTTTTCCCTTTCTTGGAGTCACTCATACCTGTGTTGTCTTGTCACTTGCAATAATAGATCGAATACTTGAGGAATCGTGACACGGAGACACTGACACGGGACACGCAGTGGTAACGGGTGGGGCGTTACGTACCACGCGTCACATCCCCAGGTGTGTTTCTCACTTTCTCTCCGGAAAATCTGTGAAGCATCACGTGAGCCCACATGAGTTTCACATGAATCCCAATCCATCATGAGCAGTGAAAGTCACCCCCTCCGAGCCCACAATCCACAATCACCACTTACCATCTCCACATGGGCTCCTCTGCTCACATTGCTACACCCCCTTCGTGCCTGTATACGGGCTTGTCGAGTTATTGGGAATAGAGAGAGTTGGACTATTATGTTATATTATATATATATATATATAGTACAAATTGTTTTTGTGTTATGGATTTTTTTTTAAGTCTAAATAATTGATTCAAATCATTCAAAATGATTTTTATATGAATGTCTAGTTGGGGATCAAATTTTATATATTTTTAATTCTTTTATTTTTTTTATAATTACAAAATCACTTGACTTAATTATTATGAACTATTAAAAAAATAATTTTCTAACTACCAAAATAAATTGTTAAAAGTTTTAAAAATATAAAATTTATGTCCAACTAGATATTTATATGAAAATCATTTGAAAGGTTATTATTGGCAATTTTGATTTTAAGTTATTTTTAAAATCAGTCTTGTTTAACATAAAAAAGTCTATTTCATGGCTATTTTTAAAAATAATTTAAAAATATTTAAAAACTCAAAAAATTATGAAATTTAATATTCCATAATATTTTGACATGAAAAAATTATTGAGTAACTTAGATTGACCATTTGCGATCTCGGAATATAAAATCTCACCTCAAAACCATATATGAGTAAAGCTAGGGTGTTCCTAAGAACACCGAGTCTTTCCGTGCTCTTAACTCAAAAACATATGAAATCATTTTCAAAGTTTGATTTTTCTCTCTCAATAAATTATTTACATCAGAATCTCATGGGATATTAAAATTTATAATTTTTTGAGTTTCATAAGTATCAATTTTATATTTTTTAAAATGAACCTAAAATAACAATAAAATGATCAATCTTTACATATGAAATTAAGCTATTTTTTAAAAAATCTAAAACAAGTACTTAAGAAAATCTAAAAATAAAATTTTTTATATCCCATAAAATTTTAATATAAAGAATTTATTGACGCACATAAATCAAAATTTGAAAATATTTAGATATGTTTTTGAGTTAGAGCATGGAGAAACTTTATGCTCTAGGAGTATATTAGTTTTACTCTCTCTTTATATATAAAATATAATTTTTTTTTTTTGTTTTTCAGTTTTTACCTTGCTGAATGCTGATTGTAGGCAGATCTTTTGTGGCACTTTATTTTTATACTATGAAGATGTGTATCGATTAATAATTGCATATTATTTATATGCATACTATACTATAAAAAATATATGTACTCGAAAAGAAAACTAACCACTATATAGTCTTACTCAAGAAAAATATTATATTTTATAAATAATTTTTTATTAAATAATAAATTGATTTTATTTAAAAAATTAAGATATTTTTAATTTATTTAGACATAAATTATATTTAAGTAAAATCAAGAGTATTTCACACAGCGGATGATTTTTTCTAGGATTTAAAATATTTTCTATTAAAAAATACATATGATGTGAAAATAAGATGGATTCTGATTTTTATCTTTGAGCTAAAGAAGGAGCCTAAGATACCCAACTTTAGAAGTTTTATATTCTTTTAAGTCTGTTTTGTTTAAGGTTTATTGGCGCACTAAAAGTTATCTACTAAATAAAGTTTTTTCTTGAAATATCTATTTTAGAATTTGTTTATTTTTTGTGTCAAGGAAATATCAAAAATAAATGCTCAATTTTTTTTAATACGCATTTCTCAATCCGAAAGAAAATATTTTTTAAAAATAATATATGCGTGACACTTGTAATACTAAGACAAAATAATATGGTACTTTATTCTCTCTCTCGTACGAAGATGAATATCACACGTGTTGCATAATATCATAAACGTTGAGATCAAGAACTGTTTGGGTCAAAAAAGTTGTTCAGAAATCAGGGTTTAAATGAAACTGGTGGAGCCCAAAAGATGGATGATTTTTTTGGGCTTAAATGAAAGAGAGAGGCTGGGTCCAATGAAATCGCCGAAAAGAGATGGTTCCGATTGATCGAAAGTTGTATTTGCAAATCAAATGTCAAATACAAAGGTATGATGTCCATGTGAATAAAGGTATAGTCTTGTATTGTATTGTCACAAGTAGTCATTCAAGGTATACTATGGTCTATGGACATGGATATATATTATTCTTTACCGGTATAGTTTAATGTCATGGCATCCAGGATATAACGAAAATTTGCTGGAATATTTTTCTTTGTTCGGATTTAATTACATTACCCTTTTGGTGCTTCCCTGTGTCCTGTAACTCAGTGTAGTTCAAAATTCAAATCAAGCAATACCATTTAAAAGTTCGTTATAAATTTTATATGTTTGATTTGTGATGCGATTGAAATGAATAAAATGCGGATAGCTTTATTACCAATTTATCTCTCACGGCATAAGAAACATTGTGACCTTTCTTTTTTCTGCTTGTTTGTTTCCTGGGTGGTATTTCATGGGAACTAGTGGAATTGCAGTTCTATTAATATATTACTTGAAAAATGTTGGGTCATAAACTCATAATAACAAGTAAAAATGATTTTACTTTTTCCCCGAAAATTGCGCTGTAATTATTCAACACTTCAATTGAGTTACGCTCATTTTTTTTCAAATGGGAGCTGATATACAGATGGGAAGGTTGATTCTATCATTGATATCAACTATATTATTCAAGTAAAAAAGAGTTATTATTTATAATAACGTCTTAATTGTGCAACTTATTTATATAGTATTTTGTTATTCACTTAAAAAATGAGTTATTATTTAGATTTATGGTTACAGGTGATAGAACCGGACTTGATCTGATAAATCTGTCCAACCCGTCCGATCCGTCCGTATTTAATATGATCTGAAAGCCAAAATGATCAGACACTAGATAATCTGATACTCAACCTGATCTGACCTGATACGATATGAAATCCAAAATGATCCGACACTAGATGACACGACCCAACCTAATACGACCCGAAACCCAAAATGACCTGACATTGGATGATCTGATACCCGACCTGAACCGACTTGATACAACCCGAAATTCAAAATGACCCGATATATATCCCGAATCGACTAAAAATAATTAAAATTTTAGATGATTTCTATATTTTTTATATTTTATAATTTAAAACTACTTAAATAAATCGCTCATCACTTTAAACTTAAAAGTGATTCATACAAACATAATTTAACCGTAGATATAATTTTAGGGCATGAACTTCAGTTTTACTTATGATAGTCATTGTCTCATTAACTACTTTCTTTTGACTATTCACTCTCTATATTTTTCTCAATTTGAGTTGATATCAGTTACTAAATAATCCCGACCCGACTCGACAAACTTGTATGACCTGACCTGGTCCGATATGATCCGAAATCTTAAATGATCCAACATTAGATGACCCGATAATTGACCAGACCTGATCTGATATGATTCAAAATTCAAAATAATTAAACACTAGATGACCTGATATTCGATCTGAAATTCAAAATGACCTAACATTAGATTACCCGATATTTGATCCAACCCGACCTGACTCGTGACCCGACAATCTTGCTAAATAATATTGACCCGACCCGAACCCAAACCCACCTGATTCGCCTGCTCACCACATCTAATTATGGTATCTCAATTGAGTAATAAAAAAATGTACAAAATAAGTTCTAAAAAAAACGTTATTATGAATAATTATTTATTTAACATGAATAATAAAGTTGATATCGGTGATGATATCAACTATGATTATCCCCAAACTTTTTTTTGTCCAATATACAAATTAATAAAATGCAAATATTCATATATTATGAATCTGACATGATTTTCTTTTTCTAGGCCAGTAATTAGCATGCCTCTATCCATGTTAAATTAAATCAGTAATCCACCTCCTCAATTTTTTTTCCTAAATTTGTATATACAGTTCATTAGAAGCCACAAGATAACCTTTCATGTTTAAATTTTAGATTCCATTACTCCCATTTTTTCTATCAAAAATTATATTATATTCTCTGAACATCTCTGTTTTCACCGTAATATAGTACATCTTTTTCCCAATTGTGTTTTTTATGTATATGTTTGGACAACGTGCTGATGTGAATTGGGTTCAAGTATTTTTGACATTGATAGGAAAATAGCTTGAAAGGTAGACCAGCACTGACAATTGAATGCATGAAAAGGTCAAGCAGTAAATTTTGAATTGTAAAATTTTACAACGCAATTCTATATATAGATGAAGCATCTAATGCATGGCATATTATACAGCATTGGCTAAGACAAGGCATGTGGGATATAGTGTGCGAACATTACCTTTGTACCTTTCCTATGTGTCGTTGTAAGTTTGTGCTTGTTTTCCTCTCTCTATATTTACTATGTAATACGTTGGTTGCAGTATTTAAACTCATAAAGTGGGGTTTATCACAACCGTCACATTTCTAACATTATTTTGTTTCTTTCAATCTCTTATGACATGAACGTCCTATTAGATTTTAAATTCATTGTACATGATCATGTATGATGGATCGCATTGGAGTGGGACAGTTGGATGTGATCAGTGACACCCTGTTATGATTTCCTTTTAATTATTTCACTTACATACATATATATTCCCTTGGTTATCATATATCATTTTTCTGTTTTGTGTTTTACCAAGTAGTATTATATATATATTTGCAACTTGCAAGTGTTCTAAACTATTCCAGTTTAAATGCGTATATACTTAAGAGCCTGATTTACGTCCAGGAAAAGAGATTAGAAAGATAGCACTTTGATCATACCAAAATTGTTGGGCTAATTTGGGTTGGGTCCATGCGTAAAATTAGAATTTATTTTTAGGCAATAACGCAGCTAAATAAAATCAACAGAATCCAAATATATATATTTGAATATTGTTGGATTTTATATATCTTTTTTGTTTTCAACTTATATCATTTTTTTTCTTCATCTTATCTTTTTTTTTTCCGAAGAAGAACATCTTATATTATCTTCTATTTATTTTCTGTATTTATTGGGGAAAAAAAGAGAGATCTATTGTTGATGTAACAGTTAATTGGATTTTTTTTTCCATGTACACCTTAAATTATGCTCAATTCCAATTTTTGTTAACTTGCGTTTCAAGTTACAACAAAAGCTGCCGTTAATTCTAACATTGCATCGGTTTTTTTTCCTGAATGTATCCTCTTTAGATTTATATGAATTTATGCTTAATCAAAATAATTCAGATCTAACCCAAAAAAAATGATAAATAAATCTCAATGTTAGACAATAGTACTATTATAAATGACTTGCTGAGGAGAACCCTTTTTGGCTTGAATTTATCTAAGCTGAAGCTTTAAGGGTGAAGAAATTATCAGTCAGCACTCATTAAACTTAAGAAATAAATAATTCTTTGTTAGACAGCCCCTCTTGGAAAGAATTAAATGTTTCTCATTAGTGGCAACATCTATTTGAGAACCATCATTAAATAGACAAATAGACCAGGCAAATCAAGGCAAATGGACAAGGGGGCATTAATTGCAACTCTATCCTATATATTTGGCGAGAAACCTTAAATGAAGCCGTGCGTTCAATTCAATGTTTTGAGTTTATCCAGGTCTTCAACAGGGAAATACTTTTGGCAATTAATTAAGAGGACAAGTACTCGTTAGTGTTGTCAATTTAGGATACTGCTATTGGGCTAAACTAAAATTCACACTATATGAGTAATTTTGAAAAAAAAAATGATTGGGTCAATTGACCAAACTCAGACAAACCGCTGCTATTGTGGCTACAGACCACCAATTATGTTGCTAAATCTAAAAAAAAATTTTTGTTACAATTCCACTTTATAATAATAATGATGATGACGATAAATACGGAAGCTCAGAGGAGGATTTAGGTATATCCAATGGGGGTTAATGTCTTCTATTTATTTTTTAATTATGGCTACTACATTGATAAAATTTGTAGCATGATTGTTGAATTTTAATAAATGTATTTGAACTCCATAAATTTCATATAATATTTCACTAGTTAACTTTATTCCCTTGTGAAATGTTTTGTTGTGTAAATTCAATAATTTTTTAAATTCCTCATTGACTGAATGAGGACCAAAATTTTATCCCTTAAGTATTACAAAAGTAACAAATATACAATTTAATTATTATAACTTTTTTAAGAGAAATACTTTCTAAAAATCATTTCTTTGTTCGCATTTCTTCTCAAGAATACAATTATGTTATTATTTTAGAATCATATTCAAATTTATTTTGCCTTCAAAATGTTGACATAGGAAAATAATAATAGTACAGTGCAATTATTTTTACTTAAGCCAAATGATCAAATGATTAATATATATCGACTTTCATTTTTTAGATAATTTAATAAAATAGTTTTTTAGACTTCTAGATAATTTAATAAAATATTTTGGTAGACATTTCGAGTTTTGAATTAATTTGAACCGTAAAAGTATATTGTCTAAATGAATGAATGTATTAATGTATTATGGTGTAATCTTTTTTTTATTTAATATGATAATATAAATTAATATTAAATTAGTGTTGAACCTCATTAAAAAAATTATGGCTCGAAGTTAAAATGTAATGAGACTCTATCATATGTTTTCATAAAAGAATGTTTGGGAATTGTCGTCCAGGATTCGCTTGTATAGTGTTTATTTTTTTCTGAAAAAAATATATAATTCTTTAGGTCGAAGGCTTAATTCTTCCAAATAAATGTCTGTCGTTATTGTATTCTTTAAGACGTTCATTGTCATTAATTGTTGAGACACGCATCGAATTATTTTCCAACTCCCAGGTTCGCATGTCGTCCTTCTAACTTTTTATATTATGATGCAAAATGATACATTTTTTTAGTTAAAAATGAGCTCAAGCCATTCAATTTTAAAGATCCATAACAAATATGTTGTTCGAGAAAATTATATGTTTACACTTTGAAGTCAATTTATAAATTTGGAAGGTTCCATTTGACCAACTCAACGAATTAATGAGGAAAAATATTTCCAGCTTTAAATAGTATAACTTAATTAATGAGGAAAAATATTTGTACATGAGCCTTGCATGTAACATTTCAATGAAAAATCAGGTCCAATTTTTGCTATTTATTCAGGTTACTAATTCTGTAATTCACGGAGTGTTGGAATTAACATGATAATTATCTGACAAACCAGGTTGTGAATATAGACAAAAATAAAAATAGAGCGTAGGATGTTGACAATTGATTTGCATGTCTATTCAAGTGATCCTATTGGCTACCATATTGTCTGCAATTGTGTGGCGTGCAATCACTATATTATCTCATGATATCGGCAAAAACATAATCGTAGCTTCTTATAGACAGGCATGCAAGCAAAAATGCACATAAACAATTTCTTGTTAAAAAAATATTTTAGGCTTTTAGCAGCTTAATTAGTGTAATATGTTCTTCCTCAAAAAAATAGTGTATTTATATTGGCATTTAGGTGTGCTAAACATACTTCAATAACAAAACTACTAAATAAGACAAGAAGGATGCTATCCCTATTCCCTAGGCCAATAATATAAGTTAAATAGCCTCAAAAGAAAGCCGGGTGGTAATTCTTCTTTTCTCTTTATAATTGAAATCCGTAGGAAAAAAATAAAAAATACAGCTTGATTAAATTGCAAGTTTGCAACTATAGAGGAGCTCCAAGACAAAAGTTCCTTTAATTTAAAGCACATTCATTTTACACAATATAAAGTCAGCTTCTCTAGTAGACTAGTACCTTGGTTCCTCACATGCAATATATAGGCATAGGGAGCTAGCCTTTTCTTTTGTCTCTTTCTTCTCGTCACTTCCTTTATTTGGTGCAATATATATTTTCTGATGGAAATATGTCCTTTTTTCAATTATTCAACAATTAGAATTCCATACGACCATAATCTTTTATGATTATTTACAAGTGCGTTATTATCTACTCCGTATATACGAGGGATGTGATGTTTGGCTGACTGTGAAAATGCCAAGGTATTTTAATTTGTTTTGATATCTCGATTTTTCTTTTTAAATTTCCAATTATCAGTCAAAATTGCTAAACATCTATATATTTAAATTTTGGTAGAGACGTTTGAAATGTTCTATGTTTATGTTTATAGTTTTTAGAATGCACACACTCAATCAATTAATAATAGTGAAGTTAGTTTTTCATTCTAGAAGGAAATTTTATATCATTTATGGTAGCATCGTACAACGCAGTACGTCAATAGTTGAATCTTCTTGTGATTCATATTGGGATGAATCTCAAAGTGATCTAATGAATCACGTAGACAAAAAATCAAAATCCTAAAAAAGTTATTGTTTGCAAACATATTCTTGATGAGATTGAAAGATGCACGTATTTGTTTAAATTAAAGATGTTATGGTCCGAATTGAAAAAACTTAACACTATAAGCATTTAATATATTTTAGGTCATTGAAACTAAATCTTATCAATTAACGATCGAGAACCGTCTTTCTGTTTTTGTAATTTGGCGGCTCAAACCGGACACGGAACAAAAAGGAACCACTTCCTTTTTTCATATATTAATATTATGATGTGACAATTTTTATTTCTTTTTTTTACATCTTATTTAGATATTGACAAACTCCCTACAAATGCGCACAATGTTTGTGTATGTGATTAACCGAACCTAATATCATGCATTGTTTCACATTCTCAGAAAGATCCAAGCAATGAAAGACTAATCATTTGTTTGTCTAACCACAGATTGCATGTGGGCCCTTGGATAATCCTATTTTATAACTAAAAATGAATATCTGCCGTTATTTAATTTTCAATTTGTCGTAAGATAAGCATGTTGCTGAAGATTTTATTTGTTCTTTTGTTATCCAAGAAATTATTAATGCACATTTAAATGTTGACAAGAAATGACATTGGTCAAAAAATGTATTTTTATATGAGTTTTGTTTATGATAGTATGGATAATTGGATATCACCAATTGTGTGTGCTTCAGTTAAACCATTATTTTTTATTTTAAGGATTCAAATATTCGAGCGGCTCAATGATTAACAAATAGAAATTTATAATATTGCAGGATCACTTACCATTACCAATCATGATGACTAGATTTGAGATCGAATAAAACTAGAAAGTCTCAAAGTATATAATAATTTATAAATTATATTTTTGAACCTATATATATATATATATGCGATATCACGTCACGCTATGATATTATTTGTATAAACATGATGTGTCATGGAATCTTTTCTCTATATAAAAATATTTTTAATCACAGATACGCCGTATTTTTCGCTAAATGTCACAATTTTTATCCACTAAGTATTAAGGCTATAGATAAGCCGAATCGAGTCGAGCGTGGCTAAAGTTAAGATTGTCTCATTAACTTCATGAGCTGGGCATGTTCATTCACCAATCTGATTCCAAGTTAAAAGCACTGGTTTGAAATTGACTTATGAAGATAACGAACGAGTTGAGCGAGCTTGTTAATCACTCTTTTCATAACTAATAATATTTTACAGAATTTCTTCGTACAAAAATTTATAAAAAATTAACAAAAATCAATAATAATAAACTTTTCTACATATTTCATACAATATTTATATATATATAATTATAACTTCTATAATATATTAAAAATAAATGATGAAATAATGTAAATAAATATGAATAGTTCAACTAGTTTAATGAGCTTCATGAGACAAGTCGGATCTAGCTCAAATTATATTCATTAGCTTAACGGACTAACTTATTAGTGACTCAATTCACTAATATACGAGTAAAATACGTACAAATCGATCCAAGAACTATAATTTTTTCTTGCCGCTCTACTAAGTATGGATATGAAATATGAATTTAAGGGAGCTCAGTTTTAGAGCAATTATTTGGAAACCGAGGGCTCTTGAGTAAATTCAGGGGACAGCACCGGAACACCGGCACGGCAGTGGCATATTTGTAATTCGTCACGTGACTAGGGGTAAAGTCAATTGCTACAGACCACTACAGTCCAAAATCCACAATTGAAATTATCCGTAAATTCAAATCAAAATAAAATCCATGCAAGCTTGCGGTGCAACAACCAAAAAGTTGTAAACAGCCGTAGGGAATCGTACAGTTACGGTGTGCAAAACGACAAAGATCGGTGCATTGGTTGTTACAGGATATAAGCTAGGATGCTGCCACGTGGCCTATCTCCGAATCACAGCTGTTCATTATTCTACCAATACGGAGAGACTGTACGCGTGGCATCCTCCTAGCCCTCCGTAAGGCATAATCAATGAAGGGATGATAATGTGATGAAACCAAATATCTATTTGCTTTTTGGTTGGCGTCACTTGAGCAGAGAGAATGAGACAAACCATAGTATTTTGCCTTCAAGAAAAATATAAAAATCTACTTCCCTTTTTCATGGAATGTAAAGTTGATTGTATCATTTTCTCTGAGAAGAGTGTAATTTGAAATAAATTTCATAATCCATATCAGAAACAGAGTGTATTTATCAGCTTTTGGTATTAGAATCTTACTATATTTATCTGACATGATGCATAATTCATTAATTTCGGTGGATTTTGACGAGGGTAATTTAACAGTTAAATTTTACGGTTTGTGAATTATAGTGGAGATGAAAATTTATCTACTGCGTATTTGCACCCCTGTACACTTGGCATTAAAAGGGCAGATGAAGAGCAGATGAAGACAAACGGTACAAAAACTAACTGTACCTCTGTGTTTTGCTGCTATCGCTGGGGGAGAGGTATCAGTATCAGTATCAGTATGAACATATAGATATGAACTTTCCTTACCGGGTTCGGATTTTGATCTACAGAAGAATGTATTAAGCAAGCCCGATAAGGGCTTCTGTGTTATAACAAAAGTTGATTTTCAACAAAATACAGAGCAAATTATACTGTTGCCAGGACTCCTGGTTATTTTTTTTAACTGCAGTTAAATGTGTGTAAAATTTTCATACTGGTAACTTTAACTGACAAAGGAAATTGGTGTTTCTTAACAGCATTTAATTTCACATTTCAAAAATTCTTTCGGAAAATAGAAAAAACTGAAATGCTGAGGAAATTCCAGCCAGGAACAATGCTTAGTTTCATTGCAAGTTGGTTTTATCTATTCCAACTGTAAATTTATTTAACCGATATGCTAAATATCAGGGGCAGATCTAGAGTGAGGTAAATTCTGACCGGCGTGTGAACTTAATTTTTCAAATGTATTATTTTTTTTTTACTTTTTATATTGGACTGAAAATATTAAAATACAATTCTTAGATTAGTTGGGTAAAATATAAAGAAACAAATCAATTTTTCATGTTATATAATTGTGTTAAAACTTAAAAACTTTTTGAATCCAACACTGCTAAATATCATAACATTTTTCTTTTAAATATTATTTTTGTTCACTGGCAGGTTGATTTGTTCTGTTTCAGTACCTGATAAAATGGCCATCCTTGATTCCGAGTTTCTGACCGCTCCAAACTTTCCTTGTATAACAATAAAGTATAAATAATCATACGCATTTTGTGAATAAAGAATAAAAAAATGACGAAAATAATATAATTAACTGCATGCATTTATAAACAATTGTCTCAGATTTATTTGTAATTTATTAATTCACCAATTATCAATGATAAATCCGCCGCTTAATTTTTCTTTCACCTATTTTCTCTCCATTCCACGTATCTCTGACACACTGCCACCTATTGATCTTTCACCCAGAAATTGCCAATATTAATTCAGATAAATGAAACAATAATTGCAATTGCAAATGCCTTTGGATTTTTTATTATCTCAGTCTTATAATTCACCTGGTCTGGGATGAGAACTTATTACCATCTCACCCCCATAACTATATCACTCCGTATATCTCTGCTTCTATTCATGGTTATAAAAACAAGGCTATATGGTCCTCACATCGTATGTCTATTTTTCTAATTCAAGAATTATTCAATGTGAGCCGTTCATTAAATACTGATCAGGACTATATTATTATTAAAATGTTTATTTTGATATGAAGGGGAGTAACAAGTGGCATGTGCTTGACTTCAATTTTTGGTATTATTTTGTTTTTAAAAAAGTTGGATTTGTTCTCCTATGTGAACCGTTCGATCAAAATTGTCTGATATTGTTGTCTCAAAATTTTGTTCTATTATGACAGAAAATTTAAGTCCGTTATGTCGTGCCATGCGACGGTTGTGTGCATGTCTGGTATGATTTGCTTCAATCTTGTATCGTAGAAAACATCATTGTTAGGCTTTATTTTATTTTTTATTCTAAAAGAAACATTTTCAAACGGCATTTTATTTTTGGAATTTCAGGATAATTTTTAAACGGCGTGTTGAATATTATATTAATGCTAATTGTTGATTAGTATAATTGATTTAAATCTTAGTTTATATTGAATTATATATAACATTAAGATACAAATAGAAACTTACTAGAAATATATTATTGTTAGAACTGATTTGATTTAATAATAACAAAAAAAATATGAGATTTTTTATAAACATTTAAAGTTGAATGACTTGAACCTATTCCATAACAATAACAACAAAAATAAAAAACATCCACAACAACAATAATAATATAATAGTTATTTCCATCAAAATTTTAAAACAGTACACTATGTTAGACATTATTAGACTACTTTAGATTAAAAAATTAAATACAACTAATTTAATTTAACATCAAGTCACTATTGATATCAAGTCAGCTAAAAGAGTATAATCGAGTTCAATCTAGACCAAATATAATATATATCTATACTATATTATAAAGAGTGTATAAACTTGATTCATCCATTAATGTTATCAGATAATGTGTAATAATTAAAATATTCATATTCAATTAATGATTGAGATTGATTAATTTTATAAAAGCGATGGTTCAGATTTCAATCAAATTTATTTTCCTCTCCATTCAATTTGCTGCTTTTTACCATGCATTTATAGGTCTAAAAAAATTATATATCAAATAAATTAAAATTAACTATTATTAAAAATTATTATAAAAAAATTACGTGTTGTACAACTTAAATCACAAAATGAAAATTGTTATCTTTTGTACATTATTTTTTATAAAATAATGAATTAATTTTATTTAAAAAGTTATGAGTCTTTGTAATTGATTTATATATAAATTATATCTAAATAAAATATATTATTTTTATAGTAAAATTAGTATTAAATATAAATATTTTGAAAATTAAGAGTATGCATAACAACTGAATTGTATGCTAATAATATATAATGGTCATAAAATTTTGAAAACAAAAGGACTAAAATTAAATGAATTTTGATGTTAACCCAGAATAGTAAGGAGTAAAAGTACATGGGCATAAAAAAGTTACAGCAAAATTGTATCACTGACTGTACGACTAAAAACCCTTTTAAGAACAGAAAAGAAAAGAGGAGAAAAACCCTTGTGGCATGGGCATCTCCCCTGCCCGAACTGCCCGATCCGAACAAAACCGCGACAGAGGTGACGGACCGTGACCTCACCGCCTGAGTCCTCGCTGCTCACACTCGCAATGAGGAAATTTAAAAGAAACAAAAGCAGGAAGAAATTTCGCGTAATTAAACCGTTGTTTGCTCCCATACTCCCATATGATTCATGAATATATGATTTTTGATAAATCCATAAGTTAACGATTGACAAGCATTTAACGCCTAAACAAAAACAAACACCCATCCCAATCCCATGTTCCCAGTCCCTCCCCTCCTCAATTCGCTCCCTTTATAAACAAGCACTTACAGAGAACACTCCCCTCCCCTCCCTTCCCACAATATTACACTTACACTGCTCTCCAAGTCCCCAAACTCACTTGCACGCTTCCCACACTCCCCGTTCCGAGCGAGAGAGAACAGAGAGAGACAGAGAACATTCTAGAAGGAAGGAAGGAAGTTAGGAGAGGTTAGAGAGAAAGAAGCAAGGATGGGTATGAGTTTGCCAGGATGGCTGGGGGGACTGGTGGAGGAGAGCTTCTTCGTCGGATGCGAGTCGCATGAGAGCCGGCGCAAGAATGAGAAGAACATCTTTTGCCTCGACTGCTGCACCTCCATCTGCCCCCACTGCGCCCCTCTCCACCCCCACCACCCCCTCCTCCAAGTAATCTATTCTATTCTATTCAATTCTGTTCTATGCATGCTGTTCAGTGTTAATTATTTGTAGAATTCGATCCCTTCGGCGTTTGTCCTTCCTTGATTTCTTCTCATCTCATTATCTTCTCTGATACTCTGATTTATCTCTCTGTTTTCCGAAGATACGTACTCCGTTAATTCGCAATTGTTTTCTGCTTGCCATTGGGGATGAACGATGGGACTTCTTTGGTTCTTTTTTCTTTTCCTTTTTTTGTGTATTTCTTGGAACTACCGGATGAAAGGAGATCGTGTTGGTGTATTTTAAGTAAAAGGGCTTCTTGTTTGGTACAATTGTGCTTGTTCCTTTTCATGCAGAGTTTACTGCGCAAATTTTGGCTGTTTGTAAAGTCGTGATACCTCCGTGCAAATTTCTCTTTGGATATCGCTCCACCTACTCGAATTCTTCTTCAATTTTGAATTTTACTTATCCTTGTTAGTATTATTGCCTCACTTTTGCCATCTTCTTTTTTCCACTTGTAATGAGTCGAATCTACATAATTATTTGCCTCCTGGTTTCAAGTAATTCTTGTTCTTTTACTCGGAAAATGTAATTCTGATCCAGTAACTTGACAATTTAACTCCTGTGCTTTCTTAATTTTATTTCACCATTTATGACGCCTGAAAGAGTCATCGTGTAGTTAGAGATGATAGTCTAGAACTTGCTTAGGAAAGAAAATGTTAGGATGTAGTGTGAAAATGGACTAAAAGAATTACCAGCCAATAATAATTGTGCCAGGTATATGCTCAGTAATTCATTTGCTTAATGTCTTGTTTAGTACTCAGGATTTTGTCAATTATAACATGAGAAAGCATAAATCTTGTTATCAACTATATTTATTTTTTTTCTTATAATTTTGGTCCATTTTTTTTCACCAAGTATGTCTTTTGTTAATCCTCTTAGTATTGTCCAGTATCTTATTTTCCATAATTTTGAAGTTTCTTACAGGAAAAACCATGAAAGTAGAAGTTTTTGTGCAGTAGTATTGAAAAATTTAGACAATTGTGGAGTTCAGAACTTTTGGTTTACATATAATAAACAAATTTAAATGAAAAAAATACATATTTATAGCTCAAATTAAGATCAAAATAATCAAGTGCACTGAGACTTCCTTTCATATTAAACCTAACATCTGTAATTATGATACGAAGTTACTATAGCTAAAACAAAAGTTTGGCTTTTTTCCTTTCAGTTAACTCTTCTTAATTTAGAAATTGGCTACTAAATTGGTTTTCCTTTTATGCGTTCGACTTATCTCATAATAAATGCAAATTCATTATTATTTCCTTCTCCCCCCTCTTATTTGGACTTTTTCCGTTCTGGGTCCTGGCTTCCATTATTGACGCAATAACTGTAGTAATAGTGAGAGAGAAAGAGAGGCAAGCGGAAATTACTGCAGGTCTTTTTTCCTTTTTGATTGACTTTACGAATAGTATTATCACTTATCAGCCTGCATAGTAAATGTTGCATAACCCCACATTACAATCCCTACTAAGAAAGGCATGCAAAGTTAAGTAGGCATTATTTTCTGAAGAAAAAGTCCAGTTCGAACATTATTATTTTGATTCTAAATAATTTGTGTTTACATAAAATTGATGAATTCATCTTCCTGACATGTTTGGGAGAAAGTATCTTGATTTCCATTGCAACTTTCTGAGGTATATTCTTGCAATGATGCAAGTTTGCTCCCAGTAAAGTAATGGGTAATAGTTATCCAAAATGTTTTCCCTCCTTTTTAAGCCTCTCTCTTATTCTTGACCGCTCAAAATGAAAGTTTTGCAATTTTATCCCAGAATTTTACATTCTACTCATAATTTACCATAGTAAAATTATTTCTCTCTCCTGTCTTTCTGCCTCCCTCCTCTCTGATCTCTGCTATTCAAAAAGTTATGTGCTATTCAGAGAAGACCGAAGATTCAAACTTCTCTCCAACTTTCCCTAACAATAGAAAATTTTACCTTCCTGACCATTAATTGTCCATCAGAGTACGAATGTGATATGGGCAAAGTTGTCATTTGGCTCCTACCTGTTTTTGCAGTCCCCAATCATGGCCACCCTTGGTCAAATCATGCTCATAGTTTTTCTATAACTCAATTTTCTTAACGGATCATAAACTCATTATATTTATACCATAATCACTTCCAGGTTGTACTAAAGATTCCTCTCGTGGTACCAACCATAGGAGCTTTAAATGTTTAGCACATTTAGATAATCTGTTCCAACATGTAGAAATATTTAATAGAAAGCCACGTAAACCTTGTTATGATATATAGAAAAAGCAAACTTTGTTAGGACTGGGAAACACAGATTATTCCCCCATATCTGATGATCACTGCTGTAACATTATTTATAATGAAATTAACAGTCTGTATGGTTGGTATTTTAGGTGAGGCGGTACGTTTATAATGACGTTGTTCGGCTGGATGACCTCGAAAAGCTCATCGACTGCTCTTATGTTCAGGTAATTAATCCCAAATCTCGATGCATTGTCTGGTGTACTTGCTACTAAGCCAAATTTAGATCTTGGTCAGTGTATCAAAATTGTCTTTTGTTAATAAAAATGTAAGGCAATTTCATCCCCGTCCTTACTTTGACAACAAGGAGCAGACATAAAATCAATTTTCTAGTTCTTAATACAATAGTTTCTGTTTTTTTGTGGAAGCATTTGTATTTTTAATTTTTTGGAATTGGTGCAGCCGTACACAATTAACAGTGCAAAGGTGATATTTCTGAAGCCAAGGCCTCAATCCAGGCCATTTAAGGGCTCTGGAAACATATGCTTGACTTGTGACAGGATTCTGCAAGAGCCCTTCCATTTCTGCTGCCTTTCATGCAAGGTACACTTTTTTGTGCCCCAATTTGGTAATTTGCAACAGCTTTATGAAAGTTCCTGTAGATGAAATTTTATTAAATAGATTACTAGATGAGGTTTTGCAATTGGCAAAGAGTTATAATTGTCTGTTGATGTATTAAAATTTTATTTTCCTCCTACCTTTGGAACCCATCCATTTAGGCCATATTTCTTATGTGGTCATTGTGGTCCCTGTGTGGGTTACAAAGAACGTATCATTCGTATATATAAGCCTATTGGTTGTAGAATAATTTATTGTTTATTTATATGTATTAGCCTACTTGTCAAATGCTAAGTGTCAACTTAGTTTCCATATAAAGTAGGATTATAGGATCAATGGTCCAGAGGCCACTATTACATAAGAAAAGATGTGTCTACTCCTCGGATAGAATTTTGCTCTTCATGTCTTCATTAAATACTACACACGAGACAGGACCAGTCTATCAACATAAATTTTGCAAACATGATAAATTAGCTTCTTATTGGTTTATAGGAATGACATCTGCGATAATATTTTGACTGAAATACCCCTGACTCACTCCTGAATAAATTCTATGTTTTGAAGGTTGATCATGTAATGCTGCAAGGCGAGGATCTGTCCAGCATCCTGTTCCGGTACGATGAGTCGGAGTTTGCCTTCACGCATTTTGAGAACCTGAGGATGGATGGATCTGATGTAACTGAGGATGATGTGGTCGGACAGATCACACCCAACTCCATTCTGGAAGACCCATTGCACTACAACGGCTGCTCTGGCTCCAGCCAGCCTGTCACCCGGACCCACCACCATCGGCGCGGGTCCGAGGCATCAGAGCTGCCCAAAAGGAAGAAAGGAGGTAGCTTCTTCCCGCAGATCATGCTTTCGCTCGGGGGCAACAGAAGGAAGGGTGCGCCGCACCGATCACCTCTGGCCTGAATTCTTACAGATTCCGGTTGCATCATATGTATGAATAAATTTGGTCTTTTTTTTTTTGGGGTGGGGGATGTTGGAGTTTGTTAGTATAGGATTAGTATGTTTGTTTGTTCCTGTGACTAGTCAATGGTGTTGGATTAAATAATATTATGGATGTAGAGAGTCCTTAGCGACTTAGCGTTACAAGTTAGCCCCTGCGGTAAATTCTGGGTTAGTGTTTTGGGGGTTGCTTTGCAGAGGCGCGTTTAATGAGATTGTATTCGCCATTACTGACTAGGTGGCCAAAGTGGTCCCCACATTTCAGGAGTCACAGAGGTTGCCAATTTTGTATTGATGTAATGGGAATGCACACTTCCATAACTTATATATAAATGTTATAAATATTTAATGCCGATATTTGTATGGTATGATATATTATAAAGTATTTGTATGTCTGTACTTAGGTCTCTTTCTATACTTATTGTCTGTCTCTGACATTTGACCAGCACTTGGTTCAAGTTCAAGCCAACCAAACCTAATAAAATTTGTGAGGCTGTATCTGTGTCCATGGAGATGGATGAAGCAAAAATTGGATAATTTTGTAAGACATTAATGTATATCATTTTTTTTAATGTGAGAAAGTTTGAAGAGAGATTGCCGACTTCAACCAACCTCTCTCTTCATCCTTGAGACTCGGAACCTGGACATTGTTGGATGCAAGTTTTAAAATGCGGATTTTAATATGCGTGCGGTAGACCATTACATAGTGTATATGCGATATGTGGGTATATATGTGGTTCAGTATGCGAATTACATATGCAGATATATATTTTAAAAAATTCTTATAATATTTGAATTGATCATTTATTTTTGAATAATTTTAATGTAAAATAAGAAAATATAATACGATATTAATATAATTTTAAATATTTTGTATGAAAAATATCAAATAATTAATTTATAGACTTAATACGATAAATATTTTAAACAATAACACATATTGTTGAATATACGGATGCATACTCTTATACATGCGGCATCGCACTGCATAAGCATAAGTGGACCGCATACAGGGGCGGATGCACACTAGCCCGGGGGGGGGGGGGGGGGCGGCCCCCCCGGATTTTGAAAAACAGTGCTTTTCGGTAATACTTTCGGTAGTTTGCCCCCATAGAAAATTTTTTTGGCCCCCCCCCCCGGATTGTCTGATTAATTTTATTGAGAAAAAATATTTAATATCATGTATAATGAAATAATTATGCAAAGATAACAAAATTTAAAGTTTTATAGATGAAAATTTTCTTCATCAATTTGATTATCTATTACTTTGAGCTTTATTTTATTGTTATTTTTAATATATAAAATGTTATTATTTTAATAAATTTTTTATTAGGTAAGAATATATATTAAATTATTATTTTTTTATTTAGTACCAGATTAGTTAATGGATTTAAACCCGATAAGCTATTACAATCCGATATTTTCCCCTGACTAAAATCCTGCATCCGCCCATGACCGCATATGTGACTATGCGGTCACATTTTAAAATAATAGTTGGATGGCGGGTAAAGAATCTTATTAGTGAATGATTTTCGTGCTTAGTTGAATATATCATGATTTTAATAATTACTTCCGCATGTTTTTTGAGAGCAGTCACACTTTCAAACCCGCAGCTACAATTCAAAGGTACACGGTTAAGGTCGTTTGGACAGAAAAATGCTTTTTTTTTTAACACTCGCCTGAGATTAAATATTATTTTATAATTTATTCACTACACCACAAATAGGCTTTTACAGCGGTTATTTCCCCCAGTTAGCAGCGGTTGTACAACCGCTGTTATTGGGAGCGCTGCAAAGTTTAACAGCGGTTTTGTTGAAAACCGCTACAAATTATTTACAGCGGTTCTTATATAACAACCGCTGCAAAATACCATTTACAGCGGTTTTTAACTAAAAACCGATGTAAACATCACCTTTTACAGCGGTTTTTACCTTAAAAACCGCTGTAATTTTTTTTTAAATTCGTTTGCAGCGGTTTCTTCGTAAAAACCGCTGTAAAACTATTTTTTTTAAATTGTTTCTTTTTATTTCTGTGACTAGCCCATATATGCTAGCCATATATAATATTTTCATCACATGCATTTTCACAAAAATAATAATAACTACATTTAATTACTAATTAACTATATCTAATTAACTAATTTATCTAACATACATACATAATACAACAAAATATAACATATATTTACAAAATATTAAAACTTGATAAAAAAATGTCAAAACAAGGCGAGGCGAGGCGGGGCAGCGGCGCGGCGAGGCGAGGCGGGGCAGCGGCGCGGCGAGGCGAGGCGAGACGGGGCGGTAGGGCAGCGGCACGGGCAGCGGTTGTTAGCTAAAAACCGTTGTAAATGGTGCGCTGCAAAAGGGGTTTTCTGACGTAGTGATTTTAGTTTTGTTTTTATATGTCGTGATTATTATTATTATTGATATTTTAGATCTGAATTTTGTTTCTAGTCTATTCTAATTTATTTGAGATTCAATGCTTTGTTATTGTTGTTGTTTGTATATGTCATTATCATGGTACATGAGAATTGGGTCAATGAATTTCCGAAGTAGCGATAGAATGAAATTTACATAATGGTGTTTTATACATGACCAATAATGCACATGTTTAGTTAAGAGTTATGAATGTATAACTTTATATGTGAAGTTATGTCATTATAAATTATTTTTGTTTGATGAAGCAAGTAGAGAAATTGGAAATAAATAATATTTGCATTATTGTATTAAAATATTAAATAACGATAATGATAGCAACGACAAAATTATTTTTGATGAAATAATAAGAATATTATTATTATTATTATTATTATTATTATTATTATTATTATTATTATTATTATTATTATTATTATTATTATTATTGTTGTTGTTGTCTCTAATGGCACTAATAATGCACAATCAAAGAATTTTGGATTGAGTTTACAATTTAATACCAAAAAATAAAATAATATAGAGTAAATAAATAATGCAAGATGTAACGAACTTCGATTGCATTGAGTTACTAAAACACAACGTTAGTACAACTATGAACCTTCAGTCCTTTACGCTATGTAAACAGACAGTCGTCGATCAATGAAAGAATAAGCACAACAACTTAAAAGTAAGTCTCACGAAAGAGAAAATACTCAATAATCATTCTAATCTGATCTATTAAAGTTATAGCGAAGTAATGATGAGATTAGAAAAAGTATTTCAAGATTTTTAAGCTTTAGCAATGACGGTTAGGGGTTTAGTAGAGTTTTAGCTTTCAAAATTGTGGAAAAAGGAGAGAGAAAACAGACAACCAGCTGTCTTTTATAGCCGAATTGAAAAGCTGGAGAAATTTAAAATTATAATAGAACTATAACAGTTACAACAAAAGGTTAATCATTGTAATAGTTCTCATAACAGTTACAACGATTATGAAAAGCTAGAAGAAATTTTATCTATGATTATCAGTTAGAACGGAACTACAACATTTACAACAGAAAGTTATCAATTAAGACAATTATGATAATATTTACACTCTAGTGGCCTTTGGACAAATTTTGAATATGTTTTGATCTATTTCGTTATAACGGTTATGATAACAGTTGCAACGGTTGTTGTTTGAAAAACAATAAAAAAAATTTGAGGTCATCTGTTGTAATTGTTATGGATTTTGTGGCAACAGTTATAGTATAATACCATAATTTTTTTATTTTGGTTACATTTATTTATTATAAATCTAACTTAACTTAACTCTATTCTTGAGATCTTTATGCAATCTGATCCGAATTCAATTACTAACCCGCTAATCGAAATCTTACATCAACCCCTAATGACCTCATAACTTAAAAAATAACTTATACCATTTAAAGAGACTCCTTACATTATGAAGCCATAAAATATCTTTGTTCTCACTTATTACTGCTTAAATTATGCATGTGTTGACACCATAAAGTGATAAATAAACACACTTATCTTAATCAAACATGACTATATGCCTAACAACATGAAGGTTTACCTATGAAGATGGCTTCATGTAATGTTTACGCGAGTGATCACTTGACAATTTGGACAAACTTTGAAGATAAAGTCTAAAATTGAAGTTCAATATGGTAAAGAATATATTATTCATATATTATTTCTAAAGAAAAGTATTTTTTATGTATGTTTTAGCATACATCAACTGATTTGAAATGTCAACCATGCATGCTTTAGTGTGGCCTAAAACAATATTACAATTACATTAGTTTTTTATTGTTGTGATAACGATATTTAAATTTAACAAGATTTTGTTTATTTTTTAATCAAATTATTTTATCTCCTTTTCCATAATTACAGTGATTTTTGTCTCCATTCGACTTACACTTTTTTTGGATGGTTGTCATTAAATGGTGCGTCTGCATTTGGTCCAATTTGTTGTGCTTGTGCATAATAACCATATACCAAAATGGTTACAGAATACAAAGAAAACTTGTTACATAAAGCACCAATTGAGAGCAAATTTGTTTTCCTCCCATCAAAACCCTATTCCTACACAGAAAGGGATATCTCTGTAGAGAGAGAGGAGGGAGAGAGAGCATAATTAATTCACCGAGAAGTGAATGTTGGGTCGTTTTCAGAACAGGGGAAAAGGGAAGGAGGAGAGGAAATAAGTTTACCACAGTTTTTCCTTGTCTTTTTCTTGCTGTGGTATTTTACCTTTTAGTTGTAGCTAGGTATGCAGCTGAATTTTAACAATTGAGACACAGTAATCCCATCAAGTAGAATTTTTTTTTCCTAAGTGTTGAGACAGTTTTTTTCCTAACAGGGTCTAAATGTCAAGGAAACCACCATAATAGTATTTTAAATATATAATTTGAGTAAGCTGCAGCTTCTGAAAGTTTATTGTATGTTTTGATGACTCTTTTTATCTCATGCTCAAGAACGATATTATCTAAACAAAAAAAAAAGGCTGCAGCATAGTCTTGAAGTTGTGTGAAAATTTCAAGTAAAGAAAGAAAAGTAAAAAAATATATTCAAACTAGGAAAAATAGTGAAAAAAAAAGTTGAAAAAATAAGCTAAGCTAAGTTCAGAAAGCAGCAACTTGAAAAGACAATCCTTGTTCCAGTTCCTAAATGGTTTTGTAACTTTAACCTTATCATTTAATTTGCCACCCAATAACGCATTAGGCAACAATATTTCGAATTCCCAAACAAAACAACATTTCCGAATTCCCAAGGAAGAAAAAAATTAATAAAAAGAGAAAACACAAACATTTGAAAAAGTGTGGGCTTGTCGGTGGATTAGCCAATGCCAAAGCGCAGACTCTTAATAATATATAACACAGTAAACACAAACACACTATGACACTATGGTCTATGGCGTCGATGCATCGAGCCTGGTGCAACAAATCACCCATCAGCTGCATTGCACAAAAAAAATGCTGCTTTGGAAATGGACGGAGTTGAGGTCAAATTACATCAACGAAGTGCCTATATATGTTTGTAGCTAGGCACAGAGTTTGACATTATTTATATTTATATGCTGCGGTCCTGCTGAGTTATTTCCTTTGCACGCACTTGGAATAAGCAGCCGTGAACTTCGAACAGAAAATGTTTTGCCTACATTTTCACCCATGTAAAGTATAAAGTATAGAATTTAAATGATTCAGATAATTATTAAATTTATAAATTTGTTAAATTGAAGATAACTATTTATTAAATACAACACATAATTATTAACTGTAATGTTTTAATAAATTTAGGTTATATTTAATCTTTTTATAAATATAAGTTGAATTTAGGGATGACTATTTAGCCGACGTCAACCCGCCCGGCCCGAACAATCTTACGGGTCATGATGGGTACGGGTTTGGAGTTACGCCCGCCCGTCCAGCTCGAGTATATATATATATATATATATATATATATATATAGAGAGAGAGAGAGAGAGAGAGAGAGAGAGGTCAAAATACAACACGTTGCACGGATGTATCCATGCATCGCGTTAAAATCTCAAAATTCAAGTTAAAAATGATCGATCCAAACCGTTCAATTTATTTTTCAGATCAAATTCTTGTAGAAACTTAAATTTTATATTTTTTTAAAAAACTTTGCTATATTTTTTGCTATTTTAAAAATGATCGATCCAATTCGTTCAATTTATAATTTTTACTATTTTATTCTTCATATCAATTTATTCTATATATATAATTTATTTATATTTATTCTTATATTATATATATTTATACATATTATATATCAATATATTCTAAAAAATATGTAGAATATTAATATAACACTGATATCATTTAAATTATGTTAAGTATTTAGTTATGATATTATTATATGAATAGAAGCACTAATATTTTGAAATTTATAAATATGAACAATGTAATTCAATAGACATTGTGGTACCTTTTAAACGTATCTTTTAACTCAAAAATTCAATCAATACAAAATTATTATTTTTTAAATCATGACAACTATATCTATCATTTTTATAATTTAATCTCTTTCAAATACATAACATACCAATCTCAAAAATTCATATTATGAAAGTTAACTGCTGAAAAATTTTAGGCCTCTAGATACTTTTTTAATTATAACTTTGTACTGAATGATCATATTAAGATGAAATAAAATTTTAAAGATTCATAACAATAAAATCTATAACTTTGATATTTTAAACTTTCTCAAATTCATAATCTAAAATTCTCAAAAAAATACGTTTCTCGGCCAAATTTAAAAAACTGCACTTCAGTACGGGCTGGGCCGGGCCATAAAAACTTGGCCTGCAGGAGGATGGGCCAGGATTTTTAGGCCCGAAAGTATGAGCCGGGCAAGACGGGTATTTAATTTTGATGGACAGGTCGGGCCACGAAATTAACAATTTACCCGCCTATCCAGCCCATTGCCATCTCTAATTGAATTTAACAAATATGCTAACTTTTACAGTTAAAAAATTATATGTTCTACTTGATAATTTAACAAATATGTATTATGTTTAATAGTTTTTATGTCAATGTTCAATTTTTACGTTGCACATGGTGGTGCAAAAGTTGTAATTGTTTTTGTAATGAATAAATTGTAGTTAATAATTATGTGTCACATTCGATTTAACAAATATATAATCGTCATTAATAATTATATCAACCGTTCAAATTTTATATTATACGTGAAAAAATTATAACTATTTTTTAGATGGATAGCTCTCAACGCTTAACTTGAAATACATCCATTTTCATTCATGAAAGGATGGCAATTAATTTACTGTCATACTTTCTTGTGTATATGACTATGAGATCTACTTATAATAACAATCCAACCGTTTAATAAATCTAACGGCCAAAATTCGCTATTCTAATTTTCCTGCCATAAAACTATGGCAGATACGGTAAAATCTTGTTTGGGACTTGACTGTTGTATTATTAGGACTTTACCAAAGTGAAAGAGAGTGTTGTCAATTTTTTTTTCTTTTCAGAGCTTGAAAATATACTATTTATTTTTAGATAAAGATGAATTCTAAGTCATTCAATTTGAGAAGACATTCTGAGAGTTTAATATGTGTTTTACTCAATTCAATCGCATTTTTGTGTAGGATGATTTTATGTGATGTGTATTGCTATAATTTAATTCATTGTAAAAAAAATTGTGCATGAATAATTCTAGTGTGTGCTCAAATTTATATGCACATCTTGTCATAAATTATAATGTGAATAAAATTTAAAAATATTAACTGCAATCAGCTCCGATTTCATTTAGAAAATATTTTTTAGTCAGTTTACTTCATTAGTAGATAAAAAAAATAATGTGTATGAAATATATGTTACATGGAACTGAATTTTTATATATTGTGATCCAATGGTACTACCGAGACTCACCTCAATCTAATTCAGAACTGTTTTGTCTTTTCAAAATTAACGGTTAATACATAATTTAAATTCACACAAATTATCTTTTCACTAATTGCTAACTACCAAGGAAAAAAAAAGTGCGTGGTTAGTAAATCAAAGAGCAAATAATAAACACATTGGAAGACAAATTGTAACAAAAGCATTTTGGATGACAAAATGAGTACATATATAAAATTACCGCCGTATTAGATTTTACTCTCTAATATTTTTAATTTTCATACAGTATGATACATTATCACGATCCCAAGAACGGTAAAAGTATGTTAGAAAGCAAGAAGATTTTTTTAAAGAAAAAAACATACTCATAAATTCAATACAATGACATTTAACAAGTTCAAAGAATAAAAATTTCAGCCAATCGCACCTCCGATTTAACAAAAATATCATTAGCAAGCGCTTTTTCTGAGTTAAAATGAAAGTTAATCGACCTAACTTTTAGATGTCTCTAAAAAAACATATAATCAGATTACAAACTATGATTTTTCACATAAACATTATTAACTTTATCACGAGATCAACAACCATTTTTCGAAAATGACACTAATTAGTAAGTGGTGAAATTTAGAAATTAAATTATTCATCATTAATTAACGTTGAAGGATAATTATTAATCAAGTAATTCTAATGTACATCCAATTTTATAGTGCATCCAATTCTTATAATACATCTTCTTGAAAAAAATATTACTTAATAAAAAATGAAAAATCTTAGGATTATCATGAAATGTGGGTACTTTTTTGCATTTCTAAAGACAGATAAAATATGTAAATTTAAAAGGGATTTTTGCTCTCATCGTTTCAAAATTTTCATGGTGGTGTTTCAAGAATATTGTAATGAATGATCATATAACCACTAAATTATTTCAAATTTAATGCACATTATATATAAACCATTAGAAATACATTTATAAGTTTGAGTTTTTTTATATAAACAATATTTTTCAAGAAGATGAATCATAAACACTAAGCATACCATAAAGTTGGATGTAGCCTGGAATTACTGTTATTTATTTAGTGTTTTAGATGATCAACCGAAGAGGCCCTAATATTTCTTACGAAGCTGCACATAGAGTTACGCAAATGGACCAAGAAATTCATTAAACAACTTATTATCATCTTTAAAAAATATTGTTTTGAATAATTCTTGAATGCATCCAAAAAGTTAAATTTTGTTCAATGTTACAACGGAATCGAAGATGGTTCCCACAAGCGTTCGATGTTTGGGAAAATCATTCAATGTGTTGCCGTCTCCACAAAATAGGAGGTTTTTTTAGTTTCATATCATTTTAAAATTATATGGTCAATGCATGTGTAGTTGTGGTAAAATGATGCTAGTACCAAGACATCTAATATTGCAATTCGTTTTATAATATTGGCTGGAAAGTAGAAACCACTTTCCTCGAACTTTCTTCATAGCTTGTATGTTGTACATCTGCTTTAAAATATTGTTGCAGTCCATTGTTAATTAATCTTTTATTGGGTTAGAGTACGATCAAAGAGAGTATGAATGGAATTGAGTAGAAGGAATTCGGAATAGATGCTGAATATTAGCAAAAAAGACTAAAACAAATTATACTTATGATAGGATTGAAGGTCGGATTGAAAGAAATTTTCCAAACCTAAACCTCTATGTTATAGCTAGACCGCGTCATTTCAATTAAATAAAATAAGATATTTAATGAGAAAATATATGTATTTGTAACATGAGTAAAGACGGTAAACTTAACTCAAAAATTATATTAAATTATCTTCAACTTTTGATTTATCACGCTCACTAATTTTTTCATATAAAAAACTTATTGATATAAAAATTGAGAATGTTTTGAGTTTTTTATGTCATCGTTTTTAGTTTTTAAATATAATATATAATATTAAATATTTTGTTATTATTATTAGAGTTGACTTTTTAAAAATTTAAAATAATGATTTAAAAAACTCAAAACACCCTAAAATTTTACACCATAAGTTTTTCTTATGAAGAACTTAATTAGCATTATAAATAAAAAATTAGACATGATTTGATGTATTTTTTTGCGTTACACTCACCGAAGGCCTCTGTAGTTCAGTACTCATATAACAAATACCGAGTAAATTTCTATGTATTTAAGTTCACGACAGTCTTCTATGATTTTAACTTCAAAATATATCAAATTATTTTTAAATTTTGGTTTATAATTCTTAACTCTTTATAATAAAATCTTATAGGATAAAAAAAATATACACGCTCACACATATTATGAAGTGTGGGGATCACTTGACAATGGGTTATTTTGACAATCTTGGTAATAATTTTTTCAATAAATATGAAAAAAATCTTAAAAATAAAAAATCTTATGGATATATTATTCTACTTATAGATTGATGGTAATTCAATTTTCATGTCATTTCATTATTGTTTGATACTCTATCAAGGACCATTAAAATTTTATATAATTTGCAACAGTTATAATTTAACAGTCTTTGTTAGACTATCAAACTATAATGAAATTACATAAAATTTGAATCACCATCAATCTATAAGTAAAAAAATATATCCATAAGATTTTTTTATTTTTTAAATTTTATTCATATTTATTTAAAAATTCATTATCAAAATTACCAAGATAACCATTGTCAAGAGATCACTTCCCTACTATGAAATATGTAAATTGTTAAAAGTACAGGTGTCAATGGGCCGAACACCAAGTCGTCATTATTTTTTTATCCAACCTGACTTAGAACTGATATGAATCAGATCTTACTTTATTTGACTCAACTGAAATAAAATAATTAATTATTTTCATGTATTTTTAATCGACTATCAATTAATATATAGTTAATATTAATTAGAAGTTTTGATTAATATTTTTTCTTAGATGTTTTGATTAATGTTGAATCACAAAAGATTAGGTTGTGCCAACTCATACCCGACCCGTTTTTCTCTAATTATATTAGATTGGATTGAGTTAGATTAATCTGTCAATCAGGTCAAACTTTTGCACTACAAATTAAATTGGACGCTTTGGAACGGCTTTGGATGCCATGGTTTGGAGACTTGCTTCGGTGCGATGATTCGAGGGATGTAGATTGTAGAGTATTAAAAATATATTTATAGAGAGCCGGGGTTAATTAGGTCATGACGAAAATACAAGTCATGATCTGCCAGATTGGCTTACTGGCTCAGCGTCAGCGGTTAATAGATGACATGGTGGTTTTAATCAGAGCATATTCAATGTTAAAATCATTTTTAAACTCTTAGTTAAGTCACGTCAGAAAAGTTATTAATTACAATTAATCTTTTCTAACGCTAAAAATATATGATGACAGTTTTTATATCAAATGAACAGTTATCATTCCTGTAAACAACAATTGCAAGAAAATTTTTGTGTCCCTGTACCTACATTCTCCTTTTCAATGCTAAATTATGTGAGTTACTAATTTGACGTGACAATTAAAATTAAATTTTCTAAATTAAAAACTATTTCTCCAACACTAAAATAAAAAGTAAACAGTGACACTCAAAAATAGAAACTCAATAAAAAATCTCATTAAAAACTGCTTCTTATCTTGTACTATTTTCGAATAGGTGAGTAATAATTAATTTATTAAAAATCAAGCGTGTCAAACAAATATAAATTTAAATACATATGGTCCTCTTCGACCCTGAAACAAAATCACTATTCATGAACTAAGTCGTTAAAAACCACTCAAAAGTAAAATCCTATACCCTCATCTTTGTGGGGAACGAGCTTTTGATCTAATGACAAAACACAACACTCTTTATGTAAGAGATTGTGAGTTTAAAATCAGGATGGAATCTTTATGGATAATTATAAAATTTAAGAACTTTCTCTCATCTTCTCAATAAGAAAAAAAAAATTACACCCTCAAAAGCTAAATACCACTTGTCCTAGTCGAGCATCCCCATTTGCCTTCATAAATTGAATCCGCCAGCCATAGATTCACATGCTGCTGGATCATGCCCACCATCAGTTGTGTTGGCAGATATATGCTACTCTTTGCATACAAGTTTTTTCTTGTGGTAGAACATTTGAGAAAAAAAGTTCATAATAGAAATGGGCCAAACGGCAAATGCAGAGTTTTTGTTTTTCATTTTGTACTGGTTGTTTTTCTCAAAATAATAATAATTCAACCGATTGAAATATTGTTTGTGGTAATAATCATTTTCATGAAATTAATAGTGGATATTGTATGTTTTGACTTTTGAGATAGTAAAAGTCACTAAAAGAAATGACTATTTCATGTACGTATTGGTGACAATTATATTCTTCTAAAGTAATTGATATTTTCTTTAAACATTTTTCTTACTAATAGTAAACAGCAACAAGCTGTCAGAAATTTAATTCTATTTTATTGTACTTGTTAATATGGGAGTAAGAGTAACAAAAGTCAGAATGACTACAGAGAAGGCAATTAAGCTCAATCCTATCCAATTCCATGCCCACTCTCGGACCATCTGATTCCTCAGCTAGTGCCATCTTTAATCTATTGGATCTAGCTACTAGGCATGTTCAGAAGGTGATCGATTGTGTCCGGGCTTAGTGTCAAACCTATTTGTGCGGCTTGCTCAGAGAATACTATTATTTTTATTTTTATTTTGTTATTGAAGTTTGTAAATAATATAATATAATATTTGTTTTTATCAGTTTATTTTTTGTGTTATTTATGTGGGAAATTTATTTTTATGGATTATAATTTAGTAATGATGAAAATCCTATGTAATATATGTATATCTCAAAAACATTTATTATTACTTCATTTATGAACATTCAAATTGATTTTTTATGTGGTAAAAGTGGACCTCAATGCTCGCATTTTTTTTTTTTTGCACTTAGAACTTGATCTTATGATTTTTAAGAGATCATCTTAGTTGGTTATCACTTATCGTTGAGCTAATATGTCATTTACGCATTTAAGTTTATTTTTAAACTACATAGTTCAAAATTAAAAGAAATTAATATTCGTTAAATAATCAAATCGATGTATTTCACGCCAATTTGAATGGATTTTTCATTAGATCACATTTAAATTTTGAGACTGACGTGATGGTTCAAGCAAAATAAATTATATTTTGAAAATGACAAATTATATTCAGACTTCGTGCCAACTTGGTCTATTTTGGTTTATCATCATCCTTAGAAATGAACCATATATATGTCAAAAATTATAGTGCAACTCAAATATCAACTTGGCTTGCGATATGAAATTCACTTTATTTTTACTGACAGAATGATTTATTTTTAATGCAACATTTTCATAACATTTATCAGTATAATTCCATAAGAAGTAACAGACTGCACCAGACTAGATTACTAGACCAATAATTGCTGGAAACTGTTTGGAGTGTAGCAATAGCTACAGAAGCATGAGCCACAGCTAATCCTTGGTTCAGATACGTGAGCATTCGGGAAATCTGGTGCCGCCTTCTATCCAGCAGACAAATCAGCATTTTTAAACGAATGCTTTATCCCTTGATACACTACAAAGTTCTATTATAATATTATTTGGTAGGGATCCTGTTTTCATTGTCTGGGATAAAAGACAGTTTGGTATTATCCGATTCGTATCTGATAGTTTCATATTTAAATTATGAAGCGAATACAAATTTGAACACTTTTTAATTTACAAATGTATTTTATTTAACAATTAATTATGATTAGTGGGTTATATATTAATTTTGTAATTTAAACCAAACAAAAATATTACATTTATTTATAATTAAATTTATATTGTGAGTTTAAATTTTGTTATAATATTTACATTTGTTTATATATTAGTATTGAAAAAACTCTATAATAAATTTAATACCATTTTAATGATGTAAAAGACGGAATAACCTAGGCAGATGGATACGGGTGTGACATATGTTTAATAGTTATGCAGCTATTTAATCGGATTTTTGGGATGGTTTGTCAGTTGTGTATATGGACAAATATTAATACATCAAGCATAAAAAAGTTATTTACATAATTATTATCTACTAATTTCATCTTAAAAAGGAAACACATGATAGTGAAACAACTAAATTATAATAAAAACAATTACTTTCATAATGTAAAAGGTATTGAGATGTTCACTATAAAAGAATTATTATACTTGTGAGTATGCCGAAAGGCTATATGTTCATAAAATATAAGCCTTTAAAGTATGCTTTTCAATTAGGAAAAATAGAAAAAAAAGTACTCTTCATTACAGCTCTTTTAAAGCCAATTACGCACAAATTAATCAGTCAAGTTCAAAAGATTTTTAAAAATTATTGTGAATATCTAATTAAGTAAAAGGTAATGCCAAATTAAATTTTGTGAAGTGTACGTAATTGATATAGAATAGAATTTAAATAGATCGGATTTGAGTCGGATAAAAAAATAAAATAATATAATTTAATCTGAACCCGACCGGATCTGAACCATTGAAACCTCTAATTTCACCTCTTAACTTTCTCTAGTATTAAAAATATATTTTTTTGTGGGTGGTATACTTGACACTTGGACGGTCAAAATTAACTTAGTGAAGGTATTATTTTTTGGGTTGTACTTTGCAATATACATATAACTAGGCTCTTTTAGGTAACGCCTAATCAATAACTCTAATCAGAAAGCTACGCACTACATAAATCTTACCGGGAACTACGCTCGTCTTGTTTCGGTCCCGCGAACTTTTAAATTTAGGAACTCAATATATCAATTAGAAAGTTCAATTTAGGAGATGAAGATGTATACTCCGTATATTTGCAATTTGCCCCTTGTTTTTGCTCTTTTTTTTGTCAGAGCTCCCACATTGTTTTTTTTTTAATTAAGTGCCACGTTATGTTTTATTTACTCTTATTCATCAAAAGCATAAAATCCAACTTGCGAAGTTTAATTGGATTTAGTGTAAAAACTTTGAGTTTAGACATTTAAATTAGATTATTATTTAAATTATTTGAGTTCAAAAATATAATTCACAATCTATAACATATTATATACACGTGGATCTCGAGCAAGCTAAACTTATCTCAATCTCAGCTCATAAAAATGATGAGTTAAAATGAACTCGATCCGATCTATCTCGAGCTGATAACGAATAAGGTATTGGTAAAGTAAATTTCGAGCATTTTATGCAGCCCTAGGTACATGTTCTTTTTTGTTTCATTATTTTTAAGAGATCTGAATAATTGACTTTCTCTTTACAGTAATCATATAAGTCAGGAGGCATAAAATTAGTTTGTACAATTTAAGTTGTATCATGACCCCTTAAATTCTAAATTTCAGAACTAGAATGCGGATGATTGTTGTTTTTTTCCTCAAAGTAAACAATGGCTAAGAATGATGGGGAATATATTTTTATGTGAAATCTCTTTTTTTTTTATAATTCTTATTTGAATTTTTCATTTTAAGGAATTTGTTGGTATATTTTATATAAATAATAAAAAACACAATTTTCTAAATAAATGCAGAATTCATAAAAAGGTAGATAATACTAAAAGTTTCTATTTTCGTATTGCAGGTCGCAAATTTAAAATTCTAATGGCGGATTCTTTATTAAATTTTAAATTGAATAATTTAGGTTCTATATTTGTTAAGAAAAATATTGGAAATCTTGAACCATGCTATTCTCGCTAAAGCGATTAAAAGAATTAAAAAATAAGGTTTGCCCCGCACAAATTTTAGATAACCTTTGACCCTCTGATTCTCAGCTTGAAATGAAATACATAGAACCCCAATAATTCCATCAAGGAGCAAATTATGAAAAACAACCCAGAAAACAGGAATATTCTCAACCGCACTTCACACCCCATAAATTCGAAAAATTTAGAGGGGTCTAATTCTGAAATATCTATAGCTTTTATTTAATACTATTTTTTAATCAGTTTAAGGAGTTCCGTACAGTTTGAGACTTAACAGTGCAGCAATGTCATGGAAATGTGGGATTAAAGTCACGTAGGCCATGTGCCTATGTCAGGGGGGCTCCACTTTGATGCACAACGAGTGTCGATGGATTTATACAGAACATTTTTTTTTTTTTACTTTGCACTGCGCGTCAAATTAAGAAAGAAAAGAGAGACTGGGTTTTTAGTTTTTTACTGCCTTGTGTCTTGGTCGCTTCTTGCAAGGAAATTAGGTTTCAGTAATTCAGCATTTGAAAATATCATGTCAGGCGATGAAATTGCTCTTACATTTTAGAGTTTAGACCAACCGTCCATCTCACTTCAAAAATTCTTAAATAACAAAATTAATTAAGGAATTATCATGTATGTATCATTCTATATATATGCACAAAAGTTTAGATTATTTTAATATTATATATATGCACAAAAGTTTAGATTATTTTCATATTATTTATATTTACATCAATAGTTAATAAAATAAGCGATGAAATTTTACGATTTAGCATCCTTACTTGATAGCTTTTAAAATGAAATTCAAATTTTATAATTTTTATATACAGATGAGGTGGCGTACAATATATTCTATGATTTATATTTATAAATTTGTGTATAAATGAATAAATAAGAACGACAAGCACAATGCGGCAAGAGACGCAAAAAGCACAAAGGCGAAGCTCAAAAGTCATCTTCATTTTTTTTTAATTAAGAGGGGGCACAATTATAAAAGCTTGTTTTTTTGTGCGCTTTTTAGTGAGGCGCAAAAAGCGAGAGACACAAAGAGGTGCGTGCTCGATAAATTTTTTTACATCTAACTTTAATTTATTATAATATTTAAGTCCAATATGATTTTAATATATTTATTATTTTAAATTTTATTTTTTTATGCCTTCAAAATTTAATTGTAATGAAATATTAATAGATAAGACAACAAAACAAAATTATAAAAATTAAAAAGAAGTAATAATAAAATTCTATCATATCATGTTATAAACATTATGTATAATTTTAAATAAAAAGCTTCCGAATTGTCATAATATTGTTATGTACTAAGTAATAATTAATTAATATATTAATAATCAAATCCATCCTTATCGCAAATTAATAAACTTACATTATTTTATTTAGAAATTTGTTGAGACAATAAATAATATTGTATATATGTACATATTATACTATTATTTTGTATATCATCGATATATTTGTATTTTATAACAACAACAATGAAACATAATCGAAATTTGGTAATGTTCTTTTGAGATTATGATATTAAATATTTCAAATAAAAAATTGGAATGTAAGCTTAAATTGTATATTTTGCTTTCTTTGAAATTAAATTCAAGTATATCATATATATATATATTAAAGATACCGTGAGCTTAAGCTCATGGAGACCTTCTGTGAGTTTAACTCAAAAAATATATCAAATCATATCAAAATTTTAATTTATCATTCTCATTAAATTTTTATATGAAAATATCATGGGATGCAAAAATTTAGAGCGTTTTGAGCTTTTTAAGTCGTGGTTTTTAATTTTTGAAAATTAACTCTAAAAATAATAATAATATATTCAATACTTGAACATCATTTTAAAAAATTAAAAACGGTGACTTAAAAAACTCAAAACACTCCAAATTTTTGCATCCCACCAGATTTTTATATAAAGAATTTAATGAGAATGATAAATTAAAATTTCGAGATGATTTCATATATTTTTTGAGTTAAGCTCACGGAAGGCCTCCGTGAACTTAATCTCACCGTATCTTTACTCTCTCTCTCTCTATATATATAGGCTACGGTGCTTTGCAAAGCACAAGAACGTTGTGTGCTTTGCGTTTTATTATTAATTTTAAGTAAAAAATAACCGATCCAAACCGCTCAATCTAATCTCTATATCAAAATCTATTAGTAAACCAAATTTTATATTTTTTAAAATTTATTTGCTATTTTTTTATAGGGGGAAAACCGTCATTTTTGGATGAACCTGAATTCTCAGATCGAGTCATTTTCTCCTCACCAGAAAAAGTAGCAAAAAAATTTAAAACTATATAAAATTTGGTTTCCTAATAAATTTTGATATGAAGATTAAATTGAACGGTTCAGATCGATCATTTCTGACTTGAAATGGAGAATAGAGCACAAAGCACATAATGCTCTTGTGCTTTGTAAGGCACCGTAGTCAGACTCTCTCTCTCTCTCTCTCTACGTATATATATATATAGAGGGAGAGAGTAAAGATACCGTGAGCTTAACTCAAAAAGTACATCAAATCATCTCCAAATTTTAATTTATCATGCTCATTAAATTCTTTATATGAAAATCTTGTGAGATACAAAAATTTAGAGTGTTTTGAGATTTTTAAGTCACCTTTTTTAATTTTTAAAAATGATATTGAAAGATTGAATATATTATTATTTTTAGAGCTCATTTTCAAAAAATAAAAAACTCAAAACACTCCAAATTTTTGCATCCCACGAGATTTTCATATAAAGAATTTAATGAGTATGATAAATTAAAATTTAGAGATGATTTAATGTACTTTTTGAGTTAAGTTCACGGAAGATTTCCGTGAGCTTAAGCTCATAGTATCTTTACTATATATATATATATATATATATATATATATGAATTAGGCTATGGTGCTTTGCAAAGCACAAAAGCGTTGTGTGTATTGCGCTGCATTTTTAATTATAAGTCAGAAATGATCGATCCAAACCGCTCAATCTAATATCCATATCAAAATATATTAGTAAACTAAATTTTATATTTTTTAGAATTTATTGCTATTTTTTTTGGATAGGGAGAAAACCATCATTTTTGGATGAACTAGAATTCTCAGATCAAGTCATTTTTCTCCTCATCAGAAAAAATAGCAAAAAAATTCTAAAAAATATAAAATTTGATTTACTAATAGATTTTGATATGAATATTAGATTGAACGGTTCGGATCAATTATTTCTGACTTGAAATTAAAAATAGAGAGCAAAGCATACAACGTCTCTATGCTTTGCAAAGCACCATAGTCAGACTCTCTCTCTCTATATATATATATATATTTGCATTCAAATATATTCTATTTTTAAAAATAATAATTAAAGTTAATGATAATATATTTTTATCATCAATTTTATTCTTATCAAGTATTTAATTACACTAATTATATAAAATAGAATTATACGTCTTAATTACACAGACATGCATTTTTTTGTATGCTTTGCTCTTTAGTAAATTCAATCATTTGTACTTTGATGTGTCTTTCGCTTCAGACAACATTGCAGGCACCAACAAACAAAATTTCTTGGGTTAATGATATTTATCCTTTAACTATTCTTCTATTTCTTATTTACCCTTTAAATCTTTAATATATCATATTTATCCATCAACTCTTCAGATTCTTTTATATTTATTCATATACTTATTAATATATCTAATATATCCTTGAGCACTTTAAATTCTTTCATATTTATCCATGAAATCTTAAATATATCATTAGATTTTCATATTCACCCATTGATAAAATATATAATTATTAAAATATTTTCAGATGTACCTCATAATTATTTATGATAGTTTATAACTCTTTAAATTTTATATTATTCATAAAGTTATTTTTTAATTCATTTGGATAGATATTATTTAAATATTTCTAGACCCCACCCAATATGAAACGTTCGATCTAATTTTAGGTCATGTCAAGAAAAGTAAATAATGCCTACTGAATTAGATTTTAAAATTAATATTATGACTAAATATAGAAATATTTAAAGGGCTAAATAATATATATGATATTCTAAGTAATTATTGAGGATATATGGATATATTTTGTATGATATATTTGAATTCATAGATAAATATGAAATAATTTTAAAAAATAAAGATTATATTCAATATATTAAAGAGTTTATGGAAAATTTAAATAATCTAAAGAGTTAATGGGTAAATGTAAAATAAAAAAAAAGAGTTGATGGATAAATAGAATATTAATATATTTTTTATCATCTTAAAAGTTATATTTTACTTTAAAATATCATATTCATCTACTTTAAAAAAGGAGAGGAAAACTTATGCATAAATCATTGGATCAAAAGATTTAAATGAAATTAGTGATAAAGAATATTGGTAATGAAACCAATAATAAAGAACATTGATAATTCATAAATTTTCTTGAAACAATTACAGGAATGTGCTTACGATTTATGTAATTAACTAATTATAAAAGTTCCATTGACAATTTGTCCATACTATTATGTCTTCTTCTTTTTTTTGCTCTGACCCTATTAACTATTACAGTGGATTATATTACTCATCAGAATGTTCAATTTTCTGTTTCACAACAATTTTTAGCCGGCGTAGCATACAATTATTTTATTTCGTTATTTCATCCGATTCTGATACGAACTCTGTGTGGACAGTGGCAAGTGGCTCTGAAAGCCTGAAAGACTGAAAGGTTATGAAATAATAAAAGTATGAAACCAGGATATAAAGACAAACTAAGCAGCTAAAAGAAAAAAAAACAGATCTTCTTGACTGATTTTAGCACATTGCAAGCACATGCATTGAAGAAAGTGGCGTACCGTGGCGACGAATATTGCGGCAATTTACGATAGATGCAGGCATAGGAAAGAGAACGGCGAGCTAGAAGCTCTAATAAGTACATAGTAGAATTTCTAATAATGTGAATAGAGGTATCGGAATATCTCAAATGTGAATTTCTAATAAGTTGCATTATTTTAATTTCTGAGTTGCAAGAGAGTTTCAATTTTAAAAACTACAGATAAGAAAAGAGTTACTAAATTAGAAACTTAATTATTTCTAAATGACGTGTCAGAGTTGCAACTCTTCAAATTATTGTTGGAGAAATAAATTTCTAAATTCCGCCGAAGCAATATTTGACGCAAGCTTGAAGTTTGAATTTAAATAATTACAAAAATATCATTAAGAAACTCTACTAAAGTTTCAACGCTGGAGCACTTGGGAGAAGTGTTGATTAATAACTCACGTGGCCACAAAAAGAATTTAAAATTTTTACCGACGCTCTCAATTTTTATTCATTTATCTATTTGTACTGTATTGTATTTTATAAGATATATATGAATAAAAAAAAATTCATTAATTTATTTGATTTAATATAGGTATGGATAAGATTTTATTTTCATTTAATAAATGAGTTAGGATATGGATAAAGATTATTTCATACTCATTTATTCTATAGAGTAAATTATTAAAAATAATTTATATTATTTCCTTATATTAGTTGCCCCATCTTTCTCAGATTTCATCATATGATAAATTATAATATTTGAATAATATTTAGTAGACTTCTTAATATATTTTTATTTTTGAGTTGAAAAGTTTGACAAGAGATACTTTTATTTTTTAATTTATTTATTTTAATATATATATATATATATATTTATTTATTTAATTTCATACTAGTAAAATAGATATATATTTTTACGAAAGGAATGAGTTTAGATATTTTTTATATAAATGATGAAAAAATTAATAAATATATTAGTATTATTCATTAATATCTGTTACTATTACATTACCCATTTATTTTTAACAAATAAGAATAAGATATAAATATGATAACGAAAATATATCCACCTAATCTATATTGTACCCTTTGAAACTCCTAACCATACATCACAAACACATTTTCTATTGGAACACTTTGAGATTCAGATCGACACAAATCGCAGAGAGATTCAATGGACCACGTGCGGTGCAACAAAAAAAATAAGAATTCAGTATAGTAATGGATAAATAAAATAACAAATAAGTAACATATAAATATAGAGGGAAACACGAAGCACCCAATTTTTTATTTTTTACAAAAAATATTTTTTTCAAAGAATCTAATACAATTATTTTTTCCCATGTAGTAGAAAGATCCGAAATGAAAGAAAAGCAAATAAATAGAAAATAATGATTTTTTTTATTTTATTTCAGCAAAAAAGCAAATTTTTCAAGTGAAAAGAAGTAATTGTTCTTATTTTAGAATAGCAAATTTTAGCAAAAAAATAATTTAATAGAAAATATCTATACACATGGGATAATCTCCACGCTAAAATGAGATTAGATTTGATTCATAGATATTCTTTACATTATTTTAGAAACTCTATGAGTCATATTATTATGAACCAAGAAGAAAATATAGAATGAGCATGAGATAATAATGAATCAATCCATATGCTCCTATTGACAAATCAGCTTCTTTTGTTGAAAGAAAATAAGAAAATGACTATTTTTTCTGTTGACAACTTTTTGTTAAAAGAAAATAAAAGTTCACTATTTTTAATTCTTTTATTTTAAGACGATCAAAGCTCTAAAGGATTGAAATTTCATTTCGCTCCTTTTTTTATTTATGCACCGAGACTAAAATATTAGTTTGATCCCTTGTTTTTTTTTCCGAAAGGAAACTAGTTTATTTTTCAGGTCATTTTACTTCTGCACCTCACGAAGTGCTACAGAAATAATAGATCTTTTGATGTGGCAACTAAATGGACCGCATAATGCATAATTATTCCTAATTCGATCCGTCATTTTTTCCTCAAAAGTCTGAAATAATAGTTCGGTGATTCGGTCCTTCTAGCTAGTTCATCAGAAAAAAAAAAGAAAAAAAAAACAATTATACTAGTTGTCGTAAAAAGAACAAACTTTTTGTAAAAGGAATTAAAGAAGATTTGCGAAGCACCGGTCCTGGCGTGGAGCATTTATACATAAAGACATGCAACGTAATGTAGCCCATTAATTAGGTTAGTAGATGGAGAGTGGAGGCTACAAGCCTACAATGCTACATATCACTTCTAGGCTAGATAGATAGTAGAGAAAGAGAGCTTTAGCTTGGATGGGTCAAGCCTGTCTGTCGAGCAATTTGTACTGTTTAAGGTTGTCAAGTCTTGTCATGGAATCATGGCATGCGACTATGCAAGAGAGATGGCGATGGGAATGGCATGTGGGCCCCACGCTTCTCCTCACAAAAACATGGAATTATATATGGCATGGCAAGTTCATGGTGGAGGGCTCCATAATGCATGCCCAGCTTGGTCCACAAAGACGGCACGGCACCTCAGGCAGCCTTCTTTGTTAATTAATTTATTTATTTTGCCACCAAAAACTTGCTCAATTTCTAATTTATTTGCAGGCCACAATGTTAGATGACATATATTATTTGTTCTGGCAAGAAGCCAAGAACAGTGTTTTGACAAAGAGATTCAATTAATATTTCATTGTATATTGCATAATTATTTGAGCACACGGAAATTGTGGAAACTCTTATCTTACAATTTTTAACTTGTTTCTGAATTGTGATTAAACAGTCATTAGTCATTACATAATACATAAACAATATGCAGATAATATATAAATGTGTTTATGTACGACGTAATTTTTTTTTTTCAAAAAAGAGTAAAAACCTAAAAATTAAATAAAATTTGTATAAATATAAAAATATAATAATGTACATGTATAATGTATAATTTTGTTTCCCAAAATAAATATTGTGCTTTTTATGCAGGCAGTAATAGAAACATATTGGTCTAGGCAACTAATATTCATAGAGTAAATTTAGAGAAACGATGATACTAAAAAAAATATATTTTGATTTATATCTCTTTTTCTGGAATTCGGGCTGGGGACCGTCCTAGGCACATCACACAAAGAAAGGTCACCGGCTTAATAATATTGTGGAAGATTTGACAAAGTGTACTTGGTGGTTTGGCAATTTGTACCAAGTACAAAGGTTAAACTTTAAAATAAATATACATTTTGTGTGCACTGTTTGGATATATAAGAAAACAGACTGCAGGATATAATTTATTGCTTAAAATATTATGTAGATATAAAATGAAGATTAATTATTCTTGTTTAGATTTAAATATGAGCTAATCATGTATACAACCAACTTTCTATGTTAAAATATACTAATTATGAAAATTTAACATTGTGCAAAGTTCCATGCCCGAAAAAAACACAGAAAGAAAAGGATGCCCAGTAATCGCAATTATGCAATTTCCCTAGTACTGCAACTTAGTAAGATATTTCTTGACGATTAGAAACTTCTAATGGTTAATAAAAGAAATTGTTAATTTGTTGCGATTTTTTTGAGAGAAAACTTTGTTGCAAATTTAAATATAAGAAAAAAATATAAATTGAAAAACAACATTTTGTTTAAAACTTGAGATAACTACGTCACAGTTTTTTTTTCTAAATAAAGATAAATTCAAGTTTTTCAATTTAAATATTTAACAAAGAAATTGTGGAATTTGTTTAGGTTATGTATTTACTGATCATTTAGCTATTTTTACTCATGTTACGCCGAAGTATTGACAATGATATTAAAAAAATCAACTACATATAAGTCCATAGAACCTACTAACATATTTTCTGGTGAAGATTTTGTATTATTCAAACCGTCGTAAAACCTTTTTATCAATAAAAAAAGATGTTACATTATAACACAGAAGCTACAAACTTTTTAAGAAGACAATTTAAATTTATCATAAGATGCGTTTTACAAATAACTACTAACAACGACTGAAAATCATTAAATGATTTTTATTTTCCTTTTGCGCACTGAAATTCTGTAGCCTTTTTTTATGCGGCCGATCATAGATAAAAAGCAATGTAATACTATTCTTCATAAAATTTGACATTCACATGCGAACGGAAACAATTTCAAAAGATATTTATTTTCTAATCATGTTTTCAATCGTCACTTCCTTAGTAATATTAATTAATGCATTGCGACCATATATAGTTTCTAATTAAGATGCCCAGAAAGTAGACATAACCGAAGTGCCCCAAAAATTTGTATGAAAATTATCTCAACTGGAGATAATTATTAACCACCTTTCAAAAAAAAAAAAAACAGAAAACCGTTGGACTTGGGAGGATGAGATCATGAGAAGAAATCAAAAGGTTTCTGACACAATGAGTTATTTTATAGTGTTTTGATGTGTCATTTCAGGAAAGACAGTTGTCATGACGGAAAGGTAGATGAGGCAGGATTCTATATTCCGAGGGGCAAATGGATTCTAGATCCCTACCTTAAGCAAGTCTTATCATTTCCAATTAAAATTAGATTGCTGGTAAGAACTGCAAGCTATTTTAGTGAAGAGAAAATTTTTGTTATCCGCACTCTATATCCCTGAATAATCTCCGAGATATCAATATTTATTTCTTTAATTAAACACATACAAATTGAGTCAATATTTCATATTAGATCTAACGCTAAATACCTAAATAAAAAATCTAAATACCTAGATATTATATTTAAATACCCATAACACATATCTAAATATCCATAACATATATCTAAATACCTAAATAAGAAATCTAAATACCTAGATATTATACTTAAATACTCATAACACATATCTAAATACCCATAATACATATCTAAATACCTAAATAATAAATCAAAATACCTAGATATTATACTTAAATACTCAGAACATATATCTAAATATCCAGAATAAATATCTAAATACCCATAACACATCTCTAAATACCTAAATAAGAAATCTAAATACCTAGATATTATACTTAAATATCCATAATACATATCTAAATACCCATAACACATATCTAAATACCCAAAACACATAATCTAAATACCTAAGTAAGAAATCTAAATACCTAAATATTATATTTAAATATTTATAATAGATAATTAAATATGCATGATACATATCTCAATAACTAACATAAGTAAATCACATTATATAAAAATAAAAATCTAAATACTTATATTTTTTTAAATACTAATACTATATATATATATATAAATACCTGAACAATATGATTACATACAACACGGGTTTGACATTTCAGAAATTATCACGTGGGTTTTGTGCATATGGTCTTTATTCGGCGGAGAAATAATCACGTGCGTGCGAAAAATAAAAGTTTGTTAAGCGCGATTGAGCGAAACTTATGAAAATGAAAAGTCATTTGCGGAGGATTTTTTGGGGATTAACGCTGGGGTTTTTTATTTTTTTGGTATCCAGAATATATGAATTCACAATCCTTTAAATCCATTTTAGTTAAGTATCACTTAAATTATTAACTCATCTAAAAAATTCCGAATTTTAGACTACCTTATTGATTTCTAATTCAGCAAGTTCTTTTTCCCAGGAATGAGACCTGCAGAACTTTTTAATATTAAATAATTTTTAGTGTGATTATTAATTTTCCACCTATTAAAATTTTACCTAGGGAAATTGAGAGTAATATATGTAGTCAAGTTTACTAGGCGTGTTTTCTTTTATTACAGAATTATTCTTGTTTGGATCATTTGACGTCTCTGATTGTAAAATATGATCCTTTTAATTATACCAACATTATTAGAGTAATTACGGCGTCGTTCCATTCTATAAAGTAGTTGTAAAATTTTTGGATACGATCACATGCATATCGCAAGACCGCGAGATTTTTTTTTTGGATCCCGATCAATTTTTTTGGCACTGAAAACCGTCTTGCTGAGTTTGAAAAAGTGACTAACTAAATTATATTTTAAACGACTTTTTCTAATAATGCTGCAAAATTTTTATCCAGCAAGCTTAAATTTTCTTGTGTTTTTGCTCTTTTGAGTGAGAATTAAGATAGTTACTATTTTTCACAATCATCCGATACTATTTTAAATATATAATTTATATAATATTTCTATCATTAAAAATAAAATCTGCACCATATTATTTATATTTTATTACTATTTATTATCATTTATTTAATATTATTTTGACACCATTATGAATTATTATTTTATTTAATACTAATGAATATTATTTTGATTATTATATCTATTATACGTTATTGTTATTTACTATTATGTTATTTAATATAATGTTTATTTAATATTATTTTGTAGTATTATTAATTATTATTTTATTTCGTATGAAAGATTATTATTTTATCTATTATTAATGTATAAAGATTTATTATTGTCAATAATTATTATTTTGTTCAATATTGATGCTTATTACCTTGTATGATTATTAATTATTATTTTATTTATTACTAGTGATTATTATTTATTACTATTTTAGTTAATATTACTGATCAAATGAGTAAAAATGAGATGGAGAATTTTTTACTTTTATTATTCTTACAGAGCGCTAATCGATCAAACCATCAAATAATTAATTTTGCAGATTAACATTATTTGGAATTGACTCTAAATTTTTATCTTTTATTTGATTGATGTTATTATTAAAATTAATGTTTCTATTCTGAAATAATACTACGTCCATCCAACCACATCCATATTGTTCTTATTTACTATTCTAGAATTTTCTATTATTTCATTATTCTCTGCACCATCTAAACCAAACATACCTTGACATACTCCTGTGAAACAATGTTATTGGACCATGAGGTCGGATCCCAAATACTCTACCAGTATGAAAGCCTACAACTCCACGAAAACAAGGTTGCTCCATGTCTCCTTCTTCAAAGTACGAGGGGTCTATTTTTTTTTTATTATTTATTATTATTATTATTTATAAATAAGGGTATAAGAGCATCTCTAACGCTAAAACCGTCTTAGTTAAATCATGTTAGAAAAATCACTAATTATAATTTACCATTCTCCAACGCTAAAATCGTATAATGACAGTTTTGTGTCAAACAGACAATTATTACTCGCGCTAAATATAATTGCAAGAAAATTTTTGTGCCTCTGCGTCTGCCCTCTCCCCTTCAATACTAAATTAAGTGAGTTATTAATCTGACGCAACAATTAGAATTGAGTTGCTAAAAGTAGAAACTGTGATTAAAATTTTTAAATTAGAAACCGCATCTTCAATTCTAAAAATATTAAAAAAAATGACACATAAGAATAAAAACTCAATAGAAACTCTCATTAAAGATGCTCTAAAATTCTTCAATGTTTTTTATACTCTAAAACTTTTATCACCAAATTCCAAACTCATTTTATCTAAATGAGAGGAGATATTCAAGATTAATTAGTTCTTAAAAAATATGACCCTGAGAAATTAGAAATTATCTTACTAATATGTTAGCTAGTTCACAAATTATTTAATTAGTTTAATCACCGTTTGCTCTCTTTTCTAGAAATTTGGTTGTACTCCTGGCCCCTCCATGTTGTAATTCTGATTCCACTTCTGATGACCATGACTATATTTTCATTTTTTTTTCTCTCAGAAGTCTAGGTTCTTCAAAGCGTTTTCATTATTTCGTGTTCTGAATTTAAGAGAAAGGTATTGTATTTTTTTAATATTATAAACTGAAATAATTAGTTTTGAACTTATATTTTCTATACAGAACTATTGTTTTTTTTAAACTGCATTAAACATTCTTGTTTTAAAAAATTCGTTCCAAATAATAGATGGTTACTATTTAATTAGTACGGACGCACTTATTTTGGGTTTAGAATTAGAAGATTTGTATTAGTTAGGTACTGTTTTGATTTAATTAGGAGATTCACGATAAATGATCAACAACAGTTCAAGCAATAAACTAGAATAATACAAGTAAAATAAATAAAAGAGCGAGAGAAAGACAAAATTTTAATGAAGTTTGAACAAAATAAATAAGTCACCAGCTATATGATGAAATTGGGATGAGTGTTAAAAGGTGGTCTCCCTACAAACCACCAATCACGTGCTATGCAGCATGTCAGAGGATTAGTTTCCCTCCGCGGTGTTGCAACCATTTCATAGGTGTGCTTTTCTTCATCCAACAAGAAAGAATTTACAACTTAAGAAACGGTGATCCCTTGCATGATAAATGAGCAGTATAGAAATCTCACACTAGACATGCAAAGCTCTAATACTCAACTAATCTAGTTACTGGTATGGTGAATTGAGGCTAGAAAAATGTCTTGGTTAAGTAGAAACTCAAACTCAAGTATCAAGAGTTGATTGACTGGAAAATTTGTATGTGAATTTAGCCTCAAAATACCATCTCTATTGAGAAATTATTAGTATTTAAATTATATTGTCTTGGAAACAAGAAACCATTTGATGCACACCTAGATGTTTACATCTAGTCCCAACTTTAACAGCCGAATTATTATAAATGTAAAAACGTAAAAGACTTTGTATGGAGAAAATTTAACCGATCGAGTAGAGACTTCTGGTGCCCTGCTTCGTGAACAGAAGTACAGCACTGACAATTCAATGAGTGCAGTTTGGAATTTTTGGAAGCCACAGGGAATTCATTTTACATTAATATCTGTTGTCAATAATTTAGTATTATTAATACTATGCTAATATGGATACCCATACATATTTATGGATATAGATAATATAACAAATGATATATATTCTATATCTTTTAGCAACGATTGTCAGCTATTGCTATAGAATATCATTATTTATATGAAAGTAAATACATACTAATGGTACATATTTTATATCCACTAATTATTAGTTTTATAGAATCTTATTCTCTCTTTAGACAAATTTCATCATATATTTGCGTCAATTTTTTTTTAAAATAAAAAGTTAAAAATAAATTCCCAGATTGATCCTATTATCAAAAAGTAAAAGAAACTCTAAAAAAAAAGATATTTATTGGTATGTTAGGATAATACTTTCAATTATATATGTTATCTATATCCATATCTATACTATTATATAAAGCATCTAAGCAATGGAGGCGTCCATTTTTTGTTATGGTATTCAAACTTTCATAATATCCATTTTATCCTTCATGCAACGGAAATATAAAGATTTTATTAAAAAAAATGATGTCAATCAACCGAAATAATATAATATTATATCTTTTCTGATAATAGACAGAGATTTTCTGATCATCTTAGTTTTTATAGTAATTATTTTCTAAATTGACTTCTCTTATTGGATCATCTTCTATAATAATTATTTCCTTTTAATTATTCTTTTTTTGTTTTTTCTTTTATAGAAGTTCTCTTTGATGGTATATCTCACAATTTCATATCTAAAAGCACCTACAAATATTAAAGATGAAGATAACAATCATGTTATATATTTTTGACGGAAATAATAGCTTTCTCATTGATAAGTATTTTTATTAATGATACGACGTACATCATTTGTATAACTGAAAAGATGAAAAAGAAAAATCATGATAAATTGACTATCATAGTTATATAAAACAGAGAAGAGAATCAGAAATAAATTTTAATTTTTTTCACTTTGAAATATTAATATGTCTTTCATCAAGATATATTAGAACATAGAGGCGAACAATTTTGGCTTTTTCTAATATAAATGTATTCATTTATTAAAATAATATATTATCTTTTTTTATGTATATAAATAAAAATGTCAGCCGCAATGTGTGGATATGCAGCTAGTAAATATAGATTCTCTTAACAATAGCTGACAATCGTTGCTATGAGGTTTTATATTTATATGGATATAAAATATATATTATTAAGATGTATTTATTATATTCATATAAATAAATATACTCTATAGCAATGACCGTCAATCATTGCTAAATGATATTTTTATTTATATGGATATAGATTATATATTATTTATTATGTTATTTATATATATTTATATATGTGTATCCACGTATAAATGCTTGATTTTATCAGTGTCATTATTGTAAGTAATATTTTTTTGTGTTAGCTTTGTCAACACATCATCATCATCATCATTATTAAAAATTATTATTATTATTATTATGGTTAGGTCCCTCATTATTCTCATAGTTAATTGGAACCTCGTCTGATCCCAAGCTGAATCAGTCATGTAAAGCTGATTTTCAAACTGATTTTCTTGGCTCAATGAAATACAGATCGGTTGTGAATAAAATTTCCAGAACAGATCCCAGTACTGTATACCAGAGATGAGTCAATGTACATCGCTTTGATTTGGTACCACTAAAACAACAGTAATGATCTGTCAAAAGGTTTCCATGTATCGACTGTTTGAGCAATATGGTCCCAAATGTACCAGTGTTTCGACCACATGCGCAAGATGCCCAATTTGGATGGGGCAGATATCATGCATGAATTCCTTTTAAGTTGTGCAGCTTCATAGTACTGGTACAGGCAATTTACTATGATGTTTCGTATCGATTTTCGACCCTCCATCCTGATTCCGACGGCCCAGATCCAATTTCATATTTTACACATACGATTGGTACCAACCAGGCAGTTTATATGAAAAATCATATTTCAAATGGTTTTACAGATGTGTGCATTGTTATGTTATAGGTGCGACTAATTTACTTATCAGTTAAGTGTTTCAGAATTAGCAAATTTAAGTGAGAACAAGTAAAGAAAAAAGGGACAGGGAAAAGAAGGTGGACATTTGCTATCTCTGGCTCAAAAAATTTTCAAAATAAGTTTCTCTTTGTATGTTTTTTTCAGAAAAAAATAAAAAAATGTCTATCGATTAAAATAATTATTAGATTATACCCCACCTGAAAATGTTGTCCTACCTTATTTCATATTCTAACTTCGCCCCTATCCGTGTTCCAACAACTTGGGTCTATGTAAAAACCAAAAACTATGTATCATTGGAGGAGGGATCACTCCATATTTTGACAATTTTGATAAAATTAGTTCCTCTATGGAACAAAATTTGTAGTAGAGGCAAAGAGATCATTGGAACAGTTGTGATTCACTAAAATTTAACAACTTCTAATGTGTTATGGAGTAAAAAATCTATATTATTTTGGAAAGTAAAAAAATTATATTATTTTGCAAAGTAAAAAATCTATATTATTTTGGAGTGAAATTTAATAATCCGAGGTCATAAATGGTCAATTTAAGTTATTCAATCATGTCAAAATTTCATGGGATATTAAATTTCATGATTTTTTGATATTTCTACCTATTTTTAAATTATTTTTAAAATCAGATTTGTTTAGCATAAGAAAATAGTCTATTTAGAGCCGATTTTAAAAATAATTTAAAAAATAGATAGAAGACTCAAAAAATCATGAAATTTAATATTTCATAAGATTTTGACATGAAAAAATTATTGAGCAACTTAAATTGACCATTTGTGACCTCAGAATATTAAATCTCACCCCAAAACAATGTATTTTTTAAGTTGCAAAGTACCATAACACATCTCTATATTATAGAACTTATAAATTAATTGCACTTGAAATTTTATGTAATATCAATGTTATGTCATAGTCTATTGAAAATCTTTAAAAATTTTATGTAACTTATAATGGCCAAAAAAAAAATGTTGTATAATTTTTTTCACATAGATTATGAAAACAACCATTGTTAAGTAATCCCCCATTATTTCAAGAAATGTTAAGTTTGGGAGGTGAGGCTAAAATAATTGAAATTCTAACAGTACTCCCCCGCCGAAAAAAACCCAGTTCTTTATACAACAACAAGAAGAAGAGAAGCTTTAATCCCAGTTCTTTTTCCTCGGAAAAAAAAAACAAAAATCCCACCAAGGAGGCAAAAGGAAACTTTAAAGAAGTGTATATTAGAGCACAAAGGATAATAAAGACGCATTAAAATTGGTACATCCCCTATGGGTTTTGTGTTGCCTCCAGCCTCCCCCTCTCCCCCAAACAAAAATAAATAAATAAATAAATAATAAAATTTAAAAATAATGGAAAATGCTGCATTGCACATGTTACAGATGGTTCAGTCATAACTCGTACCACACTGGCGATTAACAGTCCAAGTACCGTCGGTAAACATGGAACGGGGAAAGGAACAAAAAAGTGAAATTAAAACCAAAATAAAAATGTGAAAATAGAACCAAAATTACGATGATGGGGTCAATAAAGATTAAATAAGACGCGAATCGATATTTTTGGCTCGACATTACAATTGTTTCTGTGTAAAAGGTCTACTTTTTTCATGTCAGAGCTTGTAAGTTTGAAAATTTAAGTAGGAAATTGTTTATGGATAATTAAAGTTGAATGATATATTATTCAATTATCTTCAAAAACTATATATTAAATTTTAAAAATATGACCCAATTTTTTTTATAAATAGTTAAAGTTGAAAAAAGTTCATCTCATGTCATATTAAATCAAGATGATCGGAGTCAAAGAAGATTAGAAAATAAGTGAACTAAAGAATTTCATTATTCATCCCCTACTAAAAAAATCGTTCCAAAAAGTTCATCAATGATTTGATGTCGATGGAATCCTCTACATTTATCTTAAGATTATTTGTGAATAAATAATACTGGAAGAAACTTTATTTATATGTTAATTTCCTTTGCTTATATAATTTCTTTTCCTAGCGTATATAAATTCTAAGAGCATCTGTATTGGTGAAATTCCAAACAGATTTGCAATTTTTGCCACGTCAAATAAATAAATAACCATAGACAATCGCTTTTTGCTACATCACTAAAATTATCTAAGGATAATTTTATAATTTACTTTAGTGTCATAACTCTCTCGCTAATTATTTTTTTCTCTCTGTTGCTATGCTAATGTGATTTATCAAAGTGATTATCAAATGTTGACAATCGTCTAATTCTCTATACTCTTTGCATCAGTGACATTAAAATAACAATCTGTTAAATCACATTTGACAATCAATCGGATGCTCTAATAGGCTACTTGCCTAATTCCCTACTACACGATTTTTTTTTTGTGTGTGAGAAATGTGTAATCTCCCAACGATATTCTAATTCTATTAATTATTCTTGTCAATATGTTATGGAGAAAGTCGGATATACGTATCACTTTCGTAATTTTTTTCGTTTTCTGTTTGTACATAATTTTCTCAGTAAACATACGATGGTTGCCAAAAAAAAAAAGAATATTGGAAATAGGAGATAATCATGTGTGAAAAGTGGGAAACATGAGCACAAGCCAGAGATGGCAGCAGTGATACAGCGAGTCATATGCCACATCAGGAGTGGCATATCTAACAAACTCCCGTGGGTGTACTCTCTCCTGTCAGGTCCAAGCTCTTTTCAATTTAACCCTTCAATATTTCCAATTGCTAACTAAGTACCAATTTTCAACAATAAACTTAATTTCTTCTATAAGTGCATTTTTCCATCCTAGCCTATGTTGAGATAGGCATTTGCTAATGGATACCGCGGGTACGGGCTGGGCACAACCGCGGGTACGGGCTGGGCACGGGTAGACAGTTTTTTTTTTCAAAACCGTACCCTACCCATTTCATACCCGTGCTCGTCTCGGGTACGGGGTACGGGCACGGGTACTCGGGGGTTTTTTTTGCTGTTTTTGTTTGCCGTTTCTGTTTTTTTTGCTATTTTTGTAAAATCTGAATAATATACGGGCGGCGGAAATGGGTACGGGTACAGCAGGATTTTTCCAAAAAAATCGTGACCGACCCTTCTCAAACCCGTAGCCGTTTACCCGCCTATATCAGGGCAAGGGTTCACGGGTACGGGTTGTACCCGCCGGGTTTTAGCAAACCTCTATGTTGAGACTGGGACATCTGCATATCCTCTGCTGTTCTGCAGGACATAGTAACAAGTTCGTGATTCGAAAAACATTCGGCAAGGTCAAAAATTTAATGTTCAAATATAATTCGGGGATAGTTCGTTTCATATAATATAAATAAAATATATATTATAATGATAAAATATTGAAAATATATTAAAAACTATAAAATTTTATATAAAATTGATACACCTTGTGTTGTCAAGCCTATCGGTAACTAGAGTGACAACACACTAAAAAATATGAGTGACAACATATTCAAAACAAGAAGTGGGTGACAACACACACACGAAAGATGAGCACTATAGCTCAAAAAAGTGAGCACAACAGCTCAAAATAGTTTACAAGTAGATCACGAAGGATCAAGTTGGGAGAACCTAGATTGAGCTTAAACAATGATTTGGCTAATTGAGTGTTTCTATCTCTTGACTTATCTCTCTCACTTAGTATATGACTAGTAAGTTCTTTGGAGCAATGATTTAGCTAGATTGATCAGATTCTTAATTAAAATCGGTAAGAGAGGTGATCTTTTGAAAATAGATCTTCTGAAATATATGAAGAAACTACTTTCGGCCTGAACCGTTATAACGGTTTGGAAATCGTTATAACGGCTTAAAAATAATAGTCGTTGCATCTGATTGAACTGAAATGATATAACGATTCACTGAATCGTTATACGTTTCATAAATCGTTGCAACGATTACTGAATCGTTACATAACGATACGCTCTCGCTTCTTTGAGAACTTTTCTGTCTTAGAATATTTTTGAGTATTGAGATGAACTATAATAATGATTACTGAACCGTTATAATGATTCACTGGGCAGAAATATTTTTCTTTGTTGTTTAACCTCAATTTATCTTAATAAATTCAACCCAGTTTGATTCTAACTAAACCTAAGCCTAATCCATTTGCATTTTAATCTATTGTATCCCATCATTAGTCTTGGTTCTTGTGCACTAATTTATTTGCATTTTAATCCCTGTACAAAACTCAAACAAGGCAATTTCTAAAACTCAAAATTATTTTACAAATCGACAAATCAAAGAAGATGTTTAGTGTAACAATCTCCTCCTTTTGTCGATTTACAAAACATACATGAGTGCATAGATATAACATATGATATGTGAATTTCACCTAAAAAAATTCTCCCCCTTTTTGAAAATCGGGCAAAATGGTACGAATAAAATATTTATTTTAATTTAGCTCCTCCTAAATTGATTGCCCCCCTTAATATATGCACCGTGTATAAGATAAAAAATTTAAAATACTTCAAAAAAAAAATAATTCATTCAAAAAGAAATTAGCTAACTACCCCTAAGTATGTGACATATACGGTTTGAAGGAAAAATTAAGCATTGAGGTCTCTAATTTTTAATCTTAGGAACCCAAATAATATTTGTGATGTTATTTTCTTTTCTAAGTTTGTAATCAAATTAGATATGATCAATATGACAATAATAATCGTAAAATACACATGTTGGAGACTTACTACAAAGGGCAAACGAGTCGAGTCGAGCCGAGTGGGTGAACTCAAGCTCGGCTCATGAAAATTCGAGTCGAGTCGAGCGAGCTCGTGAAACGATTCGAATTTGAAAAACCTAGCTCAAACTCGGCTCGTTACTATTCGAGCTAGCTCGCGAAGCCGGCTCACGAGCCAATGCATGTGCGTTGACTCAATTTGACATTTAGATTTAATACATCTACAAACTATAAAGTTGGTATATCTAGAAGATTAATATGAGAATTGGTACAAAATTGGTATATCAACAAACTATATTTTCAATGACATCTTCGTTGCATTAATTTGAATGGATGGACCAACAAAAAACTATCGAGTCAGATATACAAATCTAATTATAAGCGAGCAAGAGACGTCTTTAAACCGCTGACATGGTGAGATGGTGAGAGATGATGAGAGATGAGTTATCAGATTAGAGTTCGGCAAAAAAAAATTGTAAAAATTATTTTTTATTCGAGCTGAGTCGAGCCACGAGCCGAGCGACCCCAACTCAAACTCGGCTCATTTAACTACCGAGCCAGATTAGCTCGAGCCAAATTAGCTCGAGTCATTTTAGCTCGAGCCAGATTAGCTCGAGCCCGATCCGAGCCCGAGCTGAGCCACGAGCCCGAGCTTTTTTGTGCAGCCCTACTTCTTACTACCTTTAATAAAAATATTTTGATAGTTTTCTTTTAATCCTTGAGCTTGAGTCTTGGGTTTTTGTTTAGAAATATTTTTATATTTTTGATAAACAACTCGTTTATGCTCATATTTTTGAGCTTTGGTTTGAAAACCATTTTGATTTTTGAACTCATAAAACCATCCATCAGATCCTTTAAAATATAATTGTTTTACCAACTAGAATTGAAAAATATAGCATTGTTGCTTTGAAAATTATTTTGTCCTTTGTTAATCTTTTTATCAAATTGCTTATATTGAAATGCATAATTGTATTTCTTATTGAAAGATTTAGCATTACTAGATTTCATAATTTTTACATTCAACCATTGACCTTGTTTCTCTTTAGATTTAAGGCAATTTAAATTCTTAGGAGATTTGTTATATCCAAGACCCGACTTATTGCTAGACCTTTGACCTATAAACTTGTCTAAATCCATTGAAGTGATACTTGTTGAAGTACATGAGGACTTTAGTGCTCTATTTTTAGTTTCTAAAGTTTACACTTTAACTTTTAATGTTGCAATTTCACCTAAGTGTATTTGACAATTTTTTCAAAATTTTGTAATTTAGACTCATAAGATTGAACTTTTAACTCAAACTCTGAAATTTTATTTTTAAGTCTCTCAATTATCTCTTTTTGAGAAGATGAATCATGAATAAAATTCTCTAAACTAGATAAAAAAAGATTCATTTTCCGCCTCAAAATCCAAATTATTTGTATTTTCAACACAAAATTCATCATTCTTAACAAGATCATCATCACTATCATCCCATGTAGATGTAGCGCAATGTACTACTTGATTGTGTAATTGAAATTCTTAAGAAAATTGTACCTTAGGTGCAAATGAGTCCATCTTCATATTTTTGAATATGGCAATGTTGTGTATGATCTCCAATGTGCACAAGTCGATGATATTATTTTCTTACTACAATCTCATCAGCATCTACCATGGGTGAGCTCTCCTCTTACTTTCATAATCAGGGCAAGGTTGAGTGAATTTATTTCATCATTCTTTCTCTTAACATAGTTGTTTGTGGCTAGCATAGCACCAATTCTCTCAAATTTTTACTTTATCTTATGTGAGAAGACCAAAGAACAATCGTGTGTTGTGTGACATTCCTTATGGCATGAGAAGCATATGCACATCATTCTTTTCTCATCTCGCTCTTTATTGTGCTCCTTCTCTAGATTTAACATTCTTTCAAACATGTTTTTGATGATTTGATCGTTTATAGAAGATGAGATAGATGATGTCTAAATTGAATAGTAGTGCGATGAAAATTTTTGAGCTTGAAGTGTGATTTTTTTGAGCTTTTGTGTGAGCTCTCCATTTTGTCGTAGCTTTACCTCAAAGCATAGAATATGAGTGAACACTTCTTCATTTGTGAATTCGCCAAGAGTGCCTTGCATTTCTTCTAGAGTGTTTATCATGCTCTCCTATCTTGAAATTCTCATCATTACCCTAAAAATCTTGCCTACAACCTTAGAGTTATACAAGAATCCTCCAACTTCATCAAATTTATTTAGAATATGCATTAATCTTGAATACATATTGTCAATTGACTCTCCTTCTTGTATACAAAAATTTTCAAATTCGGACTCTATACCAATTAATTTTGTTCTTTTTATTTGAGAGTTTCCTTCAAATCTATTCAATAGGGTCTCCCACATTTCACTAGTAATTTCGACAATACCAAATAATATAGCAATTCTTTCACTAACATAATTTAAAATAACATTGACGACATAATCATTTTGAAATTTCAGTTATTTGACCTTTTGTGTCAATATGAGGTTGCTAGGATCATAATGTGGTACATAACCATGTTGGATAACATCACAAAGGTCTAGTATGTTGAGGTAGTTCACCATATATTTCTTCCAAAAGTTAAAATTTTTGCAATTAAAATCTAGGATTGAGGGTTCTTTTACATGCATCAAAGAAGTCATCTTGGACCAAAAATACAACAAATAAAGCAATTAAAACTGAGCTTCTGCTCTGATACCAATTTGATACACCTTGAAATGATGGTATTAAAGGTCAGAAGAGTGCAAGATTGTAAAAAACCTAAGGTAAAAATGTATAAACGAATTTAGGGCTTAGTATTCAAGTGTAATGGCGGCGGAAGACAATTCAATTTGTTTCAATTCTCACAAGAATATAGCAATCAAAGAAATGAGAGAAAATAAAAGAAAAGATCAAACAAGAACATAAGATGTAATAGAGTTCGGTTTAAAATGCCTACGTCTCTGGGACTCTCAACTTCTAACAATTGAGGTTAAGCCAAAACACTAAAAAATAGTTTTACACTTGTAGAACTTAGTCCCTTACACAAAAATGGGTTGTCAAGCCTATCGATAACAAAAGTGACAACACACTAAAAAAAGATGAGTGACAACACACTCAAAACAAGAAGTGAGTAACAACACACTCAAGAAAAGTGAGCACTACAGCTCAAGAAAAGTGAGCACAACAACTCAAAACAGTTTACAAGTAGATCACGAAGGATCAAGTTGGGAGAATAGAGAGAAGCTAGATTGAGCTTAAATAAGGATTTGGCCAATTGAGTGTTTTTATCTCTTGACTTATCTTTCTCACTTAGTATATGGCTAGTAAGCTCTCTGGAGTAATGATTTAGCTAGATGGATCAGATTCTTAATTAAATCAGTGAGAGAGGTGATCTTTTTAAAATAGATCTTCTGAAACATGTGATCTTTTTAAAATAGATCTTCTGAAACAGATGAAAAAACTACTTTCGGCTGAACCGTTATAACGGCTTAGAAAGAATAGCTGTTGGATCTGATTGAGCTGAAACATTATAATGATTCACTGAATCGTTATACGTTTCATAAATCGTTGCAACAATTACTGAATCGTTACATAACGATACGCTCTGGCTTCTTTGAGAATTTTTTTGCCTTAGAATATTTTTTAGTATTGAGATGAACCGTTATAACGATTACTAAACCGTTATAATGATTCACTGGGCAAAAATATTTTTCTTTATTGTTTAAGCTCAATTTATCTTAACCAATTCAATCCAGTTTGAGTCTAACTAAATCTAAGCTTAATGCAGTCTTGATTAAACTCTTGTATTCCATGATTAGTCTTGGTTCTTGTGCACTAATCCATTTGCATTTTAATCCCTGCACAAAACTCAAACAAGACAATTTATAAAATTCAAGATTGTTTTACAAATCAATAAATTAAAAAAAATATTTAGTGTAACAAAAATAATATATAATATATTTTTTTACCGAATAATTCGCGAATAAAATATTTTTTTACCAAAAAAACGTACTGTATATTAAATTTATGAATTATTCATGAAAAATGAATTATTCACGAATAACTCGCGAATCTTATTACTATGTTGCTGGATGCACTGCATCCCTTCGCAATACATTTTGACAACATCCGAGTTTTCAAATTTTATATATGTTGTATGGTGAAGCTTAACAGAGAATCCTAATTCATGTTGGACAATGGTGTCAGCTCTCAATTTGGCTTTGGTATTTTGTGCTGAATGCTAACAACTGTGTTGCAGATGTGCAGTGAACCATAAATAAATTATATGGTACTTAATGAACAATGTTTATTATAAAAAGAAATTCTAGGCAAAGTACAAATTAGCTATCAACATTTGAATGCTATCAGTGTAAATGTGGGCTGATAAAGTATGACCAATTTACCAGGATTTTTATGTGTGCTGTTCATCATACTATGCTTTATTTAATGGGAAGGGATCGCTTGATAATGACTTATCTTGACAATGAGTGTTTAAATAAATACATTTTTTTAAAAATAAAAAAATATAAATATATTTTTTTACTTATAGATTGATGATGATTTAAATTTTATATAATTTCATTATCATTTGATAGTCCATCAAAGACCATCAAAATATTATGTAATTTACAATGATTTTAATTTAGCGGTCTTTGATGGACTATCAAATGATAATAAAATTGCATAAAATTTGAATCACTATCAATCTATAAGTAGAAAAACATATCTATAAATTTTTTATTTTTAAGATTTTTTCATATTTATTTGAAAATCCATTGTCAAGATAACCATTGTCGACTGATCCCTTCCCTTAATTAGGATCACGGTAATGATTCTTCCTTTTGTTTTATTTTTCTTACAAGTAAGACACTATCGATTTTTTTGTCTATCCCCATTTTATAAAAATTTAATATTTATATCATTGTTCTATAATTTTAAACAACAATATCTCTACTTTATGAACACATGTGTTCATAGGTTATGTGTGAACACTTGCATTCAGATTTGATAAAATTAATGATTTTTTTTTAAGTATTGAAAATAGTTTTGTGAACATATCTATTTTAAAGTCATGCGTTCATAATTCATTTTGAACGCATCATTGAATTGTGAATACATACGTTCATAGTTCATTCTACACATATGCGTTCAGAAATAGTGCATTCACATAACTCTTTTCAGTACTTAGAAAAAAAAATATTATTTTTATCAAATCTGAATGTAGGTGCTTACAGATAACTTATGAACGCATACGTTTAAAATATAAGGTTAAAAAATTTATAACAAGAATACTAAAAATTTAAAAAATGGGGATAAATAAAATAAAAATTCACATTACCGGGGGCATTTCGAGTTGCGAGCAGTTCAAGCTAGACTAGCTACTTAGCTAGTGATGCATGTTTTCCATAATTTATCTGAGATTCTATATTACACCGTACCTGTTTAAAATTGACAAATGACAAATGGTTCTTGGTCTCAAGCCGTACCTTTTTCGCTTACTATAAGATAAGATTCTGTGAACTATAATTTGCAAAAATATCTTGTTATCCACAACCCATTGGTATTAGAGGCAGACTCATGATTTTGAGTAAGGCGGATGATTATTGGATTATCATAATTTATCGGGTTTAAACTTATTAATCAATCGGATATTAAATAAAAAATAATAATTTATATATATATTCTTACCCAATAAAAAATTATCAAAATAATATCCTTTTACATATTAAAAATAATAACAAAATAAAACCCAAAATAATAAATAATTAAGTTGATGAACAAAATTTTTCTTTATGAAACTTCATATTTTGAAATCTTTACAGAATTATTTTATGATGCATGATATTAAATATATTTTTTCTTAATAAAAGTAATTAAACAATTTGGTAGGACATAAAAAAATTCACGGGGAATAAATACTGAAAATATTATCTAAAAATATTATTTTTTAAAATTCAGGAGAGCTTTCTCTTTGCCCTCTTTACATCCGCCCTAACTGGGCCATTTTTTCAGACTGACATAACCATAAAATTGACAGTTGCGTGCATGCTATTATTTTCATAACTCAAAATACAAGCCCTAATTAATTAGATGTTTTTGTTCCAAATTGTAATTAGATGTTATTTGAGACATAAATACACTACTTCAAGTCTGAATTTTTTTTTCAGGGACATCCTTAAAATTAAGGAAATTCTCTTTATATTACTAAGATTAAGGTCACATCTCAAAACATCTGATCCGTTGCTTTTGTGGGCCTGTCGTGCTTTAGGTCCAATCCAACACTGGTCTTGACAACGACCAACTAAGCTTGAAAGAAAAAGATAGAGGTATGCACATTTAATGAGATGAGGTATAAAAGAGGGGAAAAAAGAAATAGTGGTCCAAAATGCAAACAAGAGCAGGTGTCAAGCCCAAGGCCCTGAAGGTGGTCCCAATTGTGCAACTTGATGCCCATTCTTTGTCTCAAAAAAGGATTGGTCAAAGTAAACTAATTAGGCAAATCTTTGAAGGCACTAAGAAAAAAAAAGATATCATGGGGATGTGCCTTAATTGGTAATTTGTTATTTTTTTTTATCTATTCTCTGAAATCTGTATGGGATTGCCATTTGCCCAGATGTGTGCATAATTAATGGCTCAATAAACCAATTTAGGTTGGTTGGAGCATCTGAGTTTTCTATAACTTCTAGTTAATAAAAAAAGCTGATACATGTCCGATCCCAACTAACATGGTTTGAGCAATTCACTCTAGGTATTCTATTGTGAACTCTATATTACCAAGTTTTTCATCACAAGTTATAGACTTGTTTTTCTATGTGCAAAACTCAGTTCCGTTAATCTGATAATCTTGCAACTCTGCTGGTAATAACAGATTGCATGGGTACCAGTCAATTATTATTGTCACTTCAATATTTGAAATTGCCTTGGATATATTTTTAAAGGCTCCTCACCTAGAATACTCTTGTTAAATTAACACAGATAGTCGCACAATCACAGAATACTTTTTGATGGCTTATCCTGTTTCTGCAATCTTTTTATCTGAGAAAGCTAGATATGATTGTGCCTTGGACCTCCGACCAGCCTCAACTAACCTTCCTTTGCATATACCCCACCTCAATCTCTACAAAATAATTGCGGGCTCCAGTTTTACTGGAACACACACATGCAATCAAGCGCACATACTTTCGGAAACCATTTCGTGAACCAGTTTGTTTTTTTACATAGTTTCATGGCCGTATTCCGTACGTCTAGGAAACGACAAATAGTAGCCGTTGGCTGTTATCGGGAGTTTTCTTTTTTATATTTAAGATGCATTTATATTCTGTTCTCCGCATGCTTGCAATAGTTTGCAGAGATTGTTTGGTTTACAAAGGCCATTTGCTGTACTGTTGAACAGCACAATCATAAATTATTATTAGATTCTGAAATGACTTTTGCGGTAGATTGGAGCAATGCACATGCTATAATGTCTGTTTTAGGCAACATTACCATGCGAGTCTTTGTTGATTACAGTTGAGACACCATGGATTTTATTGTAGTTTGATTGAATATAATAATTGGTGCTGATTGCTAGCATCCAATATTGGTAATCAAGTTGATGTACATCTATCATTGATATTATATAATGGCAAAGCCTCTGTAGCTCTACTTTTTCTGTATATTGTTTTGCAAGAAAGACGTATGGTTAAAAGAAGGAAAAGTTAGCCCTTGCCTACTTTACAAAGTTGCAAGTTTCAGGTTATAAGAAAATATAATGTAGGCAAAAGATATTAAATTTTGAAGGTTTCCAAATTAAGAAGGGATCCTTTTGAGTACTGGAGCAAGTTGGATCTTTGGGTTGCTCATTAGTCTGGAATTATTGTATCAAGAATCTCACATATTCATAGATAGGAGGGTCTGAGGAAAAGTGTTTTAAACCTTAGTTTATGAAAAATAGGTAAATTTATTCTTGTTTGTTTTATTGAAAAAGATTCTAAGATAACCATACGAAGAATGACTTTTGATTGCTAAATGTATATAATATTGTTATCTGGTACTAATAGAAATTTTATAATATTCATAACTGATCACACCATAGAATTTGGTCGATCGATGTATTTAACAATAATAATTTTGATGATTAAGCTATTAAAAGATCAGATTATAGGTCGATGAATTCTAATTGATGTGAAGAATAATATGCTTTTCCATATTAATTCCTCTTCAATAGTTGATTCAATAAATAAAAAATAATATAGACAGTTAAATTTGACAAGAAATCTAAATAACTGTCAATATAATAGAACATCACCATATTTATTTTAGCCCGTTGTACGTATTAGTGTAGCATGCACAGAAAAAAATACCTACACAGCTATGTTAACCGGAAGGAGCATTCGACAAAACTTCAATGATGAAAGATTAGAATGGGCCATATTGCTGAAATTTTGACAGTAACTTTTCTGCTGAGCTCTGCAATTATGAACCTGCGGAGTTTGAAACTCAGAAATTGACAGGACTTATTGGAACTTTCATCCAAATTAATCCATGTTAATTTTATTCCTTTTCACAACATGTCACAGACTTTCTTTACACACAAAATCCAACCTGGATCCATTATAATACCTATAAATAAGCTAAACTGTGTGTTGAGCTGCTGCACTTCTTATTTTAATCTTGACATATATATGGCAAAAGGCATACTTCACTACCTGTACGAATGGATTCTGTGTTTGATGTATTGTTTAAATGTAATTAAGCTATATTCAAACTTGATATCTATAGATTATTCTTTCAGAAAATGGTGATACCTCGAGTCAGTTTGAGTCGAATCTGTTCTGACTTGTCAAGATATGTCAAGAATTGACTCTTATAATTTTAGTTATACTTTGGTAGGCTTACAAAAAAAGTAGTTGAAAATTCACTACAAGGGAGGTACAGAACAAACCATTTGGATTGGGGTGTGGGGGGGGGGGGGGGGGGGGGGGATTATATGCTGCTCTAACAGAGGTTCTGAAATGGCATAGCTGTATGGTGGATACCTGGTTGCAGATATGGACCTCTTCTTTGGTATCTAGAGAGATTGCGATGATTTAGTTGCTTGGGATTCATGTGGCCATGGTATATCTTAGCTTTTCAGTTTCAATTGAAATCTTGTTGCTTCCTCACATGGCTATGGTGTCTCTTTCTCAATTAGCCAGTAGCTTTTATCTATTTCTTTCCTTGTGGTGATGGTAATAACTAATAAGTGGTGCCATTTTATAAGGCATATCCATTTTATTTGAGCCGCTATAATTGATTTCTAGAACATTATTGCAAATTGTAATGCATAGCAATTGGAACCCTCTAGATTCTGATACATATTTTTCATCTAGTAAGATACTGGTAAGTTAAATTTTTTATATATTCTTTAGTAAATAAATTTGTTCGTATTGATTTCATATCACTGGCGCAATACAGCATTAATTCTAAATTTCTAATTGTTGAAATGAATATTGTCTGGTTGCTTACAACAAGACAAATCAGGGGCTTGAGAAAAAAATTCTTTAGGTGAAAAACTGGAAATCAGAACCACTTATCTAAACATACCCATACAACAATAATTATAAAATCTTGACGCCAAAAAAATTCTAAACTTTTTTTTAACTGACCTAAATATTGTTGTAAAAAAAATAATAATAAAACGATAAGCAACAGAACAATAAATTAAAATTACCGTACATATCCCGGATCCAATCCAATTATGTGAACAGCAGGGGGCTGAAAGAGTGAAAGCAACAGGACGAGGAGGGAGGAGGTAGTGGGCCCCACAGCTGCGCACCAACTTTCATTTTTGTGATTGTGCAGGAGAAAGGGAGGCAGCCATCAGCGCTTCTGTTCAGATCCTTATCGTTTGTACATCGCTTTGACCATTGGTCTCCCCTCCCCCTTGCCTCCCTTTTGGTATCACCTTGTAAGTTGTAAAACACCAAACATTACACCAATTAACTCAAACCATGCATTTGGAGTTACTGCGTTTGGTGACCCTGACACCATTTTGTACTACTGCCCATAAAACTTTTTATTGGGCTCGGCTCTTCTACAACTTTTACGGAGATTATTGGACCATCATACATGTTTGACACAAAACATGCAGATCAGGATGTACGGTCCAGATCTGGTGTGACCACTTCCACCAGTGTAGATCTGAACTGACCGGAGAACTGCCCGGATTTAGCCTTATATTTTATCTTGATTTACTGGGTTAATTTCAAAGGTATTGATTGACCTGGTATGGTTCGCTGAACCTACTATAGCTGAGGAACTGAATTATAGGTCAACAAGAATTCTAACATAGTAATAATAGTAACAATGAAGGCATCAACAACTATTAGTAATGGCATCACAAGCAAGATTAACTAAAGATAAAATAAAAATGATCTTTGTACGGACATAGTGATGAACAGAGGAGAACTGTAATGATTTTTTTTAATTTTCTTTCTTCTTCCTTTCTTTCTGTTTTACTTTGATTGATCTTTCTCAGTTTCTTTAACACTGGATTGCTTATATGGATATTAATTTCTTGTATGAAAAACAGTATCTATAGCAGAGAATTGCTAATGCATGTAAAACTCAGACATCCAGACTATGCTCCAACAATACAAACAATGTTTTCTTAATTTGTTATCAAAATTTTACACATCATTTAAATTCCTTCTGTTTCATAGTGCATCTTTCGACAACCAGTCTGCCAATCCACCCAATTATGATTGGCAGCTTAAGTTCTCCTTGAACAGTTTTTCTAAATCTATTACATAAACTTTTTTTAAACTTGTCTTAGTGAAATCATAAATAGAAAATTTTCTTTCTTATAGAGAATTCAAATTGTATTAAAATAGTATAAACCTTTAGCACCCCCCTATATGTATAGATTAGAGAATCTGTCAATGATACTTTTTGTGGTTGGTGAAAAAAATAATGACAAGGGTAGTCCATTATATATAGTATGATAAAATTCTGGCATTGAATTCGTAGGTAAAAGATGGAAGGCGTGACAGCGATTTTGAGAGGCTAGCTATTTCAATTTACAACAGGAGAAGAAAATTAAACGAATCAATAATGAATTAACACAATTGGCCCAGATATTAGTATAAGAGCTAGGTATCCATGGGCCAGCCTATTTTCGTTTCTCTTGTGAAATGAGAAATTGAACTTCTTACAGGGGGCTATCAATTAATTAAAGTTTACTAGGTGCGAGATTTTTCTGTTCCTACAAATATGTATTATTATTTCAAATACAAAATTAACAAGTAAAAACGCCAACTAGGCACTCCACACACACTTTAAAAGAAAGCAAATTCCTACTTGGTCTAAACAAGTAGTAAGATTTCTAATAAAAAAAAAAAAAAAAAGAAAAAAAAAGAAGAAGAAGAACCCACTAAAAAACTGTAATGCATTCTATCCACTTTTGTGCACTGCAAGCCCAGTAAAAAGCTGAGGGCACGGGCTTTGACTAGGTTGCAAAATTTGGAAGCACAGTCTTTATGAATTCATCTGCAAGGATCTTATACCCAGCTTGTGTAGGATGAAAAACATCAAAGAACATATACTGAGAAGGATTTGAGCACACTGGGCTTAGGAAGTTGCACATAGGACCCCACTCTATTGTCCCTGTCCCACAGCATCCCTTCTTCGTCTCAGCAAACCCTGATACACAAATAGAAGAGTTTTTGCTATTATATATATTATTAATCATAGTAATAGTGTTGTTAGTTAATACCAGCATTGTTCATTTCTGGCAAATAAATTTCAATACCGTATTTCTGGGGATTGTCGGACATATCAAGCAAATATTTGTAGATATCAAGGTAAACTATCTTAGTTGTTTCTACAGAGTTCATCTGTTGATTAAGCTCCTCTAACATTTGCTGGACTTTCAAATTATAGCTCTGTGCCGCATCATTTTGATGTTGAATGCAATTGTTGGGACGATGACCTGGGAAGCCTGGAATCATGCTGCTCTTAAAGGACTCGAGAGTCAATTGTAGCGGTACACACCCGATAGGTGGTAGACCTGTCACTGCAAAATTCCTTGCTCCCATTGCAAATAATTGCTGCCAAATATGCAACATTTGGTATAATATGTTCTGACAAGATATGATTATTTTGTTATGCTATTATATTGAACTAAAGTTTGCACAATTGATGAAAATTACCTTAAGAAAGGCCTTAAGTCGCAAGACTAGGAACGTATGGTACTGCAAAAGCGAGTACATCATACTTTTGCCAGGAAGCAAATAGTAAGTGATCATAATGTCGTTTGCTCCTACACTGATAACATAGAGAGATTTTTTAATAAATTCTTGTGTTTTTGCATATCCATTCAAATTTGTCATATTCTCAACATAATTGCGGAACTCCTCGAGTTGAGTTCCCATTGTTGATACATTGACCCTTTTAGCTGTCTCATCGTCCAAACCAGAGCCTGCTGATGCAAAGCATACACCATGATCATCTGCAGTTATTGTGTGCCCGGAGTACGCAGGAAGTGAATCACCTGACAGATTTAGTGCGCCTAAGATAAAGTCAGGAAAAACTTTTCCATCAGAGAAACGACCTGTTGCTTCCTTTGCAGGGAAATTTTCGCCATACGGTGGGGAGTTTGCCTTGATGAATGTTGCCAGATTATTGTTATTGCCGGTATCAACTGTTGAGTCGCCAAATATGAACAGGGCCGGGATATCATATGATGAGGTTGCTGTACTGGATACGAACAGTGTGGTAAGTAGATTTATGAAAATAACTATATGAGCTGGCAATTTGTTTTCCATTTCAGTTTATTTGTTGTGTGCCGCGTGCTAGAAAATTGTCATTGGTACCGAACCTGTATTTATTGACATGTTTCGATGGTTTTTCATAGAATAAGACTGTATTTAGCTTGCAATATATATAGCGAATTATTGATTGCAATAAGCTATTTTTTGTTAGAAATATCTTAATTAGGAGTTACTACTCCAACTAATTTTAGATTTATCCTATTTATACAGCATTACTGATCACGAGGCACTTTATCCTTCTTTACTTATCCAATATCATATAAAAAAAATACATTTATCCTATTTATCTGTCTGAAGGGTACTTGGTCTCAACTCTCAAGCTTACAGTACAAGAAAAAAAATGTTCGTACATTGTTTTTGGGTAAAGAGAGAAACTTTATCTTATACTAGGCTACTTTACATTTACAAATTAAGGCCAAGTCCATCATGGAAGTCCAAGCTCAAAAATGAATTTCTTAAATTTACTCAAAATATCTTCTCCCAAATTTTCATTTTTATATCCCTTATTAAGCCTTAACTAGAGGCATACATACACTGTTCCAAGTAATTATTAACGAAACTAGGCCTCAATTCACAGTATCTTACGCTGTGCTCCCGAGTAGAGCATGAAATGGGATGTAATGGAATGAAAGTGACGAACAATGAAGAGGGTTAGATTTCTGACCTCCAAAATCAGAGGTGAAAGATTTGAGCAAAAATGAATACGGTAGTCTCCTCTCTCACCCTCTCTCATCGTTTCTTACCTTCTACGATTTGAACTCTGGAGTAAGATAATAGATGTTGTTTCTTTGCTTTCTCCTTCTCTTCCGCTCCATAACCCTCTCTGGAGCACAACGTTAGGTTATTTCATATAACTAGAGGATTCCACCAATCCTACCCCGAATTACATTGCAGAGAATAGTACACAAACCCAGTCAATACAAACCCCCCAAACAACTGCTCCCAATTTTGAGTAGTTTAACAGTACGCCATACAGGTTTTCCAAAGTAATTGATTTTTTTTATTAATTATCCGTAGGTGTCATTGATATTTAAAAACAATTCAGCTATTACATGGTTACTGTTATCCTAAAATGCTTTACCTCTTACATGGTCCATTCTTATCTAAATGCCTTAGTGAAAAGCGCAGGAAATAAAAAAATGATATGAGATTAATTTTAGGTGTTTTAGAGTGACATTAGATGAAGTTGAATTTTTAAGATGATATTTTGTTAAATTTGAAATTTTTAAATGCTAATTTTTTCTTAATTTTATATCGGACAATGAGGATTGAGGATATTAGATCCCTCTTATCTGTTTAGGATAATAGCAGATGTGGGTGCCCACTCTCACCACCCCAAGATCAGATACAAACCAGATCAGACGTACTTAATTGTGGAACAAATTTGACCTTGACCGATGTATTAATTTATTGTCGAGAAAGTTCGTCGAAGTTTCTGACGAATTAGTTTATTTTCTTTGAGGATTGCTTGAGATAGAAAGATATAGTGCTCGAAATCTTAATAAATAAGATCCATTGGGTTTAAAAGAAAAGAATAATAGATTGTTTAAACTCATACATAGCTAGGACTTAAAAATATTCATTGGTTTCAAAAGAATGTATAGATTGTTCAAATAAAGAATGCTTTGAGATAGAAGATGGTTCAAAGAATAGAAGTGCTGTTTGAAAACGGCAGCGCGTAGCACTTAATTTTTTTTTTTCCGAATAAAAGATGGGTAGTACTTCATTTTTTCGAATATTGATTTATCAAAGTTTATGACAAACGACATACAGTGAAATTAAGTACCTCTCGCATCTCTGGCATCTTCGCAAATCAAAGATATAATTAAACAAATTCATGCTTTGATTAATCTGAAAAAAAGACGCCAACATAATTTGACCAGACACATGTCCACATTTGGTTAATTAATTACTCAAGTGCTATATAAAGCTAACATTAGTCTATACTTGTGTCACATATCATTAACAAATACTACATATACAAGCTCTAGTAGGCAGTGCCAGTAAGTTCCATACCAATGGAGCTATCCAGATTCACACACCAAACTATGTCCTTCGTTTCTACCTACGCTATGCGGTGTGCAGCAGAACTAGAAATCTCCAACCACATAAAAGCATATGGCTGCCCCATGCCTTTACACGAACTTGCTCGTTCCATTCCCATTCCACCCGGGAAAGAGTTCATGCTTGATCGTCTCATGGAACTTCTTGTTCATCAAGGAGTCTTTGCAAAATCTGAAGGTGGTTATCTGCTTACGCCAATCTCTGAGCTAATGCTGGCAGAAGGCTCCAACATGGGTGCCCTTGTGTGCTTCATGACTGAAGCATTCACAAAACATTGGTTCTTCATGAGCAAATGGTTCAAGGATACTGGTACGAGCACAGCTTTTCAAATGGCACATGATGGAAAGCAGCCTTGGGACATCTTCAAGGAGAGACCGGAGATGGGTAACACAAATCTAGGAGAACAATGCTCTGTCCCTCTTTCTCTTTCTCTCCACACACAAAAAAAGACTATATATAATATTTCTATGTTAATTAAGAAGATAATTGCTCCGATACACTTATTTTTAGAAAAGTTTGACATTAAGTTATATGGGAGATTATAGAAAATTAGAAAAAAAATTAGAAATACATCCCCCCCCCAAAAAAAAAAAGAAAAAAGAAAATTAGAAATACATGTTTTAACACTTAAATATAATGAGAAAAGTGCTCGTTGTTTAGCAAGTAGATGTATAATTACGGCTCGGGGCGAAATCAGGATTGAGAAATAGGAGAGTCTGCAAGAGGATTAATGGGGTCGTCAGAGGATTGGGGGCCGGAACATTGAAAATCTTAAGTTCTATTACTAAAATAACTAACTAAATATAAATAACTTCTTGGGAACTTAGAGGCCAGGCCCTGCTGGTCCACCCCTCCCTCCACCTCTGATTACACCTTCAACCAGCTGCCTAACAATTGATTTAATGGAGTGCTATCTCGTTATTATACAGTTGTATGTGTTACAATAATTAACTACTAAGTGAAGGAATATGTAAAGTTAAGTTTACAATTAATATACTGAGGAGTTTTACACACGACACAATAATTAGATATATCAAGATCTTTTCATTAAACAAAAAGATTTTATACTCTCCATTCTCCAAACTAGGTAATGTGTTCAATGAGGCAATGGCAAGCCAAAGTAAGGAGTTGGCTAAAGATATAGTTGCAAGCTATCCACAAATATTCGATGGCATAAATCACCTGGTGGATGTGGGAGGTGGCACTGGCACAACCATGAAAATTATAGCTGATGCCTTTCCAAAGATGAAATGCACAGTGTTTGACCTGCCTCATGTCATTGAGAAAGCTCTGAAAACCGATTCCTTCGATGTGGTTGGTGGAAATATGCTTGAAAAGATACCTCCAGCTGATGCAATTTTAATCAAGGTTCTCTCTATCTGAAAGTTCATCAAAAGATACAATATTTACAGTACAATATTGGAATTAGTTGACTTATAAACAAACTACTACTACAAATATATTTTCAAGTATGCTTATGAACACAGATCCATGTAATTTACTTACACCCAGAAATACTGGAAAGTTTAATTGATTTATTTATTGTACTATTACTAATTCACTGCTTTCACGCAACCTGTGTATCAGCATGTTCTTCATGACTGGCCTGACGAGGATTGTGTTCGAATACTGGAGCGATGCAAAGAAGCAATTGAATCCACGAAAGATGGGGGCAAGGTTATTGTTGTCGATATGATTCTGGATGAAGAGATTGGTGATGAAAAAGCAACCGAGACAAATCTTATGTTTAATCTTCACATGATGTCTGTTGGCGCGAAGGAGCGCACCAAGAAGGAATGGCATGATGCAATACTGAGTGCAGGATATTCAAGTTACAAGATATACCCTGCACGGATGAGTCTTTACTCTATTATTGAGCTCTATCCCTAAGTACTTAATATGGAAGTGTTACCATGTGGTATTGTGGATGCAAATAACTAGTAAGGAGATGAAAAATATTTACATTCTTATGTACTGTTGTCTGTTGTAATGCTTCTTCTGTGATCCTTAAATAAAATGATTTTTTTTTCTTTACTGTCAACTTTTGGTGTTTTATTAATTGTTTACTTAAATCTGGGCAATATATGGTTTTATTGAAAAAGGTGGTAAAGGGTTTAGAACATAAATCCGAAATTTGCAAAATTAAAACGTGATACTTCAAATTCACCATTTCTAGATGTTGAATAGAGGTGGCAAAATCTTCTCCAACCAGAAAAACCAGTCCGATTCGTCTGGATCTGAACCCGATCCGATCCGATTTTTTTAAAAAGACAAACTGATCTGAACCCGACCCGATCCGACCCAAGATAACCCGAGATTAAAGTGTCCGAGACCCAACCCGATCTGACCTGATCCGAACATGGACGACCTGAAACCCGATATGTCCCAAGATCAAACTACTCGAAATCCGACCCGACCCGAACACGAACGACCTAGAACCCGAAACAACCCAAAATTAGATGACTCGAAATATGACCCGATTAGAACAACCCGAAACCCGAGATCAGTCGACAAAAATTAAAAATGATGACTTAAAAAACTCAAAACACTCAAAATTTTTGCATCCCACAAGATTTTCATATAAAAAAATTAATGAGAATGATAAATTAAAATTTGGAGATGATTTAATATACTTTTTGAGTTAAATTTACGGAAGACTTTTATGAGGTTAAGCTTACGGTATCTTTACTCTATATATATATATATATGGAGTAAAACTAATATGCTCCTAAGTGCACGGAGCCCCTCCGTGATTCTATCTCAAAAAATATATCAAATGATGTTAAAATTTTGATTTATCACTCTCATTAAATTTTTCATATTGAAATATTATAGTATACAAAAATTTAGGGTGTTTCGAATTTTCTAAGTCACTCTTTTCAATTTTTAAAAATTAACTCTAAAAATAATAATAAAATATTCAATATTTATATATTATTTTCAAAAATTAAAAAGAGTGACTTAGAAAACTCGAAACACCTCAAATTTTTTAACCCCACAAGATTTTAATATAAAAAATTTAATGAGAGTGATAAATCAAAGTTTGGAAATCATTTCATATATTTTTCAAATTAAAATCACAGAGGGGCTCCGTGCTCCTAGGAGCACGCTAATCTTATTATATATATGTGTGTTTTATTGTTCCAGCTTATCGGCTATTAAATATAATTAAAATGTCATTGCTTGTAGCAGCCAAAGGATGCATGTATGTCATTAATATATCTAATTGATTGATTGGTTATTATGTGTTATGCTTAACCAACGGTCCTTTCTGATATTAATTGGTCAAAGTATCGAAGGTAAAAAGCGATTACGAATAGATTGATTGCACTTTATTGTACATCTGACATAATTTGTTAAACCGTAAAAATTTAAACAAGCAATAATATCTGGATAAATACACAAATAATTAATCCAATAGATAAATAAAATATCAATGCTAATTAAAAATCAGGAACCTCAAAATTGATTATCAAAATCGTAAATCATAATTCTACATTTAAAAATCTTTAGTAAAGACAATAAAGAGTAATTGATATTAACATATGAGCATAACTCAAAACAAAATGTAATTATTGAAACTAAAATAATGAATAAATAAATCTATATATATATATAATAACAATTACTAAGACGAAATATTATTGACTTTAACACCAATTTAAAATATATATTCAAACAATAATTCAAAACCAATGATCTAAATACATTAGCAAAATAACATGACCCAAGCAAGAAACGCCATAAATAAAATTTATATGTCACTACAACAAATATGATTAACTCTCATAATAATTATTAGTATTTTACTCGTGCGTTGTTACGGTGATGTCTTTTAAAAATAATGAAAAATATATTTTATGAGAAAAAAAATAAAAATAATTTAATAATTAATATAAATTTCAATCATGAATGCATAATTAATGTAAAATAAATACAGAATTGAGAGGAAAATTGACATTCATAATTTAAGAAAAGTTAAAATTCATAATTGATAGTAATCTAAGAAATAAATGAAATAAATTATAGTAATTGTACTCCTAAATTATGCATCATTTTGTGTAACAAATAAAATTAAGAGGAAATTATAATTTCAACACAAATGACCATAAAGATAATAATATTATTTGATGAATAACTTAATCCGATGACTGATATTAGCTCTGAAAATTCAATAAAAAATCAGAACTATTGCACAATCAGAACACTTACGTGCTTAATAAGGAGTAGAAATTATAAACCAATCATTAACAAACCCAAAATAACAACAAAACACCATAATTTAAAACCCTACAACTAATAAATCAAGACTTTAAAATAACATGATCAAGGTCTGATGCTAATTATAAATAGTGCGACGAATTCACCAACCCATCACAACCCAAATGAACAATTTCAAAATTTCACAGATTTTCATTGGCTATATTTGATCTCGATTTTTATTCCTCTCTCTCCTCATTCAATTCTATTACTTAAGTGATCTAGATGACCAATCATTTATGATGGTACTAATTCAGAAACATCAATTAGTGTGAGATTTTAATTCCATTAAAAACATTAAATTTGTACCATTAAGATTTTAAATACCATAAAAAGCTTTAAATTTGTATTATATATTAAGATTTTGATGGTATTTAATTTCATAAAAAAACATAGATGAGCTATTTGTGGCAAATCCAGGTATGTGATCATGAGAAGGCTTGAACAACAATCAAGATGGATATTGAAAGCAACTGGAAGAAATCTTAGAAGACTTAGAATCATATGTTGTAAGGTTTTGATTCTCTAACTTAAGTTTTGTGAATAAATAATAAGAAAATAACTTTCTATGCAGTAAAATATTATAATAATTCACCAACCGTTCTAACACTTCACCTCTTGCTTTCGAAAATTTTCCAAGATTGAAAGTTATATATTTCAACAGAGCATATCATTACTTAATGTTTGATGAATAATTGAACGGTTTTTGCCATTATAATGGTTCACTAAGACGTTATAACGACTCTTTAGTAAGACAAAATTGTCAGAGTTCAAAAAATATTTGGTCAAATGTAGTCAAACACAATTAAAACGTTATAATGCATGTCCAAATCGTTATAGCGGTTCACTCAACCGTTGTAATATTTTGATCCTTCTTTGAAAATCATTTCACTTGGTGAAAAATTGCCTAACTGTGTTTAGGTGCTCTATATAAAGGGGTTGTTCCAAACTTGTCAATTATTTTAAACTCTCACAATCTTGAGAATTCTTTAAACAATCTCAAAGAGCCAAAATAACACTAAATTCTCTTCTTGCAAACACAACCAAATTTATAACTGAAGACTTATTGTCATTTTTACCTAGTGTGCTTTTCTTTTCTTAGAGTTTTTGTGCTCATTTTTATTGGAGCTTATTGCTCATTTTGTCTGAGCCTTGTATGCTCATTTCTTTTGTTATTTAGTTAGCTTGTGCCTCATATTTTGTTAGATTTGTATAGAGGAGCTAAGTCCATACTCTTTTTGTAAGATATATTTGTCATATATATATCGGCACTCTGTTTGTAGAGTGAGATCCTTATATCATAGGAATTGTATAACAAATTTTATTAAAATTGCATTCTTATTGCTATCACTTTACTTTATATTTTTGTGAAATCTTTCAATAAATTGTTGATTTGCTATACTCTCATAGTTGATCAATTTCATATTTTATATTGCATCAAGTTCTGTTCGCTCTCTATTTATATCTTTGATTCTTTTAGATAATATTTATTATTCTTACCATCCGATTATCCATTTGCGTTGATCATTTCTTAGATTTTTAATTAACTACCACTCTGAACTCTCTTTTTATATCACAGTCCATTTAAGTTCTGAAATAATGAAAAGGTTGACAGCTACGGTCAACCATTTAAAAAAAAAAGATGATAATGAATAGGCCGTGCTACCTACGGCATCTCTAGTCCGTCTCTGGTCCTATTTGATACTTTTTATTAAATTGCAAATCAAAGATATAATTAAATAAATTCACGATTCTTTGACTAATCCGAAAAAAATATGCCAATGTAATTTGACCAGAGACATGTCAACATTTGGTTAATTATTACCCATGTGCCATGTAGAGCTAACATTTGTCTACACTTGCGCTGATTTCTTTATTTAATAATTTAATTAATCAAATTATCAATAATAAAAATTAGAAAACTATAATTTAAAAATTAAAAATGATAGTGTGTGAGTGATAATGGCACTCTATAAAGCTATCACTAAAAATGACATTTTTTTCTCATGTACTTTTAGCAGAAAAAAAAATCACGCTAGTGAGAGTGACGCACTCCTATTGGTGAAACATACATCAATGTTGCAAAGTGAAAAATTATTATTACTTTTAAAGTTTAAATAGGTAAAAAAAATAAAAGACGTCACTACAAGAGTGTATTAACAAAGTGTCATAACCACTGGCATACTATCCTTCTTATTATCAAAATTATTATTTTTTAATTTTTATTATTAATAGTTCGATTAATTAAATTATTAGATAAAAAATCAGTGCTATACTTGCATATACAAGCCCTAGTAGGCAGTACCAGTAAGTTCCGTAAAAATGGAGCTATCCAGATTCACAAACCAAACTGTCCTTCATTTCGACCTACGCTATGAGGTGTGTAGCAGAACTAGAAATCTCCAACCACACAAAAGCATATGGTTGTCCCATGCCTTTACACGAACTTGCTCGTTCCATTCCCATCCCGCCCGAGAAAGAGTTAATGCTGGATCGGCTCATGGAACTCCTCTGTTGAGAATAAAGAAAATTAGAGGAACTGATAGCCTCAGACCCGTATAGGTTATTTCTTCATTGGCTATTTTTTTAGAAAAAAGAGCCCATTATTTTATTTCTAAAATAGGTTACTCAACTTTTTCTTTTTTTCTAGAAAGTTACCGTTGGTATCAAATTGGTACACCTCTTTACCGTTAGAAACTCATGTATATAAGACATTACTGTGCCTCTTGTAAAGTAGAGAACAAAAATAAAATTTGTTCATCATAACTAAAATTCAATATGGTATCAGAGCTTTATTGATCCGCATAAATCCGCAAAACCCTCAACAATCAATCTCTCAGCCTAAAGGCAGTAAGAATTCTTTCTCTTTTTCCGGCCAAATTTGTTCTTACCAGTAAAATCCGAGAAAACCATCAATGAGTCAGGAAACCATTAAACTTACCTCTGAATTGCTCAATGAAAAGAACTATCTTTCATGGGCTAGATCGGTCACCTTCGCGCTTAGTGGCAGAGGCAAGCTAGGTCATGTCACGGACACCAAACCAAAGCCAGTAGCTGCCAAACCGGCTGAAGAAGCCTTGGCTATCGATGAGTGGCAAATGGCCGATCACAGTGTCATTACCTGGATCTTGGCCTCCATAGAACCCAAACTTTCGAAAATGTTCTTGTACAGCAAATCTGCTAAGGAACTCTGGGAAAAATTAGAAAGTATGTATGGGCAACGCAATAACTATAGCTATATCTATCAGCTTAAGCAACAAATTTATGGAGCCAAGAAAGAAAACAAAAGCCACACAGATCATCTAGTTGAACTCACAGCGAAGTTTGATGAACTCGACAAGTACTTACCTCCCACCACAAACTTGGCAGAGATAGAAAAAAGGCGACATCACGATAAAATCTACATTTATCTCGGCAGCCTGGACTCTAGCTACGAGGCGGTTCGCTCCCAGATCCTCCTTAGCTCTGAATTCCCACCTTTCTCGGCCGTAGTGGCCATGGTTCAGAGGGAAGAATCCAAGAGGAACGTCATGTGCGTAGAGGTCCAGGAGGCCAGGTCCGTGGTGGAGAATCAAGCCTTTGCCGTCACGGTAGACAGGGGGAGAAACAAAGGCAGAGATGGCGAACGATGCTCCCACTGCAAGAAAGTGGGGCACACAGCCGATCGGTGCTGGGTACTGAACCCGCATCTCAAGCCCAAGTGGAAGGGCGAAGGTGGATCTCACGGACAGGGGGAGGCGGCTAAGAAAGGCGACATAACCCTAGACACGAAGGAAGGAAGAAAAGGGTTTTCGGTAAGAGGCGAGATAAACGAGAGCAAAGGTCCAGAAGATTCTCGCCTGGATCGGATAAAGGAGATGGTCTCAAAATTGATAGAGCTCATGAGAATGGGCAACAAAGGTCTTGAGTTTTTTAATTTCAAACAACCCAGTAGCGTAAATGGACTTAGCAGACCAAACATTGTAAATAAAAATCAAAGTAAGCCCAAATCCGATTCTGGATATAAATGTTTAACTATAGGTTTTACCACCAAAAATTATCCAGAAAATTGTACACGTTAGATTTTGGATTTCGGTGCTACCGATCACATGACGGGTAACCAAAATTTATTAAAAATATTTGTCCTATGTCTAGTGATCATTTTTTTACCGTAGCAAATAATGAAAAAATTAAAATAAAAGGGTGGAGGATCATTAGTATTTTTCCAAAAGGGTTTCTTTAAGATGTATATTTGGTAGAAAATTGTGATGTCAATTTATTATCTATTAGCAAACTTGCTAAGGATTTAAATTGTGAAGTCATTTTCAAATCAAAAAATGTGTTTTTTCAGGATCAATTCACCAAGGAGACGATTGGTGCAGGCTTTTTAGAAAATGGGCTTTATTTTTTCAATATGAATAAGATTGTTTTGAGTAGTAAAAAGGATGAAGACTTATGTGAATTATGACACAAAAGAGTAGGGCATGCTTCCGATAAGATTTTGAAAATCTTGTTTGAATTTTCTGTAATTGATTGTAGTAAATGTGAAGTATGCAAAATTGCTAAGCATACTAGGCTACCTTTTTGTAATTCAAATTCTAAAAGTAATAAAAATTTTGAACTTGAGCATTCGGATGTTTGGGGACCCGCTCCATTGGTTTCACATAATGGCTTCAAATATTTTGTGATATTTATTGATGATTTCTCAAAAAATACTTGGATTTATTTAATGAAAAATAAAAATGAAGTTTTTTCACACTTTCAAAATTTTATAAATCTTGTAGAAAATCAATTCAACAAGAAAATAAAAACCTTTAGAAGTGATAATGGAACGAAATTTGTAAACGAAAAATTCTCCAAATATTTTAATGAGAGAGGAATTCTTCATCAAACATCATGTGTTTATACCCCGCAACAAAACGGTGTTTCTGAAAGAAAAAATCATCATATTCTTGAAATTACTAGAGCACTTTTGTTTCAAAATAATGTTCCTAAAACTTTTTGGTCGGAAGCTGTTCTTATCGCAACATATTTGATAAATAGGTTGCTAAGTGCCAAATTAAATTTCAAGAGTCCTCTAGAAATTCTTTTTGGAAGAAAAAACAATCTTGGTCATTTAAGAGTTTTTGGTTGTACTTGTTTTGTACATAAAAATCGTGTTAACAAGCTTCATTTTACCTCGATTAAAACTATTTTTCTAGGATATTCTTTTCAAAAGAAAGGGTATAAATGTAAGAAAGCGAACAAACATTGCAAAATGAAGGAACCGAGAGCGAAGAAGTGGTGCAATTAAGACGTTCTAGTCGTCAACCTCAACCTTCAACACGCCTCAAAGATTTTATGACATATTCGGTACATTACCCAATTTAAGATTATCTTTCTTACAAAAATATTTCAAGTGAACATTATACATTTATAAATAATTTATCTAAGATTGAAGAACCAACTAGTTATGAAATCGCTAAACGGGAACAAAAATGGTGTAAGGCAATGGAGGAAGAACTCAATGCCTTAGAAAAAAATGAAACTTGGGAAATTTGTCAATTGCCCAAAAATAAAAAACCTGTAGGATGTAAGTGGGTATACAAAATTAAATACAAAAGTGATGGTACACTCGAAAGGTATAAGGCTAGGTTAGTGGCCAAAGGATATACCCAAACACAAGGTATAGACTACCATGAAACGTTTGCACCGGTTGCAAAAATGAATACCGTTAGGATACTATTTTCTATTGCAACAAATAAAAATTGGAACTTGCAACAAATGGATGTAAAGAATGCATTTCTTCAAGGTACACTTGAAGAAGAGGTATACATGAATTTACCTCCGGGTCATAAAATGGAGAATCTTTCTAACATAGTATGTAGATTAAAAAAATCCATCTATGGTCTCAAGCAATCTCCAAGGGCATGGTATAGTAAACTTAGTCATTTTTTGCTTTCATGCAATTTCAAGGTGAATAATGCCGACAACTCTCTCTTCACTAAAATTTTAAATAATAATATCATTGTTGTACTTGTTTATGTTGATGACATAATTATAACGGGAAATAGTCAACGAGAAATTAATAATGTCAAGCATGAATTAAAAAAAAATTTGACATTAAGGATTTAGGTAAACTAAAATATTTTCTTGGTATAGAAATAACCTATTCCTCAAAAGGGCTATTTATGTGTCAAAGAAAATATATTCTTGTCTTGCTAAAAGAAACGGGTAAGTTAGGTTGTAAGCCGGCAAAAACCCCGATTGATATTAATATTAAACTAAATAGTGAAGACGGTGAACCACTAAAAGACATAAACCAATACCAAAGATTAGTTGGTAAATTAATTTATATGACCGTTACTAGACCGGATATTTCTTTTGCCGTGAGTTTGATAAGCCAATTTATGCATGCACCAAGGAAAACACTTAGGGGCTATAAATAGAATTTTGAGATATTTAAAATTCACACCCGGTAAAGGAATTTGGATGAAAAACAATGGCAATAACAATCTATGTGGCTATTCTGATGCAGATTGGGCCGGAAGTTTTGATAGAAAATCAACCACCGGTTTTTGTACATTTGTAGGCGGAAATCTAGTCACATGGAAAAGCAAGAAATAAAATGTCATAGCTCGTTCTAGTGCTGAAGCGGAATATCGAGCTATGGCATCCACCGCTAGCGAGTTAACATGGATCAAACAATTGCTAGCCGATCTTGGTGTGGAGGTCACATTGCCAATCAAAATGTTTTGTGACAATCAAGCCGCAAGACATATCGCGGCAAATCCCATGTTTCATGAGCGAACCAAACACATTGAAGTCGATTGCCATTTTATTCGCGAGAAAGTTCAATCCAAGGAAATAGAAACTCCATTTGTTAAAAGCGAAGATCAATTGGCAGATATTTTCACAAAGGGATTGAGCATCAAGGCTTGTGAAAAATTTTTGAGCAAGCTAGGATTAATTGATTTATACAACAAAAGAGGATTGAGCATCATTGGCTATTTTTTAGAAAAGGAGGCTTGTAGAAAGTTACCGTTGGTACCAAATTGGTACACCTCTTTACCGTTAAATAGAATGCGAAAGGAGTTGTTTGTTGCTTAGTAAGTAGATGTATAATTACAACTTAAGCCAACTATCTCACAATTAGTTGGTGTAAATGGAGTTCTAATCTCAGTATTGTTACGATCGACTATATAATTTGGTCAAAAGATAATTTATGGAGAGACATCGAGAACAGAAGAAAGACATACATATGATATTTATTAATTTAGAGAAAGCGTATGATAAAGTACTAAGAAATATCATGTGGTAGGCGCTTGAAAAGAAACGAGTCCCAACAAAGTACGTTACTCTTATTAAGGATATGTACATAAATATTATGACTTATGTCAGAGCATGTGACGGTGAGTCCGATGTATTTTCAATTAAGATAGGATTACATCAATGGTTAGCATTGAGCTTATATATTTTCACCTTAGTGATAAATAAGGTCGTAAAGGACATACAAGGGGATATTTCTTGGTGTATGCTCTTTGCTGATGTGGTGCTGATTGACGAGCGGAATTGACGAGTAGACAATACATCAAGAAGATCGAGTGGGGTGACGAGAGAGATCGATAAAGATGTTAGTCATAGAATAAGATGTGGGTGAAATAGAGACAAACATTGGTATATGTAGTCCCAAACACTAAAAGGTAAGTTCAAGGAAAGATCGAATCGAAATGATGATATGAGTGTGAAAACATGTTGCGTTGGATATGTAGCCACACAAGGAAAGGGTGATGCGGAACAAACCTATTCAAGAAAAGCTAGTCCAACATCATTTGTGATGGTTTGGTCATATCTAACGAAGACCTCCTGAAGCACCAGTACACATTGGTATTCTAAGTCGTCCTAAAAACACAAGAAGAGGAAGAGGTCGACCGAGACTGACATGGAAAGAAGCAAAATAAAAAGAGATTTGAAGGAATGAAATATATCCAAAGAGCTTACTTTGGATAGGAGTGCTTGGAAGATGACGATTCATATACCTGAACTAGAGAATTGAAATGGATCGAACGGTCCAACTCGTCCCGGACCGGACCATGACCATGGACCGTCCTATGCCTTGCCTTGGTCTGGTCCAACGATGGGCTGGTTCTCCCTTCACCCGAAAATGGACCGTGTCAACCCATCCCGTGCGGACCTATGGACCGAATCGGACCGAACCGTGGACCGTGTGGGACCGTGGACCTGACCGGACCCCCCAGGACCGGACCCCCCATCCCAGCCGGCCCTTCCCCATCCCATCCAATCCCTTTTATTTAAATAAAAGGTGCTAGCCCCCCCCCCCCAACCCAAAGATACCCCCAATTGCTAAAAATTCAAAAAAAATACTTTTCTTTAACCTTTGCAGAAAAATTTGAAAAATAAATATTTTTTTTTCAAAAAATCTGATATTTTTTCTCCCAAAAATATCTATAAATATCACCCCTCATTTACATTTGAAAACACATCAAAATATCATTCTCCCTCTCTTCTCAAACTATCATATTCTCAAATTTTCATTTAATCTCAAATTCTAAAATTTAATTTTCTTATTCCAAAAAATAAAAAAATAGTTTAGAATTAATAATTTATTGTTAGTCAATCTTTTTATCTATTTTTAAATATTTCAATTGTTTTTAAAAAATTTTTAAAGAACATTACTAAAAAAAAAGTTATAACTCCGCCTATGTTCTTTTTACATAGCCGGTCCCAAACTCAAATTAAAGGAGGAGGGTAACTCAAAATATTATTCAAATTTTGTTTTACCAATTTTTATAATTTTTTTAGTATTATTTAATTTTTAAACTATTAAAACATATATAATTAATTCGATGAAAATTATTATTTAAAAATTGATAAATTTATTTTCAACTTTTATTATTTTTTATAATTTTCTGAAATTTTATTTTTTTGGAATTTTTTTAAATTTTTAGTATTATTAGATTTTTAAATATTAAAAATAACAATTCGTAGTTAAACATTATTATTAAAAAATTATGATAAATTATTATTTTTTTCTAATTCATTAAAAAGAACGGACCGGACCGGACCGTGGACCGTCCCGTCCCGTCCTGTGGGGGTCCGGCCCCCGAGGGCCAACGGTGGGACGGGTTCGATATTTTTTTTAATATGGACCGCCTAGGACCGACCCATGTGGACCGTGCGGGACCGTGGACTGCCCGGGTTTGGACTGGACCAGACCGTTTGTAAATCTCTAACATGAACCATGATTTAGGAGTTAGAATCTAATAGTAGAGTTATAGACTTCATGTTCTTAGATTTTTAGGATTTTAGGGTTAAAAATTTAGGATTTAGAAGTAGATTTCATAATAGAGATTTATTATATTATTATTATTATTATTATTATTATTATTAGCATATTATCAGCATCATTATCATCATTATTATTATCATATTGTCATCACCATTATCATTATCATTTTTATTTCTTTCTTTATTTCTTTTTATTTTTTTATTACTATTATTATTTTTTTATTTTTTTCTCTTTTTTTCTTTTTCATCATCCTCATTATTATCATTGATATTTGAAATCTTTAATCTTATACTTTCCGATGGGTTTCATTTCTAGCCTACCCTAATTTATTTGAGATTAAACGCTTTGTTATTGTTGTTATTGTAGTATATAATATGTGTTACAATAATTAACTACTAAATGAAGGAAAATATATATAGTTGTGTACTTGTCTTTACAATTAATTTATTGAGGGGTTTTGCACACAACACATCAGTTAGACATATCAAGATTTTTTTACCACAAAAAAATGATTGTATTATCTCCAAACTAGGTAATGTGTTCAATGAGGCAACGGCAAGCCAAAGTAAGGAGTTGGCCAAAGATATAGTTGCAATATATCCACAAATATTCAATGGCATAAATCACCTGGTGGATGTGGGAGGTGGCACTAGCACAATCACGAAAATTATAGCTGATGCTTTTCCAAAGATAAAACAGTGTTTGACCTGCCTATCTAATTGAGAAAGCTCTGAAAAGCGATTCCTTTGATGTGGTTGGTGGAAATATGTTTGAAAATATACCTCCAGCTGATGCAATTTTAATCAAGATTCTCTCTATCTTCAGGGGTTGAGTCCTATTTTCAGAGGTTGAATTCTACATTTATCAAACTCAACTCTTACAACGAAAATAGATCAAATAGACTTATGAAGACTAAATGAGGACTGAATTTTTTCAAACACTAAAGATCGAGTTCAAAGACTGAGCTCTCAAAACTATGCTTACTGATAACACTGGATAGGACCGCCTCTTTCTCATCTCGTGTTTACAGACTGAACAGTAACACTGTAACAACCTCTTTCTCATCTCGTGACTGAACAGTAACACTGTGACAGTTGGTGTGGATACAATGACGACCCCCCCGGGGTATCCGCTCAAAATAGTTTTGGGCTCAAATGGGCTCAGATTAGATAAGAAAGACATAAAGGCCGCTGGTTTTGAACTCCAATCTGTCAAGCCTTGAAAGAATAGTTGTACAAATTAATAGATAGTAGTACTTGTTTAATTTCTAGAAAATGGTAACTATTCCTTTGCACAAGAACATAAAATTAATTAAACTTTGATTTTCAAGATCAGGTAAAAGCTACAGCAAACGAATTTATTGCCAAATTGCATGTGCTCTTATGAATTAAAAATGTAAATACACACATTGATTACTTTTAATATCCAATTTGTAAAAGACAAATCAAAATATGTTATTGGAGCTTCAACTATGTAAGATTTACATATCTATACATCTGTACAGACGGATATGTTATGCTCTCGGCATGACTAATTTGCCAACATAGCAAACAAAGTTTTCATGATATTTCCAGCGACAGCTTTGTTTAAGGCCTGTGAACCGTGAACAGAATCAAAGAACATGTACTGGGAAGGATTTCTGCAAATCAAGTCAAAAGAGTTGCAGAGTGGCCCTACTTCTATCAACCCGGAACCGCAACATCCCCTTGTCGTCTCAATAAATCCTGAAAGGAAAAGCACAATCACACACAACCATGTTGCAACTGGTATCAATAAGAGAAAAAGTTGGATCAATAATTTGAGCCTAACTAAAGACTACGAAAATTTTATCCTTGGGCAGCAATAGCATCATTGTGTTTACACATATAGCAAATACATTTCCTGATCTGCACAATCCATTGCTCATAGAGATTCAGATAAGAAGGCACAAAATTAACAAATAAAATGAAAGAATTGAAGAAAACAAGGTTGTCCTTTGATTTACCATATTTCTGGGGATTGTTGGCCATGTCAAGGACAATGCTATAGCTATCGAGGTAAGCGGCTCTACTTCTTTCCTTGGAATTGAACTCTTTCAGAAGCTCTTGGATCATCTGCTGAAGTTTTGTGTTATAGCTTTCTACCCCAATGTTTTGATCCTGAATGCACTTCTTCGGGCGTGGAGCAGCTGGAATGCCTGGAATACTGCTGCTTTTGAAGGACTCAAAGGTTAATTGTAAAGGTAGACACCCTATTGGTGGTAGACTTGCAACGAGAAAGTTCCTTGCTCCCAGTTCATGCAATTGCTATGGAAGTAATACAAGATTTGATATAAGCTCATCATGACTTGACATGATGATCTGTTTATATTTTTTAATGTTATAATTACAGCAATGTGATTCCAATTACCCGAAGCAATGTCTTAAATCGGTCGAGGAGGAATGCATGGTACTGTGAAAGTGTATATTTAATCTTCTTGTTGAAAAGATAGTAGCTAATGATAATGTCATTTGCTCCTATGCTAATTAAAAACAGGGATTTCTTTAGAAATTCTTGTGTTTCTGCCTCGCCTTTCAAAGCAGACATGGTCTTGATATAGAGCTTAAAATTCTCCACTTGTTCAGCAATTGTAAGTACATTTGTTGTGGAAGCCGTGTCATCATCCAAACCAGTCGCTGCAGATGCAAAGCACACACCGATATCATTGTCAATGATTTTGTGCCCGGCATAGGCAGGAAGTGAATCAGAGAGATTTAATGCTGATACAATGAAGTCAGGCACAAGCTTTCCATCAGAGAAACGACCAGATGCTTTCTTGTCAGGGAATGATTCACCATATGGTGCGAAATTTGCCCGGGCGAATGTTGCCAGATCATTATTGTTACCAGTATCAAGAGTTGAGTCGCCAAATGCAAACATGGCTGGGACATCAAATGATGAAGCTTCTTCAGAGGAGACGAATAATAGGAGAAGTAGAGTTATGCCAGTAACCAAGGTAGCCATACTGATTTTAACTTCTGCTTTAGTTTGCTTGGTTTGTGGGGCTATTAAAATAAAGCAAAAGGAGGGAAATAAACCATGACAACATTTCCTTATTCCATTTGGGGGCTCTTTAATAAGGGTTAGAAACTTAGAACGTAGTCAGAAGTTAGTTGCCATTTGATATTTACTTAAAACCAATTCTATCTTGCAATATTTTTCAGTCCTTAACTAGGAGTAAGTGGAGCATGCAGTTTTTATCCTTATCCTATTCTAAGAATAGCAATAAAATGAACGATTTTGTTCTGAATAAGCATTACCAGAAATGCAATTTAAAAAACAAAATGGAGTTGAACTAACTATTTTTTGGTTGGCTGCTTCAAGAAAAGAATTCCAGTAAAAGCTTGGGGTTGGAGATTGCCAGAAACCCGTCTTCTATATCTGGCATTGCTACATGTGGCTTGGGTCATCAGACCAGAACTGCAACACCACAATGCACAAAAATTCCGACTTATATTTCTTTACGCATCCATGATTGAAAGCACTTCTGGTCCCAAGTTGGATCGGCTAATTTTGCATCCGAGTTTCTGGCGCAGACGATATCGTGCACAAAAGTTGGAGTGACACAGTTGATTCGACCAGAATAGTAGAAGAAGATTGAAGCATGATTTATTGGGCTTTTGTGAAGAAAGCATTTCAATTTGAGGTTATACGACCTTGTGTGGCACGCTCAGGAGAAGGGCTTGCAAGGGGACGGCGCCAAAGTGGTGGGGACTGGGAAGAGGAACAAAACTTTTGTGAATAAAGATTGAACCATTGTTTTAAAATGTGTCTGTATGATCGTATATGAAGTCCGTTTATGTTTATGCGATGTGATATCATATGTATAAAAGTATGTATTTATATATTTAATAATGTAGTTTATTTTTTAAATTATTTATCATATTAAATCTATAAATTAATTATATAATATTTTCATGCAAAATATTTAAAATTATATTAATATTTTCTTATATTTTCTTATTTTACGTTAAAATTCTTCAAAAATAAATGATCGATTCAAATATTGTAAAAAAATTTCAGAATACATATCCGCATACTGAACCGCATATGCACCCATATGTCACATATGTACTATTCGGTGGTCTACCGCACGCATATTAAAATTCATATTTTAAAACCTTAGATCGAACCATGAATGTATCTTTTTCACAGTTTGGGTAAAAGAGAGGGACCAAATATAGTTTAAGAAATTAAATAAAGATCATTTTGTGTTCATGAGATCGAAGTTGTCACGGGGTGGACTCCCGTCACCTATATATTAAATGTTTTCTCGTCTATTTTTAGGATTTTACATGTGAAAAACACCAGTAATTTAAAGAGTCTTTCTACTAACATTCAAAAGGTGGACATCGGAATGGATTCTACGGGTGTGGACCGGTTGTAAACTGATCAGATACGAATTTATAATAATATATGAATACGGATCGGATATTCGATGGATATTCGGATACATATTAGATATTCGGATGCATATTGGATATTGAACGTCGGATATTCAGCTAAAGATTAGATATTGAACGAATATAGACGCCAATATGAATATATTTCAGATATTAAATAAAAATATTGTGTATATCATTGAAAAATAATTGCTCATTCATTATAAGAACTAAATATTCATTATAAAAGTTAAATACTAATTATTATGAGTGAGGCTATAGTGTTTCGTGAAGTATAAATTTTTTTGTACTTTGTGTCTATATTTTGAATTTGAAAGTTCAAAGAGCTAATCCAAACCGTTATATGATCTTCATATTGAAATATATGTGGAGATTAAGTTTCTATATTTGTTTGCTATTTTTTAGATGAGTACAAAGTTTGTTGATCTAACTATTTCTACATCATTAAATATTAGCGATTTTTCATCTATCTAAAAAATAACAAAAAAATTAAAAAAATATATAAAATTTGATCTCCAAAAATATTTCAATATGAAGATCATGTTCAACGGTTTGAATCGGCTATTTGGATTTTTAAATTTGATATACGGACACAAAACACAAAAATTTTTATACTTATATTAATTTCATACTTAAAATTTTTATATTTCGTGAAGTAGTATAGGCTCACTCAATTATCATTATATTAATAGTTCAAATATATTAATAAATTATAAAAAATATGATACATTAATACAAATTAGATATAAATTAATCAGATACGTAATGTAAGTTAAATCTAACGAAAAATATATAATGAAAAATTTTCATATACGTATTCGGATAAAATCGGATATCTTCAAATAATGTCAAATATTAATGAATAATAGCTGCAATAGTTAGACCATATATTTTTGTCTGTTTTTGAATATAAATACGGATATAAATATCTTTATATATAAATATAAATCGGATAATTTTTGTTATTTTTCAGATCGGATCGCTGATAAAATCAAATAATTTACGGTCCCTTTTCACCCCTATGGGTGGTCCTTTCACATTTTCGTATGTATTATAATTATATAGTTTTTTTTTTCTTTTTTAGATGTAAGTGGACAAAATAAATCAGTCAAATTTGACGTTACCCATAAGTGCTCTTTAATTGTATTTAATTTATGAACAAGTTTCATATGTTTATTATAGATATAAATAGGAAATTGCATTAAGTTGATAGAACAATAAATTCTAGACTGTTGACCATCCAACTTATTTTAAAAACAATAAATCTGTAGTAAATTACATTAATTTATATATTGATACACAATTAATTTTGTGTACAAATATTTATATATCGGCTGAAATATAAATAAATCAAAATATATAAATTTTTATTTCCAAAAAATTGATCTAAATGGTCTAATAAATTTTATATATGAAAATCTTATTGATACAAAAAAATTATGTTTTTAGATTTTTTAATTGTTTTTTCAGAAATTTCAAATTGGGCAAAATATAATAAGAAAATAAAATGGCTCGTGTATCAAATTGGCCTAAATTTTAAAATTTTAAAAATTATTAAAGAAAATCTTAAAATAGTGAATTTTATTGTCCTATAAGATTTTAATTTAAAAAATATTGAGCAATTTGAATTTAAATATATGACAAGGTAAAGTAAATTTCAAGTTATTAGCGTTTCGACTGATACATAAATATTTATATGCTATCCCAACTCTTTAATATTTGCATCATTTAAATTTATATTATGTCTATATTGTAAAAGAATAAATAAATAAATTTATTTATTTTTAAACATAATAAAATTGTGAAAATAGTTTAGTGCGTGTAATAATCAATTTCCAGAACAAAAACCAAAATAAACGAAGGCGACCGACCAGTGAAAGTGCCTCCCTCAATTCTTTATTTTTACGATAAGAAGGCCGGTGCCAGATAATAAATTCACGGTCCCATTGGAAATGGAAGATGCATGGTCCACTCCCACGGTTCCACTTCCACTGCAGCACCGCCCAAGAAACGAGATCGTCTCAAGAGCAAAAATAATATTGAGGTGGAGTAATTTTAATCTGATCCGTTCGATCAGATATTAATATTTTAATTTAACAATAATAAACTCTATGCATTAAAATTCGTATTTAAACACAGCCGTTATAATTAAAACGAGACGTTATAATTAATCTTTAAAAACTCTCCACACAAAATATATTTCAGAGGATAGTTTCCACACCGTGCAAGTACTCAAAATTTTGGTTTCTTTCCTCTTTGCTTCTCAGTTCTCAATTCTCACTCTTGCTAAGCAAGTGATTAACCAACAAAGCTGTCATGAATTCTTCGGCGACAGTGCTTCAGCTTCCAACGCCTTTCCGTGGGCAAAGCCGTGCGCCTCTCCATTTTGCGCAAACTGGAACCTCCACGCCCTCCTCTTCAGTCCGTGGTAGCCTTCTCTGCATTAGGTGCGGGTTTTCTTCCCTGTTTTCACTTTCTTCCTTTTAGCTTGTTCCTGATTGGGAACTCGATCTTTGGTAATACCTGTTAATTGGTATAGTAATTCCTGTCAAGCCAAAACCTTATCCAAAAGTATTATGGATTTGGTCTCGATTTAACCTTATTTAGGGTAATTGACGTTGAATGGTGTAATGAGGCATCACTTATAAGAAAGTTTTGTCCAATCAATGGGTACCCATATATCACTAGCTGTTAGATGCTAATACATGACACAAATCTAGTATATACATCGCATAATTTTCATCTCAACCGTGGTTTAATTCAACTCGTATTTAGTTTAAGCTTAGTCACTGTGCAACTATGCATTGGAAGTCTGGAATGGTCATAGCTTAGTCACTGTGCAAATTTGTACATTTATGTTAATGGATTGGAGTTTATAACCCTTGATCATGTCATAGGTGTCAATCTACAAGTGTTGAGAAACCAAAAGAAAAGAGAAACTTGATAGACAAAGCCAGTAATCTTCTGACAAACTTGTTGAGCGGGGGCACCATTGGAAATATGCCAATTGCTGAAGGAGCTGTGACTGACCTGTTTGACCGGCCTCTTTTCTTCTCCCTATATGATTGGTTTATTAAGGTTTGTCTCATCATTTCTGTGTGTTGATTTTTTTTAGTGCATCCAAGTTAGTATATTTGAATTAATATCCCACATTTCATGCTTTTAGCTAGTGTCCGCAACATTCCGGGGTTCATCCAGAGCTGCAAGAAATCTTTGGAATTAAAACCTCCAATTTATGAGAAAAATTCTAAGTGGTCCTTCTTTTGACTGAAGATATTACTTTTTGGCTGGTTCATACAGATTTAAATAAGATTTTTTTTTCAGTTGATTTGAGCTTAATTATTACTTGAAGGAAAGAATTTATCAAAAAAATAAATAAATTGAAGGAAAGAATGGTTTAGGAAGAATTGCCCGTACTTTATGAAATATACATGCTTACAATAAACTTATCTTGTTTTCATGTTATTTGCCGTATCTCCAAAATATTCATTGTCTTTGGTTAAGAATTGAGAATTCTTTGCACATACCATGAAACATTGAGTGTAATCTTGTTAAATCCTTCGTAAATGGCCCAAAATGATATTAAATTAGTCCTCAGTAACCCTCCACAGTACAGTTAAGCCTTATATCTCTATTATGCAATTGTGCCACATTTAATTATTTAAGTCAAATGTTATCCAATTGGCATTTTGAGGCTTTATTAGGCTGTTCCACAAGCTTTCATTTTCCTTCCATTATTATTGTGTCATGCAGCCTAATCGTATTGTGTTCCCCCTAAAGGAGACTGTCAGTTAAACTAAGATCAGTACATTCAGGGCCATTGTACTATTGGCTTTGCCGAACTTTTAACATTGATTAAACTAAGCATTCTCTGTGCATCTAGCCTGCTTAAAGTTGGTTGACATTTGAGAGTAAATTAAAAATCTCGTGCAATGCATAAATTCTCTAATTGTTACATTAATGTTTGTTTCAACATATAATTATGATGTAAGCTTAAGTTGAACTAAAATCATTAATTCAGTGTTTTAGAAGATTTAGTGGTCTTTCCCCGGCTTTGACCTACCCTTTCAACTTGGGTGCTGATCACCATCTACAATTACACTGTTTTATTGGTTCTTATTTGCTAAATTTTATCTATCTATATTTCTCAAAGTTCTTTGTTTAAATAATTTTGTAGCATGGTTCTGTTTATAAGCTTGCTTTTGGGCCTAAATCATTTGTTGTGGTGTCAGACCCGATTGTGGCAAGGCATATACTGCGTGAGAATGCATTTTCTTATGACAAGGTTTGTTAAATGGTTAAATTTTTCACTTTCAAATCAAAATCACTCTTTCCTTTGGGACAAATTTACAAAAAGGTCAATATTTAGCCAAACATCTATTTCACATTACCCTCCAGTTGGACAAGTACTGAATTTCATTCCAGAATTATAATGTCAAAATCTCAATTCTTATATTTCACAACTACAGAAAATCTGCAGTTTGGTGAAAATATGATGAGGATTGTGTAATCTGGAATTCCATTCTGGTTTCACCCAAATATTGTTATTGGATGCTGTCTTTATGAACTTTTTGAACATGGTCAATGGCCCGTGGGTCATAGCGGTTACGTGGGAATAAACGAGGTCCATGGCAGCCCAAATATTGTTTATTGTATCTCTCTGCAGTTATTTCTCATATTCTCTCTTATAACAGGGAGTTCTTGCTGAGATTCTGAAACCTATAATGGGCAAAGGTCTCATCCCAGCTGACCTTGACACTTGGAAACAAAGAAGAAGAGGTATTAGCAATTCCATTTACCATTTTCTTTGCCTCCTATAACACAAACAGTTGCAATTTCTTCCACCATCTACCAGTTGTGATAGCTGAAGTGATACTGGTACCATGTTACTGATTTTGACCTTCTTTTGGGCCACATTTTTGGTGTTTAAGCATCTGAAGACCTACTTTTATCAATCATGTGAAGAGGAAAGGGCAAGGGATCAACTTGGATGCAACAAAATTTTGGGTTATTTTAGTAAGATTTGTACCTAGGTTGGGAATGGTTCTGGTTGTTCTTTTTCTTAATTTAAATTAGAATCTGGTTACTTTAGAATCGCTTCCAGCAGCTCCAGTGTACTTGATACAGTACCTTATCTAAATTGTTGATTACTTGTTTATTTGATGCTATGCAATGAGGTTGACTTTCAAACTTATTTATGGTAAATTTATTTGATGCCACAGTAGAAGTTCAAAGGTAAGTCAACAGTTCAATTACTGGTTGCTGGAACTTAATTAGTAATATACTCTACTGTTTGCAGTTATTGCACCTGGATTCCATTCTTTATTTCTTGAAGCCATGGTGAATGTGTTCACCAAATGCACTGAGCAGACAATTTCAAAATTTGAAACTTCTACAGAGAGAGACAAAGAAATTGATCTGGATCTAGAAGCTGAGTTTTCAAGCTTGGCACTTGACATAATTGGTTTAGGTGTATTCAACTATGATTTTGGCTCAGTAACAAAGGAATCTCCTGTCATCAAGGTCAGGACTTGATTTTAATATTAACATTTTCCAGTTAATTTTCTGGTTGAGTAATAAGTCTGGAAATTCCCAGATAAAGCATTAGAAAAGGACCATCTTACAGGCCAGCACTTGTATATAGTGTAGTTTCCAGAGATGTATCCAAGAGGGGGCAACGGTGTGATATGCAACCAATTATTTTTTGTATGTGTTTCTGCCCCATCATGCAATTTTTTTCATGTAAAACGAAATCTCAAAAAACCCTACAAAACTGTTGAAGTTAAGGTGCTAATAGTAGATAACTGGTATATGTTATCTTACCAGCATTGAGCTCCTGATTGGCGTGTATTCACCTGCAGCGTATAGCATGCAGCAGATTGCTGGCTGTACCTGACAGTATGGTTCTAAATTTTTGGTTTTCTTTTTTATTTAAAAATTTGAATTTCTTTCTTTCCATCTGTTGCTGATCGTCAGGCAGTGTATGGAACACTTTTTGAAGCTGAACACAGATCGACCTTTTACATACCCTATTGGAATCTCCCTTTGGCAAGTTGGATTGTACCAAGGCAGCGCAAGTTCCATGCTGATCTGAAGGTGATAAATGACTGCCTCGATGAACTCATAAAAAATGCGAAGGAGACAAGACAGGTACAGCACACATGGTAATTTTTTGGTAGAGAAAAGAATTGGAAATTCTTTGAAATTTGTGAGAACATAAACCATAATTGTTTTATTTTATTTGCCTAAGGAAATCAATAGTTTCTGAAAATCTGAGGTATCATTTAAGCAATGCTAGATGAAGTAACAAATAACTACTCTTGATTTTTGGGATGTGAAGAACAGCACACATGTAACTGGGCTACCTACATTTTGAATTTGGGATCTCAAGTGAACTCTTGAATTTAGGAAATGTGGGATCTTTTAGAGATCCAGTAATAGCAGTGATGCCTTAGGTTACAGTAGATTTTTTTTTTCTTTAATATAGTGGTCCAATTAAGGCCCATTGACATAAAACCAACCCAAGTAATATATTATCCTTGAAGATTTTCTTGATAATTTCCGAGCAAATCAGCAGTGCTTCATCAGATATGTTAATAATCTCACATAGGTCTTATTAGCAGTTCTTTACATTGTAGTTTCGTACTTGTTATCGCCTACACAAACTAGAGCTGAAATCCTCTGATGATAAAAAGATACAATAGATTGATTGGATGACTGGTTATTAACTTTAAATTCCCATTTGGTCCTAAGTACTTTTTGCTTAGAACACTCTCTCTGCCCCCTTCCCCCTCTCTCCCTTTTTGTGTGCTTTACTTGAGCACAGTTAATGTGTTTTGTAGGAAGCTGATGTGGAAAAGCTTCAACAGAGAGATTATTCTTCATTGGAGGTATTTTAGCTATTCACAATTTATTTTATTTAGAGTTGTTCATCTGGAATCACATGAATAAAAGATTTATGATGGCTGCCTCTTATTTTATTCACCTGGAAATCACTGTCAAACTAGCCTTTTTTTTTGTGAATAACATTTTTTCAATATGATTTTGAAACTTTGTTGTGAGGTCTGTTCGTCTTATCAATTCTTATCAATATTTATTAGTTCAGACTTTATTAGCTTAATGTTGTTGTTTTTTACCATGTTCATAGGACGCGAGCCTGTTGAGATTTCTTGTAGACATGAGAGGTGTTGACGTGGATGATCGTCAGGTGAATTAAATAATTTTATTCCAATATTTTTTCTATTATATTTTAGAAAGGAACTAAAATTGGAATGCCATGTGATGAACAGCTCCGGGATGATCTCATGACAATGCTTATAGCAGGGCATGAAACAACTGCTGCTGTTCTTACCTGGTCAATTTTTCTTCTTGCTCAGGTAATATAATTTGTTTCTCTTAATGATGATTCTGTATGTGTGAAACTATGGACGGTCCTTGTAATTTTTTTTTTTTTCATTTTTTTTATATTTTTGGTATTATGTAGAATCCATCCAAGATGAGAAAAGCACAAGCAGAGGTTGATTCAGTGCTCAGTGAGAAAGGATTCACCATGGAAAACATCAAGAAACTTGAGTAGGTTAATTCATTTTAGTTAATGGTGTGCATATGTTTAACTTTCAGAAAATATAAGGCTCACTTTTTTTTTTTGATCGGAAAGATGAGAGTCAAGATCTCAAATTTCATAATTGTCCATAAGGACTCTTCATCTGGGTTTCAAACTCACGATCTCCTACTGAGAAGATGTTGTCTTTGACCACTAGACCAAAGACTGGTTCTCATAAGTTTCACTTTTGAAGTGGACCAATATTGGAATTACTCCATTTTGGAAAATATAAGGCTCACTTTTGAAGTTGTATAGTAAGAGTGGGGACTTTTGATATGTTCAAAGCATGGCAACTTTGTTTGGTAAAGCATGTCTAGTGCCTAGGACTGAGCTGCAAATGATTAGTTCACAAGGTAGTAGGTTTTTTAGCATCCAAGTATTGCATGGTCTGAAAAGATGTCTTTCCTAGGTACATACGATTAATAGTGGTCGAAGCTCTTCGGCTATATCCACAGCCACCTCTACTAATTAGGCGTGCATTGAAGCGTGATAAGTTACCGGGTACACCTTTTCACCCATTTATATTATCTACAACTTTGCCCTTGAGTTTTGGCCTATTCTGCTAAACAAACAAACAGAAAGCTAATCTGCTTCAGTCCAAACTGATTTGTTGTGGTATTGGCCAGAACAACTACAGCCAAGCATTGCTGAAAATTTGTCTATGTTGTTTGATATTGAAATTAATGGAAGTTTCTGAGCAGAAACAAATCTGTTGATTTCATAGGAGGACACAAAGGAAAGGAAGAAGGATATGAGATTCCAACAGGCACAGACATTTTTATCTCTGTTAGTTATTATCTTTTTTTTTTCAACTCTTCTTATTATTAGAAAGATTCTCATATGCTCCCTCCCCCTTGTCCTTCCAACACACACACAGAAAAAAAAACAGCACGAAGAAGTCAGATTTTTATGCATAAACTTATAACATGGAAATTATAATGGATGCAGCCTATTTTTATTTTAAATGACCAAATCCTTCCTGTTTTATATTTATTTTATCTGAAACTTGTTTTCCATCTTTCTTTTCCAGGTCTATAACTTGCATCGGTCACCTTACTTTTGGGATAATCCCAATGAGTTCGAGCCAGAGAGATTTTTGGTACCAAAGATAAATGATGGGATAGAAGGTTGGGCAGGTTTTGACCCTGCTAGAAGTCCAGGAGCAATGTACCCAAATGAGGTATATTTTAACAACAGTTTTTCTGCACATGCTATAGTATGTCTGTGAAAATGATGGGATAGAAGGTTGGGCATTATTTTTTAAATTGTATTTACCATTACATACATGAAAACTGATTTGATATTGCATATTTGCAGATTATTGCTGATTTTGCATTCTTGCCTTTTGGAGGTGGGCCTCGAAAATGTGTGGGGGACCAATTTGCACTTTTGGAGTCAACAATTGCACTTGCAATGTTGTTGCAAAAGTTTGATGTAAAATTGAGAGGCTCAGCGGATGATGTGGAGTTGGTCACTGGTGCAACAATTCACACCAAAAATGGACTCTGGTGCAAAATAAAAAGGAGAACTTGATCAAAAGCTGTTTACTTTTGTATTTATAAATTTACTTTGGACATTATGTTCAGGAAATTCAGTTTTTTGTACTTCATATTCACAAAATTTTCCTCAGCTGTGTTATTGTTATTACTTCTGAAGGAATCCTGTTTTTCATTCAGTTTTTTTGACGGATCAGGTTTTAGGACCGCTGTAATATGTCTATGTTGTACATTTTAAAAGACTAATTTAATGAATTCTTCTTCTTAGGGTTTCAGATTTTTTTGTATATAATAATTATATTATTAATAATAAGAGTGATAAAAGCAAATTTTGAAATCTACGAATGATAGCACGTCACTGGTAGTGGTGTGGAGCAAACGCGTCACTGTCAGTGGTGTCTTTGTGTAAAATAGTATAAACGCGTCACTGACAGTGACGTCTTTGGTGGCAGTAGTGATGTTGATCTAACGGTAATGAAATTGTGATCAGATGAGCAATAGCAAATGCGCCGCTGTTAGTGATGTGTTTACACTGTTTTACACAAAGACGTCATTGACGGTGGCGTGTTTGCTCCACGCCACTACCAGTGACGCGTGCTGTCATTCGTAGATTTTAAAATTTATTTTTATCACGCTTATTATTAATAATATAACTATTATAATTATTATATAAAAAAAAATTGTAAGGTTTTCATTACAGTTAAAATAGAAATTTTGTTGAATTCAGAACTGGATGAATAGCACTGCCAACATGCATTGCATCACGTGAATGAAAGAAACCAAACATGATATCTAAAACATACAATCGAAAGTCAAGTCGGTCGAGTTTAACTGTACCAGACTTGAGTTTAATCCGAGTAACTTGGCAGAGAATCTTTTTGTTGCAAACTCGCTTGAAGCGAGAAGTACACTCAGTTTAATTTATGATCAAATCATGACAGAATCATTTAATTAGTCATGGCTGATTTTACCGGTTTTGATTCATTTTGATTTGTAAATGTGAACTCTTTGAAATTATATATTCCTTTGACGCCTCAAATTAAAATCATGGATACACGAAATGTAATCTCTAGATTTGATATTGTGTTTGAATAGTTGGAGCAAAAGATATTCTTCTAACCAACAGCATCGATATTCTTCTGTTGAGACATGTATCCTCTCAACTTTTTCCATTCTGCTACACGTACTACACGTGATATATGATGTGTTAGTGCGTATCATGTGTGTTTATAGGTGTTAAAACAGTACACATATGGGACGCATGTTTTTTATAAATAAAGATGAGTATCTAAGTTATTTATCTTTTAGTTGTTCATAAAAATTCTTATTCGAATTTCAAATTTACGACTACCGACAATTTTAATTGTCTAACATTTCTTGTTTAATTGTCTAACATTTCTTGCTGTCATAATTGTTCTTTTTAATTAAATATTTCCTATGGATTTTTTATTTTTAATTGAAAAAACTAAGTAAATTAGAAACTCATTCTTCTCTTAGTAGGCAAAGCTTATAAGGGTTGAGTTTTTGAACCCGGCCCGGCCGATCTGTTGAGAAACCCGATTCTTACTCGGCTCCCCTCTAGCCAATTTGGCCATTCTCCTTTGTAAGAGACGAGTTTGGAAAGGGCCGAGTTTAATCTCGGAGAAACGAGTCTTTCCAGTCAAGTTCTTATTAAATTCGGCTCTTATCAAATCTGATCTTTCTCAAATCTTTAGTTCTTTTCAAACTCGATTATTTTTAAACCATTGTGTTCTAATTATATTTAAAAATATAAAAAATTAAAAAATATTTAAAAAAATATTTTTTACCTTTATAGCAATAAATTTTTCTTTATTTTTTAATATTTTATGTCACATTTTAGTTATATTTAAAAAATAAATATATATATAATTAAAAATAACAAATTTTATTCTAAATCTGATGTTTACCGGACCATTAAGGCCCGAAGAGTCTGATATGGACTAAATTTACCCTACAAAAATTAAATATTTTGAACCTAATCCTCTAAAGAACCTTTTCAAATTCGACTCTTACCCAATTCTCTCGTAGACCCTCTAGATCTAATCCAACTTTTAAGTACGATATCTATGTGTGAGTTGTTTCAAGAAGATGTCATGTTAATCATTATTTTCACGTTTTTAACAAGCATTCAATAAACGTTGTCATAATTGCTTGGCTTCTCGCCAAACGAGCTAAAACATATTACGATTTTATTTCTTGCTCGATTCTTCGTCAACAAGACAAATTTTAACAAGTGATTCTTAATTTGGAGTAGTTAACAAGTAGTAGGGTTATAAACGGAAAAAATTCAGAATGGATATATTGAAATTATATTCGTATCAATTTCTTATTTGACGGATACGAATATATACGATTATGGATATTAAACGGATAACAAAAGTCAAAACTAAGTTCGCCTTAAACAAATACAATTATGAAGCGGATATTCAACGGATACGGATTTTATAATGAATATGAAATAAAAATTAATATATATATAATAACTATGCATATGTAATAAAAATAAATATTTATATTACAGTAAATATTTATAATGTATATATTTATTAATATTCATAATAATAATATTATATACGAATAAAAATATTGATAAATAATACTATTTTATAAATATAATTTTATAATATATATTTTATTTTAAATACGGATAATAGAGTCTAAAAATCAAATTTGTCTTCATATCCATATCATTTTTTACAGATACGATACAAATAATTAATATTCAAGTACGAACAATATATTGTCTTTTTTTTTTTACAGAACTTATACGACGAAGCATGTACTAGTTAATAACCAAGTGGTAATTAATTTGTCTTGTTGACGAAGAAATCGTAGTTTTTTTTATATATAATTATTATTAAATTAATATTATTAAAAATAAGAGTGAGGATCGTAAAATTTTAAATTTACGAATGACAGTGCGTGTCACTAGTACTGGCGCGGAGTAAACGCGTCACTGGCAGTGGTGCGGTTGGTGAAAAAAAGTCACTGGCAGTGGCGCGCTCGTTAACTATAAATATCCCGCGCCCCCGTCAGTCTTCTCATCTCACACACAAGTATCAAATATCCAATTTTTTCATTTCTTTCAAATTATACCAGATTTAAATTTTTATCCTACTGATGAAGAAAATTACGTTGCGAAATAACTGAGCGGCAGTAGCTTTTTGGCGGGAATATTTACAACTTACGATCAAACTAATTCCTATCCAACCTACGATCAAACTAATTCCTATCCTTATCAAACTAATTCCTATCCTTATCCAATTGTTTACAGTAACAATATAATTTTATCAACAATCGAACCCAGCAGTGCCACCATATAATTTTTTTTGGCCAGTAGTAGTAGTACCACTAGCTGTAATTTAGCTGATGATCTTGGTAGGACCGAAGAGCAAAGTAATATTGATGGTAGCAATAGTATTGATCCAACGATAATGGAATTAAATGATGATCACAATGATCAAGATGATGGTGGTCCGTATTATTGGAGTGAAGTAGAAATAGGAGAGGATTACACTGAGCAGTCAGATATTTCAATTGGTGAATCTGAAGATGAGGAAATTTAGAGATGCGATACGACATTGTTAGTTTCGGATTAACCGAGAGGCAATATCCCATAGAAACATTGAATAATTTTGAGATGGTCGACCGTTTAGGTGCAAATAAATCCCGATTAGGACCCGATGATGAGTTAGCTGAAAATAAAATATTTGCTTCTAAATCGGCTTTAAGTTGGGTAATTTGTTATTGGAGTGTTAGGAAAAATATTCAATGTTGAATACAAGAAAGTTGTAAACACGACTTATTATGAAATGCAAAGAAGAGAGTTGTCCTTGGAGATTAGACACTAGACCTTAAGAGGGTTCAACCACATGGAGGATCATCACAAATAAAAAACCCCACAATTGTAGAAGACCACCAGAAGACCGTAAACGCTTACAACTCACATCTAATTTGATTGCAGGATGGGTCCGCCAATATTTAAAAAATATCTTTCTCTAACAGTGTAATAAATCGATATGATTATAGAAACAAAATATCCTGGTGTGGCACCAACGTACAATAAACTTTGACATGGTGTATATAAAACAAGTTATAAACAAACAACTAACCACGCCAGGTATATATCGAGGTGATGAACCAACGTCACGATGCTCCCGACCAAGAGCAAGTGAAGTGAAATCTCATGTCTGTGCAGACTCTGCAGTATCATCCTGAATATTTGATGACTCTCCAGGTCCGGAAGGAAAACCATACTGGTCCGGATCGTACTGCTAGTCGTACTGTGGATCGTAAGTCTAGCCATACTGCTGAGGTGGACTGTACATGATCCATCGGTATGTGCTAGGTCTGCGTGAAATGTTGAGTCATGAATGGATCTAAGAACTATGTACCCGACGTATCAGGAATATTAGCATACAATCTAGCAATAACGTCGTTCTAATCGTAGTTCTCTGACAACTGTTAAAATAGTTCAAGTTGTTACAATTACACTGCTCATATTTTAAAATTTTAAATTAAGGTACTTACGCTGCCGAGGATAGACGTGAAGTCGACATTCTCATAGGGAAAGTGTTGGGGGATGTGGAGTCGATGGAGTCGGTGCAGTCTCGAAATCACCCGTCGAATCCAAAATAGCATCAATATTCATGGGTAATCATGCCGCATGTAGAACCTCGTCCATCTTATGAGGCATGTTTGCATCCTCAAAATGCCTCTTGCACTCTAAGAGCATGATCTTGTCAAACCGTCTTCATCCCCTGGTGACCGCCCATCGGACACGTCTAAACATGTACGTCTAACACGTTGAAGACGAACACGCATGTGTAGTATGTATAAAATACTTTAACATATCAGACTTTTAAAATATTTATTTGTTTAAAAGATTTGCTTAATACTGAAGTAAGATATTAGGATCATTCTAATATATATGATATTTCTAAATATAGTACGTTAATTTTATTTTTTGTGATCAGGATCACTCTAATTTTTCTAATTTGTCTTATATATTTCTCCAATTTTATTTGAAATTTATGAAATTTATAAGTGCTAGAAGTGTTGATATGAGTCCAACACGTATAAACACAAACACGTTTAACATGACGTATTAGATGTGTCACGTGTCTTAGACGTGCGTGTTTGAGTTTTTAAATGTTTGTCACGTTCAAACATGTGAACACGTGTTGACATAACACGTTCCGTGTCGAACACGTCACGTGCTCGCATGTGACACGCACAACACATATGTTTATCAATACTATAGTAAAACCATATAGTTAAATATTGAGATATCAGATATGTATTGTGTTGAAAAAAATGACAGTAGGCGAAGAATTTGTTTATTGAATGCTGGTGAAAAACTGAAAATAATGATGAATATGACTTCTTCTTGAAGCAACTCGAGAAGGAATGACTTTCTAATTTACTTAGCTTTTACTAAGTACTTTACTATTATTATCATCTATTAAATCCGTGACTTTTTTCAAATTAAAAATAAACAATTAATGGGAAATACTTAATTTCAAAATAATCAATTATGACAGAAAAATATAAGACAATTAAACAAATTATGTCAGCGAAATGTTTTAATTAAAAATTAAAAAGAAATAAAAGTGAGAAGTAAACTGTGGTGAAAAATTTAATCAACTTTTATAATAACAAACCCATAACGAGCTGCGTGTCTGAAAATTCTAAAAGATTAATTTTAAGCTTAATTTTCGATATTTATCTAAAATTTTATTATTCCAAACGTCGAGATTTCTATTTTTGAGCTTAGTGAAAATCGAAATCATAATTTCAATCTCTTCAATTATTAGAATTTAAAAAAAAAAAAAGAAAAAAAAAAAGAGAGAGACGAACTCTGTATACGAAAAACATCCTTTTTAAAACGAGGACATGACAAAGTTAAAGTCTTTCAAGACGTCCTCGGATTCTGGGAATTGCTAAAAACGTTCAGCACTTGAATGATTTGGTGTGTTTGGTTGAGTAAAGAATAGTAATTTTTGGAATAGTTATTATTTTTATTTATTATTTTATGTTTGAATGAGAAAATATTTTTTTAAATATATGGAGTTAGTGATTATTTTATAAATTTAACAAAATATTAATTTAAATACTACTTTAAATTTTATGTTAGTGACTATTTTTACTAACCCATTATTTCATTCAAACACGGACATAAATCATTATTCGACCTATTTATAATATAAAATGATAGCCAACTGATTATAATATAGAATGATCGAACACAGCCCAACTGATTTTTCATATATATTTAGTTACCCATTTTAAGCGTGCTAAATAATGCACTGATTCATGGCACAATTTCTGACGTCACCATTACCGGTTACTATATTGGATGTATTGAATTCACGAAACGGGCATTTTGCTTCAAATTTGTTTGGCACGTGATGTCATTTTTTTTTTCTATTTTATAAAAGCTATAAGAAAAGGAGGGAGGCATGACATCATAAAATGATAAAACACCTTTACCTCTCTTGCGTTGCTAATTTTAATGAAAAACAAAATTTTACAGTGGTACGACTTCTAAAATAATAGATTCGGTATATGACAGCAGTAGTTATTAAACAGATTTAGTACATATGATTACAAGTTCCTCCTCTTTACAGAGGTCATGCAGGTTCAAATTCCGATAATGACATATAAAAAAATGTCAGCATTAATGAGATTTCTATTTTTTTAAATATGATGGTGGCAATAATACTAATATAATAGTTGATTAAAATTGTATAACTTAAAACCACTTATATAAATAAAAAATATATTAATTTCATAAAACTAGGAAAAATAATCTCTAAAACCCTTAAAAATGAAATTGAATATATTAGCATTTTTAGAGGTTGTCCATAGCTTGTTTGCTTCTTTTTTTCTCAACACCATTAAAATCACATCAAATCATTAGGGGTCCCTTCCAGTTAACAAAATGTACGTTCTTGTTTTTTTTTTTATAAAAGCGGCAAGACACACTGATTTCATTAGAAATTCAGAGTTACGACCTAAATCTTCAAAGCACCAAACAGTTGGATTACTGAGAAAAACAAAAAAAAACATTTAGAATTCTAATACATGATGATACACAACATAAAAATCAAATTACTTAGATTTACTCTAGATTGTTATGTTCCCACAAAAGCTGCACTTACCTTTATCTAGGGGTGTCAATGGTTTGGGTCGGGTCATATTGTTTTATTATTTTTCTTGACCCGATCCAATTAAATTCGGGTCAAAAAATATTAATGCATATCCAATACGATCGGGTCACGGTTGATCTGACCCAACCAGTATAAAATAATTAAATATTCATTAAATATTATTTTATTTATTTAATCTTAATTAGTATATAATTAGTATATATTTAAGCTTTAATTAGTACTAAATTATAAAATTACTTTAAAAAATATAATTAAAAGGGTTGGATTAGGTTGACTCAAACCCGATCCAATCTAATTCGGATCAATTTAATTTCAGATCGGATCGGATCAAATTAACCCGTCGGATCGGATCGATAATTAACACCCCTTACCTGTATCTAAAAAGAGCACAAAGAACATAACATAATATTCAAAACAATCACTTTATAAGAAAACAGAGAACAACAATATGTCAAGTGACTATAAGAAGCATATCACTCTCTAAGCCAAACCATTGTCGCTCACCGAATCCTCCACCAAAACCATTAAAATGCACACTTAGATAACCATTAAAATTTATACATATCCTACTATCCTCTAATATTGCTTTAATCCACCCTATCTATGTATTACTAAAGCCCCTACCTTTTAATATCTCTATCAAAAAAATTCTAATTTACTGTATCGAATGCTTTCTTAAAATCTACTTTAAATAATAAATCCTTAGTTTTTTCTAATTCTAACTTGGTGTAATACCTCTTGAGCAACAACTACATTATTCATAATATTTTTATCTTTTATATATGATGTCTGGGTATAAGAGATTAAATTATGCATCTGTGATGCTAATCTAATTGCTAATAATTTAGTGATAATCGTAAAACTATAATTAGTGATAATCGTGAAACTTATAGGTCTAAATTGTGTAATGAGTTTTGCATTTGTTTTTTTTTTAAATCAAACAAATGGTAACCAAATTGAGCTTAGAGACATCTAATATGTTATAATAGAAAGCATGAATTAACTTCATCACATCAACAATGTCCCAATAGGACTGATAGAAAAGAAAAACTAAATACACTTTTCCAGTCCATGTAATTGCAGATATCCATTAACTAACAAGATCGTAGGCTTTTGTGTTGAACGCCCACTGTTAGAAGGTTTCAAAATATAGATTTTAATATAAGGTTTCAAAATATAGATTTTAATATATGTGTAATTGGTCAAACATGTGAATTTATATGCAATTCAATATGTAAATTATATATGTGGATATATATTATAAAAAATTAAAATATTTAAATTAATCATTTATTTCAAAGAATTTTGATATAAAATAAGAAAATATAATAAGATATTAATATATTTTGGTTTTAAAAAAAATCATATAATTAATTTTATAGATTTAATATGATAAATTTTTAAAAAATATTATATAACACTAAATATGTAAATATATATTCTTATATATACGACATTACACCGCATAACGATATAAGCATAAACGAATCATCATGCAACCACATTTAAAATTGATGTCAATTCTCTATTTGTATTATTAATCTAAATTGACATATGAAAAGATAGACAACAACCACACACTTTCTCTCTCTTATTTTAAAACAATGTTGGGAGTGTTGATGTAAATCGTCGATTTTATTTGTTTTATTTAATCCAAATTGACATATTTATTTGTTTTATTTAATCCGAAACTAATTCTCCCTTGTATTATGTAATCCGAATTCACATATGAAAAGATAGACAACAACCACAAATTCTCTCTCTCACACTCTTATTTTAAAATAATGGTCGGGAGTGTTGATGTCAATTGTCAATTTTATTTGTTTTATTTAATCCGAATTGACATATGAAAATATAACGACCACACATTCTCTCTCTCAGAACTTATTCTTGCACTGTATAAATATTGATTAGCGAAAGAAAAACTGGACTCGAGATAATTATTCAGGTTCAAATGTTGAATCCAAAAGTTCACGAATCCATATCCTTTGGATAATCCAAATTTTGGAGTGGGTAAAATCTCCAATCGTTAATTAAATCTAACCAATTCTGATTTAATCTCAGCTACCAATATCTTTATCCAGACTAAATTAGACTGACCGAGGAAGGTTTGGGCAGCTGAGATTAAATAATATTGTTAGATTCATTTTATGAAAAATAGTAGGCTTTTGGCCTTCTCTTCAAAAAATATTGTTAGATTCGTTAGGTTCGTTAGATTTAATGGACGGTTGGAGATTGCTTTACTCCAAAATTTAAAGTACTTCACAGAATATTGATTCAACTTTGCCTCGGTTGTGGCTAGTTTGTCTAAAAAACAAGAATTGCTTGAAAAATCATTTTTCATCCTTCCGTATAATCATTTTTCATCCTCAAAACGGACCCAGACGAGGCCAAGGGTTCCTTATATTTTCAAACATAATATTTTTGGGATAAATTTTTACTAATTTGTCCTTTTAAAATTAAATTTATGTCCCCTTGTTTTAAAATATGAAGTTTCATTGAGCAAAGCTAATTATCTATTACTTTGAGTTTTATTTTTTTGTTATTTTTAATATGTAAAGGATATTACTTTAATAGTTTTTTTTATATAGTATCAATTAGTTAATAAATTTAAATCAAATAAATTATAACAATTCAATTAATAACCCCAATTAAAATTCTGTATCCGCACCTGCTACGCTCATCCCAAGCGGGGCAGCATTGAGATCCGCACAAATTAATTTTCACCTGGGAGATCCCTGCCCTTGCAGGTAGAGTACACCGGAGGATTTCAATGCCACCCCAAATCAAGAAGTTTACTGCGAGTTTCCTAAGTATAAATCATTTATTATAAACATTTTAATTAGTTAGCTCTGATGCTCATATTTATTTTTAAAAAAATGAGTCCATATTGATGTTACATATATTTGCCTAAAACTTTTCTCAAAAGCTTCCATATTCAAATCCCATTCTTATCGCTCTTGCGTCCCCATCCACACCATCATATGTATAATCCTTTTGATTTCCATGACCAATTCCTTCTCCAACCCATAATAAAATTTTCCTCTTATGTCGCCTTTTATCAACACGGCCCAGTCTTGCATTTCATGAAAATATCACTCCAATCCAATTCAATATTGTATTCAAAAAGCAAGAACATTTGAAGGCTAGGTTTGTCATCACATGATAAATCTTTATTTCGGGTCGAATTTGAAAAAAAAAATCAAAAACTGAGAAACGAAACAGCAACGTATTGGGCCGAAATTTTTTCAACTTCGAAAACATAAACGAAGTCTGGAAACCTGTTAAATTCTAAAACCAATTATAAATTATTAATGATATTTTAAATAGTTAGATTTGACTGTCATTTTTCCTTTAAAAGATGAGTCCAAAAAATAAAATTAGCTATGTAATGATATGACCCTCGTTTCCATTATGAACAAAAGTAATAAATATGAAGTTCAAATGTAGTTCGATCTCCACTTAATTAAACGATTAATTTGTACATCATGTTTGTGACATTCTTCTTATATGGCATAGAAGAGTTAAATTGATAATCCAAATTATTAATTCTATATTTCTATGACGACGTTTGAAATCTGTTATAGGTATTTCCAAATTAATAGTGAGGAGGCCAACAACGTAGAGTACACGGCACATTTCCTTAATAGTAAAGTAGTCAACTTCTATTTCAGTCAATATAAAAAAATTTAGAATTCCTTGTGTCAAGTAAGCAAATTAAGGGAGGACACCTTCATATATTTCTCTTCACGTATCCAATATTTTAATTAAGCGCCCTTGTGCATTTTTGTCCTTATTCATATATTTCTAGTTAATTACATAATTAAACGCACACGGAGAAGCGAGGATAAAGACAATTTATTAGATGACGAATTGAAGATCATTGAGGAGGAAATGGTAATATAGATTACATCGCAACAAAATACGTATAAAGATTTAAAAAAAAAAATTGGATGCATATTAGAATTGACCTAGGAATTGATCAAACTATCATATTCGTATAGATGAAACTATTTCCCTCCTCATTTTATCTTCTCCTTTTTTTTTTTAACTTATCTTGTGATATTGTCTCTACTATTAGAAAGCCTAAAAGAAATACAATGGAAATTAATTAAATAAATTATCAAGCAGTTAGGGATGCCAGAAAGTTAATATATTATCTCGCATATGTGCGCATATTTACTTCACTTCTAACTCTATTTCCCTTGCCAAACACATGGTATAGCTAGGTGCATGTTAGAACTAATTGGGTAGGTTGTCTTTAGGCAACTAATTAACCAGACGTCCTTGCTTTGAGCCTTCTGAGTTCTGATATGAACAAAATGTCAATGTCCTAGGAGCCCCATCCACACCTAACCCTAACCAACTAATCGATCCCCACCAAGTAATCTCACCTCCTTTTTTTACTTGATGCATACCATCATTACTACGCTTACGCTATATTGTGTTTTGCGGAAATATAGCTTTTAGGCTGCTTGGTGATTATTTATGTGGAAATGATAAATTTGATAACAGTATTAGATTATCTTATATTCTTAATATAACTAGTCTTTGATTATATTCATGTACGAAATTATTTTTTAGATTTTGGATGTAGCTATATAATTTCAGTCAGACTTTGTTTGTTATCTGAAATGTTTTAACAATCTAATGCTAAGTAATAAGATGAAACATATTTTTTATGGGTATTTAAAGTTAAAGTGAATGATAAGTTATCAAGATCCATGTTTTTCTAATTTGATCCCTTGGATCTAATTTTTGACCTCCATGAATTATTTGATTACTTTCATTGAGAAAAAAATATTTAATATTGTGGATAATAAAAGAATTATGTCAAGGTTTCAAAATATGAAATCTTATAGAGAAAAGTTTTCTTCTTAGATTTGATTATTTATTATTGTAAGTTTTATCTTTTTGTTATTCTTAATATATAAAAAAATATTAATTTGATAATTTTTATTAGACAAAGATATATGGTGAATTGTTGATTTTTTTTTATTTAATACCCAATAAGATAATAGATTTAAATCCAATAAGTTATTGCAATCTGATTGCTGACCCTTTGTGATCAATATTCTACATTGAGCATTGTATGAACTATAATAAGATGAAACATATTTTTTATAATTATTAAAAATTAGTAACTTTTTGTAATGTTTTCTGGGAAAAGAGCCTAGTACTAGAAGTTTATCTTTTAAATTATTTTGAACAAATTGCGATACCGTTGGATCTATTGTTGCTTAGAAATTTTGATCTCATTTTTATTTAAAAAAAAAAGATTATTAGCTAGTCTTATAGAAATACCAACTTATGTACAGATATAAATGAGAAAACAAAATTATTTTTTCTTCGTATATTAATATTGTTTTGTCCAATAATTAACCACTTTGGCATGATAATGAATGTCCAGAAAATGCTTACAATGAAATTTGAAACCTTTTCATGTTATAATATTGTGATAACATACTCAATAATTTCTGCTGTCTATATATTTCCGTTTCACATATGAAGACCATAATCAGAGTACTTGCCCCTGATTTCACTGGAGTACATTATTGTGTAAAGTTAGTACATTATGCACTCTTCCAATTACAATTTATATATATGTGTGGTCATATCATACCATGCAGTTCTTTCCTTGGTGAATCCTCCATCTATAGTCAATGAGTCAAATCCATCATTAATTAAACAATATGCACATATCAATGTCATCCTCTTCCGCATACGGCTTCAAATCTGCTGTTATTCTTAAAGAAAAGAAAGATTCTCCTTTTCTTTCTAAAAAAAATAAAAAAAAAATAAAAAATAGAAAAAAAAGTTTGTATATATATTATTTTACTTATAGATTGATAACCCGTTAAATTTTATTCAATTTCATTAACGTTTGCTAGTCCATCAAAGAGTATTAAATTGGAACCGTTACAAAAATCAATGAAAACCGTTAAATTTGATAATCTTTGATGAACTACCAAACGTTAATGAAATTAAATAAAATTTGACGAACTATCAATCTAAAGTAAAATAACATATCTATAATTTTTTTTCTTTTTTTATAATTTTTTTAAAAGAAAAAGAGACTCTCATTTTCTCTAAAAATAACAGCAGATTTGGAGCGCATACACGCACTGATACACATGATCAGTGACCGCCCATGTTATCAAATATCAATATTCTATTATTCTAAATTTGTTAACATCATTAACAGGAACAAACAATGTCTTCTCATCTTGATGGGGTAAGCCTATGGGCAGAGTCGGATTTTATCAAGAGACAAATATACCTCTAATTAGTTGTTATATCACTAGCTATTAGTGTTTTACCATATTATACCATTAGTAATATATTGTTTACCTCATAAATTAACATCACAAGCCCCAACGGAAGGCAAGAGTAGTTGCTTGAAAGATTAGACCAGAAGAAAAATGAGAAATCACATTAAGTTACAAGAGAAAAGATCTTTGATAAGAGTTGAATTGACTAAATTTAACAACAGTTATGGAACCGTTAGTAAAGGAATGTTAGAAAAAATATTGAAAATCATTGTTAAAAATGCATTGTAAAGAAAGTGTCAGGAAGACATTTAACAACGATTTTTGTTTAAAAATCGTTGTTAAAAATGTCTTGTAAAGGGAGTGTCAGGAAGATATTTAACAATGATTTTTAAATAAAAATCATTGTTAAAGGTACCTTAAAAATAAAAATATATTTTTTTTAAAAAAAAATACCTTTAGCAACGGTTTTAACTAAAAAATTACTGAATCTATTTTTTTAATTTTTTTAATTTTTGTTTTTAAATTTAAAATGTGCGAATAAGATTGATATTGAGTCGTATTGATTAACAGTAAACAATAAATATGGAGTCATATTGATTCATTCAATAATTAATATGAAAGAAATATAATTATTCATCAAATAAAATATATTTACTCAAAAAATACATACATATTTCTCATACAATAATATGAAAACCTATACAATTTTTTTTAAAACAGAAAAAAAAAACTAGAAATGTGTTTTTGAGCTTGAAGACGAGGTTTTTAGGCACCAAAAATAGCAGAACAGCACATGTTGTTAACCATGTAGATCTCGTTGTTAGCTTTATGTGGCTGCGTAGAACACCTCAATCAGAGTTTCCTATCAAAAATATGGCCGTTTGAAATTGAGATGGTCGAATTTCGGTTTTTATTTCTTCTATTTTTTTTCTCTCTTTTTTCTCTCTTCTCTCTCATCTCTCTTTTTATATATGAAAATAGATGAAAAGTGGTTGGTAATCCGTGGGATTTCAGTTTTCAAATTTTTATTTTTGGAACGTTGGATTGGGATTAACAAGCGGTGAGATGGAGCAATCCGTGGGAGCAAATGTTATTGGTGGGAGCAAAAAAATAAATGTCAGATCCAAAAAAGCAGCTGAACCATTTAGCAACGGTTCCTTGACTGTTACTAAATAGTTATGTTGCTTTTTGATGTTATGGGAGTCTATTTTAATAATATTTTATTATTATAAATTATTATTAAATAAGTTCTCAATATTACAATGATGTCACTGACCCATTTTAACAATGAATTTGATATATAACCGTTGTTAAATGAGTGTTGTCTAAGATCATTTCTGTTATAGTGTTAGTACACAAACAAGCTAAAAGAATGCAAAGAAGTAAGAAGTTTACATGTGTTAATGGAGAGATCTCTTTTGAGAAAATGAAGTTGCAGTTTAATTTGCACGAGGTACGATATTTATTAGCAGGAGTAATTGTCCGGACTATTTTTTTAGGGTACGATATTGATTTGTTAGAGGTATGATATTCACTTTGAGGGTGGTATTTTAGTCCGAAAATTACAATTAAATGAGTCAGACCCTATGACAACTAATTTATACTCTATAGACCCATAATTCGGACCGGCTCCTCTGTGATATTATACGGTAGAATAATTATCCAAATTAATTTGAATTGTCAGATCTAAAAAAAATATCAGAAACATATACAACGACTATAAAATAAAACAGAAGAGTATGTGAATTCCATAAATTTTATAACCCGCCCATCTTATAAAATTTAAGTAGACTCTGTAAATATAAAAATTAAAATTAAATTTAAATAGTCCGTAGCATATTTAATCGTTATAATAAATTCGAACAGTTGCTCTCAGAGATGACTCCATCTTGTCCCCTCTAACAGTGGCATTGAATGTGAAAGAGAATTCAAAGGGGTTGGCATTTACTACAGTAACAGTAGTACGTAGTTGTTATTGGGTCAAAATGTTGACCCTACGTATGATGACTTCATGCAGGTCGTCACCGTAGAATGCCAGTGGATGAGTGGAGAACCCACAGTCGATACCAATGGAAGGAAAGTACCAGGAACGGGCTTTTCAGGCCAATACTTGACTACTTTACAATAAGATCCCTTAATAAAATGAATTTATGAGCTCATTGGTTTTCCCAGTTACACTGGTGGTATTCTTAATTTCTGCGACCATGTATTCTTAATTTCTGCGACCATGTGTTTCTTAAAGAAATCCCACCGGTATCTCTCATCACAGATATATCTTCCATTGTTTTCTCTTTTTTTTTTCGCATATCTCTTCCTGTGAGAAAACAAGAATATAAAAAAGAATATTATGTGATTTTATGAAATAAATTAAAAACTAATATTGTCATATGATGGTTCAATTAATGCTGAATAATATTGAGGTTAATGGTCAATAATCACTATGGGAAAAAAAAAAAATTTAAAATAAGTTATTAAATAACTTTTACATCAGTTATACAATCGGTTCTATTTTGTAGAGGTTACTAAAATTTTTAGCAAATGACGTTAAACTCCCTCTTGAGATCAGATTTCTCAAATCTTTTAAAGCCGATTTTTATTTAATGATTAATTCTAAAAATATCTTTTGAGCCAGTTTTTAATTTAAGAAAGGATTTTGAGCCCAGGGGAATAATAAATTAAAGTAAAATAAAACTTCATACTTGTGGGGCCCACAAGAAGTATGTGTTAGACTGTTAGCTGTATCATTGAAGTGATGCTATTCTCACCATGTACAGAGGGAGCTGGACCCGAAACAATGATTCAGGTCTGGCTATTCTATGTAAAAAATTAAGTAAACAATTCATGATCCGCTTTTTTATTTTTTCATTTACTAAAAAAATCTGTATGAGTTTGTGTTATTAGTTGATCCCATAAAAAAAATTCCAAACATTTTTTATAGGCAAGGTGTCACTGGCGTTTAGATTGATAGTTGATTCTTTTTGACAAGACAATATGAATCCGGTACAAATTTAGATCTGTGCATGATTAACGTTTATGGATCCTCTCTTATTCCTTTTTCAGAATAAAATATGCGCTCCAGTTGGTAAGCCATTCAAGGGGGACATTGACATATTAATTTCTCGTATTAAATTTTTAATGGTGTCAAACATATTCTAAATTTATAATGGTTTACACCTGTTTACTCTTAATAAATTTTAGATGCAATTTCCACAGTATATAATGATGACTTGATGAGTCTTATTTCAACACCAATCACCATTTGAGAAAACCGTAACATGAGCGGAAACGTTATCTTGTTCTATGATTTCTCGGAAGTTTCACTGGACTTGATCCGGTTACATAGCAGTCCTTCTCCTCTTATATTTTTCTCTTCTCTCGTACGCACAACTCCAAGATGACAGCAGTTTTGTGATATTCTAAGAGAATAAGTCCCTAGTTTCCGGTTCTTTTAGTTCTTTACGCGACAACATCGTTATATCACCCGATGGAGAGGTTGCAAAACGTTCTCACTTTTCTCTCTTTCTTATCTTTTTTATGTTCTCTTCTTTTCTTTTCCATGTGAAAGAGAGAGAATGAACTTGAGACTTATCTCATGGGGACCATGAGCCTTTAAAATTTTTCATGAAGTTGAAAGATTGCATGATAATTTTTTGATTTAGTCCATCATAAATCTGATAATTGCCTAAACTTTAATTCCACACATATAAGGGTTCATTTTTGCAACACTTTATATCCATATTTATATCTTAGTGATCATTTATTATATTATGATATATAATTAATATATAATTGTATACCGCATAAGTTCATAATCTATATGGTCTGTATAGCATCCTATACTGTCCATTATATTGTTAAATCCAACAATCTCTCACTTGGACTGTGTGTAACCTTTTAATTATATATTAACAAAGATCTTTACTGATTGTCACTTTATCACTTTAAGTGTAAATAATTTTGTCCATCAGCTATATCAATAAGACACTTAAGCAGTGTTCGCCACATTTACGAGTGAATAGACCGACATAAATCATAATGCTAATAAACTGAATGACATGAATCATGAAATGAATGTGTAGTGTGGAACTCAAGATCTAAATATATCACTAGAGTTATGATGATCCTGAAAGAATCTTTTATTGATACATGTGAGAAAGTTTGTTTATAGTCTATGCCTTCTTTTTGGGTAAAATTTTTAGCAACAAGTCGTATTTTGTATCGTTCCACGTTACCTTTTGAATCTCATTTGGTTTTAAATATCCATTTGTAACCAATAGATTTCGCACATTCAGGTAACGGTATAATATCTCAAACCTTATTGTCATACATAGACTTTGTTTCATCATTCATAACTTCAATCCATTTTTTTTGAATTTTGACTTTTTAATGTTTGATGGATATTTTCAGGAACTTCTTCCATCAAACCATTGTCAAATTCGTATTCTTGAAGATAAACTACATAATCATTAGATATAACCTTAAAGGCACAAGTTCTTGAGGTATTAAAGGTTCATCAATTACATCATTAATTATCTGCGCATCCTGATCATCCTGCACAGTTTTCTGTGTAGTTTGTATGTCATCCTCTCCAGTTTGTACAGTTTCCTGTACATTTCAATAGGACTACTCATGTGTTGTAGTAAATCATTAGATGTATTTGTATTTTATGCTATCTCACCAATAATTGGTTCGATTTGCATCTCTGTTAAATCTTGATTTTCATCTAAATTAATAGATTGATACATATTATTCTCCCATGAAATCGAAATATCCTCAAAGAACTTAACTGTATTTATCTCAAAAATAGTTATGTTAGTAGGATCATAAAACTTATACCCCCGTGACCTTTCTGTATACCCAACAAAATAGCAACTAATAGTCTTTTCGTCCGGTTTCTTTTCATTTGGCCTATAAGGCCTAGCCTCAGCTGAACTACCCCATACTCTGAAGTATTACAAACTAGGTTTGCACCCAGTTCATAACTCATAAGAAGTTTTGTTAGATGCCTCAGTTGGTACGCGATTGAGAATATAAACTGCGGCTTTAAGCGCTTCTCCCTAAAGGGATAATGGCAAGGTAGTGTGACTAAGCATACTACAAATCATTTTCATTAATGTGCAATTACGCTTTTCTACAACCCCATTCATGGCAGGAGATCTTAGCATGGTATACTATGACACAATCTCATTTTCTTCTAGGAAATTAGCAAAAGACCCTGGACATTATTCACCTGAACCGTCATATCGACCGTAGTATTCACCTCTACGAGTCGATCTGACTTATTTAATCTTTTTATTGAGTTGTAACTCAACTTTAGTTTTAAAGGATTTGAACATATCCAAAGCTTGCATTTTCTCTTTAATTAAAAATATGTAACTATAACGTGTATAATCATCAATGAAACTGATAAAAAAATGTGTGTCCATTTCTTATAGCCGTATGAAATGGTTCACATATATATATATATATATATATATGTGTGTGTGTGTGTGTGTGTGTGTGTGTATGTATGTATGGATCAACTCCAATACATCTCTTGCACGTCTGGCTTCATACTTTCAGACCTTTGTTTGTTTATCTTTAGCACATTGTCCGTATGAATCAAAATCTGACATGTCTAAAGGCTCAAGAATTTCATTTTTGACTAGACGTTCCAATCTCTTTCGAGATATGTGACCTAATTGTCTATGTCATAAAACACTTGAATTCTTATGAGTTAATTTTTACTTGACATTTCGAGTACTTGTGTGCAATGATTCATTATATGAAGCTACATTACTCAAAGCATAAAGCTTATCAAAATCAGATATTTTTTTCAAATCCGACTAATTTAGATTCAAGAAACAAATTGAAATATCTATTTTTAAATTTGCAATAAAAACCATTCTTGTCTAAATCAGAAATAAAAATTAAAGTACGCCTAAATGATGGTACTACAAATGTTTCATATAAATCCAAATAAAATCTAGTATTTAGTAAAATCTTGAAAAGTCCAATAGCTTCAACTTTTGTCTTGTTACCATTTCCGAAGTAAATGTATTTTTTCAACATCACTTGGCCTTCAATGGCTCAAGCACCCCTGCACAGACATAGAAATGTGAGTGGTGGCACCAGAATCAATCCACCAAGTGTATATTGGTACTGAAATTTTATTAACTTATGAACAAATAAAAGAAGAAAATATATCTTTCTTTTCCTTCTTGGCTAACCAAGCTTGATAATTAGCACACTACTTCTTATAGTGTCATTTAACCTTGTAAAAGAAATATATATCCGACTTCGATGCGGTAGCCGGTGTTTGTCTTTGGCATCCTTTTATTTTTTTGTCCCTTATCCTTATTCTTATATGCAGCTTTGCGTTTCTTCTTCCCTTATTCTTAGAAGTCGTGGTAACATTAGCACTTTTCACTGGTTCATTCTTTAACCTTTCCTCCTCCTGAACACAATGTGATATGAGCTCATTCACTGTCTATTTTTTTCTTTTGACATTTATAGCTCACAAACAAATGTCCAAACTTAGGAGATAGTGAGTTAAGAATCATGACAACTAACATATTATCTGACATGTTAAGTTTCATGGCCCTCAATTTTGAAATCATATGAGTCATCTTAAGGATGTACTCCCTTATGTTGTCTTGATTAGAATACTATTTTTGAGAAATTTTTTTTAAGAGATTACCCATCTCGATTTTCTCATTCTTTATAAACTTTTGCTCCATATCAACTAAAAATTCCTTAGTTGTTGTGGTTTCAGAAACTGCTCCCTTGAAAGCCTCAAGAATGACATTTTGCATGACCTTAAGACACATAAGATTTGAACTTTCCCAGCGGGATATGTCTAATTTTTCATCATTTCTGCTATCTTTTGTTAGAGCCGCTGGTTTGTCTGACTGTAACGCAACGCCTAGGTCAACAAGACCAAGAATAATTTCCAATTGATATTTTTATTCCTTATAATTAGAATCACTGAGAGTCAAAATATCTTTAATGCTAGCAATATTTGCAAAATATTTTTAAAGAACAAGTAACACATATAGAACTTTAGACTTTAATAATAAAATTAAATCATAAATAGAACACTTCATCTACTAATCATCTTTCAATACTAAGTTCTCTTTAGAGTCAGTTAATATTATCTAACAATGAGGCACAATAAATAAAAATATGATAATTCCTTATATGTTAAGTAGTCGCCTTCCTTTTGGATGATGTACTAATTACATATTAATCATATAATTATCAACCATTTATTTATCACTAACCATACATATATGATTCAGCTAAATATTATTATTCCTTTGGACCAATCCAATATTTACATAATATATATATATATATATATATATACAAGCTTTTATAAATTAGAAAATAAATAATCATTGATATGAGAGCTCACTTTGATGAGATGATATCATAATTATTTATTTACTAAAATATATAATTTAATAGTTCTATTATGATTAAAGATTATCCCTTAAACACAGTTCTACATTAACCTTTCAATTAAAATAATTGATCAGACATCAAGATATAGTGTCATGACGGTATGATACCATTATGATGGTACAACTGTGTTTTCTGTAATTTTTAATGCTCAGAGCAATAGATTTGGATATTTATTGGTAATTTAATAAGTAAATTAATTTCATTATCAAACTTTAATCTCTATCTATTAACCTTTTAGAATTCCTACAAAAATGTCTTTTGGAATTCTATACTTTAATGTAATATAACACCAACCTTAATTGCGTTTATGACTTTAATAGTAATAATTACTTGACTTAATTCACTATTAAACTAAAATTAATGCATATAAAACTTTAAAGACTGATTTTTAAACTTTATAGAATTTTTATTAAATTTATTTTTCAGAAAAATAAATTAAAATTCGTATTTTTCAGAGAAAGCAACCATAAATCTTATTTTTCCAGACTGAAACAATATCCTTTAAAATACCTTTTACAATTCTAGAAAAATTCTCTAAAATCATCATAAATTTAGTATGACAAAGAATATAACAAAGAACTTGATTCTCTAAAAAAATTTATGACAATACTTAAAAAATATCAAGATATATCATAAAAAATTAAACTTTTCTGAATCAGGTTTTTCTGCATTAATCATCTTAAAATCTCAATATCACCATTAAATAAATTCCGAAAATTTCTGGAATATTCACCAAAAATTCGGATAATTCGAGACCATGAAGAATATGCAAAAATGTTAACATATTGTTTTGAGAAATTTTCACGAAATTCATTTTTAATGCCTCTTGAATTCTGAAAACATCAAAAATCCGAATTTTCTTATATTTGTGAATTTCAAGATTTTTTTATGGAACAAACCTTATGGTTCTCATTAAGTTAGCTCTGATACCAATTGATGAGTCTTATTTCATCACCAAGGATCACTTGAGAAAATTATAACATGAGCGAAAGCGTTAACTTGTTTCTTTATTTTTCAGAAGCTTCACTAGACTTGATCCGGTTACGTAACAATTCTTCTTCTCTTATATCCTTCTCTTCTCTCGTGCGCACAACTTCAAAATGACAGCGATTTTGTGATCTTCTAAGAGAATAAGTATCTAGTTGTTAGTTTACTTAGTTCTTTACGTGACAACACCGTTGTGTCACCCGATGGAAAGATTGTACAACGTACACACTTTTCTCTCTTTCTTATCTTTCCTATATTATCTTCTTTTCTTTTTCATGTGAAAGAGAGATAATGAACTTGGGACTTATTTTATGGGGATCAAGAGACTTTAAAACTTCTTCATGAAGTTGAAAGATTACATGATAATTTTCTGATTTAGGCCATCATAAATCTAAGCTTAAATTTTACACATGTAAGAGCTCATTTCTGCAACACTTTATATCCATATTATTTAATCTTAGTAATCACTTATTATGAATATATTATGACATATAATTAATATATAATTATATACCACATAAGTCAATAATCTATATAATCTATATAGCGTATTATATTATATCGTTAAATCCAACATATAATACATATTACAAAATATTACCTGTCTCGGTTAGAAGGAACATTTTGGCGCAAGGAATAAGAGGAAAAATTCGCTTCTTGTCCCTCTACGTGTCACTTCAATTTTAAGTTCTTATACTCATGGACTCTCTCCAGCCATAAGAAGAACATTTATTTTACTTTAATTTTATTTCTCAACTATGACTGTTGGCAGAGCAGGGGAAATGTGTCCTTTATTTCTTTTTATGAAGAGAAGTTCAAAGAAAGAAAATTAACAAGAGCAACAATTTTATTAAGTAAAACTGCATATCCTTGTCTCAAGTAGTTTATATATACTTGTCATGTTGTCACCAGGTGTCTTATGTTTTATAACTACGTCAACAATTAATATGTCCCCAGCATTCTTCTATGAATTGGCATTCATTCGTTGTATCCATTTTTTTCTTTTCAACATCAGTTCCAAAATAATATAAACAACAAGAGAAATTTAAAGTTTAAACAACAAATTTCTTTACAGTATTTAACATTGGAAGGCATAAGTACATACCATTCATGTTTGAAACTGAGGGCGGTACAATTCCCACTAATCATTTTTTAGTAAAGATGGAATTCTAAGCTAACTATTTTTTAATTAGTTATAAAGAAGTTATATTTGAATCTTGAATCAACGATCTCCCCATACAGAGAACATTACATCTGCCCGCCAATCAAATTTGGATTTGATGAATAAAATAACTATTAAATGAAAACCAGATTTGTACAGAACTGTAAATATTAAATTTGAGGTGGATGGATTAATGAATATCTGTTAAATCTAAATTTGTTCGATGAATAACATACCGCCTCCTTTCTTTCATTTTGTTTTATTTTTTTAAAAAGACCAAAGATCAAAGTAGACCATAATATCAAAAACAGAAACAAATTTTATTTAAAAAAATAGTTTAATTGATTTTGAACCAAACAGTTAAATTTTAGACTTTTGATTTGATTTTTCGGTTGAAAAGCTTAGCTAATTTGGTTTTTATTTTTAGTTCGATTATATTTTTCTAAATCAGATAAACCGAATAAACCAATTAATTCAAAATTTATCAATTAAATTTATTTTAATTGATATAAATAAGGATCATTTCAATGATAAGTCGAATACTATTTATTTTTAGAGATTTTTTGTTATTTATTTTGTTTTTAAACTATTTATTTTTTCTATCAATATTTGTAACTAACGATATTTTTATTCATCTTTAACTAATATAATTTCAGATAACCAAATAAATCAAATATTTTTTATTTATTTGATTTTTATTTTGTTCAGTTGATATTTTTATGAATTTAGTTCGATTTATACTTTGATTTATCAAATAAAACTTGAAATATATATATATATATATATATATATATATATATATATGTGTGTGTGTGTGTGTGTGTGTGTGTGTGTGTGTGTGTGTGTGTGTGCTTAACTCAAAAAGCAAATGTTGAATGCAAAAATTTGAAGTGTTTTGAGGTTTTGAGGTTTTTTATGTTATGGTTTTTAATTTTTAAAAATGAACTCTAAATAATAATAATAATATATTTAATATTTAAATATTATTTTTAAAAATTAAAAATGATGACTTAAAAAACTCAAAACACTCTAAATTTTTGCATCTCACAAGATTTTCATATAAATAATTTAATGAAGATGATAAATTAAAATTTGAACATGATTTGATATATTTTTTGAGTTAAGCTCACAGAAGATCTCATGTGAGTTTAAACTCACGATATCTTTACTATATATATATATATATATATATAGATTTGAAATAAACCGACCGATTGTACATCTCTAATTGGCCTACTGTCGGACTGTCGGAGTACTGGTATATGGTGCACACAGCTAAAGAACAGAATAGCTAGATGCTTTTTATGAGGATCTTTTACATCAGAGAAGCTAAGTGGTAAGGGCATCTGAATGAAATTGAGTTGTGAAACATTTTCCATGTGAACAAGGAAAGAATTGGACGGAGAATAAGATCCTTGTATAAAAATAAATAGAGGTTTTGAAAGACGCAACATGACAACTTTTTACGGCCTTTACACATTTTTAGGAAAAGAAAAGTTCTTTCAAAAGATGAGATCGCTTTTTAAGTTCAACAGATGTTTCATAAATTTCATAAAAACAGTAAGTGTCGTATAAAGAGTACCAAATTACAAATTCAGAAAAAAAAAACAACTGAAGATAGTCAGGTTGGAAGTCCGAACGGTATCTTTTATGAACATTAAAGTTAGATAATTTATATTTTATTTTCATTTAATTAAATAGAAAAAGAAAAACAACCGATACATGTAATACAAAAATACGTTTATTCCGGTCAATAATTTTATTATTCAATTTGATTTCATATATTCTTTATTAACTTAAATCAATTACTATTTTAACAAATATATCTAAACTGAAAAATAGAATATATTACAAAATAGTTCACTGTGATAATAAAATCGGTATCAATATTCGTATCTTTTTTCATATTTTCCAGTTTTTATATATATATATATATATATATGCGAGGTATGGAATTGAAGAAATATTAGTTTTCGATACAAACCCGGTTGCAATTAGCCTTATGTATATATTTATTTAATGATTATTAAGTTAATTAATTTGTATTGTTTTTCCTAACAATTAATTCATGTTATTTTTTTGCGCCTAATTACAACATATCTTTTTTTGCTAGCTCTACTTGCGTACGCAGTCAAAGTACCAATTATGTATCTTAATTAGCACGGACCTCTAACAGAGCCACCTAAGCCAAGCCTCAATGAAAGCACCCATTAACAAAAAAACGAAAACATACGCCAACCAAGATTTGGGCCGCCTCCCCAAAAATAAAAGACAAATCGAAGTCCTAGTTCTCCTCTCACACACACCTCAAAAACCCCATCGTACATGTCAATATCTCAACACCTCATCCAGTAATTAATTGATCAAGGAATAGGAACCTTCTTGGAACAACCCCTCCTGTCCTCCTCTCTTCCCACAAACCCCCAAAACACAGACGCAAATACGCAAATATATAACATGGTAGTGGTACCTTTCCTTCCAGAAGGACCCCACATATACTGCCCCGGGTGCCCCCTTTCGCGGGGAAGCCACCGGTTGCCAGGTGGCACCACCTACCCCGTACACACAATTAAACAGTCAAATATCTCTGATTGGTCAATTTTGTTGACCAACTACTTAAGTCTTCTATATAACTCTCACCTAATCTCTGCCTCTTCTTCCCCCTCCACTCCACATCGCCCCATTTCCTCAAATTGTATGCCCTGTAGCTGGATAGATGGCCACGAGTGACCACAACTCAAGCCTCGCTGATTGGACCGAGCTTTACGGCCACAACCAAGGCGGGACGGCGAACAACGGGACGATGCCAGATTTGACGACTGTCAATACAGGTTCTCCCGGTAGTGGTATGACGGGGCCCACAAGCAGCCCCCCTTCACATGCTAACATGGAGGCAGGCCGAGTTGGGAAGTCTCCTAGACGTAGGTCTAGGGCTTCCAGACGGGCCCCGGTAACGCTACTCAACACCGACACAAGTAACTTCCGTGCCATGGTGCAACAATTCACTGGAATTCCATCGGGTCCATACTCATCTGGTAGTCTGCCAGGCAGTGGCGGCGGCAGTGGGCCCACCATCTCTTTTGGCCTTGATTTCGGTGCGCCTATGCGTCCAGGCGGAGGCGTGATGTCATTTGGGCAACTACAACCGCAGCAGTATCATCGGCAGCCGCCTTTTCAAGATCAAGTTTTTTCATCTCAGCAGCAACAACAACAATACCAGTATGGAAATATGTTCACATCTGGGGAGTTCAGCACTACCACCAACAGCAATAATGGAGACAACAGAATGTTTATCGACGGATACACTAACGACGGGGTTTTTGTCGGCAACATGGCCGGTCAGATGATGCCGAAGGTTGCTAATTCTGCTACTAACATTAGAGGTGATGGGTATTTAGGATAAAGCGGAATAATTATATTAACACGTCTCCTTTAGCGCCCCTTGATGTTTTTATTTTTTATTTTTCCATTTTTAATGTATGGACTTACTGCATGAATGACTCCACCTGGAGCGCTACAGAAAAACAAACTGATGTAATGTATAGAGAGACTCTTAGGTGATGAGGTGCCCCTTGCTTTCAAGAGAGGCAATTATCCTACTCGTTGTGAATATTTTTTTGGTTTGGCTTTTCACATTTGCTGCTTATGTCAAGAAGTACTATTAAATTTCTTCTTATAATTGACATGGAATCTTTCTAGAAGGACTGTGTTTAATTAATTTATTGAATCAATTGTGAAGTCACATAAGGTTGGCTGCATATTTTATTCGTTACTTTTTGTCTTTTATCTTCACTAATTGAAACGTGTCTAAGATGGGAAGCAGCATGGAAGGTAGAGATTTGAAATGGACCGCACGGTCCGACTCCGTCCCAATTCGGACCGTGGACCATGGACCGACCGAGCCGGGCCGTCTTGCCCTCGCCACGGATCGGTCAACGGTGGGTCGGCCGGCCCTCCTTCACCCGAAAATGGACCGTCGACCCGTCCCGTGCCGGACCGTGGACCGGCCGGACCGGACCGTGGACCGTGCTGGGACCGTGGGCCGGCCGTCGGGCCGGACCACCGACCGACCGTGAGTATTTTTTTGTATTATTTGATTTTTAAATTATTCAAAAATACATAATTATTCAAAAATACATAATTAATTCGATGAAAATGATTATTTAAAAATTAATAAATTTATTTTTCAACTTTTATTATTTTTTTATAATTTTCTGAAATTTTATTTTTTACAATTTTTTTAATTTTTTAGTACTATTAGATTTTTAAACAATTAAAAATAATAATTCGAATTAGTTAAAAATTATTATTAAAAAATATGATAAATTATTATTTTTTTCGATTTATAAAAAAATAAAAAATTGGACCGGACCGGACCGTGGGACCGAGCCGGGACCGTCCGTGGGGTCCGGCCCCGGGGGCCAATGTGGGACGGGTTCGGTTTTTTCGAATTTGGACCGCCTTGGACCGGACCGTTTGGACCCGTGCGGGGACCGTGGACCGTGGACCAAGTGTGGGACCGTGGACCGTCCGGGTTTGGACCGGACCGGCCCGGACCGGACCGTCTTCAACACTCTAATGGAAGGTGACCAGGGGGCTTCTACCTGTCCGGTCAGTACTCAGGATATTTTTATATATTTGTTATGGATATTATTATTAATATTGTCCTAGTCTTTCGAACTTTTTGTATATGTTTCTAGATACCCCGTACTAGCTAGATATGCCACATATATACATAAATATACATATTTGGTTTTGTAGAAATATTTTCAAAGCACAAACTAAATCGACGTAATATATAAATTATTTATTTTTGTTTTTTGTTTTAGACAAGCTATATATAAGTAAATTTAAAAGTGCATTAAATCATGAAATTAATTAGATACTGCTTCAAAAAGGTTCGGGCCACTAATTTAATTATCATGTGTTATCAGCATGATATATATGTGTGCGAATATTGAGACAGCAACTTTTTTTGACAAAAAGAAGGGATCGTGTCTCTTTCTTTTGATTTTATTGAACCAGTGATTCAATTACATGTTGCATGTTACATGAGAGATGAGACAAAAAAATAAAGAAAAATAAAGAAAATAAAAGATTTCTACTCCATGATATTTTTCATTATAATAATAAAAAGTAAAAGTCATATTAAGATGTATGCCGGTTTGATTTGATCTCTAAAAATACGATTATATCTCTCTCCACAATATAAAACATAAAATAGAAAACAACTCTCTCAATTTTAAATCAAACCTCTTGTTTACAATGATTTTCTGCATTGATGTATTTGGGAAGTGTTCCATCTATTGACAGCAACTTTATTTTTTATTTGTAGAAATTAATGCTTCAGCATGTGTCTACCTCAGCTTATATTTTGTTCAAACTTTGCTGCCGCGAGGTGTACATGTGTTCTCATAATTACACCACAAGAAGTGTTCATCAGAGAAATTGTGTTCAATTTAGTTCTAAAGCTTCCGAAGACAGCTATTTGATGATAATTTAAAGCTTGATTAATAAACAATTGTCCGCTTCTTTGAAATAAATTCTCCACTTTCCTCCCTTAGAAACATATATATATCAACATGTAGTAAGATTCCTAAGCAGCAAAAAAGAACAAAGAAAATGAGGGGAAAAACATAAAGAGAAATCGTTTAGATGTTCAATACAATGCATCCTAGCTAGTACATACATTCAGCGGATAATTAAGGAAATTTTCGGCGGTACGATTGAGATTAAGTTGTTTTTTTTTAGTAAAGAGATTAAGTTATTTAAATTAAATCACCATGTATATCTTAATTAAATTAAAAAAAATGAAGTAGAAAGGCAATATAAATTGTCCACGGTACATCTGGTTATGTTTGTTGGTATAGATTGCTGCATTAAATTATATGGCTCAAAAATATGCACCACACAATATAGGGGCACTAGAGGGTGTCGCACTAACATCTGACAGATCAAATGTAATAAATATTATTTACATCAGTAAAGTTTTTAACATCCGAAAGTTAATGCAAATGCAGATGTAAATGCACTTTATGGTGATAATCAATTGCATTCAAAGGAGCTTCTTCACGTATTGTGATAATTAACTGAGAGCTTGATCTTATAGGGCTGTAGTGTTCAGATTGAGTCCAGTGGTTACCACAAATTCTCACCGATAAGATGAGAAGGGAAGGACCATTCAGTCTTCCCTCGCATTATATCACCAAACCATGACAAAACCTTAAACCCTATATATAGAGAGTAGATGCCCCTATGCTCATTCTGTGCTCTAGACTCTAGTAGATAACTACCAAACCTGATACTAGTCAGGTACCAAGCCTGAATGAACTAATTACTAACAGCAGCGTAAAAATAAGAGGGATGTACCACAACCAAATTTTTTTTTACAAAAGCACATGGAACTATGGAATTTATCTGGTCATGACAGTAAAGCAGGAAACAAATACTTTCTTGAGGAAAGTTCAATTTTAATCTCTGAATTCTGCAAACAGAATGCTTCAAAGTAGGGTTTAACACAGGGGGAACAATAAAGTTGGTCAGGTCCTTGCAGTTGGATTTTCCTGGTGTTTTGTGACAACCAACAGAAAAATTAGATAAGTTCTGCTTATCCAAGGTCGTATTTTGGAACCAAACAGTATAATTAGGTTTATACAGGAATCCATAAATATATCTTTTTGACAATTAATGATTTAATTTCAATTAAGTCTCTTAATTTACTTCTAAATTTTAATTAGTCCATCAGTTACCCATAAAAATGCATGGATAAGTTGATGCTTAGTATTCAACAATTTAAAATTGAAAAAAGTAAATACTATCTAATCAATCAAAACTCAAAAGACTTACATTAAGATATATTGTTACGTCAATGTTGATTATATTAAGATATACTGTTACTCAAAAGACTGAACACCTTGTGGAAGAGACTTAGAGAAGCCCCAGCAGAGGGGGTTATTGTCGCGAGATTTGCGGAGCGAAGAGTAGTAGAGAGTCCCCTTACACGACTTCACCTTGTGGAAATAGCACCGTGCATCGTGCAAGTTAAGCGTCGTGTGGATGCAAGTTTCAGCTATGAGATGTGCAACTACCGGCCCAAGAAGAAAACCTCGCTGTCCGATCAACTGAAACGGAGGTGAGAAACGAGCTGAGAAGTTGTAAGAACTAGGTCTGAGTGAGCGGTCGGTCGGAATTAGGGTTCTGGAGGTGGGAGGATAGGGTTTCGGAGAGAGCACGAGTGGATTCAATGATCTTGGAATCGGTGTCGGAGATGTTCCAATTTGAGACGGGGGTGATGAGCGAACTGGAGTGGGAGGAGCCAAGAGTGGGTTTAGATAGAAGAGGGATGATGGCGTCGGAGTTGAGAACGATTGGGATCACTCCAGGGTCAGAGATGGTGGTGGAGATGCCGGATGCAGAGGCGGCGGCGGTGATGATGTCTAAGAGCGTCATGAGTCATGACGGCGAGAACCAGGGGTTGGTTTGTGGAAGCAAAAGACGAAAGTAAAGGAACTGTGTTTCGAGATATGAAGTTGTGAGTAGAGTATTGAAATGGACCGTACTGTCCGACCCGTCCCGGATCGGACCGTGGACCGGATCGGACCGGACCGTGGACCGGGCCGTCCCTACCTACTGTCCGGTCCGGTCCGGCGGTGGTCGGTCTCCCTTCATCCGAAAATGGACCGTCCGCCGTAAACCGGACCAAGTGGGACCGTCGGGGACCGTGGATTTGGACCAGGACCGTGTTTTCTTAATAATTTTATTTGATTTTAGTGTTCTTCAACAAAGACTAAAAAATGAAAAATAAATAACCGCTGCAAATTTTCAATTATCAATTAGTGTTTTATGTGTAGTTTTAAATAAAATGAAAATAACAATAATTATTGGTGTAGTAAAAAAACATGTTCTAGATAACATCAAAATATAATAACTCGTCTCATTTTTAATTAAGCATGTTCATAAAAAAAAATTCATTGTATTTCCAAAATTATAATTTTCTAAAATTTTATTTTTTTACAATTTTTTTAATTTTTTTAGTACTATTAGATTTTTAAACAATTAAAAATAATAATTCGAATTAGTTAAAAATTATTATTAAAAAATATGATAAATTATTATTTTTTTCAATTTATATATAAAAAAAAATTGGACCGTCTCGGACCGTCCGTGGGGGTCCGGCCCCCGGGGGCCAACGGTGGGACGGATTCGGGTTTTTCGAATTTGGACCGCCTTAGACCGGACCGTGCGGACCGTGCGGGACCGTGGACCGGACCGACCCGGACCGGACCATCTTCAATACTCTAGTTGTGAGGGCAAAAGCAGCAAAATATAAAAGTGCCACTCCGGATCTGATTGGAAGGAATTTTTTAGTTTTTCAGCGTTAATAGGACGGAATTTATTTGCATCTGTTAAGCTATGAAAAAATATTATGTTTATTTACATCTGCGAAAATTGATGTAGTACTGATGTGCATCAGCATTTTAGTGTGTCCCTCCCATTTATTTTTAGGAAAAAATAACTATATTTACTTGCATCTGCAAAATAGATACAAATGTATAATTACACCAGTATTACTAATGTAATATGTTTAAATCAAAATTTTGAGATCGAATTTTTTTTGCTGATGTAATTAATTCTTTTTTCGAATGCAAATGCGACACCCTTAAAGGCCACAGCTAGCATAATAAATTGGAGACTGCCACGTCCACACTTGTATCTTAAAATTTGTTACATCATATATTTACTTCTGCATGCAGCGACACATTGCTATTATACGTGTTTTAAGATGAGTTTGATCTGACCTATTTTTATCCTCCGCTCATGTATCACTTCATGATGGTAATGCAGGAGACCATATTAATTTAATTTAATATACAGTTTCATGTACTGAATAAAAAGCTGAATATTGAGCTTTGGTGTTAACCGCACAGTCAGATTGAGCACTTTCATTTGTAAAATTATTCTGCTACATTTTATGATTATTTTTTGTTGAAAATTTGTGTATTTTTATGTTGAACTTAATAATTATTCCCTTAATTTTTAGCAGTTTTCAAATAAATCAAAATTTGTTACTTGGAATAGAGTCCTCGAAATATTCCTAGTTATAATTATCGTGTGGGGAATCATTGACTATAAACTTGACGATTTGATAATGAATTTTCAAATTTATAAATTCTAAATGATCATTAAAAGCAGAAAAACTTTTATTGATATATTCTTGAAGTGTTTCAATATGAATGAATATAAATTAAGTGTCATCTAATATTTCATCAAAGTCTAGCGACCATTGTAAATTTGAAAAAAAAAAAGTTGGTGCATGCATGATCTTTGATGACTATATCAAATGAAACTAAAATTGCATCTAAGTTCAATATAATGAGCATATTAAAAATCAAGAATATGTCTATAAATTTTATAAAATATTTTCAAATATATTTGAAAAATTGTTGTAGTGGACATATATCCTCTGTTGGAAATATGCATTATGGATGCCTTCAAAATTCACCAAAGAATATAATCCACTCAAATTCAGACGGACAGGTACTTTAAATAAAGTGTACTCTAGAGGATCTTGATTCGAGTAAAGCTTTTTGTGCGCTTAACCACTGTTGTTATGGCCTGACTATAAGAAAATTGTGTTGATGACGGTATCAACAATGGCATTTGTTCCTTAAAAAAATTGTTGTTTTTAAGGTGCGGGTCGGATTCTTATATTATTTAGTCAGTAATTATGTGCTTATAATTTTGCTAAGCACAGAATTATTTGTATTTTAATTTTCTTCGATAGCACGAGAACCTTACTCTTGGGAAAAAAACTAATTAGTCTAGTTAAGGCCTTCCAAATTTTTCTTATTAAAAAGATAATTTTCTTCCGGACCAAACAAAGGACTAATTAAAGAAGTGATCGAGTGAGCAACTTGGACATTTCATCTTCCAAGAATATTAATGTTCGACTTTTCACGGTTCAACTGCGACAGATATTCGCAAGATGACTAAGTTGAAAGTGCATTTCTTGGTAAATAGTCTTTACTAGCACAATTTCTCTATATCTTATATCTTATATATCTTATATAGAGAGAATAAAGATATTAAGTTCTTATACAGAGAGAGTAAAGATATCGTGTGTCTGACTTCAAAAATATATTAAATTATTTTTAATTTCTATTTATCATACTCATTAAACTCTTTATATGAAAATCTTATGAAATGTAAAAATTTAAAGTGTTTTGAGTTTTTTAAGTTATCTTTTTAAAATTTTAAAAATAATGTTCAAATATTTAATATTTTATTATTATTTTTAGAGATGATTTTTAAAAATTAAAAACCACGACTTAAAAAGCTCAAAACACTTCAAATTTTTGCATTCCACAAGATTTTCATATAAATAATTTAATGAGTATGATAAATTAAAATTTAAAGATTATTTGATATATTTTTTGAGTTAATCTCACGAAAAACTTCTGTGAGCTTAAACTCACGATATATTTACTATATATATAATAATAATAGTTTGTGAAAGAGTCTCAGAGAAAATAAATCGTGTAATTTAAAAAATAAGTGATTTACTAAAGTTTTAAACTTGTTATCTCACTAATTTTGGATTTTGAGGGGGTAACAACAGTAAATGAGGGAGAAGAAAATTCAGAGAACTACCCCGTCTTAATCTTATATAATAAATTAAGCTATATATGGGTCCTACTCCTACATGTGTTCTTGGTTGAATCGAGTTAACTAAATATGGAGGGTTCCTTGACAATCTCGACAACGACATTTTAAAAAATATATAAAAAGTAAAAAACTAAAAAAAAAGTTTATAGATATTATTTAGATCAATAGTATTTCAAATTTCATGATATTTAGTTATTGTTGAATGGTCCATCAAATGTTATGAAATTATAATCATTACAAATTATATAAAATTTTGATGGTTTTTTATGGACTAACAAATAATAGCTAAATTGTATGAAATTTAAAGAACATATCTATAAATCTTTTTTCCCATTTTTAAGATTCATTTTGTATTTTTTAAAATGTCATTGACAAAATTGTCATAATAATCCATCATCGACGGATCCCTGTCCTAACTAAAAACCGATCATAATTGCATGGAATAATGGCTTGGTCAATTTGCTTTTTAAGTCAAGTTCTAACTATATGACAGAAATGATATCTTAATATTGATATTACGTAAAATGATGCTGAGTGCTGACTGATGGAAGTTCTCAAGAATAATTCATAGAGGAATTTACATTAGTAAGTTAATTATCTTTTTTTTTAAACCGGCTGCCGCTGCCAAGTATAAATTAGTAAGTTAATTATCAAAAGAGACAAATGCGTTTGCTCTGGAAGAATAAAAAAGAACAATAATGTACTGCATACATGCATCTCACTCTTCCTTTCTTTACAAAGTACAAAACTAAAAACCAATGCAGTGCCGGATGTTTGGTAGCAGGAAGAAGCAAACTTTACTTTTCATGACAAAGAATTTCAAAAACAAAAAGTTCAGTGGTAGCTAATTAAAATAGTCTCAAAGAAATCATAAATTCAAATTTCTATACACATAAAATAAAATGTGAGCTAAATTCTCATCTTTCTCTAAAAAAACAAAAAATCCAATGCGTCTGAATGTGGAAATTTTCTAATTCGGTTAGCGTTGGGCTTAAGCGACCACCAGCTCCCACCTTTCTTATTTTTGGAATTTTGAAATGGATACATCATTGAATTCCTGTCGAACAATGGACGCATATTTGGAGCTGGTGAAGTGGTGAACGTTTCATGAACAACAGTTGAGGGGCCTAATAGAAAATTGTGGAATTGTACAATAATGTGTATATATAACTACAAAATTTTGAAATTATTCTACAAAAGTTCTCATGAGATCTCTCCTTTGTCACCAGCTGAACATGAGAACATTATTTACTTTTTGGTTCTAAATTTGCTGACAATTTTCTCTCAAAAAACAACAAGGAAGAAAATTGGGATTAATTCATAGTTTTCGTATATATTCCCCAGTTAGCATATCGATTAATATGTTAATATCAATACATTTATAACGATTTAATCCTTAATATTTTATTAAGGAACAATACCTATGTGAAGAAGGTAATTAAAGAGTGATACATGTATATGTATATGTATGTTTATGACATAAGATATATTTAAGAACATAAAAATATTATATTTATAAATTTTTTAAGCATATCACATCATCATTCTTCTCCACTAATATTGATTTTGTTTAAATCTTTTTATCTACTTAAATCGAATGATTCACATAAAGTTTCTCTCTCCTCATTTAAAATAGATGAGTATGATTAGGGGTGTCAATTATTGACCCGACCCGACATGTCCCGAAGATAAATGGGCCGGATATGGATTTAATTTTTTTGATCCGAGGGTCGGGTCGGGTTGAAGGGTCGGATCGGATTCGGGTCAACCCGACCCGACCCGATTAATTATATTTTTAAAGTAATTTTATGATTTAGTACTAATTAAAGCTTAAATACACACTAATTAAGATTAATTATAAATTAATTAATATTTTATTGCTTAAATTATATAAAAATAATTAATAAATATGTAATTATTTTACTTGGGTCGGGTCGGGTCGGGTATGGGTCAAAAAAATTTGACCCGAATTTAATCGGGTCGGGTAAAAAAAATAATAAAATAATATGACCCGATCCGAACCCAATCCGACCCGACCCATTGACACCCCTAAGTATGATGCACTTAAAATGAAATTTAACTCTTAATTTTTAGTATTATTCTTTATAAATTATCATATTTAGTTATATTATTATTATATACATCTTTATTATTTAAAAAAATACTAAATTTTTTAATGTGAATTTTTAATTGAATATATTTAAAAAAATTATATTTTTAATTATTTATTTATGAACTATCTTGTTATGACAAAGTTTGAATTACAGTTTTAGTATACATAAAGTAAATTTAAGTAATTTGAAGTAACTGCAATTGTATATAATTAGTTCTGCTTGACTCAGCACGCGGCTCAAAGATCAAATCTATCCTTGTGGTTTCCGGAAAAAAAAAAAGAATCCGAGATGATATTTGTTTTTTGATGGGTTGATCTTTATATATTAGATGGATGGAGTAAAAAAACCAAAATATAGTCCAAATGGGAGGGGAAAATCATTCGAAATATATTTATGCTCGGCGCAACTACCCATGCATGATGTATTGCCATGGGTTGTGACTTGAGAATGGACCGAACAGGCCTAATTGTGTATATATACCTTTATATAATCTTATATTTATGTAAAAGGAAGGATTCTTGACAATGGGTTACTTGAACGGATTCGGGGTAGGTTTGCATCCCTTCGAATTAAAAAATTAGTTTGAAAAGTGTGCGAGCAGTTGATTTTACATTGAAATTTATAAAGATTATTGAAAATGTGAATTTCGGAACTTTAAATCTATTAATAATACGAATCTCGATGTAAAATCAACGGCTTATGAATTCTTTAAACTATTTTTTTAGTTTAAAAGAGTGTGAACATACCCGAAGTCCTACTTGAACACGGTGGCGTGCTACTAAGGAATGAACACGGTGGCCTGCTACCAAGGCCCATGAACTGCAAGAAGCAAGCACCTTCTTTTTGTGGGCCACCAAGGCTCATAAAAATATTTATTAACAGTATATATTTAAAAATTTAATTTATTGATTATATTTTTTAAAAAAACATTTTGCAATGGTTATTTCTCTATTTCAAGCAGGGTATAAACAAGTCGGGCTAGGTTGGATTTTTTATAGATTGTCAATCATAATTAGTATAGTCTGGTTACACAAATTTTAATTTGTAATTAATCAATTAATGATAAAAATCATTCAATTCAGGTTTTAGGTTAGGCGGTCAGGTTTACGGATACAGCATGTTTCGTTTTAAGGAATTTATTGTACAAAAATATAACTACAACTAAGTCATAATGAATTGTATACGATCAAAATATACTCGCTAAAAATAAAAATAAAATAAATTTTAATTAAATTTTTAAATATTAATAAATTATTATACATTTCTATAATTATATTATAATTAAAGATAGAGCAAAGTATTTTAAAAAAAATTAATGTAAAATGATCGGATTGGATTTTACTCATTTTTTTCCAAAAAAAAAATCCGTAACCAAACTATAATTGTTGGGTTTCCTTAAAAATTTAATTCGTACCCGATCCGAAAATAATACAGAATCGGGTTAAACGGATGTATCTTACTTCCCTAATTTCAAGGACAAATTTGGATGATTATTTTTTGGAGTGAAGGCGTGACTCTAGGGCTGTCAATGGATCAGATTCGAAACTGATCCCGAAGGATTCAAATGCGAATTCATTATAAATTTATAAGATCCATATGCGGATTAATATCCAATAAAATTTTGAGAATCCAAATGTGAATCCATATTTACTATTACTAGCTATATACCCGCGCGTTGCAGCAAAATTTTTTATTTAAACATTAAAATATTATAAGATAAAAAATCACATTTATCTAACATTAAATTATAAATTCACCAAATTATAGAGAAAACATATAATAAAGACTATATTTAATCTTGGATGAGATTTTTGCACAATATGAGTTAATGATTCATGATTTTTATGGCAAAAAAAGTAAATTATTCTAACATATATTATCACCATTAATTTCTTACCAAATATGCACAAGGTTGCTAAATAAAAAAATAAAAATTATGGAAATAATAGTATATAAGAGAAAGAAATGGAGAGAAAGAGGGGATCAATGGACGCAATCACATACGTTCGATCAACCAACAATAAATATTATCCGTCTAATTGAGGGATAAAATGGGTATAATAAAAATTTATCATGACAAAAAATGGACTTTCCAATTCTTAGATGCTTTATATAATAGTATAGATAGTGGATTTCGGATCGGATTCGGATCTTGTATTATAATAATATTAAAATTAGTATAATTATATATATGACAAGAGAAAAATTATCATTTTATCTTAAAATTATTTCAAATGTAATAACAATCATAATTCACATTTACTATTATAACAGTCTTAAAATTATTTGTTCCAATCATAAACATAGTAACAATGATAACTATTTGTTCCAACTTTCAAAACATACAATAAACATCAAATAACATAATAAAATCTACCTAATTAATATAATAACTACTATTCAACTTTATGAATCAACACAGAGTGAAACATAACACATTGCTCTTCAATTTAAACTAAATTGGACATGTATATTTTATTAATTGACATATGATATAATTTTATTTATTTATCGAATTCATAGCGGATTTGAATTGAAATCTTATAAGATCCAAATGCGGATTCATTATATTAGATGGATCATTTTCTAGAATCCATATGCGGATCCAATAAACTACCTAATATATTTTTAGGATCCATATGCGGATCCATTTGTGATGATTCGAATTGGATTTTCGGATTATGAATATCCATTGACAGCCCTACGTGGCTCTTGCTGGGCCCTGGGCCCCTTGCTTCATTAATGGAAAACCATTACAAGGAAATCTTCAATATTGCATCCTTTCCATCAAGAAATTGAGATCAGAATACATTGTCAAATCCAAAGAAAATGTTTTGCATGAAAAGAAATAACATTATAAAAGTTATGGTTATATAGAATATAAAGAAAATGTCTGTGTTATGTGATATCAAAAAAAAAAGTTTGTGCTATAAAGTTTAATAAACTGGGTAAATTAGGTTTGAGTGGTGATGGGTTTACCAACTACTGTTCCTAATAAAAACTCCGATATAAATGAAAACTCTGCTTGCTTGGGGTCGTTTCAATTGAAAGGAATAGTTTTAGGAGAGATGTTTTTCATGGAAAACAACAATAAATTCTCATGTTAATTTGAAAGGAAAAGAAAATTATATCCTTGCTAAATTGTGGGCTAAAAAAATTGTTCAAATTTCAAGTAGTTTATAATTCATCCTTTTTTACTTTAATATCCGTGCAACGTTAACTTTTCAACTAAATGTAAAGAATTCACCATTTTTCAGAAGCAAAAAAGAAAAAATTATACTGAACAAGTTTTGGGCGATTTTTGTTGGGCAACCAAAAAATTTCCGAAAAAAGAAAAATAAAAGAATGGTGCACAGTTGCAGAAGAAACAAAACTAACACGAACATGTTTAACAATAACGAAATTACATAACAAGAAGTATAACGGAGGCGGGGATCAGAAATCTGGGTGGTGAAAAAGAAAACTAGACAAAAGAAAAAAAAACGTAGGAATATATTGGAAACGGCCCGTTAATTTTCATCATGACAATATTTACACGAAACTTTAAAGTATCAAACATGCATTACATTTCAAATATGTCTTCGGTTTCTGCATTTTTTTTTCCTTTGTATTGTTCAAACGTGAAATTAATAAATTTACAACAATTTCTTAAGCTAGTGAATATTATAATGTCATTAAAAATGATAACTATGTTTATTGTACTATTATTATTATTGTTATTATTGCTACTATTATTAACATATTATCATTATCATTATCATTATCATCTTTATTTATATATTATTATTATTATTTTATTTATTTATTTTCTTTTTCTTCCATCATATTCATTATTATCACTGATATTTGAGATCTTTGATCTTATATTTTCCGATTGGGTTTCATTTCTAGCCTAGCCCAATTTATTTGGGATTAAAGGCTTTGTTGTTGTTGTTGTATTAATAATGATAACTATGTTTTTTTTGGTCGCATCTTAACTTTTTTGGTTAAAACCTTAATTTTCTTGTCTGACACCGCTCTAATTTTATTTTAACTAGGGCTATTACTCGGATTTCGTCCCGAAAATATAGTTCTCAAATAAATAATTAGCAATATAAAATTTTAAATATATTTAATAAACTTTTACATTAAAGAAAATTTAGATACAATGCTTTTACATTATAGAAAATTTAGGTACAATGCTTTTAAAAGCTAAAATAATGATAATTATAATAAAAATTATTATTATAATAATAAATAATATAACTAAAATACATAATAATCTATAAATGATTATATAAAAAATTAAATCATTTTAAGAGTTAAGTTGGCTGACTCTACCACTCGAGGGCGTAGCTGTGGTACGGTTTTTCCTGAGGAGTCTTGAACTTCTCGTTTGTTAGAAGATATCAAACGTATTCGCAATGTCAGATGGAATTTGAAAACTCTTTGCGGTTATTACCGAATTTTAATTTAAATAAAATTAATGATGGAAAAAAAAGTGATGATGTGGTATGATTGATAAATTTAAAAGCTTAATCCTCTTTATGTATTAAGAATTTATTTCAACTCAGTGATGCATCATTCCATTTCAAAACGACTTGAACTGAAAATTTAATTAACTTCTTAATATAACTTTCTCTTCCCCGTAAAATGCCATTTTGGCTTAGTCCGATTATAATTTCTGAAACCCTTTATTGTCTTTCTCTTTCCATCATGTACCGACATGAAATTCCATTAATATATAATGTTTGATAAAGAAACCCACCAAGAAATCTTCTTCATCGTTTACGTGATTTTTTCTTGTGATTTATTTCAATTTTCAAATCGTTGAGTTACGACACAATTTAGCTCTTATAATTGGGGTATGTTTTCTTGATTAATTGTGTCAATTATGCTTGCGTGCTTTTTAATGAAATCATAATGCAAAGGAATATTTAAATTGATGGAGATTTCATTTTTCGTTTTTTCTTGAACCGGCGAATGGCAATTTCATTTGAAATATTTTACTGAAATCATAATACAAAATGCAAATCCTTTAAACTTTTTAGTTTTCGACATTTGGTTATCGATAAAGGAATTGTGGACTAATCTTTATCTACACTTTTCAGTTTGAATTTTCGAAACATTCTTTTATGTTATCTCATAGTCTCATTGATCTCATATTTTTCTAACTTTTTATTTGTTAATCCTTAGTGTCATATACAGTAGCACATAAACGATAATTTCTCTTATCAAACATTTTATATAATTGAATCAATATTATTTTTTTCTTTGGTTGTTATATAGTGATAAGAGCCAAATTGATATATAATTATTTGAAAATTTTGTAGGGTTAAACTTAGAAAATCTGATCAAAATACTTTAATTTCGTTAAAATAGGATTAAAGATCAATTTACTATCAAATATTGGATGTTTAATGCGGGAGAAGAGAAATTGAGCGAATTAGACACGATTTGGAGCAAAAACAGATGAGAAATGGCGAAAATACAGACTTTTCATACCATCTGGAGTCTCTTGCGGACCTCAGGGCCGCATGCGACCTGGGACAGGGCGGTTTCAGCCCGACGTCCGGACGGTTATTTATAATTTATGAGAGAACCGCTTGGAGCTTTTCAGTATTTTAGCCTCCTTTCGCTTCTGACAACGAAGAGAACACAACCCTTAGGGCCTCAAAACCGAGATATATCAGAAAAGAGGTGAAAATACAAAGACTTGGATGATTCAGAATTGAAGACGAAAAACTTCTCTCTTTCTTCTTCAACATTTCTCCATTGTTCTTTCTCTCTCATGTTTATCTTTTTCTTTGATTCTCCTTTTGTTTATTGCCTCATGGATAGCTAAACTACCCTCTTCTAGGGTTTAAGGAATGTAATTGATACTTATGTTATTTTAGTTCGAATTATGTCATTATTTTAATGATTGCTTTGCTTTGATCTTTCTTTGTGATTTATCTGTATTTGATCTAATAATTGGACGATGAATTGCATGTTTGAGTAGTTATAAATGCTTGAATCTACGTAGGAATTGACCAACTTGTTGATTGTATGCAAAACCCTTAGGTTTGAGAGTAAGTACTGAAATGAGACGTCGATTGTCTGACCCAAATCAAGACTTAGGAAAACAGTTTCGATAGATGCCTTATTACCTTCGGGGACCCAAGTTTGAATCATATTGTTGAGTCCATTAGAGGATTTGATGACTTGAGTATACAACCAGGCCAATAACAAAAATTAACGCATTTAGGGTATGCCACAAAACAAAATTTACGCTAGATAGGGGACTGCACCACGAAAGTGGGCAGATTCTAAATTAGGATTAAGAAACCCTCAATTACAATTACATGAGAAAATAGTAATTTAATTTAAAATTAAAATAGTATTTGTATTTAATTATAGCCTGAAAGCTCTAGAACTTTTATATTTCTGTATTTTCCTGATTTACTTCTTTAAATTTAGGATTACACTTATTTTAAATTACCAACTCCATTTGTTATTGTTTAGATAATTGAACTTTAAATTATCTAGTATCAAAAATTGTCCATGTGGATCGATCCTTAATTATACTACAATTGTTAGGTTTATACACTTATAAACTCGACATTTTAGATGTATTTAAGGTAAATTTATATTAGTACCTTACACACATCATATAGTTGAAGATTTCATCAGATCCTTCTTAACATTCAGGTTTTCTCATTATTTAGAATGAACATTCATGAGAAAAAATATTTTTTTATAGTAAATGAAACATATTTCTTTTTATGTTATATTTAACTGATTTTTTTTGTTCATTAGTGTAGAAGAACAATAATGTAAATAAGTTTGTGATGTATGGCTTGCAATATGCTAAGATAAAGATGGAACATGTATGCTATTTATTTTACTTCAATTGGATGATATTTTTCTTCCATCATTGGAGTTTTCTAATTAATTATCGTCAATTGTTATTGTCAGAAAAAATAAAAAAATACATTAACAATTAGTTTAGGGTGGCGATCCAATGACAATAGGTTATTTTATTAATCTTTACATTGACCTCTTAAATAAATATAAAAATAATCTTAAAAGTAGAAAAAATATTTATAAATATGTTCTTTTACTTATAGATCGATAGTGTTTCAAATTTCATATAATTTTATTGTCATTTTATACTTCTTCAAAGACCGCTAAATTATAACCGTTGCAAATGGTATAAAATTTTGAAGGTCTTTGATGAACTATCAAATGATAATGAAATTATATAAAATTTGAAGCATTATCAATTTATAAGTAAAAACATATATCTATATTTTTCCCATTTTTATGATTTTTTATATTTATTTAAAAGTTTGTTGTCAAGATTGACAAAATAACCCATTGTCAAGTGATCACCACCCATTAGTTTAATGAGGATAAATAATATTGTTCATGTCCCTACTAAAATCATATAAAAAATTACAACAATTAATAATTAACAACTATTTTAATAAATAAAAATAAAGTTGTCAATTGTTATAAATAGATATATATTTTGACTTTAATGTTCAGTTCAAATTTTACATTATAAAAAAAAGATGATGAAAAAAATTGGCTATTAATAGCTTCTTTATTTAATATTAACGGTAACAAATCATTTGTTCTGCACAAAATAGATGGTGATCTTTTCGATAGAACGCAGGAGTGTCAAAAATCCAATAACTGATGTGTGTAATCGACGATTGTAACATTTTTACCTTGTAATACAAACAACGCTTGGCAGCGCTGTTAAGCTTTTTTTTTTTAAAAAAAAAGGGAAAATTAATCTCATGCCATCTCAAAATTTCAAATTTAGCAAAATATCATTTCAAAATTTTAATTTCTTTCAATGCCACTCTAAAATAGATTTATTAATCTTTTACCATACTTATAAAATTTCTATACAGTTCTAATTAAATTTAGTAAAATATCACTGTATTTTTTAGGTGTATTTTTATAATTCAAAAAACTCATGTATTGGGTCATTTATACTCTCTCTTCTGACTTCTGTGAAGTCGCTTGTTAAAATCACATATTTCTTTGAAGTAGCCTATATCGGCCCGTTAAAATCACCTCGGTTCTTTGTAGTTGATGCATGGCACTATACTGATTGCTGGCAGGGCACTAAGCTACGCATTTACTAGTTAGTGAGAAGGATGGAAGGTTTTTCTTGCTACCTTGTCTGAGCTTGATATTGTATTGATAGGGCTCGAAAACACTAAAAGGACGTGTAGCTCAGTTATTCAGATGTGATCTAGAATGTAATTATGAAACATTCACTCAACTAGGCTAAGACTTGAAGGCTTTGCCTACACCTGGATCAAGGCTCTGAAATATTCAACCGGACTCTTACTGGTGCTTACCCCCACTTAAGATGGTTGTGATAATCTCTTTCATATACCGATATTTTTACTACTAGGAATTCCGCTTACCTGTACTATATGCCTATTATAAATAGCGGACCCAACTTTCATGTAAGTCCTCTACCAATAACCATAAAAAAATCACCACCAATTAAAAAAAAACTCATGGAGTTGGTGTTGTAATTGAGGAGCAGTTGAGAGATTTTATGCAATTACGATCAATTTTGGCAATTCTCAATGGTTGGTAGAGGGTTTAGTCATACTTTTCATACTATTGACAAGCTTGAATTATTATTGACTATTTGTGAGAGAGAATCTGAGAACGAGTTGAGAGCTTTTGGCATCATTTCTCCTTTTATTTGATCTTTCTCAATTGCTCCATTGATCTTTCTAAGAATTTGAAGAAGAAATCTCTGAAAATTTAAATGATAGCATTTGAATTGGATTTTCAAAAGATAATACGTTAATGGAAAGGATCTAAAATTAAATACGATATGAAGAGATGAATTAAATGCTACAATAAATTCTTGCAAATAAGTCTTATTTCTTTACCTATGGTGCAGTCAGGTGATTCAATAATTAATCTAATTTCTTCAAGTTCTTTAACAGTGGAATAGTGAAATTTTGAAAATTAAGGCTCATCCAGATGATTCTTGCGCGATGGAGAGAAGGGGCGGAGAGAAAAAAAAAGAGAGATAAGCGGAGAGAAGAGCTGAGGAGGGCGCAGAGAAGGTTGGAAGGTATTTTCGTTTATAAATTAATGTATTTTAATGTATAAATTGAAGATTTATACTAATTATGTGGTAAAATAAATAAAAATATATATTTTAGAATGACATTGGAGGGAATTTAACTTTTAAAATAATATTTTATTAAATTTAAAATTTTACAGTGCATGAGACTAATTTTCTCTTAAAAAAATAATACGTCCATCTTTCCGATTTTTTTAATCAATCAATTATATAATCGGAATTAAATAAGTAGGAAAATCTGAAAGAAATATCAAAATCAAAATGTAGGATGGTCGGCATTTGCTTTCCTGGCACTTGACAGCACTTCCCAATGTAACAGCTTTAATTTAAAAATAAAATGATATTTTGTTACCGTCATTCAAATTCCCGAGTAGGGCCGCAGTTCGGTTTGACGGCCTTAAGCTTTTCTACGGGCCGTAGTCTTATTTATCGGCCCATGCTTGTGATCGTTGTTTTATTCACCGACCCGCCTTGTCATTATTATTTTCTTCCTTCTTCCCAGCGTGCTCCCTCCTCTCACCCTCTGCGCAATTCAACATGAGGACTGAGGAAACGCAAAAACTGCTGAAATGCTCAGGAAACGCCAAAGCTGTTCACGAATTGGAGATCTCGAGCTGGACAGGTCTCAGGGTCTGGATTTTGATTCGAATCTGAAGGTCTCACATCCGTTTGTCTCGGATTATTGTTTAACTAATTATCTCGAAGTGAATTATCCTCAATATATATTTCGAACTTTTTGAACTCAAGTTACTAAATTAAAAATGAGAATAAAATACTTTATCAAATTTGAAAGAATGAAAAGAACGTTCTAAAAATTATTTTCTTCATAACTTAATTGTGTTTACAAAGTATTTTCTCTCTTCTATTTCTATCTACTCTATTTATAATATTTCTCTGATCATGTATCTAGAGAATACTTGTTTGACTGTATTACTGTGTGTGTCAGGAGATGGGTTTACTAGTTAAAAACTTGTAATTATATATGTAGCACTTTATACTTCCATTATGTTTTTATCCTGTCGATTATTCCTTCTTCTACGGAGCTACCTCAGTCTCACTCTTGTACCGAATGCTACCTTAATAAGTAATTGTACTTTAATTTGATGAAATATTCTGATAATGTTTCTACTTATCTATTCCCAGGACAATGTAGATGGAATATTCTGATAATGGTTCTGAACTAGATGGAAGTACCATTTGTATTGCATACAATTCTAGCAGGCATGATAGAATGAGGTTTACATGGACCGAACGCCTGCAATTGATTCCATCCCAATTGCTTTGAGCTATGGGATAGAAAATGTGGTGATTGCCATTATTGTAGAACAACCATTTTATCTTAATGATTATTTAGTTGAATTTATTTTGGAAGGAGTAAATCAGAAACAGTTTTTGGATAGAGAGTTATGTGAGTGACTTGATTCATGTAAAATAGTACAAGTGATGAGAGAGCGTGTATGCGGAAGACCAGAGGTTTGTTAAAATATGGGTTGTAAATTAAGATAGTTATTTTTTGTAAGGTTCAAAAATAGTTAATGCGGAAGATCAGAGGCTTGTTAATTATCATCTCATGCAGTGCATTTACATCAGGCTACGCGAAATAATCTTTTGAGAAGGGTCGCCGACTCGCCGTATTAAAAGACGACCATAAATAGGGCCGCTAATTTGAAACTCGGCTCAAATGTGATTCTTACTTCCGGCCTGTATTTCCGGCCGCAATTTTAATACCGACCCAAACATTGGCCGGATTTCCATCTACCGTCCCTAAAAGATTTCTTGCAATGATTGGATCGAAAGCAAGAAAGTACAATATGGGCCGTGGAATGAAACGCCGGCCAGCCTCTTTCCCAAATTTCACTTCTAAATTTCCTACTTATTTAATTATGATTATTTAATTGATTAATTAAAAAAATCTGCTTCCATCTTTTGACAGTATTCAACAGCATTGTTTTAAAATGCGGTCGCATGGCTGCATATGCGATCCGCTTATATTTATGCGGTGCGATACCGCATGTATAAGAATATATATTCGCATATTCAACAATACACATTATTTTTAAATATTTATCGTATTAAGCCTATAAAATTAATTATATTATATTTTTCATACAAAACATTCAAAATTATATTAATATCTTATTATATTTTATATTTTATATTAAAATTCTTCAAAATTAAATGATTAATTCAAATATTATAAAAAAAATTTAGAATACATATTCGAACCACAATGCATCTATATATTACATATATGCTATGAATGATCAATCGTACGCATATTGAAATCCGCATTTTAAAATCTTATTCTGTAATATGATTCTCTTCTTAAACTGGAGATATCCGGTTTGTTAACGTGCCGGAGATAATAGAATCTGAACCGTCCAAATGAGTCGGGCGGATGACAGACCCGATAGCGGGGCTGATGGAACTAATGTTTATATCTCCAATTATTTAAATATCTTGTTAAATGCGTGGCGGGTTCAAACTTATATTTGTTTTTCATCCGCCTCACAAATTGCTGTTAATAACTGAGATGTTTAGATCCAGTCCACTCGAGATTTCTGAAACCAGATCCACGTGTCAAATGATTCGAGGCAGCTTTTTGAGAAAAAAAAAAGAGAGGAGAAGGAAAATTAAAACATCAAAAAGTCGAAGGAAGCGCAAAATCGGTGGCAGAGGCGGATCTGGATCAGAACTTGAGCGCGAAATCCATGGCGGAGGTGCTAGATACGGAGAAGAAAGAAAAGGCTAAGCCAGAGGAGATCAGTGATCGACCCCTCAGAGTCTATGCTGATGGTATCTACGATCTCTTCCACTTCGGCCATGCCAGATCGCTTGAACAAGCCAAGAAATCGTAATTTTCTTTCATTCTCTTTATCCAAATTAGAATACATCTTCTAGCTGTTTACGTGATCGGAGCCATTTGGAGGTGAATTATAAGGGATTAAGATTTAGAAGAGAAGATGTGAAAGGGTGAAAAATGGCTTAAACATTGACAATAAAACAGAAAGAAAAGGAAAGAAAATGTGATACCAAGGAGGCCTTTTTCATTTTATTATTGAATATTTAGTTTGTGAATATTATTTGAGACCTACAACTTTGAAGTAACGACTCGCGCTGCACTTTAAGTACTATTAATAATATTTAGACATATAATCCCCCCTCTTGGCTACGCACCATCCCTAAGTTTCTGTTGGCACTATTGCACGGCAGTTCAAAGACATAACTACCCAATTCTTTTATTTATCTTTCTCCAAATTAGAATAGTTTTTTCACGTCCAGAAGTATAAGGTTTAGAGTTCATTTTGTACAACTTCAACGGATACAGTTATTAATGATTAACTACCACTTATCCGTGAATTGTTTTAGGCTTGTTATCTCGTAGACTACAAAGTTCTAGTTTTATAATTTTCAATGAATGCATTACATGCAATGTCAAATAGATAAACAGATCTATATGTCATTTGGAATTTACAAATGGAACATTCAAGTTTGGTCCCTAAACTTTCTTACAGATTCAAATTGGTCCCAAATTGTTACTCGCAGTATATTGGTCCTTCAACTTTCCAAAAAAGAAAAAGATAATTCCGTGTTGGATTTTCATTTGTGCGAAGTCGATCCTTAAAAACTCTCAAGATCACCAAATTACTAATACGGTTCTATTTTGATAGTTTTCGGAAACTTGAGAAACAATGTGGTGCAAAAAGGTCAGAAATGGTTGTTCTTTTTCGAAGTCCAAAGACCACAGTGTGCAAATTGAAGTTCATAGGCTGAGTTTGTTGCACTGAAAGTGGAAATCTAACCCCTCCTTTACAAACAATTACTTTATGTTACATAATTTCTGTTATTATGTGTGCACTTATAATATGGAGTGTCATTGTTTTTTGCATGTGTTATATCATGTATTTGGAAAAAATAGATTCTCAAAAGGCTAACAACTTTTATCTACCTGCATAAGTTTTACCATCTATATCAGTCATTTCTTTCTATGAGATACCTCTAGGGTGTTTGTTGGAGCATCTATAGGTTTCTGAGAAATCATTTTGTGAACTATTATCAGAAGATATATAATAGATTTCTGACCCTTAATTATTGGCTTTAATTACTGGCGCACTGTTGGATGCTTAATATCTAACAGCCAGGTAACTTGGGTTTGTTGGTCAATATGGTAACTGTTGTTACTTACTGCTACTACTAAAGTACAATTCATCAATTGTACCTATAAAATATTATTGTTATCTGACTTCTTGTGACCCTTTTCTTTGTTAAGGTTTCCAAATACTTACCTGTTGGTTGGATGTTGCAATGATGAAGTGACACACAAGTACAAAGGGAAGACTGTCATGACAGAGCAGGAGCGCTATGAGTCTCTGCGTCATTGCAAGTACTCTCCCTCCCTTCCTCTCTCTCTCTCTCTCTCTCTCTCTCTCTCTCTCTCTCTCTCTCTCTCTCTCTCTCTCCTCCCTCTCTCTCTCTCTCTGAAAGCTTGGCAGCAGCTGTCAAGTATCTCTCTTGCTCTCTCTCTATCTCTGTGTGTGCGTGCGTTGCTTTTGTTGTGTGCATATGTCCAGGCACTCTTAAACTTACCATTCTTTTTGGTGGCTCTATTGATAAGACGAGTAGTTGTGGGGTTATTTACAAGTAGTGCCCAAACATGCTCTCTTTTTATTTGCAAATAGCATTTGACATACCTCCCTACTGTTATTACAGGAGTGTTTTGTAATTGTATTTCTCTCTTACACATCTGCAAAATTGTGCTCAATCCTCATGTACTCGTTCAAAAGATGCTTTCTCTTAGCTTAATATTTTTTTTTTTTTTTTTTTCCTGTTGTAGATGGGTTGACGAGGTGATACCAGATGCTCCATGGGTTATAAACCAAGAATTTCTTGACAAACACGAAATCGATTATGTGGCACATGACTCTCTCCCGTAAGATTTATTTTTATTTCTGACAAAGAATTTCTCTGTCTCCTAATCTATGATTCTGGTGCTGTTTACCTGTGCAACTGAATGCTTACTCTGCCCAGCATAATGAAGTGTTGACATTCTGGCCAGAATTTGATCTTTTGTCAAATTGCTGAGTTATTATCTTCACTGATACTAAACAATAATGGTCCAAGTGAAACCATTTGAATGAACATACAATCATAGACCCATTTTTAGGACTATCTCATTTCCCTGCTGTTTCACTGACAAGCCCAACAGGCTTGGTGCAGAAGCAATCAGCTGCACACAAATTGTGTGCTGCGTAGAATTATTCCAATCATGGACAATATTATAATTATACCAAACCTTTGTTTTCAGGAGTTTTTTTTATTAACTTCATATGATCTGTGTAGATATGCTGATGCAAGTGGAGCTGGCAATGATGTCTATGAATTTGTAAGTTTCCTAAGCATGTTATCTTGCTCCATCTATAGCTATTCTGAGGCCAGATTATTAAGCACAATTGAGCCCCTTTTGGTCTCCAACCATGAAATTAACTTTCAATGGTTCAAACTTTCATCAATTTAACCCTTAATCATGACTCAAATCTTGGCTGTGTAATTTTTTGTTTTTTTTACTTTTCTTGACATTCTCCATAGGTTAAGAAGGTGGGGAAGTTCAAGGAGACAAAACGCACAGAAGGGATATCCACATCTGATATAATTATGAGAATTGTGAAGGATTATAACGAGTATGTCATGCGCAATTTGGCCAGAGGGTACACTCGTAAAGAACTTGGTGTCAGCTATGTCAGGGTAAGTCTTTTTTTCGTCTTCACAGAAAATACTTGTAATTAGCTAGCCTCTTTTATTATTATTTCAACAACAATTTTCCTATTTAACATATTGCCTATGAAAAGTTATATATGCATGTAAAACATAATAATAATATTTAAAATGAAGATGATCTTTCAAAAATTTGACTAACATGTAATTGCTTTTGTCATTTTGAATCATCATTATATATGTGTAAATTGGTGTTATGAAAGTAAGCTTATCTGTATAGAATATTTCCTGTTATTCCTTTCTATATATTTCTTTCTTGTTCTTTTGGGGGTGGAGGGGCTAATGCAGCAGACATAAATAACAATCAATAGTTAATGTGGCATTGTTCTTAAGAAATGGTAAGATGAACCAATAATATAGAAGGAACGTGTTGTGTTGTTACCGTGTCTGAAGAAGTATGATTTGTTTTTCATTTATCACCAGGAGAAAAGAATAATGGTTAACATGGGATTGAAGAACTTGCGTAACAAAGTAAAAGAACAACAGGAGAAAGTAAATGAAAAGGTACACTTCCATTTCTTTCCTTCTATTTTTTATATTTTTAGTCAGCTGCTATTTCATCTTCTTCACGTCCAAAATTGTGTTATCTGGACTTAAGTTGGATGTCAGCATTTCACAATGTCTTCAACATGTGAAAACATCCATTTGAATTATCTACTGGTAATTCAAATGTACCGATGTCTGTCCTAACTAACTCCGCAAGGACACTTTCATGAAGGCCTGAAATTAAAGCTTGTATGTTAGCAAAATAGTGACTAGAAATATTAGTTAATGGACACAATCCCTATGCATCAACTAATGCGATGTAAATCAGATTAATGTGGATCAGATGTATTTCTCGACAGCCCTACAAATTGAGAAAATAATTTTCTAAGCTAATTCATTTGTCACTCTTAACAGTCTGGGTTTAGGAGTTGGGATAATATATTTTATCTTAAGAGACTTGCAGCATTTTTAGGTTCTGCAATAGCAGATTGAATCTGCTACTTTGTTATCCAATTTTATTTTGCTCCTTACCTTTTCTGCTTGATATAGTTAAATACTGTTGCGAAGTTGCAAGAGGAATGGGTAGAGAATGCTGATCGCTGGGTTGCAGGCTTCCTTGAAAAATTTGAGGAGGGATGCCATTCTATGGTAACTTCTTTTATCACCATCTGTGCTTCTATTGTTGTATACATTTGTATTGAGATTCTCCTTTCACCTGTCTGGATTCTGCATGGGCGTGATGATCCAAAAATCTTACACAACAGAAACATATTATAAAGATCTAAAAAATAATCAGTATTTGTTTTTGTACAACGAATAAATACTGGCCGTAACTGTTCCAAAATCTGGAAGATGGTAAAAGATGTTTGAGTAAAATATCTTGCTTATATTTGTTAGCATGATAAACATGACGATTCATACTGTTCTATTCTTTTGGTAGCTGCTGTACTCCCTGTTTCATCATTGCAATCATCATCCTCATAATAATTGTTTTATTGTTATAATTAAAGTAATATTTATATCAGGGAACAGCCATAAGAGAAAAAATAAGAGGGAGCTTCAAAGGGCAATCGGGTAATTTCAGCCTCCTCCAGTATGATGATTATGATTATGATTATGATTATTTTGTTGACGGCGATGATGAAGACGGTGATGATGATGAATTTGAGGACGCTGATGAACAAGAGCATGAAGATGAGAAAGAAAATGAAAATGGAAATGAGGACAACAAAGGAAAGAAAGTGAAATTGGAAAGCAATCCTTGAAATGCCCATCTGTAGAGTATGATGTGCTAATAATGCACAGTGATATGGCTTATGGAAACAGAAATATACTGTAAGCATAAACTTTGGTACACATGTACTTTGTTATTTTATTAGTTCCTCGTGATTCTAGATTTGAAGCTTGGGATCAGATCGTTACGTCTCTCAGGATTTTGTATTTTGCAGCTTATGCCAGGATAATCTGTAAATATTTTAAAGTCTTTTGAGCAAATTTGCCAGTAACAGCAGTTGAACAGGCAGAAGTGTAATTTGTCTGCCTTTAGATTCAGCGTATTTAAGTACTGCCTTTAGATTCAGCGTATTTAAGTACTGCCTTTAGATTCAGCGTATTAATGTCAATATTCTCCTCTTGGTTGAGATGAGAACACCTAATGCTGCAGTACTGATGTACCATGTTGCGCTTGCTATATGGCATTGACAATGTTTTCAGAATATAATTCTGCAAGTGATACCCTGACCGTTATGTTTTTTCGGCCTTGCATCAACGTGGGAGGATCAAGAAGTTCCTAGGATCTAATAAAGATTGTGTGTCTGTGTTATGGGAATATGTTTGTAATGTATGCCTATAGGATTTACATGGAATTTTAGATTCAAGGGATAATGTTATTTTCCTTTTATTTATGATAGAAATGATCGCAGAAATGACATTCTGCTACTTTTTTTTTCAATCGACAAGGAAGCTCGTGATTAAGAAATAGCGACAGAGGAGTGGTAGAATAATGGTGATTACGAAAGTTGTATTCTTGATTATTCGGAAAAATAAAAATACCATTTAACAGTTGTTAATCAGAATAGTAAAAATATTAATAATTATAATACTAATAATGATGATCATGATAATAATAATGATAATATTACTATTATGATAGTAATATTCATCATAATCATAATATAATAATAATAATAATAATAACAATATTGATAATATAATAATCATAATCAAAATAATATAATAATAACAGCGATGATAATATAATAATAGTAATCATAATATAATAATAATAATAATAATAATAATAATAGTGATGATGATGATGATGATAATAATAATAATAATGTTGATGATAATATAACAATAATCATAATTATAATATAATAATAATAATAGTGATGATAATTTAATAATAATCATAATAATAATAATAATAATAACAATAATAATAATAATAATAATAATAATAATAATAATAATAATAATATAATAATCATAATCGTAAGTGGCTATCTTCCATATTTTTTCTCTCTCCTCTCTTCTGGTATTCCTACCTTCCCTTGGAATACTAGAAGAAACTCTTCTGCCTCTCTTCTGAATTCACTTTGGGTTCGTTTAGAAAATTAAGGAATAGTTTTGGAAGAGTGATAGAATAGTGTATTTTTGGAAGAGTGATATTTTTTACTATTCGGAAGAGCGAAAATATCATTTGACAGTTGTTAATAAGAATAGTTAAAATATGCATAATTGTGATACTAATAATGATGATGATGATGATAATAATAGTAATAATAATAATAATAATAATAAAATAATGATCATAATCCATAATCATAATCATAATATAATAATAAATAATAATAATTCTAATAATATAATACAACATAATCAAATAATAATAATTTGATATCCAAGGATGATGTCATGATGAAGTTGACATTTGGAGTACTTGGAGATTTGGCTGACATACTTGGCAGCCCGGTAGGACCATTGATTAGCCAGTCATCTTCTAGCCATGTATTCAGGGATGATGCCTCCTGCAGGTTGTCTTTAACAAAATTGGAAACAAAATGAAGGGGTTCAGTTGTATTTCTTACAAGGATGAAATTATAAAACACAAAAATTATGATCTGATTGGTTTTTGTACATGGCCTTCGATGAAGACATTTTTTGGACTATTAGATCTTGAAGTTTATTAAGTGGTTTCAGACATTTTTTAGGTTGTCTCTTGTTTTGTATTGTCACATTGGTCATTCTAGCATTGTTGTTAGTGTTTGTGTACTTGTACAAGTAACTCATCATGTATTTTATTTGTTATTTTTATGATTTTTAAATTTCTCCATTTAAATTGAAGTTAGGTTTTTTAATACCCTCAATTAGTTGATTTTTTTTAGTAGTGCTTAACTAAAAAGGCTCAAGATATCAAACTTTTTTTTAAGTTCTATAATTATGGACTTCATACAATTTTATGGAAGGACTCCAAAGCCACTCTCTCTTACAACTAATCTACACAATTGATCTTCTTGTTCTTCATATTTCACAAGTATTGTATCTAACTAAATATTATAATTTGGAATCTTATTTTTACAAAGTTGAGAAGCTGAGAAATAAACACTATTATCTGTAATTGTCAACATTATGCACTCAGCTATGTACTCAGATTAGAGAACTTTACATAAAAGCATCACTAGAGCAGGAGAACAAGATCAATATTTTTCCTTAATAAAAATGGTCGCTGCAACGTGCGAGTATCTAACTAGTGTTAATTATTTTTTATCAATTGTGGTTTAACATTACCAGTCAGCGCAAAGCATAATAAGATTACACAATAAAAATTATAAAATACACTGCCAAGCATAATAAAATTACATATTATCTAGATAATGTTATTCCAACTTTACCAGTCGGCGTCATTTTACAACCTCAAAAGTGAGGACCTCTTTCGATGATTTTTTTAGTAGACTGCAAGTAGTTGTGGTATACCTTGACCTATTAATAGAGAATTAATAGGTGTCAATTATCGATCCGATCCGACGGGTTAACTCAATCCGACTTGAACTCGATTCGATCCGACATGATTTGAAAATAAATAGATCGGGTATGGGTTTAATTTTTTTTACTCGAATCAGATCGGGTCGGGTTCGGGTCAACCCGACCCGACCCGATTAATTATGATTTTTGAAGTAATTTTATGGTTTAGTACTAATTAAAGCTTAAATCTACACTAATTATATACTAATTAAGATTAAATATAAATTAACCAATATTTAATTGCTTAAAATTATATAAAAATAATTAATAATTAATTAATTATTTTACACGGGTCAGGTCGATCCGTGACCCGATCGGATCGGGTATGGATTAAGATTTGATCCGAATTTAATCGGGTCGGGTTCAGAACAGATAAAAATAATAATAAAATAATATGACCCGACCCGAACCCGACCCGACCCGACCCATTAACACCCCTACCTATTAATCATCACTGCTACAACCTTATTATCAAACATTCATAATTCTGCATCTGATTTATTCTCAAGCATAAATCTATCAATTTTTTAAACTACGTCAATAATGAGAAGTATTTATTTGTTTCGTATATATCATGATACATAAATTTCTGTTTAGTATCCCAAACAAGTTTTAGCAGACAAAGTAACAAAATAAAGCGGACACTTCTGGTGTTATTTCATACCACTCTTTCCTTTGGATTCTCCTTTGAACTCCATTCTTCTTTCCTTAAGTATCTAATTCATAGTCACTTAACAATGAAAAACAAAAACAAATTTGAAAGATCAATCAGAAAAGAGAATATAAGGACGACAAGGGTGGCCAAAGGCCTCTTGACCGATGTGGCAGCTTTTAAGGGTAATTGGGTTACATAAAATTTGATGTAAAATAACATTACTCTCTGATTTAGACAAAATTGTTCTCCTCTTCACCATAACTCTCCTCGGAGCTAGCAGCCGAATAACTGGTATATAGCTGCAAAAAAAAAAAAAAAAAAATTGCTCCACGGTTCTAATGTGTGAGTAGCACGGAAGAAAGTAGTAAGACATGATAGTAGTAAATTGGGTCTAAGAAGTTGCATCACTTCAATTTGGGTACTTGAAAAATCAAAATAACCTCTTACATACTCTATCAAAATTCAAAAATATATCAATACAGGTTGATTTACCATCTCAACTCAAATCTTTTATGGATATAAGCCCTTTTCAGATTATATTAGGGATATAAGCCCAAACTATTTCTTCCATCAGTCTCCCTATAATAGAATCTGCAGAGAGATATCGCTTGAGTGTTAATTTGACAGTAAAACCACCTTCAATTTGAGTTTAAGGCAGCATCACTTTGAGAAATGATCAATAATTAATCATTATTGGCCAATTACATATGAATTATGCTACAATTTATAGGGAGTACTTAGGTCATGCCACCTGAAGCAAATCGAAATATGAAAAATCCAAGATTAAACTACACCTTCAGATTTACTGCAAAGGAAGGTCTGACGGAGGGGATAACCTGTCAAAGGAGGAGGCATCATGTTTAGATTAAAAATAATAATTTGGCTATTTAACAATTGCACAATGTTAAACCATTCAAAAGTGAAAGATGCAAGTTCTGTGCTGATAAATTTTTATACTGAAGGAATCAAACTTAATAAGGATGAAGGTTCTCCCTCACATCCCATGATAAAACTTCAAAGTAGACAAAATGAAATTATTAATAGTTTACTGAAACGCTGAACAACTATATACAACAATAATAACAAAGTTTTTAATCCCAAATAAATTGAGGTAGGCACGCTGAACAATTATATCCTTCACTTAATTGTAAAACTAAATTTCAACAAATATTATAGAAACAAGATAACTTAATAAAAAACGAATAACAATAACATTTTACAGATACGTAAATTCCAGAAAAATAACTCTCTTCTATTCTATTTCAAAATAAAAATACTAAAAAAATAGAAAAAAAAAACGTTTTCTTCTTAAAGTTCAAAAGAGGATTAAATTCCTGAAGTATAAACTACCAATATCTACAAATATCTCATATCTTCCACATGATGAAGAAATAATTCATAAATGCCAAATAAGTTATTCTTATCTAGTCAGATATTGAAATTGATACATCATCTACGAGAAATTCTTAATTGGAATGATAAAAAAATAGAAATGACAACTTAAAAAAGGAGAAGAAATAATATTGCATTATACACAAAAACAAAATCAGTAAAAACAATCTTACTCGAATATGATTTAATTAATGTGACTGAAAAGTAAGGAGCACCAGAAACAAAAGAGGAGCCATCAGAAGCAGAGAAAAGATAAGACGATGCCAAAGGCCCAAAAGCAATTTGATTGAATATGCAGTGGTTCAACTTTTTTTTAAGGAAAAAAGGACCAATCGGGACCATTCACTGTAAAAACGAAAATAATAAAGAGATGATTACAATGAAGGGACAAAAGCTGAACCCGTACGTTTAGCAGTACTTTTTTGGTAAATTGATAGAAAAATTAATATCTGAGAAACTTAATATTTAAATAGTAGTGAACATAATATGGTGTGAGACTTATAAATCTTCTTTATACTAAAAAAAAAAGACAAAAATTGAAGATTAAAAAAAAAGCGAATGTATATTCACAAGAAAAAAAATAAAAAATCGAGGCAAATGTATGATGAAATTTGTTTAAAAAGAGGATAGGATTCTAAAAAATTAATAATCAGTATGGAGAAGGGCTAACTAACATAACATGCTTCGTCAAAAAAGGCATCAGGTTGATTTATGGCGCAGATATATAAATTGCAAATCCTATCAAAGCAAAAAAAAAAAATACAAAGATTATATTATTATTTTGACAAATGTTGCCTCTTTTGACAGTAGATACTTTTGTAAGTTAATAATTCCACTGGCAACTCTCCAAGGAGTGTTTGGCACTCAATGGAATAACAAAAAGTTGGAATAGAATAGCTATTCCGACGAATTAATTTGTCAAACGAATTTTAGACTAAGTAGAAGAGTGCGGAATAGTGCTAATCCGGTATACCAACTTATAGGTGGAATACCGGATTAGCTCTCGTCGGAATAGCGATTATTGTTTGATTATATTATATTATATTATTATATTATGACTATGATTATGATTAAGATTTAGTATTATTATATTATTATATTATATTTATGATTATAATTGATTATTATATTAATATTCTGATTATTATTTATTATTTATTATTATTATTATTAAATTATTATTAACATTATTGTTATTATATTATCGTTACCATTAGCATTATTATATTATTTATTATTATTATAAATATAATTTTAATATTATATTATTATATTATGAATGTAAATATAATTATTTTATTATTATATTATTACGATCAAGATTATTTATTATTATATTATTATATTATGATCATTATGATTATGATTATTATTATTTATTATTATCTTATTATGTTGTATTATATTATTATATGTTGATTATAGTGATGATTAATTTATTATTATATTATTATAATTATAATTATTTATAATTATTATTTTTATTATGATTATATTTTTATTATTATATTATTATGATTATGATTATGGTTATATAATTATGATTATGACTATAATTATTATTATCATGATTATGATTATGATTATGATTATTATATTATTAAAATTATGATTACTTATTATTATTATATTATTATAATTATGATTGTAATTATAATTTTTTTTTATTATTATTATATTACTATATTATGATTATGTTTATATTTTTATTATAATATTATTATTTTTTATGATTATTTTTTATTACTTTATTATTATTTTATTATGTTATATTATATTATTTTATGTTGATTATAGTTATGATTAATTTATTATTATATTATTATAATTATAATTAATTATAATTATTTTTATGATTATGATTATATTTTTATTATTATATTATTATGATTATGATTATGGTTATATAATTATGATTGTAATCATAATTTTTTATTATTATATTATTATATTATGATAATGTTTATATTTTTATTATATTACTATTATAATATTATTATTTATTATGCTTATTTTTTATTACTTTATTATTATTATTATCTTACTATTATGATTATTATTTTACTATTATTATTATTATTATTATCATCATTATTAGTATCATAATTATTCATATTTTAACTATCTCGAGTAACAACTCGCAAACGATATTTTCACTCTTCCGAATAGTCAAGAATACCACTCTTCTATCACTCTTCCAAAAAAATACTATTCTATCACTCTTCCAAAATTACCACTATTCCAAAGATATTCCTTAATTTGCCAAACGGAAGTGTACAATGTTGTCTAAGTAATTAATAGCAATCAGCCGAAACCTTTTAGACTAGGGGTGTTAATTAATGGTCCGACTCGACGGGTTAACTCGATCTGATCCGATATGATACAAAAATAAATGGGTTGGATATGAGTTTAATTTTTTTTTTATCCTAATCGGATCAGGTTAGGTTCGGATCAAACCGACCTAACCCGATCAATTATATTTTTTGAAGTAATTTTTGTGATTTAGTACTAATTAAAGCTTAAATATACACTAATTAAGATTAATTATAAATTAATTAATATTTTATTACTTAAAATTATATAAAAATAATTAATACATATTTAATTATTTTACACGGAGTCGGATCGGGTCTAAGGGGTGCCACGGGACGATCTCGAGATGAGCTGACTCAATCTCGAACTCATCTCGTGATGTTAACGAGACGAGCCAGCTCGTCTCTACAAAGGTTAGTTCATGATTGTCTCGTTAAGAATCAAGCTAGCTCGTTGGCTCGTTTACAACTCGCGACTTGACTTGAGTTTGTCCAGCTTGTGAAATTGAGCTCGTCCGGCTCGTTTGACAATACAATTTCAATAATTATGAATATAAAGCCATCTAAACACAAATACATACAAATAATTCAAACAACCCTAAAATTCATACAAAGTTCATAGAAATAGAAATAGAAATAGAAATAGAAATACAGTTCATTCAAACAACCCTCAAACTCTCAAATTCATACAAACAATTCAAACAAATATAAAGTACATACAACAAAGTTCATTCTAAATATTAGTTCATACAATAAAGATTATTCTAAATTTGGACTTCATCATCATTAGTCGCAGCAACAGCAACACTTAATACTTACATTCTGAAAAGTAATGGTAAATTATTTATTCTAGTAATTGATGTTATTATTCTGTACAGTAAAAACAGACTTTCATTTGAACTTTTGTAGATATGCCTAATTTGTCAAAGTTTAATTTAAGAATGTTGTTCCAAACGCTTCAGACAACATCCAGATCGAGAAACAAAATAGTTCTCCAAAGAGACTGATCAGTGTTTGTATTATATCTTCACCACCATTTAGAAAGCAATGCCAAATTCATATATCTCAAATTAAGTACCTTCATACCCTCAAAATATTTAGAAGAACAAACCATCGACCACTTGATCAAAGAATATTTCTTAGAAGTATTAGAGTTCACCTCAACCCATAAAAATGTCTTTCTAATCTTATCTATTTTTGTAAGACACCATATAGAAATCTTAAATAGAGATAAATAATAAAGTACTATTGTTTAGGAGGAGGATATATTTTGTATCAAGGTGAATATATGCATACCATTATGCAATACAATGCATAAAAGTCGATTACTTTTTTATATAGTTATTAATTAGTGACACTTAGTTTTGACTTTAGTGTCAAATTCAATAGAAAGTATGCTAGTCTTCCTTCATTTCCACACCTCTCATAAGCTCACTATTATTGATCTTTTGCCATTATAGGGATAAATAAATATGTTCATACCAATTCTAAAGAGATTGCAAAAGTCGATGCCGCACATCCAGACAACTTGCTCATTAGAAAGATAACTGAATTAATAGATGTTGTACATTTGTATAATTTAAATTGTAATTACTACATCAGTACTTGCAAGTCCTTTTATAACAATGACAAAAATAGAGAACTACGCCAAGCTAAAATGATTAAGCAAAAGCGAGCTTTCCATAATTTAACTTGAGAAAAGTGATGAAACAACCGGCATTGTTGCCAATTGGCATCTTCCAAATTTAGTATGATATATTTTGGGCATCAAGATGTCAATCATAAGAAAATGTTATATTTATATATGACAAACTTAGTTTAAGAGACAAAAATTGCACCCCTTTCTTCAAATTGAAAAACAAAACGTTCAAGATTCCTTTAGGATTTGACCTATTTATACTCCAGAAACATGTCGAATTACCTGTACAAAACTAATTTTTAGAGAAACCAATTCTCCCCTTCAAATTAAAAATACAACGAAGACCTCTCTGCTTTCACCTTTTTACTAGCCACCAATCCCTGCCATCATCTGCTTCAACTAATTTTGAGAAACTACCATAAATTCATCCCCTTCTTCCCATTGAAGAACAATTTTGAATTGCTCCTTGTGCCTAGATGAATATCGCTGATCTCTTTTTTATACTAACAATTTTGTGCTGTGCACCGGGTACAATCGGCTTTCGGAAGCTAAGTCCTGAGCAACACTATGCAAGATTCCAGGAACAAGCTGCGTCTCGACGACTTGAAGAAAATGTATCTTGAAGATTTTTTTTTTCAATTAATACCCTTTTCCTCAAATTTCTAAAACAAAAAAAAAGAGGGGTTCTTTCTTTGATTGATAATTTCAACAAAAATCTCGTCTCACGTGGTGTTACTTGTAGCTGGCCTTCTTAATTTAGTGCTTCTCTACTTGTTCTTACAGCGGAGAGCGTTTGAAACGTTCTTTTCTTTTCTTTTTTTTGTTTAAGTTCTGTATTTAAATCGTTTAAAACATTATTTTTATTTCAATTAAGGTGGTTAACGGTCATTTCAACAAACTCAAAAAAAAATACAAGCGATGTTAGCTAATTAGCTTTCCTTGAAAAACCCAACCCAACAAATTAAGCCTATAACTAATTGGAAGCCATTGAAAAGGAATTCCTGCAATTTGTTTGGATCTCCAATACCTTGATAAGCCCAAAATAAAATAAAATTGCCAAGCAAGCACCCTCTATTTGCACAACAACTCTGTACTGCTAGGAACTTTGAGAAGATTTACGACTTTACTTACACTAGTGCAACTATTTGCTAATCAATATTATATTTTTATGTAATAGATTGGCAGAGTGTTCTATCCAATAAATTATGGGGCAGACCCAAAGGGAGCAAATGACAGCAGTGATGCCATAACAAAAGCAATTGAAGATGCATTTAATGTGCAACACAACAGGCAAATGCTTGAGGGGATAAATGACCTGGGAGGTGTAATTATAGATTTGCAAGGGGGAGACTACAAAATTAGCAAGCCCATTTCATTCCCAGCTGATGGCGGTGCCAATGTTGTGGTATGTTTCCATTGCTTATGTGGAATATTTTTGAGTTTGCAAATACTCCCTTAACTGACAAACATTTTTTGTTCATCCTTCATTCAGATACAAGGAGGATCACTGAGAGCATCTTATACCTTCCCCAGTAGCTGCTCACTGGTCCAGCTATGGTCGCCAGCCACACCACGCCCGGGCCATGAAAATAGTCCATGCAAACCAAACATCAATGCCAAGGTGAAGAAAACAACTCTTGGGATTCACTATGAGGACATCACCTTTCGTGACATACTTTTGACTCAAAACACCATGGTGGAGGTATTCTTGCTGTCAATGCCGTGCGCATACGCATTGACAATTGCTATTTCAAGGGGTTCACAACAGTTGGAATACTTGTCGAGAGCGGCCATGAGGTATTCATCTCCTCGTCTTTCCTGGGGCAAACTGAGACCATTGGTGGTGACAAGAGGGAGAAGGATTTCTCTGGCACGGCGATTAGTCTTGCTGGTAACGATCATGCTGTTACTGATGTGGCAATTTTCTCTGCAGCAGTCGGTATCCTATTGTATGGACAGGCAAGTTGATACGATATTTTCACACAATCTTTATATATTTTGTTGGTAATTATAGAAAATCGATGATTAGCAACTACGGTTATAATTTGTTGCTTAAAGTTACCCTTGATATAATTTTTATGAACCATCAGGCGAACATTCTGACGGGTGTGCACTGCTACAATAAAGCCACAATCTTTGGTGGGGTGGGGATCCATGGCAAGACATCCTGTGCACAGACGAGGATCGACAACTGTTACATGGATTACAACAGCATATTGTTGGAAGACCCCAAGGAGATGCACATCACCAACACATTCTTCTTAGGTGATGGCAATGTCAAGCTGAAGGCGGTCAAGGGAGAAGTGCACGGCCTGACGATTGTTAATAACATGTTCTCTGGTAATGACAAGGGGGTCCCCACCATGAAACTAGATCAATCACAGGCGAAGTTTCAGAAGGTTAGTAAATTTAATTAAATAAAGGAATTCCAATTATATGTGAAGATCTTAATTAACTGTTTAGCATGTCAACTCATATCTTAAACTAATAGATTGAACAAGTTGTGATCGATAATAACGTTGTAAGCAAGATGGCACTGAAGGCAACAAGAGCACGCAAAACCATTACCGGAAAGGGGAAGAAATGGACCGCTGATTTTCAATCGGTGTTGGTGTTCCATGACTTAGTTACTCATGTCGATTATTCATTATACGTGAAGAGCAATGGTGGAAATCGGACATTGCCAGCGCATGCCATTACTTCAGTCAGGAATAACACTGTGGTAGTGGAGGCGACAGAGGAGGTGGATGGTGTTGTTTCAGTGGCAGTCGACCAGTATATAGCACCAGGAGAGACCAACCACTTGCATTAACTGAACAGATATAACGTGGTTCATGCGAAAGGAAGCAAAATTGTTGATAACTCTGTTAAAACAAAACTGAGCATGTTATAGCGACATTAGTTATGTGTAATTTGCTAACACATGAAGGTTATCCTCAAGATGGATAAAATTTATCGACATTTCAAATTCTTCAGAAAGGTTAAAATGAAAGAGCAGTAAACTGACCCCGTTTATTGGGGGAAAAAGGCAGAAAACTAACGCCTTTTATTAAAATGATATGCTTTAATTTTGTCAGAGAATCTTATAAAATGGCTTTTGTGGTTTTTTCTAATGATTACATAATCTCGCTAGCGAATTTGAGAGTAAAAATGTGTGCAAATCAATGTCAACTTCTAGCCCTTTTTGCTTCCCTCCATTATGTAACCGAAAAAAAAAATTCCATCCGCAGCTAATGATGAACTCATAATTACAGAAGGATGATATATTTATTTTACAACCATAATAATAAATCAAATGGTCATCGGAATGAAAAGGAAATTGTGTGTTTTAGAAATATCGTCCCTAATCTAAAAAGTAATATTTCATCTTTCAAATGGTTAACTCAATATTTAGAAACGATTGTCATCTACTAATTTTTGGTAGTTAAAACGGGGAGCTAGAAAAAGAATACTTAACGTTATTACATATATACGATAAAAAATCACATAGAGAGCTCATACACCGTTGATATTGTGTTCGATACCAACTATATTATTTAATTTAAATGAGTTATTATTTCATAGTAGTATTTAAATTAAATAATAAAAAATACTATAAAAAATATGTTGCATAATAACATGAATAATAACTTATTTAACTTGAATAATAAAATAGATATCACATATGGCATGCTATCTCACAGACATTTCCTAGAGTACCTCCTTTGATTTCTATATTTATCTGTAAGCAATCCTAATTGAGATCTAAACTTAACCGGGGCAACACATAAGGGAGCAAAATGAACTCAGTAATCTATCTTGCAAAGTTGCAAAGGAAATATTATTCAGTTATTATTATTATTATTATTATTATTATTATTATTATTATTATTATTATTATTTATTATTATTATTATTATTATTATTATTATTATTATTATCATCATTATCATTATCATTATTATTAGTATTATTATTATTATTTTTAGCTAGGACAATGCGTGATTTCATGCTTCAATCCAGGAGTTCAACAAGTCCCAATTTGGACCGTTTTCTTAATATTTAATAAAAAATTTATACTAAAATTTATGTAAAAAATAATATAATAAATATAAATATATTTTTAGACATATTTCATGTAATAATTTCATACTATATCATAATATAACTTATATAATATATTAAAATCATAATAAAGTAATATAAATAATATAAATAATAATAATTTAATGAGCTAAACGAGTTTAGCGAGCTTAGCTAGGCTATGCTTGAGGTCGGCTCATTAACTTAACGAACTTAATAAATTGGTTTGTTAGTGACTTGATTTACTAATTATTGAGCTAAATTTGAATCAATCCCGAATAAATCACGAACGATCCACGAGCCACGAACTTTTTGCCACCCCTTCTACTGCTTTACTGTTCATTTTATTAATTCATAGGCTGCTATATTTACAATGAAATGCTCTCAAGCCTCAAGGGTCCATAATAGACACCTAGCATAGATGAAAACCCATGAAATAGTCCATGTGATGCCTTTACCTTGTTAAGCCCAAACTAAAATTAAACTACCAAACAAGCATCCTCTTTTTGCACAAAACCTATTTTCTGTTGCTAGGATTTTGCTAATTAATATTCATTTGTTTGTGATAGACTGGGAGGGTCTTTTGCTTAAAACAATGGAGCATATCCAAAAGAAGCCCATAAAAGCATTAATCTATTTGATGATTGGGTTTCATCTCTGATTTTAGCAACTTGATCTGGATGGATTTCATTTCTAACCTATCCAATTTATTTGGGACTAAATGTTTTTGTTGTTGTAATTGATTCCACGAGAAAGGCATTTGGAAATGCATTTGGGGTGCAACGCAACAAGTCAACAACACATGCTGGAGGTGAAATTGGAGGTGACATTGGAGACTGAAAGTCGACCAACATTAATTTGGAACCAGGAGAGACCGTTATCCGCATCAATCAATTTATTATTATGAAGAATTGCATGGTTCCTGATACAGAGGAAAAATATCACTGATCAATCTGTTTAACACAAAGCAAAAATAACATAGTGAAATTAGTGATGTGTGATCTGTTTACAATTGAAGGTGAATGGAATTTGCTCCAGCAACTTTTTTATTGGATTGTTTATGTTTGTCCCTCGAACAAATTCTCTCAAAAGGGTTGTAGAATCTAACCATTTGGGCGGCGTAATGAAATATATATTGGAACTGGAACCAAAAAAAAAAAAAAACAGAGAGAGAGAGAAACTAAAGCTTGGTTTCAAAAGTATAGTCCTTTACAATTTGATATAATTTCTCCTAAAATGACTTCATGCGCTGTTGCCAAAATTATGTACCAACTTATACTTATTGATTACGTAGTCCCACTTAACTGTGAGAATAATAAATATTAATCAGTGCAAATCACAGCAATCCCAACTTCTAATGCTTTCTTGCCTCCTTGCTCAACGGAATTATCTATTGATAATAAAATATTTGAGGAAATAAAATAATAAAATCATCCAATTCATGAAGTTAAACTTTAAAATTTAATCATTAAATGATTGACTTCTAATTTACACTTAATAATTTATTATATGCAAGAAGAACATATTTCAGGAAAATCACCTGACTGCCGACAATAATTAGTTGCCTCATTAAACAAAAAAAAATGCAGGAAAAATACAAGTCGAATACAGTCTTATTGCATGAGTACATATTAAATATTAAAAAAAATCGTTCTTCGTTCACTGTAAAAAATACGAATCGAATACAGTCTTCTTCTTCACTGTTTCTACTTTATTGATGACCGTCTTTTAAATTTTGTCTTTTTGTTCAAATTTGCAATTTTCATTCGTTTTTTCGTCGTTCTTTTTTGTTTTGAAAGAGATTATTCACTCGAGATGTTGTGTTTTGAAGTAATTGAGAAAAGAAATTTCGCTTCAAACTTCAATAAACTCAAATAATAATTCAAAATTTGCAGTCTCATAAAATGCTCAACAACTAATTAATCTGATCCAGAAAAAAAATTAAGGACGATGGTATTTATCATATTTGGTCACTTTAAGAAGGAAATTTTAAACTACTTTAAAGTTTATCTCTCTATATATATATAGAGTCCGACTATGGTGCTTTGCAAAGCACAGAGGCGTTGTGTATTTTACGCTCTATTTTTAATTTCAAGTCAGAAATAATCGATCCGAACCGTTCAATCTAATCTTCATATCAAAATCTATTAGTAAATCAAATTTTATATTTTTTAAAATTTTTTGCTATTTTTTCTGCTGAGGAGAAAATGACTTGATATGAGAATTCTCGTTCATCCAAAAATGATGATTTTTCCCCTATCCAAAAAATATAAAATTTGGTTTACTAATAGATTTTGATATGGAGATTAGATTGAGCGGTTTGGATCGATCATTTCTGACTTAAAATTAATAATAGAGCGCAAAGCACACAACGCACTTGTACTTTGCAAAGCACCATAGCCTAATTATATATATATATATATATATATTGGAGATGAAAGCATTTATTTTATTTTAGAGTTCATTTGATTTTTGTGTTATTTGATTTTGAATCAAAAAGTTTTTTCCTTTATTTCTTATGGATGTAATTATATCTTACGAAAGAAAATAGTTGCTTACATATTTTTAATATTAAAAAATAATGAATAAATGCAGTCATGCGATGTAATCATCTTATGAACGAAATTAATTGTCTACGCGTCTTTGATGTTTAAAAAGAATTAAAAAATAAATAAATGCAGTCATACAATATTCCAGCTCCATCAAAAAAGGAATATGGCTGAGCGAGGCACCAATCAATTAGTCACTAATATGGTTTTGTGCGTATGACATCAAAAATAGTATACCTCCTACGCCAAAAGAGACCTGCTTACATTTAATTACTGTTATAGAGAGCTTAATGGAATCTAATAGACAGCATGACAAGGCACTTTACTGAATTAGGCCGATTGCAGTTCTTGTCAGCATTTGTAGAAAGCTACTGTGGCATGCTACCACGAAAATTCTATAGCGAGTTGAAGTCTAGTAACTCTCATTGCATAATTCATATCTGATTTTGATATCTATCAGAAAATATGAAGAACTTAAAAGTAGGAATGATATATCTAAATTCCTCTCCTCCAAATTTTAAATTATTAATAATTAGACTCCCGAAGTTTTGATGTTGTATCTTTGACAATCATTTATTTTTCATACTTTTCATTGTACAACATTCATCCCCAATCTTCATTCTCACTTACCACTCATGGATGGCAAATGACTATAATTATTCTTACGAATACATATTTTAATTAAAAATAAGATTATATTTCTTAAATATGAATGCCAAATTGATACTCTATTTCTAAAAATTAGATAAATGTCGCTTGAAAGAAAAAGAAAAAAGAAAATAAGAGAAATAATCATACAAAAAAAGTGTGGAAGCGACTATATATGCTTCAACGTTCTATTTTATGCAATATTATTTTCATAATATTATTTCTGAAAACAAAAAAATGAAGTATAATTTATTATATTATAATTAAATTAATAATTTAATATTTATTATCAACTGTAAATTGAAAATTATATATATACATATATTTTTTCCTGAATCAATAAATTTCTTCGCAAAATACTAAATTGTAGTGGTTTGATCAAAAAAAAATTGTAGTGGTACTATCATCATTTAATAAACATGGTAACAGTCTTGAATGCTAATGAATTTAACAATCCATGAGCAGATTTTTGCAAATTGAAAACTTCAGAATTTTATTTGTCAAAATTGTTAATGAGCTAATTTTCAATTTGAATATCTTAAATAGTATGGTAGAAGTACTTTAATATATTTGACATAAATATTCAGTTGAAAATTCAATATATGGCTGAAATTTTTTGAAAGCTAATCAATTTCAAATTTCAGTGGCGACTTTTCTTTTGTAAACATTTTTCTACTATTTGTAAGAAATGATCTCCGATACTGAAATAATTGTCTTTAACAGGAAAAAAAATAATAACGTATAGGACCATATCAGCGTGCTTATCTTTCTGATTGAAAAATATAATTAAAATGCTAAAAAAATTAAACTTTTAATTAGGGGTGTCAATGGTTCAGATCGGGTCGGGGTTATTTTATTTTTTTTTTATCCAATCCGAACCCGACGCAATTACATTCGGGTCAAAAAATCTTGACTCATACCCGATCCAAGTGGACCCTTATAAAATAATTAATTATTTATTAATTATTTTAAGTAACTAAATATTAATTAATTTATAATTGATCTTAATTAGTATATAATTAATATATATTTAATATTTAATTAGTACTCAATTATAAAATTACTTCAAAAAATATAATTAGTCAGGTGGATTGACCTAAACCCGACCCGATTCGAGTCAGAAAAATTAAATCCATAATCGATCCATTTACCATATCGGATAACCTGATTCCATCAGAAAAATTAAATCATGATCATTTATCTTGATCGATCGGATCAGATTAGAATTAATCTATTAGGACATAATCTATCTTCTTTTAATACATATGAATTATGATTTCTTTAGAAAAAAATGGAGATTAAGTCAATATGATGATAAAATTCAGAAAAAGAAAGTAACATTTGTGAAGTTATTAAAATTGAAATTAGTTATTGATACTTATTGAGTGTAGAGAATCATTTTCCTCGCCAGACGAATGTCATAATAAAATTAGGAAGGGAATTTGGAATCTTCCCGCCTTTCAACGAGCTTTGGATTCCGTGTATCAACGATAAGATCCTGTATATATTTTGTCCACAAATAAACACTAAGTTAGTGGCTTGAATAAATCCATGCCTGATGTATGCATACTATCGACAAATCACAAAAAGGTGGCAAGGCTCAGAGATGAGTGGACAACTTTTATTTGGCTTCTCCTCTGCTTTCTGGTGCCTTGTCAGTTGTCATTGGGTCTGGAATCCCATCTCTCTGAGGCCGATACTAAATAGCCATCCTTGTAACAAGTCATTGACAGAAACAAATCAGTATGCAGTGACTCAATGTAGTCTTGTATACTATGTAGCTGCCGTTGCCCAGAGAAGAGATTCAGATTCTTGGATCCGTGTTATTCTCACGCCCACTATTTCAATTTTCAAACACTCATTGGCCATTATGTTATATGCACTATTTGTCTATTTGAATCTATGAAAAGCCATTTTGTTGAATGTAAACCAACGCATTTTCCATGCTCGAGTTAAAATGGAAAGGTGGAAAAGAAATTAATGTTGGGTTGATTTTTTTCTTATTTTTTGGTTGTAAGTTCTTGGAAGCAAAATATTTGATTGCAAACTTGAATTAACACGTGACCAAGTAGTGGTGGTTTATTGTTATTAACGTACTAGAATCATATTACTCTAAGATTTTTTTTTGTTTGTGGAATCAAGCAAATAGTGAGTGTATTGACTAATTAAGACGACTTTTCAGTCATCCAATAATTAAGCTTTGCCAATTTTTTCAAACACACGCAAAAGCAAATTTAGTTTTTGATAACTTGTGCCTATTTTGCGTTTACATATTGCTATTCAAATTTCAAATTAACTGACTTAGAGTATCCACATCCTTCTGTTAAATTAATTATCAAATTTTATTTGACAATTATCATTTTAATTTCAGCGATATAAAAAGAGATAAAATTAGATAACTTCTAAAATTTAACAATCACTTTGACAAATCATATCATCAGTGAAGAGGAAAAAATAATTTATTTTAACAAATCATTCTGCATCAAGTCATTGTGTATTTAAAGTGACATGTCAAATTATAATTCAATAGATAATTGTAAAAATGCAGATGATAGATGCTCTTATAGCGTTCTTATCTGCATGTTTATATAAAAAGTCACTCTTTTTCAGGTATCTTTTAACTCTAAACCTAATTATCACAAAAGCAAAGAGGGAATGTGGAATCAGTCAGCATTTCTTTCGCCGTTATAAAATAGTAACTTTTTGGAGTGTGGATTCCATGGTTGGCAGCAATTTTGCTTTGTGATGATCCACTGCCAAGATTCCAAGATCTGAATATTTTAAAATAAAATATTCCAAAGATCCCCACAGTGAGGTCAGAAGACACAGACCTCAGGCCTCAGGCCCACCAGACCACTTGCCACTGTACTCCGTTGGCATGGCGCTCAGCTGGACACGCGTATCTACCGTACACGTGGCGCGATCGACATTCGGGATGTGCGCAAGAGGAGGTTTCGTCCAGGAGGGCCGGAGGGGGGGTAACACTAACATAACATCGCGAGTCTTTTATTTTTCCACGGAATGCGGTATCATGAACCCGCGGGCGCAACTTACATATTCATTGCATTTCCATTGATGTCACTCCTATAGGTTAACTTGGCACTTCTCTATTTGGAGAATTATGATTTGATGCTTCAGATATATATGATGTCTTTAATTTTTTTTCAAGCCTACATTTAATATGTATCTAGATTTGTATTCTCTTTGCTTCTAATTCATATAAATATATCTTAAATTATACCACGAATATTTTTTATATATACTTTAAACTCAAAGTTGCATATTATAATAAAAGTGATCAATAAATTATTTGATTTATTATTTGTTTAAAAGAAAATTGCATCAAACATCTATTAGAAAAATAATTATGTCTAATGAAATAAAAAAAATAAAAAACAGAAATTCAAACACTGTGATATGAAGTGTCCAATCGATTGCACGATCTTCAAATTAGCATCCATTGCCATTGGTCATCGAAATTCTTCTAAGGTTAATATTATATTTATTCTTTATTTTTTCTTCTATTTCATATTTACCCATCAACCCTTTAATATATCATATTTACCCATCATTTTTTTAGATCCTTTCATATCTAGTCATATACTCTTTAATCTATACTATTATATAAAGCATCTAAGAATTGGAGGATCCATTTTTTATCCTGGTAATTTTTTATCATGGTAATTAGACGGATAATATTTATTTTTGGTTGATCGAACGTAGGTGATCGCGTCCATTGATCCCCTCTTTCTCTCCATTTTTTTTCCCTTATATACTATTATTTCCATAATATTGTTTTTCTTATTTAGCAACCTTGTGCATATTTGGTAAGAAATTAATGGTGATAATATATGTTAGAATAATTTACTTTTATTGCCATAAAAATCATGAATCATTAACTCATATTGTGCAAAAATCTCATCCAAGATTAAATATAGTCTTTATTATAGGGTTTTCTCTATAATTTGGTGAATTTATAATTTAATATTAGATAAATGTGAATTTTTTTATGTTATAATATTTTAATGTTTAAATAAAAGAGTCTGCTGCAACGCGTGGGTATATAGCTAGTACATCTTGTTACACTTAACATCTTCTTTGATTTATTGATTTGCAAAATAATCTTGAATTTTACAATTTGCCTTGTTTGAGTTTTGTGCAGAAATTAACATGCAAATGGACTAGTGCACAAGAACCAAGACTAGTGCTGGGATACAAGAGCTTAATCAAGACTGCATTAGGCTTAGGTTTAGTTAGACTCAAACTGGGTTGAATTGGTCAAGATAAATTGAGCTTAAACAACAAGAAAAGTACTTCTGCCCAGTGAATCGTTATAACGGTTCAGTAATCGTTATAACGGTTCATATCAATACTCAAAAATATTCTAAGGCAGAAACATTCTCAAAGAAACCAGAGTGTATCGTTACGTAACAATTAATGAATCGTTACAACGATTTGGGAAATGTATAATGATTTGATAAATCGTTATAACGTTTCAGTTCAGTTGATCCAACGGCTATTCTTTCTAAACCGTTATAACGATTCGTAAACCGTTATAACGGTTCAGGCCGAAAAATAGTTTCTTCAGAAAATCTATTTTAAAAGGAACACATCTCTCATTGAAAAGGTATTGAGATGGTTAACTGATCTAGCAAAATCATTACTCTAGAGAGTTTACTAGCCATATACAAAGTGAGAGAGATAATTCAAGAAATTGATACACTCAATTAGCCAAATCCTTGTTCAAGCTCAATCTAGCTTCTCTCTATTCTCTCAACTTGATCCTTCGTGATTTTCTTGAAAACATTTTTTTGAGCTTTAGTGCTCACCTTTTCTTGAGTGTGTTGTCACTCACATTTTGAGTGTGTTGTCACTCACCTTTTTTGAGTGTGTTGTCACTCACCTTTTTGAGTGTGTTGTCACTCTTATTACCGATAGGCTTGGCAACCCATTTTTTGTAAGGGACCAAGTTCTACAAGTGTAAAAACTTTTTTTAAATATATCGGCTCAACTTCAATTGTTAGAGGTTGAGGGTCCCGGAGACGTAGGCATTGTTAAAGCCGAACTCCGTTACATCTTGTGTTCTTGATTTATTTTTACTTTCTTTTCTCACATTTCTTTGATTGTTATATTCTTGTGAGAATTGAATTGATTTAAATCGTATTCCGCTGCTATTACACTTGAACATTAACCCCAAATTGGTTTATATATTTCTACCTTAGATTCTTTACATTCTTGCACTATCTTGATCTTTCAACACCCACATCCTAGGGCTTACAAATCTCTATCATATCTAATATATCCTTAAATACTTTAAAAAAATCATATTTACCCATAAACTTTTAAATATATCATTAAATTTATATATTTAGCCATCATTAAAATATGTGTATATGTGTCCAACAACTATATATGATAGTTTATACATCTCTAACTTTTATATATATTCATAAAATCAATTTTTTATATCATTTTGGGTAGATATTATTTAAATTTTTTTTATCTAACTCAATGTGGCATGTTCAGTCTAGTTTCATATCATGTCGACAAAATTAAATAATGCATATTTAATCATATCTAATATTTTTTTATAATATCTTATATACTATTTAGCTCTTTAAATATTTTTATATTTATTTATAAAAATAAATTTAGGTTTGTGTAAATAGAAGGTTACTATTAATATGGGTTAGTGTAAATAGGATATTAATATAATATATGTATGTGTACAGGAATTACATATTTTATATTAATATCTTGGGATAAATATGATATATATATACAGAAATTATGATATATTAATATCCTATTTGCACTAACCAATTTAGTAATATATATATATAGAGAGAGAGAGAGATGAAGGCTAAAATATAACGCGTTGCATGGATGTACCCGTGCACCGCGTTATCTCAAAATTTAAGTTAAAAATGATCGATCCGAAATGTTCAATATATTCTCCATATCAAAATCTTATAGAAAATAAAATTTTATATTTTTTAATTTTTTTGCTATTTTTTGGGTAGGAAGAAAATCATCACTATTGGATGATCCAAATTTCTTAAATCAAACAACTTTCTCTTGACCCAAAAAATAAAAAAAATCAAAAAAAAATAAAGAATAAATTAAACGGTTTGGATCGGTAATTTTTAACTTGAATTTTGAGATTTTAACGTGGTGCACAGATGCATCCGTACAACGCGTTGTATTTTAGTTTTTCTCTTTCTATATATAGGAATTATGATATATTAAAGAGTTATGGTAAATATGAAATAAAAAAGAGTTTAAGAATAAATATGATATTAATCCTTCTTCTGATGTCTCAAATTGAAGAATACACGTCAAATCACAAGTATTGCTAAAAATAAGTATTTGTCCCGTGGTGGAGTATGCGAGAAAGGAGTTTAGCTAATATTTATTTGATAACCGTTATTGATAAATTTTACTATTAAAGAGGTTATTGACATTATTTTAATATTAAAAAAAATAAGGTTTTTAATAAAAAAATATATTGTTAAAATAGAGGTGGAAAACTTAAAAAGTTGGTATAAGTATTTAGCAATAGTTCTAATGAAAAATCATTATTAAATACTCTTTATTAATGATTATTTATAAAAAATATTGCTAAAGATATCATATTAATAGTAGTTCTTTACAAAGAACCGTTGATAAATATCTTTAACAATAGTTTTTTTATTAGAACCATTATTAAATGGTATCTTTAACAATGATATCTTACAAAGAACCGATATTAAAGGTGATATGTAGCATCGATCTTTGTAAAGAGTCATTGTTAAAAGATTTTGCGCTAACGGAAAAAAACTCATCAATAGCATTACACTTTTTATACTCTCACGGATTATTATACACTCAAATCTAATTGTTCATTATCATGATTCAACTATCGAAAAACATTCAATCATCACCTTTTGTACTGGTAAGTGTTACACCAGCTCCTTGGTATTCTAGCTTGTGACTAATATTTCTATCGAGTCTCCTTAAAATAAAAATGAGATCAGATGAGATAGAGAGAAAGAGAAAAGAGGAAAAAAAATGAAGAAATCAAAATCAAAATCTAACCATCTAAATTTTAAACAGTCATAATTTTTGATAAAAATTATTATTAAATATCCTTTAACAATGGCTATTTATAACAGTGATTCCTTACAAAGAATTGTTGCTAAAAATATTTTGAGAGATTTTTTTGTTAGTTTTGTATAAAGATAACAGTAACAGAGAAATGATTGAAGGATTAAACAACAATTAAAATAACTATTCTTAGGGTTTTGAACAACTTTTCTACCTGGTGCTGACATGTGCAGTCAGCACACATTCCTGATAAATTCAACAGTGAGTGACAAATTTAATTTTTTTTTTGTCAGTGAAGACTTAGGTTGAGATTTTTTTTACACCTAGCATATACTTACTTATCACTTAAAGATATTTGTTTGCTCGATTTATTCTTCTTAAAACCTCTAAAGATATATTAACCTATGTAGGTTAGTTCCTATTAGTTTTGATGTTAACTTTATAAAGCTTCACCTTTCGACTATTGTTTGATCAATCTATCGGTTCTAACCTACCTTGATAGTTCAATCAATTGGTACAAATGTACTTAGATCAAACAAGACTAACATTAGGTACATCACTTAGCTACGGATTATTCAAATTATTGTACACATCCAATCAAATATATAAATAATTCATAACACATAAAATCACATATAATGATGATAAAAATATCAAACCATAGCAAAACCCAAGTATCAAGTTATCTTAGCCCTAGAAACTAACGAATCTAGCTATACATGACTAGATCTACAAAAGTAAGGAAAGATAGTACCAAGAACATCATAGTAATAGTATATAACAGTGAACAATCAAGATAAACAATAATAAAATTAAAGTTTCACTATTGTCCTAGTTTGTCGCTCACGTCCTTGACTCTGATCTCTATCTCTTAACTTCAATTCTCCTAAAAAATACATGAAAAATTCAGAGGATGGACCTAGTTTGTCTCACAACTGTCTCTAGTCAAGGATGATGAGAAATGGATGCTAGTGTTGCCTTAAATAGGTCTGGGTCATTATAGATGATGGCTGCTAATTTCTTATATATTGTTAAATTTGCTCATGTGCGGTCCTAAGTATAGGGTCTTGAGGTCTGCACAAGGGGCCTTACAATCCACACACTTTATTTTTTTACAGCTTAAAATTATGCTAAGTCATGAGAGGAAGCTTAAAATTATGCTAAGTCATGAGAGGTCATGTAACCCACACAAATTGGCTTGTGGTCCGCATGAGGGTACTGTAAAGCTCCAAACTTCGCTCGAATGCGCTATAATGACCCAAAAAGTTTTCAGATACCTGAAATCAAAGTGAAAATATAGCAGTACCAAAAAATAGATGTAAAATATAATAAAATAATATAAAATATAAGTAAAAAGAACTAATTTTAATGACCAAATTCTATAAAAATATATGTGCAATTGAGATATATAAATGATTATTTTTTTCATGCCCCTTCAATAACTGATAAAGAACCATTATTAAAGGAAATAAAAAATCATTGTTAAAACTTATTTGTGTAGTGAAGCACGCTGAGAGTGTGCGCACTATCTTTTAAAATTTATAAACCCTTACGTTATTTGACTCGGTCGCAAGCATACGACGTACGTTGGTATAGTAAGGGATCGATCCACAAGGACGGAGGTGATTACTGGACTTATTTTACTTTGGGTCTCTAGATGTTCGAATAAATAAAATGGGGGGTTTGTTCAAGAGTGTTTGCTAATTTATATTAAAGAACCAAATACGATAACTATTTTTTTTGTATTTTGGGTTGAATAAAATAATAATTCATACGGATATAGATCAGTACCACTCGAATCTTGACCATACGACCCGTATGCTATTGCATACGGTCCGTATGGACTCAGAAAAGTCACGGCTACTTCTAAAGGTTAGTTTTTTCGCTGGTTGCGTGAATCCTAACCGATCAATACCTAGACAACTGACCTAAACTCTCGCATGTTGGTTTGTTTGTGTAGTTAGTGGTCGGACAGGGTTCCTAAGTTTACATAAACCTCAACTCTCGCATGTTGGCTTAGATCCCTTAGTTTGAGTGCTAGTTTTCTATAGGCACGTTTGATCTCTCGATCTAAGCGGGGTTCAACCTCTCGGGCACAACCCGATCTACCCTCTCGGGTCCGAGATCTACCTATTGTACTTTGAATGACTTTGGTAAATTACTCGAATCTTAGACAGTCAAACCTGGAGCCTGGCCATAGCTCGGGACCTACCCTAGCAGTTCATCAACAATCAAGCAAACATAAAAATATTACTCAGCACAATCAAAATATAACCATAAAATGAGAAAATCTCTAATAAGCAATCATAATACGAGGTCCACATTTCTAACACCTAAGAACTAGAATACTTAGTCGCTCATGGCAAAATAGAACAAAGCAATTAAGATACAGAAAGCGAGTACCGAAGACATAACAACAAGAGTATCAAAAATAACAAGAAATACAATAATAAAGCAAAGCAAACTCTAGATCTGCTCCTATTTCAGTCTCTCGTTGTAGATTCTTCTCCTCTCGAGTGTTTGGACTCCTCAATCTCTTGATTCACCTCGGGAATGATCGAGGAATGTCGAACCATGGCCGTCATAATTTTAAGGTTTGGAGCATCCAAGAACACCTCTAAAGGTTGTTGGAGGCGTTCTTTTATAGTGAAGAGTCAATAAAATTGGAAGGAAATCAATCAGATCAGTTTCTGTCTTCTTTATTCTGATTTTCGTAAACAGCTCAAACGGTCTGTATGGTACTGTTATTTTGGTCATAACTTCTTCGTCCTTACTCCGATTTGAGTGATCTAAGAACCATTGAAAAGCTAAGAATGAGCTCTATAAGATTAGCATATTATTGATGTCATTTTATGATGGTATATTATCAGAATTTGATGTAATTTACTATTCATGATCTGTGTTGACTCTGTTCGTATTCAAATTCTTCTTAATTATGTTGAATTGCTTCATTTTGCTCCAAAGTATGAAAAGATGTGTTCTTGTCTTAATTTCTCAGTTACTTAGTGTATATTTTCCTAAAATATAAAATATAGCCAAAGTAGAATCAAATTCAACAAAAGAGACATAAAATGCAATGAAATAAAATATGAGTTTGAGAATTAGATCTTGATCTTTATTATTTTCATCCCTTAAATAATATAATTAACTAATTAAATGTAACAACATAATTAAACAAACGTTTAAAAATTTACTACACCACTAGAAAATAATAAAATATAATTAAATAATTAAATAAACTATTAAAACCTATAAAAAAATAAAAACTATTAAACAACAAAAAAATGTCGAGCTGAAACCAAGTTTTAAACTCAAATCTAATTATACTTCATAAATTTCAAAACAATTAGCTCATTTTGCACATTTTTTATTCCATTTACCAAAAAATCCGAATAAGTTGAATAAGCTGGAGAAAAATGTATATGATTACGCTGTCACGGTTCTCATATGACCTCTAATACTTGCTTTTATTGACCGAATCAAAAGATACTAGTAAATAATCTAAGTTCTAAATGCGATAAATTTACTAGTAAATCATTTCTGAAAATTATATTAATACATTTAATGTTCAAGTAAGATTGCAGATAACAAATACAATTATCACTCAATTTATTGAATCTACATCCAATTTGTAACTATTGATGGATTCGTGTCCTTAAGAAATTGAGGGAAAAAGGGAAAAGAAAAAGGGAGAGTGAAGCCGTATGTCCGTATGCAGTCGGCAATTTTCTAAGTTTCTTCCCGTAAGAAAAGGAGGAGAAAACAAAGACAAAAACAAAATCATGCTTCGTTAACATGCACCGGAGGAACTAAAGATAAAAGATGCAAGCTCGTGAAGGCTATATAAAGCAAACAGCCACCTCGCATACTGGCCTCATATCAAACAGCAATTCACAAGAGGCCATGACTATTCCTCCGTTAAAGGCCTCATCTCTTCTCCATTTTCACGCCATCAGGCCTCTGATTTTATCACTCTCAATCCTCCTAACGCTTATCACGATTTTGGGTACTTTGACGATGCTCTGGCTTTATCAAATTCTGAATTTAGTTTTGGAATCTTTTATATTGATCATTTGGTATACTTTTGAATAAATTTAGACGCGTTGGAGGTGGGAACTAAAGAAGATGGAGAAAATTGGATTTTTAAAGAAATCCTGAGAGATGAGGCTGTACTACGACTTAAAGAATTGGGGAAGGTACTGAAGTTTTTTTTTTCTATCACTGAAGTAATTCGAGAAATTTCTAAAATTTTGTATTTTAATTAAATGGAAGGACTTTTATGCACTATATGCATAATTTTATATGCGTAAACTCTTAGAGGACAAAAAAGGAGTATTGGATATATGATTAATTCTTTTAAATATAAATATATATATATATATATATATATATATATATACACGATTAATTTTAACTCTGGTTTTTAGCTAAAAAAGAAAAGAAAAGAAGCGGAAGCAATCTTGGAAATTCTGTTAATTTGAAATGCAAGAAAAGATTGTCTGGGCTGATGGCTAAAGATAGAATGAAAATCTTCTTTGAATGTGGATGGTCACTACTTTTTACATTAGACATTTCCTCTGGAACAAATAAAGTGTGCCATGTTTTGCCAAAATTTAAACCTTTTTTGTTTTTAATCTAGAATGACTTTCTGGTTCAGTAACAGAAATACTCTTTTTGGCCAAGCAGTCTGTGTGCATTTTTGTAATTTATTATGCAGTCGTTATCAGCTCAAAGTTTTAAATTGCAGCGAAGCTGCATGCATGCTATAAATTATCACTTTTTTAAGTGAGATCTAATCTCCTAACCACTTGTACTAAGGAGGAGCATACATCAACCTAGGTATCTGGAAGACAGTCCGTTTTATAATCTTATTATATAGTTGGAAATGATTATTGTTGCTGTTAAGCATTGTGCAGTGTTGTATTCCTTTATACTAGAATGTACCAGCCATGTTGGTTTTCTGTTGGGGTTTAGCATGGTTTGTTTTATTTTATTTTTATTTAAGTGAACTTAATGAGATGCATAAAGTTTTCTCAAGATGAATAAAGAAAATTGCCTTCCTATTCTGCCTCGATACTATTCTCACAAATATTCATCAGTTAATTTTTCTACTGTTTATTCAATTAGGTATCTGATCGTAAAGGCTACCTTGAAAGAACCTTCTTAAGCCCAGCTTCACTAAGAGGCGCAGATCTTATCGAAAGCTGGATGCATGATGCTGGATTAAGAACGTAATTCAACCCCCCCCCCCCCCCCCAAAAAAATAAAAAAAAAAACAGCATTTCTCAATTAATAATTTAATATTCTGCATTGTGCTTGTATGGACCCTGAATTATCATGGGACATAAAGCTCCTTGTGGTGGTTGCCACTTAAGGAGCTGTCAGCTCTATAAACTATAAAGTTCATCTGAAGGCATATTACAAACTTTTGAGACATACAAGAATCTTCAAACTCAAATCTATTTTTTTATTTCTTTTTAAACAGATGGGTTGATCAAATGGGCAACGTACATGGCCGTACCGAGACAATAACTGCATCATCCAAGGCATTACTTATTGGATCCCATATGGTAATTGATTAATTATCAACCTTTTCTTTTTTTGTTGTTCAGTTGGGAGATTGAAAAAGTAAAAAAGGAGTAAATGGTCTTGACTATTGGTAGATGCATTTTCTGTGGTTATGCAGGATACAGTTGTTGATGCTGGCATGTATGATGGTACACTTGGTATAATTTGTGCAATCTCTGCTGTCAAGGCTTTGATGATAAGTGGAAAGCTAGAGAAATTGCAAAGACCAATTGAGGTACTTTCATTTGTAATAGAAGTATCAGGTCTTCTTTGTACCTCGTGTGAATAGGTCAAAAGCAATTTTTCCATGATTGACTAAACCGAGTACCTCTGTACCTATTAGTATAGTAAGTGATATATGTAAAAAAATCATTTTAAGAAAATAGATTCCTTAACTTTTAGAGCGAATGTCATAACTATATATGTTATGATCTCAGATACTTGGACCTTTTGTTTCCCCCCTCTTCTATACAAGAAATTGATCTTATGTTCTATTCAGGTGATTGCATTTAGTGATGAGGAGGGTGTTAGGTTTCAATCTACTTTTCTAGGAAGTGCTGCTGTAGCTGGTACTCTGCCAAGTTCTATTCTACAAGTATCTGACAAGAGGTGGCCTTTCTATCTATTTAGTTCATCAAAATATGTACTACAATAATTAATCTCATTTGGTTCAACCAATAGAATGCTAATCTGTTGCTTATCTAAATTCCTCAGCGGATTCACATTGAAAGATGTTTTGAAGGAAAACTCTCTTGAAGCTACAGATGAAAGCCTTTCTCAAGTCCAGTATAATCCCGAGTCTGTCTGGGGTTATATCGAGGTAAGCATCCTTCTGAGAATTCATTTCTTTTGGTAAATTTTAATTTTTACCTTTGAAATATCAGGTTTACCCTATCATATACGCTTCTGAAATGTGGTAATAGCATATTTACCAAAATTAGCCTGGTTATGCGAAAGCTGCTATTTCTGGTAGAAATTAGTGATACTCATTATCAACGTCCAGAGCATGAAATTTAAGCTCTTTCAGGCTCAACCGTGATATCCAATTGACTTCTGTAAACTCATTTGAATCTTTCCTTTGTATTTTATAGGTACATATTGAGCAAGGTCCGGTACTAGAAACACTTAATTATCCTCTAGGTGTGGTCAAAGGAATTGCGGGTCAAACACGATTGAAGGTATGTATATCTGTCCTACAGAACAGCAAAATTCCTTATCAGGCAGTACTAGACTCTGAAACAGGCTTGATCTCATTCTTGAACAAATGTTGTACCAGCCAGATCTGGTACTCATAAACTGGCACATCAGTCATGCCTAGTATTGGTTTAGCCATTGGCTTGTGTTTTAGTTTGGCATTGGTATCATAATCAGTCAGCTTCATGACAGTGATTTACGTTGTAACTTTTCAGTTCTGAAACTTTGTTATAGAATCCTTGCCAGAACACATACCGTACCAGTTAGGTCCAGCACCACTACGACAGTCTATTTAGTAATGCAGAAACCCAGAAGTCACTGATTTTCTAATCATTGATAGCTGATATTTCTATTCACACGATGCTATAAACTTTTCATATATAGGTTACAGTAAGTGGGACGCAAGGGCATGCCGGAACAGTACCAATGCTGTTGCGTCAGGACCCAATGGCTGCCTCAGCAGATCTCATAGTAACATTAGAGTCTCTCTGTAGAAATCCTGACAAGTTCTTGACTTTAGGAGAAGGTTCTGGTTTGCAGAAGGAATCCTTCTCTGGGCTAGTATGCACAGTCGGTGAGCTGTCCTGCTGGCCTAGCGCAAGCAATGTCATACCAGGACAGGTACTCATTGAACTATATTAACTTATTTTGGAAAAGATAATATTAGTCCAGAAGAATTAATTTCATTGGCTGCATACATCAGCTCTCAGGTGCCATCATTGACTGCATCTTAGAACATCAAATTGGAACCTTCCTCTCTTAACAGGAAACATGAAATAATTACTATATATTCTAATAGGATAATTATTTATAGAGTTACAAAACCCTATAAGACTCTTTTATATGGAGTGGATAATACAAGTTGGGGTTGAATGGAGCTACATACTTCCTTAAAAATAAATATTTGAAAAATGATTTGAAGTCCAGATAAAGGTTAAAATTTATTCTAAATAGGCCAATGGAAGAAGAATGGTAATGCTTAAAAACAGAACAAATAGTTCTGAATACCAATATTTGGCAATTTCATCTTGACTTAGACTGGGGATGTCCTGTGCCCCAATCTTGATTTAGAAGATGACACATTAGCCACTCGTGAATAAAAACAAAAAAGTTTAAGAAGAAATACAATGGCGGCTATAATTTACTGAATAAGCCCACTTTACCAGTAGGTGATTTATCCAGGTACCGTTTACAGAACACCTTTTTATGGTAGTACCCTGAGCCATTATCAGAAATTAGGACAATCTGATGTAACGCGTAAATAAGATAAATAAACTAAAATAAAAATGATGGAACTTAAATCTAAAATAAAAATTATGAAACTAAAACTGAAATATTTTTTAACACAGAAATTCAAAATATAAAATGTACGTCGCGCCTCATTATTTTCAGACGTATTAGCCAAGATTCTGAAAACTGCATGACATAGAAGTCAATTGGCTTGGGACCACATGGGGAACCTGTGAAACCAAAAAAAGTTGCCAATCTGACAAACACGCTGCTTTCTTAAAAAAATACCTAGACTGTCGCTCCTTTGGTTCTGGACTTCTGGTTGTTATGGACTTATGGTTGCCACTTGCCAGAGAGAGAAAATCTGATGAAGATTCGTTTTTTGGAATTTAGTTCAAGGACGTGGGCAAATTAGGTGCAAGAGATACTATTTTCATGATCTCTAGGGATATAATGATTGGTATTCAATCATTTAGAGGACACTGTTCATTCTGTTGCATTTTCCAGAAGTGTGCACTAGAAATCTCGTTTATCTTTTTTTTTTTAATTTATCTGAGAAAATATGCATGTATTAGACTAAGATTTGGATTTACTACTGTCTTGCATTAATTACTTCCTTTATATGTTTTTAGGTGAATTTTACAGTGGATATTAGAGCAATGGATGACAAGGCAAAGAGAGCAATTGTGTCTGAGTTCTCGAAGCAAATTTCAGACAAATGTGATCGTCGGCTAGTGAAATGTGCAGTTGACCATAAGGTTAGTTTTGCTTTTCTGAAATTACACATCAAATTTTTCAATTGTATGCAGTTAGCGCCTGTGAGTTCTCACAAAAATACCTGTATTCATCTTATGTTTGGTCCAGCCATCCATGTTAAACTTTATTTTATTCTTTTCCTTGTTTATTTCTAAAACAATCCAGACAACCAAAACTATAAATATTAAAGAGACATTTGCAAAAGTTACTGTTTTTTTCTTCTAATTTTTAAATAAAAAGGGGAAAACTATAGTCTGCCTGGATTGAGCTAATCTCATGTTAAGAGTAAGAGATGTGTAAAATGATTTCAATATTTCTTTTTCAGCATAGCGCTGAGGCAACTCACTGTGACAAAGAATTGACCTCACAATTAAAGCGTGCAGCTGATTCGGCTACTAGAAAATTGTCAAGTCATGTAATAGGTGACTTGCCTGTTTTAATGAGCGGTGCTGGACATGATGCTATGGCCATGGCTAAACTAACCAAGGTTTGTAATGGAACCTAAACTAATGATTTAGATCAATATGTTAATTAGCATGCTGACAACTAGTTAATTAGCTCAATTATGTAAAATCACAGGAACCCAATATATATTTATGCCGAACAAGTAACTGTATGTGCGTACCTCAATTAGAATTAAAGTAAAATAACTCCAATATAGTCATTTCCGTAAGCATGGAAATGAGAAGGTACTTCCCGAAAAAATGTTAAAAGAGAAGCCAAGGACCAAGATAGAATTCTCATTTTTGGAGTGCATGTGATAAGAACAATTCTACAAAAAAAAAAGAGCATGATATTGATTTCTCTATTTTCTTCCACTGGATGGGTGGATTTTAACCTGTTTTTGGCGCATTTATGTAGATCGGTATGCTCTTTGTACGGTGCCATGGCGGTATTAGCCACTCACCAGAAGAATTTGTAATGGAGAATGACGTATGGGCTGCTGGTTTGGCAATTGTTCATTTTCTGGAGCAACATGTAGATGAATAAATCATGTTCTAATTGCAACAAACTGTAAATTCTGCTTTCAGATGTTTGTAAAATCTCTTTTACAAATGTTTGTGAATTATCTAGCAGTTGATGTATAGAAATAGAGAAGTAAATAACATTGTTAGTTCCAATAAAGACTTTGCATTTTTTTTTTGCTATTTTCTTTGATTTCCCTATTTAGTTAAGTTTTGCAATAATAGCCACAATATTATAAGTTGGTAACATGTGGTATACCGTAAAACCGTAAAAGTCTCATAAGATTAAGGAGATGATTTTAGCTGGCAGTAAACATGACAGATGCTTAACAATACAACACATCTTGGATTGTGTGATAAGGTTGTGTATTTTTTTTCAAGTGTAACTGTAATGCAACCGAAATTAAATCTAACTCGACCATCAAATATCCTGGAACATAGATACATTTGCCAAAAAAAAAAAAAACAGATTTTTTTTCTGTTGATAGTGAAGAAGTAACAACAAGAAAATTTGCTGATATCAATGAAAATGAATACTGAGAAATCCAATAAAGATTAGCTAGAACATTAAACACCTTTAAAAGAAAGCAGCTGCCACTGGGTAAAAATTGTTAGGTCCAAATACGCACCAGCAACAGTTTATGCTGACAGTAGTACATAGCAAGTATGTTAATCATGAGTCAGCACAAAGAAAATTATGAATAAAAATTAAAAAATTTCAATCATACCAGCAACAGTTTATGATGACAGTAGTACATAGCAAGTATGTGAGTCATAAGTCAGCACTCAATAGCAACACATGAAGTACGGCGGGATCCAGATGGCAAGATGGGTCCACGTGTCCACTCGCCACTCAGCACATCATAAACCAAAAGGGCACCATCCACAACACCAGCCACCTCCCTGTGAGCCGTCATTCTCCACCTAGCAGCAGCTACGACGTGAACCATTACAGCCACCTTGCTCGACGCAATTGCTGTACAACTAAACCGCAAGCCAGTTCCAACCTGACCAGGCACAGGTGGAGGCTTCAGCCTGTCCCACCTTGCGCTATTACTGCCTACCCTGGTGGATAAGGTACTGACCTCCCCATTCCATCTCCAAAAGGAAACCTCTAGGGCATGGCTAGCCATAATATATAGCATGTCACCAATACCACATGCACCAAGTATACAACCACCAGCTGGTACCATGGTGACAGGGCTAGAGTGGGTACGGAGCCATGTCCCTGAGGCAATGTGATAGGCATCGAATGATCCGGCACATGTGCGGGCATCGACGGTATTTTGGTCAGGATTGATTCTCAATCCCCCAGCTATATAAAAAATGCCACCTGCAGTTGCTCCAACACAGCCATACCTGTTGTAAAAGTAGATATGGTGAATCAAATGTACTCTACTTTAATAACACAGTAAACCTACTAGTTTCATGTGATCCTGGTCCATCAATGTAGTTCTCAATGTTTTAATTCTGTAGAAGTGCAATCTTTTTTTTTTTTTTCTTTTTTTTTTTTTTTTTTGCTGTAAGATGCAAAGGAGAAGAAACTGTAGTAAGTACTGACTTGGGGGTACATTGCCAAGACAGGAAATGGAAGTGATGATGAAATGCATCTATGTGACTAGGGATCCTCTAATAATGGCAAAGGGAAGAAATTATAGCAAAGAGTACTGAAAGGCTTCTTTAATGCAAAAATGATAACAATACATTTTGCACACTTTGCAAAATGTACACTATCACATGGATACATAATCAAATACTTAGCACAGCATATACACTATCACATGGAGATTGGAGGGGATTACAGACTTCCATCGATAAATTTTAAAATGAAACCTCTGTTTATTTTCTGTATGAAAGTTTCCTTGTACAAAATTAGAGTGCAGAATCATCCCCTCAGAAATGGTTTTTGTTAAACAGCTCTTGTTTCATCAACATCACAATACTTAAAAATTCAATGCCAGAATAAAAAGAAAAGGATTAGAGGGGCCTGTTTAAATTATAGCAAGTAGCTCAAGAATTTGTATTAAACTTTCTACCCTGACCTCACCTCCGGTATGGGGTCTCACCGATAACATGCCAGCTGTCAGTACCAGGGTCATATTCCTCCACAGTTGAGGTTCGCGAAGATCCACCTGCAACAAAAATCTTACCATCTACAGCTATTGCCGCAAACTTCTTACGGGGGAAGAGAGGTTCTGCACAAATGCTTACAGATCCAGTCCACACATCAAGCCGAATCATCACGCCCTGGCCAATAAGGTAGACAAACCGGCTCATCGCCACGGCTCGTGCATGGGAGAAGCTTTCAGATGCAACCAACAAAGGGAAGGTGGAAGTTTCGAAACTTGTCGACATACCTGGTCATCAATGTTATATTTTTCTAGGTCACTTCACTAATATCAAGCTACTAATTTCATGCAGCACACATCCACAAAATAGAATTCCTCATGTAACCATTTATCTTTTATGTATTATTATCTAATCAATACTGAGCAACATAATATTAGTTCCCCCATCTTAGAATATGCAACTTTTTATAAAAAATCAAAATATTATTTGCGTAACAGTTAAGAGCATATTTTTATTGGGTGATAGAGGATAGTATCATTTGTTATCAGACCACACTGAAACAGTGCCAAAGTTGACTAAAGCAGTACTGGAACCTCACATAATTCAATTATTTGGCCATCATATGTTTTACCATATGAAGATTGTTACCAAAAATTTCACACATATAGCAAGACAAGGATATTTTTGTTTTCTGTATCCCGGTCATGCAATCTATGCGGTTCTTTTTCCTAATTAGGAAGCTTACACCTTACCAGCGTTTGAGGTTGAAGGGTGAAACCGAATGGAGGAAAAGGTGAGAAGATCGAGATCTGACAAGACTGAAACAGCGGTGAGAGAGTGGTTGAGAAGGCCAAGGCGGCGTCTGAGAAATGCGAATGAATCTGAGTTCAGGAGGCGGTTGAAGCGGCGAGAAACGAGAGTCAGAGACGGGATAGAGGAGGTGGGGAGGCGGGAGAGGCACTCCAAGAGGAGATCATCTGGCAAGGCGGAGATGGTGGTGGCAGGGGTGGCGGTGGCGATGGGAGTAAGAATGGGGCGGAGCGGTGCCGGAGTAGTGAAATGGCGATGGGGGTCTGAGGGAATGCAGGGCTTCACCAGCCATGAAAGGCTGCGCGAGTGGCAGCTCTCCGCCATGGCAGGAGAAAGTAAAGAGGAAAGCGAGTTCTCACGGTCTCACCAGTCAGGCTGTCACCGCTGGGAAGTGGGAACTAGCTAACTAGGGGTGTATAAAAAAAAAGTCCTCAACCCGTTTTTTAACTGACTCGTCCGATCCGATCCGATTTTTTCCTCACATTCGGATCGAAAGGTAATTAAATTAGATATGAATTGTGATTTTAAATAATGAGTGAGATTACGGTCCATTGTAATGTACGGATATATTTGTATATTAATGTAAAATTTAAATTTTATGTAAAATGTAATCGATCTGAACTGTTTAATATAATATTCATATCAAATTCTACTATGATGGTCATCAAGTCATGGTAGGTCTACAGGTGAACAATCATGATCAAGGAAGCATGTTCTGGATCCGTTCTCAGTTTGGGTATTTTATCTTGAAATGAGAGTACAAATGATAAAAAAAACTCAAATAAACTGAATATCATCTTAATGTATTTATGTAAATATTTCAATGTTATTTATGGTTTGAGAAAACAACGATTATAATATAAACGAATAAGAGATGTCATTCAATATAATTCTGAGTATTTTGGTGATTTTATGTGTTGAAATGAGCTCAGAAAAGATATAACACTCGAATTATGTGAATAGTATTTTAATGCATTTGTGTTAATATTTTAATACTATTCATGTCATAAAACATTGAGAATATAATGATTAAAATATAAATAAATAAATAAATAAGGGACATTAGTCAAAAATTTTTGTATATTTTGGTGATTTTATGTGTTGAAACGAGGCTACAAACAATGCTAAACTAAAAAAAAAACTAATTATCATTTTAATGGATTTTGTTAATATTCCTATACCATTCGTGTCATAAATATATAATAACATAATGATTATAATATAAATGAATAGGAAATATAATTCAAAATAACATTATGTATTTTGGTTATTTTATGTATTGAAACGAGACAACAAATAATACAAAAATCGAATAAACTGAATATCATTTTAATTCATTTGTATAAATATTTCAACGATATTCATGTCATTATGGTTCGAGAACATCACGATTATAAAATAAACGAATAGGAGATAACATACAAAACAACTCTAAGTATTTTGGTGAATTTATGTGTTGAAATGAGACCACAAATTATATAAAACTCAAAAAAAATAGATAGAGTTTTAATGCATTTGTGTTAATCTTTTAACATTATTTATGTCATAAAGGTTTCAGAATGCAATGATTATAATATAAATAAATAGGAGACATCGTTATAAATAACTTTGTATATTTTCATAATTTTGTATGTGGAAATATGGCAATAAATGGTACCAAACTCGAATAAATAGAATAGCATTTTAACGCATTTGTGTTAAATTTTCAACGTTATCCCATAAAGCTTCAAGAACACAATGATTAAAATATAAATGAATAAGACACGTCATTAAAAAAAATATGTATTTTGGTGATTTTATGTGTGAAAATGAGACTATAAATGATGCAAAACTCGAATAAACTGATTAAATATTATGCATTTGTGTGAATCTTTCCATGTTATTCATGCCATAACGAGTCGATAACACAATGATTACAATGTAAAAAAGTAGGGGACATCATTCAAAATAACTTTATGTATTTTGGAGATTTTACGTGTTGAAATGAGGCTATAAACAATACAAAACTCGAATAAACTGAATATTATTTTACTGCCTTTGTGTAAATATTTCAACGTCATGTCATAAAAGTTCATGAACATACAAATATATTATAAACGAATAGGGGACATCATTCAAAATAATTTTGAGTATTTTGATTATTTTATGGGTTGAAATGTGACTATAAATGATAAAAACTCGAATAAACTGGACATTATTTTAAAATATTTGTGTTAATTTTTTAATGTTATTCATGTCATAAAGGGTTCCAAAATAAAATGATAATAATGTAAATGAATAGGGGACATCATTCAAAATTACTTTGATGAATTTACGTGTTGGAATGAGTCTATGAATGGTACAAAACTCGAATTAAACTGAATATAATTGTAATGTATATGTGTTAATCTTTCAACATTATTTATGTCATAAAAGTTTGATAATTTAATGATTATAATAAAAATAAATCGAGGACATAATTGAAAATAATTTTGTGTACTTCGAAGATTCTATGGATTGAAATAAACCTATATATTATGCAAAAACTTGAATAAACTGAATTTCATTTTAATGTATTTGTGTTAATTTTTTATGTTATTTGTGTCATAAAGGTTAGAACATAATGATTATATTATAAATAAATAGGTGGACATTATTTAAAATAACTTCGTGTATTTTGATAATTTTATGTGTTGAAATGTAGCTACAAATTATACAAAATTGAATGAACAAACAAAAGAACTGCATATGATACAAAACTTGAATAAATTGAGCACAATTATAAAATATTTGTGTTAATATTTCAACGTTATATCATAAAGATTCGATAACACAATAATTATTGTATAAAATAATATGAGACATCATTCAAAATAACTATGTATATCTTGGTGATTTTTTTATGGAAATGTGGCAAAAAATGATATCAAATTCGAATAAACTAAATATCATTTCAATACAATTGTGTCATAAAGTTTTGAGAACACAATGATTAAAATATAAAGAATATAGGAATCATTCAAAATATCTTCATGTATTTTAGTGATTTTGTGTGTTGAAATGAGATTACAAACAAAACAAAACTCAAATAAACTGAATATCTTTTTAATGCTTTTTGTATAATTCATGTCAGAAAGGTTCTAGAACACAATAATTATAATATAAATGAATAGGGGAAATTATTCGAAATAATTTTGAGTATTTTAATATTTTATGTGTTTAAATGAGGCTATAAATGATACAAAACTCGAATAAACTGAATATCATTTTAAAGCATTTGGGTTAATCTTTCAACGATATTCATGTCATAAAGGTTTCTGAACACAATGATTATAATATGAACGAATAGAGAACATCAAACAAATCAACTTTAGTATTATAGTAATTTTATGTGTTGAAATGAGACTACAAATTATAAAAAAATTTGAATAAACTAAATATTGTTTTAGAGCATTGTGTTAATCTTTCATCACTATTCGTATAATAAAGGTTTGAGAACACCAATTATTATAATAGAAATTAATAGAGGTCATCATTCAAATTTTTTTTATATATTTTAGCGAATTTATGTTTTGAAATAAGAATATTATTTTATTACATTTGTGATTATCGTTCAACATTAATCGTGTCATAAAGATTTGATAACACAATGATTAAAATATAAACGAATATGGGAAATCATTCAAAACATCTTTATGTATATTGGTGATTTTATGTGTTGAAATGAGGTTATAAATATACAAAACACGAATTAATTGAATATCTTTTTAAAGCATTTGTGTTAATGTTTCAACATTACTCATGTCATAAAGGTTCAAGAACACAATGATTATAATATAAACGAATAGGCTACGTCATTCAAAATAATATTTAGTGCTTTGATAATTTTATATATTGAAATGAGGCTACAAATTATATAAAACTTGAAAAAAAAATGAATACCTGATAAGTCTCAATTATACTTCTGGACAAAATTTACGGACCACAATCATCAAATTACGGACCGCAATTATGAGATTTTCTCTCTAGTTCGCTCTGATAAGAAAGTGCAAAAATGTCGAACCGCAATTTTAAAATGTCGGACCGCAATTTTAAAATGTTGGACCGTAATTTTTGGGCTGCAAGCGCGAACTTGCAGTTTTAAAGCGGTTTTCTCATTGGAATTAAGAGATTTTGACACCCCTTCGTCCCAGACATCTCTCAACTGACTGGAGAATAGTTCTTAAGCAAGAAAGAAGAGGAAGAAGCGTAGGGATTCGGAATGCCCAAATCCCATTAATGCTCAAGTGCGGAAAGATAGTAGAACAAAAATTTTACTTCTACTTAAGTTAGGGATTAAAGTATGTCGGATAATAAGCGAGAGTTACAGACATTTAATCCTTTACAAAAGACGGTAAAATATTATTTTACTTAACTTAAGCTTAGGGTTAAAGTGATGTGTCGGATGATTACGAGAGATATACACCTCTTTAAACCTTTATTGATCTACTCCATGATTGATTTCTAAAATATTAATCTACTTAACAATTAAATAGATTAATATAAAATGTTATACCTCGCTTCCAAATTTCAATTGGAATGAAAATCGGCTTGTCTCGGAGCACCAAACGTCGATGCCTCTGTAGGTTATCCACTGGGCCCGACGAGAGAGCGGTTTATTTCTTTTGCCGAAATACGTAAACGCGATTTCTCGCAAAAACACTATTCACCCGAGAAAAGACGAAATAGTACTATTCACGACTAGCGATAATTCGTTTCACAAATGTGCGAAATACCGCAACTTTCATAAAAACACTATTCACCGATCCGTGAATTCTGAAACAACCATATACCGAGAGAGAGAAAGTAGAACTGATTTGGTGGAACTTTTCTTTCACCCTACCCCTCTATTTATAGAAAAAGTGAAATTGACAAATTACCAAAATGCCCTCGTGAATAGTAGGGAGGTTTCAAAGTGAAAAGACCAAAATACCCTTAAAGTTCATCCAATTTACCAAAACGCCATTGGGCTTTTTGGCCAAATTACCGAAATACCCTTGGGCTTTTGGACAAATTACCAAAATACCCTTGGAGGTCGTCATGGGCTTTTCATGGGCCTTTTTGGGCTTTTCGGATTTTGGGCTTTTAATTATTAATTAAGACTTTAATTATAAATGGGCTTTGGCCCATAATTCAAATCCATAATTAACATTTAAAATCCAAATCAAATATATATAATTGTCATCTACAATTATATTTTTCTCGGTTGTTGTTTCGGCGAATTTATACGACGTGTCCAACACGTTATAAATTCAATCTGATTTTTGCTTCTTGTCATCTCTATGACAAATATAATTATATCATATATAATTAATTATAACCATCTTATTATTAATTATAAATAATTCATAATTAATCAATAAGATTCTCCGATTAACTCCTATACGGTGTGACCCGACAGGATCCGTGTTATGTTGGTAAATAGAGTTAAAATCGTTTTAACTTCTATAATCATAGGAGGCATACGGCGAGAATGCACTATGACCATCCAATTACACGAGATGATGATGTACTTGTACAATATCATGATCCAAGTAAACTATTTACTTGTGTTTAATTCTTTTGTCTCATAGCTATCGATCGGTTTCAAGGTAGGTATGTGTCATCCTTCGCAAACTTAATCTTTTCTTGATCCGAGTAAATTATCAAATATAATTACTCTTGTAATTATCTTTGCTAGCGAGATAATCTTACTCTATCAAGGGCCCGATGATGCTATAACTCGTATAGAAATACGAGGGACAATAATACTTTTGGCAAACCATCTCTTCCTCCGCATAAGTTATGTATACCGAAAAGCTACCTTTATAGCCACCTTTTACGGATAACGTTTGGTAGAAATCACACACATACATATCTTATGTAGGAAAGATGAATACCTCATACTTTAGAATTTAATACTGAACGAAAACATTAATGACACGAAACAATTCCATTTAATGTTTCATTCGGGGTCTATCAAATACGATGTTCCTAGAACATCTATCTATGCGATTAAAATGACAACTCTTTGTCTATGGTCTGTAAAACTTGACCATCATTTAATCCATATACTAACCTGATAACGGTTAATTAGTGTTCCTGCTAATTACCTTGGTTAGTGACTTTTAAGAGTATATTCTATATTATGAAGTTTCACAATTCCAGTCATGAACTCGGAATGATTCATAAATTCAATAATACTCAAGGAAATAAAATATCGTTTAATATCCAATTCATGAACAAAGCTTTATATAACCAATTTATCATATTATTGACTTCAAGATTATTACAAACTAACAAGAACACCATTAGAGAGAGATTTAAAAGAGAACTCAAGAACCGGGCGAAAAATCGTAGATCTTCTTGGTGTATTCTTTTCTTTACTCTTTTCTCATGTTGTACTGTTGTTTAAACATGAATCTTTATGCAATCTTTGACATGATTTGTGGCTAGACACCCTTCTAGGGGTCTAGGTGTAAACTCGATAACTTGGATGGTTTAATTTACTCGTGTGTTGATTTTTTAGTTCTTGTTATTTGTGATTGATGTTTTGTCTAAATTGAATGCTTAGTTTTAATCAACTGCATGTTACCCTAGAAGTGAAAGCGAAAATCGAAAAGTGGAACTGAATCTTCTGACCCAAAACAGTGATTTAGGTCGTAGGCTAAGTACTTAATCGTGAAACTTATTACCTAAGGGAAAACCGAGGAAACCCTAGAAATTATGTGAGGTACCGAAAAGCGAAGTATAAAATCTAAGTTATGCCAGAGTGATTCACTGATCTTAATGGGCTTAGATTTATAAGGTGAGGTACTTAATCATGAAACCCGAATTGTTTAGGTACGGTATCAACCCACGAAAGTATAAATTTGGTACTAAAATCTGAGATTGAATCCCCGACAAACACTATAACATATTAAAAAATCAAATAGAATGAATTGACCAACGAGTGAGAGTGAAGTCAAAAACCCCTAGAATCCTCTATTTGATAAATTTTTAGTTGTTGTTGTTAGATTTATGCACTCTCAATTTAATACAAAATTCTCATTCGATTGTCTAGATTAGTGAAACTTACGAGAACCGGTAATTCACTCTTGTCCTTGTGGTTCGACACCCCGACTACTACTTGACTAGGTCGTGCGCTTGCGGCTGAAATTGAGTATAAATTAGGGTATTTATTAGCTTAGCAAAATACACATCAATACTATTTTAGAGCATTGCGTTAATCTTTAAACACTATTTGTATCATAAAGTTTCGAGAACATAATGATTATAATATAAATAAATATGGGACATCATTCAAAATGACTTTGAGCATTTTGATGATTTTAGGTGTTGAAATAAGGCTACAAATGTTACAAAACTCAAATAAACTAAATACCATTTTATTGCATTTGTGTTAACCGTTCAACACTATTCATGTCATAAATATTGGAGAAAAACAATGATCAAAATACAAATAGGGGACAATATTCAAAATATCTTTGTGCATTTTAATGATTTTATGTGTTAACCGTTCAACACTATTCATGTCATAAATATTGGAGAAAAACAATGATCAAAATACAAATAGGGGACAAACGGTGGGGGCTTACACCCATCAGAATCTACAAAAACTCATAATCTCTAAAAACCCCTAAATATGCATTTCATGTTCATGATATATCTCAAATGCACACTTAGAGGGATCTCCCGTATCCTTCTTCCGCAATCCGCCACCCCGAGCGGTGAGGCGCGTGAAAAAAGGTCGCACACAAGTATTAGTTTATAAGTTTTTCTTTGCAATTTTTTCCTTTATGACACGATTTGCACGGAGAGATTAAAACAAATGCGTTAAAAATAATACATCTTCTTTTAGTTTGTTTGAGTTTTATTTTATTTATTGCCTTATTTTTAGGAATAAAACCATCAAAATGTACAATATTCATTTTGAATGATGTCTTCTATTGACTTATGTTTTAATCTTTATATTTCGAGCCTTGGTATGAATTTTAAAGAATGTTTGACTCAAATGCATTAAAAATAGTTTATCTTATGTTAGTTTATTTGAATTTTATTTCATTTGTTGCTATATTTCAACAAATAAAATTATCATGTATACAAAGGTATTTTGAATGATATCTTTATTTGTCTATATGATAATCTTTGAGCTCTTGAGCTTTTTTGAAATAAATTACGCTGAGAGATTAACACAAATGTATTAAAAATACTACATGCACTTTTAGTCTATTTGAGTTTTGTTTCATTTATTATCTTATACTATAGATCAATAAATCTATACTATAGATCAATAGAATCTTAAGAAATAAAATTATCAAAATATAAATGTTATTTTGAAATATGTCTTCTATTTATTTAAATTATAATCTTTGCATTCTTTGACCTTTATTATAATTGCCATAGAGATTAACACAAATGTATTTTAAACAATACATCTTTTTTTACTTTATTTGAATTTTATTTTTAAAATTCATTTCAGAGAATAAAATCACCAAAATATATAATATCATTTTAAATGATACATTCTAGTAATTTAGATTTTAATTTATATGTTCTTTCAAAGAAGGATTGACTCAAGTGTATTAAAAGTAGTAGAACTTCTATTATTCTATATGAGTTTTTTTTTATTTGTTGCCATATTATCAACAAAAAATCATCAAAATATACAAAATTATTTTTAATAATATATTTTATTAGTTTATACGATAATATTTTGAATTATTGAGCCTTTAAGACATGAACTCCGTAGAGAGATTAACACAATTATATTAAAAACACTACATCATCTTTTAGTCTATTTGAGTTTTGTTTCATTCGCTGTCTCATTTTAAGAAATAAAATCACCAAAATACATAATGTTATTTTGAATTATATCTTTTATTAGTTTAGAATTATAATATATGCGTTCTTCAGCCTTTATGACACGAATTTCACAGAAGAATTGACTCAAATTCATTAAAATCATATATCTTCCGTTCGTCTATTTGAGTTTTATTTCATTTGTTGCCTCATGTTAAAAAATAAAATCACCAAACTACATACTATTATTTTAAATGATGTCTTTAGTCTTTGTGTTCTTGAGCTTTTATGAGATTAAATGCGTAGAGAGATTAAATCATACATCTTCTGTTAATCTATTTGAGTTTTATTCTATTTATAGAAATAATAATATAAATAAACAAAAGACATCATTCAAGATAATTTTCTATATTTTGATAATATATATATATATATATAAATATAATAATAAATGATATAAAAACTCAAATAGACTAAATGAAGTGATATTTTAATGTATTTATATTTATTTTTATATGTAGTTTGTATCAAAAATAGAAGATAATTATATGAATCAATAGAAGACGTCATTCACCAGCGTCCTTAATATAGGAATTATAATGTGATATCATCTACTTTCAAATCGGACATCCGTTTAAACTGAATGGATGAGTTTCCTATAAAAATGACTTGAAAATTTTGTCTTGAGAAAAAGGTTAAACAGGGTTCGGGCAAGTTCAATTTTTTGCTCAAGGTCCACATGTAATTCGTTTGGCGAATTAAAGAATAGTCTTAGAAGAGTAGTATTTTTGATTATTCGGAAGATAAAAATATCATTTGACAGTTATTAATTAGAATAGTTAAAATATAGATAATTATGATACTAACAATGATGATGATAATAATAAAATAATAATAATTATAATAATAGTAGAATAATAATAATAATATGATCATGATATAATAACAATAATAAAATAATAATCATAACAACCATAATCATAATATAATAATATAATCATAATTATAATATAATAATAAAATAATCATAATCACAATATAATAAAATAATAATAAAATAATCATAATCATAATTATATAATAATACTAACAATAATGATAATATAATATAATAATATAATACTAACAAAGTGATGATAATATAAATAATAATAATAATTATAATATAATAATAAATTATAATCATGATCATAATATAATAATATAATAATATAATATAATCAAATGATAAATCACTATTTCGACGAGAGATAAACCGATATACCACCTATAGCTTAGTATACCGGATTAATACTGTTCGCATTGTTCTACTTAGTCTAAAATTTATTTGACAAATTAATTCATAGAATAGTAATGCTACTTCTATTTTTTGATATTCCTTGTAGTGCCAAATGGATCCGTAGAGTGTTCTCAACGTTTTTCTTTAAATCGAAATTATTCTGTAAAAGTTTGCAGCTCTTTGAAATTGATCGTGAATTGTTCGAGGAATACAAACTTTAGGTATGAACTGAGCAAATTCGTCTTTAAAATATGAGATTTTTGCAATTTTTTTTTGAGCACAGTGATGCACGACTTATCTAATTATCAAAACTTTGCAATTTGTTTTAAGGATGATTCTGCTAAATTCATATTGAAAAAAATCATATATTAAATCAGTTGCTGTTAGTTTTATTGGGTGTAGATATTTACGAAATATTTTGAATTATTATAAAAAAGAATAGGTCAACAGGGAACATAGAAATTTTAAAGCCTCTGTTAAATCATCACCGTCGGATTATCATCTGACGGTACAGACTGTAGAACGGAGATCTTCTACTCATCAGCCAAAGATGAAAGATAGGAGAGCGACAAAACCCCCAAATTTTACGAATCTCGATGCAAAATCAACGGATTTCAAAGGCTTTGAACCCAATTTTTGGTTCAAAGGCTTTGAACCTCCCCCACCTCCATTCAGCCGAGAGAGAGGTGTGTATCGAGCACTGAGAGAAAGATGGCGGCGCCAATGGCGGAGCTGCCAGTTGAGCCCCAATCGCTGAGAAAGCTGAGCCTCAAGTCCCTGAAGCGCGGCCTCGACCTCTTTGTCCCCTCTCATGGCGCTTCCTTCCCCCTCGACGCAGAAAGGTTTCGTTTCAACTTTCAACCATCATTTTTAAAGTACCTCTCATTTATCATGACGACGGTATTAACATATATTTTTTTCTTTCGCTTTTTTCGTTTGTTTTTTTGGCAGCAAAAAAATTCGAGTTAGCTATAAGGTAATTCAGATGTTGATATTTTCCTCTTGTATTTTTTTTTATAAATTATCCTAAAAGAATTGTTGTACATGCCATGTTTGTGTTCAGAAGCATTTTTGTACCAGTATGACGACCTAATATGACTTGGTTATGGCCCCCTTTTTGTTTCTTTTTGTGTTCTCTTTGTTTCCACAGTGGTAAATACTAAATAAAAGTTTTAAGGTTAACTGGCAAAGGTGGGCTAAATTTGGTTGATTTATGTTTTGTTCATAGAACGGTTGTAACATCAACCACTGTTTATAAATTGTTCTATTAAGGCTTAATTTAATTGTAAAGACATGATTTATTTGCGTTCTCACTGTGCTTCATTTGGATTGAGTGCAAAATTGGAAATTTGGTTGTGTTTTTATGTTTAAATTTTTTGAAATTCAGGCTAATTACATTATTTAAGTGCAATTAGGAGATTGGGTTAATTCAAGGTAGAGTCAGTGTAGGATTTATGAAACTGTAATTGCACAACTGCAAATTATTTTGGATTAATTGCATTGTTTAGATGCCTGATGCGGTACCATACTGTAGACAATTTTTTTTTAATCAATTGTATTGCTTAATGTTATGTTATTGCTTGTTTGATGTAGGTGACAGCTGAGTATGGAGGGGTTAAAAATTTGCCAAGTGATGACACACATGATAAATCCAAACATAAATCAGAGCAGGCCTCGGCCACACTAGCTCTTCCTAGTAGGATACTTTGACCCTTTCATTTCCAAAAGTTAATGAGGTCTATCTTATTCAATGTAATATCAAATTTCATGTCATTGTTCTATCAGGAGTAGGGACAGTGGGAATTAGGATTCCGCTCTTATGGGGCAATTACTGCAACAGAAATGAACAGATATTATCTGACTCGTGCTAAAATAATGTTCCCTTTCATGTATGTAGTATACTGGCAGAGTATCACATTAAGTGACTGATAATGTGTACAGTCCAGTGTATGCAAAAGAGTTAAAAACTGATACTGCTATAGTTTGAAATAAAAACCTAGTTCCCAAAATCTTAGTAATGGTTCCTTTGTACATTTGTTCTTTTAATTTTTTTCATGTACTAAATGCATTTATTCATATATGTTTAATTTTTTTCATGTACTAAATGCATTTTTATTCATATATGTTCTTACTTTTTTTTTCTTCTTATTATTTCTGTTTCTAGGCATTCCAGAAGCAAAAGACTCTCAAAAGGGGGATAAAGGGGCTCTTGCATTGGCTCCGCCACTGCTACCCAAAGCGCCGTAAGATTAAAAGTCAAGCTATTTCTATTTTTTTTTATAAATGAGAATTTATACCTTTTGTTAATAAATCTAGAATTATGTCTCATTTTTCAGAGAATTGGCCATGCCGAGCAAAAGTTCCGCTGTCATTTCCATGCCTGGCTCCTCAGAAAGGTGTTCATTTGCTTGTCTTTAAGTAATTTATTGTACGTCATCTCTAGCAAACAGAGAATTTGATCTAATTTCTTGGTTTAGTTTCATCAAGGGAAAATGAGAAAATAGACATGAAGTTCTTCTAGAACATTTTATTGAGGTTCAAATATTGCAAAATGCATTGCTGATTTTATTCTCACTTAATGTAGTTTACTTCCTTTCTTTCAATTTCAGATATGCATCTAGTTCTGCACTTATAGAGAGAATTCCAAGTAAATGGCCAAAGCCTGTATGGCATCCTCCATGGAAAAACTATCGGGTATGAGCCTGAAATCCTTTTCTTTGCTTGAAAGTTTGGAATGCATCTTGAAATGTATCACCGCCTTGGACATTCTATACCAGCATTAAACCTAACTGCTAGTTTAACTGTTTGGCACCCACAATTTTATTTATATTGATTTATTTAGTGTTCCAGCTGAATTTAAACAATTAGTATCAAGAAACTGGCATAACCAAGTTGAGATCAAACTAATAAATAACTGATATGTTGTAAATTCAATGTACTATGTATGGAACACTGAAATGTATGGTTTGATGGTCAGTACTGCCAATTTTGGCTCTTTCCTCGTAGTATCTGCTTTGTTTTTGCTTTTACTCACTAATTGACCTCATATTAATTAAGTTAAGCAATTTAAAAGAAAAGGAAATTAAAAATAACTAAGTTGGTGTGTAGTATTCTGTGCTCTCTATCCGGAGGTACGTCTGTTAATACCAGAACTTCCTCTTTTGTTTTTTAACACCTTAAATGAATCATTTCATATTTTTTGTTTTACCTGAAATAGTATGTTTGAATTATGATCCAGGTTATAAGTGGTCATTTGGGATGGGTCCGGTCAATTGCGTTTGACCCAAGCAATACTTGGTTTTGTACTGGTTCTGCTGACAGAACGATAAAGGTTCGATTTATATTAATCAATTCATACTTTCCATTGATTCAAAAGTTGTTTTACATCATGTATTTATAGCTATCTGTATACAGTACTATTCAGTTACATTCTATTACAATGCTGTTACATGCTCAACTAACTATCTGAACAAATTGACTAAATACAATCGCATTGTGCTACCTATGTAATATCTTCTTGCTTCACCTCGTGCTGCTTTGCATCACTGTTAACACACTCCCTATGCGTTAATTCTAAACTTGTGTGTGTAGATATGGGATGTTGCCTCAGGAAGATTGAAGCTTACATTGACTGGGCATATTGAACAGATACGCGGTTAGTGGCTCACACTATTTATTGCCTTTATCTTTTAACACCATCTAGTTTTTTGAAATGGTGTAATGTTTTTGGGGGAATTATTTAATTTCAGGGCTTGCGGTTAGTCAGCGTCATACATATCTATTTTCAGCTGGAGATGACAAGCAAGTCAAGTGCTGGGATCTTGAGCAAAACAAGGTTTGCTAATTTATCAAACTATTGATACAAAATATTTTGGAAGATGCTGTAACAGTATTTCATACTGTACCAAGTTTGTCAACTTTTATTGGTTGAAAACAAATGCACTTTAGCTGTGATCTTATTTTGGTTGAAGAACTGGGCTTTTAACTTGTTGTGAATAACATTTTACAATGTTTGCAATAACGACATTTTTTTTTAATTTGGGATGAGCACCACACCTTGACAAATTTTGGCAACATATGGCCACAAGTACAAATTATTAAATGTCATATTCTGGCAAGTGATGATGACATGGCTTTTGCTCATGTGACACCTTTTAGTAGTTCACATAGCCTGGAAGAACTTGATGCTAGATTCTACATTTCTATTTATGGAACTCTTGTGGCTTAAAAACTCATAGCATTATTGTGTTAGTTGCAAACAATATCTTTATGTGCTGTAAACTTGAGGATCGTCTGTTGCTATCTGTAAATCTAGTGAACTATGAAAAGTACAGAATGTATGTAATGCGGCTTTCTGAATTAATATTATCAGTGGATTCGAACATTTCTTTTAATCTTCTTCCTGCCTATTGTATCTAACAGGTGATTAGGTCCTATCATGGGCATCTAAGTGGGGTCTACTGCTTGGCTCTCCATCCAACCATTGATATTTTACTTACAGGTGGCCGAGATTCTGTTTGCAGGGTATGGGGGTTTCTTACTGAAATTTACAATCATTCTTAATCTTTGTCAAAATTATATTTAAATTATTTTTATTAAAAATGTAATTACACTCAGGAGTAATTGGTTATGCCATTTGACATTAAGAAAAGTATACCTATATTGAGCTCTTTTACCTTTCTGAACATTTATAATACAATTGTTGTGCTTTCATAATCAATCACTCTCCTTTTCAGGTTTGGGATGTAAGGACAAAGGCCATGGTCTGTGCTTTGACTGGACATGATAACACAGTTTGTTCTGTATTTGCAAGGCCAACAGTAAGCAAGAAAGAAAAAGAAAAAAATTGGAAGTATTTATTTTTAAGAGAAGAAATACAAGCATGAAGATTGTCTTATTTAGTTTCTTTTTCTGTTTATTTGGTTCAAGTTCAATGTGGAACTAACTGCCTTGTCTTTTTACTCCTAATTTGACCTTTCTGTATGTTTCATTACTTCTTATAGGACCCACAAGTTGTCACTGGCTCTCATGACACTACAATAAAGTTCTGGGATCTTGTGGCAGGTATTGTTTTTAGTTTTGGCAAGCATTTCTACCAAATTATGGCATTATCTTCCCCTTTCCTTGAAAGTGATAAACATGTACTTCTTTATCCTCCTCCATAGGAAAAACAATGGCAACTCTTACACACCACAAGAAATCCGTCCGGGCTATGGCATTGCACCCAAAAGAGTATGACTTACTGTTTAATTACCTTTTTTTTTTAATTCTTTTTGTCATTCTCCTAGTACATAAAGTCTCATGTTGTTTTACATGTTTCCAGGCATGCTTTTTCATCAGCATCAGCAGACAATATAAAGAAATTTAGTCTTCCCAAAGGAGAATTTTTGCACAATATGCTGTGAGTAAAATATTTTTTGCAAAATATATCGAAGTATCTTTGTTGAAATGTGAGGCCTGTGGAGGCATCTTGTTTCGTATTTTACTTGATGCATACATATTTCTTACTGTACCTCACTGATTTGATATGTTGCTGGTTCACTTGCTTTTGTTGCAAAAATCAACCCAAAGAAGAAAACAAATATGATTTTTATTCTTGTTATTCTTGGTGCCTGGCCTCAAGTAAAATAGTCTCTTTAATATGATTTTTTTATTATTTTTTAAATTGATATAGGTCCCAGCAAAAGACAATACTTAACTCTATGGCTGTTAATGAAGATGGAGTCTTAGCTACAGGAGGTAATTGCCTCGCTGTCAGTTGTCGTATAGTGTATTGAAATTCTGCACGGGCTTGTTCGTTGTCCGATGTCCGATGTTGTAATTTAACCAGTTTGCTTTTTATAAGACCTGTATCAAAACAGCATATTTGTGTGTACCTAGTTATTTATGAGTTTAATATATTTTAGTGATTTTGGGGCTTGATCATTATTACAATTCCTGTCTATACACACACAAAGGTGAAGAGACTAAAGAGTATCACTAGTCTGGTAAATGTGTACTTATCTATTTTTTTAATTATTACTTCATAGGTGATAATGGAAGCTTATGGTTTTGGGATTGGAAGAGTGGCCATAATTTCCAGCAGGCACAGACCATTGTTCAGCCAGGTCAGCTCCAACGCCCTTTATATTTTGCATTCATCTCTCTACTTCCTGTGCAGAGAAGGCCTGCCTAACTAATGAGCTAAGTTAAATCTCAGGTCCTAAATGCCAGATAGTCTCTTACAGTCTGTCTTAAAGTTCGTAACCAAATGAAGATCTGAACTATGTGCAAAGTGAAATCAAAAGCTTTTACCGAGATAACTTCTCATGGATAGCAAATGTGCAAGGAAACAAATTAATTTGGTTTGGTTCGTTTCTTTCCTTTTTCTTTGATTTGTAGGGTCGTTGGACAGTGAGGCATGTATATACGCTCTTTCATATGATATAAGTGGGTCAAGGCTTGTTACATGCGAAGCAGACAAAACTATAAAGATGTGGAAAGAAGACATGAGTGCAACTCCCGAGACACATCCCCTTAATTTTAGGCCTCCAAAAGAATACCGTAGATACTAATTTGAACATCTGTTGTTTTTTCGGAAGTTGAAAGTTTGGAGGGAGATGATTTCTGTTGGAGTAACTAGAATAGCATGAGTTGCTGCTGAAGCTGTTAATGTGTGATTTATCATTTTGTTTTAGCAATTTAAATTGTGATAATTACTGTCTGAAGCTGTAACTACTTTTGTTAATTTTACAGTAACGTTAATGCCATTTGAATAGCACTATCCCTTCATTAACGCAAGTAACCTGAGTTGCTGCTCAGTTGCAGCACTAGGGTGTTAATGTTAAGTTTTAGTGTTCTTGTTGGTTTGTTTTCATGTTTTGAATTTCTTTCTTTTAGGCTTCTATAGAACAACAGCTTATGATTTTCATCAAGATCAATTTTGTGCGGTACAAATTATTTTACTTGTAATGTATGAGGAATTTTTTTACAGATGTGGATATCACCTGGCAAAGCTTTCCAGTTTCCAGATTGTAAGCTTCGTGCAATAGGTATGTGGGTTATTTGTCAATTTCGGAGCTCGACTCGTCTCTCATAATTTCTGGCTCATCCTACTCAGCTCGTGTCTTAGGGCTTATAATAATCTTATCAGTCTACTTGCGGGCCATTCAATTTCGGTTCAATCCGGTTCTTTCCAGCTCAACAATTTATATTCAATAAAAAAATTAGAAATTCGATGATATATTTTATGTATTAATTTGTATTAAAACTATTTTTTTTATAATTATAAGTGACATTGTTATTGTTTTGAGATTTAAAATATATATAATTAATTCATAACTCTATAATATTATATATATTATATTATTTATTGAATTGATGATATACATATAAATTAATTTATTTTAGGCCGGGCGGATGAATCTAACCTTAAACCCCGGCCTATATTACCATTCCTAGCTTCGTCTCAGCTATACAATTTCAAACTTGAATATTAGTTAATGTTATGGGCTTACACTTCAAATTCTAGTTATCGGCCTGAAGGGAACTCAAACTGAAATTGATCCTCGCCTATTAATTTCAGACGGCCCCATAGCTAACAAAAATTTTCGATTTTCAGTAGTTTCTGTTTTCCCTCCCTTTGAAGATTCACGCGCGCAAGAACCCAATCGGAATCGGAAATAAATGGCTCTTCAATTCCCCGCCTCCCAATCTGCTTCCACTTTAACCAAATTTCGAAACAACTTTTCCCAATTCGGCAATTCACCAGTTGCCATTTTGCCAAATCCAAAAGCTCCAAATCGAAATAAAACCTTGTTTAAAATGTACAAATTTTGCTCTTCCCTAATTCCCTCTCAAATCCAGCCTACAAATAATAACACCTCTGTCTCAATCCACCATGTCTCCTCTCCAATCCAAGTCAACCGACCTTGCCATGGCTCTCTCTCCACTCTCTATCGACAAAGCAAACATCGCTCCTTCTTCCTCTTCTCTTCCTGATCCTCCTCCTTCAACTTCTTCCGACCTGCTCACCATTTCTCCGGTGAATGAAGGCTTGAACAAGAATAGAAAGAGAAAGAGGGAGGATTGTTCCAATTGGTTCAGATTTCCTCTTGAAGACATCACGCATTTGTTCCATCCAAACATTGACAACAGCAACAATGATGTGATGTCTCCCAATGCTTCTCCTCTCCATTGGGATGCTCCGATAGAGAGAAGGATTGTGGTGGCCAAGCGGAGGGTTTTGAAGCAAGTGGAGAGGAAACCTACAGTGTCACTAAGAAAAGAGTTTAGATAATGAGATCTACCTTTTTTTTTAATTCAAAATTGCCTTTTCTAAATCACTCAAGAGTTCTTTTTTTTTTTAGTCAGTAAGACTAATAGATCTGAAGAAAAAAAAATATCAATTAGTTTCGGATCCTTTTACACACATAAATATTACAAAATTGCAACTCTTCAATTTGAATATACACAACGGAATCTTTGTGAGAATTCCGGTTCCAAAGTGAAGTTTTGGGTTCTCAAATAAAATTTATTTTGGTAGATGCCAAAGAATTTGCTGCTACTCAGCACATTTTATTCAATTTTGAATCAAGTTAATTTCCAGCAATAATTTTGTGAATGAACCGAAATCGTGCTATAATTTGGAATTGGAATTGAGCAAGTCTTATTATTTGACACAGAACATGCTTAAGCTCAATCAATCATTAATTGGAACCACGTTTATATGCATAGTCTCGACTTTTAGAAATAAGCATGGCAAATAAGATACCGGTTAGTCCAAATTCGTATTTATTGGGTCCAAGTTACTTAATTTGACACGCAAAACTTGTTTTAGTTAAGAGTTAAGATTCACAATGCATGCACTTTAGTCAAACTTAAGTTCTACATTACAATTTTTCTATGTTAATGTAATCTTTCCATCAAATATTCCTCAGCGTTTATATTGAGCATATAATTATTCTGTTAGTTTGGCCCAATTTCATAATTCAAGTCATGTACCAAATTTTAGAATTTAGACCAATAAATCTCTTGTTTTTATTTTATTTTAATCGAATTTACCTTTCATAAGCTTCATTCAGCTAAATTGCAATTTTCCTTCATTTAAATTTGACGCTGCACTCAGTTGCAAGGTTCCAAATGTGTGCAAATGAAATGCTTCTCTCTTTTCATTTCTTACGCTAATTGATGTTTTTCCATCATATATCACGTGTCAAATGTGTTATGCTCTTTTTTGAGGGGATGAATGATAAATGCTTTGTTGTTCAAAATAACAAACCTAAGCAAGGTTTTAATCAGGATCCAAATTGGTACTTCGCAGAGAATTTTGCTTTTGAAGTTCGAGTTGCACCAACTTGGCATTGCAGTTGGGCTTCATGTCAAACCAAACCAAACCAAACAGTGCAATTTCGTTTTATTTCTAGAAAACTGGGCCCTGATAGACCCGTCATGAAGTTCACAACATATTTTGCAATTTCTGAGGCAGATTTTTTTTGGAGATAATTTTTTTTTGCTATTGTTTCGGCGTCACTGTTCAGATTTGTTGAAAATCTGTGGACGGGAGCGGATGCGGATATCGTATCTATATGGATGCGTCCATATGAAAATATTCAAAAATCTTGGATATGAAAGCTGCTTTATATACTATTATATATTATGTAATACATAAATTGAGATTTAATATTTAAAAATATTGTTAGATCACTTCATGGTAAATATAAAATGAGCTTTAAAATTATTTAGTGTTCTCAAATCATCGAGTAATATAGGCCCATTGCCTTCCTTAACATATTATATAGAAAAAAGGCCGTTAATCACAACTTCCGCTCGAGTGTAGTGTCAGAGCTGGTGGATAGGGTAATGATAAACGTGTCAGATATGTATATACGTATGTATAAATACGGACACAAATAAATATTTATATGTCTGCACATAATATGTTCACAGTTCACATGTCATATGTATCGTGTTATTAATCGTGCGTGATCAACATATGAACAATTTTAATACGTCTAAGCGCATACATCTAACACGTTAAACACGAACACGCACGCCTAACACATGTACACACATAAAATACTTCAGCATATCAAACTTTTGAAATGCTTTGTGTTTAAAAGATTGGCTTGATACTGAAATTAGATATCAACCTATATGATATTTCCGAATATGACACGTCAATTTTATTTTTTTGTGACCATAACCACTCTATTTTTTCTGATTTTTTTTCAATTTTGTTTGAATTTTGTTGAATTTGTACTTGCTACAAGTGTTGACACGTATTAAACACGAACACATTTAACACGACGTGCGAGACGTGTCACGTGTCTTAGATGTGTGTGTTTGAGTTTTTTAAATTTTTACACGTTAAAATATGCACGTCCAAACACGTGAACACGTGCTGATACGACACGTTCTGTGATGAACATCTCACGTGCTCGCACGTGACACGTACGACACACACGTTTATAATAGAGGACGTAAGAGAGCGACATAGAGGATTGTATATGGCTAAAGCCTAAAGGTGTGGGGCAGCGCGTGAGTCCTTCACGGATCCACAATTGAACTTAACGTATCGGGATGTATTTGTCCATATCATTGTCCATATTGGAGAGTTTAATTAAAATAATCGATGTATCACATGGATACGCATCAGTGCTGTATTGGGTTTGAAATCATACCAGATATGTATTCGGTGCTTGTTTGGTTGGATATACGTTGAACCGGTGTAACATAGGTTATGGATGATTTTCATCAAAACTTCAAATGTTTTATTCCGATACATTTGGATGTATAAAAAGAAGTTTGATAACATTTTTATAAGAACTATTTAAAGAGGAAACAAGACAGAGAACTAAAATGACTAAATATTTTTAGTCTCATAAAAACTATATATATACATGTGAAAATATATTTAAATGAATTGATACTTTTTTTGGGCATATCGTATGAAAAAAATCTCACGTCGAGCTGTATTTATTTTACTTCAATATATTTGACTAACAATTGAACATTGATAGATTTTATAATTGTTTACACGAAGTATTGAAATTGCATAATTCACATTAGCAGTTTCCTATCACAATATTATGACTCATGATCTCGACCGTTTTAATATAAATCATTAACAATTTTGAAAACATCTTTTCATAAACTATAATGTTTTTTTAAGAAAAATATAACTCGTTAATCTGATATATATTATTTTCTTACATATTATTTGCGGAAGTTGAACCTGAACGTTTCCGTTAAAGAACTCTAATATTCTGTATATGTTTTGAGGCAAATGTCCCGTCAGAATCTCTATTATCATAATCGTGAAAACAAATACAAACTCGAAATAATATACAGATATGCTTTGCCAAGACAAATTTGTAACGATCGTTCTATCTTAATCTTACTTAAAATTTCTATCTCTATCTCTATTTCTACTTTTTACTATGCACATGAGGTATCTCGATCTTACAATGATCATAATTTATTTTTAAATTTTCAGATTTAATATGAACTGTATGATGAAGTTATCTTTCAAATTTTATAACTGAATCTATAGACCAGTGCGTAGAAATCCTTATTTACTCTATGGTGATTGTTACATGGAATCATTACACCAAACATATGTAGCAACTTCTTTTCTTTAACATATATATTAGAATCATTACTAAAAAAGTAAGATTTCTACATTAATTTTACTTTAATTAAGTATCAATAATTAAATTTTACATTAAATGCTAAATTATTTTTAATCTTTTTATTTCCTTTCTTTCTCATGAAATGTACATCACATCACTTCTATTTTTTCTACATTTGGAGAAAGCAAAGTGAATATTGCATCATTGATTTTATACCGCAAGATAATAAAGAATGGTTAAAAGAAGAGAATTAATTAAATAGTATAAGAAAATGCAAGAAGCATGTTAATGTTCATGTAACGCACAACTTAATTGATGTGGTACCATATTTTATGAGGGATCTACATTAATGTCTTTCAAATTTAAAAGATAAATTTGTTTTTTATAAAAAATTAAGAAGTGAATTAATACAAATGAAAGTTTCAAAACTAAATTAGTTATGATTAAAAAAAATCTGAGAATGAGAATCTGAATTTTTTATTTTTAAAAATCATCACCCATAACAACGCACATGCAAAATACTAATATTAATTTAAGTATATAATGTTCATTACGCCTCCAATAATTTTATTTTTATTGGAGTTTTTGTATGAATCTTATTATTGTATATTTTTTATAATGACTTAAATATATATATATATATTTCATAGTATAGTTTTTCATGATTTAATTATAAAATTAGAACACTTTTAACTGAATGTTAATTTTTCATGAAATCATTTTTTTATGAAAATAAATTCAAGAACACAAATTTGAAATAAAAATTTTAAGGCAGAAATATTAAAATATTTTGAATTAGTTACGTATTGATACTTAAATATTCCAGCTGCAAAATATTTAAATATTTTTCAGTTATAAAATACAGTTTAATTATTGAAAATACATTTCATTTTTAAATTATATAAATATTAATTTTAAATATTCAGACTATAAAGTTCGATGTATTTTTTTATCATTTTCATCAAAAATTGTATAATTATGAGTGGATTAACATTTAGGGAATCTATTATCTTAAATTGATAAAGCTGAAAAGTAATTATAAAGAATAAAAATTAGTCAGTAACCTTTTTAGTAAGTAGTGAAAAAAATCCCCTGGCTTAAATTGCCCCGCGTGTGTTTATCGATGCTGATATTTTACTTTGCAAGCGGTGTGATGTAACATGAACTTATTCTAACTTTTTTAAGTATAAATTATATATTCTAATTTGCTTGTTTCAAAATATATATGTACTAATGGGCCCAAAACAGGTTCCATTTAACAACGGAACCGGTTAATTTCTCTTTCTCAAGAGTTTGGAACTAAAATTTGTTCTAAATTTTATTTCAACCATTGGATCAATCTTTTTTCATCAATCTAGATACAATTCATTTTTCATTTCATACTTTTTCTATCTCAAAACTAATTTAATGATTGAAACAAAACTTACGACACATTTTAGTCCCAAACTCTAAAAAATTAACCGATTCCTTTAACAACACGCTTCCCCACTCCGGTTCTAGCTGACTGTAGTCGTAATTTGTTTGTGACTAATAGTAAATTATTTCTTTTTCTTATTACTTTGGACTTTGGAGACTCCTATGTGACTATGTCCTATATCCTATGCGGCTGTGCACATTTCTTTTTGCAATTAAAAAAAATAGTGTCGTGAATTTTAATGCGCAATCACCCGTTTCTTTCTTTCCTTCAGTGATGGCGTTGATTTACTGCTAAATCTAAATCTACATTTAGGAGGACCGGACCAGTCGGTTCAAACCTAGACGTGGCAAATCGGATGGATGATTGTTTTTGGGTCGGATAAAATTGAATTTAGTTTATTTATGGATTCAGATATATATTAAATTCAGATTATTTCAGATTAATTAATTTTGGATTCGGTGCACCTAGGGTCGGAATAACCATATCATTCGGATATTCCGGGTGTGAATTTTATCTGGTTTCGAATCAATCTGGACGAACATTGACTTAGGTGACATATTTTTCTTGATTCAGATCAGAGTGAGTTGCAGATCATTAAGGTGCAGATTTCATCTATAAACCGAGTAGGTCGGATAATATTTGAGTCAGATTAATCAATTTAATTAGTGTCCAATGAATGACTTTCTAATTCAGGTCAAGTCGGATCAAATATCTTACAATCTTTATATTTTTTGCACTTAAAAATTAAATTATTCAATTCAAATTATATGATGAGTCTTATCAGGTTCGACAATCTAACTCATGGTGGAGCTACATGCACTGATGCAAAGGTATAGGTGCAAATGACACCATATTTTTTTTTTATAAATTTACTCTATAAATATATATAATTCAATTAATATTTTTAAGCTTATTATAAAATACATATAACGACGCCACTTAATTTTATTCTTCTCTCCTTCACTGATGTGATTAAATTTATTAAGGTTTTAAAACTTCAAATATATCGTGCATGATGCATGCATATGCTTCATGAGTTGGTTATATTTAAATCACTATGATAAATCACACACTAAATTTCACTATTTAAAAATATTTTGTAAATAATTTCATCAAAGTGTATTTCAGATTTCAGTCATCAATAAAATATATCCGTAAAATATGTTAATATAATTTTATTTTTTTATTCATTCACTTACGTATTTCACATGCCATTTTTTATGTTATTTTTATGATAGTTCTAATTCATTGGCTTCTTTTAATGTTCATTTAAACTATATAAAGATATATATGAGTGATTGATTGAAATAAATAATATACTCACAAATCAAGTTCTTTTGGCATATTCACTTTTTTTTTATCTTTGTAAAAATTTGAAATTTTGTTGACATATTCACTTCTATTTTTTTTATCTTTTTAAACTTTTGGAAATTTATAAAATTGGATCAGTATTTCATGATGACGAACATAACGTATTGTGTATGTAAATTGCTTGACAAATTTACTATATCAAATTTAATGTATTGTTAAATTATGATGATTTTGAAATTTCATAAGAAGAAGACTACGTGTAATAAATGGAAGTAATTCAAAAATAACATTTATTTTCATCGTATTCATATTTAAACCTAGTCCTCTTTTGTGAATTAAATAATAGTTAATGCGAAATGGATAATTATTTATTAATATATATTTTTCCGCAATTGTAACTTATATTGACATATTTAAATGATGAGACGAGTGGATCAATGAAAATTGAAAAACAAAATAATAAATTTCCAATTCAAGTAGTATCACATAGTTACTAGTTATTGTATATCACGGTTTATGGATATATGGATATGAAGGTAATAATAATAATAATAATAATAATAATAATAATATTGCTTTATATAAATATAATTTTATATGTACATATCAATACTTGAGAACTATTTGATGAAATATTTGGGTTCTCTTCTTTTTTTGCAGCATACACAAATGATATAGAAGATGACACAAAGTATTTGATGAAGAACTTGATTTTGTTGGATCATTCAAGTCAAAGCCTGTGGTATCTGAATGCATTGGACCGTTCAAGTCAAGTGGAAGTTCTACTGCTTCAAATAATGCTTAGTTGAAATAGTTTCTTATTTTACACATGTCCAAAATAATTAAATACTAATTTTAGTAAACCAACAAAAGCTTTAACTTTTTTTTCTAAACCCAAACCATCACACTTTGAAACTTTGTCATGCATGCATCCATATTCATTCAATAATTTAATTGCTTCTTTGTAGTCCGCCAAATGACTCTTTGATTTCCACCATCCAGTCAACATAATAAAATTTGTTCAATTAATTAGAAGACAGCCCCCATGCCATTTAATTATACGGTTCAAATTTCAAGTTGCACATATAATTCCTTGATCGGCTTGAATTTGGTGTGGCCATCGTCCGTATCCGAGTCTGAATCGGTCATGACCTCGGTACGCACTGCGTCAGGCTCCCCGGGTTGGTTGAAGCTTGACCTCAAGCTTGCATCTTCTTCATAGTATTTGTGGAGATGACTTACGTTGAACGTATTGGAGATATGCAAGTCTTCAGGTAACTTCACACGGTAGGCATTTGCTCCAAACTTCTCCGCGATCTCACACGGTCCCACTTTTCGTTTCTTAAGCTTATGATATTCACCTCGAGGAAACCGTTCCTTTGGTAGATATACCCAAACCAATTCTCCCACTTCAAATTGTACGTCACGGCGCTTCTCATCTGCTTTAGCTTTGTATTTAGAATAAGATTGCTCTAATTTTTCACGCACCATTTTATGTAATTCTCTCAAATCTTCAAGCCTTTCTTCCACCTTTGTAACCTTGGAACTTGGCCTCTCAATAGAAAGAGTATCAAGAGGGCCTCGGGGAATATATCCGTACACAATCTTGAAAGGTGCAAATCCCGTGGAGCGGTTTACTGAACAATTGTATTCAAACTCAATTTTCGGTAGCAACGTATCCCACATGCCAAAAGTCATAACTTGTGCACGTAGCATGTTTCCAAGGCTTCTGTTTACGACTTCGGTTTGACCGTCTGTTTGAGGGTGAAAAGTGGAGCTAAACTTCAAGTCGGTCTTTAATTTCTTCCAAAGTTCCATCCAGAATTTGCTTAAAAATTTCGTGTCTCGATCTGAAACAATGGTACTCGGCAAGCCATGATGCCGAACAACTTCATTGAAATAAAGTTCAGCTACTTTCGGAGCATCCACAGTGGTTTTGCAAGCAATGAAGATTGCCATTTTGCTAAAACGGTCCACAACCACCATAATGCTATCATTCTTTTTTCTTGTTTGTGGTAAACTGTTACGAAGTCCATCGAAATGTCGTGCCAAATTTCAAATGGAATAGGCAATGAATTGTAAAGGCCTTGATTGGTGTTGGTGCCTTTCGATGTTTGACAGACGTGGCAAGCTCGAACAAAATGTTTAACATCCCGCCACATTCTTGGCCAAAAGAATCTCTCCCGCACAAGATATAAAGTCTTTTCTAGCCCGAAATGACCTTGGTTATGCATTTCTTTTATGATGAGATAGCGTAAAGAGGTTGCGGGAATGCAAAGTGCAATACCTCGAAACAAGTACCCGTTATGTAACGAGTAATCCTCCCGTAAATTTTTCTTCACATCTTCCAAAATCTGTCCAAAATCGGGTCCTCTTTAAGAATTTCTGGCACGTGTTCAAACCCAAGAGTGTAGGTTGACATGGCTGAAAGTAACCCATGACGACGGCTCAAAGCATCAGCAACTTTGTTACTTGATCCCGCCTTATGCACAATGGAGAAAGAGTACTCTTGGAGCGAAGTGACCCACTTAGCATGTCGGGAGCTTAATTTGTTCTGATCTTGCACAAATTTCAGTGCTTGGTGGTCGGTGTATAGCACAAATTCGCGAGACAAAAGGTAATGCCGCCAATGTTGTAGAGCTTTTACTATGGCATACAACTCAAGGTCATACACCGAGTAATTAGTTTTAGCTCCACCAAGTTTCTCGCTAAAATATGCCACAGGTTTCTTCTCTTGAGATAGTACGGCACCAATTCCGATCTTTGAAGCATCACATTCTACCACAAAAGCTTTGTCAAAGTCCGGCAGAGCTAGCACGGGTGCATGAGTTAAACAATGCTTGAGTGTCTCGAAAGCTTGTTGTGCATTGTCACTCCATTCAAAATTCTTTTGCTTTAGTAACTCGGTGATAGGTGCTGAGATACTACTAAAGCCTTTGATGAAACGCCGGTAGAACCCTGCTAACCCGAGAAATGATCGAACCTCGGTAAAAGAAGATGGTTTTGGCCATTCTTGAATTGCTTGAATTTTGTCTTCTTCGGGTAGGATACCACTAGCAGAAATTTTAAATCCCAAAAATATCAGTGTTGGAGTCATCCAAACACACTTCTTCGGGTTTGCAAAAAGGCTATTTTCGTGTAGCGCTTTAAGAGTTTCTCGTAAATGTTGCAAGTGGTCTTCTTGGTTTCGGCTATATATAAGAATGTCGTCAAAATAGACAACAACAAACTTGTTAAGGAAAGGCCGCAAAACTTGGTTCATCACACGCATGAAAGTGCTAGGAGCATTGGAGAGGCCGAAAGGCATGACAACCCACTCAAAAAGGCCTTCTTTTATTTTGAAAGCCGTTTTCCATTCGTCTCCTGGCTTGATGCGAATTTGATGATACCCACTTTTAAGATCAATTTTAGAAAATACTTTGGCACCACTTAGTTGATCGAGCATGTCCTCAAGTCGCGGAATTGGAAACCGGTACCTTATAGTAATCCGATTTATTGCACGGCTATCCACACACATGCGAAAACTCCCATCCTTCTTTGGCACCAAAAGAGCTGGCACGGCACAAGGACTTATGCTTTCTCGCACAAATCCTTTGTCAAGTAGTTCTTGCACCTGACGCTTCAATTCTTCATGTTGTTGCGGGGTCATGCGGTAGTGAGCCTTGTTAGGAAGGCTAGCCCCTGGTATCAAGTCAATTTGGTGTTGAATGTCGCGAAGTGGAGGTAGTCCATCGGGAAGCTCGTCAGGAAGTACATGCATGAATTCGGCCAATAGAGGTTGCACTATTTCAGGTATGTTTTGCTCGGTTTCAGTTTTGGTGAAGTCGCATGAGGTAAGTGCGAAACAAATTTCAGCACCTTTTAGTTCCTTCTCAAATTCTTCTTGCGGTACACAAAACACCGTATTGGTTTCTTTTACTTCTTCTTGAACTGGATTTATGCGTACCTTTTTTGCACCAACTTGAATGGTATATGTGTGCTTCCTTCCATCATAGACGGCTTGATTGTCGTATTGCCATGGACGACCGAGAATCAGATGTGAGGCATCCATCGGGACCACATCGGCATAAATAGTGGCTGTATAATGCGGTCCGAGTGTGAGTTGAAAGTGACACCTCTTGTTGACATGAATTTCAGGCCCTTTGTTCACCCACCCGAGTTTGTATGGATTTGTATGGGTTGTGGTATTAAGATGGAGTTTTTGAACCGCCTCTTCCGAAATCACATTCTCCCAACTTCCCGAATCGATTATCACAACACACTTCTTGTTCTCAATAATGCACATGGTTTTAAAAATAGCATGCCGCTTCCAATCTTCTGTTGTTTTCGGTCCCAAGCAAAGCCTTCTCATGACTAAGCTTTCGGTCGAGAGGTCTTCGGGATTCATCTCATGGATTTCTTCATCTCCTTCAACATTTTCATACCACCCTTCCTCTTCTTCAAAACCATCATTAGCATATAAATGAGGTCGAGCCTTTGGGCACTCTCTTGCATAATGACCCATTTCACGATAATTATGACAACGAATATTGGTCTTAGAGTTTCCTACGGAATTTTGGTTGGTTTAGGTGGAGGAGGGAGTGGTTGGTTTCGGTTGGGGTTTGTAGAGTTATTTAGAGTGGGACGAGAATGAGAAGAGTTAGAGTTGATAGAAGAAGAATTACCACGGTTGAGGTTGCGGTTTCTTGTAAGTTGCTTTTCTACAGCTTTTGCTTTGGCTTGAGCTTCAGCCACATTGGTGAAAGTGTGCGCCACAAGCATATCTTGAATAGCCATTCGAAGGCCGTGCAAATATCGCGCGACCCTTAAATCTTCTGTCTCATTGAGTTGGTTTCTAGCCTCCAGTTTGTAGAACTCAAGAGTGTAATCTTCAACACTTTTTGCACCTTGTGAGAGAGATTGAAGTTGTTGGAAAAGTGTTTGGCGGTAGTTAAGAGGAAGAAACTCACGGTTCATTTCACGCTTCAAATCGAGCCAATTTTCGAGAGGGGGAAGGCCGTCGAGATAACGGCGATATTTGAATGACTGCCACCATGCTGCTGCCCTATCTCGCAACCGTATTGTCACCAACGACACTTGCTTGTCCGGAGGGATTTCTTTGAGCTCGAAGACCTCTTCAACTTTGTTTGTCCAGTCAAGATACTCTTCGGGATTTAAACTGCCAGAATAATCTGGAATTTCTACTCTAGGCGAGACGGCATCCCACTTAGTTTCTCTGTTTTGTAGATTTCCATCATTGTTATTATGCGGATTTTGTGGATTTTGTTGATTTTGTGGATTGTTGACGGGAGTAAGGCGTGCCATAAGATTAGTGAGGATTTGCATAGTTTCTTGATTTTGTTGCATACGATCTAGGATAGCGAGAAGGTTTGGATCGGCCATGATGTTGGTGAAAGGTGGAAATAGCGTGATGTTTTGTTGATGGAGGTGTTTGTCGAATTTGGCGGTTGTCGAAGATACAACTTCACGCAAGTGCGAAAGTGGTTGTCGAACCTCGCTCTGATACCAATTGACGCAAGGTGGTCCCGATACTATCTTGCCCGATAAGCTCAAGTACTCGGTTTATTAGTAAAGAGGAGAATAAAATGAAATTTCGATAAGCCCAAGTCACAAAAGAACTCAAAACTAAACACAACTCAATTTCATATATCAATTGTCTGCCTTACAACTTTCATATGCCAATCTATTTATAGCCTCCATGTTACTTATCCCTTAAGAGAAGATTTAAATGCTAATTAAATTAAAAACCCAAAACCCAAAATAATTAAATACTAATTTTAGTAAACCAACAAATGAGATTTAACTCCTATCACAAAACCCGTGTAGTCAAGACCATTTAATTGATTTACACTTTGAAATCGTCCATGCATGCATCCATATTCATTCAATAATTTAATTATTTCTTTGAAGACCGCCAAATGACTCTTTGATTTCCACCATCCAGTCAACATAATAAAATTTGTTCAATTAATTAGAAGTCCGCACCATGCCATTTAATTATACGGTTCAAATTTCAAGTTGCACATATAATTCCTTGATCGGCTTGAATTTGGTGTGGCCATCGTCCGTATCCGAGTCTGAATCGGTCATGACCTCGGTACGCACTGCGTCAACATGTTAGGTTGGTAAAAGAATAAATAAAGTTTGATCATATTAAAAATTTTTGTGACATATTATATTTTTTGTGACATATTAAAATTTTTTGTGACATAAAAATGAATAAAATATATATTTATGTCAGATATCGGTACTTCTCGGTATAGGTCGATTCAGATTCAGATAATTATCGATACGAGCACCGCATAGTTTCAGATTAACATGTCATATCGAGTTCGAATAATTTAGGTTCGAATACTTAATATTTACGAGTTTATTTAGATTCGTATTTCGTCAGATTCGATCAATTACATATTCAAATTATTCAATTCTATAATTTTAACAAATTCGAGTCGAGTTCAGATCAATCAATTATCGGATGAACTATTTCGATTGGATCAACTTTTATCAGGTTTATTCAAATCTAATCAGCCACGAATTAAAACACGACCCGGTTAAACCAGATCAAAATGAGAAATCTTCATCTAACTCTTTTTAGGTTCATGTGCTAATATAAATTTACCCAAAAATACATCTAAAATGATGGGTTTATAACTATATAAACCTAACAATTGCACTATAATTAGGAGTCGATCTGCAGGGATAACTTTTGATACAAAGTCAAAGTTCAATTGTCTAAACAATTGTAGATGAAATTAGTAATCTAATCCTAAATTGTAGTCCAATTGTCTAAACAATTGTTAATCTTAAATTAAAAAAGTAAACTAAGAAGGTGATGTCATGCATTTATATATATTCACCCCTATTTGTGTCTAAAATTAAGATCAAAATTCTCAATCTCATGTTTAATTTCAGTGTATAAGCATGTTTATTTCTAGATTTGATTCTATCTTGGTATGTTATGCATTTCAGAAATATCAAGCTAAAGAGCTAAGGAATCGAGTCCTAAACTGAGCTTCCACATCAATTGAAGTATCCTGGGATTAACAGAAGTCTTCTGCCACAAAAAAGATGGGCATACGACCCGTATGCATCTCCATATGGGTTGTATGGTCCTTTTTAAAAAAAACAGTGCAAAGAAGGCAATGACTTAATGGCGTGATTTCCTTCCATTCCGACCGACCCTCCTCCTATATACTCCGCCTAGCAGCTTAGGGTTGGAGAGCTCCCTCTTGGCCACCATTTCATCCCATCATCCATCTGCTTCCACCCCATCTCCACAAACCCTAGCCGCCGACCACCATTCCAGAGGTGATTCGAGATATTGAAGACCCGGAGCACTCGAGAGGAGACGGGGACCGAGCAAGAGACTGACACAGGGCAACATCATGAGTTTGAATCATCTCTTTTTGTTGTATCTCTATTATTTTTGATAACTTTTGTTACGATGTATCCTGTTCTTGCTTTCTGTATCTTCACTATTTTTTTTATATGCCGCAATGAGCGGCTAAGTACCTTAGTTCTTAGGGGTTGGGTATATAAAACTCAGATTATGGCTTTTAATTAAGAGAATTTTTATTCTATGGTTGTGATTGATGTGCTGTGTACTATTGTTATGTTTGTTTGATTGCTTGATGAACTGGTATGATAGGTGCTGAGCCGAGGCTAGGCTCCAGGTTTGACCATCTAAGATCTGGGTGTTTTTTCAAGAGTTTTTCTAAGTACAATAGGTAGATCTACGACCCGGGAGGATAAATCGGGTTGTGTCCGAGAGGTTGAACCCTGCTCAGATTGAGAGATTGAGCGTGCCAACAGGAAATCAAAACTTAATCTAAGGGATCTAAGCCAACATGCGAGAGTTGAGGTTTATGTGAACATTGGAACCCTACTTGACCACCAACTACACAAATAAACCAACATGCGAGAGTTGAGATCTGTTATCTAGGTACTGATCAGTTAGGATTCGTGCAACCAGTGAAGAAATCAACCCTTAAGAGCAGTCATGACTTGTCTGAGTCTATACAGACCGTATACAATAACATATGGGTCGTATGGTCCAAATCCGAGTGGATACTAACCTATACCCCTAGGGAACTTTATTTAATCAACATAAAATCCACAAAATATTTACTGTTTCACATTTAAAATTATAAAAATACCAAAACCAATCCTCTGAACAAACCCCTTTTTATTTATTTATTTGTACATCTAGAGGTCCGAGTAGGGTAAGTCCGGTAATTACCTCTGTCCCTGTGGTTCGACACATTTACTATACTGAACGTAAACCGTACGCTTGCGGCCGAACTAAAATACTATTAAGGACTATAAATTTTAAACGTAGTACAACCCCATGCTGTCAGAAGGTGCACAAAATAAATAAGTATCTAAGATTTCGGGTTATAATTAAATACAGATGTTGTTTAATTTTAAATAAAATTATTAATTTCTCATGCAATTATAATTGAGGGTTTCTCAATCATAATTTAGAATCGTCTCACTTTTGTAGCTCAATCCTCTATCTAGGGTAAATTTCATTTTGTCAAATATCTTAAACATTTTTCTAAGTCTTGGTTTGGGTCAGGCAATCGATGTCTCCTTTCGGTATTTGATCTTAAACCTAGAGTTTTGCATACAAACATTAAATTGACCAATTTCTATATAAGTTTAAGCATTTGTAACTACCTAAACATGCGATTCATTATCTAATTCTTCAGATCATACATAAATAGTTCATAAATAAAGATCAAAGTAAAATAATCATTGAAATAACAACGTAATTCAAATTAAAATAACATAAGTATCAACTACATGTTCTAAATCCTAGAAGAGGTTAGTTTAACCTTTCATGAGATAATAAACAACATGAGAGAGTGAGAAAGATATACACATGAGAAAAGAAAAATAAGAGAAACAAGTTTGGAAGAGCAAGAGAAGAACTTTTCTGCCTCTAATTTTGAACTGTCTTAGTATTTCGTATTTTCACCTATTTTCAGATATTTTTTTAGTTATGAGGTCTCAATGAATTGTGTTCTCCTCATTGTCAGAAGTGAAACAAATCTAAGAATGTTGAAAAACTCTAAACAGTTCGTTTAGAACGTGTAAATAACTGTTAGAAGGTCAGACTGAAACTACCTTTGCATTAGGTTGCGCGCGACCGCACAGAGGCCCAATTAGCTTTTGAAGTGGTTATTTTTGTCGTTCCTTGACCGTTCTTGCTCCAAATCATGTCTAATTTGTTCCATTTCTTTTCTCCTACATTAAACATTAAATTTTGGGTAATAAATTATTCTTCAAATCAAAATTAATGAAATTAAAATATTTTGATAAAGTCTTCTGAGTTTAATGCTATAAAATTCTTAAATAATTATATATCAATTTGGTTCTTATCAGTTGGCCCCCACGTATTGTGGCAGATCGGTCCGATTTAGGTGGGTGAATTCTTTCTTTTTATATAATTTTACAAAACACAAAAAATCATAAAAATTTCAAAAAAATAAAAAAATTTCAGAAAATTATAAAAAAATTTAGACAATTCTAAAAATTAATAAAAATTATAAAATATATTGATTATAGTTTTTAAATATTTTTTATGTGCGATCTCACATAAATAAAAGAGGAGGCGATCTCATGACAAGGAATTTTATTTTAATTTGGCTTTTGAAAAAAAAAATTACATCGTGTCATGAAAATATATTATAAAATATACATATAGAAAATGACGAGCAAACTATCTGCCAATTTTTGATGAAATTAAGTATGATATCATCAACTAAAATGCAAAAATTGTTCGTAATCGTCCATTTTAATTATGTCAGATCATTAACCTGTATTTCATATTTGGAGAAACTTCTTTTATTAAATAGATCAGAATGCCTATATTTCATAAGTTTTAGGTATGAACTAATTTCATACTTGCTATCCCGTCATCTGCTTAATAATTTATAGCTATAGACAAAATCATTTTATCTTTTATGTTTGTCGTTTGAAACTAAAAAAGAAATATGAATATCTCAAGAGACGGTTCCTGCGTGAAACAAAGAAGAGAAAACATCTGTATAATAGACTTATAAAGCTGAAATTGTTGGGTTATGATATGCATGATAAGTAAAAGTTTAAATTTTTTTTATGCATACTCAATTTAAATCTTAAGATTTTGTGTATAAAATTTGAATTTAATAATGAGTTTATGAATGATATATTTTATTTAGTATCATAATCAAGCGCGATGACTTTTTTTAAATGATGATTATGCCTTTCTTCACAGATCACCACAAGGATATCGGTGTTCGTCTCGTCTCACGAAAAGTTATCAAGTATCAAGTCTCTACCACGTACAATCTTTAATGCGTTGAAGTGAGATTGCTAAATCTTTAATGGAACACAAATTTTAAATCCCTTAATTTTCAAGGGATAGATAAAACAATTAGATTTAAAGAAGAGAGAAAAAATTGAACTCCACTCTCTTTATATATTTTTTTTCTCTTGCGGATGAGTTATTGTCGGCCCAAAATAATCACCGCCATTCTTTTTATTTTTGGCGGATTAGAGATAACAGCAAAAATAAATAAAAAACTTCTTTTTATATTCTGCCACATACGAAGAGTACTTAACCACACTTTTATTTAGTGTGAAAAAAAATCAAAAGAAGTTATGGCTCAGCCAACACATGCGCAACTTATTTAAAAGAAGTTAATGGCCTAGTTTTTTTTTTTGCCGAATCTCATAGGTTTAGGTTTAGGCTCACTCTGATTCCAACTGCATCTCATTCATAATTTGAGTCTCACTTAAATTGATTAAATCTAATTTAATTTATTATATCTCAGATAATTAGTTTATTATTCTATACTTTAACTTGTTAAATAGACACGACATGATCTATGTCATGATCAGTAATAAATTAATATACATTAATTTATAAATCATAATTAATATCTAAAAATGTGTTATGATCACCCGATCAAATATAGATAAATCGTGATCATTTAATTCTTTTGTATTAATTTCTTTGTCACGTAATATCAATTAATTAACGTCAAGTGTAGAAATATATTATCCTTGACTATTAATTAATTTCTTGATCCTCAGTGCATAATTATTTATATATGATCATCCTATAATCATAAATTATATGCATAATAATTATCACTGCATCAAGAAGTCCAAATATATCACTAATATCATTAGAAATGAGTCAGACAAAAATATTTTATCGACTATTCATAATTCTTAGCATAATTCATGTATATTTGAAAATTATCTTTATAGTCATCGGTTAAGAGCAGAGTTTGATAATCGCACAAAATATATATTAATTATCTATTCTTATGTATATCTCAGATAATAAAATTAATACTGATTTATGACCTTACTGATAACACAAACACAATTCATACAACAAGTCAAAATGAGTCAGGTCCAATATTATGCATCATGTACATAGATATTTATGTAATTAAATAGATACATCTTATCAGTAATATATGAAATATGATCACACATTAATTCATATACAAGTCTATATTACCATTCAACATTTCATACTAATGATATTAGACTAGAGATAATTAAGAATTTTAATAATAATCACATAATTTCACAATTTAAATCATCAACTCAAATAATTTATAGAATATTAAAAGTCAAAGAACACAATGATACATAAAACAAAATAAAAATATCATTATAAATAATTGATACTCTAGATTACTAAACTTGGAACATAACTTTTTCGGAATCATGCTCCTACTTTAATCAAGCGTCGTGGGAAGAAGGGCAATGTTGTAGGATTTAGATTCCATTGATCTAAGTACTCTTAACTCTTGCTATGCTCAGATCTAAAATATAATATTTTTTAAATAAAATTTCATTACAGATCAAGTACTTGAAAAAAAAAACAACTATAGCCACACCAGTTCCGAATTAGTCTTTTGAATTCATAAATGAGAAACAGGATGCAAAGTACAAAATATATTTTGTACTTTGTGACTCATTATAAAATAACTCTATTTTCATATGCAAAGATATATTAATTATGTTATTATTATTTTTAAGAGTTATACTATGGTGAGTCGTGAAATACAAAATATATATCTCTCAATTTCGAATATAATACCGATTTGACCTTTTAAAGTGTTCTACATATTAAGATATATTTGTAGACTAAATTTTATATTTTTAATTATTTTTCTATTTTTTAGGGTTATACAATTATTATTATTGAAAATCATAAACTCAATACATTTTCTACCCATGAAAAATTATAAAATATATAAAATTTCATCTCTAAATATATTTTAAAATGAAAAACACTTTGAACGATTTGATCGCTATTTTGAATTTAAGAATAACAAATATAGCGTGAAATACAAAACTTTTTGTACATCACGATTGACGGTAGGATTACTCTTATTTCTAAAGCATCTCAAAAAAATCTGAAAAAAATAAAATAAAAGTCAGTATCCTATATTTTTATATAAAAAAATTATTGACCAGGTTAGATTCAAAATTTGAAGATAATAAAAAATATTTTTTAGTTAAGTAATATGGTGAGCTCAACATACACGGTTCGATTTATTCTAAAGATGTGCAGATCAGGTTATTCTATTTAGATATATCATTCTGGTATATTTTTTTTTGTTAAAAGTCATTGCAAGCAAGTATCTCAATATTTTATCTTAGCAAATCTTCTATTCTTCTACCAAGAATTATACAATGATTTTGTTACATAACATCATAAAAGGAGGGTTTCAATGCCATAAGTTTTGTAAGCCACAATATGCCACCAACTCACTTTCTAATTCATATTTTAAAATTTAAAACTCAAATTTTAAATTCAAACCGTTGATCTTGTTAATTTTTATGATAGATGCATAATCCTAAAATTTCATGATTTTTTGGATTTCATTTGATACTAGATTAAATTAAAACAAAACAAATGTATAAAAAATAATCAATCATAATTAACTAGATTCATTCATTTTGTTCTCAGTTGATTTAGTATCAAATGAACTCCAAAAATCATATTTTTTTAGGAGAATATATCTATCATAAAAATTAATAAAATCAATGATTTGAATTTGAAAATTATTTTTAAAATTTTAAAATATAAATAAAAAATAAATTAATGACATCTTATCACACACATAAGTAACTTATGACATTAAAACCCTCCATCATAAAAATGTGCTAAAAAATCGACAACTGTGAATTCATCCAGCATTTCAAGAGGTCCTTCTACACTAGACCGAAAGATTAAAACAGATACCGAGGAGTAAATTAATGAAGTATTTCAGGTGGTGACAGTAAAAGTGGAACAATCAAAGAAAGAGCAGACAGAGGTCTCAGAAACTTAGCAAAAATAGAAACACTGTAGAGGGGAGAGGAAGGACAGGTGACTGTAGAATCAAAATGGCAACAGACAAACTGCGAGTTCCATGCCTTAATTATTTTCATCTGAATTCGAGCCTTCATAGGACATCCTACTAGGCCGCTAGGCACGTAATCATGGCTTGCGTGTTCATCTTCTTTAATTCTTGCACCGTGATTCTACAATTAATGGGTATTTGATCTTTCTTCCAGTCTTAATTTTCTTCACTGCTCATAAAAAAATGGATATGCAAATAATAAAAATATAATAATTACAATTAAGTGTAAAAAAATGAATTGAGTACATTATCACCCTTAACGATTAAAGTTCACATTGTTTTTTAAACATATTCCACACATATAATTATATAACACGTGAATATTGAGGTAATATATGAAATTTTTCTTAGAATATGCAAAAAAAATACAAAAAACAAACTTGTATGTTTTGAGCATGTATATTGGCTTCATGAGACTTATTTTATATATTTCATTAGCTGACTTCATAAGATTTACAATAGTGGCATTATAAAAAGAACATCATATATATTTATTATGGTATATTCAATAAATGTAGTAGTTAAATTTGCACCTTGTATTAACTAAATTAATTGACATCCTTTTACTCTATGTCAATTCAAGGGATCATTAAGCATTTGAGTTGCTTATACTAACTGCTTTAGTTTCTCACTAAGAAGTCTAGTTTGCTATCACCTACTAAAATTTATACATTATTCACTTGTTAAATAAATAAAGAGTGTAGCACTTATATGCACACTTTTATCCGCTTTCAATATTAAATTTAAACACTTTTCAAAAATATATTTTCTCTAACTTAAATTCTAGAACATATATTTTCAAAAGTGCTTCATACTTATCTGCAAATAATAAGGTGTGCAATACTTGAAGTTCAAGAATAATTCTCGTAAATAAAATAACCCTCAAACTTGAGCACTAACAATCGAATATACATTATTGTCAGAGACATTTCTGCGAATATATTTTGCTGTCATAACCATAATCGGGAGGCATTGTTTGAGAATGCTTGTCCGATAATCTTCACAATAAATTTTCAAATAATTTGAAAAATAATTTTAAAATAAAAATAATTTATAAATATATTCTTGATAGTAATATTTAAATTTCAAATAATTTAAGTATTTTTTGATAGACTATCAAGAACCATCTTAATATTATGATATTTGCAATAGTTATAATTTATTGATTTTTGATAGATGATCAAAATATACTTTAGAACACAATTAATCTAAAAGTTCAACAATATTTGCATAAAGTTTTTCGTTTTTACAATCTTTTTAAGGATTTTTTTTGAGTTTGTTTAAATTTTGAAGATATGTATTTGTTAAGTGGTGGCGCCCATTAAAATGTAGATATACCTCTCAATATATTTGAATTTAGATATTTACCCCTTCAAATTTGAAAATTGAGCATTTATCCTTGAAAATATCAAAATCTTGAATATTTACCCATAACTAGTATTATCCTCATAAAAATTAAATTAATAATTAATAAAAATAAAAATAAGACAAATATATCCCTTCTAATTCTTCAAGTTATTTTCATTTATATGTAATTTTTTTTACTAATTTTATTACTTTAGCGATGTACAAAATTATCATAAAATCATAATTATGAAATTATTTTTATCGCTATCAATACCAATCTTATTGGATAGACACTAGTTACAGTCAGGTCTGATTTGTATTGATTTTGGATTGTGCAAGTTATAGTTCGTAGAAATTTATTACTTTATTTGAGGTTGCATTTACACAATTGGTGCTCAATGAGAGAGAGAGAGAGTAAGGGTAAGTAGCAATATAATGTGCATAGCAAAATGAAATAATTCAATCCATCGTCGTTGATTTTGTTACGCTGCATGTTGTATGGATGACAAAAAAATATAAAGAGATGCTTTATCCTATTATAATTTTAATTTATTATTAATTTGGTTGTTATGAGGATAATACTAATTATGGATAAATATTCAAAGTTTTAATATTTTCAGAGATAAATATTAAATTTTTAAATTTGAAAAAGTAAATATTTAAATTAGAATGTGTTAGCAGATATATATCTAATTTTATCAAAAAATTATGACCAATTTCATCCATCTCCTTTTCTTAGTCTAACTAATGGAAAAGTGAAACAAAAATAAAAGTCAAATCTCAAATGACCTCACCCCTACTTTTTTTTCTCACTTTTATACTTCGTAGAACAGACCAGGCAAATGTTACTTTCTTACGGTGCTAACGTAGGATTGAACATATGAATGCAGGACCCACGGTCTGATCTCCTAATCACCTCAACTTTCTTTTCTTCTTTAGGGTATGGAACACGTTAGATATCTTGTGTGCAGTACTACAGTTTCATGGGAATAATACCTCACCCGACAGGAAATTCACAAAAGATAGTTTGATGTAACTTCTCTAGAATTACAGTTAATTATTTTTTAAGGTAAATTAATGATCTGTGTAAATTCGAAGTATGCGACTAATAATATCAAGCATAAATCTCACACAAAATCTCTCTAATGATCTGTTCATTTTTAATAAAAAAACATGCCAAAGAGATTAATAAAAGCCGAAATCAACTTCTAAGTGCTAAAAGACCACAAAATAATTGATTCTAAAGATCTACAAATATATGTATTAATTGTTTAGATAATTGACTCATGAAGTATTTAGATTACATCAACTGTTTAAATATGAGACTTAAGTGTTTAGTTAAATGATTTAAGTATTCAGTTAAGTGATCCATCGGTTTAGATTACATAAGCACGTGTTTACATAAATGACTGATACATTTAGATAACTAGCAACATGCTTTCGATCTATGAAAACTATCGAATTTTCATATTTTCCGAAGTACATAGAAATCACATGATTTACAAAATCAATTAAATGGTACACATGCATAATTTCTTTAATAATAAGAATTAAACTTTACATAAGCTTAACCGAAGAGCACATATTATATATACTAGGGTTATTCATTGGGTTTCGCCCTGGAAAATATATATATATATATAATTAGATATTTAAAATGATTTTTCCATAAATTAACTTATATTAGAAAAATTTTGAAATATATATTTTTTAAAATGCTAAAAATATATTTAATGATAAATATTATAATTTACTACATAATAATTCATTAAAAAGATTATAAAGAGTTTTTGTTGCTTTAATTTATTTAAATTATATTTTACAGACATCATATCATCTCTTTAAATAAAGAGATGAAGAAAGAGAAAAATGATATGAATCATTTGATTAAAATAAGTAAAAGAGAGAAATACAAAAATAATGGTGAAAATTATAGATGCTAATTTTTTTTAAAAGTTAACATTCTTTCTGGATATAAAATGAGATATTATAATCATCTCAACTAAAATGGCGTAATTAAAGTCTTCCTAAACAATTATCAAATTATTTTTAAAATTTCTTCCTTTTTTTCCTTAATAAAAGTGAAATACTCCACGAGTTTAATTGAAACCAAATAAAAGCTACAATAATACCAGATATATCTTTTAAGGTTTCATCTTGATAACCAATTATCGATGCAAACCAACATAATGCATATCTTTAAATACGAGGAGGTAACGTTTATGAAACAAATGATATTATTTAGTATGTTAATTTGATAGTTTTAGAAGGGAAAAGGAATTTGTGCTTTTTAGTGTAAAAAAGAATCTCCGTTAAAAAATAGAACTTATTTTCTTTTGATAAATCCTTATTTATGCTTTGCCACAAAATTATATCAACCTGTATCTTATTTATTGTTTCGACTTCACGTCCGGTGAAGTACGATCCGTCGACCATCATAATGGAGTTGACTGTAATTCTTAAGGGTTAAGTTTTTAAAATTTTCAAACATATTACATCATCATTTTTTTTATCATCTATTTTGTTGAATATTTTTTTATCTTTTTCAATTGATGGGTTCATATAAAATAGTTTATCTCTCCTCATTTAAAATAATATTTGAAGTGAAACTTAACTCTTAAAATGATCCAATTTTTTTATATGATCATTTATAGATTATTATCTATTTATATTATTTATTATTATAATAATTATTGTTATAGTTATCAATATTAGTTAGTATTTAAAAATATTGTGTCTAATTTTTCTTTATGGGAAATTTTATTAAATATATTTAAAATTTTATATTATTAATCATTTATTTGAGGTCTATATTGTAAGAACGAAATTCGAGTTATATCCTAGTTTGGATAATTGGCGTTGTCTAATAGGAAAATGTTGTATCATGAACTGAAATAGTAAAATTTCTTTTAAAAAATGGGCTATTTTCGTGGTGGTTATGTTTGTATAATTGTACAGTGTATTGGTGTTTGTTTCTTAGTTATTTTGATAAACTTGACAACTAATTTTATATAAATTTATAAAAAATTACAAACATATTCTTTGAGCTAGTTGTGTTTCGAATTTCATGCAGTTTAAAAATTATTTGATATTTGCATAAAAAAATTATCAATATTATATAGTAACTTTAATGATTTAAATTTAATGGTCTTTGATGGAACGACAAATGACACTCAAATTGAATGAAACTAGAAACACAATCAATCTATACATTCAAGAATATGATTGCAAAACATTTTATTTTTAAATTTATTTATGAATTTATATTAATTTTGTTACCGAAATTGTCGAAAAAGATAGTTACAAAAAATGAAAAATCGACTTGAGAATTGTTATTGAGCTTGTACATAAAAAAGTACTTCCTCAGAGGAAAGTGAATAGCTTTTTAACCCTGATTAACTGTTCATCTCAGCTTCAAAAATTATCCAACTCATATAAATTAATATATCCGATTTTGACCTATATATATATATATATATATATGTCCAATGCACATCGTGATGTTTCAGAGGATATATCTACGGACTTAAATTATTTGTTCTAAAAGGTTGCCATTGCCATTATAAGGCGGATTCTTATTAACAAAAAAGGTACATAGCAATTGTTTTATGTTGTCGCTTCATTATTTTATTTTTGAAAAATACCCGTAGGGCTTTATTATTTTCTAAGTATTTTTTTATGAAATCTAAAGTAGTTTGTTCATCAAGTAAATGTGAATATCTTTTGGAGCAGGTAGATTTGATGGAACTTCTGACAAGGACCAAACTTCCTAAGAAGCATGCTACATACTGCTAGAAGCTAGGTGATTAATTAATTAATTAATCTTCTGATCATCCATTATATCGAGTGATTTTTGTCTTATATGCCCATGAGTTGGCCACTTCACGTCTTGTTAGATGATACGGTTTGTACTTCCTTCAACTCCTTGAATGATTACTTCTGCTCTCTTCTTGTCTTCTTCTCACCTCCTCCTAATCCCTCCTGATTCAAGTCAATTGTCATTTCTCAATTCAAGCCTATTTGTCTCTCTGATCCTACATTCCTACTACCTCTAATCTCTGTACTGACTACTGAGGATTACAAACAGCATGCATGGAGTTCTAATTAACAGGTTTCTTTTTCTTTTGCAACTATTAACAGGTGGATTCATCTCAAGTAATCGAATTTTGATCTATGCCCACTTTTTTAGAAGAGAGAATACTGGCAGTCAGTTTTCCCCTCTATTTTAACATCCCTGGTCCATGTCCCCCATTGACTCTTCAAAGATTTCAAACCTTTATAAAGTGGAAAAGATCCTTGCCTCGAACCCCAGTATGACATGCCGCTCTTTTAACCCTACCACCGCACAACATACCTTCATCACTATGCGGCTATGCTAACAAAGACGCTCAATTACACAACCATGAACAGAATAAACCCTAATTTCCCCTCCTCTTCGACCTTTCTTCCCCCGGATCAACAAGCTCAAACCCTAGACCCCAACATATGGTGCCGGCTTCCACCGTCTCTCTTCGACCGCATTCTCCACTTCCTCCCACCACCGGCTTTCTTTCGCCTCCAGCTTCTTTCCCGCCGCATCCATTCCCTCCTTTTCTCCCCATCCTTCCTCCACTCCCACCTCCTCCTCTCCCCCCACCGCCCCTCCTTTGCCTTCTTCCCCAATTCCAACCCCACATCTCTCTACCTCCTTGACCCCGGTTCACTCTCATGGAATCATCTCCCCCTCACTGCTCTCCTTCCTCCCAACATCCCCGTTGCTCCTGCCGCCTCATCTGGTGGTTTAATATGCTTTGTATCTCTGACAGCGGGATCCAAGTCCCTTCTTCTTGTCAACCCACTATCCAAACTCTTCGGATACCTCCCGCAGACCCCCACTCCGCGGCTTTCTCCAGCTGTCGGGCTTTCAGTTGGCCCATCATTTCTCTCTGCCATAATTGCGGGGGATGACCTCATCTCTCCTTTCTCAGTGAAGAACCTCTCTTCAGAATTGTTTTTTGCTGATGCTAACCCCACCTTTTCCCCATGGAGTCTCTCAAGTCCGCTGCCTCGTTTATGTAGCATTGAACCAAACCGCATGGTTTTCAGTGGCGGAAAATTCTACTGCATGAGTGTTTCTCCATATGCTGTGCTGGTTTTTGATCAAATGTCAAATTCCTGGTCAAAGATTCAACCACCGATGCGCCGGTTCCTGCGGTCTCCTAATCTGGTGGAATTGAGTACTGACGGAGGTGTTGGATTGGTGGCAGCTGTGGAAAAGAACCGGCTTAATGTACCAAGAAGTGTTCGTGTGTGGAGCCTACAACCATGCGGTCATTCATGGGTAGAGATTTCCCGCATGCCAGTTGATGTGCATGAGATGTTTTACGAGAATTGCGGGGGTGGTAATGGCATGGGCGCATTTGAGTGTGCAGGGTATGGCGGGCTTGTTGCTTTTTTGGCTGGTATGAACTCGGATGTGCTTCTGTTCGACGTCTCGAGAAGGCACTGGAGTTGGGCCCCGCCATGCCCGTACCCCGATCAAGGTGGATTGAAGGTGTTTGCTTACGAACCTCGTATTGCCACACCGGCCATAGGGCTCTTAACCATAGCAAGTTAGGTCTATATACCTGCTGGGTTAAATTTTAATGGAACTCGCAATTATATCACTGGATTTCTAATTTGCTGTCTCTGTCCGATGGGAACTCAAAAGAGGTGAAATCCTAACTGGAGAAGGTAAGCACTAAGGCCTAGTAGTTGTAGAAGACGTAAGAGTTATATTGATCAACTAATTAAAATATTAGTTAGGGTGGGGGTACCCTCTATTTTTTTTAAAAAAAATGAAGTATTAGTTAGTTGAAAGTGGCGTGGCCGCCATGAAGTTAAGGTTGGTTAGTTTGTTGCTGGTGTTGGCCTTTTGGAGAGCATAATAGACTGAATTTGCTGTTTTCATGCGTGTGTCACAGTGGAATGTGTTTGTTATAAATATGCAATGTGAGTATGTGACTATGTTACGATGTGTGCTTTTTGTGTTAGTGCTGTTGCTAAACAGTGGAAAAGTAATAAATATAATAATGCGAGGTTGTCTACAGCTAGCATGATTTGGTGTTTCTTGGCTTGCATCCGCCTTTGCAAATTTTTGGCTTTAATTTCTGGCATCCTATATTTATCGTCCGACCTTTTTCTCTACCAATTTTTATTAATATTAAAATTTCTTTGATTTAAAAAATTAGTTACATATATATTAAATGTCTATATATCTTAAATGCATATACTTTATATATATTATTTTTCATATATATTTTCTGAAATTTGGACCTGAGCCATTATGTAAAAGAACTTAGATTCATTATCATCTTACCATCTGTATTATGTAAAAGAACTTAGGTTCATTATCATCTTAATTACCATATGTACTAAAAATTCTTTGGTTTAAAACTTTGTTAGATATTAATGTCTATATCTTAAATGCATATACTTAAAACATGCATTCATATCTTATGAAGATATCAATTATATTCCTATATATTAATTTTCACTTATATATGTATTATTTTTCATATGTATTCTCTGAAATTTGAACCTGATCCATTATGTAAAAGAACTCAGATTCATTATCATCTTACCATCTATAATATGCTTACGATTATTCTTGTTCTTCACTTGAAGATCAAAATAAAAATTGAAGTATTTTTTATGTATGCATTCAATTTTAGTATTGTGTGATTGCACGAGCAGGAAATAAAAAATTGTCCTAACTAATGCGTTTTCATTTGGAAAGCTTTACATTCGAAATAAATAAATGTGGATGTCTAAAATAATATTTGATGTGTTTACATATTGTAGCTAGTACGCATGCATCGAGGAAAGAGACATGAGGATAAATGGGGCATTGGACCATCAACTTTGAGCTTCCTCCGGGCATGGATAGTTTGCAATAATTAGACATCATCATAATCATTAATTACTAGTAAATGTGGATCCTTATATATATAGCAATAATTATGCTCTTAAATGTTTTTACTTTTTATGAATCCTACCGACATTGTCTCTCTTCAATATAAAAGATACCTGTTGAAGTTTATAAAACAAAGAGTTATAGTTAGGACAATTGTTATGATATTGAGAAATTTCTCATTATCTCTTCTGTGTTTACATCCGATATATATACATGTCTCTAACGGTATTTGTCTCTAACGGTATTGTAACGGATAGTTTGTTTACAACAGTAATTATTAATATTGGGCCTATAAATTAATATGAGGCCCAATAATAATCCTAATTACATTTATTTAACAATACACGACATCATCTTGGAGTGTCTTCTCATTAAAACGTGTAGGTTCAATTGTGATCAGAAATAAAGAAATTAATAAACTAAATCATGCTTCTAATGAGATGATATATATACGTAACAACCATCAGAAGTGTAGATGATGTACAATTGTTGAATTGTCACACTATCCATCCCCCAATTAATAAATGCGTGAAGTATAACACCATTAACATAACATAAGCTATGTGCCGAGAGATGATTGTGATCTCTGTAGCTTATCAAAAAGATTAGAAAGTGCTTGGTAAAGAATTAATGACAGCAGCTTTCGACCGTGGTGATGACCCTAGGAGGATATCAAATGCATTCATCCGGGTCCTCAAGGAATCGTGCATTTTCTGATGATCGGGTTGTACCATGCTCCCATTCAGTGCACAACCAACAAATATACCTATGATAATAACATTTTTTTGTATTTGTCACAAAATTACGCTTGTACTAAATAAAGGAGTATTATTTATTTGTTTATCCTTTTCTAACTTTTAATTAGTCTGGGTTGACATGTTATTATTTGATTGACAATTGTGCAAGAAGTTGTTATTCATCCCTTCTTTTTTTCTTTGCAAATTTTCATTAGTGCACCTAAGAATTATTTTGTATCGTTGCATCTTTAAGGCAAGTAATGGTTGTGTTATTAAGCATGTAATAGATTTTCCAGAAGGCACTTTCATATTGATAATGTGATTTGGACAATACTTGTGTTAAAGGAAAATTTTAAAATTGAGAATTGGAAGTTTGCAATTATCAACAGTTGTGCCACATGCCTCCCATGCGCGACAGGTATCCAATATATCCATATTTATTATTATATATAGAGAGATAGACTATTGTAAAAACGTTTTTATTTTAGCCGATATGTAAATGGATCAAAAACTATATTTTAAAATCTAAAAATTTTAATTTATAGTTTTCATTAAATTCTTCATATAAAAACCTTATGGGACACAAAAATTTGGAGTGTTTTGAGTTTTTTAAGCCACTCTTTTGAATTTAAAAAAAATAGCTCTAAAAATAATAATAAATATTCAATGTTTGTGTTCTTTTTTTAAAAATTTAAAAAACTCAAAACACTCTAAATTTTTGTATCCCACAAGGTTTTCATATGAAGAATTTTAATGGAAATCATAAATTAAAATTTTTGAGATTTTAAAATATAGTTTTTGATCCGTTTGCATATCGGTTGAAATGCAAATATTTTCACAATAGTATATATATATATATATATATATATAGAGAGAGAGAGAGAGAGAGTTAATCTATTGTGAAAACGTTTGCATTTCGAGTCCAAGTGCATACATATCAAATTTTATCATAACACGTCCGAAATTCAAAATTATCATTCTCATTAAATTCTTCATATTAAAATATTAGAGGATATAGAAATTTAGGCTATTTTGAGTTTTCTAAGTATTTTTTTTGGATTTTTGAAAATCAGCACTAAAATAATAATAAAATATTGAATTATTGTTGCTGATTTTTAATAATTCAAAACAAATACTTAAAAACTCAAAATACCCCAAATTTTTGTATCCCTCAATATTTTGATATGAAGAATTTAATGAGAATGATAATTTTAAATTTCAGACTTGTTACGATAAAATTTGAGCCGTATACACTTGAGCTCGAAATGCAAACATTTTCACAATAGTCTAACTATATATATATATATATTGTTACACTAAATATCTTCTTTGATTTTTCGATTTGCAAAATAATCTTGAATTTTATAATTTGTCTTGTTTGAGTTTTGTGCATGGATTAACATGCAAATGGATTAGTGCACAAAACCAAGACTAATGAGATACAATAGCTTAATCAAGACTGCATTAGGTTTAGAGTTAGTTAGACTCAATCTGGGTTGAATTGGACAAGATAAATTGAGCTTAAATAGCAAAGAAAAATGCTTATGCCCGGTGAATCGTTATAACGGTTCATCACAATACTAAAAAATATTCTAAGACAGAAAAATTATTAAAGAAATCAGAGTGTATCATTATGTAACGATTAAGTAATCGTTAAAATGATTTATGAAACGTATAACGATTCAGTGAATCGTTATAATGTTTCAGCTCAATTGATCCAACGGCTATTATTTCTAAACCGTTATAATGATTCCCAAACCGTTATAACGGTTCAGGCCGAAAATAGTTTCTTCAGCTGTTTCAGAAGATCTATTTTAAAATGATCACCTCTCTTAGTGATAAGAAACAGAGATCTATCTAGCTAAACCATTACTCTAGAGAGCTTACTAGCTATATACATAGTGTGAGAGATAATTCAAGAGATTTAAACACTCAATTAGTCAAATTCTTGTTTAAATTCAATCTAGCTTATCTCTATTCTCCCAACTTGATATTTCATGATCTTCTTGTAAATATTTTCTTGAGGTAGTGCTCAACCCTTTTTGAGTTGTAGTGCTCACCTTTTTTAGTGTGTTGTCACTCACTTCTTGTTTTTGAGTGTGTTGTCACTCACCTTTTTTATTGTGTTGTCACTCTTGTTATTGATAAACTTGACATCTCATTTTTGTGTAAGAGACCAAGTTCTACAAGTGTAAAACTTTTTTTAGTGTTTCGACTCAACCTCAATTGTTGGAGGTTGAGAGTCCCGAGAGACGTAGGCATTTTTAAAGCCGAACTCCATTACATCTTGTATTCTTGTTTGATCTTTTATTTTTTTTCTCACATTTTTTAATTGCTATATTCTTGTGAGAATTGAATCGAATTAAATTGTATTCCGCTGCCATTACACTTGAACATTAAGCCCCAAATCGGTTTATATATTTCTACCTTAGGTTCTTTACATTCTTGCACTATTTTGATGTTTTAATATCACCATCCTAAGGCTATATATATGAGTGAAGATACCGTGAGCTTAAACTCACGGAGTCCTTCCGTGAGTTTAAGTCAAAAAATATATCAAATCATCTCTAAATTTTAATTTATAATGTTCATTAAATTCTTTATATGAAAATCTTATGGGATGCAAAAATTTGGAGTGTTTTGAGATTTTTAAGTCATGGTTTTAAAATTTTCAAAATTACCTCTAATAATAATAATAAAATATTTAATGTTTGAACATCATTTTTAAAAATTAAAAATGGTGACTTAAAAAGATCAAAACACTCTAAATTTTTGCATCCCACAAAATTTTCATATAAAGAATTTAATGAGCTTGATAAATTAAAATTTGTTCATGATTTGATATAGTTTTTTAGTTAACCTCACAGTATCTTTATATATATATATATATATATATATATATATATATATATATATATATATAGAGAGAGAGAGAGAGAGAGAGAGAGAGAGAGTCCCGACTATGGTGTTTTATAAAGCACATAGGCGTTGTGTACTTTGCGCTCTATTTTTAATTTCAAGTAAGAAATAATCAATATGAACCGTTCAATTTAATTCTCATATAAAAATCTATTAGTAAACCAAATTTTATATTTTTAGAATTTTTTTGCTATTTGTTTTGATGAGGAGAAAATGACTTGATCTGAGAATTCTGGTTCATCCAAAAATGACGGCTTTCCTCCTATCCAAAAAAATAGCAAATAAATTTCCAAAAATATATAATTTGGTTTACTAATAGATTTTGATATGAAAATTAGATTGAGTGGATTGGATCGATCATTTCTGACTTAAAATTAAAAGTAAAGCGCAAAGCACACAACGCTCTTGTGCTTTGTAAAGCACCATAGCCTATATATATATATATATATATAGTTGGGCTATGGTATTATGCATAGCACGGATTAACTCTGTGCTATGGACCGATTCTTCATTCTCAAAGTATAAATGGTCAATCTGAACCACTCAAAATATTTTCCATTGAAAATCTAGTTGGAAATCAAATTTTGTATTTTTTAATTTTTTTACTATTTTAAGATAGTTAGAAAATCAATCTTTTTGGATGACTCATAATAATTAAATCAAGTGATTTTCTAACTATTTAAGAAAATAGTAAAAAATTCTAAAAAATATAAAATTTGCTCCCTAACTAGATATTCATATGAAAAATAGTTTGAGTGGTTCAGATCGATCATTTAAACTTCGAGAATGAAGAATCGGTGCATAGCACGGATTCGATCCGTACTATGCATAACATCATAACCCAACTCTCTCTCTCTCTCTCTCTCTCTCTATATATATATATATGTATATAATGAGAAGGGATTCAATTACTATCATTATTGGTGCTCATGGTATCTATTTATTTATTCATGTATAAATTTAAAAACGTGAACCGTTGGATGTATTCTAAATCATCTCAATTGTATGTTTATGAAAAATAAAAAAAAAATCATTTCATTTGAATAACCATCAAGTAACGAGTTTAAATATAAAATTTGATCCGTTAATTTTATTAACGCTTGATACATATATAAATAATATTAAAATAATACATTTTTTTGTATATATATATATAAGATGATTTTTATAAAATATTTTTTCAATTAGTTTTATTAGTTAAGAATTTAAATAATAATTATTTAATATTCATTTTTTATGACACTGTAGTACAAAAATGATAATAATTAAATCCCTTCTCTAAATATCCGGGTTGCCATATATTATATATTGCTCCCCAATGAAGCAAATGATGTCAATAATTTGCAGTTTGATGCCTCTTCCTTCAACACCCAGAAACTCCAAAAAGTAGGATTCTTGTACTTCTAATTATTATTATTAATCAATGCATTGGAGTTGCTAAAATATGCAAACGCACCAAAAACATGTTTGACTATCTAATTTTGAATGCAGTGTTTTTTTCTTTTCTGATTGACCGAAATGATGTGAGAGGTGCGCAGACGTTAATACGACGAGCGTTACCGCCGGTGATCAAAACCAGTATGTTATTTTTTTTAAAATATTTTTTGGTTAAAGCCCGTAGGCAACTTCATTAATATTCACAATAGTTCATATTTACAAAGCCTTCATCAGTGAACACTACACGTGAGGAAAGATTAGGAAAATTATATTCTTTAGTACAAACTCAGTAAACCCTTATCCAGATAGTTAATTGATGGGCCTCACAATTTCCTTCTCACCTCAAGAATGTGCATTTTACCTGTTTTTCACTTTAAAGTACTGCCAAGTCTTCATTTCTTGTATGTATAACCTCCAATGTATAACGATAGATGGATTAGTGGTTGTCAGCATGTTCCGGAAGTTGCAAACATTCTGAAAGCACAGTAGCTTCCAGGTTTTCCCTATCCTTTAAAGCCTCTCCACTGCCAGATGCATAGCTTGCAGTTCCGAATGGAAGGGACTAAGGGCCTCAAAGTATTCCAAATCATATTCTAACAATATCTGGTCTCAATACAAGATGTATAGGCTGCACCCCCCTCATTAGGTGGAGAGAAAGAACCATCAATATAGCATATCAAACCATGAATCTGCAAAGGTGAAGCTGAGTTGGTAAAATGGCTAACAGTTTCAGTCTGTAGAATGATGCACTTCGGATTTGTTGTAATCGTGAGTACATGAATGCCATATTGATCACGCTCAAAACATCCGGCGCCCTTCCGTCATATATACATGAGCACAGGGGCAGATCAACAGTAGCCTAGGGGTCAGCCGACTCTCTTAAATTTTGAAAAACAACACTATTAAACATGAAAAATAAATTCTGACCCCTTTGGATTTATCATTTGACCCTCCTGACTTGATCCGTGAATTTTTTTTTGTAAATGAGCTTGTAAATGGACTACTTCAATCACGGTTGTTTCATTCGCGGGCTTGCGAACCTGCTCTGACTCGGTCGCTCTCACACTGATGAACCTGCTCTAATAAAAAAAAGAATCGCTCCTCTCTTACTCTCGCAGTCGCTCTCCTCTCTGATTAGGTCTAGCGAGTGGCCTCTCTCGCTCTTTGACGAACGACTCGCTCTCCCTCAGCGTTCTCTCTAACAGGCGACTCTCTCGCTCTCTCACGATCTCACCTCGACTAGGACTGACGCTCACTGCTCGTTCTCATCTCTACTAGCACTCCTCTCAGCAGCTCGACTGGTGCTCCGCTCCGCTCAGCACTCAGCGGCTCATCACCTCGACTGGTGCAGTGGAGCTCCGCTCAACAGCTCGATTAACTTAATACAAAGAAACAGTATATTTAGATCAGTCCTTTCAGCAAAATCACAGAGCTACGGTTTGATTCCTCAAGGTATGGTCTTGAACATTTTTTATGTCTGACTTTTCTTTGTTTCGTTGTTTGCAATTTGGATTAGCTAGTGTAGTCATGTTAAATGTAGATAGGTTGATACTGAATCATCAGACTTGTTCCTAGATTGCAATTAATATTGTATTGATACTCTAGATGCATTTCCAACTTTGAAATTTGATTGACACTAAGTTCTGCTTAGGTTAATTGAGATCATAATTTGTCTTAATTTGTGAGTGATGTCAATTAGTCAATAATAACTCGCTTACTATTCATTTATGGGAAAATCTAATGTTATCTTAGCAAGGAGTGATGTCAAATAGTCTTAATTTGTGAGTGATGTCAAATAGTCTTACTCTAGATGTATTTCCATGCTTAACATTCTAATTTTTCCTTTTTTGGGCTCATTTGGTATTAAGATCAGATGTTATATAATTAATTATTTTCAATTTTTGTTTGTATTTATCATTTGAAGCCAATTTAGTAACTTCTCAAGTTAAGCTTGCAAACCTCTTTGGTGAACTTAACCTCAAACTTGATTAGTTAAATTGCATCTGGTTTTACCATGATATCATGACAGTGCATTTTCAGCTTTGAAATTTTAGAGGCAGAGTAGAGAAATAACCTTTCTAGATTGTAATATTCAATTAATTATCAATTCTCATTAGGTTAAATAATATGTTTTTTTTTCTTTCTATAAACAGGAAGCTTAACATGCAATGACTTCTTAAGAAGGCACCGAAACCTCATGTTGAATTATCTTCAAATTCTAATCCTTCTCATGAGGTTAATCGTACCAAACAAGATCCTCCTTTATTAGGTAAGAATGCATATTGAATTGTTATTTTTTTTATTTAGTACCCAATTAATTAATGGATTTGAACCCGATAAGATATCACAATCCGATTACTGACTCGCCTGACCAAAATTCTACATCCGCCCCTGCATGAGCACCGCAATTTCCATAAGGCCCACATAGTTTCTAGAAACAGCTTAAGCATACTGATCTGTGTTGCACGTGTGCGGGTGCGGGTATCGTATCGGATACGGTGCGGATGCGGCGACACGGAAAAGTAAAAAAATACATGATACATGTGCGGCTATATATAATAATAAAATATATTTTTATATAATATATAAAAAAATATTTTATTATGATAATTTTTTTGAAGAATTTGGGATGGATTTATAACTTTGTCAGTGATTATAAAAAAGAAAAAGATCCGCGATAATTTTTTTTAATAGTGAATAAAATAAAGGAAAAAAAAACAATTAGATTATATTCAAGACGTATCGGGACGTATCAGGGCGGATACTTGTTCGGTGAGTTAGAAGAAATATCCGAGTAACATAGATATTGATCGATAATGCACTATGTAGTGTTTCTACAATTCGGTTGAAGCTATTTGGTAACATATGGATAATGGACATGAAGTTCTAGTGTAGAGATAAGCCACACTGATCGAGTAAAATCACAAAAAAAAAAACACGTGAGAAATAGAGTCAGTACCGTCTCCACACATTGAAATGGAAGGGGTTGTTGTCCCAGAATTCGGGCCCATGTTTCTCCTACCGGTAAACCTTGTTGAGCAGCACGCCACAAGAAAATTTGTGTACGGAGTAAGACATCTGCCTGTTGCCAAATGATCTTCCAAATGTTAGAAGTGTTTGATGCTCCTTGGCACCTTTGAACACGTAACAGGGTGTACATTCTTTTGAGTGAAAAGATGCCATTCTTTGCAGGTGTAAACACCAAGCGATCTGGAATTCCTCATGGGAGGCACGAGTCCTGTTCCTCTGCTGCGCAGCACCGTGCAGCACAGCATGTGGACCGTTAAATCACTTTGAAATCCGTGCACAGTGCAGCAGAGGATATGGATTCGGGAGGCACAGGGCAATTAATCGCAATATAAAGAGCCATATGGAACCCCAGGTACTGTGTAAGCCTTGCCGTGTCCTAATTTCCGGTTCTCTCATCAGTAAGATCTTTAATTGTTATGTGTCTCTGTACAGCAGTTCTCGGTACGACTTGTTGCCACCTTCGGTACCATGGTGATGACACTGCCCAAGAGTTGCCATCTCCAATTATCAATTGTACATTAGGCGCTAACTTCTCCTTAAGTCGCATCATGGCTCTTCAAAGCCTCGTCCACCTCCTGAGTCTCATATTATGCCAAATATATGGTACCTCTCTCTCTCTGCAGGTACTTAGTCGAGACCACCTGGATCCAGCTTGCCTCATAGTTTTGCAATAACTTCCATAAGTTCTTAACACTAAAAGCTTCATTGAGATGGTCAATATATCCTGAATTCCCAGTCCACCCAAAGAATTAGGTAAGGTAATCTTGTCCCATCTGATTAATAGCCTGCATCTTTTATATTTGTTCTTGCCCCAGAAACAACGTCGTACCGCAGACTTCAGCTGAGCGCGAACTGATGTATGTCAGTTGTTGACATTGTGAAATTTATTAGGGACTCAATGACTGATCGAATTAACAGCACCTTTCCAGCATGTGATAAAAATTGAGCTTGCCAGAGTTGTAGCCGACAGTTGACTTTGTCAATTAGATACCGAAAATGAGCTGGTTTGTACCCCTAAATATGAATTGGCCATCTCTGCTATTGGAGCTTGCATGAAGTTTTGGAGATAGAATTTCATGCTGTTGCTTTCGAGAACCAGATACGTGACTTTTGGTTGGCCCGTAATTTGACAGAAAGTATTAAGGGCATGTTATTGTGATGCATACTCAATTTGCCATCATTTATATAAAAAAAAAAAGTTACAAAAATACTGTACTGTTATATTTACTTTAATTGTAGAGTACTAATCACTACAGCTAGTGGTTCTTAGAAGCATCGAGTCATGTTTTTCTAACTTAAAAAATATTTTGATGTCTTTAAATTTTTTATGTACATTTTCAATATATAGATTCTTTGTATTAAAGTCTTATGACATATAAGAGTAATTATATTTCTTGAGTTTCGTAATTATTTATTTAAATTTTTTGAAAATGATTCTAAATAATTATTTTTTGTATATGAGAATAGTTTACTTCAGAGAAAAAAAAATCCAAAACTAATTGATTTTTGTATCCATAGTGTTTTGATATAAAGAACTTATTGAGTTATTTAAATATGATAAAGCGTATCTTTTTAATTACAAGCGCGGAGAGTCTTCAGTCTTCGTATAAGCATTCTAGCTTCAATCCATAAATGCCTGATCGTAATAATAAGCAAAGTACCAAGCCAATTTTGAATTCACTCAAACCAAATTTAGTCAATTTCTAAGTTTCTTGATGCTAAATATGCAACGTCTTGAAAAGATGATAAAAATAATAAAGTGTTAATCCCTCGTTGACATAATTTTAGAAGGGGACAGGGAATGCATATATGACATCTATAGGAAATATAACACCTACGTACGTCGACTTTGTGATTCATTTGTGTTTCATATGATCGATCTCCTGCATACATTTCTCCATTTGCAATTCAAATTATTCAATTTGTAAATGTATCAGCCATGTTAGAGTTGCAATTTAAAATATAAAAATGAAACCGAATTTTGGGCACCAAATTCCTACCAGTTGGACCAATCATTATTCAGTGAATGATGAGTATAATATAAAAATATTGTAACCAAATTTTTGGCAGCAAATTTCTACCAACAAATCAGTTGGACTAATCATTATTCTATGCATAATGAGTTGGACTAATCATTAATTGTTCAACCAATATTTACTTTAAATTTAGTATCTAAACTAACAAATATTCTTTTGTGTTCCACATTCTACAATGATTGATTCAATTCATCATCTGTTGAATAATGACTGGTCCAACTCATCTGTTAGCAAAAATTATCTATTGAATTTGTTTCTCTTTTCTCATTTATACTAATTTAATCGAATGACTTAATATTTCAAATCTCCTTTCATTAAAAAGATATGTGTGATATACCTTATATATTGTCACACCCCAAAAAATTGAATATTACTCAGAAATGATAGCAGCCACGCGTACGCGAAAATACACGTACACATAAGGCTTAAAAATACACAATTCATTCATTTATCACAATAAAAGAATAATAATCTATTTATACATGCCAAAATAAATAAAAATATATAAATATCAGAGTTTTGCGGAAGCAAAAATAATAAATAATACAAAACAAAATGGTACCGAAAGGGCATCCAAAAATCAAATATAACTATCTAACATCTCCAAAGGAAATAAATAAATAAAAATAAAATAAATGGCAGTGGCATCATGGACATCTCCTAAAGTCGATCCTCACAGTCTGTCATCTAGCTCCAAACCTAGACCCCACAACTACCGTGGAAACGTGAGTGACAAGTCACTCAGTGTGGTTTTAGATCAAACATCGATATATTATAAATCTCTAGGCTTAGACTTAAAACAGTTAAAAATGTATTTTTATAACAAATATAATAGCAACATATAATACGTCAAATTTTAGTTTCAACATTCAAATTCAGCTTGAAGATGAGTTTTTTGTCCCTAAAAATAATCATTAATGTAGATCTCATCGTAAATTTTTTGTGGCCGTGTAGTACGCCTCAATCGGAGTTTTCTATCAAAAATTATGGTTGTTTGAAGTTGAGATGATCATATTTCGGTTTTATTTATTCTTTCTCTCTCTGTCTCTCATCTCTCTTTTTATATATAAAAATAGATGATACTGAGTTGGTAATCCATGAGATTTTATTTTTTAACATTTAATTTTTCAATCGTTGGATTGGGATGAACGAACAGTGTGATGAAAAAAAAACTGACAATCCGTAAGAGCGAATGTCATTGGTGAAGATAGATCTGTCAGAGCTAAAAAGTAAAATAAATATTTAACAACAGTTATCTAATTAAGACCGTTGCTAAAATAGAGTAACAAAATATATAAAAAAATCAGCGCACCCATTTAACAATGGTTCGTTCAAGGAACCGTTGTCAAATATAGTAAAAGAAAAAGAAAAATCGACACACCATTTAACAACGGTTTCTTGAAAGAATCATTGCTAAATGTTGTATTTAACAATGGTTCTTTGAAAGAACCGTTGTTAAATGAGTGTGCAACTTTTTGGTGTTCTTTGACTCTAATTTAACAATGTTTATTTATTAAAAATAATTATTAAAGAAGTTATCGATATTTTAATAATATCACTGAGTCATTTTAACAATATATTTAATTTATAATTATTGTTAAAATAATGTTATCTAAATTCATTTTTATTGTAGTTCTTGAATATATTTGGGGAATGTTTTAAGGTAATTGATCAAAGGAGAGCAGAATCTTTATATGGGTTAAAATTACAAAGAGAATAATCTGGTGCGCTGTCACATGCTTGAAGGAGTCCAAAAGTATCTGAGCAGAAGTCTGGGAGCCTACGGGTCTTTCATCAAAAAAAAAAAAACAGAAGTCTGGGTAGACCTCTGGGCTAAATCAGTGGAAGTGTGGTACGTACACTCTGCAAATGTGTGTGTGTACCATTTTTTTTCTGGGACGGTGAATTATTAATTTACCTTCTATGTAGTGAATTAAAAACGGGACGGATAGGGACGAGTTAGGTCGGATCGACGGGTTATGTCAGGATGGGTTAGGATGAGTTAGATAAGACGGGTTAGTGCGGGTCAGATTTGGGAGGGTGTGACCGCAATTCGTACTAGATTCATGGGTCGGACGGGTCGGGTCGGTTTCATTTTTTTTTCCAAAATTAAAAAGTAAATAAAAAAAATTTAAATAAATTCTCAAAAATTTTAAAAATATGAAAAAAAATATAACCATTAATATTCTTGACCAAAAAATTTTAATTTTTTTACGACTCTAAAAAATTAAGTAGAAATTCAAATAAAATCTTTAAAAATTCGAATAAAATGATATAACTTAAAATAAAATGACAAACTAATTATGTAATTGAAATAAAATATTAAAAAATCAAATAAAATAAATATTTTTTTAATTTTAAAATGAAATAAATTGAGAAAAAAAAATAAAAATTACTACAAATTAAAATAAATGAGTTAAAAATAAAGTTACCCTTCTCATTTATTTCGGGTTTGGGACCGGCTATGTAATACATAGGCAGAGTTCTAACTTTTTTTTATTAATAATGTATATTAAAAAATTCAAAAAAACCAATAGAAATGCTAGAAAAATATTAAAAATAGAAAAAATAAATAAAAAGAGTTTAGAAATACCATTTAGAAGTTGGGGTTTATATACCGTAGATCATTTTCTGGAATACCATATGAATCTTCATCCGCTTCTATCATAAATTCACCGGATGATGGTGCTTCAACGGGTGCATATTGATTGTGTTTGTTCTGCATCAAACCAATATTTCAAGCATACGAGTCGTTCGAAAGTTTTTGCACTCAATTTGCTGCGTTTATTGGTTAGAATCATGTTTACTGAACTAAAACATGATTCAAAAGGGACGGTTGAAAGAGGCACGACAAATACGTCGTGGGCCATCATGACAATAGTTGGATAGGCAGTTTCATTCCTCTTTCGGTAAATTGAGGATGTCAATGTCATCGAGTTTCATGATTCCTAAACAATAGCTAACTAACTCATTCATGTTTACTTACATTTATGAGTCATCATCTTCTTCCAAGTCTCACAATAATGCAGATTGACTATTGCTCCCATTATGATTCAAAAATATAAAAATATAAGTCTCACAATAATATTTAATTTCTAATATTGTAAATATATTAGATTTTAGTATCTAATGTTATGAGGATTCGAAGAAAAGAGTGATTTGCTTGATTTGCATGAAGTTGAGTGTTGTATAGGTTGAACGTATTCTCCAATGCGCAGGTCACACATTGTTCCTCCCCAGCATGTGGTAAATTTAAATTCTTCTTATATCGTTCAAGCAATCTTATGGTGTACTTTTCTTGAATGAATGATGAAGATAATTTGTGATAATTACAATGAAAAAGACTTTTTTTCAATATTTGAGAAATTATCTCTCATGACTTCTATAATAGATGCAAGAGGAGAGTCCCCGTATACATCCTTCGTGATTTGGTAAATTTATGTATCCTCTAAGTCATGATACATCTTGAAAGTATAAAATAAATTAGTAATGAAATAAGTTAAAATTTATAACGAAATAAATATAAAGACGAAAAGAAAATTAGCCTTGAAGATCAAATAGAGATGTTGAAATAACTTATGCGTGGATGGTGTGTATGAGCATGATAGTTGGACGGTTGCATTAAATAAAACTTCTAGAAAACACCAAAGTGATTCCAGTTGTTTTCATTCTCCCGCGGAGCATGACAAGTGTAATCCCTCGGGTGAGTTGCGTAGTCTCTCACTTATAGCATGTTTGTATGGAAGGACACATTGTAACATTATATACGTTGAATTCCAACGTGTATCTATGTCATACAGTACTCGTAACTTACTCAAATTTAATCTTGCACACAAGGCATGAAAATCTTATTTTCTTATATTGTTCGAATAAATATGATGAAGACCATCTTTAAATTTATATATTAAATTATCAATGATGGTTGTCTTCAAACCTACCTTAGCAATTAAGCTAAGAATATGACATGCATATTTTTTGTGAAACATCCTACCATTCATAATTGAGTTTAATATACGAGTAAAATAATCAATATATTTAATATTATTATTTGTATTATCAAAAGAAATTAAAAATACTTTGTTCTCTAAATCTCTTTTCAAATTATACTCATGCAATACATTTATAATAGATTAATAAATAATTTGTGCGGTGTGCGGATAATCCATGGTTCAAAAACTTAAGATCTTTTTTTGTCAAATCTAATTTTAATCAATATAATGGGCAGTAACACAACTATAACTAAGATTATGTTTACCGACAGTCCATATATCCGATGTAATTGATATTTTATTGTTGTGACTGTAAATATGGCCAGTAATTCACTTTTTCGTTTCGACATGCTTTTTTTAAACTTGGATAACATTTTTTATGATGAAATCTTTTGTATAATGGTTGACCACAACATCTAATTATCAATCGGGCAAAATCGGTATAATAAGTCATACTTATTGGTTGTTCTTTTTTAGCTATGTATCGAGCAAACTCACTTAACATTCTTTGTTTATCATATTTGCCAAGTGTTCTAGTCCCGTCCGAGTTCAAGCAACTTTGTACCATACGGGTATTGGGTCTTTCTTGAGGTTTTTCATTTTTGCTATATGTTTATCGGTATATTTTTAAATTGAGTTAAACCATTTTTTTACATAATTATAAGAAGTTTTGCAATTACTAACCTTACATCGTGCACTTAGTACAACACCATCGGGACCTAAAGTTTGTTCATAATAGCGACACCAAGGTGCATCATAAGTTGGGGAGCTTTTTTCCTTCTCTTATCGGTTTCAGATTCGTTCAGTGATTGTGAGACACTTGAGTCGGGTGTTGGTGTGGAACATTCTGTACTCGTTGGATGTAGTAGTGGAAGTCTAGCAGTAGTTGTTGCATCGGTGTTATACTGAGAACTTGAGGGATATGAGGTTGAACCTTGTTCAGCACTAAAGGAAGTGATTTGCGGTTGGTAATTAAGATCAATCGAAATTTATGATGGATAATATTATTGTGGAATTTATTGATAATACGGATGTGAAGGATTATGATTTTATTGATAATATGGGTACAGAGGGTTAAAAGTTTGATCACTTAATTGTTCATCAAATATTTCAACGCTCAATTGATGTGTCATTTTTTCGACATGAGAGCGATTGTGAGATGTCATTTGATATTGCTAAAAAAATATAACATTAATAGAATTTAAAGAATGTATAAAATATAAAAATAAATGTTTACTCTTGAAAATTTAGGGAATTAAAAAAGCAACTTGGGACAAAAATATTCAAAAATTCAAGGAGAAATTTTAAAAACCCGAAGATCCTTAATTCAAGTTCAGAAGCACCAAGGAAAAAGAGAAATTCATAGAAATGCTCAAAAATTAAAATCCTTAAGAAAAAAATTAAATACGAAAACCCTACAAATTCAAATCGAAAACCTCTTCGAAACCTAAAATCTCAAAACTCAAATTTTATGGCAAAATCAAATTCTCCATAAAATTCGGAGAATTTTTATATATTATTTGATATTTTTGGAGTTAGAAAAGTTAAAGAAATTCTAAATTATCGATTAATATAATGAAAAATCAATTGATCAAGCGTTAAAAAATTAATTGGTTCTTGATCAAGGGGGAAAATGATAAATAAAAATTACCACATATATTTTAAGGAATTTTTGAGAAAATTTTGGTGTAATTTGGACAAAATGATATTTGAGAAACAATTTAAAAGCAAAAGAGAAATAAGAAAATCAGCAAATGGAATGCTCCAATTAAAAATGAAAATGGAGAGGCCAAATTCGAAAATTTCAATGTTGCTACAGTAGCATGCTATAGTAACCCCCGAGCTTCTCCACTACTTCAAAACCGAAAATGGTGATGGTGGTCCCGTGCGATGAAAATCCACATATTATATATCGTTGGAAAGAGCACAAAGAGGAGAATACAATGAGATGAATAACTCACAAAAAAGTTGAGCGGTTTGGGAGAAAACTGAAGGAGAAATTTTTGATATAAAAATAAAATTGAGCAATCCGAGCCATAATTGATCAAATTGACACTTCAAACACCTTATTCATGGTCCCAAGAGATTGCTTGAGGGCTTGGTTGAATTTTAAAAGTTTCAAATTGTTGAGACCATAAATTCGTAAATCGGGTCAAAAACCGAGTTTGTCAAATTCTATATCAGAGCATTCTATTGATTGAATAAACATTGTAAATCAATTTATGGGATCAATTGGATGCTGATCAAGCTTTGAAACACAATAAATGGTGAAGAAATGAAGGAGAATGACTATGAGGGTTGAAATCAGATTTGAAAGCAAAAATGGGTCTCGGGTACGTAATTAGGATCCGATAATGGCTAAGTGGTGATTAGGGATGACAAATTTATAAATTTTCTAGAAGTCCCCAAAATCATCTGGTGACCAAGTGGTGATTAGGGATGGTAAATTTATAAATTTTCAGCAAACATAATAAACTTCACTTGTGATCCACTTACGCTCTCAATTGTTAGAACACATTTAAGACACTTAGAACTGGTCTAATACACTACAAAATATTCAGAAGAGTATGAGAAAATGAATTAGTCAAAGAAAAGTCAAATCGATCTCATACACTCATTTACTACCCCCTAGGCCTATTTAAACTCCTCTTCTTCTTCAAATACAAGACACACAACCTATCCTAAACTGAATGTTAATCCAAAACGCTGCCAAAACCAAATGAAGCTCAAGTTAGACACTAAACAAGATCCAATCTTTGAGCTGAGATCAAAATCACGCCCAAAGATATAAGATTCAATCAATTCATCTTCTACTCAAGTTAGAAATTAGGTCTAAGTAGATCTCTCTTCTGTAAATATAAACATAAAGAGTGTATTGAAGCTTGTATTACTGATTTGTGCAATAAAGATGAAATTTTTCATGTGCAATATCGATTTTTCTTCTTTTCATTAATGTTTTTATGTTGCAATTTGATCTTCTTCATTTTTTTCTTTTCTTTTGGCTCAAATCTACATACAAACATCATTGAATGTTAGATTGAGGCTAAATGATGCATTTAAACCGTTTAAGATCAATGAAATGATCCATTATAAACGCAAAATCAGCCCTAAAATGACTGGAAATGTAATAAAAAGAAAATTAGGATGAGATCTAATCCAAAACTTATAAAACTTTCAGATCTTATGGAAATAAGTCATATGAATCTATAGAAACTAATTTTATATATTTTTTAATTTTTTTGTAAAAAAATATAGCATTTTTAAATATAAAACTGTAAATACTAGTACAATATTTTCCTATTTTACCCCTGATCTGATTCAAAAATAAAAAATAATATCCCTGCTACTCTTATTTGATTGAAAATTTGTGAACATCGAGATCTAGTTATAGTGCATCTCTCTATAAATTTTTATAATTTTTAGATATTCGTATGATTTTATATGAATTTATGAATCTTCAGCTAGTAGATTATAATAATCTGGTTCATAATAAAATAAAAATAACTCTATAAACTCTTGTGCCGGCTGAGTTCAGTCGTGAGCCCATGATTTTTAAGAATAATAAGAAATATACTTTGATAATAAAATAAATAAATATATAATAAAAAATATGATAATACTTTGATTAATAAATATAATAAATATAAAAGTATATATATATACGATATGATAATGCTATGGTGATAAAAGAAAGTAACATTATGAAAATATATATGTAAATAATATGATAATGAAACATGGAGATATTATAGTAATAAAAATAAAAAAATAAAAAAATAATGGGAATGTACAGTAAAATAAAAATATAGAAATAATGATGATAAAAATAAAATCTACATAATATAATAAAAATAAAATTATTATTATAGATGTGATTTATCAAAAATAATATGGCAATAAAAAAATATAGAGATAACATGACAATGAAAATAATAAAAAAAATTATAATATGTTAATGAAAATAATAAATAAAATAATCTGATAATGAAAATAATGAAAGAAATAATATGATAATAAAAATAATAAAAATAATATGATTATGAGATAAGAAATAATGTGATATAATAAAACATATGACAACAGAAATAATAATCACTATAATATGAGAATAATGATGATATGATGACAACGACAAAAGTAATGACGACGATAAAGTGACGATAATAATAAAAATAATAATGATAATGACAATATGATGATAAAGACGAAGATAAAAATAATGATAAAAATGATGATGATGATGATATGATGATAAGTACAATGATAATAAAAATCAAAATAACAAAGGAGACAATAATGATAACACTAAAACGAAGATAGTGATGGTGATGATGAGATGATGATGATAAGGATGACAAGGATAATAACATGATGATGATGATGTAGTGATAAAAATAATCATCAAAAGATCAGCTACCTCCAAATATTGATGGTGTACATATATTGGACTGATATGTTTGTAAGTCCATAATCTGACAAACTAGAGGTGTTGAACTGATCTATTTGTAAGTTCATGCTCTTGTATGTCTATCTCAATGTTGAACCGGCTCAGTGCTTTGAGTTTAATCTTGTATGTATGGTGATCATGGGTTTACGAATCCGTTGAGTACTCGGAATTCGTGATCTAGAAGATCAGTAAGATGATCATATGGGTTATATCCATTATCTTCTGATAGATGGGTTTTGAACTATCATGTTTTAAGTTCACGACCTGACTAGTAAGATTGAACTGATCTGTTTGTAAGTTCGTCTTCTAGATAGTGAGATTGAACTGATCTGTTTGTAAGTTCATCTACTAACACATTTGCCTCAATGTTGAACTAGCTCAGTGCTTCATGTTTAACTTTATGTGCGTAGTGATCCTAAGTTTACGAATCCGCTCAGTGCTTGGAATTCATGATCTAGAAGATCAGTAAGATGTGCATGCGGGCCATATCCACTAATCTTCTGATTTATCAACCTCAAGATCGACTGACATTGTGCATCAAGTCGGATTTTATGTGATTGGTCATTGACTAATAAGATTGAAGTGATATGTTTGTAAGTTCTTCTTCTAGATCAATTAAGATTGAGCTGATCTGTTTGTAAGATCATCTCTCGGAGTAATAAAGATTGAATTGATCTGTTTGTAAGTTTGTCTTTCACTATTTCATAAAGATTAAAGTGATCTGTTTGTAAGTTCGTCTTTTATTATCTCATATGGATTGAATTGATCTATTTGTAAGTTCATCCTCCACTATTCACGTAAATTGAACTGATCTGTTTATAAGTTCATCATATTTCTCAATGACCCCAATCACTTGATCACTTGATTATTGTTTAACTATTGTATTTGCTTTCCCCTTTTGAGATCCATAGGTGCCTCGAGGTTAAGAGCCCAGTATAATTAACGGTGGGGGATTGCGCCCATCGGAATCTATAAGAACTCACAATCTCTAAAAAATATCTAAATGTGCATCTCATGTTCATAATATATCCTTCCCAATGCACGCCTAAAGGGATCTCTATATCCTTCTTCCGCAGTCCATCGCCCTGAACGGTGAGGCACGCGAAAAAGGGTCGCACAATGAAATAATTATAAAAAAAACTAATTTAAAAAATGTACAAAATGAATTAAAAGAAACTAATTACAAAAAGTAAATAATATAACAAAAACTAATTAAAATAAACTAATGATAAAAAAATATTTAAAAGAAACTAATTATAAAAAATAATACAAACTAATTATAAAAAATAATGTGATATAAAATAATTAATGAAACTAATGATAATAAAATAAAGAATATAATAAAAGAAACTAATTATAAAAAATAATAAATATAATAAAAACTAATTAAAATAAACTAATGGTAAAAAAATAAAGAATACAAAAAAATATTTAAAAGAAACTAATTATAAAAAATAACATAAACTAATTAAAAAATAATGTGACACAAACTAATTAATGAAACTAATGATAATAAAATAAAGAATATAACAAAGTATAACTACCTTTGAATTTCGTCAGAATCGGAAGATTGCCGAAATTTTTAACACCATTCTTTTTTTTTGCTTGATTTTTTTCGGAATGACAAATTGAGAATAATAATTAAGTAACAATAATATAATTTTTTTATTTTTTTTTGAATAATATGACTAAATTAGAGAATTTGTCAATATTTAATCAATTAACGAATATAGGAATATGAGAATTGAGAAGAGAGAGAGTTTGATTTGGTGTGAGAATATGAAATGAAATGGGATAATATTTATAGGAAAAAAATTGAAGGGTGAATTTTATTTTATTTTTGGATTTTTTTTCAAATTTTAACAGTTTTTTTTTTTAATTTTCTCGGGTTTAAACGGGTTCGGGTCGAGTTTTTCCGAGTAAATGGCAAGGGTTAAATGAGGCGGGTTTCATGGGTCGAGTCGGGACAGGTCGAATCAAGTTTTAACGGGTTAGGGCGGGGCTGGTGGGGTTGCGGGGACGGGTTCAGCAGGTCGGATTTTACCTGAGCGGGTTTTTCTAAATCACTACTTCTATGATATATTTTTGGACGAGATTCTCTTACCAATTATGGGTTAATTTATTAGGTCCTGAGTTCATATCTCTACTCTTTATTAAGCCACTAAGTGTTTTGATTCTGAAATGATTTAGATTTTTTGTTGAATTTTCAGAGTTAATATCAGTCATCGAATTGAGCTATTTGTCAAATAATATTATTATTTCTATGATTATTTGTGTTGAAGTTATAATTTCCTCTTAATTTTATTTGTTACACAAAATATTGCATACATTAGGAGTACAATTATTCTAATTTGCTGCCTTTTCTCTTAGATTACTATCAATTATGAATTTTAATTTTCTTTAAACTCTGAATGTCAACTTTTCTCTCAATTTTGCATTTATTTTACATTAATTTTGTATCCATGATTAAAATTTATATTAATTACTAAATTATCTTCATTTTTTTTTCTTTCTTTGCTCTTGAAAATATAAATTTTATTATTTTTAAAAGACGTCATCATAACAATGCACAGGCAAAATACTAGTATTTATTATATATTCTTTGGACGAGATTCTCTTATCAGTTACGGGTTACTTTTATTGGGATGATATCTTTACAATGGGTTATCTTGGCGATCTTCTATTATATATAATTTCATTGTTATTTCATAGTGCATCACAAACTATTAAATTAAAATCGTTACAAATTATATAAAATTTTGATGTTCTTTGATAGATTATTAAAGGATAATGAAATTACATTAAATTTGAAATATTTGGATTATAACATAATCTAAATTCTCATATATATATATATATATATATATATATATAGACAGACAGACACACACAGAGAACATAAATTTTGTGTCTGGCTAAGTTGAAGCATCACGACTTTTTGGGCCCGATGGATAGTGAAGTGTTTATAAAATAGTGCGTGTTTGGATCGACAAGGTTAGTGATATTCTCAGAATAACAACACTAATCTCAAAGAGTACCATCAACCAAATATAATTTAGAAAATAATAATAGTTGCGGAATAGTATTATTCTCCTAACCATCGAAATGTTGATCCAGCACATTAGTGTGACGTTGATGTTAGTTTATAATAAAAAAAATATTGAACATTATGTTTTTTTATTCATTCCCTCTCCTATAAATAAAATAATAATTCATAATAATATAAAGTTATATTAAATAAGTATTAATATTAAATAAAATAATAATCATTATTAATATTAAATAAAAATAGTTAATAATAAATAATAATCAATCATATTAAATAAAATAGTAAATAATAATAATAATAATAATAATAATAACAAACAAAATTATAATTATTAGTATTAAATAAAATTGAAATGATTCATTATTTTTTTTATTTTCTCCATCACTATTTTTAATTTATCATCAAAATAATATTTTACCAGTAATTAAAATGCCTATCTCTGCTTCGTGAATCGTGAGTGCTGATTTTCTTAATTTATTAAATTATGAAAAAGCGCAAAGCAAATAGCCAACTCCCTGGCCTGGCTTTCTTGCTTTGAAATCAAAGGAACTCCAACAAAACAAAAAGCGTTCCTGAGTCTTTCAAGCAAATGATTGCAAGGGAATCTCTTTTCCTGCCAAGATTGCCTGATCCGCATCCGCCTTCTTTTTGGTTTCATGTCTATTCCTTCTTTTTAGTCCTATATGCTTTTTAGTGATGACCGATCTCTTCTTTCTGTCCCTCACAACTCTAGCTATATCGGCTACTCCTGCTACTCTAAAATCTCAGCAAGCGGGGCATGGCATCTAGTACGAGTCTATCGTAATTAAGAGCTTGAGATATTGACATTAACTTAGTCTGTTTAGTTGCGTTAGGTAAAACACACAAATACATGATGGAGAAGGTGTAATTACCCTTAAGTAATCTCCGATCCAGAAGCTTTCCTATTGGGATAATATGAAGTATAAAATGGTTTATACATTCTTAGTAAGAATAGGTACAGTCTAGATAGTATAGTCCGAACAATAAAAAAATAACTTCATCCTTATATTTTCTGATATATCATCAATCCATGCTATTTTTAACTACTAACTCAACATATATTATTTTACACTAATTCTTCTATTATCCAAACACACCTGATAGAGGTCATGTTAACTTTATTTTGTTGCAAGCCAAATCCTTCTTTGGGACGAGATAAGTCACCAAAAACTCCACTCAGAGTAGAATTTTGAGAAATCATAACTTCAAGGTAAAAACAACAGTGTTGAATAATTTCATTATAGCATGCCATGGCTTTTAGTTAGACAAAAAATATAAATAAGAATAAATAGGTCTAGTACATATGGTAATAAATCTTGTCTCTCTATAAAATGATGCAGATGTAAATTTCAAAAGAAACATATAAAAAATAATATATCAGAATTTGTAAAAGCTCTTTTTAAAAGAAAAAAAATTAAGAAATAGAACAGATAAAAACCATAAACTAGAGCTTCTTACAGCTTTGCTATGCAAAAATGTAAAATCGAACGGCCCTTAATCTGAGTTTGAAGCCACCCCTTTAATTAGACCGTGTAAATAACTTATCCTCGGGCAGTATAGATTAGACTGTGGATCCTCGTGTTCGTTGATGTCTGGAAACCATGAAAAATAAAGTCGTCTCCTTAAAAAAAAATTAAAAAAGGCGTTAGAAAAACCATACTAAAAACCAGGAATGACACCCGCAGTATTTCTAAAACCCTTCTTTAACCAATCCCTAAGAAAGCTTTTAAAAACCATTTGCTTCAGGCCTCAAAACTCCAATAAAAAACAACAAAGAATCGAAGAATCTGGAGCTCGCAAAATTTCTCACTTGATTCGGATCTTTCCCTGAGGTATGTTGATGTTTCATACTTGGAAAAGAATATGAATCGTTTCATGTATCTCTTTTGTTATATGTTTTTATTGTATGTCGGAAAGTATCAATGAAATCAGATGGATGTTGACTAGAAATTATGAAGGTGGGTCTCTTAGCATTTGGTTTGATGGTGGTTTTGAGGGATTTTACCTTGGTTGAATAATTGGGTCTCTTTGCGTGAGATAAGAGCTGCTTTTACCTGGTTCTTGTGTTCGTCTTCAATTTTAAAAGTATTAGTGTGTTAAAGGCGCGATTTTTAAGCTCAGGTTTTCTCTTTGGATCAATTTTCTCATTTATGGGCTGCATTTTGATCTCTGATCTTGCTTCCGATGATTTGATTAAAGGTGTATATAAGGTGTTTGGTGCTAGTTCTGTTGCAAATTTAGTCTTTCTTCAATCGACTTCAGGCCTTTCCCGTCTCTTTCTTCTTCGTGCTCGACTCTTTAATCAACAATGAATCCGAGTCAGCTCCCATCGCTTCAACACAAGAATCTGTCGACGCGGCAAGAAGTCCGAACCACTTCGCCTATGTGCTGCCGTGATCCGAGAAGTGAAAGCACAGTGTTCCAGCGAAATTAGCCTTTGCGTGGAGGTGTAGTGAAGGCATCTTGATGCTCCTTGTACTGGGTTGGTTGCTAGTTGAAAGTGATCGATGTGATTAAATTGCTTCCGACAAGAAGAAATTTGGGATAGATCGAATTTCTTGTTTGGTCCAATAGGTTCTGATCAGCTATATAGCACACAGGTGAATGAAACCAGAGGTGCACAGGTTGGTGGCTCTGATACTACTTGTCAGGATCCTAGTTCGAGGACCATGCAATTGGTAGAAATTTGGGGACAATCGGGATAAATTTGAGAGATTTTTGATATTTTTGGTATGATTGGATAAAAGAGATAAGGATAGAAGAAAAGTAGAGAGAATAATATCTCAAAACATTTTATTTCATATCTAATTGTTTGATTACAATGATGAGGTGGGTTTATATAGGGATTTATCCATCTAACTTCTTGATTTTGCAAATTGTCCTCGCCTAATTATCTATTATTATATCTCCTATTACAATTATTCTAGTATATGACAGCATGTCTGAGGGGCATTTTAGGGAGATCAAATATGAACTCAGAGCTTTTCTGTGCACAAGTCTCGTGGTCCAGTGCAAAATCTGACATATACCTTAATAGTTCTATTCATATGTTGCTCTAGGTTAGTGAATGCTTCTCAGCTATATAACACCAAAACTTTTATTCTTTTCTCATCAGCGCCTTACTTTTATCATGACTGTTATTTCATATGTCAATCTCAGTGTGACATCCTAATATCAGAGTTGAAGTCAAACAACATGTCTGCTCTTAACCTCTCATCAGATAATTCTTATAATTTCAAATTTTATTTAGAGGGTGCGAAATGACCTTGATTCCTTTTTGTCAGTGAACTGCACTGCAGAAGATGTCGCTTCTATCAAAGTTGAAGTGTATAACCTTTGATGTGACGGGAACCCTCATAGCTTATAAAGGTGAATTGGGGGATTACTATTGCATGGCGGCCAAGGCAGCTGGGCAGCCCTGCCCTGACTACAAACGCATGCACGAGGGCTTCAAGACCGCCTACATTGATATGGCCAAAAAGAACCCTTGCTTTGGCTTCGCTGCCAAGATTCCCAATATTGATTGGTGGAGAACCTGTGTCAAGGATTCCTTCACCCGGGTAAGTCCATCTCAATGTGATTGCTATTGCAATTTGGAATTTTGATAATATCTTTCATGGTTTTCCCTATAATGCTGCTTATATTTGCTGCGGGTCATGTGTGAAGAACTTTCATTCCAGTCCAGTAATGGTGCTTTTAGTTGAAACTGGTGATAGTTAATATCCATTCACTCATGTGAAGGAGAATTTAACACAAAAATGAAAAGAAAAATAAATAAATTAATGAATAAAAACAATTAGATGGCTACTAGTAATACGATCTAGCCTTTGGTGTATTCAGCATGTAAGGGCCCAGGTATGTTGTAGTGGCTTTTGATTCATGTATATAACATTGATTAAATTCTCCTTTGTTCTGGTGGGTTGCATTACTTACAAATTATTCACATATATTAGGCGGGATATGAGTATGACGAGGAGACATTTGAGAACATCTTTAAGCGTATTTATGCATCCTTTGGATCTTCTGCACCATACTCTATATTCCCTGACTCTCAACCATTTCTGCGGTGGTTACACCAGAAGGGGGTCACAGTGGGAATAGTAAGCAATGCTGAGTACCGCTACAAGGATGTCATCCTCCCCGCTCTAGGCCTCAACAGGGTATATTTCTCTTAACTGTTGATGTTGGATTATGGGGTTTTTTTTGTGTTTTTTTTTCTTTATAACATGGATATATTCTGTGAACTGTAGGGAATTGACATTATTATGGTGACAATACCTGCTAATAAGTGGTAGAATTGACATTATTATGAGCTCCATGAGATGGCACATGTACAATTGAACCTTTCTTTCTTTTTTCTCCTGAAACTGGATTTTGCAATTGCTGCATAAGCTACTGCATTCACAATGGGACCTTCTTTTTTTTTAAAAAAAAATGATTTGCAGTAGTACTGATGAGAAACAGCCTCATTTCTGGTTCACATCTATAATCAACTAGTATGGGATGGAGTGTGCCAGTAAAAATGTATGTATTGGTGATATATGAAATTAAAATTGACTTATACTAGTTATTAAGATCTGAACGTATTCTGAGTGCATTGGCCTAAAAGTGCCCCTGAAATTGCAAAGAGAAAAAAAAAGGCAGATTAAACAACGGATCGATATTCGGAAATCAGTGGTCATCATGATAATAGTTCCTGTATCACAAAATAATATTCTGTCTTATATCACAGGGATCAGAGTGGGATTTTGGTGTATTCTCTGGTGTAGTTGGAGTCGAAAAACCTGACAAGAAGATATATGAAATTGCCCTCGAGATGGCAGGAAATGTTGCCCCTGAGGAGACATTGCATGTTGGTGACAGCTTCCGGAAGGATTATATCCCAGCTCGTGCTGTCGGGATGCACGCTGTGCTTGTGGATAGGTTCAAGACACTTGAAGCACAGAAATGGAGTGCGGCAGGTGCACCGGTTTTCCCCGACCTTGTGTCGGTCCGGGAATGGCTGACAAAGGAGGAAACGGCTAAAGTTGTAGGGAACAACATTAATTAGTATCTGATTAATTAACGCGCGTTTAGTGTGGTGTAGTTGCATGAGGATGGTTCCATTTATTTAACGGCTAAAGTTCCATTTATGTTGTATAACAAATTGGAAATTAATGTTCTTTATCCTTGTTTTAGCAATATATTTCTCTTTCCGTTTAACATTTTTCAACCTCTTTAAATTTACAATCATAATTCGTAATTAGAGTTATAATAAATTTCCAGTATTGTGGGTATTGTCAAAATTGGAGTGATCGCGCAAGTCGCACCATCTGTGTCAAATAATCATAATAATAATAATAAAAATGTAAGAGCTATGGAGAAAGTCCAAATTGGAAGAATTGGATGAGCCCTGTTACCGAAAAAGAGGTTATTTTATATATAAAAAATAAAAATTATAAAAGAAAAAATTATTTTAAAAAAAATAAGGGTCGCAAAGCCGGTCTAAAAAGGTTGTACGGCATATCCATTCCGTGATAAAAATCTCAGCATCAATATTTGACTGTTATAATTTTTTTTGTCGAAATTTAACGTTGTTATACTTTTTGAAAACCTAACAGAGTTTCTATAATATACTAAAATTGTATAAATTTGGAGGAGCCAATTGGACTTTTTTGTGTTTCAGAGAGTTTTTCTCTCAATTGGTTGCTCTGATGTTAATGAAATTTTAGTATGTTATAGAGTGTTTCATTAGATTTTTCAAAAATATAAAAACATTAAATTCTAATAAATGATGAGAAAATTATGAGTATCATAAGTTGAAACTAAGAGTTAGACCGTAGATTGGATCTGCGGTTCAGCCTTTTCTGGGCCATTTTGCGCCCAAATCGGGACTACGACCCTTTTTTTTGTAATTTTTTTAAAATAGCTTTTCCTTTTATAATTTTTCTTTTTTATTATTATTTTATATATAAATAACCCCCAAAGAGCTGTGGATCAGGTTAAGAAATATTTTATTCATTTTTTTATACAAATATGATTATATGAATATAAGTATTATACATGTCAAAATTGAAGAATATATGTGCATGAAATTGAATAAATTTCAGAAAAAATAATGATTGAAAAAAATGGTGATATATGAACATACAAACTACTAACTAAAATGCAAATATATATAAAAAATCCATTGTAATGACGCAAGTTCTAAAATTATGAAGTCACGGTGAACCTGCATATATAAATTTTATAATACGTTATAGATAACAAGTATAAATACAAACCTTCAAACAAGAATATAAAGAACAAAGCGTTCGACATGGGCAAATAAAAATTGGATTGTCCTCAGTGTCAGGTTATACATCAAACGTATTTGTATCTGCGTATGGTAGAATTATTGTTCGGATTTTGAAAATAGCGGCCTAGTCTAAAAAAAATAAGATTGAATCTAAATCTGTACTGAGTAATTTTTAAATTACTCACGTTTCTACGGTGTTTGTGAGATCCAGATTTTTAGGTGCGAGATTTTTCTTGAAGAGAACGCTAGAAGCAGTTTTGCGTGATGACAGAGTTGTTTCGCCGTATCAGCATGTGAGCTGGGTAGTTTTGATTAGAATTTTTTGGGTTATTGGATTTATTTCTTTATTTTTGGTCTTTCTTTGAGAGATTTTGCTGTCCATTTCGATGAAATCAGACTCGTCGATGTATGCACATCTTATTTTGTGTTATTGTATTTTTACTGTTATTATTTTATTTATTTTGTGTTATTGTACTTTATTTATTAAGTCTTCTGTATGCACATCTTATCATGTATAAATAGCGAGATTAATCACTCCTAATTCATTTTAATTTTTCTGAGATTTGAGAATTCTGCTTTTCATTTTGTTTTACAAACGATATTAATGGTTGTTTCATTAACCGTACCATTCCAACGGAACGAAACAGTTAAACAAATAACGGATCTACCGTTAACAGCCCTAGATCTGCCCATGGAATCACCCACTCCCGAGTCTCAAAAAACAAGTGAATAAAAAAAAATGAAGATAGACTTTTGTCCAAAGAACCGGACAAATTCCTGCGTAAATTTAGGAAGGGATATCTCCAGTTTCGCGAAGACCGGAGGCATTTCGACTCTCTCTCTCTTTTATCCATCTCATACAAGCTATAGAATATCGCTGTGTTGGAGGGAAAGAATTAAGAAGTGCTAATGGCCTATTGTACTCTATTAGAAATTACTAATTAGTATATTGCTCTATCTGCGATTGTGGAGTGCTCTTGGAGGGTTGAATACCTGACTCTTTTTAACGAGTGAAGCATTGATTTTTTAACAAAAAGCCACACCAACAGTTAACGCCATTGTCAATGCTACGGTCCCAACTCTCTGCTTGCATCTCCAGATCTCTCTCTTCTCTCTCTCCTACAGCCTCCACCTTGGAAGATGTAGCATCCAGTCATAGAGGTTAATAGTTTTTTGTTATTGTTTCTTTGCCTTTTATACTACAATTCTCTTCTTATTATGGAAATTGGTTTTTTAGCCTCCACCTTAGTTGTTTAGTAACTTTTAAGATGGCTTTGCACTGTTGTGGTGGTGCGGGTTGGGGAGGGGGGTGGGGATGGGGGGGGGGGGTGAAGCCCGCGAACTGTTCGACAAAATTACTAATACAATTTTTTCACATGTTTGCTCGCAGGTGTGGCCAGAGTGGTACTGAAGAAAGGAAAGGCCCAGATTTTCAAGGATGGAAACCCCATGGTGTACAGTGGTGCTGTTGATCGAGTGAAAGGTCGGCCAGCTCCTAAAACTGGAGACATGGTTTTAGTATCTGATGGCTCAGAGAACCCAATTGGTTGGGGCCTCTACAACTCTGTTTCAATGTTTTGTGTTAGGCTTATGCAACTCGAAGAAGAAGTAAGAAGGTAGGACATGTTAGCTATGGTACTCTTTGACTGTGTCGATTGACTCTTATATGAAACAAATCAGGACTTACTGAAGCTTATATGTTCAGAAATGCAATATTAAATTGTATCCTTAAATTATGCAATTAAGCCTTAATTTAGTCGAGATGCTGAATGATATCTTAATGAACCCAAAGTTAAAGAAATTAACAATTAAGACTTAAATAGTTCCTACATAGTCTACTTCACTGCCCTTTTACCCTCATTTATTCTTCAAAATTTCAAGTCAATCAAGCACGCGGTACATATTGGTATTGGGTCAGAGAAAAAACAGTATTATGTATAATATAATTCTTCCTTGTTGAACAACAAAGTTGGATGCTCTTTTAGAGATCTCTATTTACATTGGACATGAGAACATGTGACCCAATTGTGCACGATTCCTCGTGAAGCTTTCTCTATCCAATGATCCTCCACATAAAAATTCATTGATACTCTATATTCTATATTATCTATAGTTTAACCTCAATTCTGCAGTAATGAAAAAGAGAAATAGTTCTCAATTAAGGGGCATACCAATCTCACTACAATGGTATGGAAATCTAAGAATACTCCTCCAGCTATGGCATGTTTTAATGAAGAAATTTTTGTTATGATTTACAGAGACCCATCCTGTTCGTTAAATATGGAAAAATTGCTTGAGAAGAGGTTTTTAGCTGCTATAGATTTACGTAGAAGCCTGGGCCTCCCCTCAGCTGATACAAATGTGTACCGCCTAATTAATAGTGAAGGTGACCGGTACGTAACCTGATTGCGGATTTATAATTTTCCCATGCTTTTTGATCCTCTATTTGATTTTTATTTCTTTTAAATTATCATGACATGTGATAAATTTGAACATTTTTATTTTGTTTCAACAGACTTTTTAGCAGACAATACAGGTCCTGAGTCAGTATATGGTTCTAAATGATATCCTTTCTGAGTCACAGGTTGTCAGGTCTTATAGTGGATATATTTGGTGAAGTCGCGGTAATTGCCTCATCGGCTGCTTGGGTTGAGAAGTACAGACCACAAATTGAGTCTCTTGTGAGTCAAGTTTCTGGTGTTAAACATACTTGGTGGAGATCATCAGTTGATATCTTGAAGGAAGAAGGCTTGAATGTTTCACATCAGAAGGAACAGAGCCAGCTTTCCGTCGCTCACGCTCACAAAGTGAAGGTCAGTAAAAGCAAAGCAGTTTATGTACAATTTACCAGGATGCATACGTTGCACCTTCTTTTTTTTCTCTTGAGCAAGTTGTATATTATTGCAGCTTATTATTATTATTATCATTGTTTTCTTCTCTGCAGGTACAAGAGAGAGGCAGTATATATTTTTCTTCTCTTTTGTGGAGTCTCTTTTTCTGTTAAAGAAACAAAGGAGGCAAATCATAACGTTTCTTGAACTAATGAGGCACACTGTATTCTGTATATATCTTGAGGATTTTCAGGGCGAAATATGAAAAGTTTATCTATTGCTTCTTAAATAATGTGTACAGGTTGTTGAGAATGGAGTGTACCATCTAGTTTCACCAGAAGGTCAGAAAACAGGATTTTATGCTGACCAAAGGGAAAACAGGCACCTCATTTCATCCCTATCTAAGGATAAAAAAGTACTCGATTTATGCTGTTACACTGGCGGATTTTCCCTTGGTGCATTACATGGTGGTGCACACCATGTCACTGGTAAGCCTGAGTTATCTTATCATATAGGTCTTTTTGCTAAAAAGCCATTATTTAATTCGTACTTTAAAAAGGCACCATCCAATCTGCATATACGAAGCCCCATTATTTAATTTGCAAGATGCAGACTTGATCACATTATTATTTTATCCACATTGTCTAATTTGAAAATGAATGGAAAATATAGGTCTTGTGGTAACAATTATGTGACAATTTTTTAGGAGTTGATTCTTCGATGTCTGCCATAGATTTAGCCAATGAGAATGTCCATTTGAATAATTTGAATAATGAAAAGATATCATATGTAAAAGAAGATGTGATCGAGTTTATGAAACAAGCTTTATCGCGAAATGAAGAATGGGACCTGGTAATTCTAGACCCTCCTAAGTTGGCACCTAGGAAAAAGGTGACCTATCTCTCTCTCTCTCTCACTCACACACACACACACAGATCTGTTGTTTGCTAAAAAAAATCAATTGCTCATAATAATACAATAAATTCACCACAAGTGCAGTTGTGCATCTTAACTATTTACTTCCCGAAAGATACAAGTGTTTTCACATATGCAGAATTTAAAAAAAGTGGTGAAAATAAATAAATGTTGGATTTTATGATGTTAATGTTATTATGCTTGGTTTTCAGTTCCTGGAATAAGCGGAGCATTTTCTGTATGTGCATACTAATATTTGGATAATAATTGAGACTCTGGAGATGCACAAAGTAATTGTTCTTTTCCATTATTATTATTTTTATTGTGATAGTTTCTTTCGTAGGTGCTACATAGTGCATGTGGAATGTACAGAAACCTTAACTCATTGGCAATGCAAGTGACGAGGAGAGGGGGGCTCCTTATGACATGCTCTTGTTCTGGTGCTATGACTCAAAGCCGCCTTTTCCTTCCTACCCTTCAGGTCTTTATTTTCTTCATATATACTTTGCCTTTGTCTTTGACAAAATGCTTTTGCTGTATGTTCCTCCAGCGATTTTTTTTTAATTAATTATTAGAATAATCATATTCTTAATAATAAGAGTGACGCGCTGTCATTCGTATTATTAAAATTTTGATTTAATCACTCTTATTATTAAAAATAGGATTATTCTAATAATTAATTTAAAAATTCGCTAATGTTCCTCTGTATTTCATTATTTATACCTTACAATTTCAAAAAAACCAGACTATCTTAGATTATTAGCAATTCAGGGACAAGTTACTCGTTAACCTAAACGCTCCAATTGGGCACCATGCAAGTTGAGAAAATTAAGCATAAAAGAGAAACTTGTAACCTCTTGCATTTTGTCCTAAAATTTGTTGGCTCAAGCCAAACGATTCATGCCGATAAGCTCAAGACACATTCTGCTTTTGTGTGCCTTTAAATGTGTTACTAAACATAGACTAACCTACAAAAAATCAAAGGGAAGAAGTGGTGAACATGAGCCATATTTGCACCTTGTTGAAAAAAAAAAAGATGGTACCTTGCATTCTTATCCACATTTTGTTTATTTCTCCTCTTGTAGGGTGCCGCATCAATGTCAGGGAGAAGAATTGCAGTTTTGCGCCAAGCGGGGGCAGGTTATGATCACCCAATAGACCCTTCGTACCCAGAAGGTGAATACCTTACCAATGTCTTGCTCAGAGTGTTGTAATGATACAATCTTTGGGTTAATGAAACTTTGCTTGTAACCCCGTAGGTTTCATCTTTCTTACTGTGAAATTTATTTTCATAATTGGTTAGAGTGTAAAGGTTTTATTGTAGGAATATTATTATAATCCCCATTCGTTTGTCCCAAAATATATCCCCATTTCGCATGCTTTCCTTTTTTGGTCAAATTTTTTAAATTTTGTCAATAGATGTTTTCGCTTTTTATTTTGATCAAAATATTTTTTTAATTGCAGACACCTTTTCGTTGAAAAGCATGACTTTATCTTTCAAATTCAAATATCTCTTCTATAAATTCATTTGTACAACGTCACTCCATCCCTCTCGATGCCTCGATGCATAACTGTTGTTATTATTTTCGTCTTTCATTTCTGTTTCTCTTCTCAGAATAAAATTTTTATTTTAAATTTGACGAAGACTAGATAATAAGGGATGGTCTTTTCTCCAGATTAGTTTGGTAAACACAATTTTATTTGCATACCGTGTCAAATTTGAATTTTTTTTTAGTGTTCTACCTTTTGTATATTTGTTTCTTTTTTCTAATTCTTAGGCTTGTCTTATTTAATGGTGATAGGTTATCCAAAAATTCCATCGTTTCAATTGGTCTAATGTGTTTTCACTTTTATTTTTGTTGGCCTCTTTTATTTTGTGTTATCTCTTTATAAATATTTCGTAAATCCTTTAGTAAAAGATACATATTTGATCAATTATTTTTTTTTTTTTATCCTTTTTTTATTTCTTTATCATATATAAAAATTATAAAACTATGTAGTTTGTGTTTAGATATGATTTTTCAATTGCTTTAGATTTGATTATTCATATTGATGTATTTTCATATTTTAGTAGATATTAATGGATTTAGTGCATAATTGTTCATGTCTAAATCATGGTATACAATCACTTTTTATACTTATTTTAGTAATTTTTTAACTTCATAATTTTTGTCTAATAGACTAACGCTATTATTTTTCATACTTTTTAGTTTTCTCTTTTTATCTCAAAGTTAAAACAATAGTGAAATGACTGGGATTATGATGAAGACACCCAAACACACGTCTTGGATGCGTCTATCTTTTCTAATTATTTATAAAGATATAAATCATTGAAGTGATTATAATAAGTAATTCTTCTAGTTGGCATTGGAAATAATCCAGCGACCCCAAAGATTATTTGAGCATCATAAATGAACTTGACAAATTTGATATAAATAAATATAGTTATTGTCATAATCAATTGTATAAATAATATGACTAATAACTATAAATAGATTTACATAGATATGAATAAATATCGAGTTACTAAATAGTTTGTTTTGTATAAAAAGTACATTGTTTTAATATGAATAATTCATAAATAAGATTTTTATACTAGCTATCAGTAACAATTGTAATAAATATAAATAAGAATGTCTATAACTATAAATAGCTTCTCAAACAACAAATAATACAAAATATAAATAATTAGTATAAATAACGCATATGATCACTATAAATACTCATAGAGCTTGAGTGTAAGAATTCAATCATGTCAAAAGCGTTTGCTGGATATCTTATTGGTCAACTCTTAGAGATTTGACTTGGAGACAAATGCTTAAGGATAATTATTAGCCCCTTAAATATAAATAATCATAATATCTATTGTAAATAGTCATAATGTTATAATATTTTATAGCAAATCTAGATGTTCATTTATTTAGTTGTAAATAATAAAAGTTTATTGATATAAATAGCATCATGGTCAACTCTTGGGACAATTTTTGGGGATAAATACATGGGGACAATTATCAGCCTCCTTTATTGTATTTGTTAGAAATTTTGCCTTTTTGGAAATGCATATGTGAATGACATAATCTTTAATTAGTTGTTTAAGTATTTACGCTGGATCGAATCCAGTGAATGCAGCCACAATGTTAATTATAAAGACTAGCTGACTGGGGCTGGTGCACGTCTAATTCGTCCCGGAAAAAAATATTTATTGAAAAAATAAAAAATTTGAACAAATATAATTTCATCGAATAAATTTTATATTTAAAAATATTTTTGTTGAAATATTAAATAATTATATAATAATAACGATATAATTTGTCACACGGTATTTACACAGAAGAATACAAAAAAAACTAGATTTTTTAGAAGTTAAATTGCACGTTAGAAATATCAAAAGAAAATCTCTTTTAAATGAGGAGAGATTAATAATAATAAAAAACTAGAGCTATATGGTGCATAGTAATAAATTCGAGATAGGGGAAATGTTCATTGATGTCAAAAATTCATGATTTGGGCATAATACTGATATAATTTGGAAATAGTTAGTCCCATATAATATATATTAAAATATTAAAAATTTTAAAAATATATAATAAATTTTATTTGTGAATATTTTTATCAAAAAATATATTATATATTAAATTGATGAATTATTTATGAAACATTGGGTAAAAAAAATTATGTTACTATAATCAGGCGAGGTTGGATCATGCCAGATAAAAGTCTACTCGTTTATAGGTAAGGCCAAAAGAAAATTTGTAGAAGCAGTTTAAGAGAGGTAAGTGTTAAAGAAGTTTGTATTAGGTTTGCCGTTTGCGTTCTCTTAATAAAATTGATCGGGCAAATTCCTGAGAAGGCACTAATGTGATTTTCTAAGTTCGCAAAAAATGTTAATTGGCAAAAAAAAATGTGCATACACGTCCGTGAAAAAAAAAATCTATGTTGATAAACAAAAACGTACACCATGTTAAAAATTCACGTTTTAAACGCATTTCCGTAGATTCATCATTCATGTATATGGCGTCTTCTTTTTCTTGTGCTTTTATTTTTTGAGAAAGCATAACTATGGTTTACTCGAAAAGAAAAGCAGCAGCAAAAAGGGGTACGAGGGGAATTACTTTCAAATTGGAAGTAGAAGCCAGAGAGAAAGCATAACAATGATTATGTCTCTCTCTCTCACTCCATCTCTTCTCCTTAGTACATCGTAAAAAGAGATAAATTGTTCCTCGCTTCCCAAAGAAGCTACGAGTAACGAGCCCGCCCTCAATAGTTCCAACCGGGAAACCAGTCCTACACCTGGTGTTTAAGGACACCAATCTCTGACAGGTCGGACCATCAGTTCATTTCATGGTCTAGCTGAGAAACCGACCTTTAAACTCCCTCTTTGGTGCTTCTTTCGAGTTTCGACGGTAGTTACTTATCGAAATTCCAATGGCATTTTGTTCAAGAGCGTGCTAGAGAGAACCCGATGGCTAGTAATACCTCCCTCGACGAAACCAACCCCTCATCCAACTCCGGTGATACTCCACCGCAGGCTCAGTCTCTTACGGCGATCCACTCCGCCGCGGAGGCGGATGGTGACGAGGAGGAAGACCTGTGCAGGATCTGTCGCTGCGGGGCGACCTCAGACGAGCCACTCCACTTCCCTTGCGCGTGCCGTGGAAGCATTAAATTCGTGCACGAGAGCTGCCTTCTCCAATGGATAAAGCACAGCAGCTCCCGCCGCTGTGAGGTAACGTTCTCTGGTTTATAATATTTGCACTTAGTCCTAAGTGTGCAAAAAGAGTAAGCATATCTTTCACATTTTTAGAGCATATAGGTTTGTTGTGTGTTACAAATTACATATACAAACTGAAAGTTGAAGTCCCTTTTGATGTTTTATCGCATCTGTTACTTATATTCACAAATTATAAACTTTTGACAAATGTATTTATAAGTTACAGGTCTGTAGGCATACTTTTTCCTTCGCTCCAATATATGCCAAGCAGGCTCCTTCCAGACTGTCCCTTGGTGAACAAATCAGCTGGATTGCTGAAAAAATATGGACCGGGTCACAGTTTTTGACCCGTCTGGCACTTGTTCTTTTTGTCTGGCTTGTAATTGTTCCATTGAATGCATCTCAGGTCTGGGATATGGCTTTTATAAAGAATCCCAGGGAGTTTGGAGGGTTTCAATGGTTTCACAGCGATGGGAATGTATTTTATGAAATAGCATGTGGTCAGTTGATCTTTCTATGTAGTATGTTGGTAAGTGCTGCTTTATTGATGTGCTTGGAGTTGACAGATGGAAACAGGATTCAACTGCCAGTGGGTGGGTTCAATGATTGGGCCCTATTTGATGGGAACGAGTCGCTTGTTGAGATCATAGGGATGAGGGGATCTGCTGTTAATTTGGTGAAGCGTGCATTTAAGGTGCACTAAATCTTCATTCATTTTCTTATGAGCTGCTATAACAATTTTTCAAAAACTTTTAGACTTTTGGATAAATACATATTTTAATGGCTCCATTTCTAGTTAGCTTAGCTAGTTGTTATATGATGGGTTGGTGGTGTTTATAGGTGACAGTATTCAGTTAAAGAGAATACTGCTGTGACCTGAATTTAAGCCTCACAAATTGTGATGTCATTTCTATGTTATTATGAAATTTAGCTAACCCTAAATTATTTTTCCCACTTGCTTGTTTAGGTGCAGCTACATATTACCTTGTTCGTGGTTATTGGCATATTCTTACCTTTTTCATGGGGAAGAATAATTATGTACCAAATGAGTGCTATCAGACATGGCGTAACTGGGCATGCAGATGATCGGACCATGCTTGTGGTTGGATACCTATCTATTCTTGGCACATGTGCAATCGTTGGAGGACTCTATGTTGTTAGACGATTTTCCAAGGAGATCAGTCTGAGCAGGAGTTCTATTATCAAAGCTTTATCTGCATGCACGAGAATTGTACTGAGGCTGATTAGAAAAGGGTTTATTTTTATGGTTGTTCTGGGTGCTTTCCCTTGGGTTTGTGGATGGTGGCTTGATATATGCACTATGAGCATGGTGCAACTGCAAGTTGGGGTCCTCGACTTCTCTTTGATTTTCCCTCCACTGAGGTTCTTGGTGCATTGGGCGTGTGGTATTCTTTCTCTGGTGATTATAAGAAAGTTTCTCCTGATTATTAATGAGGTATTATTTAAAGAAGTAATTCATGTATGTTCGGTTTCAATATGGAAATGAGAGAATGGAGTCAGATATAGCATTTTTTGATAACCGACTACCCTTAAAATATAAAAAGTAGCACTCAGATGTATAAGAAGGCTTTTGACATCCCACAGTTATTTTCATCAATGATTATTATTATTATTTTGCATTTTATTTATTCTTGTGCAGAAAAATGGTTGGAATGAAGTCATTTTAGCAACATTTGGTTTCAATATGGAAATGAGAGAATAGAGTCAGATGTAGCATTTCCTTAATTTTAAGTGTATGATATGTCTATCTACCAATATCATGCATTACATTGTGACATTACTGATGTGTGTGAAATTGTGCCTTCTGAAAATTAGTTGATGATCATAATAATGGAATCACCTTATTACAATACCAGTATGTATGTCGGATTTTTCAATCAATTTCTTTTGACAGGCTTTCTAGAGTCTGAATAGCACCCTAATTAAAAAAGATAAGTGGTACTCAACCAGTGTACAACAACAACAACAAAAACAAAGCCTTTAATCCCAAATAAATTGGGGTAGGTTAAGTGGTACTCAACCAGTACTAGGAAAAATTACAGTCGTCTGTCAGGGACAAGTTACTGTACCTTTGATACTGTTCAATCAGTGTAGTGACCTTCTATTATTGGCAGGAACTACAACAGAGAATTTTAGACTCTCTGTGGATACCAACAGATATGAATCAAAATTGGATTCATGAATTCACTGATGCCTCATTGCATGAGAATGCATATCGTATCCTCCTACACACTGGCTTTTTCATGATCTTGATGGTGGTTCTTGTCTATTTGCCATTCAAGCTGGTCATGTATGCTGTACCTTCTTTCTTCCCATTGAATTTCATGTAAGTTGCTTTCTTTGGTTCTGTTGTCTTGTAACAGTAACTAAAACAATAATTCCATTGTGTTGTAGAATCCAGAAGCAAAATGTTTTCTTACCAACTAAAAGTAAATCAAAGTTTTTGAAAATGTCAAAATATAGCATCAGATAAGTAGATATTATACATTGTATATTCAGTTCACTAACTATCATCAAGTGTAAAGGTCTTAATTTATTCCTCAAAGCTCACACATTATTTCAAGACCTAGTTTGTTATTCAAAATTCTGAGCTATAGTAAAACTGTCAAGACTACAGTCATTACATGCTGTATCAAACTTTCAAGACCTAATTGTGTTATTCAGAAATCTAGTGCTGCATTGCAGTCCTGTACTCCTTTGAAGTATTCAATCTTTTTTCAAGGCCTAATATTTCATTTACAAATTGTAGACTTTGCTATTCACCAAGTGGACTGCACTGGAATACCCTCACGAGACTGCTACGCAGCCGCTACTTCTTCCGACATTACCACCCTCGCTCAGCATGCAAGTTCTTGCATCATTGGCTGTCTTTGGTTGGCAGGGTCCTTGGCCTGGATGGTATCTTGTTGCCCATGAATGAAGATGCTAATAGGAATGCTTGTACTAGCAGATTTGACATAGTCAAAGAATCTAAGGATGATCAAGTTGATTCAAAGTATGTATTTCTTTTAGTTTTTTTGGTGTTTAGACCTGTATGACAAGTTAAAATTGTGCATTCGGTGCAAAAGAGAATGGGGCTCAAATGTGCAATGCCTACAAAAGACAGGAAATATCATGGGTCCCACATGAAAAATCATAATTCCTGCACCTCTCCATCCTCATTTATTTCTGAAGATATGCAAATCACCTTTTTTCATCTTGAAAAATAACTGGAGTGCATATATGACATGTACACCTACAAATGACATATTGATGCTTTGTCAGAGGCACATGGCATTATGATTTTTTGTTTTACTTTATTTAGACTATTCTTTTGGAATGTTAAGTCCAGCCGTTTTATAGCAGCTTAGCTTGTTTCCCTGTTAGAAATATGTCAAGATCTTTCCATTTTCAATTTGTTATGAATAAAAACAATTAATTAGAGAAATGGATACCCCAGTTTTAGTAAGGGGGCTGCTTATTAGCTTAACCCCTTCTTTGAGAAAGGAAGGATAACTTGGCATTGGTTATTTTGACAATCTTGATGATTAAATTTCAAAAAAATTCAAATAAAATGGAAAATAAATTTATATGTAATCTTATTGATTATTGAAGCTATAGTTAGCAAAACAATCAAATTTTGTGTAATTTAAGTATTGATGATGCATGAAGGACCATAATTTCAGATTGTAGATAACCAAATGATCTTTGAGACACTTATATTGTGAATGAATTATGACAGGTGATGTTTGATCTTATTAGATCAGATGACAGTCCTAATGATAATGATTGTAATGAAATAAATTTGTAGCAGGTTTCAGTTGGTGTTTAAGATGGCTGCATTTTTTATTCTTGGTTCAGTCTCTCTTGTGTTTCTCACTACAGCCCTGATAGTAGTTCCTATTTCTCTCGGCCGAGCAGTTTTCAGCCTTATATTGTGGATCTCAGCTTTCAGTTTGGAAAGGAATGGTAATTTTTTCAATCACATGGTCAGATGTTGTACTGGATTTTGTAGAGCAGTATAATATTTTAAATCTCTGGGCTTCTCAAGTTTGCAAAAATTATTTGTTTATTTCATCGTTATGGGTCAGGCAATGTGTTATAGTGTATCAATGCAAGCCTGACTTCTTAGAAAATAATTCTGGTATTGACCAGAATAGAAGAACCCTCTTTGAGAAACCAAACCACCTTTTCAATAGAACAAGAATAACAAACAATCAACTGCAATAGTGAGAACAGATTCGCGAATTAACTTTCATATAAAGCACAAGTTGATAATATGTTGATAAATAGATCAATCAATAAATCATCGGGATCTAACCCTGAAGTCCTGTTGTTTCTAGTTTATGAGTACTTCCCCTCATTGTATGGCAACAATAAACTGCATATTTACCTTCCATCTTTGTAGATGAGATCAATTTTCTTGTTGGGTGCTTTATTATTTCGGACGGCATCGTAGCAGTTAGATCTTTCATCAATTATGTTGGAACTAGAAGGGTGCTTTCTGTGGTTCAGATAGCTGGGAAGTGGTGCATTATTGGCCTGAAGAGCTCTGCCCTTCTCTTTATTTCGGTACACTAATTCACCAACTGTCTTTTTTTTTCTCAGTTCTTCCTTCAACTGCAAGTTGGTTTTTATATGAATATGAAAGCAGTAATCACTATATGTTTGTTAATATTTAGAGGCAACTGCATGTCTGTCCCTGAAAAATGTCATGAACTATTCTTTAAACAGTATGAAATATCAAACGCACTATACAGAACATGATTTATCTTCTATATTTCTGCTACTGGACTTGGTTTGAATGTAATTTGAAATCACCATTCTGTTCATTTTGCTTCTGTATAAATGAGCAAGAGGGCCATTCTGGTACTTACTAAGAAACCTTGAAGCTGGCTTGGACATTCTTTGTTCTTTTGTGGGAAAAACTGTCATTTTTTTGAATTATCGGAGGATGTGTTTGTGTTGTGTTTTCTGTAGGAAGTCCAATTTAAATATTTGAACCTTCCAAGTGCTGCAATTGGTGGTTTTATCTCTTTTATATGACCTTTTCTAGGAAAAATCTTGTTTTTGTATTTATCAGATCCTAATAATAGTTATGTTCTTTCAGGTGTTGATTATTCCTCTGCTGATGGGGCTTCTAGCGAACTTGGCAATAGAGATGCCTATACATGTGAGCATGGACAAAAGGCCTGATTTTCATTTCCATCATATGTGGATCATCGGGTGTGTACTTCTCTCAGGATGGTTCAGATTGGTAATTTCACTGTCCCAAAAGCTTTTGATCTCTCTTTTTTGCAGAGCACTGTGCATACTGATTGTATGTTCATTGTGCTGATAGATGATTAGTATTGCATTGATGCTGTTCATGTGTATGTTCTTTGCTTGAGGATGCATAAAAGATACTCTTGATTCTGTACTTTTGTTTAACAAAGATTGTATTGCATAACAGTATGTTTTTTAAAAAAAATAAATAAAATTAATCTGTAGATGCGGGTTAGTAATTTCTGGCACGATACCCAAACCCCTGGTACCTCATATAGGCCTTAGCATGCTTATCTGATTAACCTCAAGTTGGTCCTGTAGTGGCATAATATCTTCATTTTAATTATTTGTTAACAATAGAGCATCTTGACTCACATTTCAGGTCATGTCAGATGTGCATAACACAACTTTTCCCGACTGGCGTGTGAAGTTTGAAAGAGTCAAAGCAGATGGTTTCTCTGACCTAAGTGCTTTCTGGGTCTTCCGCGAGATTCTATTTCCAATTGTATGCACTCTTCTCACCTGGCTCTGCATCCCTTACATGTTTGCTAAGGGTGTTTTCCCATTATTGGGTTACTCCATGAGAGCTAACTCCAGTGCCTACCACTTCTCATGGTTTGGTTATCTTGTGTTTTCAGTCCTGTGGTACTTTGTAAAGAAACTTCACACCTGGCTCACTAGATTGCATGATCGTATAAAGGACGATCGTTACCTCATTGGTACAACATTATGCAACTATGGAGAGGATGGTCTTTAGAAGAGAGTATACTGCCTGGTATTAATAGCTTTGATATTTGTATATGAAATATATTAATAGCTTTGATATTTTTTTCTTTTTTCCTTTTGAGTTGTTTGCTTCTGCAATCGCAGGTTCTGAAAGGGATTAGGTCAGTAGTTTTTGTAAAAAAAAAAAAGCCAGTTGTACTATAATTTCGTAGGTTTCTGATGCAAGTGAACAATCGTTAAAAGAGCAACCGTTAACTGGACCAACATTTCATTAATGAATAAAATGTGAAGTTGGAATGCATTAGCGTCTAGATTTTCTACGAATTGTCATGCTCTAGCGTCTAGATTTTCTACGAATTGGCCCGCCCGTTCTGTTAATTGAAGTTCGTTTTGGTATGAGATTAGGAAATGGAAAAGGGGCTGCTGAGCTAATCAGATGCCCCAAGAGGAAATGGAAAAGGTAAAACAACAGGCTGGAACGATTATTGAACGAATCAATATTGAACGAAAAGGGAGATCGTCCGATGGGAAAGCTCCGGAGGCCATAGCGGATCTGGATTGCACGGACCCGTTATCCTTCCACCGTCGAGAGCGGGAGGTGTTCGCTGCTCTGTGAAGCCAGCCTCACGCGTTCCCCTCCGCTCTAGGACCCAATTGACCCTGGCTTTCGCCCGAGCCACTTAAGTCAACTGCCCGACTTGGAACGGGCGGGCCAACTATTAGCGGGTCCAGACCCGACCTCAGGAAACGAATCCACCGTCCAAATCACCCTGCCCCCGCTCGGGTTACAAGCCCACGCTACTGAGCTCGGCGAGGGACTTGAAGAGGAAGCTCTATATAAATCGTTCAAAGCGGCTTTATTATTTGTTGTGGGACTAATAAATCTGAAACCGGAACAAATTGCTTGCTCCGTGATAAGATGTGAAATTGTTTGCTGCAATCTTCCCTGTGGCTTCTCAAAGCATGGCCACTTCCTTTCGCTCTGCAGTCTGTACTGCGAATAGTTCGCATTTTATGATTTTATTGAGAAAACATACTGTATTCGTTAAAGGGCATTTAAATTCGGGTTCCTCTTGGGGTATGGGAGGGTGCCTCACATCTGATTTCATTTCGGCGTTAATTCATTGCATGTTGGTACTTCAATTTGTACAAGTCTAGCAATTTATCGTGATATGTGAATTCTTTCTCGAAGAAAATCTGACTTTATTTTCCATAAATTTGCAATTGCATCTTTTTTTATATATATATAATTTGAGTGTCTCAATTTTCTTGAAGACGTAGCTTCGTGCCTTTAAATTGCTAGAAATATGATATTTTCGAGAAAGATGTGTAGTTTTTGGGGGTTGGTAGGAAAGTCTTCCAAGTTGCACATTTTATAGATGCAAGCACACAAAACTTAGAAAAAAAAAGAAATACAGTATTTTATAAAAAGAACTTATTGAGAAATATAAATTAAAATTTGAAGATCAAGTATATTTGTGAGCTTAAAACTCATATTAGCTTTCTTGTATTTCAATTGAGCAATTGCGATTTATACTTGATTTTCATACAGCGCGCCAGAGGTAACACTTGTGCTTTGGATAACTATTAAATTTGGCCCTAAAAAAACAAAAAGATTGGTGAAAATAGTAATCACATGATGGTATATAATTTGTTAAGCTAAATTACAGGTGCTTTAAGCGATAAATTCGTGAATTGTAAAAGGAAAAAAAATCCTTTGTTGCGTCATAAGAAGCCACATCACATAATACATCTTTAATAGGGGATACGTTAAAAATTACAAACTAAACCCATCAAAAAATACAGTAAGGTGTAAAAATCAATGCTGCCTCAACGGCCAGAAGGATTCCTATTCCAGGATAGGTAGGAGGGATCTCCAAGCTTCCTGCAAGGGGTAACAAGCAAACCACATTAATTAAAAAGACATCAAAAAATAACCAGGTAAGCTAAGTTCTAATTCAGGATAAAGTATATTTGTGGGCTTAAAATGACTACAAACTGGTATTCTCTGACCCTCTTGCAAGAACCAAACATTAGATTAGGTTTTACATCATAACAATTGCACTTGAGCCCCTTTTTCGTCCCAAGCCCAATTGAACAAAATAAAACCAGATATATTTAGATTTTGCTCAAGAAGTTTGTATGAGTTGTTGTGATGTGGTTTCATTTAAGCTAATTTGCTGCCAAGTTATGAAGACAAACACGTGCTTCAACAAAAGTCTGATATCTACAATCAGTCTGGAAGGTATCATGTGCTAGTTGCTACTCTGAGATATAGTGGGTGCTTTGCAATAAATTATCAAGTCCAATTGCAATTATCCCTGATATCAGTGCGTCAGTGAGTGATGACAAGGAGAAAGAGGGTCCACAGTAACACTCACCATGGCAAAAGAAAGTAGCAACCATTTACTGGTAACATGAACTTCGCATCAGATATTATTTAGAATAACAACAAATTTGTTGTAGTGCATGTTGCAAACACAAGATTTATTTGGTATTTGCTATTGAACAAAATTAGTGCAAGTGCAGTTATCGTGAAACAAACCTAGGTTTGATGAGGTACAAGAGGGTGAACAGCAAGGCAAGGAAGAAGCACAATCCCCCAACAGAGAGGTAAGCAAGGCCCAAAAAGTCATTTTTGCCCCCAAGCCAGCTGGCAGTTGAGAGAACAAGCTTCTTCTTCCCACTAAATTCATATGTATTGTAGTTGTTGCTCAAGTTGATAGTTATCACATCATTTGCCTTCAAATCCACCTCTATTTTTCCCCACAGTTTTCTAAATGTTGGCAAAGCAGCGGTACGCATCCACACAATCAAGTCCTCTTGTTGGCTCAGCTACACATATCAAATGAAATACATTTTAGCAAGTAAAACAATAAGTGGTATTTGCTGCCTAAACTAAATGATGTCAATGTTATGCCAAAACTTATCAATATTCAATGTCCCCCCTAAAATGCTTAACAGTGACTATTGCCATACTCAATTAGGTACAGAAGTTAGTATTGTATGCGTGCTTCTTGGCTCTTTTAGTATCTAATTGGACCTTTATACATAATAACAATACAGTTCAGGCCAGATGAGTTGAGCATGTACAGGAATATTCCATCCAACACATGCCCTCAGTTCAAATTGCAGTCCACACAGGTGTCAGCGCAAACACAGAACCATACAGCTAAGCATGGTACTTGCATATTATATCCAACATGAACTGTCAATCTATATACCAATCCACCAACCCTCACACAAACACAGCATACCGGCACATTAGAATCCAATTTGCCACCACCAATGAGGGTGCCATTCTGAAAATTTCTGGGATACACATCTTTGCCAAACTTGTGATCACGGTCGCTCTTCCACGAGATGTGTTTCCTGTTGACTGTTATGTTCTCCGAGCCCCTGCTAAAGGTGTATGTGTCATTGAAAAGACTCCATGCAATGAGTCCACATGGCACGATCGGTTTACCATCAGCAGTTGTCTTCTCAGGGTCACAGTAGCTTGTCGTGTTCGCCTCTTTACTGTCTCTCAGCTGTTGGTCGTTTCGACTCTTCACATACCTGATCACAAGATAAATCGTCCATTGATTATACAAACAAAGCTCGACGAGGAAATTGTTTAATTTTTAAATCCTATTCCTTTTTCCTTTGGAATTGGTTTTTCTCAAATCATTAAATCATGATAACAATTTGCATTGTATGTGGTTGGTAGTTGACCCACCTAAGATTTGTTATCCAAAACCTTCATAAGTTTTGTTTGATTTAATTTCTCCTTCTACCTTTGCGTAAATTAAATTCAGTCTAAGGGAACAAATTTTGTATGTGAGGACTGAGAATAACTAAGTAAAGACGACAGATTCTTCAGTCAATGGCTAACTTTTCAGAAACTTTAATAGCATGTTACATTTGCATCACATAGACCATAACAGCTGGTACTTCCTAAAGAACACAGAAGTTTATCTTTATAGAACAATCCGAAGAATTGAGAATGTTGCTGTACTCTGAAATGAAGTTAAAATGTTTCTCAGCATTCTGGAAAAAAAATTAGTAATTCATTTACTGGGTTATGCTTGTTGTACCTTCTATGATTCTGATAGAAATTATCGAGTTGGTAATACACATATATAGGCTGATTCATGTCCTTTGTAATCTATAAAACATAGGAAAATAACACATAAAAGATGAGTGAAGTATACTGATATAAGCACTTAATCTCTTCAATAGATTAAAAAAATAAAACAAAGCAATTGAATTACCTGGACTGTCCTAGTGCAATTTTTGTTGGTTTCTGGATTCTGAATGTAAGCAAGCTTGTCATCTTTTTTAGTAACATTTGTTGGTAAACATGCATTGTCGTACCGGTCTACAACTTCAACAACCTATCAATGACAAGTAACTTCTTATAAGAAACAAACTATTGTTTGCAAGACAGATATATAGCAATAAAAAATAATAAGAGTAAATTGTACAGAACTACAGATGGTCAGTTTTTGTGCATATTAAATTATTAATCACAAAAATTAGATTTTACTTGTCACTTGAAATTTACAATCATAATGAACAAGCCAATGACTTACCTGCTAATAAATGCTACTTAATCTATGTCAAAACTTACCTTTAATGACATGGTAGTTTTTATTAGCTTTAGCTTCATTAATAATATTGATCATCCAGGCCAAACAATAATTTAACTTAATATACGTGGGCATAAAGTATGCACGGAACCTAAAGGACCTTCAATGCAATGTACTAAGAATTGGAGTTAAGCAGTTCTTATTCTTCTTCCTTTAATATCATAAACAAAGTATGTTAGCATACATCTCTTGAAGCCATTAAGGACGCAACACCAATGGGGATGAAGATAACACCTATAATTGTGAATACTGAAATGACCTGTACAATTTAAGGGGAAAAACTCTAAATTAGATTCTTTTACTTACATGTTATAATAAGAAATAATAAGGAGCTAATTTTTTTTTAATGTACCCATTTTGGAGTAAGAATTGGTTTACAAGCTGGGAGTTCCTGCTGTGTAAATTTTGAATCTGTACAAGATTTAACAAAATCTATGTCAAATTGATTGCACATAACAAATGAAAGTATTTGCTTTCACTCTTGAAGGAACTGCAACCTATAAGGAAATCCTGGCATACAAGACAACAATATATATAAAAAAAATCAAAATCAAATTAGAGTATTAAGAACAAAGTTACTGCCTGATTGGAGAACTGATAGATAGCCTATGGATTATTTCACAAATCAACTGCTTTCTGTTAGCAAATGATTCCATTGGTTGTGTTTGTAAAATTAAGGCAGCTATTATCTTAATTTAGACATCCAAATCAAAGACCATGAGACTGAGGACGAAAGAAAACACAAACTTTTGAAAACCAAAATTAGCAAGTTGGCGAAATGGAGGTGAAACCGGAGGCCTAAAGTAGTAGAAGCGAAAGTAAACAGCCTTTTAACATCAATTAATTGCAATTACCAAAAATAACTTTTACAACAGATTATACTATACTAGAAGAAATAATCAAGTTTTTACGGAAAACTACACTTAGGTCGTCTCGAATTTCTTCTCTGATTGGCGGCGTCGCCAGATCCCGAGCTGGAAGCAGCTCCAGTGTTATTGGTATGGTTGTTCATCTCTCACCAAATCAATAGCTAGAAATCTATGTACCTCTCCACAGCGGTTCGGGTGACAACCAAGATTGTTTAGTTTCGATATGGAAGAAACAAACAAGAGAGAAAAGTGGATCCAGTGCTCAGATTTTTTGTGTATTTTGACTCTTTAAAGAAGGAAGGCAAAGGAAAGAAAGAGTAGAGATCGGGCCGACGGAAGCGACCATGGACTCGAGGTGATTAGAAGAAAGAGAGAGAAGACGAATAGACCTGGTCCTGCATTAATGCATTTTTTTCCCTCGCAATCCAGTACTATGATCACAAGTAGAAAACATTGTAAAAAATAAGAAAAAAAAAATGCGATCAAGCTAGATCCCGATGTAGAAAATAAGAAATGTAGTAGAATATATATTACATTTGCTATTTTGTTCAAATAATTATTCTGCCGAATAATTATATTTTCAATAATTATTGCGTAAATTTCATAACGAATACTACAATGATTACAATACTCTTTAAGGCTGTAATTATTTCTTCTAAAAATAAAATTTCTAATGACAGCGATTGTATGTTGTCTCTAATCCCTTTTATCTCAAGTCATATCATACCCCTATTGCAATGGGAGACCGGAGACACCGTTGTTATTTTTTTTTTTAAATAATTGAAAAAAAATATAAAAAAGGAGGAAAGTCGTCAATGGGAGCATGGTTGTTCAATGAGCGAGTACGAGCCGAATTAGAGGCAACACAAACTCGAGTTAGGAAGTCTAATCCGAGCTATCAGCCTAGCTTGAGCCAACTTGCGAGCTCGTCGAGTCAGCTCATTTTTGTATTTTGATTTGTCAGTTTTTTTCAAAACAGAAACTAAAATCAGAACAATTGATAAATCAAAATAAATAACAAACAAATCACATAAGAATAAACATATTACATAATCAAATAAACTGAAATAATACAAATAATATTTAAATAGAAGTACAAAATATGACAGACCCAAGTATACAAGCAAGTTGACGAGTTGACGAGTTGTCGATCGAGCCAACCCTGACTCGTACTCGAGTCAGAAAATTTACGAGCCAGATAGCTTGAGCTAGATTTATCTCGAGTCTAATTCAGCTTGAGTTATGACTAGATAAAATCTGAGCGAGTTACGAGTGAGTCACGAGCCACGAGTTATTTGTCCACTCCTAAATTGAAGTGACATATTTGCATAAAACGTCAGTGAAACTGACACATATGCAAAGCGTCATTGACGTGCTGCCATTCTTTATTTTGATCTAAATGCTTGTGTATGAATTTTCTAAAATTATTGATCAAAAAGTTATTTAGGTAGTTACAAATGCTTGAACTTGTGTAAAAATTGACCAAATTAGAATTTATATACAAATTTTTAGGTTTAATTATGTATAAAAAAAATGTGTTTGATTGTTGGACCCCAAATTCGGACTTACAAAAATAATTTTGCATGAGATGTTTTAGTACCTTTAGGATTTAGATTTGAACCTGGTTGTTGGGTCTATCAGGGGAATTTAATGTCTTGAATATATATAATTTAGCTAATTATATTTTTTTATGTATTTAGAGTATACCACAAAAATAAAACTTACTTTAAATGGTGGATCATGCTATGAAAGTGGGTATATATTAATTAGGATTAAAAATTCTCAATTACAATTGGATGAGAATTTAGCAACTAGATTTGAGTTAAATTAGTATATGCATCTATTATAGTCCGAAGGTCATAAAATCTTTTATTTTTTTGAATTTAACTTATTTATAATTTTTAATACATAAAGAAGGTTAAGCTTTCAAACTTTTCAAACATACGACATCATCACTTTTCTCCACAATTAATTTTATTTAAATCTCTTTCATCTTCTTGAATCTAAGAGCTCGTATAAAATATTTTTGTCTCTCCTCATTTAAAATAATATGTATTAGCTCTTAAAATTATTTTAACTTTTTTATATGATCCTTTATAGATCATTATATGTTTAATTATATTATTTATTATTATAATAATAATTATTATTATAATTATTACACTTAACATTTTCTTTGATTTGTCGATTTGGTGAAACCCCATAAAATTTAAAATATAAAAATAAAGAAATATATAATTAAATAAAATATGAGAAAGTACATATCATAAAATTTTAAAATTCAAGAAAATTTAAATTTAAATCTTAGAATTTAAACCCAAAGACCAAATTAAACTTTAAAGAAAATATAAAGAATTTAATTCCAAACCAAATAAACAATACAAGATATCTTAATAAATTTAAATTATGATAAATAAAAATAATTGAAATGATGAAACAAAAAAAAAAAATTTATAAAACTCTGAAAATTTAAGGCGCAAAATTATAGATAACATCCAATTAATGAAATCCAACGTTGTGATTTAATTTAAATATTATAAATTTATGAGAGATGTCAAGGATCAATAAACGATCTAGTATGAAGATAAATTAACTAATCAATTAAATTTGAATAATCTAATCGTCTCAAAACAAAATAATGAATACAATTTAAATCTTGAAAATTTATTTTTCACATATGAAATCATATGAATGACCACATGAAAATGATCGTGTAAGATCCGACATAAAAATCTTTCTTTTTCTTCTTTCCCCTCACCCTCCCCCGTCACTTCACTCACCCTCATTGAAACTCTTTTGACTATTTCACTCTTCTTCCCTGTCAAGTGCGGAACCCCTTTCCCCCTCTTTAAAAATTTCATGTCGCTCATGCCTCTCCTCTGCCATCCATTCCCATTCGCCTAAACACTCACTCTCAAATGATTTTTTTTCTTCGATCCCCCATATGATCCCTTCTCTTCTCTCACTTTTTGCTAATTCTGCTATCAAGAGTTTTGCCTCTCGCTCTTAGTTCTTACCTAGAGCCGATACCAACCTTCTCATCTCTCCCTTGATCCTCTCTTCTCATATTCAGACTCACACTGTCACTGCCGACGCCCTAGACTGTGCCATGTCCTCTACTCGACCCTTCCTCTCGTCGTCTAGGCTTGACCACCACCACAAAGACGACATCGAGCAGCTCTCTGTTTTGGCCACCACACCAGTGAGGGTGTCGCCTCTACTCTCCTTGTCCACTGAACCAAGCCCGACTCTCTACCATTTCTTGTTGCCACTGTCGAAATGGGTAATCTCCTTACATTTTTTTCCTTTGCTTTCTATCGTGTGGGCCTCTGTTGCATCAAGGGTTGAGCATTTGTGTTGATTTGCACTTTTGCTTGTGCTGTAGCAATCTTGTTGTTCTTGCTTGGGTTGTTTGTCTTATTGACTGATTTGTCTCTTGGTTGCCTATATGGTTCGAATATTTATATCTTCATGGTTCAGGACTCATTAGGCATATCCTTAATTCTCTTGGCGCCCTCTATTGCTTGCTTAGTGTATATGACATTGTCCATTTCTTATTTAAAATGTTGTGTGTGATTAGTTATTGTTTTATTACCTCATCTCTAGTAGTTTAGGCCATGTACCAGTTAATCCTGATTTCTTATGGTTTACTTCAGTTACGACTCTAGAGACCTTCATACTTGAATCATAAATTACTTTGAACTGTAAATGGTTTTAAGAACATAGATTAAGAATTAAAATTAAAAGTGAGTTGTAATAAACAATGGGCCAAAATTAAGAAGTTTGGAAGGTATTGTCGGATTATAAATGTAATTAATTAATTAATTAGAAGTTTCATGGATATTAAACAAGCAAATGATATAATTATGAAAAGAGAGTAGCATTGTGCGAGTCAAAAATTTTAGAAACTCATGACTACATTGAGCACCGATGCACCCAAATGTGATAAAGCTATAAAATATTCATTTATCTATTCCATCGTCTATTCAATCAAAGAAAATGTCATTTTTAAATATTGTCAAATTTACCAACTTAGTACTTTTCTAAGTAATTAAAAAAAATGGATTTAATGTGAAAGAACAAAAAAGCGTAGCTTTTACTTGTACTAGGTAAGATAAGATAAGAGAGAACTCACATCTCAAATTAAGCCGCAACCAACGTGTCTCTTATATATACATTTTCATGGACATATCTAAAGATACAATTTGTTGAGTGTATGTATGATCTCAAAGAACATTAAAATACTAACATAGTTTATAAATTTTAAAAATAATATTTCGATTTATTTATGTTTTTTTTAGTTTTATTTTATTTTACTTTCATATAATATAGTTTTGCATATAATTAGAATAATTTAGATAAAATAAATATGAAAAGTTAAATAAAAAGAACATAAAATATAATTAGAAGATATAATAGAATTAAATAAGAATTGTTAAATATAATCATTAAAATTAATATTAATGAATATTATAAAATATATATATTAATCAATTTTTCTATTTTTAATTAATTAATAAGAATAATAATATTATAATATATATATTAAGTAATTTCTCTATTTTAAAATTAATAAGAATAATACTAAATATATTAAATATAAATTATTATATATTAATCAATTTCTCTATTCCTAAATAATTAATTATCCTAATTATAAATTTAATTTAATTAAGTGATAATAATTAGTTAGCTTAATTAATATAATAAAATTTAACTCAATCATATTAAATCAAAATAAATATAATCTTAAAACACCAACACGTTTAAATAAATAAAAACGTTTAATTTAAATTAAGTTTAATTAAAATTAATTACTTTTTCTTTCATTTTGTTCTTATTCGAATTCTAGCTTATATTATATATTTTCTAATTAATAAAATAATATTAGGATATAAAAAACGATAATTAAAGAATGTAAAATAAATAATTGAGAGTTATGAAATAACAAGAATAATAATAAAAATCTTAAATATACATTATTCAATTCATCTATTTAATAATGAAATAATATTAATAAATATATAAATAAATAAATAAAGTAGTTTATTTACTTTTAAACTAAAAGAATATTAGAAATAAAGAATATATATAATATAATATATATTAATTAATTTCTCTATTTCTAAATAATTGAATTTTCTAATTTTAATCAAAATAATTAAGTGATGATGATTAAGTTAATAACATTAAGTTCAATTTAATAAATCTAAATAAAAATAAAGTTAATCACACTAATCTAAATTTCAAACTTTAAATGATAATACTCACGGAGACCTAGCAATCGACGCTATCAACCTTGCCAAAATATTCAAGTCCTAAGATTTATGATACCCTTAAATTATATTTTCTTTTCTTTTGAATTGAAACTTGTTCATAACGTTAATAGGTTATTAATTAGATTAAATTAATTCATTTTGACTTCTTAGGTTTTCAAAAATATCTTGACGAGATTATCGACAAACGAATATAATAATTTAATATAATTAGTTACATGATAGATTATCTATAATAAAATACACTTTAATTTATTATCAAGGAGCTATTACGTGGTTACAGTGATTATTTTATCACTTTATATTTAGTAGTGACTATTGTGTCACTTTATATTTGTTCGTGAATTGATGCATTTCATTTCATATTATTTTCGGATAGTCTCCTTCAATTTGAATTATATATTGATAAAAATCGAGTCGTTGTTCGTTTCATTATAGTAAGGGACTGAGCGGGATAAATTAGGGATGATTTTGATAGTGAATGACGCTCTCTTCTATAGAACGAGCTCTCTTCTATAGAGCACTGGTTGAGGTCGGTTCTTTCTGAAAAGAATTTATCTCGCAAAGTCATTCGTGTGATATGAGAGTTTGAACTCGTACCTATTATATTATAATATCTCAGAATGATTCATTTTGGGTTTATCCTTGATTTAAAATATTCATGACATTCAAGTAGTGCATTTTTTATAAATCTCTTTCGGGTTCTTTTTATACCATACTAATATATGATTAAATAAATTTTGATATTTAAACTAAAATAAAATTATGTATTTATATGTTGCTACTATATTTATTATAAAAATAAATTTTTAATGGTTTTAAGTCTAAGCCTAGAGACTTATAACATCTCGGTGCTGGACCTAAAACCGCACTGAGTGATTTATCACTCACGTTTCCACGGTGGTTGTGGGGTCCAGGTTTTATAGGAGCGGGATCGAGTTTTTGATGAGAGTGTTAGGTGCAGTCCTGCGTGGTGACAGAGATGCTTCGTCGCTTCCGCATGTGAGCAAGATAGTGGATTATGATATATCGGGTTTCGAGTTTTTATTTCTTCTTTTGGGTTTTTATTTGAGAGATTGCTGCCCATTCCGATGGAGCTAGCCCCGCCGATGTAGGTGTTGTATTATCTTTGTTCATTCTAGACTGTATGGTCATGTATATTATATCATTATTGTTTTGTTTATTCTGTGATTTTCTTATTTTATTCATTTAGCCTTTCGTACGCACGTCTCGTCGTGCGTACGTGGCGGGATTTAGCACCCCTAATCCGTTCAATTTATTTCTGGGGTGTGACACATGAAACATATAACGACTTGATAAATCAGTATAACGTTTCAGCTCAGTTGATCCAACGACTATTCTTTCTAAACCGTTATAACGATTCGTAAACCGTTATAACGGTTCAGGCCGAAAAATAGTTTCTTCAGTTGTTTTAGAAGATCTATTTAAAAGGATTATCTCTTTCAATGTAGGGTGTTAACTGATCTAGCTAAATCATTACTCCAGAGAGCTTAATAGTCATATACAAAGTGATAGAGATAATTCAAGAGATTGAAATACTCAATTAGTCAAATCCTTGTTCAAGCTCAATCTAGCTTCTCTCTATTCTCCCAACTTGATCCTTCGTGATCTGCTTGAAAATATTTTTTTGAACTGTAGTGCTCACCCTTTCTTGAGTGTGTTGTCACTCACATTTTGAGTGTGTTGTCACTCGCTTTCTTGAGTGTGTTGTCACTCTTGTTACCGATAGGCTTGGCAGCCCATTTTTGTAAGGGACCAAGTTCTACAAGTGTACAAACCTTTTTAAAATATATCGGCTCAACCTCAATTGTTAGAGGTTGAGTGTCCCGAAGACGTAGGCATTGTTAAAGCCGAACTCCGTTACATCTTGTGTTCTTACTTTATCTTTATTTTTTTTCTCACATTTCTTTGATTGTTATATTCTTGTGAGAATTGAATTGATTTAAATCGTATTCCGCTGCCATTACTCTTGAACATTAAGCCCCAAATTGGTTTATACATTTCTACCTTAGGTTCTTTACATTCTTGTATTATCTTGACCTTTCAATACCAACATCCTAGGGCTTCAAATTTCTATCAATAATTATCATTATTATTTAGTATTTAAAAATATTATAGCTCTTTTTTCTTTAATGTGAAATTTTATATTGATAATTATTTATTTAAGAACTATAGTGTCGGGGCGAAACCTGAGTTACAACCCTAGTTGTATAAATTTAAGATTGTATTTTTTTCCCTATTTATTTTAGCGTAGAATTATGATTATATTACCAACTTTTATTATTGACTATTTATATAAACTATATAAGTGATGGATGTTATCATTCAAACTCTTAATTATTTCTCTAAATTGTTTAGATGAAGTTTTTTTTTATTTATGCATGGTAAATTTGAGGAGTTATGATAGAAACTCCTGACATAAGACCCAATAGAACATATTCTATATAAGTGATTGGTGTCATTAAAAATGATCAATCGAACCTTTAATTATTTCTCTAAATTATTTAGATGAAGTTTTTTTTCATATATGCATGATAAATTTGAGAACTTAGTGTCAAAATTGTCCTATATTCCAACCCCTGATTATACTATAATTATTAGGTTTTGCTTTTATAAACCAAACTTTTAGATATACTTTCATTAGCTCTGACACACGTTAACTTTAAAAAATATGTGTCTTTGTCATTTATGAAAATTTTATTTAGTAATTCTTAGATAAATATGTGTTTTAGATATTATTCCTCATTTATAAAGAACAGTTTACAAACACAAATTTATATGGAGTCCAAAAAAAAAACAGCTAAACACTTCCATTCACTCAAATAAGGAAAAATGCTCCATTTCCTCAACAGGAAAAGAAAACATAAATTGGAGTAACATTATCTACTGTACACCTAGTCTATATCTGGGCTGCTCCAGCTACTTTCCAAAGTTCGAGTAAGAAATGTCATCTACTGAAACGCGCTTCCTTGGCGAATTGGAAATTCTGTTTGTTTCAAAGGGAAAAAAAAATGAGAATTGTGAAGGGGACCTGACCAATGAGGGAGATCTGACCAATGTCAAAATTTTCCTTTTCAGAACTAGGCAACTAGCACATAAAAAACAAAATATGATAAATTTGAAAGAAAAATAATTCATATTTTTTATTTTTTGGCTAGATTTTTTTATTTCGATTTCGATTTATTGTTTTTATACTTATTTTGCCTTGAAATAATTCATTTGCAACTTAAATTTTGGGAAGTTCTGTACACGTCACCAGACCTTCAAAATAAAAAATTTTAGTTTTTTTCATTGTCTGTTAATTTGATGTTTTTAATTTGCAATAGAAAAATATTCCGGCCGTATTGTGTTTTCTACAAAAAGTTGTTTACGATAGACACCAATATTTTATGATTTTGATGATGAGTTGTTTTTTAAACTTCCTTCAAGGGAAACTATCTTATTAAGAGAAATTTAAAACTTTAAAACAAGATGAATTTATAAATTTTAGACACAAACAAATATTTTTGCAAAAAAGATGAGCTCCTATAGAACAAAAAGTAATACAATGAATTACGAAAGGTTCTTACGAAGGAACACAAAAAGGGGGAAATGGTATTTAAGATATGTACATCAACCACTTTTTTAGACGCAAACAAATATTTATGCACATCAACCACATTTTTTAGACACAAATAAATATTTATGCACATAAACCATTTTTTTAGACACAAACAAATATTTATGCACATCAACCACTTTTTTAGATAATTTGCATGTCCTTCTAAAATGAGACGAGGATGACATGTATAAAACACCATGTCAAGATATATCTCTATCTCTATTTTTTATTAAAGATCTAAATGTCTTGATCTTATAACGATTTATATTTCTTATTAAATTTTTGGAGCTAATATCAATTATCAGATCAAGTTATTCTTCAAATAATATTACTATTTATATTCTCGTTTGTGTTGTAGTTATAATTTTCTCTCAATTCTAATTGTTACACGAAATGCTACATAATAAAGGAGTACAATTGCTCTATTTTATTTTATTTTTTTCTTAAAATTTTCTCAATTATGAATATCAGCTTTCTTAAATTAAATGCCATTTTTTCTCTCAATTATGTATTTATTTTATATTAATTTTGTATTCATGATTAAAATTTACATTAATTGCTAAATTATCTTCATTTCTTATTTTTTATTTTCTCATGAAAATCTATTTTTTGTGTTTTTTGAAAAGTATCACCTGTAGCAATGTACATATAAGATAGAAGGAAAACGTATAATCAGACATATAATTGTATTAGCATTGATAGCGTGATCTTGTCACACAATTAAAAAAAATGTAATTACATTTTTAATAAATCAAAACCAAAACGTACATTTTGCATCTTGTGCGAATAATGTTAATAGTCAAACCCACAATATATTAAATTGCTAACCAATTCCTACTGCAATTGATTTTTTTTTGTTTATCTGGAGGTGACACCTCATTGGTAGATTAACCTATTTGCAAAGCAACATCTGGTTATGACACTTCTGCCACTCGTCATATAAAATTATTTTCCAAAACACCAGCAGTAATCACATCAGAGTGAACTAGAGCAGATAGATTTTCCCCTCTTCAGCTCATCAAAAAAATGGCACTGTTCTTGACAAATGGGCATTTTTAAAATTTAAAAGGTCGGTCCGATCATTTTAAGAATTCGCGACTATTCAGATTTTTAAAATAAAAATACAGATTTGTAAGTTGTAACACCGATCAATCCATAGTAACAAGATCCACACTAGACATGTAGATATGTCATCTAAAAATCCCAAACATGATACCTTAATCTAGAATCTATTACCATGGTTTATCCTTTCACAAATAAAGGGAAAATGGTTTACTAGCACATTTTATCGATTTACATCTTGTTTGAAGTTTCACGACCAATGTTCTGGTCTATATTGTTGCCAACTCGTTTTAATTGAATTATTTACAAGTGTTATGGAATTGGGAAATGACACATGATTGAACTGAAGACGCAATCAATCATAGCGCCCATCTAGAAGGTTGAATTTGTGGAATTTCCTTTTTTTTTTTCTCGTTAAGGGTCAAACCTCTCCCCATCATGAACGGGATCCAGTGCTCTCCTCGGGGAGTTTTTTTTCCGCGGAGAGATTTTTAAGAGATCTGAACGGTTTATTTTAATCATAACGGTTATGAGAAAGTCTAAATATAAATTTTGATGTATGAAAATTTTATTACTGTTAAATCAGAACTGATAATGAGAGATCAGACAATTCACAACAAAAAAAAACCATGATATCAGACAATTCACAACAAAAAAACCGCACAGACCTTCAGAGAATACAGATTCCATCATGAACACCTGTATTAATTTATCATACATGCTGACGAAATAAAGAAAGTGGAAAAAGAAAAAAAAAGTTCAGAGAAGTTATTCTTGTACATTAGTTCAGTAACCTCATCTGCATACCGAAAGTACTTAATTATACTTAATAATATATTTTACATTTAAATTTGCAAATGTTTGCATCTCAAGCATAAAGTATTTATCATTTTTTTTTCTAAATGATTATAAGCAAATTTAAGCTAAATACTATATTGAATGAGAAAAAGCCATCTTTTAAAATTTTTATTACTAAAAAGTAATAATACACACAATATAAACATTTAAAGGAATTATAAATATTAGACACTTCTTAAAATGCAAAACCCAAAAAAAAAACATATTGGAAAATATTCTTATGCAAGCATGCATCACACAAGCAATGAAAAGCAACATTTATCCATTATATTAGACAGTCAGTAAATATGAATAAGCCAAAAGAAAATTTCCCCTTAATGGCTGTAGATAGGCACACTCCATAAGGGCTCGACTCTTGAATTCAGTTCGATCGGTCCTTATCATGCTCTCATAAATTCGGCCCGGACCTTTCTAATAGTAAGAGCCGGATTTTTCAAGGGCCGAACTCAATCTTTAAAAAATAAGTCCTTCTAACTTGATCCTTATCAAACTCGGCATTTTCCGACCCTTCTTCGGCTCTTCCAAGCAATTTTTTTAATATTTTGTATTGTATATTAATTATACTTAAAAAATCCAAAAAATTTAAAACAAAATACCAAAACAGAAAAATATAATTTAATATTATTATATAAATATAAATTAATATTAAAAAATACTTAATCAACAAAAAATATATATTAGACCCTTACCGTCAACTCTTATTCGGCCCCTTACCTTTCCCTTACCAGGCCCTTAGAACTCATAAGGCTTGATAAGGGTCAAATTTACCCCTTAAAAATCAAATCATTTGAACCCAGCTCTCTAAAAGTCCTTATCAAATCGACCCTTACGCGGCCATCTTGTAGACCCGTTAGGTTCAACCTTTGATAAGCCCGACCCAACCCTTAAGGATGATGCCTAGCTGTAGGCCGAAGTAGATGTCATGATATAAAATCAACAGATACATATATTTGCCTTATGTGATATCTATTTGGATAATCCAATTATACATTTTACTTTTCACTCACTATTAATTTTAAAATCTCAATACGAGATGCTGCACAACTAGAAATGAGAGTACATCTGACAAAGAAATCAAAACAAACCAAATAAAGTGAACATTGCTTCTATTATTACTTGTTTGAGTGGACTAGAGAGCATCTCCACCAGCCATCTAACAAAAGTATATATTTCATTAACTACTAACTAGGAAACAATCAACTTTCTTCAAAGATTTTTATTTCATCATGTCATTTTTGACCTACTTCTCAACTTTCTTATACCTAAATATTTCAACCCCGAGGTAATCAATGGTACCATGTACTGCCACATGAGGCTTGCCGACCTTCACACGCACAGCTGAAATCTGAGGGAATTTGAGAAGTGTGGTGTTTGCAATTAGATGAGCCACCGATTCCAGAAGATTCTGAGATGGGCCTTCCACGATGCCCTTTACTATCCTATACCAACATTCAGCAATTAAAAATAATAATAATTACAAAAAGCAACTTACAGAGCAGAAAAGAACAAAAAAAAGTTGATTTAGCAAAAGATCAAGGCCTTGAATTTCAATTCAGTCAAAGAACACTCCAAACTAAGATTTGCAACACATCAAACCATATTTGTTGGTACCAGTACATTTGGAGAAAGCCCATCTCAGTGGCTATCAGATTTTCCCTTTTCTTTTGTCTCCTGTCTTAACACAATAATGAATTATTATATCTATGTTTAAACAAAAGAATGATTCTAAACAATATAGGAACATAACTGATAAAATATGCTTCTCAACTAACAGGTACCAAAAAGAGAGGAAAAAACACCATTAATGTTGAAAAGCAAGGTGCATTTATCTTATTAGTTTTCTAACCCTTCAAAAACCTTGAAATATCTAACCACCTAGCCAGTAAAACAAATTCCAATATTCCCCAGGAAAAAGTACCATCTATCCCTCTTCTTGATTTCTGAAAAAGTAAATAAATAAAAATACCCAAGGACAAAATATACACTCTCTCTCAAATTTCAGATGAAACAAACGGAACCTCAAACGTGGTCCGTTCGATCACTCGAGATTCGTGATGAATCTTAAAGTAACAAACTCGAAGTGATCGAATGGACCACGTACTGCGCAGCACCGTGCCGCGCGACAGGAAACAAACCCAAGGAAGAAGGCTGGTTTGGCTGCAGTATGATATAAGAAAGTAGGATATGAACTTTTTATATTTTGTTATATGTTCATGCATACAAGATGTATCTTATATTATGTATATATTCATGGAAGATTTCACTTTTACAAAACTGCAAAGACCTTTTTGGTCTTCTGCAATAGTTGATTTCTGCACCTAAACCTCAATTAAGATTTTATGCAATGTAATTGAACTTAACTACAATTTAATCACAATGCAACGGAATTGAAAACCAGCTGTTATCAATAGGATTTAATTTTACTCAATTAACTAGTGATAAATCATTCCTAAACAAAATCACTTGATCCAAATTTAATCACAATGCAACGGAATTGAAAACCAGCTGTTATCAATAGTATTTAATTTTACTCAATTAACTAGTGATAAATCATTCCTAAACAAAATCACTTGATCCAAATTGGCCCAGTAATGGAATCAATAAAAAAAGGACCGAATTGGAATGAGAAAAGTAAGTGCAGACCTGTAAATATCAGTATAGCTGACAGTATCAGCAATGTCATCAGAAACTCCAGCCGCACTCAAGTCTAACCATGCATCCACATCTACAACAAACTTCTGACCTAATTTCTTTTCTTCTATTTTTACCCCATGAAAACCATGAAACTGTAAGCCTCTCAAAACAAGCTTGTCTTTATCCACAAGTTCACTGCCCGCCATTGACTACTCACCTATCCAAAGAAAATTAAAATAAAAGAGGCAAGAATAATAAACCCCTTGCCATTTTTAGTTTGTGTACTTGCGACCTATGTGCAATTTAGAAAAGCTTAATTTAATTGATTGTCCATCTACTTCAATTGTTCATGGTCTGGAAAATTTATATATTGTTAGCACTTCAACTACCCAAATATTGGGCGGTTTTCCAAACCGATTCGACTGTTTTGCTAGAAAAAATGCTCGAATTGGGAGAGACTCACCGTTTGAGTTGCGCCGATTCTTCGCTCCTTCTAGTTTTATTGAGCGACTGACTGAACCTTCAGATTTGAATTTCTCTGTAATTTGTGGAGGTTTATCCGAACCGGCGAGGAGAGAAGAGGGAGAGAGGAGAGAAGCAGAGAATTGGTAACAATTAATAGGCGGTGTGGAGCGGTATGATTCTTTGTTTGATTTACTAAAAGAATTATGTTGCAGGAACTCTGACGAATGGATCCCACAAGTATCAAGTATTCATGTTCGGGCTAATATTGGGTCCCGGACTCCAGCCTGGCAAAGCTATCTCTTGTGTTTCTCCGCATTCTTGGCAGACAGATGATACTACACGGACAAAATGGGTAACGCATACGGGCAGTTATAAAGAAGGAAAAAGAGGGAGGTGCTGGGGCAAAAACTTACAATAGGGTTAATTGCTGATGTGCCCATTAAAATTTTCAAAATTATCAATATCTTCATCAAAACACCATAATATCCTATATCCCATTAAAATTTAAGATAAATATTATTGTCTCAAAGATTTCGTCCCTAAAATCTGTCCCCATGGATTCTTTCCATTTTTAGTGGCATATGCTCATTTAGAAACTTCCGATTATTAGAAAAAAAAGCATCTCTCCATTCAAAATTCAAATATTCACTTTACCAGCAGTTATTTATTTGTCCTCATCTTTTTTCTGCTTCCATCTTCTCAAAGAACTAATATGTTTCTCGAATCTCTCTTCAATATTTCACCATTAAAATATCCTTATCTCATTTTTATTGTGGATTGTTAATCACGGTTAGTATTATGATTGTTTTCCTAATTTTTCATTCTATTTTCATATTTTCTTTCATCGTAATAATAATCTGAAATAATTTATTGCAATATGCCTTGTCGGTGATTTTTATGGCAACTATTTATCAAATAAGTATGTCTATTTGATTTTTTAATCAAAAATTAAAAAAAATACATAAAGTTGTTACGTCGATTGCATATTTGCATTTGTATTTGATTATTTTTCTTGTGATAGTATAAAAAATCTTTGTGATAAATAATTATTTTTTTTCTCTATAGTAATCTATTTTTCTTGTTGTCATTACTTTTTGTTTGAATTTTCTGTGATCATTTGCAGCCCATTTCTCATTGAACTAATCTTTTTACTCTCCATCTCTCAACTAATTAATTTCTCAAAAAATTATATTATTTTTCTTATTCGTTCTTTATTGCAAATAAATTAAGAATGACTTGTGCTGTTGCAGCAATTTCGGACATTAAATCACAAATTCACAATCAGTTCTCAACTATAATTATTTATTTATTTATTTATTTGATTAATTTCCAAAAGAAGCTTTTGAATTTCAATTCATTCTTTAAGGAGTTTTGAATTATCGCTTGTTCATTTATTTATAGAAACACATTTGGATGTTTGAATCTATTCCTTTATGCAAAAATTGTGTGATGTTTTGTTTTTAGTATCCGTTTCTTTATTTTTTAATCATACTGTTCATTTATTTTTCAAGTTTTTAGTGTCATTTTTATCTTTATGCAACGATCAATCTAATCTATTGCACTGACTAATTGTTATTTTTTTTTGTGTAGTTGGATGTGAAATGGACTTATGTGCTCTATACAAAAAATAATGTCATTTTCAACTAAATAGTGCTGCTCCTAATATGATGCATTAGAACTGTATCGTTGTTGTTGATGATCATGCATTATAAAATATAAAAAAAATTATTCTTCTGGTTCTTAATAGATAATTGAATTAGTACAAATAAGATTGTTAATAATTATAAATAGCTTGAAAAAGCAAGGTTGTGTGCACTTACAAAAAGTAATAGTATTTATCAAGATAATTGATATAAGTAAAAGTTTGGACAACTATGAATAGTTAAACAATAGTTCCTTGTGCATAAATTAAAAAAAATATATTGCAACAATTGTTGATAACTAATTGATTTGGTATAAATAATTTTTTATGCATCTATAAATAAACTTCTATACTAAATATAAATAATCGATATAATTAATATAAATAAGATTTTCAATAACTATCAATAATTATTTCATTTAATATTAATAGTACCTGTATTCAATATAAATAGTAGCTGGAACACAAGACTGGATCTTGACTAAATTAGCTATTTATAATTATTTTATTTGATATTAATTGCACTAATATTTAATATAGATATTAAATAGCAATCTGAACATAATACTAGATGCTGACCAAGCACCTAAGATGATGCTGAAACGCTATTTGACTTTGTGTGGTCAAGTATTTGGGGATAAAGTACGGGGATATATATTTGGGGACAATTATCAGTCTCCTAAAATTTAATATTATTTCTTCTATCCCCTTTCCTTTTATTAATTCATAATAAATTATTTGTAAATAATTAATTTACAGTTTTACCCTTCTCTTCATCTTTCAATATGATTGACAATCCAATGAGTAATTCTCTGTAACAAAGTAGCTAGTTATTTAGATTGTACACTAAAAAAAATATAGATCTTTAGTCAATAGTATGGACGGATACATGTTTAAAATAGAGATCTTCATTATAGTTAATTAATGTATAATAAAAATAATAAGAAACTGTAGCATTTTTTCTCTCCCCTGGTCATGTACCCTTTTTATAAAGTTATTACGTCAAGAGTTTTGTTTGTAATTGTGCATATATTTTCTTATAAAGATATTTTCATTGAGATAATTTTCATATTAAACTTAAATATACTTTCAATTCTGAGAAGCAATACCAAATGAGCCATCATCAAATAGTAACACAATATAACATCTCTACTTCAGATAGTATGCTCATGGTTATCTAATGACATAAAAAAGTACAAACAGAGATGCATGATGGAGAAGCAAATCAAGGGTCTTCAACTTTTCCCTCTTTTGTGTTGTAATATTATTAAAAGGGACGGCTCTATTTTGAAAGAAGAGTAAAATTGTAAGTTAAATATTAAAAACAGTTTCTTATGAATTAAATGAAGAACAGGGGATAGAAAAAAGATGTTAAATTTTGATGGGTATATAGGATATTGTAGTGTTTTGATGGAGATATTGACAATTTTGAAAATTATAATGGATTCACCCGAAATTAACCCTAGAATTTACGGATGCGTTTTAAATGAGGGGCGGATAGTGTTTTATAATGTAAAATATCTCAGAAGATATATAGGTTGAGGAATTAGAATGCACAAAACACAAAAAGATTCTGAAATTCGGACTCTAGAAATTGAGAACGTTTATATTTAATGATATTAAAGAATATTATTTTGGACTGTTTAAATTTTTAAATCTTTGATATATATTGGTGAAATATAGGTTAAATTTCGTCATATTTCATAAACACAATATCTGACTTCCAACGCAAATCTCATAAGCGGAAATCTCATCTTTCACTCCCGTTTTTTTAAATAAGGTGAAAAATAATGATTTAAAATTTTAGGTAAATTTAGACGTTATTTTGAGATCTAAGCTTGAGGAACTTCGCATCCTCATTCCCAAAAATGTTCCGGTCGCAGGTGGCACCTCCGTCCTTGGAAGAAATTGCAAGCAATAGGAATTTTTTTAAAAAACCTCCCGTCACGCTTCTCATATCTGACCCACACTGTATGGTCGACGCATGCCTGTGCTCAGAGATAAATCAGAAACAGTCCATAAATGATATTCGGTTCAAATAAATAAAATGTTCGGATCAAAATTTTTTTTATTTTTTATCATATAACTTTTATTTTTCAGTGAACCAAAAGAGTGTCCGGACACCGACTGATATCTACATTGATGCCGCCCCTACATATGCCACGTCACATGATCTATGTTGTGCATGCAAGATTAATGTGGCCGAAACCGTATCGAATGCGTCACATGGCCAACTCCATGATCACAGGTGTCAGTCATGTGACATTCCCAGCACGACTCGATCACATAACATACCCGACATATTTAATTTTGTATAATTAGTTTCTTAATTAGAAAAATTGGGTATTGCTTAATACTCTACATGCATATGTTGACAATTCAGTAAACAACAAAATCGAAAGGAAAACGAAAAAGAAAAGAAGAAACGGCGTCCTAGTTAATTTAAATATGCAATATGAAGTGTTTTAATGTTCAAGTTTTTAATATGCGGAACTGTGGTCTAGTTAGAAAGAATTTGAAAGGCGATAAAAAAAAAAGACAAGGGACGGGGTTGGAAAGCCCGCCCTCAGCTAGAGGCCGTGATTGGCAATGGTGTCCCAATTTTTTTGTGGACGAGTATCTCCGACCCAGAAATTCCGGGGTCAGATTTGTCAGACCTGTTCAGTCCAGATATAGAATTTGTATAAATATTTAATTTTATTAAACTTTTGTCTTATTAAAAAAAATGGTTCGCTTCTTCCTCTCCACTTTTAGAGCTTGGTCAATTAGAAAAAAAAAAAATCGAGGTGAAATTGTACGGGGATGCGCCCACTAACATAGTTTAAAGGGAGGAATCAAATGACAATGATTTTTTTTTCTGATTATCCTAACAATTTTTATTATAAAATTTTAAATAAAATTCCAAAAAATATACAACTACATTTTTGAACATATAGCTTGATAGTGTTTTAAATTTCATATCATTTAAGTATCATTTATAGTTAATCGGTTATCAATATATAATTTACAATAGTTAAATTTGATTTAATTTTTGATGGACTGTCAAATAATATTTTAATTGCATAAAGTTTGAAGCATAAAGTTTGAAGCATAATCAATCTGTACATTCAATAATATAACTATAAATATTTTTTTATTTTTAAAATTTTTAAAGATGTTTTTAATATATTTGAGATCCCATTGTTAAACTTGTGAAGTGATCTCTCCCTAATTCAAATCAAATAGTGTTATAAAAAGTAAGATGCAAAATGAACCTATTTTGGAGAAACAAGATCCATCACCATATATGCTTGGCATATGAATCTCTCGTTCTTATTTTAATACATATCTAATTTACTATTAACCGGAAATACATTTGCCATATTGCATCTACAAGCATAGCATTCGCGGGGGGGTCGATTGACCCCCCTGGATTTTGAAAAATAGTGCTTTTAGGTTAATATTTTGTTAATCGACCCCCTGGATTATCGATTATTTTTCATTGAGAAAAAATATTTAATATCACGGATAATGAAAAAATTATGTAAAATTTTTAAAATATAAAGTCTTGTAGAAGAAAATTTTCTTTATTGCTATGATTATTTATTATTTTTAATATATAAAGATATTATTTTAATATTTTTATTTAGTACCCGATTAGTTAATGGATTTAAATCCGATAAGCTACTGAATCCAATTATTGACCCCCCTGATCAAAATCCTGCATCCGTCCCTGTCTACAAGGATATACGCAAACCACAACTATTATTGCAAGAGAAGTAGAGAACCAAGATTTGGAAGCCATTCGTCAAAAGATAAAAGAGCGGAAACAAAATATAATGTCCATTAATTTAGCCAGGGCTCAATGATCCATTGATTCCGTATAAATAATGGCGAGTCTCGTCTTATTCTCGAAACGGGTTATTCGAAGTGCATATTTAATTTCTGAGAATAACATATCAAAAGTAACAAGTCCTACTAGCTTAAAAAAAAATAGCCCGGGCCCAGGCACGAAATTTGGTTGCAGGAACCTAACAACTTCTACATGATTAAGTTGTGAAACGCTGACGTGGTTTTCACGCCTGATGCTAATTAAAAAATTTCCCAATTTGTCGCCATACTAAAATTAATTTAAAATGTCTCATTTAAACTACTGGTTTTATTAAAGTACACAACATGATGTTTTTTTTATTCTTTTTCGCCTCAACTTGGCAAAATGCAGATTCTAAAAATAAATGAATGCATCAACTAATTATGTCATGAAGCACTATCAACTAATAGGATAATTATTCTAAGGAGATTTTAATATGATTGAAATAACTTTAGACGTTTCAATTTTAAGTATTGGATGGTTAACATAATTTTAAGTATTGGATGGTTAACATAATTTTAAGTATTAAAATTTGTCATTCTTCTATTTTCCCTCCAGTCTAAAGGGGACATATCACTTAACAATGACTATTTTGATAACTAGGGTTGTAATTTGGAATTCACCCTGATAATATATTTATTTAATAAATAATTAGCAATACAAAATTTTAAATATATTTAATAAATTTTCACATTAAAGAAATTTAGTTATAATATTTTTAAATGCTAAATAATAATGATAGCTATAATAATAATTATTATAATAATAAATATAACTAATCACATAATAATCTATAAAGGATCATATAAAAAAGTTAAATCATTTTAAGAGTTAATACATAAGGAGAGAGAAACTATTTTATATGAACTCTTGAATTTAAGAAGATGAAGAGATTTAAACAAAATTAATGGTGGAGAAAAGTGCTGATGTGGCATGCTTAAAAAAATTGAAAGTTTAACTCTCTTTATATATTAAGATTTAGGAGAGATAAATTATTTTATATGAACTTTTAGATTCAAGAAGATGAAAAGATTTAAATAAAATCAATGATGGAGAAAATTGATAATGTGATATACTTAAAAATCTTGAAAGCTTAACTCTCTTTATGTATTAAGAATTTTGACAATGAATATTTAAATAAATTCGAAAGAAATCTTAAAAATAGAATAAAAAATATAGATACATTCTTTTTACTTATAGATTGAAAGTGATTTAAATTTTATATAATTTTATTAATGTATGATAGTCCATCAAATACCGTTAAATTGAGATCATTACTAATTACATAAATTTTTAATGGTTTTTGATGAGCTATAAAATAATAATGAAATTATATAAAATTTGAATCACTATTAATTTATAAGTAAAAGAATAGTATATTTATAATTTTTTTCTACTTTAAAATGTATTTCATATTTATTTGAAAATTTATTGTCAATATTATCAAATTAACTCATCGCCAAGGATCCCTTCCCAGACTACAACTAATGCGGGGGTAATTGTTTGAAAATATAAAATTTTACGTGCATTTTACTAGTAAGTTCCGAAACTACTGTTTGGACAGATTTTGATATCAAAATCTAGATGAAGTTGCTTACTTTTTGACACCAAAATTTGCACATAAAAAATAGACTATCAAGTCTTCATCTCAATCAATTGATGGAATCATGAAACTAATAAATGTTCGTTAGTAAATTGATTGCAAGTTTGAAACGCAATATAATTTTGCACAAGACGGCCAAAGAGCAGTCACGACTCACGAGTTATACTGTCTATTGCAGAAATCGCATCCAGTTTTTTCACAAATTGTGATATCCAGTTCTTACATGCTGGGACTCGAAAGTATCATTTTTGGAGTGCTATAAGAGCATCTTTGTTCGATTATCAAAATCAAAATTTTATATTATATTATTAAATTGATAATTTTTTTGAAACTAAATTAAAAATGACATCTTCAAATAGAATGAAATTGTCAAAATGATATTTTCATAATTAATTTTTCACTCACCCCGCTAATGTGACTTATTAAATAGATTGTTAAATTTAGACAATTATCTAATTTTATCTAGTCTTTGCATCTCTGAAATCAAAGTGATAATTGTCAAATGAAATTTATCAATATATTTGAATTTAAGATAAAACAAAGTTTTTTTTCATGATACGTACCTTCCACTAATTGAACGCTCAATTAAATTTATTTATACATATTTCTTTTATTTCAATTGCGTGGCTCTTTTCTTTCTTTTTTCTCAAAGAAAAGAAGAATGATTCATGTACTCTTCCAATTGTGCCTCATGTTTTTTGCAGAAACGAAATTATTTAGTATTACAATTATTGTGTAATTTTGTTGAACATTGATGCCCATCTAACAATTACGCAATAAAATTAACATGCGACAACTTGTGATCACACATATAGGGATAGCTATTGTGAAAACGATTTGCATTTCGAGCTCAAATGTATACAGCTCAAATTTTATCGTAACAAGTCGAAATTCAAAATTATCATTCTCATTAAATTCTTCATATCAAAATATTGAGGATATAAAATTTTGGGGTATTTCAAGTTTTCTAATTATTTATTTTGGATTTTTGAAAATCAGCAACAATAATTTAATATTTTATTATTATTTTAGTGCTGATTTTCAAAAATCCAAAACAAATACTTAGAAAACTCGAAATACCCAAATTTTTTGTATCTCTCAATATTTTAATATAAATTTTTTAATGAGAATGATAATTTTGAATTTTGGATGTGTTACAATAAAATTTGAGCCGTATGCACTTGGACTCGAAATGCAAACGTTTTCACAATAGTCAAACTCCACACACACACACACACACACATATATATATATGTGTGTGTGTGTGTGTGTGTGTGCGTGTGCGTGTGTGGCTACAATGATTCTATAAGTATTTCGAGGCGAAACACTTACGACTCAAATTTAAAAAATTTATGCCTAAAATTTTAATTTAAATAACTTAAAAGATTCTTCATATCATAATCTTATAGATTATTAATTTTTATCATGTTTGGAGTTAGTTTACTATACTTAATGATTTTTAAAAGATGATTCTAAAAATAATTAAAAATATTAATTTTTGAAGGCCAAATATTATCATCTATCAAAAATCATTAATATAGTAAACTAATTTTAAACATCATAAAAATTGATATTTTTGAATGTAAATTTTAAAATAAGCATTTGGTCGAAATGCTTATGGAAGCACCGTAGCCAGATTTTTTTTCTCTCTCTCTCTCTCTCTATATATATATATTTAGTTGGGCTGTGGTTCTATGCATAGTACGATCACCTCTATACTATGGATCATTTCTTCATTCTTAAAGTCTAAATGATCGATCCGAATCGTTTAAAATAATTTTTATATACTTAGTTGGAGATTAAATTTTATATTTTTTTGAATTTTTTTACTATTTTTTAGATAGTTAGAAAATTGCTTCTTTTAAATAGTTCATAGTACTTAAATCAAGTGATTTTAAACTATAAATAGTAGAAAATTCTGAAAAATATAAAATTTAAGCCCAACTAGATTTTCAAATGTAAATTATTTTAAACAGTTCAGATCGACCATTTAGATTTTGAAAAGAAATGATTCATAGTACAGAAATTATCCGTGCTATGCATAACACCATATATATATATATATATAGAGAGAGAGAGAGAGAGAAAGAGAAAGAAAGAGAGAGAGAGAGAGAGTTGGGCTATAGTGCTATGCATAACACGGATCGTCTCTATGCTATGGATTGGTTTTTTTATTTTTAAAGTTTAAATGGTCGATCCAACTGCACAAAATAATTTTCATATGAATATCTCGATGTAGACCAAATTTTATATTTTATAATTTTTTTTACTATTTTATAAAATAGTTAAAAAATCGCTTGATTTAGTTATTATGCGCAATTCAAAAGAATTAATTTTCTTATTATCTTAAAAAATAGTAAAAAAATATAAAATTTTGTTTACATCTAGATATTCATATGAAGAATCATTTTACACGGTTGAATCGACCATTTGCACTTTGATAATGAAGAATCAATCCATAGTACGGAAATAATCTGTACTATACATATCACCATAACCCAACTATATATATATATATATATATATATATATTTATTACTAGATTTTATATAATTTATTTCATTGGAAAGTTTAGTTTAAAAAAAAAATAAAGGAAACATGTTATTATGGCGATATTATACCTCCAACATAGTTTTTTATTTCTCAAAATTTTGAAGCTATAAAATGAAACAAAAATAATATTTATCATATTAATTACTTAGTTAAATAAAGCTTATAGGAATATAGGTACAAATATCTAATTCTATCTTGAATAATATTAATCTAATCTGCTTGTGTGCATAAAATTACTATAAACTTGAGCTCAGACATTAATGATCAAATATTTGTTGTTCGGAAAACTGAATGAAAGCCAGTGCTCTATTTATGATAAAAAATTCAAAATATAAGCAGTGGTTCATTTGCTGTAGAATTAATGTGATAATTTATCAAATACTATGTAAAGATCAGGTTTTCTTATAATCAATTTGTAATTGCAAAGGTGATTACTTCTAAACATCAATAATTATTAATAATTCAATTCAATTCTTTTTATTCCAGGCTAATTCGATATCTCATATATGACAATTATAACAAGATTATTATTAATGTGGAATAAATTATACATGCTCTAGGAACTAAAACTGTCATCTATTTTTTTTTATTATAAAACATTGTTTACTTATCCAATTTTACTGAGATTTTTTTCTAATTCCCGAGGAAGCAGATAGCGGTTCAATTTCATCGACTGGAGGAGGAGAGTTTGGAGAATTTTGAAAAGAACATTCTCATCATCCATACGACCATACCCATACGGCCATACCCGAGGAAACAGTGTCAAGTGTTCGACTCGCAATTCGCACATATAGAACTAGAAGAAAGAGAGACGGAGACAGCAGAGAGTACTAGACCAGCAAGCCCATCCGCAAATCCATGGCGATGCACCGCGTGGCTCTCCATGGCCGACACCTTTCCTCATCTCTCCTCTTTCGTCGCCACGTATATACTTCTCTCTTTCTCTGTCCATCTGTCTTTCAGACTAAACATAGAGTTCAACATTGCTGTTTTCATCTCAATCCAGTGTTTTAAACCTCTGCTATACATTTCATTTACAGATGAGCACGGGGCCAGTGGCGGCGCTTGATCGGATCAGAGACGCGGGTCTGTTGAAGACTCAGGGTCTTGTCGGAGGCAAATGGATTGATGCGTACGATGGGAAGAAGATCGAGGTTATTTAGTTTTGTAAATCTTTTCCTTAATTTCTGTTTTTTTTTATTGAAACTGTGAATGTTTGATAGTGGAACGAGCCTAAGCTCAATTACAGGATTAAATTGGGAAATTGGAAGAATTTATTAGACAGGATGCAGTATTGATCGAGATTTAGGAAGGTGACATAGTTGGCGTCAGAGCAAGCAACCATTTTTCATAGAATTCACATAATAAGTCTTTTTACATCTCTCTCATTTATATCATAACGTAAAAAGAAGTAAAATAGCAAATACAAACAAAATAGCTAAAGAAAAGGACTAATGCCGTTCAGCTGATGTGCTGAATCGGCTGACTACCCTAATGGCTCTATCCAACAGAATTAACGGTCGCCTCTAGTATCTGTGGACTGCCTTCTTTTGCCTCCTGGGCTGGACCCTCTTGTCCTCAGCCTCATTTGGCAACCTTTCCTGGGCTGGGCCTTTCTCGACAACGGCCGCTTGAATTAAAGACTTCTGCCTGACTTGCTTACGCGCCCTGACCACTGCCCCATTCTCCTCTTGTGATCCGCCAGCCTCAACGGCTAGTCCCAAATGATCCACACTTCATTGCAGATAGTTTTGATTAGCCCTTGTCCGTTTATCAATTAAATATGGTATTAATTGATTTAGATAATCAGTACTGTCAGATAAGACTGATATTGTGTAAAATTTAGGAGTCTAGGTTGGAGAAGATTAGTAAAATTGTTTGGTGCAAACTTTAGCAATTCTACAATTGTATTAATAGTTGAGACACGACCCTATATATCTCCAATATTTTGTTCTAATATATAAACTGTCTTCTTGTACAGCTGCATGCAGGATCTTTTCGACTGGAATATTTACTGTTTTGATTATTTTTATAAGCGTAATATTATGAAATGAAATCAAATATAATGAACATGATGCCTTGTCTTATTTTCAAATTTATACACTAGAAAAAAATAGAAAAGCCTAATTACAGGTTAGAAACTTTTCTTTGCCAGTAGCAGCAAATGCCCATCCCCGTTCTGGCTTTATAATAGCAGACTAAAAATGACAGAACTAAAACAAATTTATTGAACTTCTCTTGTGCTTCATCTTGTTACTTAGCTTCTTGAACTGCTTGCTCTTTTTGATATTATTGTTTATTCGTATTTTGTTTGTGCCAAAATTTTCCTTTTTATTTCCTTTATTTATATATTTTTGTAACTCAGGTGCAAAATCCTGCAACTGGTGATATTATTGCAACTGTTCCATGCATGGGTGGCAAAGAAACAGCTGATGCCATTTCTTCAGCGTATAGTACTTATTCTTGTACGTTATTTCCTAACTTCCATTCTTAATATCTTGTCTAATATGATCATTGTTTCCTTGTATTATATGGATCTGCATAAAAATAAGCTTGTTGAGAGAATGTGTATGAAATATCTAAGTCTAGGATTTACCAATATTCATTCTCATAAATGAAGGACTCCATTCCAGGTACAAGCATTTACCAGTATATGTGGAATCCTCTCTAGTTTTCTTATCAGAATAGAATACACAAAAGAAACTAAGATGCATGGTAGAACTGATGCATTTTCATAACTCTTGTCTATTGTATTTTTTGTATATTTAAGCTTGGAGCAAACTGACAGCAGCTGAGAGGAGCAAATATCTGAGAAATTGGTATTGTTCTGCATTTCAGAAAAAAAAATGACTATGGTGTGATTTTATAAATTATGTCCTCCACTTCCCTCTTTCCAAAAGGAACTTTGACTAATGTGATCACACTGCACAATGTTTTAGATAATGTGTTTAAAAAGTGCTATTTTTAAAATTGAAATTATCCTCCTCTATCCACCATACCAGTAAAGAAACTGATGAAAGAGAAGCTTAGTTCAGTGGACAGAAGTTCCATAATAGAGATCCAGGCAGTCAGATTGTTATATATCTACACATATAACTGTGCTAATTAGGAGTATACTAATAGAGTTAAGACTTTGACTGTTTCAAGGTATGATCTAATAATTAAATACAAGGATGAGCTAGCACAACTAATGACACTTGAACAAGGGAAACCTCTAAAGGAGGCTCTTGGTGAGGTACAAATCTAATTATTAGCTTTATGTAATAAGCTTGGCTATCTTAACATTTTTAGCTCTATTCTCCCATCTTCTTTGTGCATTTTTGTGTTTGTGTTTACAATCTTTTCCTTCCTTTTTCCTCTTTGCTGAGTGGAGGTGGGATCATGGTATTCTCTTCAAGGCACTGCACAGTTGCATTGCATTTGAAGGTTTTCGGGGACAGAGAAGTTTTCTGTGTTATTTTTTGCTAATTTGGAAAGTGTTGTTGGCCTATGAAGTATGGTTCAAGTCTTATCCATGTGCTTAGTTATGAGCTTACGGCTATCAAAATTTTTTCTCTTTGCTGTGTGGGGGTGGGATCACGGTATTTCTTCAAGGCACTGGACAGTTGCATTGCATTTAAAAGTCTTTTGGGGACATAGAAGTTCTCTGTGTTATTTTTTGCCAATTTTGGAAAGTGTTGTTGGCTTATGAAGTATGCTTCAAGTCTTATCCATGTGCTTAGTTATGGGCTTATGGCTATAAAAAAATTACTGTTTCTATCTGTAGATAAACTATGGGGCTAGCTTTATTGAATTTTTTGCTGAGGAGGCAAAACGTATATATGGTGACATTATCCCTGCTCCACTATCTGACCGCCGGCTTCTTGTGCTAAAACAGGTTGGCAAACTGTTTCTATTTTTTTTTTCTCTTTTTCTAAGAAATTAAAAATATTTTTTTATGATGAAAGAAATTATGAATAAGGTGCAAAATCTCTTTTCTTTTCATTCCATTTTCTTGTTGGGATTTTATGTTTACACAATCTGCCAAGGTTCCAATTATCAGCTGGCGGCACTGTTCAAAGCTGATATTCAGAAGTCGACACGCTGGACATTTCTGCTCAAGATAACTCATAAAAAAGGATTGGGTGCACAATGGGCTGACTTGATCAAAAGGTCCCGGATACTCAGCACATTCTGAAACTGAGACAACCAATCTATCACTTTATTGAGGGCTGTAATTCATGTTCCATATAGACCTGGGACCAGAACATCTCTTTGGGGCCTATTTTAGAATCCACTTTAATGAGGCATGATCCACTACATGGGCATCCATAACTTGCCAGTAGTTCACAGACCTTTCATTTCCTTTTACTACAGAATAATGGATTGTCAGAAAGTTTGTATTTAAATGTCTAGCCCTATTCCAGAATTATAGAAATTCTAGGTTAACTGGTATATAACAACTGCATATTTTTTCTGCAGACAAGTAGTTTTTTTTTTTTTTTTTTGCATATATACATGGAAGTCATGTTTCAAGTACTTTCAATTTATGTTCCTTTGATGTGTGATGCATGTTTTTAAGAATTTTCTTTTTAATATATTGTGCAGCCCGTTGGAGTTGTAGGAGCGATAACTCCTTGGAACTTTCCTTTAGCAATGATTACAAGAAAGGTTTTTGGCTACCTTTCACTTTTTTTTAGTGTGTGTGCACATAATGTGCATGGTTAGGGTGGTTTCAAATATGAAAATGAACTGATTCATCTAAGTTCCATATGTTTTATTAAGTTGAGTGAGGAACACTGGAGAATAATTCTTTACTGGAGTATCTGGACTGGTCATGTCCGCACCTTTGGTTGCTATGTTGCAGTTAATATTTTGTTTCCACATAAGTCTATTTAGTGCTGCTGGAAAACATAAGCATTATTGAAGCCTTATTTGGTCTAACATACAAAATTTTGGTCTACCATACCGTACCATTCCATATTATACCAGCTCCAGAAACAAAATGGTACGGTATAACCTTCAGGCTATATTGTACCATTCTGTTTCTGGAGCTGGTATAATATGCTAAACATTCTTCCATGCCATACATTTCTTATTAGCTGGTTGCATGTTTGCTTCTGTTTTTAACTGTCAAGAGTCAAGACCATGATCTAACTGTATTTAAGGTAAGATTTCTTTCAGTTTTTTTTGTTAAATTTCACCTATGGTTATTTTTCTTTTAAATTCCAGGCGGGCCCTGCATTGGCTTGTGGCTGCACTGTAGTTGTTAAGCCATCAGAATACACTCCACTGACAGCTCTGGCTGCTGCTGACCTGGCGCTTCAAGCTGGAATACCGCCTGTACGGTGTCTTAGTGCCATGTTCTTTTTGTCTTAGTTTCTAATTTCATTGAAGCTGACTACGCAGAAGAACTAAATCTCATGCCACACCATAAATATGAGTACACATTTTCTAGGCTACGTCAAAGTAAAATGGTGAAATAAAGATGATAAATTGTTAATTGTTAGAAGATGCAAGAAGTGTTGATAATATTTGAAACGTTACAGGGCGTGCAAGATTTTTGTTAAAAGTGTAAGAACTTATGTGTTGAGGTGTAAGGAAAGAAGAGAGAAACTGGAATATTCTTTCACCAACTTGTTTTACAGAAGTAGACTAGATAGAGAGAAAGAGAACAATAATGTCCACGATCTACGAGCAGTAATTAGAGAAAACAACAACCACCTGAATATGTTTTCAATATTAACAATTTATTATCTTGCAACTCAGGGGGCGCTGAATATAGTAATGGGGAATGCTTCTGAGATAGGTGATACCCTACTGAAGAGCACTCAGGTTCTTTTGCCTACTTTTGCGTTTGAAATTTCCGTTGAGTTACATTGTTGGTGATATTTAATATATACTCATTAGGTGAGAAAAATTACATTTACTGGATCAACAGCTGTTGGGAAAAAGTTAATGGAAGGTTCAGCAAGTACTGTAAAAAAGGTAATTCTTTTATCTTGAATATTTAGTTTTTTTACTTTCATGCGAAATCAAGTGATATGGCCCTCATTCATTATAATTGTTTATTTTTCATCCCCAAATTATGGGTCCACAATTTCCTTGAATCTGCAAAAAAGATATCGGAACATTCCCACCTCTGTACAATCAGCCTACATTTTCTGGGAGATAAATGAAAACGATACCAAACTGTTAAAAAAAAATGTTAAAATAACAGAGAATGAGATAAGCCTGACTTTTGTCTTGACTCAATGAAAATTTCTCTGTAAAGCTACATGAATTAACCTTTTTTTTATTTCAGCTAGATTTTATGGGAAAATTGGCTCATTACATGTAAAATTGTCAAGACTAATGTAGAAATATTATAGCCATATTGATCTAAAAGGTCAGTGTAGTTTTGTAAATGCCTTACAGATCAGTCCTCAAGGGTTCATTTCCATTGGAAATTATGAGAAGCATTGAGTACATTTTGCCAATATAAGAGAATGTGGTCTAGCTCGTTAGAAACCTAAATGTAATTGGTTGCACCAGGTGAAGAGAAACTGGTCTGTTTTTAGTTAATGTCAATTGCGTCAGTTGTGGATCTTAATTTTGGGGCTACAGTTGTGTCCAAAAGTGAAATAAATTATTCAATGTTATTGGAATGACCCCAATTTATTTGGGACTAAAGGCTTTGTTGTTGTTTGTTGTGTTGTTGTTTATTGTTGTATTATGTTCATTCCAGAACAGAATATTCTGCTGGAAGTTTCAAAAAAAAAATTCCCCCCCATTTTTTGGATCTTCATAAAGTGAAGTTGTATCAAATGAAATATTTCAGATTTCCTTGGAACTTGGTGGAAATGCGCCTTGCATTGTATTTGATGATGCAGATATTGATGTTGCTGTTAAAGGCAGTGTAAGTAATATAATAAATGATCTTTTTATTCAAACCATGCCAAACTTCTTAACTCTTAAATTGTTCTTTGCAATCATCATTATCACCTTATGCAAAACATTGGTTAACTGATCTTTCTGGAAGTGATAAAAGGTTAATCAAATAAAAAAAAAAATGCATTTGTAAAACATAGAAGTTGCTTTCAACTTAACTGATGACTTGATATTCTTTATGGCTAATTTGATAATTTGTATTCATTCTGTCCTTTGATTGCTACTCTTCTGTAGCGTGCAGATACTTATTTTCCTGTGTGTATTCTCAGTTACCTAATTTTAGTGCACACTGGTAAGATTTATGTAAGCATGACTTAACATGGTAAATGTTCTCAGCTTGCTGCCAAGTTCAGAAATAGTGGCCAAACATGTGTATGTGCAAACAGAATTTTGGTTCAAGAAGGTAATCCTCCCCTTTTGTTCTTTTTTTTTTTCATTTTCCTAAGCCAGTTTTACTTTGCATTTATCTTTCTTGGTTCATGTGCTATTGGATTCAGATGGTGTAAATTTAAGGCTAGTGGAAGCTTAATTGCACCATTATGGTGTATCAGCCAACTCGAACTGTCCATTTGGGTCAATATGCTGTACATGTGCCAATCATTGTCTCATTTATTGTCCTGAAAAATCTTTTAGGCATTTATGAGGAGTTTGCAAATGCTTTTGTAAAGGCTGTTCAGAATTTGCAAGTGGGCAATGGCCTTCTAGAAGGCACATCCCAGGTATTACTCTCTCCATGTCTCTCTCTGTAAATGTGTATTATTCCAACTTCAGTCGGTTGCTCTGTTAATCAATTATTCGATATTGCTTTGCAGGGTCCATTAATCAATGAAGCTGCTGTACAAAAGGTATGTCATTAGATTTCTTTTAAATCAGATCTTTTGATCTTAGGTTATGTAAGCCCAGTGGAGAATAGCTTTCAAGTCCATTCAAGTTACCAAATAGGATTTTCTGTGGTAAATGTTTAGTCAGATTGTTAATAAGCTACACAGGTTAAATACGGTAAATACTAACAGCTATGGGTTTGGCAATCCTTAATGGCTATATTAAATAACTGTCCATACCATGACTTCAGCCAAACGGCACGCTGATGACTAATATCTACATGTACATGTGCAGGTCGAGAGGTTTGTCAATGATGCTACTTCAAAGGTACTCACTCTTGATGCAAAGATTTAGCATGCCATCTTTTAGTTATTTCATTAATAGCTTTATATTTTTGCCTTCTGCTACTCTAGTTTCTGAGTTATCGCAAATTACGGTCAGTTGTTTGCAAAATAAAGCTGAAAACTTCTACTCAAATGCACCACTCTATGGATTTTCTTTACTCATAGATACACTTCACCTATGAATACTTTTCCTTCTGACATTTTACCCTTGCTTTCCTCAGGGAGCAAATGTTATTCTTGGAGGGAAAAGACATAGTTTGGGGATGACATTTTATGAGCCTACTGTTGTCTCCAATGTCAACAGGGACATGCTACTTTTCAAGTAAGAACAGTATTTGGATATTTTTATGTGTGCCAGAATGACCAGTCCTGATAATATTGCATAAAAAAAACATGACACCTGGTTAATTTATTTCCTATGTTGCATGATTGCGGGTACGAGTATTGTATCCGATACAGTGCGGGTGTGGCGATGAGGCAAATTTCAGAAAATTAGGATACGGCTTACTATATATAATAGCAAACTTATATTATCGCAACTCGTGAAATGGTGCAATAGTAAGTGCTCTAGTGGGGACTGTGCCATCCCAAGTTCGAATCCCACTCCCGCTTCTTCTTTTGAGAGAAAATTTCCAGCGATTTTGTGGGATCTGTGTGGCATAAACAGTGTGACAACATGTGTGGTTCCTCTTGTGCCATCTGAAACATATCAGAAACACACCCGAAAGTGTCGAAACTGAACTTTCGTTGTACCAGTATGAATTTGGACGAATTGGAAACCGAATTCATTTGTCAAAGTTGGTAAAATACTCTGATATGCCAGTTGGAGTATCCTGGTGCAAACCGCACGAATAACACATGAATCTGTATTGGATACATATCTGATACGGGTTGCGTGGGGTTTTGTGCGAATCTGTGCAACATAGTTTATTCCTTTTGTTTATGTATTTATTCCAGGCAGCTGGCCATGTTTGAACCCTTTGGTTTTATCAATAAATTGCCCAACCTCTCTCATATTCAAATTATATTTTAATATTTATGCACCTATCATTTAATTTTTCTTTCAATTTCTGTAGAGATGAAGTGTTTATCAATAAATTGCCCAACCTCTCTCATATTCAAATTGTATTTTAATATTATGCACCTATCATTTAATTTTTCTTTCAATTTCTGTAGAGATGAAGTGTTTGGCCCAGTCGCACCACTTGTACCATTTAAAACTGAAGAGGATGCTATAAATATGGCAAATGACACTAATGCTGGTACTTGACTCAAATCATATTCTTTAGTAAATTGTCAGTTCTGTTTATATTGTGTGTATGACAGAAGTAATTGATATGGATATTGGAGAATTAAACCAGAAGTACCCCTTTTGCTCTTTAGTTGATGAGTGTTGATTTCTAAGAGCATCTTCATCGCAGGAGATGTCTTAGTTCCAATTTACCCAACACGTCAGTTATTTAAGCCAATTGTTCCGAATGAATTTTACTCTTCTCCATCGCTGCAATTCGGTGTGTTTGTCTAAATGGCAATTACGTAAATATTAGGTCCTTCCCTCTATCACTGGTTTTAGTGAAGATTTGAAAAAATCCTCTCCAATGCTGAAATTAAGATTGTCTAACGATTGTCTAATCCTATGTCTTGTTTAGCATACCGTCTAAACTAGACAATATGCTAAATTTAGACGGTATCTAGACAGTATCAATTTGAAAGTAGAAATGTCATGTAGGATTTAGACAATCAATTTGACAAGCATTGGAGATGCTCTAATGCTCCAAACACTCTGGAACAGCCTCAAGTAACCATTTTTGGCAAAAAAATATTTATCTAAACAAAATTTTGTTTAATATGAAAATTTCAGGGTTGGCCGCGTACATATTCACAAAAAGCATACCTAGGTCATGGCGTGTATCAGAAGCCCTTGAATATGGTCTTGTTGGGGTTAATGAAGGGATCATCTCTACTGAGGTATAACTGTTGACATTCTTTTTATACACAGTAAGTTCATGATTTTATGTATAATTCCGGTGTCTGTTATCTGAATTCTTGATATAAAATGTCTAATCATTGATGTGAATGCTACTCTGAAAAGGTACCCATACAAATATAATGACATTAAAATGGTTTTAATAAGTTTTAATCTGTATTAAAATCTTAGGTGGCGCCATTTGGTGGTGTGAAGCAATCAGGTCTCGGCAGAGAGGGGTCTAAATATGGAATGGATGAATACTTGGAGGTTAGTGCATAATATTTGTTTACCCTATTTCTCAAAGTGAAAACCTGTAGAGCTCTTTTCATTATTTGCATTGACAGCGCCTCATTAAAAAATTTAAAATCATAAAGTGCATTTTGCATTAGAGCGCCATTAGTACTTACAATAAGTTAACAGTTTATATTACTGAATTGATAGAATAACAGTAATTAAGTAGGTTTCATTTATCTGTATAATAATGAATCCAATTATAATCTCACCTAAATTATGCTTATGAAGATACCAATTGTAGAGAAGCCATACTTTGTTATTTCCATGTAGCCACATTGTAAACATTAAAAGGAAAAAAAAATAATGTTTTCAATAGAAGGATATTTTTTTCCCCTTATTTCTTTGTTTTCAATAGCATCTGAAAAAGTGGCTCTCTACATGCACAATTTCTCTGCCAATTTCAGGTTAAATATGTGTGCATGGGTAACTTGAAGGATTGTAAACATTAAAAGAAAAAAAATCAATGTTTTCAATATAAGGATATCCCCCCCCCCTTTTTTTTTTTTTGTTTTCAATAGCATCTGAAAAAGTGGCCCTCTGCATGCACAAATTTTCTCTGTCAATTTCAGGTTAAATATGTGTGCATGGGTAACTTGAAGGAGACCTGAGAATATACGACAGGAGAAAGAAATCTTTGTTTAATAAAAGGCAAGGCATATGAAGTGATGTAGTTCTAGGTTGTGGTGTAAAAGTTGTAAGTATATCTGATACATACCAGTACAGTATCTAGTGTTATGTTACCGCCACCGCCATCTCCTAGACTATAGCTAACTTGAGCTTCATTGAGCAATCAAACATAAACTGGAGAATATCTTTTATTTATGGCAGCTTCAGGTCAGAAACCCAAATTTGACATACAGTCTCCATTAGACTTCCGTAACCCCAGATTGGTCCCTGTATTGTGTGAATAAACACCTAAGGCTGATAAAGTGAGGAGAAATGGTTGGTCAATGGTAGTCTAATTTGTTGATTCAATAATTATAGCTACTAGCCTACTATATATTGTGATGGTACCTTCTCTGTAAAACTATCACATGGTTCTGAGATGTAGCTTTTCTCTAATGGACAAGTTACAACTTGAACTATTTGATGAAGTTACAGCTCATTACTAAAGGATAGTTCTCTAATTTGAATTCTGCCAATTGATGCAGGTACCTTCCCTGTATGCGAGCCTAAAGCACCTTTCAATAAATTCAATAAAAGTGGGTCTATGAGATTTAAAAATCCAGGCTTTTTTCTTCTGTTTTTCTAATAATAGGCTTGTTCTCTGTAAAAATAGGACGTGTAACCTGAACTTGAGCTCTGATTTCTCAAGGTAAATCTCGTTTTATTTTACGTAAGAACATTTGTTTCATTTAAATTCTCGTTATAAAGTTAACACGAGGATTTTAGGGGATGATAATTCAAATAAATTGTATGAAAATCCATCCATAGAAACTACTTTTCCATCCGATTAGAAAATCTACTGGTGTAGATCACTATGAATGCAATCATTGAAATCAAATACTTAAACATGGAGCATCAACATTGAGTTCACCAATAGCGGGAGCTTACATACCCAACAAAGGGTACCAAAAAACCATGCAAAGTAGCGATTACTGCGCTGTCCATTTTTACTGAGAAAGTCGATGCCGTTGCTCTTACAAAATCAGACGGCCATATCTTAGTATCTGCTAGGTCACTTTCTGCGCAGTAATTTATTCTGACAGGCTTTCAACTATTTCAAAGGTGCCCATATTATTTATTTTCAATTAATGGCATGGCGATGTCTTAGTTTAGTGTGAATTGACCTTGACATTCCAGAGACCCGTCTTCTTATATTAGGTTTTAAAATATCAGGCCGAACTATTTTGGGCCGATCTGAAGTGTAGTTATTGTTTGGACCCAAGTTTGAACATTAGATCTCTCATGCAGAAAAAAAATGCTCGGCAAGGTTGTGAGCTCAAATCCTCTGCAGTACTCTTCCATGGATGAGCAGTTCAAGAAATCTGGGCCATTGATATCTAATTATGGGCATATTTATAAGAACGGACAGGTGGATGGACGAATAAAATTTAGGGGGCTGACTACTCACTACACGTGTGACGTGGAGTCATTCAAAACCATGCTGTATACAACAAGCAAACATCCTCCTCCATTCCTCAAAAGTTGTACTCGAGGTATAATATTCCGTTCAATCGGATAAAAAGAAAAATGCGTTGCCACGATCTCACTGCCACGTCACAAAACAGGTTTGACTCTCTTTCACGGCGAACCGTGGAAGTATTACATCGCGTATTCTATGTTACTTCTGGCTCTTAGGAATGGTCGAGAGGATCGTATTTGCTGCCATAAAACTATGGAAGCGGATTTCAGATATATCGGATTTATTTAAATAGTTGTGATTAGATGTATGAGGTTGTTATTATTAAATAAATTTTATAATAATATATACAAATAAAATATAACAATAATTATCATAGAAATAAATATGACGGGGGATATATTTTCATGGTGGAGAGATGTATATGGTATAGTAAGTGGGAATATGGTCATAACCCATAATTGTAGATGCGTGGTAGCATAATAGTCATTTGCACGTATTGATGTAATTGCCAAAATAAAAAGTGTGTTGATAGGTGTACGATATTCTGGTGCGGCAGTACAATCAACAGTGATAAGACAACGAAATGATGTGACACTGGTCTATTTTTCAGTTACCTGTTAGGGAAAGAAAAGGTAGATTGGATATTATATTTCCGATCTCATATTTTCTGATTATATATATAAAGGGTAGGGATGCCTTCACAATGGTTTTTTTTACCATCTTGACAAGGGACTTTCAAATGAATATAAAAAATTTAAAAAATAAAAAAATTATGGATATATTCATTTACTTATAATTGAAAGTGTTTTAAATTTCATATAATTTTTGATAGTTCATTAAAGACCATCAAAATTTTATATAATTTGTGACGATTTTAATTTAACGATGTTCGATGGACTATCAAATGATAATCAAATTGCATGAAATTTGAAACACTATTAATTTATAAGTAAAATAATATACTTATAATTTTTCCTATTTTTCTTTTTTTAATATTTATTTAAAAAGTCATTGTTAAAATTGTCAAAATAACCCATTTTCAAGGGATCCCCATGCATACATAGTCTATTTTTCTCTTCTAAAAGTACATAACTGAACTCTTTGTACAAGTGTAGCATACATGTCAACATGACGGAGCTAGAAAATATTGTTTTGGGGGGTGGGGGCTGAATATAATATTATGTATTTATATTTTCAAGATAAAGAGTGTAAACTTTGTTCATTTTATGAATAATTAATCTCGTCATTGGTTTGATTAACCTTCTATTTATTTAATATAATTTTTAAAATATTGTTAGTTAGAGCATGATATGTTTTTATTTGCATGCATTGTATTGCAATTTTTATTTATATTTTTTATAATAAGGCCCTTTGAAACAAAAAACCATCGAATGTATGAGACCCAACTGCTTAACATAAATCTCAAATTGAATGTTTTTTTTAATATTGAGCATCAAGTATTTTTTTTGGACTTTAAATTATAAATTAATAATATAAAATGTGAAATATTGATGAAAATGATGGAATTTGCTTTCCTTTGTGTTACAAAACTAAAACTTTTAAAAGATAAATAATAAAACTTTAATTGGATGTGAAATTATGAAAGACATTATTCATAAATTATATCATGACGTGTCTAAATAAAAATCAATTCAATTCATGTATATAATATACTATATTTGTTATACTCAAGATTTTAAAGACAAAAAAATATTTACGATTTTTTTTCCAGGAGGGGGGATTTTAAAAAATATTAAGATAAATTAAAAAATAATCGTATTTTTAACAAAAAAGATCCAATCATAAGGTCTTGGCTCCGTCCATGCATGTCAATATCAGCAGAACATATATTAATTATACGTGAATTTTAAGATCTGACATTTGAAATTGATGCACGGATGCATGTTGCGTGCGCTGGCAATAAGCTATGGCGCAGCCGCTGCGTCACATTCACAGACTCTCTCCTGAGACTAAGGGTTTTCTTTCCTAAGCTGTCCGTTTACTGGGTCAGTTATCACTACTAATTGACATAATTAGCCTTTACTAACACCAATTTACTAACAGTTTTTAATGAAAACAGTTAGTAACATTAGGCGGTGGCATTTTGAAAAAAATAAAATAAACTATCTTATAACGGTTTGAAAGAAAAAAAAAACGTTACAAAAACGTATTAGAAAGTATAAAAAAAATTGTCAGACAATCTTTACTAATGGTTTCTTATAAATAACCATTAGCAAATATTTTGATGTTGGGTTTTGCTAATGGATATTTATAAAAAAAACCGTTAGGAAAGTTTTTTACATTGTATTTTGCTAAAGATTATTTCTACGGTTATTTAGAAATAACCGTTCGGAAAGCTTTTTGCACCGTGTTTTGCTAACTGTTATTTAGAAAAAAACCATTAGCAAAGGTTTGTGGGCAAAAAAAATCTAATATATCCCATCTCACCGTTCATTCATCCCAATCCAACGATCAAAAAATCAAAATTCAGAAATTGAAATCTCATGAATTACCAACTCCTTGTCATATGTTTTCATATATAAAAAGAAAGATGAGAGACAAAGCGAGAAAAAAGAAAAGAGACAGAAGAAATAAAAACCGAAATCCGACAATCTCAAATTCAAACGGCCATAACTTTTAATAGGAAACTCCGATTGAGACGTACTACACGGCTACGGAAAGATTTTGACGAGATCTACGGGGTTAACACTTTCAGCCGTTATGTCCATTTTCGGACAAAAAAATATCGTCTTGACCCTCAAAAACGCATTTGAAGTTTATAAGTTCTTTTTTTTTTCTTTGGTTTTTTCTTAGAAATTGTATAAGTTTTCATATTACTACATAAATTATATTTTTAATATGAAAAAATATAATTTATGTAGTAATATGAAAACCTATATATAAAAGAAAATATGTCATATAACTTGTGTTCTAACAAGGGTTCTATGTTTCAATTGCCAGTAAATTTGATAAGAAGTAAAGATAAAATGCATGAGTACCTATTAACCATTAAGTTATAGGCAGTAGAAGAAACAAGTTGTAACATTTGCAATTGTTGGCCACCTCTGTATATAATGGGAGGGGCGTCTTGACAATAATTATTTTGATAATTTTGATAACGGATTCAAATAAATTTCTAATTTTAGAAATGAATGTTTTTTACAAATATATTTTTAAATTTGCAGATTGATTGTGTTACAGATTTCATTCCATTTTAGTGTCTTTGATGTTCTATCAAAGACCATAAAATCACATGGCAATTATAGCAATCTAAACCAACTGAACTTCGATGAAATGTTAAATGATAATCAAATTATATAAAATTTGAAATACAATCAATCCCTATAAATTCAAAAATATATTTGTGAAAGTTTTTTCTGTTTTATTTTTTAAAATTTAATTAGAATCCATTGTCAAGTTTAACAAAATAAATAGTGTAGGATCATATTAATTATTTTGTTGAATATTAAAAAACACTCAAATTACATAAATTTGAAGAGCGATTCTGATTTATGAAAATCCTAGTCAGTTTCTATTTCAAAATTTTCGCTAACCGCACAATATGAAACATCTTGATCGTCCGATCACAAAAAAGTGAATAAACCAAAATTTGGCCGATTTATAGCAGAACCAATCAAATTTGAAATACAATCAATCTCAATGAGTTAAAAAATATACATGTGAAAAGTTTTTCTATTTTTTTTGAAATTTATTTGACCAAGATTATCAAAACTATTAGTATTATCAATTATCAAAATAATTAATTAGATGTTAGATCCGTTCTTATATAATTTGTCAAATTGTGACTTGCGATCATGTACATCAACGACACAAAATTAAGTTTCTTTAGAGTATCTGTTGGATATATTTTTCCATATTAGATATGGTGCCTTTTAATTTGTTCCTTCAGCCTCCTTTTCTCTTTCACCCATCACCTACAACTGAGCGGTTTCCTATATACAAAAGCAAAATCAGATTGTAGATAAATAAAAGAGACGAATCTATAGTCAGGGTAATACTTTTTCCATTTTAAATGCTTGTTTCGCATAGGAGATAATGAACCATAGCTTTCCATTTAAAATGCATGCATTTATCGTCACAACAGGTTCACCACCGTATACCAAAAAGAAGCACAGTACTGTTACTCTGCAATCTGCATGCAACTACCATCCAAAAGAAATGAAGCTTCCCCTCTTTCATCAATTCCACTTTTTATCTCCATTATTCCCTCCTCTTTCTTTAAGAAACAACAAAACAAAAATTAAACCAAAGCAGTGCGGAGTGTTACCCTACAGGACAAACAGAATCCGAGGTGCAGTGCTTTGGTGAAGCCAGAGATGATCAGCCTCGGAAATGATGCTTCCCTTGAACCTTGCTCTCCTTCCTTTATAGTGAGGCCCCTCCCCGGCTTTTGGAATTTATTTATTACTTAGCTGCTAGCAGCAACAACTTTTCTGATCTCCTGTTCTTCCAAGATATGTAGCATTTCTACGCCATGCAGAAGGCAATGTTTGTGTAGCTAGATAATGTTTTTCCTGATAGATTTCATAGAATTTCCCCAAATTTTCCCAATTTAGTAACGAAATTTATGAATATTTGGTATTTCTAAAATGTTTGTGAATTACTTGCCAAACTTTATTTCATATACTTCATATTTTTGACATACTAACATGCATTACGTGTAAACGAATTAACTATTTCAATTTTCTATCCATTATAGCTATATGCAAATCATGAATTTTAAACCTCACAAAATTGTTTCTGAATGATTTAATCTGTCACAGATATTATGAATTTGGATAATTCTGAATTTCCACTGCCACATTAGATCATACTATGCTAATTTAGCTCATCTAAGGTCCTTTCAAAGCTCAGGAAGAAGCTTCCTCGTAAATTGCACACGGTTTTGGTTTTGTTTCTCTCTGCTTTATCTTTCACTTCCTCACTCCTCTCTTTCTATCTGTAATAAACTTTTTTATTGTTCTTTGGAAGAGCTCTGTGATAAACTTAAGTGACGCTCTCTCTCTCTCTCTCTCTCTCTGGGATGACCGATAGCTTTCTCTTGCCAACTTGCTCCCCTCAATATGCATTTCTATCAGATCGATAAAGGCGACTCTCTTCTTTTTAACAAGGCCAAACAAAGTAGCTAAAGGAAACAAATGAATAATCAATAGAATTATCTTATTATATAGTTAATTTAATTTTTTGGGAAAAGTTGAGTTGATTAATTATATTATTAGATCTGTTTAGAGCCGGTAAAAAAGGTCGTGTCTCGCTATTGACTCGCTCGTTAGTGGATCGAGTTATTAACGAACCGGTTCATAAATCTCATTAAGTTAATAAGCCGAGTTTGTGTTTTGACGGGCTCGACTTATTAGGTTCGATAAACTATTAATATTTATTATTTTTATTATGAAATTTTAATATAGTAAGTAGTGTATAGTATGTCATGTACTTGAATTATTATATTAATTTCGTGTGAAATATATTATCATTAGTTATCCTATTAATTTTTTATAAATTTTAATATAAAATATTATAAAAATATTATTAACTATTAAATAAGTATTAACGAGCTCGCTCGGTTAACTCGTTAACTTAACGAGTCAATCTCTTGGAAGTATTTAATGAGTTGAGATGGCTTGGTTCATTAATATAATGAACCGAGCATGAATTTGGTGAAGCTCGGCTCGTTGCCAGCCCTAGATTTATTGATATATGTCATGATGTTGTAGGTGATAAAATCCGACCCAACCTGAGAAACCCCCCAGATCCGAATCCAACCCGATTTGATTTTTTTCAGAAAGTCAAATTGACCCAAACTCGAACGATCTGAAACCCAAGATAACTCGAGATCAGACAACCCAAAATCTGACCCGATCCAAACTCGAACGACCTGAAACCTGAGAAGACACGAGATCAGACAACTCAAAACGCGACCTAACCCGAAACTCGAGATGATCTGAGATCAGAAAACTCAAAACCTGACCCGATCTGAAACTCGAGATGACCTGAGATTAGATATCCCGTAATCCGACCGACCCGATTTTGAAAGATCTAAATATGATTGAACTATAAATAGAAGTGATATGTATTATCTTAGTTATTTCACAGTATCTTTTGTGTTGCATATTTGTATCTAATTACTTTAAAATTGTACCGTATAAATATCAAACTTCTCTTTATAAATCTAATTTGTACTTGTATCATTGCATATTTAATTAGTAAATGATCCACACAAATTAAAAAATATATATAATAATTATATCAATTAAAAAAGTTAATTAAGGCGAGGTATGGGTGTGAGAAACTGAATGAAATATCACGTTGAGGTTTTTTGTATTAATATTCTCTTAATTAGCTGTTGACAAGCCGCTATGAGGTATGTTTTAGTTGCTGCCAGTAAAATATTTCAAACCGGCAACATTTAACATTTCCAATAATTTTTCACTGTAAAGATTAAAGACTTATCTGACTAGATCCAAACTAATTAGTCATATTCATATTATTTAAAAGTCAAAATGATCATAACGTATAAAGTATGACGATCTGAAATCTAACCCATCCGAAATAAATCAGGACAAAAGAGAATCCAGCTCAGCCCGACTCGACCCAAAACAACTCAAAACTCGAGACTACCCAATATCAGATGACTTAAAATCTGATCCGAACCGGACCCGAATAATTTAAAATCTGAGATGATCTGAGCTAATAAAAATCTAAAACCCGACCCAAAATGACTCAAAACAAAAAAAAAAATATGACAGTGTTTGATCCAAAATCCGACCAATGACCCGCATTTTTTTTTATCAAATTTATCTGATCCGAACATCACCCGCCCACACAATCCGTCAGAGAATTACAGCGCGTACGTATTGATAGCTTTTTACATTGCTAAACTTTAAATTAATCTAACATAATTGTCGATATCATTTGCTTCAATTGTCTGCATGCCAGAAACAAAAATTGAAATTTCCAAATTAGCAGGCTCTCATCAGATGTCAGTATCAGGTTAGTTCTCTCCTCTCTCTCTCTAAAACCCTGGTATATGTATATAGCGGACGTCTCTCTTTCTCTCAGTTGTGTTTAGCGGGGTATGTGGGGGTGGGATGGGGGTGAAAACAGATATATGGTCATGGAATATCTAAGAGGAAAGGAAGATAAAAGAATAAAGAGAGAGGATGCTTTTTGTCTCGCTCACTTGCGCGGAAAACAAAACCAAGAAAGTAATAGACATCCATATATATTTTAATATATTTATATGTATATAATATAATGGCATAAGCTATTTCATCTATACAGTGCAGGACTTAGTTATGCACTGACACTTGTTTATTTTCATGATTAAGTATATATGATTTGATGAAACGCGGCAACGTGCTCTCACCAGATTTTTTTAAAAATATTCACTTCTATTTTCAATAAAATTTGAACATGTGAAAAACATTAGGTTAAAAGCATCAACTAAATTTTCATCAAGAAAAGAAAAATATTTTGCAAATTGTGTTGGACCTAAGACACCTATACATGCATGTACTGGAATTTGTATCGCGTCCTTTACACTAAGAAATAATATATGATATTTAATTGTTTCTATGGATCAATATTTAAAGGTTGAAATTTGGACAATCATATTAAGAGTTAAGCTACGGTGTTATGCGTAGTTAATGAATAAATTTATTACAAATTAAAAAATATAGCTAAATCATCTTCAAATTTTGATTTATGAGTCTCAATAAATTCTTTATATAAAAATATGATGGGATATAAAAAAATTCTAAATATTAGTTTAAATTTTTTAAAAATGACCTAGAAAATATATATTATTTTATTATTATTATTGAGTAATTTTCAAAAATTCAAAACTAAACTTAGAAAATTAAAAACATAAATTTTTTTATATTCCATCATATTTTTATATAAAGAATTTATTTAGACCCATAAATTAAGATTTTGAGAAGATTTAGCTATGTTTTTTAGTCTGTGGCAAATTTAATCATTAACTACAGTAGCACCATAGCCTAACTCTTATATTAATTACTCCTTAATTTTGCACGAGGAGACTATTAATATATTATAGATTAGAGAGAGCCAATAAGAGAATATTCTATATATAGAGAGAGACTATATATATATAGAGAGAGATGCATTACGGTGCTTTGCAAAATAAAAAATCATTATTGTTTTTGGATGAGATTTCATATTTGAGGTTTTAAATGGTCAATTTAAATTTCTTAATAATTTTTTCATGTCAAAATTTTATGAGATATTAAATTTTATGATTTTTTGAGTTTTTAAGCTATTTTTTAAATCAGTTTTGTTTAACACAAGAAAATAGCCTATTTCAAGGATATTTTTAAAAATAATTTAAAAAAAATAAAAAACTCAAAAATTATGAAATTTAATATCCCATAATATTTTAATATAAAATAATTATTAAGCAATTTAGATTAATCATTTGAGACCTCAGAATATAAAATTTCATCCCAAAGTAATAATATTTTTTTACTTTGTAAAGCACCATAAGATACACACACACACACATATATAGAGTCCGACTACGGTGCTTTGCAAAGCACATAGGCGTTGTGTGCTTTACATTTTATTTTTAATTTCAAATCAGAAATAATCGATCCAAACCGTTCAATCTAATTTTCATATCAAAATATGTTATTAACCAAATTTTATATTTTTTAGAATTTTTTTGCTATTTTTTTTGATGAGGAGAAAATGATTTGATCTGAGAATTCTAATTCATCCAAAAATGACGATTTTTCCCTATCCAAAAAAATAACAAATAAATTCTAAAAAATATAAAATTTTATTTACTAATAGATTTTGATATAGAGATTAAATTAAGCGATTTGGATCGATCATTTTTAACTTAAAATTAATAATAAAACACAAAACACACAACGCTCTTGTACTTTGCAAATCACCATAGCCTAATATATACCTCGTGAATTAAGATGTGAAGTGCGCATAGAGAAAAGTGTTTATAGTTTTATCCTATTAGTTCCTTTTACTGAAGGTTTCAAGAGATAGGGAGCTGTATGAGCGGTAACGTCCACGTACGGCTCCGTGAGAAGGTGGACGGAAATGGCCTTGTTTACCTTACACAAATTGCACCCGGTAATTTGGTGTGGCTCATTTCTCTAATCAATGAATTTTATACTCCAAATAAATATTAAAAAATTTCAAAAAAAAGTAAATTTTGGTCATTGAGGAAATTTTAATATAGAGATCATGTTTTAAAGTCTGAATATTCCGTTTGAATTTCAAAAATGCAAAATATAAGTGTGAAGTACAAGATGTAATTGTGCTTTATAATTAAAGCGTGCTAGCATACCTATATGTCATTCCGGCGTGTATTGAAGTGGTTGTTTTCCACATGAAATGACATATCTGTATGAACTATGTAAAGAAGTTATCACTCATGAGCTTAACTATCTTCCTAGTTCCTATCTCAGAGTTTCGAGAGAAGAGGAGGGGGCTATAGCTGTAGGTGGAGGAGGAATCATGATCAGACTCACGTTCTCATTCTGAAAAGCAAATGCATGCAGCATGCAGAACTACTCACCATATATATCAAAAAGATCAAGATGCATATGTATATGTAGTAATGGCACAACTCTTATTAGATGATAAATTCACGGTTACTTATAGTAATACAAATGGACACTCAAATATTTTAATGTATTAAAACAAAATACTTTATAGTATTACACCCGTGCTTAGCTGCCTCACTAGTTAACACACGTCAACCAACCAAAATAACATGCAGTACCTTAATTAATTAGTCTACTATGCAACATTACTCGACAATCCCATACAAGCCCCTTTATTAATCACTATTTGAAGAGTCAATATATTGTAATTAGGTAAATTAAAATTATTTATCAAGTAATGTCACATTCTACCTCACCCGTATGACAAGTTTCTGGTTTGAGCCAAGCCACCTCCACTGATTATCGGACTCATCCTCTCAACAGCAATTGGAGATCTCCTAGGAGATGTTCTCTCAAGTTTGTTCTCTCCTATACTGTCGTTAGATAGAATTGGCTTCGGTTCATATACATCTGCCATAGAGTCTAAGTCGAGGCCTCCGTCCATAGTGGGTGAAATCTGAAGTTGATCACATTTTGCATGAACTTGTTCATCACCCCATATCATTGGGTTCTTGCCATTAGGACTGCTATATGTGTTTGGGTTAGGTCTTTTCTTGCCTATGCCACAAAGAGAGGAGTCAGTGGAAGGATAGAAGGCATCCAGGGGCCTCTCCATTTGGTCATGGTGCAAGTCTAATTGGATCCCACCAAAGAGATGTAGGTCTTGCAGTGAGGGAAAGTTCAAGGAGGGTCCCATATCTTTCATTGCATTTGCACCTATGTCGAGTAGGCCTTGAGTACCTATTGGCTTATAGTTTCCAAGTGACATTCCGCCATCTCCGGTTGTTAGGGTTTGGCATGCTTTCTCTAATATTGTTTGCATATACTTCCCTTGGGCTTCAATCCTCATTTGAAGGTGTTTTTGGACCTTGAGAAATTTGAAACAAATATAATTATGCATGGAAAAGAAGGAAAGATAATGATCTGCTGACAATTTTACATATATGTTAAAGTTACTATTGCCGATTGAATTTTGTAAGATCACCTCTAGTTGTTCATGAAGTCTTCTTTGCACTTCCATTTGCATCCTTAGACCTTCATTAATGTGATTCCTACTGAATAATTTAAAACAACAAGATAATACATGTATATATAAAATGAATTCATAGTGTTTTCATGAGCATTGTTTACAGAAAAACAAAGCAAAAGCACAAGGGATCAATTGAAAAATTATACGTACTCATTCATGGTCCTTCCCATGATGCCAGAGGAGGTGGCATTCCTTATATCCATCGTTGCAGCTGAAATTGTGCCAGTTTATATTAAAAGTTGATGCATAATTTTAGATTGAAATTACATAATATGTATATCAGTATATGTGTGTGTGTGTATATGTATACACTGAAAAATTTTCAAGAGTTGATGAAATAACCTATTCAAGATGTTCAATCAACGAGCAGGGCTCAGTTAAGAGGGGAAAATGCATCACAAAAAGACTTCAAAAGTACCAAATGATGGATCTAAGTATAAAAATAATTTCCTACTTACCGTCCTTAACTGAGTGATCATTGAATTCCTTGTGCGGTTGCTTCCCTAGCCGGAATTTCTGCAGGAAAGAAATTAAGAGCAACAATACAATATGAGAAACTTGTTGTTTAGGTTTTCTTTAGGTTTTCTGTGTGTTTGTCTTGAAAATCCTATATATCCATGTTTACAACATACATATACAGTTACATACCTGGAGATGGCTTTTCAGGTGGTATAGCGTGAGCCCCTTGACTCCCATTACTCTCATAATCGTCTTTGGTGTAGCCTCTACAAATAAAAGGAAATGGGGTTTACTACTTCACATAACAATAAATAGCTTACAAAAAAGATGCATATGGAAACTATAACGATTAACGAACATCCATATATGATGGTAGATCCATGATTATTGACATAGCAAAGGTATGTTAATTACGTTCTAACGAAGGTGTACTTAATTATGCAGATTAACTCATAAAGAAATGATAACCGTACAGAAAAGTTCAACAAACTGAAAGGAAGAAACAAGAAATCAAAGTATAAACCGTAGTTAGTAAGAAAGAGCAATAGATCAAGAGAAAATAAAAGCAGTAAAGAAATTAGATAAAACAACTGCTTCAAAGAGTGCATCTTGAGAACTGAGAAGGTTGAAGTTCTAGCTAGAAAAGAAGAAGACAGAAGACGTACTGTCGGGGCCACCAAGCTGAGTAACTGCATCGACAAAGCGGTCATGAAGCTCGACAGTCCAACGGAGACGGGGTTTTGGGTCGGTGGTAAGAACCAGACCCGAATCCGCTTGCACACACATGCTATTGGGTCTCTCATTGGTAGCACCACTCACAGCTTGAGATGCACCGTTTGGTTTCTTATTTGGAGAAGGGAACATTCTCTCTCTCTCTCCCTCTTATAATCTCTCCTGATCAGCTTGTGAATTGAATTCTATTTGGTTCTTTATTTTTTTGTCTGAAACTGGTACAGAATTGGAAGAGATTCAAGAACAAACGAATAGGGTTCTTTGTTTCGAACTCTCTTTCTCTCTCTGATATATCTCCTCTTGTTGCGAAGAAACGATGTTATTCTAACCCAGGGTAAGCAAAAAAAAGGCACCGACTCCTTTTCTAAAGAGAAGGGACAGACAACTTAGCCGCTGCTATAGCTTTCAAAGAGAAAAAAAGGAAACAATAGGAAAAACGAGTACTGAGAGAGACCTTTTGCTTGGGAAAATGCTCTTCATTTGATATTGATGAGTTTAAAGGAAAAGGAAAAGCAGTGCACCTCAGTGACTCGTCTCCATACGCTACAAAAATTAAGGGAAATGTTTCGAGCCGCAAAAAGAAAATCATTTTATACTTTCTTTTTATGTTAGTTAGTTATACATACTGTTGATTCATGTAAAATTTTAATTGTTATCTGGTATACATTTTCCTTGACTTAGTTCCATTTAAATAATGTCTCTCTGCTCATCACAAGAGTTTCAGATTTTTTTTTTGGTAAAAAAAAAGAAATGGTAAGAACACTCCACTTAATTTTGTACGGTATTAGCTTGGCGCAGATCTGAACCGAGTTTCAAACTCGGTCCCAAGTGTTTTTTTTTAATTTTGTTTGTATTAAAAGGTAGCAGGAAACTAGGACCGAGTTTAAAACTCGATCATAGATAATTTATTTATATATTATCATACACCCAGCAGTCTCCTTTTTCATCTTTTTCCAATTATTTGTTCAAAATCGTCATTGTTACTATTACAAGAGCTTCCAACTGAAAGTGTATTTTTTGACAGATCCAGTCTCAATCTGTATTCATCATTCTCTTCTCATCAATATTGTATGTTTTTTTCTATTTGGACTATTTTTTTACTGTAAAATTAAAATACACTAACAGTAGGGTTTATCGCTTATATTGTAGAGACGATAATGTTGTTGATCAATGTGTATCATGGAGATCAAATTATGAACACTTCAACCGGCGTGGATTATGATATTCGTGTCGCGTGCACATTTTCTGCCAACGAAACAATCAGTATTCATGACTTGAAGAGGCGGATTCATGTTGGTTTAAAACTGCTCCCTAGACATTTCAACATCACCATTAGTGCACGGATCAACACTGCCCCACTAGGTTCGGGTATTTTTTTATAGTTTATTTGAGATTGTTTTTGAAAAAAATTGGGGAATGGTTAAAATAACAGTTCTATACCAAATATCCGGGTATAAAACACCGGAGCTAGTAGTTAAATCTGAACCAATATCCATTTCTGATCACTTTGATCCGACTAGTATTTCTAGAAGTAGTAACCCAATCCCGACGGAAGAAAGAACCAACTTTCGAGCTCGGGAGCAGCCACCATCCCGTGTTCCGGTACAGAATGTGGATGAGGATGAAGAAGAGCGACACCTGAATGTCGAGGAGAATGACATCCAGGATGCAATAAATATAAATATGGATGAAATTGAGGATGTGATAGATGTCGAAAAAATAGTTAAAGAGTGACAAATGTCTGTTCATTTCATTAATCGGGGAATGAAACAATCGTGTGCATAATTTACTGATAATACGCCAACATCATATGAAGACGACCCTTATTTTCATAAATCATCTAGAATTGATGAACAATTTAGTGTCGGTCAACAGTTCAGTACAAAATCAGAGTTGAAATTGAAAATTGTTGTTTTTTATTTTCAACGAAATATAGAATTGGAGGTAACAAATAGTAGTAAATCAAAGTTAGTGATGATATATAAAGATTCTAATTGTCCATGGAGAATGTATGTTACACCCAACATAACGAGTATTTGAGAGATCAAAACAAATCCGCTCGAGCACTCTTATTTTGGCAGTGCTGCTAGGATGGACCATAGTCAGATGAATTTTAGAATGACAACAGATATTGTTAAAAATCGATTGAGAGAGAATTTATAAATGACTGTCAAATAAGAAAGGGGTTTAGACAATAATTCCCCACAGTATAGTCAAATTATAATAAATTATGGAGAGGAAGGAAACTGATAATTGCAGACCTTTTTGATAGTTGAGAGATGTCATACGAGATGTTTTCGTCTCTACTAGTAGCCATATAAAATTTCATATATGGTACCAAATACATCATAGAGACGACACACTCAATAAAGTTTGGTGTTAAAATTTACGATCGTGTTGCATGGGCATTTGGTCCGTGCATTAAAGTATGGCCTCACTTACGGCCAGTCTTAACTATAAAGTTGGATTTTTATCGTGTTGGTGTGTCGATAAACTATTTATGGCATATGCTTATGATGCGGAGCAACAACTACTACCACTTACATTTACTATTGTAGTAGGCGAGAAAAATATAACAAACTGGGGTTGGTTCATGCAATGGTTGCGTAAAGAGGTTGTCGGTCCTGGTAAAATTACTGTTATCTCAGATCAACATCTAGGTATAAGGATAGTATTTGAGAGACCAGATTTTGAATGAAAGAAATCAGCAGATGAGCCTATTCACTGTTATTGTACTCAACACATTACACAAAATGTATATAAAGGTTGTCGTATGAAAATAATAATGACTCTTTTCAAATAAGCTGTAAGACATAAGAAACCATGGAGATGCAAGAAATATCTGAAAAAAAATTTAATAATATTAGACCGACATCTCATAAGTACATAAGAAAAATAGAAATCATTCAAGAAAATCTCTCAATGAATGCTGCATCTACGCCAATAGAAAGACACAAAATAACAGAAATCACAATAACCAAACCGTTGTAGCTGTGCCAACAGAAGAAGTATTAGCCGAGAAATTTCATTACGAGGAGTTCATCCCAGATCAAGTGACTGCATTGTATCAAGAAAAGATGGACATAACATCTAGACAAAGGTCTCAATTGGTGGGGAATAATGACAAGCAACGATTCAGAAATATTAAATAACGCGTTCATGATCGCCAGATAACTTTCGGTATGTGCTATCGTTGAGAACACGTGGCACAAATATATTGAGTGGTTCTATAAGCATCGATAAATTGCAGTAGCTTCGAAAGCCTAAGGTCTAGTGTTCTCCCAAAATATCATGAAACTGATAAAACATCGCGGTGATAAGGGGAGAATTTATGATTTCATACCACTGGATTGAGATATAAACAACTATGATATTTATAATATAAATGGACTTTTTGAAATGGTAATATTCTATACTTATATATAATTTTTATTTAACTTTAAAATTTAAGCAATAATTTTTAATTTTTATTTCAAATAATAAGGACAAAAGGGTAAAATAAAATATGATGTTGAATTAGCTATGATGAAAATTGATAATTGTTAGTGTCAGAAACCATAATTGATCGACATTCTATGCAATCACTTGCTTGTCGTTTGTTCGTTCAGAAGGTTGGATTACATTCAGTACGTTAGTTCATATTATAGCATTCAGTACTACATTAACACATGATCTGATCATTGACGTATTTATGGCAATAAATGAGATTGACCAATGTATAATTGTCCGATCATCAGGTCAGATCCAGAAAAAATCAACAAAGAAATGAGAAGAAAGATACATGTTTCAATGGTTATGGATGAAATGAAGGGTCATATCAACAGACTACCAACTCGAGGCCGAGCTCGTTCCAACATAACATAATTTAGATTACAAGGTGTTGTGTTTATATTTATTATTATAATTATCAGAATAATTTGATTTTAATTATTGTTGTAATATTTTAATTTGTTTGACACTATTTTAAAATAATCTACTATTGTTTATATTTTACATTATAAATCCATTTTTAATTATTGTTGTAATATTTTAGAACAATCTACTGTCGTGCTTAATTTTTAATATAACATACAAACATAAAATAAGCTGAGACTGAGTTTGAAACTCGGTCCAAACACCTGGGACCGAGTTTCAAACTCAGACCAGGCTATTAGCGCACAAAAATGAGGTGTTCTTATCATTTTTTTTATTTACCAAAAAAAATAGCTTCTTCAGTTTAGAAAATAGATAACCGTTTTAAACGGAGACTGAAATTTGTTTAAGAATGTATCGAAATACTATTTTTCACTAAGGTGTGGTGTATACTGGCACAATGCTGTATATATATTTATTCTTTTTCCAAATGTATTACAGAAACGATGGATATTGTATAGAAAAGAAGCACGACATGCCTATCTGAATGCACTTCGCTAGTTCGCTTAATACTTACTTTTAATTTCGTATGATGAAAATTTTTCTATCCCTTCGATTAGGAACATTTTAATCACTAAAAAAATAAAAAAAAACTGATCAACATTAATAAATAAATTTAGTACATATTTTTGTTATTATTGATAGAAGTGATCTTGATAAATATATTGGCATTGTAAGTTTAGCTCTATGGTTGTGATGTTATAGCACTATCACACATAGGGTCCGTTTGGCAAATCAAGGAATAGTTTTGGAAGAGTGGTAATTTTGGAAGAGCGATATAATAGTATTTTTTTGAAAGAATGGTAGAAGAGTGGTATTCTTGACTATTCGGAAGAGCGAAAATATCGTTTGACAGTTGTTACAAAGAATAGTTAAAATATGAATAATTATGATACTAATAATGATGATGATAATAATAATAATAGTAAAATAATAATCATAATAGTAAGATAATAATAATATAAAGTAATATAATAATAAAATAATCATAATATAGTAATATAATAATAAAAAATTATAATTACAATCATAATTATGATAATATAATAATAATAATAAGTAATCATAATTTTAATAATATAATCATAATATAATAATCATAATCATAATCATGATAATAATAATTATAGTCATAATCATAATAATATAACTATAATCATAATCATAATAATATAATAATAAAATATAATCATAATCATAAAAATAATTAAAAATAATTATAATAATATAATAATAAATTAATCATCACTATAATCAACATATAATAATATAATACAATATAATAAAATAATAATAAGTAATAATAATCATAATCATAATCATCATAATATAATAATATAATAATAAATAATCTTGATCATAATAATATAATAATAAAATAATTATATTTATATTCATAATATAATAATATAATATTAAAATTATATTTATAATAATAATAAATAATATAATAATACTAATGGTAACGATAATATAATAACAATAATGATAATAATAATTTAATAATTATAATAATAAATAATAATAATATTAATATAATAATAAATTATAATCATAAATATAATATAATAATATAATAATACTAAATATTAATCATAATCATAATATAATAATATAATATCAAATAATCAAACAATAATCGCTATTCCGACGAGAGCTAATCCGGTATTCCACCTATAAGTTGGTATACCGGATTAGCACTATTTTGCACTCTTCTACTTAGTCTAAAATTCGTTTGACAAATTAATTCATCGGAATAACTATTCTATTCCAATTTTTTGTTATTCCATTGAGTGCCAAACATTCCCATAGGGAACAGAATAAGTCTGATGCTCATCGGACTTTTCTATAGTTTATATCAGTCGTACGATTAAATAAAATACGAATCTCAAAATAAAAAAAAATAAAAATACAAATTTTAAAATAATTCAATAATGAATAGACCATCGAATCAATGTATTAATTGTATGGTCATCGGTTCTCCCCGTTCTCCGAGATGAATACCTTCTCAAAAAAAAATTTTGTTGCAAGGCTCGTAAATAGAGGTGGCAATCGGGCGGGTCGGGTCGGGTTCGGGTTCGGATCGGACGGGTCGAGTCAGTTTGACTTTCTGGAAGAAATCGGGTCGGGTCGGGTCGGGTCAATTTACATGTTGTGTTTTTTCAGATCGTTGATAGATTTCGATTGTGGATTGAAGGTCATTTGATCTCGGGTCGGGTCGGGTCAAGTCGGGTTCGGATCGGATCGGGTCAGTTTGACTTTCTTAAAAAATCGGGTCGGGTCGGGTTCGGATCCGGACGGATCGGGTCGGGTTCTGCCACCTCTACTCGTAAAACATGCAATTATTATATGCATGCATATATATTTCATATTTGTAAGGAGTATAGGAGCGCACTGCACACGTCTAGCAACCATATGAGGGGACCCACACCTATGTAGGTATTCTCTAGGCTCGGAAATCAAATGGCTTTAGTAGATTTGAAGATTGTCCCTTCCTAATGCTGACGTCACAAATGCAACACATATCGCCCAAACCCAAGCAGAGTGCATGCAGTGACGCAATCATACTAAGCTCCCGCCTTTGCCCCCAAAAATTAATTAGTTCATCAACATAGTAAGCCTACAAAATTTTAACTAATTTTAAGTTATCTCTTATATATATTAATGATAAGAGTAATTTTAGTGTACATCCATATTTTATGTACATTTAAATATTGCTCAAATGAAAATACAAATCATAGATATATTTTTTACGGTTTAGATATAATGTGTTTCAAATATTTAGCCAATTTAGAGAAGTTTTGGTTCTCATCGTATAATTTTAAAAGTTTAATGGTAGAATTTCGGTGACGTCGTGAATGATCAATTAATCTATAACTTATTTTAATTTTTAAAAAGATGTATCATAAACATTGGATGTACTATAAAATTTGAAATATTGGATGTACTATAAAATTTGGATGCACACTGAGAATTACTCTAACAATAATAATTAAATACTTATTATGTCAAGACTAGTACGTATTGGCTGTGGGAAAAACAATGCTCTTTTTGTCTGAGGACACAAGAAAGTTGTTTAGGATTAATTCTTTTGTGAATATTTAGAAGTTGAAAGGACTCATTTCTTTAAAAAAATATATATATAAATATCAAGACACTGATGCATGTAGTAGTTCTAAAATGACGAAAAAAAATATTTCCATCTTTTTCGTTCTATTTTCTTTGGGCAATGTAACTTATTGATAAGCAGCAAATAAGTGAAATAATAACTTTTTTTCTTTTACCACGCGAATACTGAAACATATATAATGACTTCTTGTATATATAAAATTTTGTTATAACATATCCAATAAAACCTTCTTATAGGCAAAATCGTATTTTTGTATCTGTGTACTTGATGTTTGAGCTTCATTTTATTAAAAATTTAATTAATTTACTATATTAATTACATTATCAAATTGCCACTTAGCTGTATAGAACACAAGTAGCTATTGAGGTGTTAGGGTTAATTCCGTAAAGGTATATTTAGCATAAAATTTAGACATAGGATTTTTCTTAACTAATATTAAAATGTATATTTTAATTCAAAATAATCGCCATAGTGATTAATAGATATATTGTACATTGTATTTAAATTTAATTATCACATAACTCTCAATAACATTTGTTAGATATATATGCTTAACAATGCACTTGAACTTGCACAAAAAAAAATAGTTTGGAAAATATCTTTTCTTCAATTTTTAATACATAAAAGGGTTAAATTTTCAAGCTTTTTAAGTGTGCCACGTCATCATTTTTCTCCATCATTAATTTTATTTAATTTTTTTCATTTTATTGAATCCAAGTGTTCATATAAAATAATCTTTCTCCTCATTTTAAAATAAAATGTGTAATATACTTAAGGTGAAACTTAACTCTTAAAATGATCCACCTTTTGTTATATGATCATTTATCGACTATTATGTGTTTATTTATATTATTTGTTATTATAATAATAATAATTATTATTATTATTATTACTTGGAATTTAAAAATATTGTGTCTAAATTTTCTTCAATGTGAAATTTTATTAAATTTATTTAAAAAATATATATTATTTTAATTATTTATTTAAGAATTATATTGTCGGGGCGAAATCCAAGTTATAGCTCTAGTATAATTAATTTTTAAATGCACGTATTATTTACTTTTTTTTGTTTTTAGTAATTCAAATAAAAAAATAGGGATTTGAGATTATCCCCTATTTTTACACACCATAGTCTAGATCGAGTTTGAAACTCGGTCCCAGCCACCTTGGATCGAGTTTGAAACTAAGTCCTCATTTTTTTTATTTACGTAGAACTCATAAACAAGTCTCAGCCACCTTAGATAAAGTTTGAAAATCAGTCCTGATTTTTTTTACATAGACCTCATAAATTAGTTACTTTTAGACCAAGTTTGAAAATCAATCTCACAAATTTAATTATTTTTATATATAAATCAGTTGTCTTCTTCTTCTTCTTCCTTCTGGCACCATTTTTTCAAAATCTCATTGTTAAATTTGTAAGATCTTCCAACTTAAAGTCTGTGTTTTAACAGATGTAGTATAGATCCGTATTTAAAAGTATTTTCTCAACTCTAGTGTAATTTTTTTTACTATTTGCGCTATTATTTTTTCCTCTAAAATTAAAATACAATGACAGTAGGTTTATATTTTATTTTTTATGAAAATTGACCATGTTACTGATCAATGTGCACCACAAAGATAAAATACTGAACACTTCAACCGACGTGGGTTACGTTATTTGTGCCGCGCGTATATTTTCCGTCGATGATAAAGAAATTTCAGCAAAAAAAATTGAGACTGAATTTCAAACTCGGTCCAAACTAATAGCGGTAAAATCCAGACAAATTATACCATTTTGCTATTTTTTTAATTATCGTAAAAAAAAACTGCATATTATTGCCAAATGCAAATAAAGCTCCGCAATGGTGCAGTACGCAAGTTCCCTCAATTTAATATAGGTCTAAGCTGGTGCATTTTGCATGGAGCCCACTCCGGCCCACGGCCCAAAAGAGTGTGAAAAATGTAAAGCTTCTGCTCTCTTCTTTCTCTCACACGCGCGCGCGCGCATACACACACGTTGCCACAACCACAAGGGAATAGATGCTTCCTTCTTTGACAATTAACTTTGATTCTTCCCAAAACTTCTACAAGATCTTCATGACGGGTTTACGTCTCCAGTCCTCCATTTAATTAGCAAATAAATGGAGCCTTTTTTAGCAGAGATGTCGGTGCATGGTGTTTCGCTGTTTTGAGTCTTAACACAATTAATTAAACATTTATATAACAAATGACCAAAAAACACCTCATAGATAATGAAAATAGTCTACGCTTTTAAATTGTGCTTAAAACACATGCATGTTAATTACCCGGTCGCTTTCATCATTCCATTCCAAATTGTTCGCATCGCGTTATTTCATTATTAAAAGAATTAGAATCGGATAAGATCCCTCCAATTTTTTATATATAATTTTTTTAGTAATAGCGGCATATAATTAAAGTTTTCTGAAATCCATGTGTAAAAATCTAAATAAGCATACAATATTTGTAGAAGTCGGAACACTAACTAATTAATTTATTGCCTAGAGCATCCTTAAAAATTTTGGGGCGGAGGGATCGAGTTGCACCCTCTTATTACCATTCGAGAGCCATCCATGAGGTAAACAAAAATAGTCATTCAATTTCTAGTCGAAAACATATCAAATTTGATATGATGCTGTTGTAATTAATTAATGTAAAATATTTTATTGTTTGCAATGTAAAATGATGTTATATATGCATGTGTTATGCATAAATATATTTGTGATGTGCATTATTGTGTAAATGTTGTTATATATGCATGTATATGCTGTTATAAATGATGTTATGCACATATTATGTTTTGCTAATAACAATGGGCTAGCACAGAAAATAAGTCGAATACAAAAAAAATAAAGATTTAACAACGGTTCTTGTAAGTATCTGTTGCAAAAGACAAAAAAAGGAAAAAAATCCTTTAACAATGATTTTCTGAATGTTGTTAAAGTCGGCCTTTAATAATAATTTTTACTTAAAAATCATTGTTAAATGTGTCCTTTAATAATAATTTTAAAATAAGAACCATTGTTAAATGATAGTTTTAACAACTATTCTTTATAAGAATCATTGTTAAAGTATGTTCCCACGTTCTCCAACATTACTGACTCAACAACGGTTGTTTTATATTTTTTTCTAACACCCCTCTACAACAATAATTAGGAAACCGTTATTAAAGCCCTTTGAAAATTGTTATTGAATTTTTTCCTACTGTAGCGTCTAATTAATATGCATAAAGAATGCCGATAATAATTTCTTGATCGATCCTCAAAATGTTATAGACATAAGATGTGAAGCGCATAAATTATTTTTATAATGTTAGATTTATGTTGAAATTTTATTTTTGAAGATTGCCAAGTTTGTTATAATAAATGATACTTACTTGCCATATTAATCAACGGTTTCAACCAAGCTGTGTCAAAAAAATAATTCAGATAACTATTGCCAATTGTAAATTAATTAACGGAGTTTTTTTTTTATATTTTCAAATATAATTCAAGATATAAATGTATAGAATTAACACTTCAATTGCACAAATAAAATTAACACCAAACTAAAAGGGTGTTTTGATACCTACAACTTTTTGCTTTCAAAGTTTTTATAGAACAAAAAAAGAGAATTCATGTTTTTAGGAGAGAAAAAAAGTTGATCTTGAACTTAAGAAAAAATAAATCGGTCCTTAGACTTTAAATTATACTAAGTAAATCCTTATTTTTTTAGGAGAAATGGATGAATGCCGGTTTTAATCTGGAACTTTCTCAAAACAAATTAGTTCATGAACTTCCATAGAAGTCCAGATCATTATGATCTGTTTCTTTTTTATCCAACCCACTGAGAATGATGAAAAATGACTTGTCCGACTCAATTTTAGAAAAGCCATAACATATTAGGTTAAGTTGATTTTTTCTTTTGAGGACTTTCAAGGATTAAAATTTGATTTTTTTTTGTAAGCTCAAGGATTTATTTAGTGTATGTAATATCTAAAAGTCTAGGGACCAATTTGAATTTTCTAATTAATGGAGTTCAAGGACCATTAATTGTTGCAATTGAAAATTTAGCGATCAAATTGTTTTTTAAGAAAAATTAAGGTATGAAAACTGAAAACATGATTTCTCCGTAGAAAAACAATAAAACCATGACTAGAAGATGTGTGCTTTAGTTAGGGATCAAATTGTTCATCGACGCACCAAGCAGTCAGTTTGCATATTGAAAAAAAAAATTATCCGGCACAAGAAAATGTGCCTACGACGTCCTAGACATTTTTAACTATTTTTTAAGTGCACTGCTACGTACATATATCATTTTAAAATTAATGGATTCGAGACCGTAATATTGAGATTGGACAAAAAAGTGGTTTCATAGTTTTTTTATTTTTTTCTAAGAAAACAAGGACTCATTTTTTTCTTAAATCCAGAATATAATGAAATTCACAACTGTGACCTTCCATGTAAAAGGATACATCTTGTCCTTAACTAAGCATGTTCCTCTTTATCCTCTACATATTTGAGCTTTGGATCTCACCTCTTTCATTAAATGAGTCGTCTTAATATTGGTGGCGAGTTCTGAACAAATATAATATGTACATACGAACAAAGATGAGATTTTAATTTTTATACCAGTCAATTGAATATGATGGACCTTCGATACTCGGCATGCTAATAATTTTAGGGCAATGGATTGAAAATACAGCTCCTTTTATTATTAGAAACCAAGTATAGGATGAAATAAAAAATGAATTCTTCTAAGGACTAGACAAAACATAATCCAACGGCCTTAGTGAAGCTTTATTTTTGCAGTATTCGTGTAAAAAGTGGTTAAGTTGTGATATAAAATTTTGTTCCCCCCCTAACCCCATATTATTTGATATTTTCTGAGAAATTTAAGTTTTATCACAATTTAATGATATTAGTTTTTATTTTATTATAATTTCTTTTTTTCCATGATATATGGGCCTGACCACTGGCTGAGAGGAAAAAAGGAAATTCACTACGGACTACAGCGGGTAGCTTCTATATTGTTGTTTTGTAATCTTCCTTTTTTTAATTAATTAATTATAAAAGTTTCCCTAGTTGAAGAAAGCTAGCAGCTAATCTGGCGAATATTGGAATATATGCTTTGGATAAGTTGTGTTTTGCCATCATTGCGTCGCCAAATCGAATTATTTCCAATTTTTAGACAATGGTAGCTTAGATTTCAAGCGCATTTTGAAGATGCTGTCAAAGATTCCTTTTTTTTTAAAGAAGTTTTACAATTTGGTCCGTGCAACATTCTGTTTCACTTTTCACAAAACCCCTCAAAAAATTAGAAAAAAAAACTGCTTGTTTTATATATGTATCTTCATTGAAATAGTGAGGGACATGATTATTAATATTAACTTGTAGAAAAAAATAATTTCTGACCTTGTTTTGGCAAAACTTGACACTGGTAGTGTTACTTCCTTCCGCTTTCATGGGCAATACATTGGTCCGAATTAATATACAAGATTTCTGCTCTGTTTAGAAATAAAAATGAATTTACAGGATCTTTTGCCAAAAAAAAGAACTTAACGAATTCTTCAGCGATATATGATTGCAGCAATCTCTAACTTAACCCGAAAATTTTGAACTAACCTGGACCACCAATTTCCCATTCAAAGTACAAAAGTTTATAATCTATTTGTTTAAACTGCAGTTGTTATTTTAACTTCGTCTATGGAGAGTCAGAAAGCTATAGAGAAAAAATTAATTGGTCATGATTGCCATATATTTTTTATGAGTAGGTTCTAATGTCATTAATTTTACGTGTCATCAAATGTCATCAACTCATTTTTTAATTTATATTTTAAATTTTAAAACATAAATTTGAAATCCAAACCATTGATATTATTAATTTTCATGATAGATATATATATGCTCAAAAAATTTATGATTTTTAAAACTTATTTAATATTAGATCAAATGATAACAAAATGAATAAAAATTTAGTTAACTATGATTGATTAATTTTTATGCATTCATTTTATTATCATTTGATCTAATATAAAATGAGCTCCAAAAATCGTGATTTTTTAGCATACATCTATCATTAAAATTAATAATATTAATGGTTTGGATTTTACATTTGAGTTTTAAATTTTGAAACATAAATTAAAAAGTGAGTTGATATCATTTTATGCATGGCCCACAAAATTGGTGGCATTAGAACCCTTCTCATTTTTATATAGTTTTTCAGCTCAACACAAAAAATATCAATTGATCATTGGAAATATATTCAAAATTGAATTTATTTTACTTGAAAAGATGAGATGACTATTTTAAAAATTGATTTAATTTAATATATAATTTGAAACTGAGTATTCAATTAATTGTACATCTAAAAAATTTCAATCGTGCTATACTATGATTCTGTGTGACTAACGTATTCTACTTGGATCAAAATTGAAAAAAATGATTGCATACATATCATTGTGATGTTATCCTGCCCCGTGAGTTTGGTCACAAAGCTGTGATCTAGGTTGTATATATATATAGAGAGAGAGTGATGTTATGGTGTTTCGCGAAGTATAAAATCTTTTGTGCTTTGCATCCGTATCTCAAATTTGAAAGTTCAAACTATCGATCCAAACCGTTGAATATGATCTTCATATTGAAATATTCTTAGAGATCAAATTTTATTTTTTTTTGAATTTTTTTGCTATTTTTTAAATGAGTACAAAATTTGTTGATCCAACAATTTATGCACCATCCAAAACTAGTGATTTTGTATCTATCTAAAAAATATTAAAAAAAATCAAAAAAATATATATTTTGATCTTCAAAGATAGTTTAATATGAAGATCATGTTCAATGGTTTAATCGGCCGTTTAAACTTTCAAATTCGAGATACGGACGTGAAGAACGGAGATTTTGTGCTTCGTGAAGCATCATAGCCTCACTATATATATATATATACCAAAAGTACACCATTACACCTGCTATTTACATAGAATTTCCCTTATTGTTTGTTTACTTTTAGCGATTTTTGAGCAAATATTCCCCTGCACCTTTCCCTCTAAAATACAAATATCATGACCACTTCTAACCTCTTCCAGAATACATCTTCCTGGTATGAAAGTAGTACGTCTTATGTGAGTCTTGAAGCATAACAGTGAGATTTTCGGCTCGGCATTGTTGCCACTTGCCAGAATGTAAGTTCTAAGCTTAGTTGTGTTTGGGCATTGTTGGAACATGTTGTCTTCCTGTGTACAAGTAACACATACTAGGTAGTTGTCAGCCCCTTTTTATCAGATTGTCCACAGTAAGTATTTTGTTTATTGGGTAAATTTTCTGGGAAGCCACTTAATTTTAAATGAAATTCATATTTGATCACTGAATTTTAAATTATTCATTTTTAATTACTGAATTTTAATATTTATTCAAATTTAGTCACTCTATTAGTTTTTTTATTAAAATTCTAACAATGCTGATATGATATACTATATGGGCTATGTAATATTGTCAATAAAGATTAACAACACTAATAAATAAGTAAATGAGATAAAAAAAGAGAAAAAATATTTGTTTTTTATTACTAGGAGTAAAATTTTATGTACCCAATTTGAATAATAAATTTTTATTGTAGTACAACTATAAAATATAGAGTCAACGTAGGATGTCAATATCGGTCTCATTAGATGCTGGATAAAAAAAAGATTAAAATTGGATACATGTTAAAATAGTGATAAAAAATAGATAATTTAAAATTCAGTATCTAAATATGAATTTGATATAAAATTGTGTAACCTCTCAGAAAATTTACCTTTGTTTATTTGTTATGCATCGCTAGCCAAGTGAAGATCTGAACTCGTGGGGTTGCCTTAGTTTTCCTTATCAAGTTATAATGCACATGATGTGGGGTGTCATGTTAGACGTGTAAGTAGATGCAGTGGTGAAAGTACCAGTAGCAGTGCGGCCTCATTCATGAGTTCAATACAATTAATAATTAATAATCGCATGATTATAAAGTTGATAGTTTTCATTACCAGATTTAGCATGATAAATTTGTAATTATAATTTTAATTTCTTAGTCATTTAATTAGTATTATTCTTAGATCTTAGTGAAATCGAACGATAATGTTCAGCAGTCAGTCAATTTGTATAGAGTATGTATAAGTATCAAAAAGAAAATTCCATTTAATTAGTTGGTTTCTCATCTAGGAAATTTAGGGACACATATTATTCAAAAAATAGCCGGGTTAAATTATTGAATATAATAAAAGAGAGGAAAAGTTGTAAAGTGTAAAATACATTTTTTTTTTTTAGTTTTGTTGAAACTATATCACATATATACTAGGGAAACGACAAATTAATCAAACATGCTTATACCGATAAAAGGAAAAACAAAAGGAAAAAAGAAACATGTGAGACAAATTAATTGAAGCTTGCTTGGAGACCTTATATAGAATCTGTTTTTTTTTTTTTTTTAAATCTTTAATTTAGGAACTTTTGCTAGCCGAAACAAAAACGCTGTCCGGAATATAGGATGTTTGTTAGGTGTGAAACCGAGTTTCATTTTCTAGTCAATGGCCCATAGAATATGATTACAGTTTGATAAACCCAAGATTACGTTGATTGTATTTGTATATAGCTAAGGGACACAAATAAACTTTTTTTCCTTTTCAAAAGTATTATTTGGGTTTTTAAAAGAGACTTATAGAAGTCTTTGCCAATCACTTTACTGCTTGTCTTTTGATTAATCAATTAATTTATTAATTAATGATCTCTCCCTAATTGAAGGCTGTGTTATGGTTGCACTCAAGTAAAGACAAAGAACGGTTCATAGTGGCCCATAATTTTGTTTCTATTTCTTTCCCTTTGTTTGTATCTTCTTCTTTCTCCTTTTTCTTTGTTGTTTAAAGCACTAAAGCAGAGTATACGTCCAACAAGGTTAAACAATCTTTGCTGAAAGAGAAGGGCCAGAAAATAAAAGGAACTATGGTAAATCATTCTTTTTGTATATATATTAAATGGTTCTTTTCTTCCTCTGGTTGCTTTGACTATATATATACAATGTACTTCATACATATATTAACCTATTTCTAGTCTAAAGATGAGCAATTTAACCGTCCCTATGCCTGCTATGCTATCCTTTAAGTCTGAACTGTGAAAGAGGGAAAGGTATATACAAAGCTGGGTGGTAGGCCCAACATTCCAACTGTAAAAATGGCACCAATTTGACCTTCAAATGTCCTTTAATATATTTCAGAAGAAAATTAGCAGTTTTGATTTTTAATTAGAAAGGAAACTTAATTAATTTCAGTACCTCTATACCTCACATAGTTCATAGTTGGATTATTTCCACTGGAATTAGTCAATTAGCTATTTGATCCACCTCAATGATAACATCTGGCGACTGGCGGTAATTAAGTCTAGTTAATTTTCAGCCCGGATACTTTGAAATCTGGTGTTATTTACTTCTAATTCAATTATAATCTTCATTTGCCTCTTTGTGTTTGTTGACCCTTGTTTATACTTGCATATTTTGATCATGAAATTTGAGGAGAAAAAAGGAATTCAGATTCTCTGAAGTATTTCACCCCATGAAGTACTTGACGGAGTTGAAATCCACCCCATAATTTACTTGAGGCCAATCTCAAAGGTGCTCATAATTATAGTATGTATTGAATTTCTCCCATTTCTTTCCTTTGAGTGTGTGTGCCCAAGGATGTAATTCGGAAAAAAGGTCATGGCCTCATGAGTCACAGTGCACAGCTTAAATTTTACTATGTTAATTAAGCAGCCGTTTTAGGCCTAGTAAGTTTAGATCGGCCTACAACACCAGTTTAAGGCCGGATATAATCAGTTCTTTCAATTCGGCCTCCAGTGGCGAATCCTTATTGGGCTTGGATTTGGTTATGGATCACGATCAGATCCAATCCGGACCCATAGCCGTTGACACTCCACTACTCGCCTCTCCATGGAAATGGAATCATGGATCGACAGAGCTCCGCATCAAAAGATTCAAAACAGTGAGAAAGAAAGACTAGTCTAGAGAAAAACCCTCAGACGCCATTAGGAGGGGTCTCGCAATCGCCAAGCTCGTGCCACCTTCTAGCGCAGCATCCGCCGCCACATTCTCCACCTTTCCGGCGCCGGAGGATTTAGTCGCGATTCCTCTCCTTCCCCCGTCCCAGGAGAAGCTTCCTCCGTTGCTTCCGACGAAGACCCTTTCTTCTCCACCTCCGGCCGGGGCCGTGGAGATGGACCCAACCCTTCTTCCTCTCGCTTTCCTTCTTTCCCCTCCTTTAACCCTTCCTCCATAGGCCGTGGCGTGACCCCTCCCAGTCCTGCCCCTCCGCCTCCCCAAAACCCTGATCCTACACATAAAGAACCCGTTTTCTTCAACCGTGACAACCCACTTGCACCCAGACCGGTTCGTGAAGATATGCTCCACAAGCCGGATATGTCTTAGATTGTTTCAGCTTTAGGTCGTGGCAAACACACCACTGAACACAGCCGTCCCCAATCCTTGCCAGAACAAGGTGATAAAAAACGTCACATGCTCAAGAGAGAGGATGCCGTAAAACGGACATGGAGATTTTGTCACGGGCTGTGCCTGTAAGTGCTACGAGAGGCCATGGTGGGACCGGAAGGGGCGGGAGAAAGATGCAGGACAGTGGGCCAGAGAGGGAACCAATGAAGAATTTCGACTTCAAGTGGTGGGAGGTGGACTACACTCAAATGAACGTAGAAGAGCTGATGGATTTTTTCGAGTTTATTGTGGAAAAAGTTTGGGAGGAGGCCTTCTATGAGTGTTTGGAAGAGGTAGTGAAAACGCCTGTGCGGCCTAAGAATCTTTTCATAGAGGAGGCCTTAGAAGATGCTCAGCACACAAATAATATGGTATTTCTTTTTCTCTTTTCATTCCTTTGGTCTCTATGTGTTGCCACTGCGGGTTTCTGTGGTTGGAATTATATTGGCATTCACAGATATGCATCGGGATGTTATTTTTTTATCAATCAGGAATTCCAGTTCATTGTTTTCGTTTTTGAGGATGGAGTGCCAGACTGTTGGTGACATGGTACTCTGCATGACAGTTCTAGTGGATGATTGACAATTTAAGTTTGTTTTTAGGCCAAGTTTTTAGGATAATGAGTTGAATGGGAGGGATAATATACTGACAATTACTACTTGTGTTTTTCACCATGATATATTGTATTACTGGACTTAGATACATATTTTCAATCAAAAAAGCAGAAATAAGAAGTAGAAAATTCATTAAGGTCAAGACTACTACTAGATGATCAGTGGTCAAGTAATTTTTTTCATTTATACAAATCTAGAGAACGATGTGTTTATATATTTTTGTTTAATGTTGATTGAGGTTGAGCTGGCGTACGTGGTGAAGTTTGGAAACCCAGATATAGAAGAGAAACCACGTATGTCTCTTGAGACTTGAGGATGTGTTGAAGATGGCTAAACCTTTCTTGATAACCTATGAAGGGCTCAGGAGTCAAGAAGAGTGGGAGGTGCATTTCATTTCCTCCTTGTCCCCCTTTATATCGAATGTCTACGTGTTTGCGGCGGCTTCTTCAAATGCAAAAGAACATTGTTATAACATGATTGGGCAAAATGGAAGGACAGATGAAATTTCAATTTTTTTATTTTGGTTTGATGATAATAATAATAATAGTACTAACAATAATGCAGATATACATAATAATAATAATAACATTAATAGTAATAATAATAATATAATAATATAGACATCTATAATAATACTATAATAGTAATGCTAATAATAATAGTAATATTAATGATATTGATTATTGTTACTAGGACCATTATTATTATATATTATTATTATTAGCATTACTATTGTTATTATTATGGATGTTTGTATTATAAACCATAATAATGATAATAATAGTACTAACAATAATGCAGATATCCATAATAATAATAACAGTAATAGTAATAATAATAAAATAATAATTCAGACATCTATAATAATAATACTATAATAGTAATGCTAATAATAATTAGTAATATTAATAATAATGATTAATGTTACTAGGATTATTATTATTAGCATTACTGTTATTATTATTATGGATGTCTGTATTATAAACCATAATAATGATAATAATGATGATGATAATAATAATAGTACTAACAGTAATGTAGATATCCATAATAATAATAACAATAATAGTAGTAATAATAATATAATAATACAAACATCCATAATAATACTATAATAGCATTACTATTATAGTATTACTATTATTATTATTATTATTATTATTATTATTAGTAGTAGTAGTAGTAGTAGTAGTAGCAGCAGCAGCAGCAGCAGCAGCAGCAGCAGCATTATTATTATTAGCATTACTATTATTATTATTATGGATGTTTATATTATTATTAGTATGGATATCTGCATTATTGTTAGTACTATTATTATTATCATCATTACTATTATCATCATTACTATTATCATCATCATTATCATCATCATTATCATCATTATCATTCTCATTATCATCATTATTACATCATTAATGTTTTATATTTGAGATTCTCTATGCTTTTGGATTGGGTTTCATTTCTAGCCTACCGCAATTTATTTGGGATTAAAGGCTTTGTTGTTGTTGTTGTTGTATGATTTATTGATTAGGTGCTATTTGCCAAATTTGTTAAATTTTGCATTATTTAACTACATGCATCCTTTAATTTAAAACAAGGGATAAAATCAATAATTTGCTTTTTAGAAATGGTGGAAGCTGTAATGAAGAGGCTGCCTGTTATGAAAGATGCTATCGACCTGTATGCTGGCCTGATATAGTTACTGCAAAACAACAGCAAGAGGAACTACAGCGAGTTGCAAATACTCCTTGTGCAAATTCACTGACCTCTGTGAAGAATTTTACTGACCGTATTCTCCTCTCTCTTCAGGTTATCTCCTATCAAGTCATTTTTATAAAAGGCCCTTTATTTTTTAAGTACAACCCAAGTTCATTTCACTTGCTCACAAAAAAACACCTAACATGAAGTAGTATGATAATGAATATGTAGTGAAGAAAAAAAAAAATCTTTTTTCTTAAAAAAAAAAGAAGGACTCCTTGCTAAACTTAAGTGATTTTATAGCCGTGCATGTTTCTGCACAATAATGTTGCAGAAATCTGAATTGACTGAAGACATTGGTAACAGCCTGTTGCTGTAAATTGAGTTTTGTTGAGATTCTAATTTGCGGTTAATGTAATATTTGGTTTTCTAGGGTTAATTAGCATAATCGATGGTCATCACAGTTTCTAATTATGACACTTTTAGTCATTTATTGGAGTTATAACCAGGATTTCTTACATTTTGTTACCAGTACATAGCAGGTTTGGAAATTACCCAACCAAACTATTGGTGTTAAAGTTATGCCTCCTAATGAACATTTATTAGTACGGAATTCTATGTCTGATGCAAGTTCCCAACTTGTCATGTTAATTTGATTTTTATGTTATGTTAATTACTTTCTTTGAGATGATGCTATGATCGATCTGAATGTGAGTTTGTGATCTCTCTCTTAACATAGGATTTTAAAGCACTTGGGAAATGATAATTTTTAGTAGCTATATCAGGTTGATTGTGTATTTTCTGTAAGTAGTAATGCAAGCGTTATATACATCTTACTTTTTCGCCTTGTAACCAGAGTAATCCAGGATGGGGATTTGACAAGAAATGTCACTTTATGGACAAGCTTGCCTGGGGAGTTGATCAACATTCAACTACTTTATTTTATAAAAATAATTCTCTAGAACCTTCGTCTTAAAATTGGATGATTTTTTTTTTCATTTTTGTACAATTTTGTTCAAATTGCTTTTAGATAGGATTATTGTAGTTTCAATAAGTTTGAGGCGATTTTATTGTTTCTTTTTATTAATGTGTTTTCTCGCTCCGAATTCAAGCAAATTATATATTGATGAATCAGACAATTATGATTACCTTGTTTCGCCATGTACTTGTGTCACATCCAAGAGATTGTGTTGGCATATACTCTGTGTGAACATTGTTCGGCGATTGGAGCATCACATGAGAAAATCTCGTTCTTACTGTGATTAATTATCATGTATTTTCTTTTCTTTGTAATAGGTGTTCCTGTACAAGGCGCAATATTTACCTAGCCAATGAATTTGACATCTCTGCTACATTTTACAATGCAAAAAAAAAGTAATTATGAAAAGGAAAATTCTACTTCTCAGCATCATCTCATGTCATAGCTTCCTGGAATGAATGGAATCCATCGTGTACACATCTCATCTTCTGCAAAAATAATAATAATAAATAAAAATTATCATAATTGAAATCTCCTCTATATTGGCATAAAGCATCAAAAGATCATATATTAAAGGCACCTTAATTAGGCTGTTGAATCTTGCCGTAACGGTTGGGTTTCATTGTGCTGGTTATCCAACGGCATGTACTGCGACATAATTGCCATGATCTCTGAATCCATATAAGACTGAAAAGGGGGGGAAAAAAGAAGATGCTATAAGCATGTTTCTTGAAAAGAAAAACATATATGGGGTAGAACCAGAGTGAAAGCTTCATGTTATGTGCTGATACATGCAAGTACAATTATTGAAACAATTTGTTTTTTTGAAAAAAAAAAGTTGAAAGAATTTGTGAGCTCTTCAAATGGCATGTCACTTACACGAAGTCTGTATCGGTAGAAAATGTAGCCAGCAATTCCAGCACCGACAACACATGAGAGAACCAAGATTATGACTAACCACCCAAATCTTGAGACGCTCCTAGCTGCATTTGTTAAAAGTATGGAAATTAAACAATGAGAGAACATGAGGGAAATGTTCATATCAGGAAATCGACTGTTTCTCTCTTCTTTCTCCATTACCAGCAACAAGATTTTTGTTGCAAATTTGGGAAAAACTAGTTGGGAATTTATTTTCAATCTGGATCTATCATCCACAAAATTCATTTCAATTATCAGTGTTGTTTTCATGTTATTGACACAATAAAAGAAGGAAATGTTATGCATAGAAAAGCATATTTTCATGATAAAATCTCCAGAATATGTAAAACACTTCAATTTAGTTACAATTCTCAAGAGTTAGGAGACTTTACCTACACAAGTGTCTTCCCCTTTTATGTACAATAGGTCACCTTTGCACTTGCACTCATATCCTCCCCATCTATTCTTGCAAGAGCACTCCGGACAAGTGCATGCTAGTTTTTCTTTGCACTCATCAATGTCTAATTAAATATTTTCCAGAAGGAGATAGTAGTCAGTAACTCTTGTCATTTAAGTTGAATAATAGGATCAAACAAATCTCTTGTATGGTTGCACAAAATATTGCTTTTTAGGTACAATAATGGCAAAAGAATTTGCATTTAAAGATTCTAAAATCTATTTACATGGTATATGGATTGGTACCTTCGCATTTGTAGCCATCCCCTTGAAATCCTGGTGGACACATACAGCCACTCAGTCTGGACTCCTTCATACAAAAATTTAGCTCCAAAATTTTAGATATATATGAGGTAAATTTGTTCATATAAATTTTCTAAAAAAAAACTTAGTTCATATTTAATTATGCTCTTGTTCTCTTTACCCAGCAAGCAGAGACCGTAATGCCATTTTTGGTTTCAGACCAACATCCTCCATTATTCATTGCACACCTTCCTGGTCCCACAGCTGCATTGAATTCCAAAACCAGGAAAAAGGAAGATGCCCGTTCAGAAAACTATGTTGAAATGAGGGTTAATTTGATGTTGGGAAAATTTAATGAGGCCCAATATTACACAACTCATAAGTAGAGTAATGGCTCCGGGGTTAAATTGACAAGTGGAAAGATGGTTATATGAGTTTCTACCACGTACATCCAAAAGAAGAATTAGTTGAAAAGAAAAAGTAGGTGAACCTGTACAAGAAGAGTACCCATCTCCCTGGTACTGAACACCGCTGACCAATGGGCATTCACAAACTCTACCTCTATAAGTATCCTAAATATTTTGAAGAGGAAAGAAAAGTTATCAGACAGAAGATTTCTTAATTTTCTTTCTTCAATAGAACCAATTGTTACTACAAGTTTTTGTCGGGTTTAGTTGTAACTGACAGCAAATTTGGGGTCTATGTCAGGCTCATTTCAACTTACTCCCAACTCACTTCATCTTCGGTTTATATGCCAAGACAAAATAAAATGTTATTACAGACATGTATGTCTTTTTTAGAAGCCAAATTTTAGTTGTGTTTAGATGTGTCATCGGACAAGTCAAATTTCATAAGTTATGCGATTAAGGTTCATATGATTGAGTTTCAGGACACTTAAGTAATTTCTTTTTGAGTAACTTTGATTTAGAATGATTTTCAAATAGCTGATGTTGGGTTTTGCAAGTTACTACTTTGTATATGCTACTCTGACGCTTTATTTTCCTGAAACAAAACAAGTTACCATCTGTAATAATGGCAGAAATGGATTGAATAAATGCTACTGAAATCTGGTAAAAAAACACCATTTCTTTTAATAAGATCCAATTAAACTACCAAAGGAAGTCAAATAGCAATTAAATGATGTTGACCAGTTTGGGAATAACATAGGTCATGAAATCTGAAGCTGAAGCCTCGAAAGTTGAATTGCATTTACCTTACAGGCAGTTATATTCAAGTTCGCATCTTTCCAGCAACCGCCATTGTTGTGAAGACATTCATTTGTTTCCATATCTACATTCAAGAGGTTGGAAATATAGTTAGTCATATGTTTTGTTATATAGGAAATTATAAGGGTGTTAATGCTTAAATGTATTTTGTAATAGTTTGGAGGTCAATTTGGTAAAATTGTATTAACCCCAGATCCCCAGCTGTAACTCGGTTCAGAAAATGAGAACGAAAATATCATGTAACTCGGTTCAAATCCCGTAAAATCCAACATAAGAGATTTGATTCTTGTTGTGAAGACACAGAAACCTCATATAGAAAGGCTCCAAATTTGCTGTTATTCTGGGAGAATAACAGAATTCTGTTTTTTATTCTAAAAAAACAGAAAAAAATCTTAAAAATAGAAAAACGTTTATAGATATATTATTTTACTTGTAAATTGATAGTCCGTAAAATTTTATGTAATTTCATTAACGTTTGATAGTCCATTAAAGACCGTTAATTTAGAACCATTGCAAATATTAGTGAAAGACCGTTAAATTTGATAATCTCTGATTGACTACCAAATATTAATGAAATTACATAAAATTTGACGGGATATTAATCTACAAGTAAAATAACATATCTATAATTTTTTTTCTATTTTTTTAGAATAAAAAACAGGATCATGTTTTTCTCCCGGAATAACAGATTTGGAGTCATATAGAAAAGTCATATGACCAGGGTTCAGGTGCCACTGTGCCAGTGACAATAGACCGCTTCTTACAATTTTTTTTTTAAATGGGTACGTGCTATGCTGGTATTTTTCACATTTAATTTTTTTGTGACAAATTTTGCATAATTGACGTAAAGTAAAAACATAATTGCCGTTTGGAGGAATTATATCCTAAAGACTGGCATTATACTTGCTGAAAATTGATGTCTTTAATCATAAATTTAGTTGAACAAGAACAGAAAAATAGACCTGGACTCAAACAAACATGAGGCTCTGTCGACTCCTTAAATCCAGCACATATGGCTTTAAGCACAGCTGTGCTCTCCAATTTACCTTTGTAAAAGAAATTATAATTTTTTAAAATCATAACAGAAAAGCCATTAAAGTTTCATAGTAATTGAATGGGTTGCCAATTGCCACACAAAGTTCAGCAAAGTTCTATCATGTATATACCAGTTTGACTTTTTATCATTCCAGTTTTGATGCATTATTCTGGAACCAGTTGCATAACCAAGGAAATTTTAAGACTGGTTTGTTTAAAAGTTCAAGGCCGTACCATACTTGAAAATTTTAAGCTGTTAAGCAGTTAAGGAGAAGGATATTAACTTAGAAAAGTAAAGAAAAAAACAAACCAACCTCTATATTGAACGTTGTTGATGACTAGTGTAGGCAAGATTGTCACGTCACTACGTGAATCATGACCGACCTGTAATGGGGAAAAGCTCTTTTTATCAATTTAAGTGAAAGCTTGGTATTTGGTATTGATATAAGTTTACTTGTATATATGATTTTTCAGATATTTCGAGTAACCTGGTCTTCCTGCTCTTTCTTTAGCACGGCATTCTCAGCATCTGCTTCTGGATCACCCATGCATTTCTGTACTTTATTCACAGGTAGACCTGAGAAATGTGGTCGATATTTAGATAAGCATAAAATTTACTATACTAATTTTTGTTTTGGTTTTCAATATTGACATTTTTTTCATTTACCAGGGCTGGGATTTCTTTCGTTGCTTGAATTATTGGATCCCAGAAGTAGATTATAGTTCAAAATGCACATAGAAACCACAATCATACCAACAAAGTTAATATGGAGACGTATCATGACTGGTACACTATGTATCAGTACTGAGCAAGTAAAAAAGGGGACCGACAGGTTATTAAGAAATAAAGGTCCTACAGTGAAGCATGTACTGGTCAGACTGACACCAGTAATCAGTTTAACCATATATCAATATATATAGTTAAACTTACCAAGATCTCTGACCACAGTCTCAGCACATTCTTTGCTGTACTTTTGCTTCTTCATGGAGCAGCGTGTATCATAATCAACGACGAAATCCCACCACTGCCAGGGCCGGCCACTCTCATTGGCCACACGGTGCACGCACAGCTGCCGCAGATTTTCTATCACAACATCCTTTCCTTCATACCCCTCCCCAAAATCCTGTTCTGGGTCTGGTGCACAGTACCGGCCCTTGTTTATGCATTGTGACTTGCACTGTCTGGTCAGCCTATAAGATTGTATTTTGTAATTGAGAAATTAATCAAAATTCAGTGATGTCTGTGCAGTTATCGAGCATACTTTGGCCAATTCTTGTGTTGACAAGTAGAAGTAGGAAAAAGGAAGTTCTGTCAATTGATTTTTTCTTTTCCTCTTAAATTTGCACGGCACCATATCAATTGAATAATTTCCTCCTTTGCAAATGGTAAAGTCCAGGAACAATATTCCCAAACTGTACATTACTGTTCTGAAAAAAAGCAACTGAATATCAAATGCACATACCGAAAAGCCTCGGGGCAAAACCATGTTATGTAATGTGGAGTGAATTGGGCGTATCCACCTCTTTCCAGCAACTGGGCATGGCCTCTGAAATTATTTACAAAGCCCAGCTGTTCTTCACACCTCTCTCCGCACTCATCATTGCTGTTCGTCCAAAATTCGTATTCGACTCTTTCATCCGGGTGGGGCATTGACTCACGCCAATCCATTTTCACTATCAGCTCATTACCTTCTGACGAATCGGTCTCCATTTTTTGCAGTGTTTTCTTGAGTGTTTCACCGAATGATTTTTCAATCAGGGCTGATGGAATGGTGATTTTTTGAACGTAGTCAATTGTTGAGTCAGAGAAGAATTCTTCGGGGGTGTCCATTGTGAGGAGGGGTTCATCAATATTGTCAGCAATAAGCACTGCAGCTGCTCCAGCTTTCTGTGCATTCCATGCCTTGAGTGCAAAGTAACATTCTGTGAAGATCAAAGAAATTATTTTTTTGTGTGGTTGACAAATGAATTAACTAAATATTTTCAACAATATATCTTAAACATTTTCAACTTATAAAGAAGGATTTGAATAGCATCCTTGCACAAGAAGTCCATCTCTTATTCCATCTTTCCTTTTTTTCTCTAATAATTGTTCCTTTTCTGTTGTAATATATGAGGTCTTCTTGGATATTTCATCAATATTTTTTTGGCTTAATTGGAGATGACGTCTTACTAGCTGTATTGGTAGCCGAGTAAATTATGAAAAAATGTGATTCTTTTACCCTAGATTAAAATAATCTTTGTGTTCATTTTCTATCATAGGCAAACGGTGCCATTGCACAATAATTACATATGAAACCATGTGTGTCTGTATTGCTGTCATATTAATTAATAATTATCAGTAAGTGCTCCCCTTAAAAAAATTTAATTCAACCTTTCACGTGGATAATTACGAACAGCTACTTAATTTATTCTGTTGTAAGACTTGGGAGCAATCGTATCATAGACTGCTAGCTCTTTTGCAAGATTAGCTGGGTTCTAGTTTTATATAGTAGATCAGTTAATTAATTACCTACTTACATTAAAAAAGAAAATAAGTAATTTTATGTAGTAAGTGTGAAAGGCTGTCTAAGTACCCTGTCTGAACATAACATGTATCATTTCTGTTAGTTCAAATGTCATGGAAACTGCAAATCAGAAAGAAATACACAACTACCATACTTAAGTAACATAAATTAACAGAAACATCAATACCAGAAAAATAAATGCTCGATTGTAACAGAGCCAAGGCCAGTTAAGTATCAGAACTAAATGAAAAAATATATAACCAATAAAGTATTGAGATAGTACGCACCCCCTCGATCAAGAAGAAGAATCACAGGTCTTCGAGACTTCGACTTGAAGGTGGTATCCAACTTCTCACAACCATTTGATCTCTTATCAGGGTAAATCACAACTCCAGAAAGAGTGCCACCATAATTTGGCACGCCGAAATTTGCTAGTGCAGCATCGTGGTGGCCTCGGATGTGGTGCGGTGATACAACTTTGACACTGCTCTTTTCTACTACAAACCGGCCGGAAACCGACCCTAGCAAAAATAGAAAGGCAGTGATAAGTAAATGGGTTTTCATGAGAGGGAGATGGAGAAGCAATGAACCAGAGGAAGATTAAGAGATAAGAGGCCAAGGAGAAGTCTATATCTTTGTATGAAAGTTCTAGAGAGGGATGGAGACAGAGTGATTTGGTAGAATTAGAGGAATTCGTCATAGAATAGCCATGAGAGAGGTCAAGATCAACTGAGAGAGTCTTTCTGACAATTGGAGCGTGTGGGATGGACAAAAAAAGTGATTGGGTATGTAATTAAGTAATTAACAAAAAAGAAAAGTGATTTGGTACATTAAAAACTTTTCCTGGAAGCATTTGCATCTGTGGGAACGGTGAGAAGTCATATAAAGAGTGAAAGAGAGTCGTAGTTGGAACCTGGCAAGTTGGCAGTACAGAACAAATGCTTATCTTTCAAATTTAAAGAATTGTCATACCAAATAAGGAGAAAAAAAAAAAAAACTCCAAAAATACGGAGGATTGTAGATTTGGATCACAAAAAATTCGATTTTTTTAATACACAACGAAAAGGGGAAAAAAGAAGAAAGGTTAAGACTTAAGTGATGTAAAATAGTGACTCGCTACACCATGATCAGGGTTTTGATGCGCCATAAAGGATTCGGGATTGAAAGGTTTGTGTTGCTTAGGTTGCACTTGGAAATGTGGTTTGGAATCATTCGTAGGTTGAGGAGCAATGAAAAGCAAAGAGATTGCTTATTTCACAAAAAATGAACTTCAGATAACAACTGGTTTAGAGTTATACTTAAAAATAAAATAGATGCTCAAAGTGCAGGTTGTTAGTACCAATTACATGTGACAAGATATATTTCTACATTTCTGAAGCAGTATATGCGCAAAGGCATAGAGGAGAAGTACTGCACAGAAACGCTACACTTAATGCCGCAAAGGATCTGAAATTGATTGTGAGAGGAGAACGAACTACCGTTCAAGAGTTATCCCTGAAGTCAGTATGAAAATGACACCTAAGAATTAATTAAAGAAAATGCTACCATAAATATTGGACGATTGCACCCTCAAAGATATTTTAAAATAGATATTGGTTTTATCGTAGGCGATTCATCTGTAAATTATAATTGGGATCAGAGAGTGAGATAATTTAATAAATTTGAACGTGTTTTCTCAAATTAAGTTCAAAAAAATTAAAAAATAATACAATTGAGAAACATACCATTAGATTTATAAACTACTTGTGTATCAGTTGTTCATATAAGTTGAGTATTATACGATATGCAATCACATGTCATCAAAATATGAATGTTATATGTAGATTTAAGTCATTTGGTTCTAAATCAATTTTATTTGTATATTTGTAAATTTTATGTTTGATTTACAAAATTAAATCTCAGAAAAAGTCGCATGACGTAGAGCTGGCTCAAGTTTGTAAGCCTTCCATCCTCAGTAGATGGACTCATGGTATTTTTCTGTTAAATATATTTTTCACGGAGGCGGACGTAACACGATTAACAAAAATAAGGATTTTTTTCGGAGTTAACTCAATTAAATTTCAAATTTATATTTAATTATTGAACTCTTATTTATTTTGTTTTAATTAATAAAGTTTGATATTTATTTAAATTTGATCACTTCATTAGTTTTTTTCCATTCAAACTTAACAAAATATATAACATGATACCTATTTTAAAATGTAGACATATATATTTCATATAAAATTTTAAATATGTGAAAGGCACAAATTATTTTCTACTTCTTTCCGTTAAATTTTTTATGTTTTAAAATATGTGTTATTTCTTAAAAATAACAATGTTATTTGGAATATACATTCTTAGACTATTTTGTAATTAATTAGTTTAATTATCTATTTTTAAATAATTAAATCATACAAATTGGAATATCTTTACCTGTAAAATTTTATCTTTCGATTATAATATAATGTCTCTATAAAATATAAAATTGAAAAAAAATCTCAATCAAACAATAATATTAGATGATTGATAAAAAAATAGTTCAGAAAGGTGACATGCTTAATTGCATAAAAGTACGGAGTGATAAAAAATAATAATTTATTGATATTTTTTTAAATTTTAATAAATATACGGAGTGATCAAATTTAGATAAATAATAAAATTTGGTGATTAAAAATTGATAAATAAATATTAAATGATCAAATATGAATTTGATGTATAATTTAATATCCTCCAAAAAAAAAAACGACTCGTGAATAATGAAATACTGAAATCCAAAATGAGGAACGACAATTGAACATTTCGGTCATTTTAAGAGTCAATGTGTCGCAATCTCCCCACCTCATTTGTTGACTCCTCACTTGAAACTTGAAAGTGGAGGGTGAATGCCTTGAGCTTGAAGCCTTGAGCTCTTTCAAGATGAACGGTACGGTATGATAGCCCGCGGATCACTTTAGCATTTGCCATTTTAAGTTCCTCCTCTGCATTCATTTGAGCTTGAAGCCTTGAGCTCTTTCAAGATGAACGGTACGGTATGATATCCCGCGGATCACTTTAGCATTTGCCATTTGCAAGTTCCTCCTCTGCATTCATTTATTTATTTGTATGAAACCCCTCTTTATATTAAAAGCTGATGAATGAATTCGACCTTCAATTTTTTTAAGATATCAATGTTCTCTCATTCATAATCATCGAACTTAAATGGCGGTCACTCGCAGCTCTATGATTCTCTCATCTCTTCAAAGAACATGAATCCTCAAGAATAGTCTGTATGTAAGGGTGCAAGAATAGTTTATAATTCGTAATTTGTTCCGTGTTCGATTTGATTTTAGTTCAACTTCGGTTCGTTTGATTAGATTTTTTATTAGTTCGATTCGAGTTCGATTTGATAGTTTTTTAATGAATTAGTTCGAATTCGATATGTAATTATTTGTATATATTTTTAATTATTTAAATAATATTATATGGAATAATATAATTATTTTATTATAAAATTAATAAAATATTAATAATTTATTAATAAATTAATAAATATTAGTTAATTTTTTCAAATTTTATAATAAATTTAATAAAATGTTAATTATTTTAACTCTATTTATTTATGATAATATGAAATTAAAAATTAAAATTAAAATAATTGAATTTGTTTAGAATTTAATTTTAGTTCGAATTTAATTTAGCTCGAATTCAGTTTAGTTTGAGTTTGATTTAGTTCAAATTTTATTTAGTTTGAAATTATTTTAAAATCAAACGCAAACACTAATGATCTCGATAAAATTCAATTTGTTTGCAGCCATAGTGGAATGTACCTCGAAAAAACTCCATGAACTTTGCAAACCGGCGGTTTGAATCTGTTGATGGGAACCGTATCCTCTGGTGCGTTCTCTATCTCTCCAGAGTGGTGCACTTTATATCCGGACCGTTCGATCAGATCCAACGCATCAGATCAAATATCGCTTCAAAATAAAAAAAATCTCACAAATGAAAAGGCTGCCCGTGTCGAATTGAAAAAGTTGCCCGCATCGATCTCTCGTTCTCTCTCTCGCGTAGCCCTCGTAGTCGTCCCACTCACTCTCCATTTAATTTTCGTTTCTTGTTTTGTGAAATTAAGAATCAGTATTTGTCAGTCATGGAGGTGGATCAACTGGCGGAGGCCGCGTCGGAGGAAAATAGCATCTCAATTCTAAAAGCAAAGCCCGCCGCTGCCAGATCTCAGCTTATTTTAGAGCATCATTTTCTGATGTATCACCATGCCAGAATCAGAAAAGGCATAAAATAATCAGATTTGAATTATATAATTTTGCAATTTTCGATTAGTCAAGGCATAGAAAGAGATGAGGCGCTTTTCATTTGGGAGAATTTTTTATTTATTTTCGAGAGTTTTGCGTTGCTGTTACAAAGGGCGGAGATAACCAGAGGATGTGTTATGGACTTTGCTTAATTGTGTTATGGACTTTGCGGTTCATGATCCATCCTATTATCGGTAATTAGAAGAAAAATATAATATGGGCCTATTCGGAATACCTATTTCAAATTCCGAATTATCATACTATTACAGCCCATAATATTGAAGACCCAAGTTCCAGAATTTTCAGAAAATGGGGTTGCATGAGCTTCCAGTTAAATTAACTAACTAAGGCCCTGTCTTCTCTTTTTCTTTTTTTTTTTATCAAAATTATGTCCAAGTACATGCTACAGCTACTTCCCTGGTTCAAGAGTTATGGATCAGATTCTGCTGTCATAAATGAATTATAACAGCGATTGTTATAGGATCCAGACAGTTCATTTTGAGATGAACGACCATGATTAAACTTATAAAGGAGATTTTTTAAGATTTATTTTATGGGCTCATAAATCATAGAAACAATGGCAGTCGGCTGTCATACTCAAATATGACAGTGGATATATTTCTTAAGAGTTATACATATTATCTCATATAAAAAAATTAATAATACGTTAGAAATATTCCAATTAACGAGGTTGCTATCTATAAAGTTCATCACTGATGTAGCAAAAATGCTGCTTTCATCTGGGTTTATTCTTTGCAGTTGCATGACAGCTTGCTGTACACGTTGGCAGTATTTTATGTACCCAGAGCAACGTTTTCAGTTTAATTATTATCCTAAGCCTCCTTATTTTTTTCTAGAGAATTGTAAAGAATTCTTTTTTAAAGGGCAGATGCAAAATTGACTCGTGTCAGATGGTTGCGCGTTTTCAATCAAATCATATTCGTGGCGTTAAAAAGAGATGGGATCCAGTCCTGCTTTTGTGCCTGGGCCAGCAGCATTTAGTTTAGGGGCATATCCTTCGCATTTTCAACAAAACAATAAATATGCATTTAATATGCATTTAATATGCATCAAATAGGCATTGAATTGTCCTCAACTCAGTTTCTTGAAATTATTATTTTAGTTTGTAACAAATTGTTGTTTTAATTTCTTAAGAGAAACTGCATATGTAATTTGCACACAATATTACGTATAAATATTTTCAAAAAAAAGTATATTTCAGATTTTTTAGTTAGTGACTATGTGTTTTTCAAAAGCAAGGTGTGAGGATAAGAGGTGCAATTATCGGTTCTTATTTTCAAAATATTATTTGTGCCAGTACACTTTTGATCAGTTTTAACTCTTTTTCTCACGTTGAACGATTATTTCATTTCATCGTATCATTTTAACTGCATTTAGCATTTATTTATGTTGTTTAACTTTACAGTAATTGAATTGACGCTTACAAAGCAGATAATTAATGTTTTTAAGTTAAGTTGACACTTCTTTTATTTTTTTTATTTATTTACTTATTTATTTTCTGCAGTTGGCGTCTTCATTACTGGACAAACGATCCCAAATGAGCTTAATCAATTACTACTCCGGTACGATAACATTAACTAGTGATAGCCTAAAAAATGGCAGCTTTATAAATTAGTAGATAATTAATATTTTCATAGGCTCGTCAAAAATGGCAGCTTTATTAAATGAACAAACTAACTGGGTATGTATGAAGCTCTCATGAATCAATAGACGATGCTGCAAAGTGGGTTGTAGGTAGATTCTTCAATATATAGCTGCACAAAAGAGAGTTCGGGCTCGTGACTCGGTTTGGGCTCGAACTAATTTAGATCGAGCTAATTTAATTTGATCTAATTTGGTTTGAGCTAATCTAACTCGATAGTTAAATGGGCCGAGTTTGAGTTGGCTCGACTCAATTCGAATAATAATAGTTTTTATATTTTTTTTTACTAAATTCTAATTTGATAATTTATATTTCATTTCCTCCGTCATCTCAAAATCTCAGCAGCTTAATAACTTCTCGTACTCGCTCGAGACTCGGCTCATATATCTGACTCGATAGTTTTTTTGCTGGTTCATTCATTCAAATTAGCACAACAAAAAAATTATTAAAAATATATTTTATTAATATATTAATTTTGTACTAATTCATATATTATTTTTATATATATACTAAATTTACAGTTTGTAGATATACTGAATATAAATGTCAAACTGAGTCAACGTACATACATTGAATCATGAGCTAATTTAAATAGTAATGAGTCGAGTTTAAATTAGACTTTTAAATTCAAAATGTTTCACAAGCTCGACTCAACTTAAATTTCCATAAGTAAAGTTAAACTAAATTCGGATCGAACTCAACTTTTTTGCATCCCTAATTAAGGAACCAGATCAGCTGTCGCGCGGCACCGTGCAGCGCAGCACGGTGTCCGTTTGATCACTTTGAGATTCGTGCTAACTCAAATCTCAAAATACTAACTCGAATTTCAAAGTGATCGAACGGACACCGTGCTGCGCTGCACGGTGCCGCGCGACAGCAGATCCGCTTCCCCCTAATTAATGGTTCGATTCAATAAAGGACAGACAGCACAACAGTTCTTTTACTGCATCACAATCGGATCTTTCTCCACGTGTGTCGCTCCTGGCCAATCAGCTCACAGATCTGACAGAAAGGAAACAGTACAACACGTCTACACCAGAATCCAGAGAGATTTATCGGGTCGGATCCCATCTGCACCCGACCTATTTGAGAGGTAAACTCGTGGTCGTGGATGTACGGAATTGGACTGGTTGATGCATGCAGTTTGGAATTTTGGATCCAGTTTGGGATGGGAATTGGACCGATTTTTTTATTAATAACAAAATAAAAAATATATTTCACAGATGTAACATGAAAGAATTAGATTTGACTAAAATAACAAATACAGAAATTCAAAACCCGATTTCCGTCCCGGCCCCACTTCCACGGATCCTTATGCACCTCATCTCTCCTCTCTTCATTCTCACTCCATACGCTAGTATTATAAAATAACCCACACGGGTCAGACTCGATCCACTGGATCCGAGGTCGCGACCGCCAACCCGTCCAGTGGTCTCATCCATTGGACTCGTGATCCGTTAGAATCGACAGGTCTAAAACGGGCGCGGACAATTATTTGCTTCACGTTCAATTCATTTGCTTCAATTAATACTTACATTAAATCGATTTTAAATATTGAATTAAACTATTAAAATCACAAGTGATCTCTTTATATATAAATTTTGTTAATTTTACTATTTATAAAGCCAAATAGTAAAAAAAAGTATTATAAAATAATTTATAAATATTTAACTTTTATGCCACTGAAAATCAACCAAATCTAAAAAAAATATATACATTAAATGTTTCATTATTTTAGCAAATAAGTCAAACTGTAATAATTGATTAACTTGATCTCTTAAAGGGTTTGATCTGTCTATAATTGCTCATTGTTAAAAATAATTAAATCAATATAATATTCTATTATTTATGCATTTATGTATTTATCACATTAGTTTATTAAAATAAAAATATAATGTGTATGTAATTGTGTATAATGTCCTTGATGTATAATTTGATACTCATGTTATAATTTATTATATAAATATTTATACTTAATAATAAAAATAATATTGATAATGAGTAATAATAGTGATAATAATATTAGATGTCAAAAAGTTAAATATTTATAAATTATTTTATAATATTTTTTTACTATTTGGCTTTACAAATAATAAAATTAACAAAGTTTATATATAAAGACATCACTTATAATTTTAATGGTTTGATTCAATGTTTGACACCAGTTTAATGGAAGTATTAATTGAAGCAAATGAGTTGAACGAGGAAGAGCAATTAATGAATGTAGGGTCCACATTTGACTAACTTTTATGTAACAATAACTATATATCTTGTATTTTTGCTTAGCAATGAGAGTATATTATATAAAATTGTATACCACCACGCGTGTAGGTTAGTGATTTAAACACGGGTCGGGTCGAGTCGGTATGGGACGGGTTTTAATTTTTTTTTTTAATTTGCTCACACCTGTTTTAGACTCGTCGATTCTAACGAGTCATGGGTCCAATGGGTGGGGCCACGGGACGGGTCGGGTCAGGTCGCGGCCTCGGGTCTAACCCGCGCAGATTATTTTATAACACTAGTGTAGGTAGTGGGAATGGAGAGATGAGGTGCACGGGGATCCGTGGAAGTGGGGCCGGGACGGAAACTGAGTTTCCGTCTTTATTATTTTTATCAAATCCAGTTCTTCCATGTTACATCTGTGAAATATATTTTTTATTTTGTTATTAATAAAAAAATCGGGGAATTGGGAGGCAGAGCTTCGTTGTTTGTTTGTGAATTTTGTTATTAATAAAAAAATCGGGGAATTGGGAGGCAGAGCTTGGTTGTTTGTTTGTGACGGGATAAATTTATAAAATCGAGTATCATGTGGAAGGGATTATTTCATTATTTGCAATTCTGACAATAAGTTTGTCAAAAAAAATGAAAAGAAACCTACGCATATGCTTCTTTTAAAATGATTACACGTGTAAAACACTACTAAAAACGCACCAGTTCGAGTCCTTTAGTTTGATATTATTGGAAACATTTTTTAGTAATGAGAATAGATATAAATGTTCAATTTTAAAATTAAAATTCTCTCCACTAATACGCAAATAGAAGGAAAATTTTTGATATTTGTTTTTATTCCTTCGATGCAATACAGAGGAGTGAAATTCTAATAGTCACCGCTGAGGTCACGATGCTGATGTCCTTCATCCCTATCTTTGTTGAATCCACATTTTTTTAGAATTTTCTTTAAAGGTTGTACGATTTTATGAATCATCCTATCACTCATCAACGGCTCTGATTTAATAATAATAAATATTTTATATATTAAAATTCATATTTAGACTTATCCACAACTGTTATGATCAAAGGCGGACCTATATTAAAATAGTATTTTCAGTAATTTGTCTTTCTGAAATTTTTTTTTATCCTCATGAATTGTCTGATTATTTTTATTGAGAAAAAAATATTTAATATCGTGCATAATGAAATAATTATGTAAAGATATCAAAATATAAAGTTCTGTAGACGAAATTTTTTTTATCAACTTGATTATCTATTATTTTGAGTTTTATTTTGTTGTTATTTTAATATATTAAATGTTATTATTCTAATAAAAAAATTATTAGATAATTATATATATTAAATTATTAATTTTTATTTAGTATCTGATTAGTTAATAAATTTAAACCCGATAAATCATTATAATATGATAATTGCCCTATCAAAATCATGCATCCGCCATTATAAAATGAATCATTCGAATCTTTTGAAAAACTCTCTGCGGAGAAAAAAAAAAAAACTCTTCAGAAAAATCACGCTCTCTCCTCTTACATCCCTCGTTTTTACTTTTTTTTTTCTCTCCTATTTGAAATATGAGTATAACTAAAGTTTTATTTTTTTACCAAAACTCCAGCCATTTTGTCGAAACAATCATTCGTAAACAGTATCACTCAGTAACTGAGCTGCCTCTACTGGCACTAAAGCCGCCTTCTGACTTTATCAAACCCACAACCCCTCTGTATGAGTTGTGCCTTCTTCACACGGTGGGTTTCTTCTCCATGTCAATCGTCTTGGGTGTGTTTCTTCTTCTCCTCGACATCGACAGTTGATGGTGGGTTTTGTTTTTCTTTTCTTTTTTTACTTTGTTCTTTGGTTAGGATCAGAAACTGTCAAAGAGTTTATTGACGTTAAGTGCTTGTCAAACTAGTATATATGATTGGACTTATTTTTAAAAAAAAAATTGAGGGCAGTGGATGATCAAAAGCAACAATTTCTTCACTGACTTGAATTTTTATTTTTTATGATTATACTTGTATTTTAATTTCTATTTTATTTTTATTTTTTTATAATAATTCTTTTTTTATTTAATAAAAAATTCAAGTAGACTTTTTTGACCTACTTACTTCAAAAAAATAATATTACTCTCCTATCTTCATGGTTGGTGAGATTAAAAAAAAAGTGAAATTGGGACGATAGGAAAAGGCAAAGTCATTAGCCGCACGGAATATCTCATAATTTAAGGAGGATAAATCTTGGAAAGCCCCCACATTTTTATTTATGACACAATTATGAAGGAAAATCTGTCGGCGATTGAACAAATAAAAAACAGTCCATGCAAGTTTCCTTTATTTTATAGTACATATTGTGCAACGGTTCAACCATCATACAATTGTTTTCTTCTTGTCTTTCCTATTTAAAGACCTCATCATACATTCTATGTCATTAACTCATAAGAGTTGTTATAAATAATTTTATACTATATAAATTATAAATATATTTTTATTGAATTATTGACACAACAACAATATAATGATATTAAAAAAATGTTTTGTTGTTGGATAGGGATTACTGAATCAGTGAATCCCTTATCTCCCTCAAATTCACATCTTCTAGACTACTTTATCGAGTAAAGTGTATGAATTTGAGTGGACTTTATGAATCCAAGATAAAAGTTGAGTTCAAACGGCCGTAATATAAATCCAACGATCCTAATAAATTCAGACAATTACTCTATCATATCGTTGAGGTCACTCATACTCGCACTGCCAAAAAAAAGAAAAAAAAAATATCCGAAGAAAAACAAAGAGTAGAATGTACGGGGACTGATTGCGAAAACAGGTGTAATAATAAGAAAATGAAAAAGAACAGGTGGGACCCACCTCCCCATCCCGCACTGAACAACACACAACCAACGCAGCAGCAGCAGCATCTCCTCCTCTCCGGCCTGGATCTCTGGGAAGACGAAGTGAAAAACCCCCTCACAGCGAAAAATAAACCACCAACACACACACACTGACACACAAGAAGCGCAGAGGCGCAAACCCAAAACTCCATAAAGAGAACCAATTGCAACCGAGTGGAAGCACCAAAATCCAAAACCGACACCTCCCCAATTGCGCTCCGTTCCCCCATTTGCTGATTGTACTGATTTGATGCATTCTAATTTGGGGAGATTATGATGCCTTCCTCTTCCTCCACTTCCTCCGCATTCCTCCTCTCGCTCCTCCTCCTCCTCTCCGTCCCCTTGCTCTTCCTCCTCGCCCCTCGCCTCCTCCCTCCCAAAACCCTCCCCTCCATCCCCGCCTCCGACGAGACCTCCGACCTCGCCCTCTTCCGCCGCGCCATCCTTGCCTCCAACTCCTCCTCCTCCTCCGCCACCTCCCTCCGCCTCCCCCACCGCCGCACTCCCAAGATCGCCTTCCTCTTCCTCACCAACACCCCTCTGCATTTCGCCCCTCTCTGGGAGCGCTTCTTCCACAACCGCTCCCACCTCTTCAATGTCTACGTCCACACTGATCCCTCTATCAAGCCCCCTCTCCCTCCTTCCTTCTCCTCCCCATCCTTCGCCGGTCGCTTCATCCCTTCCAAGCCCACTCAGCGTGCCTCCCCCACTCTGATCTCCGCTGCTCGCCGCCTTCTAGCTTACTCCCTGCTTGACGACCCTTCCAATGCCTATTTCACGATTATTTCCCAGACCTGCATCCCGCTCCACTCTTTTGATTTTGCATACCGTGCCCTCCTTTCCCGCCCGCGGCGCAGCTACATCGAGATCGTTGCTGATGATCCTGGTCTCTACAAACGGTACATTGCTCGGGGGAAGGATGTGATGCTGCCTGAGGTACCTTTTGAGAGGTTTCGGGTTGGATCACAATTTTTTTCTCTGACCAGGAAGCATGCTGTCATGGTTGTGCGTGACCGACGGCTTTGGAAGAAGTTCCGTATGCCATGCCTCAGGAAAATGCGTGACAGTTGCTACCCTGAGGAGCACTACTTCCCCACATTGTTGGATATGCAGGATCCAAATGGGTGTAGCGGGTACACCCTGACTCGGGTCAATTGGACGGATAGTGTCGAGGGGCACCCACACATGTACAAGCCTGATGAGGTGCAGCCTGAGCTCATTCGGGAGCTCAGGAGGTCCAATTCAACTTACTCATACCTCTTCGCCAGGAAATTTGCGCCAGAGTGCCTCGACCCGTTAATGCAGATTGCTGATTCGGTTATTTTGAAGGATTAGGTCAACATTCCAGGTCGAGTGTACAGTATTGTGCTTTTATGCGGACGAACAATCAAGGTATGAACTAGATTACTGAGCATCCTCGTATCCTATTATTTAGTTATGCCAGTGCCTGATTTTTATCAGTTCCGTACCACTACAGGTAAGGAATAGATTTGAAAACTTTAATGCAGTAGAAGTCTCTGGATTTCAACATGTGCAAAGGAAACTTCAAATATAATGGAAGTCACTTAATTGCTGTTTGTCTAGCTAAAGTTTGTAACTTTTGGTATGAAACAAACACTTGTTGTTGCTTCGGAACTATTCCTTCCTCTCTATCCTGTTTCTCTTTCGAAAATTGGGTTTTAAGATGAATGGCTACTGTTTGGTCTTTGTGGTACTGTCTGCAACTTTGTGAAATTTAAATGATCGCGTGCAACTGGTTTCCAAGTTTCAAGATAATGTCACTGAGGTGCAAGTATAAGGAGGGGTATAAGAGTGGGGCCAACATACCTATGGAAGTCACAGTGTTTTCTGTGCATTTATGTTTGACATATTTAACTTCTTTTGTTTGGAAAATGGTCAACCCAGTAATGGAATTGAACCAAAAATTTTTTTATTGTCCTTATTAATGCCTGTGCAGTTTTCCACTCTCCCCATTTTGAGTGGATTAATCCCCATAGATGTAATATGCCTATGCAGTCTTCCAGCCTCCAATTTTAACCTTTTTAATTGGAGCATCAACCAACCAAATGTTCATCAATTTCTAAATGAAATAGGAGATGGGAAAACATTTGAACTGTAGCCCTGCGCAAACTTTGATTTTGTTTGTGTAGCTAAAAAATGAGATATCTTGTACTCTGATAACATATTAAACAATTCCTTCTCTGTCAAAAGAATGAGATATCTTGTGTACGCATGCATATCCAATTCCTTCTCTGTCAAAAAATGTTACCTAATCAGCCCTTATATTGTAGGTCATATGCTGTACTTGCCTTCATCAAAATAACAAAAGCGTGTTTTTCAAAAGTTGAAACCTTCAATTTTTTTTTTTCTAAAACTCTTTCCTCATTGTTTTATTTGCAGGTCTTTGTTGTGAGGAACTAGCGCAAGCTATGTATTTCTCTATCTATTTTTTTCCCTTTTTGTGAGTTTGAAAGGAAGCAAAGATGGGCAATGTTGTCCGTTTAATGTAATTTGGCATTCCTTTTATATTATTTTTTTTTGCCAAGGCAGTAGATGTTGCTTTTAGAGTTTAATATAAAAAATGATCATCCTGTGTATTACATGGAATCAAATCTATTCAATACATACAAGCGATGGTTTGTAGTTATTTTATAAATTGCTAGTCCAAGGAGTTTTTGCATAGTAGACCTAGTAATTCCACCGTATATGTGCATATACCCTTTTTCTTTTCTTGTTGCAATGAACATTACCTAACTTTTTAACGTCTGTTTGCAAATTATGCCTGACTGGCTGATCTTTAAATGAAAGTTGAGTCGACAGAAATTCTAACTGTACTCCTATTTTTTTCATGCTGGAGCAACCAATTCAATTTATAATTAGCTCCTACAACCTTATGAAGTTGACATCTTATACAGCTTGTTTGGTCTGAGTTCATAGTCATAGGAAAATGATTAATCACAGTTTGGACATGAATCATGATTATCAAATATTTTATTCTTCCATAATGATTTTTTTTTGCTCTAATAAAGAACGGTGGTATTACTGGCAATGATATTTTATTTGCAAATACATCTCAATCTTTATTTACCTTTAATTTCTTCTTATTTATTTTCTAGGTTATTTGTCCTGTAACTGCATAGGTGTTTTTACTATAAGTCTGTCTTGAATTCATTTGAGTGGAGTAATGTGGGATTATGGCCAGTCTCTTGAAGGATCGTTTTGAGTTAATTCACAATTTCATATATAGATTAAAGATAATTTGGCTGTGAAGTTCAAATCAGGTAGTTCAGGTAGGTTAGGTTAGGTATCAGGTCAATTCTTATTTTCTAGGGTTTTGTACTGTGTATGATGTTATTTCTGATACTGGATTTTAGAAGTGTGGACGGGTATCATTTGGTGGGTCTCTGTTTGGTTTTATGATTCATTCTTTTCTTGTTTGTCTAGATATGGTCCGTGCTGGTGGTTATGGTTTCAGCTGTAAGTTCTTGTTCAATTTCTGATTGTTTGGACATTCTGGTTCATGTTTATTTGAATTTGATTGGTTTAAACTGTCTGCTCCTGTTTTACATGTCCAGCTTCACTATGGTGTTATACTGGTACGGCAAGTTCAATTTTAGTTTATTTAGATTTCCTGGTATATTAGACAGTTGTAAATGGCATGGCTGTACATGTGGGTAGCCAGCCTCTCATAATTGTGCCTGGTACCAGTTTTTGCCGGCTGGTAATTCAGTTTTTGGCTTCATACCTGGTTATCTTTTTTTACCAACTGGTGATTCGAAATTTGCCTTTCTGGATTAGATGCGAATTGACAAAATGATTCTGTCTAGAATAGCCAGGTTTTAATTTTTTTTGCTATATTCCTTTATTCTGCATGAAGGAAGTGCAATTGAAAGATGAGACGCCATCTTTTTTCCTGTTTTATCACTGTACTTTATTACAGCTGCTTTTTTTATTAGTTTCTATTATAATTGAGCTATGAAAACTGAGCTGCACAGTTTAGATGGCACTCTCCAGTGAACAACTGAAAATGACCCAAATGAATAAAATTGGAATTAAATACTTGAAAATCAAAGGTTATGAAAGAGAGGTTAGTTTATGCAGAGGGAAGGGGCGATAGAAGTAAATTTGATTGAAATTATTATTAAACGAGTGATTTTTTTTATGAGCTTAGACTCATCAAGGATACTTATCACCTGAACCACATGATTAATCACATCTTCTTATAATGAATCAAACGTTCATACTGATTTATTTCACAACTATCAAATTTTCATTACAAAATTATTTTTTTATTTACTGTTAAAAAACGAAGTTGACAAACCCAACTCGTATTTCTTTTAGTTGATTTTCTTTACTGTTTAACGTTGTACCGGTACACTAAAAAGTTAATAAATTTTACGTCTAAATACATTGCTTATCAAGTATATCGCTTTGTATAGTTTTATACGTTAGTTAAATTCTATTTCATAATTTTTTAAATTTAGCTCAGAAATTACTAAATACCTTCTGTTTCAATGAAACAGGTGGGTTATTCCTACTCAATAAAAAAAGAACGCGCAAATTATTTTGGTGAGTTTTAGTTCGTACTAGCACTGTAGCATGCTAGCAGCTGATATGTTTTGTTATTAATTATTTGGAACTGATAAGCCTTAGACTTCTAGATTATGATTTCTCATCTGCTCAAATAATACTATTGGAGCTACTTCTACCTAAAAAGTTGTATTCAGGTAAGGACCAAAAAGATGCATTTTGACTCGCTTTATTAGTTTTGATAAGTAAGATGGAAAGTTTGACCATAATTTTTTTTAATAATTATGAAATAAATCATAATTTTAATAATAAGTATTAATTAATAAAAATAATAATAATAGATATGGCAGTGTTGTCATATCTATTATTAAAATTTTGATTAATTAATATGTATTATTAAAATTATAATTTGTATATTATTAAAATTATGATTTGTACATAAATATTAAAAAATATATTGAACTTTGACACCATGTTATTTTATCTTGTTGGCAGCTTCTTTATAAAAGTCTGAACTCTGCGCTGTGCATTTTTCCACTAAAAGATCGCTCTCTAATGTCAAAATGGAAATCCTAATCATTGGCATATCTCTGTACAAACGCCATCTTTACTTTTATTTTGAGGAAAATGTAGGGGATGTTTCCCTTTACTTGTGGCTGAAGCCAGTTTTCTGACTATCTTTTCTCTTCCTTCATATTTCTTTTCTGCTTTCTGTCCAGAGAAAATCATGCACCCTGTAAGAAGTTACTAGTTGATAAGGAATAAAGTAACTTACAATCACATGCAAACTGACAATGGAAATGTTAACAGTAAAGTATCGTCAAGTACAGCTTATAACAAAGAGGCACAGTAAAATTTCTGATCGTCTATTCATCAAATAACACCTCAAAACATAAAATGTCAATCTCACGGTAAATCACATAATTTAATTGCTGCACATGCAGCCCATATTAAACAGTTTTTGCACAAAGAATTAAATCATTTCCCTGGTAAATCGAAGAGCTTAAGTCTTCCAGATTTTGAAGGTCAAATATCTGTCATGAATTTACAATAATACAAAAAGAATTTCCTTCATGCACAAGGGTAAGTTCCTACTGGTATGGAATTTACAGTAATACATTTTTTTCCCTTCTTTGCTGCATACAAGCATATGACCCGACAAGCAGCTAAAAGAGCACTTTAATGTCCACTAAGTGGTGTGGACTGGTACAGCTAGCTGCAAGTTCCCTAAGATGCAAAGAGCAAAACTAGTAATGGTACTGACAATATGCATTTTGGTAATTGATAAAAGTCTGATCATGCTTGCATGATTGAGTGATGTTATCGCTGCAGGTCTTTTAAGTATGGAAGACTGATCAGGCAAACAATGATAAAACATTCAACAAAATGTGCATAACAGATACAATTCACAACAAAATTAATTAACTTGCATAATGAGCAATTGACAGAGGGTTTTTTTGGAATAAAATAAATTATCTGATTCAGAATATTACCTGCTGCATTTCGCCAATGGCCATGTTGTTCTTGTGGTTCATATATAAAGCTAAATACTTTCATCATACAAAATTGCAGTAGAATATCAATCAACAGTATTAAGCTAGAAGAATATTCATATTTTTCATCATGGAAGCAAGAAAACATTCAACTTTTAAGATGCTAAATACTTTCAACTTACAAAATACCACGAGGCGTTAATTACAAGGGGGGTTAAGCAATAGCATGTTTTCTACTGGTATGGACAGCTGAAGGGCTGGATGTAATTCTTTTGTACTGACACAACCTTTTGCATGAAAAAAGGTATCATAATTATGGAACAAGTCTGTTAAAAAATCCAAGAGACATTCAATGAAAAATAGATTACAGATATACAATTCACAGAGAAATAAATTAATAGCATCATGGCTGATACACAAGAGCATAACATAGATAACTCAGCATATCCACAGAACGGGGCATACAAAACAAGGCCATCATTTCTCAGTATACTGGCACAGATTCAAAGAAAGCAAATGTGCAGTACACATGCAAGCAACAGAAACTTCCAAAAAGGAAAAAAAAAACAATATAATATCGACAATTATTTTACATAGAAATAAATTAAATTTGATAATAAACATAATGCCAGACAGCATCATAGATAAACTATATGCAGTTCTGAATCAAAAAGCATAACTGACACCATGACTTTAACCAGATCAGCTAAAGCAAAGTCAAAGTTTTCTCAGACGTGTCAAAGAAACTAGAAAATAGGAGTACATGTGAACTGATAATTTAAGACAGGAGCAAGAGATTTTGTACGACAGAAAGAAAAAATTAGAGTAAAAGTAAGTGTACCAGACTACCAGTAAGTGGATATACTTGACCCTTGGAGATCTGAAGGCTGGAAAAAGATAAATTTATTTTCTGGAGAACTGGATGTTTTCAACAGGCCAGTAGCAGTAACCAGGCGGAGCGAGCAATGGGTCAATGGATTCACAGGGAAGACCTCTAGGATGGTAAATAGTCAGCGAAGAAGAATGGTAATGATATATTGAGTTCAGCTCAAAACAAGTAGGGACTGAAAGAGGCTTCTGTATACTTGGTTGATGAATAGAGCATGCTTACCGATATCATTTATCCTCACCATGTACAGATGTACTCCTTAAATAACAACCTTAAATAACAGAAAGAAATCAGAAAACCCTCAGTGAGGCAACTGATTGAGCAACAACAGCTCTCTGTCAATAAAATCATAAAATGTGAAGTACAGACTGCAGAGCGAAAGGAAGAGGCCATGCTTGGAGACGCCACAGGGAAGATTGCAGCAAACAATTTCACATCTTATCACGGAGCAAGCAATTTGTTCCGGTTTCAGATTTATTAGTCCCACAACAAGTAATAAAGCCGCTTTGAACGATTTATATAGAGCTTCCTCTTCAAGTCCCTCGCCGAGCTCAGTAGCGTGGGCTTGTAACCCGAGCGGGGGCAGGGTGATTTGGACGGTGGATTCGTTTCCTGAGGTCGGGTCTGGACCCGCTAATAGTTGGCCCGCCCGTTCCAAGTCGGGCAGTTGACTTAAGTGTCTCGGGCGAAAGCCAGGGTCAATTGGGTCCTAGAGCGGAGGGGAACGCGTGAGGCTGGCTTCACAGAGCAGCGAACACCTCCCGCTCTCGACGGTGGAAGGATAACGGGTCCGTGCAATCCAGATCCGCTATGGCCTCCGGAGCTTTCTCATCGGACGATCACCCTTTTGTTTCCTGATACCACTCTGAAATGACAAAATTACCTTTTCTTTTTAATGCGTTGGTAATTCGATGCCATTAAAAAATAAGTACGGCTCTATCTCTTTTTAAATGATGGACACAACACGACTCTAGACACGGTTCAATTTAAGTACAAAAATATATTAATTAAATGAATACATCAAATATGTGTATAATAAATTTTTGAAATTACTTATATATTTGATTTCGAACTTTATAATTTTATAAAAAAAGTCTCTAATTTAAACTTTGTAAAAAAAAGTCTATATCGAAGAATTTTTACAAATAAAAATTACTCTACTCTAGAAACAGATTATTATTGTTTTGGAATGTTTGTACGGAAGATATATGCTCAAATGATTTGTTTTTGTGTTTGTTTACAAATACATATGTGCCCTAGTGGTTGATGAAGGTTCGATCCTCAGCTCCCTAATTCATCTTCATGTTTTCGCTGAATAGCATTTCACAAGCACTATGCAGTCTCGATCTTCTACCTCCAATAGAGATTGCATAGAAATTATATGACTGAATTGTTTATACCCTTGATTTTATAATGTTTGTGTTGAATTACTAAATCTGTTACGTACGCAATCTTTATATTGAAATTATATGGTCCGCTCAATACTCTTTCATTCAACGCATTAATTAGCGCTTTTTTATCGTTCTCTCTGCATTGATATTGAGTCATCTGGGTAATTCCTCAAAAAAAGTCAATGGTAGCACGGACTCAGTTCATCTGAATAGTAGGACACGGACACATGCACAAAATGCGTCTGACACAGTCAACAAGACACGATGACTCAGTCATATAATTGACACGCGGTCAGACACGACTCAATATAAAACTCTAAGTACTGTGCTGGATAAGTAACCAGTGAATGTGTCTTGGCATTACAGGGTTGAGAAAAGCATATATAATATATTCAGTTATTCCACTACTGCTCGAAAGAATTACTTTGTCCAATATAAATACTATATATTCTTTTCTTTTTTACCATTGTCTTCTTAATTTGTTGAACAATTAGTACTATTGTATTGATCGCCTGAACTTTGAAGTAACATTTAGAGTTGTGTATCAAATGTAATGGTGTATATTACAGGTAATATTATTTAATTTTGAATGATGCACATCATATGGCCCATATCCATGCAAGAATATGAGCAAGGAATAAGGATAGGTTCAAGCGTTCAAGAGAAATATCGCTGGATAATATATCGCGCCGTAATACTCTCTTTTTAATTCATCGAGTTATCCGAGGATCGGGATCCCTTGAAACAATCGAACGGCCAATACACAATAGCCGATACACCTTTGGCTGTACCGGATCCCAAATGTATTCCGAGTTACTCGGGGAAAAGGTCAGACGCATCTCAGGCGCAAGCTCGAGATCACGCGCAAATCGTGAAGATGAATGGATAGTGCAGATGATCTCACTGTCGAAGTCTTTCTCCGACTTTAAAACGAGCATGGATTGAATATCTGCTTGTAATACCTTTTTGTCTGATATAATGCTCTCGTACTTATCCTCTCAAACCACCTTCACCCCTTCATCCAACTCCCGGCCATCACCGCCGTGCCTCTGCCACCTCCGTCGCAACGCCGTATTCCTCCGTTGTCTGACTCCACCTCGTGCCGCGGTCTCCCTCAGCACGAGCACCGAGATGTCGTCTGCTTCTCCCCCAACTCCACACGCCGAGCAACATTATAAGGAAAAGGGGAAGACGCTGCTGGAGTTTGTTGGAAGAGGAGGAGGCCACGTGGGGGATGATCTGGCTGTCCTTCTCGCTCACCTGCAAACCGCGTGCAAGAGGATTGCTGCTCTCGTGGCTTCTCCGTTTAACCAAGATATTGGAAAGCGTGGTGGAGATGAGCTTTCGGGTTCGGATTCGGGCCGGGATGCCCAGAAACCGCTCGATATAATTTCTGTATGATTCATTTTTTTTTGTCTGGAGCCAAATTTTGGGGTTACAAGGTCAAAATTAATCTATTTAAATAGGATAAATACCTGTTGCCAAGCTCAGTAAGACGTTAACTTGTTAAGATTGATACTAGTTCACTAAATTCAATAGAGGTGGATTTAATCTGAACTGCCATGAAGTGGAGGTGAAATTTGTATTTACTAAATTCGGCTTGATTGTTTATTTGAAATATGCAAAACCCATAATACTTCCAGCTTGGCACCATCATGTTAAGAATTGCAATCCTTAATTTATGGCCTAAGCTAGTTGCTCGCATCCTGAAGAGCAATGAAATTACCAGTGAACTAATCTGTCCCTTTTGCCGATGCAGAATGAGATTATACTAGCTTCCTTAAAGAGCTCTGGAAAAGTAGCCGCAATGGCATCCGAAGAGGATGACAATCCTGTCTGGATATCTGATGATGGTCCGTTTGTGGTCGTAACTGACCCTCTAGATGGTTCTAGAAACATTGATGCCTCTATACCGACAGGTTCCTTACAAATTTATCTCTCTATAATTATTTTTAGTAAAATAAATCAGAATGCATTATGTAAGCACCAACATATCCGTTTGGTCCTAACACTTGTTGGACAATAAGTCAATTGGTTCTGTAAGTGGCTTATAGGTGAATTTGGTCCCAAGCTATTCAAATGTCACCTATATAACTTAATACACAGCTAAATGTCCAATCCAATCTAACTTTTCAGAAAATAAGTATAGAACCAAATCAATCTTCAACAGCCAGTTTTAGTAATTCCTGTAGGACATAATCATGTACAAAAATGTATTACGTCATAAAAAGTTATAAATTACAAAATCAACAGAATTTTGCTTTTTAGGTCTTTTTATTTTCTTTCATCTCTCATTATACTCTTACCTGTCCTATATTTCATCAGGCACTATATTTGGGGTGTACCACCGGCTTGAAGAAATTGACCATCTGCCTACCGAAGAGAAGGCACAACTCAATTCCCTACAGAGTGGGGCCCGCCTCATTGCTGCAGTGTATGTTCTGTATTCCTCAGCCACAATTTTTTGCGCAAGTTTCGGGCAGGGCAAGGGTACACATGCTTTCACGCTGGACCAGTCAATTGGGGAATTTGTTCTGACGCATCCAGATATAAAAATTCCACCTCGAGGTTAGATTGCTTCTTTAAACTTTGGAGTTTCAGTGGTCTTGCAGAATTAACTAGCAGTTACTAATGTATGATAAACACAGGTTTTGGTTTGAGCATCCATCTTTTATGTAATTAAAATTCAATAGTGCAGTTAACATAGCACTAGCAGTTTTACATTTACGGGTCAATTAGCCCTTTATTGTGCAATCAGCCCTTATCTGTCCTACTCAATTTATCCAAGGTCCATCCCCATTGCTGAAAGCAAGCATCTGATGTTTATTAATTTTGTTATTTTCACAGATAACCTCATACAAATCCCTTTTATTGTACTTCATCTTATCTTTTTCACTGTGATGGAAAACTTTCGTGCTTTACCTTAAAAAACTGTAATTACACTGATGAGTTAACCTCTTACTTTTAATGATCTAGCACCAATATATTGGAATTAAATCCTGGTTCATATCATTCTTTTAACACAACAGGTCAGATATACTCAGTAAATGATGCGAGATATTTCGATTGGCCAGAAGGTTTAAGACAGTACATAGACACAGTTCGACAGGGCAAAGGGCAAACCGGTAAGAAGTACTCAGCTCGGTACATATGTTCTCTTGTGGCCGACCTCCACAGGACACTGTTATATGGCGGTATAGCCATGAACCCTAGAGACCATTTACGGTTAGTTTATGAGGCAAACCCTTTAAGTTTCTTAGTTGAAGAAGCAGGTGGAAGGGGCTCAGATGGTATACACCGGATTCTTTCTATTCAACCTGTTAAGTTGCACCAGAGGCTGCCGTTATTTCTTGGTAGTAAAGAGGATATGCTTGAATTGGAGAGCTATGGGAATATTCAGCAGAAGGTAAATCCTGGGTACGATGTATGATGTGTAATTGTCTAATTGCTCTCCCACCTCCGGGACTGATGTTGTACATATATTTGGACACTTCCCAGAAAATGGTTAATTTTCCATTTTGAGCAATGTGCAAGTTTTTAGTTGTTGAGTCTTTGCGTATGGCAATTTGTACAGAACCTCAGCTTTTGTAACTCTGTAATTGGTTACTATTGGTACTGTGGAGCATGATACGACCTTCTATAATAGAAAAGCTTCATAACTGGTACTTTTGCCCTTGATATGTCTCTACTTTTCTACATGGTTTTCTGCTGCTGCTTCATAACTAGTACCGAGTCACAGAACTGTCGAAGCAACAAGACCGTCCCTGTACTGACAAAGAGTTCATCACAAAACTTCGAAAAGAGAACATGATATATGCATGCTGCATTACCCAAAATTGTTTCTCAGCTCCATATAAACATCACCGTATGTTGCATATTTATATTATATAAAGTTTGAAAAAAGAAAAAAAGATTTCCACTTTTTTCTGGGTGCACGCTAGTGCAAATCCGATCTATAGCCACACTGTATAATCATCTCAACAAGAATATCCAAAAGAGTTGATTTGTTGCATCAATTAAAATTTAAACCTCTATCAAGAATATTTACAAAATTTAAGATGCCTTTAAGACACTCAATTGCACGCGCACACAGATGCACACAAAGATGAGAAATCTCATATACAAGCTGATCTACCTACTTGACTAGGCCCACAAGTCACTTGATAATTTGGAACATGGACATCAAAAGCAGCTAGAATGAATACACATCATTGGTTGGCAGTCACTTCAATTTCGAGGAGAGATTCAGCAATGCTACTCCAATGCGAGCTGCTTGTACCGATTGAGATCATTAAGGTACCGTGATGATGTGTAATCATCAGCTTCACAAGCATCAACAACTGGCGGCCTCAACACTTTTGGCTTCCACTCTCCTCTCATGAGCTCCACTGATCCTTCCTCCCCCTTTAAAAGTCTCACTACCTGTTGATGCAATCTTTCTGTTATATTTAATCTAAACATATATAATCAGTGTTACCTAATGCTGGCTGTGGTGACAACAGAATGGTACTTTTTACTTTCTAATTTTTAAAACATCTTTTCGAAATAAGATACAAGGTTCAACCATTACTTATTTCATATCGGAAAGCACTAGGATTTGAAATCAGGGGTACAAAGATCGATTACTCTATAACTCTGTTGGTTGGTTGAATTCTTTAAAGACTTACTGATTGCATGCTAGGGCGAGCAGTGGAGGTGTGATGAATGCACATGGAGGCCACCATGAGCAACTGTTCCATTTCTTTCATATCATAAGCATTTCCTAGCGATGGATCAACCAGATCTTTAACCTTGTTCTGATCAAGCAAAGGCTTTGCCTACATTTGAGGATGAATGGAGAGAAGGATTTAACCTTGAACTTCATTTCAGGTGGCAAGTGCTAATTAACAATACATAGCAACTAATAAGTTTGTATCAACCATCTAGCAAACTTACAAAAAAATTAATAAGTGCATGGAAGTATGGCACTTGTTTAGAGAAGTGAAATCCAGGGAGGATACACTCGCAACTAATTTACAAAGCACATAAAAGGAATCAACACATAAGAATGATATATTAAAATAAAATTTACCCATATGACTAGGCTCTGACGAGATGAATCAACAGCTCTTCGACCAGTTATGAGCTCAAGCAAAATGACTCCATAAGCAAATACATCAGTTTTCTCATTGACCACTCCATGCATGAAGTACTCAGGTGCCAAGTACCTGAACTATCACATACTGTATCAATAACGAAATAGAAGAAATTTGAAGGATCACAGTGTAAAAGAACTCTTATCTGTTCCTCACACTAAATGCGCACACAGATGTGTACACGTGTTCTCATTATCCTTCTTCCATGGTATTGCATGGTAGAAGAATCATTACTAACAAGAAATTACTATGTATGAATAGATTTGAATTTATATGTACCCAAAAGTGCCTTCAATGGGGAAAACAATATGATGAGGCCACTCGTCAGGAAGCCATTTTGCGAGCCCAAAATCAGATATCTACACAAATGGGTGTATGTTAATTCAGTGCCAGAATGACAGAACAAATAAGAAAATTACTAATATGGTCAATATCAATACTGTTAAGACACTAGTCTTGGGTACTTTGCTCAAAAATATCATTTGAAATAAGACTACAAATCTCAATTAAGCCTGAGTTAGCAAGGGAGCAACACAAGGACCAAGAACCATGAAATATCAAATAGGAAATGGAATTTCTGGACCTGTGGTTGGTAGTCTTCAGTTAAAAGTATATTTGAGGCCTTTATATCTCTGTGAATAATGCGCCGATGGCACCCCTTGTGTAGATAATGGAGACCTTCGGCTATGCCTATGGCAATCTTATACCTAATTCTCCAATCAAGGCCTTCCTTGGAACCTGAAAAGAAAAATATTTATCATTGGCATGTTGTTTGCTAACAAGTTTCTTCATACATAACCAAGGTTGAATAAAGCTAAGCACTAATTTATGGCCTTAATGCAAACAACTGAGATTGAAATTTGATTGCAACATTGAGCACTGCGTTGCACTTGGTATATCCCGACAGTCTGACAATATCTGGACAACTTCTTGTATTTCTCCCAGCAGCATCAAAACACAAACTAACAATTGAAAAATAACAGAACATCATGGAAATGATGAAAAATTACCATGAAGAAGAGAGGCAAGGCTGCCATGAGGAGAAAATTTTAGAATCATGTGAAGTCCCCCTTCAGCACTAAAACCTAATAACTGTGCAGCATTTGGGTGGTTGACATGTGCTATGATTCCCAGCTCTGATAAGAAATCGCCCATCCTAGTTTCCTCATTTTTCCCATCAGTCAACCTTTTTACTGCCACCAGTTGTTCGTCCTGGAGTCGGCCTTTATACACCTCTGCATGACCACCTTTTCCCAGCAAATTTTCTGTTCAAGTTTCAAGCAGGAAGAACGAGAAGAACAATAAGCATGCCGCATTTTATACATGGGATAATAAGTTTGTGGCTCTTCAGAAGATTAGAAGCCTCCATTCTTAAGTTTTCCATTCAATTTCGAGAAGTCAGCGGTTTTATCAAAAGAAAGTACCTCAGCCAATGAATGTTGGATAAACATGATTCTATACTGAAAAGCAGAATATAGTTTTGACTTTTGACTAAAGGGGTAGTTGACATAGCTCCAGAAGATGCCTCTCTTGTCATTTGAATTTGCCCTAATTTCTTAAAATTCCATGAAATTCTTCAATTGTCTACGTACCGTGTTAAGACTTAAGAGGCATTATTGTTCATTACAAAACATTTGGCAAACAAAATTCAGGTTTAGTTGTTGATTTTCCATAAAATCCACAACGTATCTTTCTAAAATTTATCCAGTTGAATAATAGAAGTCTACCTTCACTAAACCCATCGGTGGCGTCAACAAGCTCCTGATAATCAAAACTCCTCCAAGAGGGCCTGAACTTTACCTCAGGCATGATTGTAGCCATCTTCTCCTCCTTTACATTCTTGAGCCGCTCCAAGCACCATTTGAGGTTTGGGCTCCTCCCGGGATCTGGGTTTGGTGGAAAAGTTTTGGCACGTGCCATTGCTTTTGGTTTCTTCTTCCTCATTATCAGGCCACTTATCAAACTTCTCCATTGACCGGAGGCATCTCGTTGTGGCCTTGATTTTGAGATGAAGGTTTGATTGGCATTTTTTGGATCAGAATCAGTGCTGACAGTTGACCCAGTTAATATGTCAGGACTGGCATCAGCATCAGGTTTAGTAACTGGTTTAGTTTCTCCATTCTCTGTTTAAAGAGCACATAGAAATGATGTAATAAAATCGAGGAAGTACTCTGTATTATGCGGTGTAGATATCTTTTCTGACAGTAGATAAGATAGCTAAATTTTTATTAAAATAATAAATTGAAAATACCAACAACCACAAGAAGATCAAATACCATTATGATTCAGGATTTGCCATTCATTGCCACTTGCATCAGAATCTGTGCTGAAGCTTGAACTCATTGTTTCAAGAACTGCTTGTGGTGAAGATTGGTAGGAGCTTTCTTCTGGGTCTGGTTCAGAATTTTGTTCTTCTTTCACTAAAAATGCATTAAATACAGTAATATTGACTATATTCACAACAAAGGAATCATTACCAAACAAAGAGGGTAACAGTTACTATAAATTGTTTCAGTCAAGGCCAAGATAATTTTCTTTTTCTAGTACTTTTGAGAAAAGCAAGGGGAGTGAAAATAAATTATGTAAAAGGCAGTAATGGAGGCTTGGTTTTCTAATAAATCAAATTTGTCTTGCCTGTACACAGTACACACAAACTGAATTTAAATATATCCAAGCTTTAATATCTTACAATGCATAACACACTAGCAGAGAGAAATCAAACATATAAACTGTAACCTAAAGGAAAAGAAGATGATCTACTTTGCAAAGCACCTATACATGCCAGTAAATATCTACTGTTTAATGAAGAATTGTCAAACCTGAGTTAGGTGAATCAATAGCTTGATCCATTGACGAGATTGCATCAAGATCAGTGCCTGCACCGGAGCTTGTGCTACTTAATATGGTTACCTCAAGTGGCCCCTGCGGAGAAGCTTCAGTGGGACCAGAATCTTCTTTCTTTGCCTCTCTCGCTAAATTAAAATTTTGAGGGGCAAATGGGTGTTAAACAATTTATCAAGATGTGTAAGAGCAAAATAACTAAAAGTGGCATCAAAGTCTACAATGCTTTTTTTATTATTTTTAGTTGCATGAGGTCCTATCTTAGGCTTATCTAAAACTTGATCAAACTCCAGCAAGATGTCACACAGTGGAAAAGATGCATGAAATGTTTTCCAATTAACAAGGTAAATCACCATCATCTACTAGTTTTATAGTTCATTAGAAGTTAATTTTGTATATTGCTCTTGATGCTCTCACATTCTCTCTCAAATAAACAAATAGTGGACGAGTAAACAACATTTAATACAATTAATCAGGCTTCTAGAAGGTAATAACAGAATGTTCAATCAACATACAGTGTTCTTTAGTACAGACTACAGAGTTTTTTTCTTTATGATTCCATATTTTGTAAGGGTAAGCAGAAAATTGCAGTAATTAATATCCTCTCTTATTGTATTTGGTTGCTTAATCAGTTGTACTTACAGGGGCTTTCTGATCCTCTTAACTCCTCTGAGGATGAGATATCAATGTCATTCCCTGCATCAAGATCTGTGCCAATACTTGGTGATGTGTTGCATTCATCATGTTCTGATTCAGAATTTTCACTCTCCCCTTTTCCTGAGCACAAAAGTAGAACTATTTTGAGTTTTACTAGTAATTGCTTCATTTGTCCTCATAAATCATTAAAATTCATGAACCCCTTTAAAGATTAAAAACTATCAAGAAGCCTGTATGAAATATGCAAATCTTGAAATTTATTGTTTGACATTGGTCCCTTTGAGTTCTGACTTAGAAATAGAAAATAGAAATATACAGCATTTCTCAAGGGAAGATTTCTTTTGTTCCGATATGAAACGACGAAGTATATCATGCGGCGGTATTAAAGAAAATAATCTATATGCCGCCAAAAAATATGCGAATATATCTGCACAATGTAGGATACAAGATAATACTTTTTAGTGCCTTTTAGTATAACGAGTTATGAGTGCTATTTGGAGATAGGGACCACATCGTGGCCCGTTGTGGTCTTTTAGGGGACAAATCAAATTGGGCCTAAATAAATATAAAATTGGAGAGGTAAAAAAAGTCGGATGCATAATAAATTATTTTCTTATTAGCCGCTCCACCCCAGAAAATAAAGACAAACCCCACAAATAGGGAATTCCATGACTGCAACTTTAACTATATATTTTTTTTCATTTTCATTTTTTTTTTTGCTCTGGAAATAGTGTTTTTCCATTAATCAGTCCAAACATCGCATCAAAAACACTTTCAGGAAATGTAAAAAGCAGAGAAAATGGCACATAAATATACTAAAAAGGAACTTAAATCTATTGCAAACTTTGAAAAGCCCACAAGTACCTTTCTCAGTGGTAGAGATTTCTACGGCTTTCTCCTCTGTTGTCTCTGGAGATTGAAATAAATACTCATCCGTTTCATTAAAAGACAAAAACAAAGAAAGAAAATTTGGAACAAAAACACTATTATTCATAGGAACTCCCAGAAGAACTCTCTCTATAACTCTTTAGAATGAAAATACTACGTTATTTATCCCGATAAAAATGTCAATATTGACAGAAAAAGAAAGTTTTTTTCAAAAAAATAGTTTACCTATATTGGAAGCCATTCTTTGTACCTCGGCTCGTTCCCTTCTCAGCCTCGCCTATGTATTTCTTCGTGAAAAAGTTTCGGACTTTTTTACTGGGAGATAAAGAACCATTGATGCATATTCCTATGATCCTATAACCAAGAAACAAAATGGGTTTGGGAGAGAGGGAGAGAGAAAGAGAGAGCAGTGACAAGTGATAAGAGAGGGAAACAGCTTTTTGTTAGTACGAAACCAGAGATATGCCTATTAGCTTAGTTTAGGCTGCCTCAGTTATTCTCAAAAGAAGAGAAACAGAGAGAGAGAGGAACAATTCAAAGACCCACACGGGAGAGAGAGACAGAGAGACTGAGAGAGGGAAAAGAGCTAATTAAAGACAGGGGAGGGGGGCATTTGGGATTTTGGGTCAAGTATTTTCTGGTACGTGTATTTAATCGTGGGACCCACATAGTATAGTTGGTACAGTGGACGGCTGGAAGGAAATGGTATTGTCCCCACGCCATTGAGATTAGAGAGAGTCAGAGAAAGAGATTTTTTTGTTTGATGAAATTGGAAGGAATATATATTATTTTGGAGATGCACAAAAGATTTGGATTCAGTAATTCAGTAATTCTGTAGTGATATATTTTTTTACAGTGGTCAGTTTAATTAATCTTAATCATTAAAAAAGCTCAGCGTGAATCTTAATGCTTCTCGAATATTGTAACAACTACAAAAAAATCTACCCACTATACATTTTAAAGTTGTTGTCCACTAGAGGATGTGAATTCGGCCTATGAATACTCCAATTATCTATTTTATGTTGGTCGTTTGGAGAAATAATAGGACAACAGATTCAATTCTTCTTATGCGCCCATATTTATCATTGTTTGAGCAAACAAATTTTATTAAAAAAATTATTATTTTTTTATTTATCATTTTTTTGAGGACCAAATATTTTTTTAACTGCACCGTATGTTCGCAACTTCAATGAAAATGTTCTATTAACATTTAAAGTCGGCTAATTTGACTGATCATTATTTTATATATAGAGAGAGAGTTGGATTCTTATGCTATGCATAGTAGGGATTATTTTTGTATTATGGATCGGTTTTTCATTTTAAAAGTTTAAATGGTCGATCCGAACCATACCAAATGATTTTCATATGAATATCTCGATATAGACCAAATTTTATATTTTTAGATTTTTTACTATTTTTTAATATAATTAAAAAATTACTTGATTTAGTTATTATGAGTCATTCAAAAGAGATGATTTTCTAACTATCTTAAAAAAATTAAAAATAAAATTTTATGTCGAGATATTCATTCGAAAAAAATTTATGCGATTGGATCGACCATTTATACTTTGATGATGAAAAACTAATACATAGTACGAAACCGATTCATGCTATGCATAGTACCATAATCCAACTATATATAGAGAGAGAGAGAGAGTCTGACTACGGTGCTTTGCAAAGCACAAGAGCATTGTGTGCTTTGCGTTCTATTCTCCATTTCAAGTCAGAAATGATCGATCTGAACCGTTCAATTTAAACTTCATATCAAAATCTATTAGGAAACCAAATTTTATATTTTTTTAAATTTTTTTGCTATTTTTTCTGGTGAGGAGAAAATGACTCGATCTGAGAATTCTGGTTCATCCAAAACTGACGGTTTTCCCCCTATCCAAAAAATAGCAAATAAATTCTAAAAAATATAAAATTTGGTTTACTAATAGATTTTGATATAGAGATTAGATTGAGCGATTTAGATCGATTATTTTTTAATTAAAATTATTAATAGAGCGCAAAACACACAACGCTCTTGTGCTTTGTAAAGCACCGTGGCATAATTCTATATATATACATATAGAGAGAGAGAGAGAGAGTAAAGACAACGTGAGCTTAATTCAAAAGTATATTAAATCATCTCCAAATTTTAATTTATCATGTTCATTAAATTTTTTATATGAAAATTTTATGGATGCAAAAATTTAGAGCGTTTTGAGTTTTTTAAGTCATCGTTTTTAATTTTTTAAAATGATGCTCAAGTATTGAATATATTATTATTATTTTTAGAGCTGATTTTCAAAATTTAAAAACCATGACTTAAAAAACTCAAAACACTCTAATTTTTTTGCATCTCATAAGATTTTCATATAAATAATTTAATGAGTATGATAAATTAAAATTTGGAGATGATTTAATATATTTTTTGAGTTAAACTCACGGAAGGCCTCCGTGAGCTTAACCTCACGGTATCTTTACTATATATATATATATATATAGAGAGAGAGAGAGAGAGAGAAAAAGCAAACCTACGGTGTTCTTAAGTTCACGGAAGGCCACTGTGTGTTTAGCTCAAAAAGTATATCAAATGAACTCCAAATTTTGATTTTTCACTCTCATTAAATTTTTCATATTGAAATCTCATAGGGTACAAAATATATAGGATATTTCAAATTTTCTAAGTCACTCTTTTCAATAAAATAAAATATTTATTTTTTGTATATTATTTTCAAAAATTGAAAAGAGTGACTTAGAAAACTCAATACATTCCAAATTTTTGTACCCCATAAGATTTCAATATGAAGAATTTAATGAGAGTGAAAAATTAAAATTTGAAAATCATTTGATATATACTTTTTGAGCTAAACTCACGAAAATCTTCCGTGAGCTTAAGAACATCGTAGATTTGCTCTCTCTCTCTCTCTCTCTCTCTCTCTATATATATATATATATATATATATATATATTCAATAAGAGATCACAAATTTTAGTTCCAAAATTATAATATCGTGCCAGCCATTTCAAGGTTCATTATGAGTCTTAACATAGAAGAAGAGAATTTGTTGCTCTTCAAAATATTTAAATCAGGCGGTAAAAAAATACCGAATAGCAGCTGTGTGAATCTTGAAGAAAATAAAATCAACTCGTGTCATCAGATCCCAAAAAGAAGTGTTTTGTTCGTGCCCTTGAAGAGCAGCAGATTTCGTTTCACATTCTATGACCCTTCACTCTTCAGCAATGCTACGGTTGAATATTTATTTATATATTTTACATAATTCACTTTCAATAACTCATAAACAAAAGAGTAGAGATGACAATCAAGTATGTTGGTTCGAGTTTAAAATTGGTTAGATTAGATTATATGTATTTGATAAAAAAAAATATTGGATCATGAATCCTATTAGATAAAGTTAGTTTAAGCATCGGCTTCATTTTACCAGAACTTGAGTTATTTGGGATCAGATTAATTTGACTCGAATTGAATCGGATTTGAATTTCGAGTTTGAATGAGATCATATCAGATTAGATCAATCTGGCCAAAAAAATTATTGGGTCACAGGTTCCGTCAGATATAATTAATTTAAGTATCAGCTTCTTTTTTTCAGAACTTGATTTAACCATAGTTGGATTCAGTAGAGTCGGATTGGATCAGATTTAAATTAAATTACGACGAATTCATTCGGTTGAATCAGATTTTTACATCTACTGAAAGATAACTATTTCTTGCTAGTCTATAAAATCCGCTACAGAGAATAATAATTACATGAAACGTAGGAGTGAGAGCATCGGTACCTAAGACCTACGGGTTACTTTTCAATAAAAGGAAAAAAAAAAAAAGCATCGGAATAGAAGCTGATATATATATGCATTGGTGATATCATGATATTAAATATATTATTTTTAATTTAAATGAGTTATTATTTATATTCTATGTTATTTGGGTACTTCATATACCTAGCCGAACAAGTATCGGGTGCGTATCGGGTACGGGTACACGTTGGGTACAGTATGGGTACGCCACGTGGCGTATTGAATTATTTTAATCGGTTTGACTGGCCGATACGGTCTCCGGTACGCCTGGGTGCGGGATCCGGTACGGCTGGGTGCGGTTCCGGTATGGCTGGATGCGGACAAACTCAAAAAAAATTCAAAAAATCAAATGCATGAGTGAGATTTAAACCCAAAAAATAAGTTACACCCGTTAATGCATTAGACCGCTACACAATCTCTTCACTTGTGTTAGTAGTGATTGACATATATATATATATATATATATATATATATATATATTATACTTATCTATTTTTTATTTTTTATGTATTATATATTTATTTTTATTTAAAAAATATTATATATATTACCGTACCCGTATCCTAAAGTATTTAAAATTAACGTACCGCCGTACCCGCACCGTACCCGATACGATACTCGCACCCGCACTCGTGCAACACAGTTACTAATATTATTATGCAGCTTATTTTGTATACTATTTTTATTATTCAATTTAAATGGGTTATTATTCTTACAGTGGTATTTAAATTGAACAACAGAGATAATATACAAACTAAATTACATAATCAATAAAACCATTAAGATGAACAATTACTCATTCGGTATGAATGTATAACACTGTTCAATGGGGAATTGTGATTTTTTTTTAATTATCTTTCATCTGGAGACTTGTTAATCATTTTTATGCCATTACACATTTAATTTAGGAAATAACACAATAATGTGTAAGCTTCTCCTGAGTTGATTGATGATGATGAGTTATTTCCGTCGATCTTAACCTCAATTAGAATTTACAATTCGTAATCTTCTTTTATGTCTTGTTATTACCTCGTTTTCCGACAATTATTGAGCTATAAACCAATAAATTATTAGGTAATTACGGAATGAGAAATGGAGAGAACATCGCAATGAACTTTAAAATTCATTAAAAAAAACATTCATTTGGAATTTGAATTTGTGTTTTTTTTTCCGTACGAATTCACATCATCTAGAGTATTTTATTATGTAAAGTAATTACCTGATAAATCTAAAATAATTGTCATTCTATTTGGTTTGACTGTCGCACAGATTGGACAATTTAGATTCACTGATAATTACTTTACACTTATAAAATATTTTAGAGGATACTCACTCTTTTCACAAAAGCCAACGCTGATTTTCAATTATGTACCTTCTTTTAAAAAAAAATATTTATCTTCTCTACTTTTCTCTTCTCTTCCTCCAAATTTATTACTAAGATTTATGAATAATAAATGCTCTCCAACATGCGTTTAGGTTTAGCTACAAACTCCTCTATTCAACTAGATACATATATTAAATGCGTAATTTCTCTTTAAACTTCGCCAATAGAAAATTCTTTCTCCAGACAAAGATCTATAAACACACAATTTTTTTTAAATAAAAAAAAATATATATTTTTCAGTGGGTGCTGCCGTGCTTGTGAAAATAACTTGTGAAGAAAGACAGTCGACAACTTGTAATAAAAAGTTAAGAACACATTTTTGATACTTTTTTTTGGGAAAATGACAAAATGAACACGAGTTTTTTCAACATAGATTGATAATGAAATTGGGGAGATACATACGTAACAAATTCCAAGATAATAAATGTACCGACTGTAATCACTGGATAAGATTACGACATCTCAAAACTCAAATTAAGATTTGGACTATTGAAACGTTTAACGATAAATTGTTCTTACATTTCATTTCCCATACTTGTTATTTTATTCAAAAATATTTTTATTTAAAATTCAAGTTGTTTCATAAATAAATGTATATATATGTCTGTGCCTATTTGCAAATTGTTCATCACTTTTGGTATTATAATAATTATAAGCAGGCCCATGATAAAGTTCCTTTGAATAAATAGGAGTGCAATTTTCAGAGTTGTATTATTTCAATTGTAATATAAAATAAATAATTTTGTCCGGAATTATAAATAGTTTTTGTATCTGCATATCCGTAGTGCAGTCATCGCCATTTTAAATGCGTGCACTCGTGTAACTTTCTTAATTATTAGATTCGTAAACAGAATATCATATATGTTTCTGGACAAAAAGATTTGCACGTAATTATAGGTCGGATATTCTTCTCTTAAAAGGACCAAAGAAATTGATTTACTGGATATATATTTTGGCTTTGGGAGCATGCACTAACTTTTTTGTTGGAATATCGCGTACAAAATTACAATTTCAGGAAGAGAGGAAAGATGTGAAAATTAATCAATTCCATACTTCAAATAAATTTTATATATTTCTTTTACGAATCAAGATAGCCTACACTTTGTTGGGTCCAAAGTTATATATGTATGAGGTACATAAAAAAATTCCAAAGAAAAAGAAGAAGATTGGAATAGTTGAATTTGGCATTACTCGAGGAAATTTATTAAAGAAAAAACAAAAAACACACACGCACAAAAAAAAATCTTCACTTCCGAAAACATGATAGAAACAAATATTGTTACTTTTGTGATCAAATTCTTTGTCCGAATAAAACTTATTTATCTCGAACTGGTGCAAATTTTAGGAGTATATTTTGAGTGAGTTTAAAGCTTTAAGCTCACCAATCTCTCCGGTGAAATTAAGAAAAGAAAATATTTATACTTATTATCTTTAAAGTTTTAATTTTTGTCCGAATAAAACTTATTTATCTCGAACTGGTGCAAATTTTTGAGTATATTTTGAGTGAGTTTAAAGCTTTGAAAGCTCACCAATCTAAAAAGTGAAATTAAGAAAAGAAAATATTTATACTTATTATCTTTAAAGTTTTAATTTACATTATTAAATAGTTCTATATATCAAAATTTTGGAAATATAATTTCTATTTGAAACACGATTCTAAAAATGATATATTTTCATGTACAACTATTTGTTTATATTATTATTTTAGAGTTACTTAAAAAATTCGAATCAAATACTTAAGAAAATTCATGAGAATAGAAAATTTTCGCACTCACAAGATTATAATATAAAAAAATTATTGAACCATTTAGATAAAATTTTGAAAATAATAAATATTTTTTAGTTAAGCTCATATTTTTTTTAATGAGTTTAAGATTATCTGAAGTTACTCTAGATGCATGTTAGATCTCTGTTTCATTTTTGTTCCCCTGAGGCACTGATTTTGGTCTATGCCTCCGTAAAAGTCTAAAAAATATAATAATAGAAGAAAGTCCCTTTTATATTGTTACACGGCATAATATTGGAGATTATAAAATTTGCACTTTGTAGCATGTTCATTGCTAAATATCAATGATCACTCAAAGAAAATAATAATAACATTTATCTTAATTAAGCCAATCCCATTATTTTTTTCCTGCTCAAAATGACAAATTTTGGGGTAATTAAGTTGGTGAAAAGAAAATACCGAATTTGGGGTCTGTCCGAAATTCCGAAAATTAAAAAAATTCGGCCAAAACCAATAGAAAAATAAAAAGAAGGAAATCAACAAATACGGACTACTAACTCGACTATCAAATCCAGATCCGATAAGCGGAGAAGAAAAAATCCCAATTTCCAAGTAATTAAGTTGGTGAACAAATTTGGTGTCTATAATGCTTCAGTTAAAGACGCAATCCTAACTGAATCTCTCAAGTTATTTTTATTCACGCATGACATCTGCAATGGAATATGGATTAATGGATATATGATCCTAGTTTGATTTTTCTGCAGCATCAATCCATATAACCATGTGTGTGGTTCGCTGCTTATTAACTAATAAGTTTCTAACTTCCTGATTTTTCTCTTGATTCAGTAAAAAGGGTTTAATTGAATTAAGATATGGATGATTACAAATTTTAATTTATGCTGAAGAATTAGTTTTAATAGTCAACTTTTAAGATATGGAAATCAAAGTGGTTTCCTCAAAGAATTTTAAGGAGATCATTGACTTTAATTATTTAGTAGATGTGGTAATAAGTCTTGTCTCTCTATGGAGTGTGGTGTATATTCAAATTCAGAGATGTCATATGAAAAGAAAATAATGTTCTATTTTTCTTTAAAAAAATATGTAGTGAAGTCATGATAAGAATGAGCTAGCTTAAAAATACAGATAAAGTAAGTCTTTCTAAAAAAAATTCGAATTGCATTGAGAAATTTTAAATATATTTACGAAATAAGTACAACACATTAATGTTTTGTCAGCATATACATCACAATGGTGTATATATGTTTATGTATAAGAAATTTGTTTTTTTTAGCAAAATAACACATGACTCTCCGAAATAAAATCAAAATACCTTAGAATTAAAAAAAAAACAGTCATAAAAGATATACCTGTTAAGTCACAAACATGTGTCAACATAACAAAAAAATTAACTTAAAATTTTTTGCGATGGCATTTAGTTTAACATAAAATATTTTGGCTAGAAAATAATTAAGTTGTGCTTGTAAAAGAAAACTACGATGCAAAGTAGACATATAAATATATAATAGAAACAACATTAGGTTACTTGATTTTTATTACAAAAAATCTACAAAAAATTTTTCACATAATTATCTTTCTTTATTTTTTGTAGCATGAGATGAAGACTAAAATTCACAATTCAATTCAGTAATAAAGACCAAAAACAATGCTTTAAACGGCGTGGTTAGATACTTATATGTATTTTTTTAGATAATTATTTTATTTTATTATTATTATTATTATGCAATTCATACTATCATGAATTATCTTTAGACTAATACCACCTCGAAAATTGCATTTACATGAATAGAGGTAAGGCCGTAAGGAGGGGCCACAAAGGAACTAAGCTTCAAGAAAACAATAACACGTCATCAGAATGTCAAAGCAGATAATGTACACATGATTCCGTTGAGGAATTGACTCGTATAAATTTTCTAAAATAAAATAACACAGTTGACAATCCATTCATCATATCAGTCTTCCAAGGAATTTTATTAATAGTAAAGCCGTGCACGTCAGCATATATGATATATATAGAACTAGTTTGACTGTACTGTACGCACCAGTACCACACTTTGGATTCGAGCGGTAGGTACAAAGGATTTTGAACCAAAAAGTTAGTTTAAAATTCTCTGGAGACGTTGATTTTGCATTGAGATTCGTACTTTTAATAAATTCTAAATTTCAAAATTCGTACTTTCAATAATAATTACGAATCTTGATGCAAAATCAACGGCTTCAGAGAACTTTGAACCAATTTGTTGGTTCAAAGCCCTTTGTACCTCACACTTCCCACTTTGAATAAACTAGAGCACTACTGAGTGCAAGTGACTTGAAAACAGTAGAGCAGGTATCCAACCTCCCAGTTATAATTTTTTCTCCATATTTCCAAACAAGACAAGAGACAGCAGTTGCCCTGCCCCCTTAAAAAAATAATTTCGGGACTTTATTAAAATTTATTAAAAAAAATGTAATCAATATTCTACTGTTTTATTAATGCACAGTCTGTGTATAACAATACTAATAATTGTATAACAATAATAATTATTATTATATCGTAATCATAATAAATAATGACAACCAATTTTGGGACGAGTTTGGTAGCATAATGATCATAATTTTAATGGAGAAATATTGCGACAACTCCATTTATTGATAAAATTGGAGAAAAGGGTAAAAAAACCATGAAACCTAACTGACATAGCCAGTGACGGTCTCGCATAGGTCGTTCATTGGTCCCACATATTTAAGGAGGTTTGGTATTCCTAACTTTTTATTGATAAAATAAAAGAATGAACTTCATTAATCATCACTTGCTCCTCATCAAAGATTACATGGTGGGGTTCTTGCAAAATTTTTGAAATTAGTTCATTACTCATAAAAATGATTTTGAAATTTTTTTCGACTTTGTACATTTTGATATTCACTGTTGAGCAGTCAAAATTATCAATTTCTTTTGAAACGATTATAAATTAATCACGTTGACGTTGTACAAAGTCAGGTTAGCCTCGTAATTGGTATAATTTAGTCATCACTTTTTAGATTCGCTCGGCATAAAATTTGTTAATCAACACAAAATGCCAACATAGTTTGATTTTAATTTTGTAGAACAATATATTAAGTTTCAATTTTTATACATTAAAAATAAAAAGTATATATTATAAATACTTATTTACTTTTTTGTTCAACATAAATTTCTATTCACAATTGAGTATCGGAAAAAAAAAATAACAATATCAGTTTGGAAATGCTTTAATTTGGGCCGTTAATGAAATACCTTTACCCGTCTACACTATTCTTATCATATTTGACAACACATGTATGAGTAAGAATTTTTTGTTAACGTTGCAGGTATGGGTAGGATAAATTTTTTTCATTAATTTATTGGATATAAGATATTAAATATGATAAGACTAAATTTTAAAGATAAAAATATAATATGAATAATTTTTTTGAAATTAAATATGATAATGAAAATACTCTCACTTGATCCTTACTCATGAACACTCCTATCTTTAATTGCTTATTTATCAATCACGGAAGAATAATAACAAAAACACTCAAGATTATGTTTAGTTTCTTCTATCATCCGGTAGATATTTAATATTTTTGCTGTTCTAAGCAAATATTAATTTTCGATCTCAAAATATGTCATATTATTCTCACACTGTTTTTCAATAAGTAACTTAATTTTTGAGAATCCTTAAAATACATATTACTCCGTGCACGTTTAGGAAAAGTAGAAGAAAAGTATTCTACATCAGAAAGGAAAAAAAAAGAAAAAAAAAAATGAAAATAAGTCGAGGGCACACCGGATCGGATCTTTTAGTGGCAAATCAAATATGACAAAATTTTGTTTTGGATTGCTTTCTAAAATTTTGTAATCCAGATTCCAGCCCACAATCGAAGGAGAGACAGCCTCCGCATGGCTCGGGTCAACAGCAACATGTCATTGTCATTTGTCAGCCCCCTTTTCTCCTTCTTTTCTCCTTGCAAAAAGGCAACTCATTGACGCAAATGAGACAAACCCAACCGAACCGACTAAGATATTACAATTTGGTTCCGGTTTTGTGCACTGTACGAGTTTGCACGGTTCTTTGTCTGGTAGGACTTAGGAGACCAGTGTTTACGCCTTAATTGTTGATTTGCTGGGTGTCAGTGTGAGGAACAATTCAATTTGTTTCCTTTCTCTTGTTTTTAAATTTAGTTTATAACATTTGGTAGCTCGTAGTTGTAGCTGCAGGAGAATTCGCATCATTTAGACTCTTAGAGCACTGCCGTGTAAAATAACTACTTAATTTATTCGCTCCGTGAATTTAAAAAATATTGTTGTGACTATCTTATCGAGGGGTGTTAATGGGTTGGGTCGATTTCTGATAGGTTATATTATTTTATTTTATTTTTTTAATCTGATTCGAATATGATCTGTTTAAATTCGGATAAAAAAATTTTAATTTATATTTGATCTGACCTAATTAATTAATTATTAATTATATTTTATATAATTTTAAGTAATTAAAAATTAATTAATTTATAATTAATCTTAATTAACATATAATTAGTATATAATTAATATATACTTAAGATTTACTTAGTATTAAATCAAAATTTATTTCGGAAAACATAATTAATTAGTTCGGGTCGGGTAAATCCGAACTCTATCCCACCCAATTTAGATAAAAAAGTTAAATCCATATCTGACCCATTTATTTTTAAATCATGTCAGATCCCATTAATCCGTCAGATCGAGTCAACAATTCACACCCCTAATTTTATCCGTAATTAAAATTCGATGGGAATTGTGAATTCGGTCCGTTACTTTAGAGGAGTCGAATCCTCTATAGCATGGAGGAACACTTCATGTGTTATTTAATTATAAGGTGACGCGTGTGGCTTGATTTATTTTACCCAAGATTAATTTTAAATCATTTTATTTAATTTGTTAACTTAAAAGTTGAATGTTCAATAATTTTTGGTGGAAAGTCGTTGGTTCGAAAGTATGAGAAGTCCAATGTATCTAATTCCATTGATGATTTGTTATAAATATTTAAAATTAAATAATTTGAATCAATTTTATTTTTTTAAAAAGAAATATCCATAATGAATCAGATTCGGGTAAATTTTGCATTAACTAGTATCTCAGAAAAACACAGATAAGTTTCCCTAAAGAAGATGATTAGAAATTAAAGAATGGGAAAACTGGGAAGATACATTGGTAATTGTCATTGAAATTCAATAGGAAAAGAAATAGAGACTAGACATAATATAATGGGGAGGGATGACTTGGCAACGGCTATCTTGATAATCTTAACAATAAATTTTTAAATAAATATGTAAAAAAAATAAAATAGATTATTTTTACATATATGTTTTTCTACTTATAGATTGATGGTGATTCAAATTTATGTAATTTTATTACTGTTTAATAGTCCATCAAAGACCGTTAAATTATAACCATTACAATTGCATAAAATTTGATGGTCTTTGATATACCATCAAACAATAATAAAATTACATGAATTTTAAATCACTATCAATCTATAAGTAAAAGAATATATTTATAAAAAAATTTTCAAATTTATTATATTTATTTGATTACCCATTATCAAAATCATCAAGATAACCCATTGTCAAGGATTCCTTCCCTAATATAATAGCATCCATAATTCCATATTAAACCCCTCTTAGAGTCTGGTCTGGATAATGCAACTAGGCAGCGAAAAGTGAAAAGTGGGCAGCTTTTTATTGGATCTGTACTGGGCCGAAATGGAGAGTTTTTATTTGACGGGCCTTCAACAAGCTGGTATTTAATGCTCAATCTATCTTCAAGCCTCTTACACCCTTTTGTATAAGAGGCAGTTTTCACATCAGAAAATTTTGCTTCTGTTATTCAGGGCTTGTGAATAATTGACTATTTATGTTAATAATTTAATTTTTATAATTTAATTTAAATAAATTATTGTTTATATTAGTGATATTTAAATTGAACCGTATGTTTCTTACAAATTTTTGTTAATGTAGAAAGTATCTGAAGATCGTAATTGAAATATATCTTATACTTGTATCGTATGAATAAATATATCTTATGCTTTTATCTTATATATCATAAGATTCAGAAAAAGCAAAACAAATTTTATAATCAAACAGGTTTAATCTTTCCCTTGCAATCCATTTGACTTGTAATGAAGCTTGGTTTATCAAAAAACAAAAAAAATATGATCCACGTTAACAGACGTGAATTACAAATAATTACATAGATTTTTTTTTTTAAAAAAATGAGTTTGGTTCACTTGTTCGGCCGTAGAGACTTAATTCCACAAATTCAGTCTAAAACTTAATTCTAAGAAAATTCTGAAATTGAGGAAAATGAAGGACTGACTCTATTCTTCCTGTCTATTCCGAATCCGAATCGTATAGTTTTGTATTTTTATATAAACAAAGCATGTCGATGATGAAAATTTATGAGTGAAGAGCTCTATTCATTTCACCCCATAATTATATATTTTTGACTCAGGACTGACTCCTGAGTCTTGAGTCTTGACAAATGACAATGCAACTAGGCAGCGAAAAGTGAGCAGTTTTTTATTGGATCTATACTGGGCCGAAATGGAGAGTTTCAGTTCACGGGCCTTCTGACAAACTGGTACAAGTATTTTCTGTTCAATCTATCTTCATTCTGAAGCAGTGTGCCAACCGAATCAGGGACGGAATCAGAATTTGAAGTAGGGATCAGGCCGATCAGTCAGAAACAAAATAATAACAACAATATATTATTTTTCATTTCATGATTGAGAGTTCAAAAATATATAGAACCGAAAAATACATACATATTAGAATTTAAATGTTTCATGAATCATGGTGTGTGTATTTGAATGTTTGATTTATCATAATCAAAAGCAACAAAAATGATAAAAATTGAAGGCGGTATCGATGTGTTTAACTGATTTCAACCAATTTTAATGGTCTATGCAGTCAAATTACTTTATTAATTAAATGCATAAATATTGATAATTAATGTTATCTTTTAATTTTCTGTGTGAGATAATTGTTCACCATCCAATAGAAGTAAAGTCCATGATATGAGAGTAAAATGAAATGATGACTGGCAAATGCCGAGATGAACAAAGAGATGATCAGTAGGCGCTGTCAGCTGGAGCCTGGTGGCATCGTGGCAAGAGATGGAGGCGTGAGGCACAATGCAAACTATTGGACCAGAGGCTCGATACTTGGAGAGACAGAGGAGGATAGAGACGCTGCACGGCTGCAGAGACTCCGATCCAGACTTAAGAGATGAGAGTCGGATTTTTTTTTAATTAATTATTTAAATAATCATATTTTTAATAATAAGAGTGATTAAATTAAAATTTTAAAAATAAAAATGACAGCGCGTCATTATTAGTGACATTGTATAAATACGTAATTGTCAGTCCTCCTTGAATTTTTTTTACACTTTCTGAATTATCTAATTATTTTTATTGAAAAAAAATATTTATATCATGTATAATTAAATAATTATGTAAAGATATCAAAATATAAAATTCTATAGAAAAAACTTTTCTTAAATTTGTACTCAATAAACTATTAAATTATCTATTGACTGAATTCGTGCATCCACCCTTGAACGTCCGCGACTTCACAGTTCACAGAAAAGATTAAAATGTGGAAATAGAATGGCGTCCGTATCTGCTAAGATCGCGAGCTAATTTGAGGCTAACGCGATCGCGGATCAGACGGCCGAGATCAGATCTCTCTTGTGATCTCAGATCAGACAGTCCCGAGTGCGATCTCAGGGCCTTGAGATCGGATTCGATCTGAGTAGATTTCATCGCAAAGAGAATGACACCGTTTTGTAAGAGACAGTTTTCACATTCTAAGAAAAAATTCTGAAATTGAGGAAATTTCCTGTCTTTTCCGAATCGTACAGTGTCGTATATGAACAGCTAGCATGTCGATGACGAAAATATTAAATATATAAATGAAGACTATACCTAATTATCCGACTATACCTAATTACCTATCCTATCCACCAGATGGAATTCATGGATTTATGGATGTGTCATGTGTGACTCTCTGTTCCCCCTTCTCTCTCTCCATCACCTCCTCAAATCCATCAAAACCCTTCTAACATCGCTAAATCCAAACCCGCATCCCAGATCCAATCTAAAGCTAATTAGCCGGTGAGGTGCCTCTATTTGGATGATGCTTTTAGCATAGAGTGAAGATGTTCACCATATGTTTGAAATTAAGCCTCAGCCAGGAGGCCAAGGACAATTGTGCATTTCTTACATTCCAAAAATTATTTCAAATGTAAAGTGCCAGCCTTTGTTAGAGGAATTTGGCTCCAAATCTGTTGTTATTATTGGAGAATAATAGAGTCATGTTATTTATTTCAAAAAATGGAATTTTTTTTTGAAAAATAGTAAAAAAAAATTGTAGATATATATTTTTTTTATTTGTAGAATATAGCCCGTTAAATTTATGGAATTTCATTAATGTTTGATATTTCAACAAAGATAATCAAATTTAACGGTCTTTCACTAATATTTGTAATAGTTCTAAATTTTTGATGGACTATCAAATGTTAATGAAATTATATGACATTTGATAGGCTATCAATCAATAAGTAAAATAACATATCTATAAACTTTTTTCTATTTTTCAGATTTTTTTAAATAAATAATAGAATCCTATTCTTCTCCAAAAATAACAATAGATTTGGAGCCATGGAATACATTAATTTGCAGGTTCTTCTTAGTTAGTTTGTACTTGTCTAATTAATTTTCTATGTAAAATATATATTTGCACGTTTGGGAGGTTAGAAAATGGGAAGGTTTTTGATAGCAGCTTGACTGAGGAAAGCCCCTCACATTTCGTGTAGGAGTTGGAGAGGTATGTAAGCTTTTTATTGTTTCTAATTTCTTTTGAGATTATTATTAATGGGCATTTCATAGGAATGCGAATTGTAATTTGCGAATATATCAAAATGCTGTACAATTGCTAATATATTATTTCCTGTTTGGTGATTTTTATGGTTTTAATCTTGTTTGTTGAACTTTTGCAACATAAAAGATAATAAAAGGCTGGGACCAGGTTATACTAGGCGGTGAAGGGATCCCACCTATGTTTTCTCGTATGAAATCTATCCATGCTTAAATTGTTCTGAGCTTAATTTATAACAGCAAATTTTGTTGGATCCCTTTCTCATTCCTCTTCACTTTTTATTTATTTTTCTATTATTTGTAATGATTAAAGTTTATAAAATTTTATTTATAAAATTATAAAGACTCTAATAAGAAACAGAAAATTTAAAAAATGGGATAAATCATATTCCCGACAAAACACTCTTTTTCTCTTTGTTCTCTTATTCTCGACTACTGTAGCATTGAAACCTAACAGTGCTTCTATCAACTTCGAGATCCAACTTGTATGCGTTATTATCCTGTTTATGATTGTTATTGTCCGGCTTAGGACTGCTTCTGCGCCAACAAAATTAGTTATGTTTTTCTCTACTAATGAGGTGGTAAGCGCACCTTAAACTACTCCTGAACTTTCATATGGTGCTAGAGGAGCTGGATGTAGAGGAGATATGTCTATTTTTTCTCCGTTTATATTGTTTTTAGATAACCTTAAAAAAAAATTCAAATTTCAAATTAATAATATAACAAAAAAGTTTTTTTTTGCATAAATCAAATTAGTGTTATTTGTGTATAAAGTTTAGCTTTTCTTTTTCCATAATAAACATTGAACTTTGCTTGTCAGCTGCAAGATTCCTTATTTTGCAACATATCTAATTTATTTTTCAATGAAAACCTTACATGGCTTAAGGCTGTTAAGATACCTTTGTTTTTATTTGTCCTGTTCCATTTTTTTTTTTTTGTAACAGGCTCTTGTGCAATCCCACCTGATTGGACACTTCTATTTGATGTGGAGTTCATTGGCAAGATTTAAGAAGCATAGTATTTTTTGGTAGCTTTTGAAGCAATCAGGATTTTGCTTTGCAAATTTTTTTGTCTTATGTTTTTATCCCAAGCAAAGAAGAGAAAAAAGAGAGCGATGACAGTAAATAAAATGACACAAATGGACAACAAATTATTTTCTTTGTTAAACACACATCTTATTCGATATGATATGAGCACTCACACCCTTGCAACGTAAAGATCACAGGGATAATTATATTATTTTTATTTTTATAGCAAAACACACACATATTCGGTCAGAACTGAAACATAGTTAATGCTATAAAAAGCGAGAAAGAGAGTTGTATGAGATCTTCTCCTGAATACCCTTTCTTTGTTGCATCGCGAGGAAGAGAGCAAAACACGGACATTCTCTCTTTTCTAGTTTTCTTCTCTCCGGTCTCCGCTCACTTATGATTGCATCGCTTTCTATCGTTGCCAAGCCAAGCGAAGCCTGAGGCAAGATATATATGACAAAATAATATCAGTAGTAAACTTCTGATCCATGTTAGGGACCATGGGCATTTGAACTATGATTCTATATTTCATAACTTTAATAGAAGCTAACATAGTCAGATTAGGATTTTCTCCTCTGCTTTAATGTTTAATAATGCTAGAATTATCAACAAGCATATTTCTCTTTGCAGTCTTTTTATTTACATGGGGTTTGTTGGTCAAGGGGACTGAAGTTGTAGAGTTGCCTGCACCCCCTCCCTTAACTGTAAACCACTTTCTAGATGTATGAGGTAACTTTGACAATAAATAATATGATCCATGTGAGGACTTAGATTCTCTGTCGAATTTGAGCATCTTATCATCTGAAACTGATATGGAAATGTTGGGTGATGGGCTAGGATGATGGGTTTAATGCTGGACTTGAGGCCGGGCCATCTGCAACGCAGTTCCATTTTGGCAAGGCAGATCTGAGTTTGGTTCCTCAAACCCATTTGACTACTGGGGCCCACATGATTTCGGTGGCTGTTTTGGATGAAATATTGGATTGATGGTATGACATATAGTCAATTAAACAAGTTTAAACCAAAATATTTTGTAGGTTATGATATGGTTCAATATTAACTTATATAACCAATATTAGGGAACAAAGCATGGTTTTAACTAGCTAATGTATTTTTGAGAAGAAAATATGCTTGCTTCTGTTTGATGCAATGTTAAATCTTTGTCTTTGCTTTATTTGGTTTCTATTAGAAAGGATTTGGGATTTCTGTTTTCATGTTTGTTGGAGCGCATGAACTACATGCCAGGTTTTCAAGTATTCAAAATTTAGTTTGGTGTTGGTAATTGAAAAAAAAATCCCATTTGACTAGATTGAGCTATTGATCTTGTCATAATATTTTGAAATTCTTATTGCATATGATCAAAAGGAAAATTCTTATTACGTGGTAGACTGGTAGGATGTAGAAAGTAGAGAGCAGCCATGCCTTTTAAGAGATTGTTAATCATCTCTAGTTTTAACGTTGTGCAAATTAGCAGACAAGGATTTAGTAATTCTACATTTAAGAAACGAGTTCGCATCTCAAATCTGATCACTTCTGAGATATTGTGCAAGAGAAGGGTCAAACCGGTGTGTGCCTTCTTGCCTTGTGGCCCAATGTGATGTCGAAGTTTGTATATTAGAGAAGCGCAGTCCGGACAACATCTAATAACTGTCAAATTGTATATGCTGGAGCCGAAGAGTCAAATGGCTCAAGATTTCAACGTCCGAAGATTTTGGAAAAGCAAAGGAGAGAGGAAAATCAATTACTCTCGCATCGAAATCTGGTTAAGGGAGAAATCATCCAGCCATTAGCGGCGTTGAGGCAAGTATCATCCAGCCATTAGCGGCGTTAAGGGAGAAATCATCCAGCCATTTGCTCCAGCAGAATCTGAATCATGACTCATATAATATCCCGATGAATGGGTCAAGTATTCTTTGCCTTCCTTTTTGATTTTTTGATCAATCATTGCAGTACCCAATTTGGCACTTTTCAACCTCAATTTCATAATCCTGAGGTTGAATAGTGCCAAATTGGGTTAAAGTGTGGTTAATGGAAATTATAAATATAAATCATGAGATCCCGCACGCAACCCTGTCCGCACCCACAACACCGCCCCTGCGAGGCTGGGCGCAACCCCACCCCGCTCGCACCCACAACACCGCCCCCCGAGGCCGGGCGCAGCGCTGCCCACACCCCACGCACCCACGAGGCCGGGCGCAGCGCTGCCCGCACCACACTCTCCTGCGAGGCCGGGCGCAGCGCTGCCCGCACCCCACTCCCCCCCATGAGGCCAGGCACAATACTGCCCGCACCCACAACCCCGCCCCAGCGAGGCAAGGCACAGCGCTGCCCGCACCCGCAACTCCGGCCCCGCGAGGCCAGGCGCCCACCCCCGTGAGGCCAGGCCCAACGCTGCGCGCACCTCGCTCCCCTACGAAGCCGGGCGCAACGCTGCCCACACCCCGCTCCCCCCAAAAGGCCAGGCGCAACGCTGCCCAGACCCCACTCCCATGCAAGGCCGGACACAATGAAGCCCGGACCCCGCAACCTCGCCCCCACAAGTTCCAGCAAAAACGCTGCCCAGACCTTGAACCCCCACCCCAAAAAAATTTTAATGTTCACTCTGCCAACTTCGGGCAGAAAGGTAGGCCAGGCTGCTCCCAATTGGAATGGAGCCGACCCGTCCACAGAAGTGCATGGAGAAACCACTCCTATCCTGTTTTATAAGCCTCCCAGGCGCCTCCTCTCCGTATATTCGACGCTGTGGGACTAACGAGGCGGTAGGACGGATAGGAGAAACCGGTCGAGCGCTCGTGTCGTGCAATAGCTTACCCCTCTCGCACTCATATATGCCTCGAGCGTAGCCGTTAACCATCCCCCATTTACGAGCTGTCATTAATGATCTCCGCCAGTTTGATTTCTCCTTTCCCTAAACTCCTCCGCTCTTGACTCTTCTCACCATATTGCCCTCTCACTCTCTTCCTCGCTTTACATAGGAAAGGCAAAAATAGAGGCAACAGACACAAATGCGGCAGCAGTATACTGGAATTTGAGCGATCCCGCAGCGGAGAGTAGGGGCAAGCCGGTCCACAATGGCGATACACAGGAGATCGCACGCCAGAGGAGATTTTGATCCACAGTTGCTAGCTTGGTTTTGGCTCAGTGTTCCGGTTCTGATACCCCATGAAGAGAGGCAATTTGGAGTAATTGATTGTATTATTGAAGCTTCTGTACAATACACTATTTTTAGATTTATGATTGAAATAAATTAAGAGCATAATTAAAGGAAATAACATGGGATTTGCAACACTGTTAAAGGAAATATCAAGGGATTTGAAGCTGAGCTGAAAAACCACAAGAGTTGTTAACATCAACAACAGTAAGCTGAGAAAAAAAAAACTTAAAAATTTGAGAAAATGTTTCTTTTCTCCACATGACTGATTTAAAAGCTCTATTCAGGATGAAGATTGAAGGTGCTACAGTTGTCTCCAGCACGATCTGATGGCTCTCATCAGGTGCAATTGTGAAAGCGAGCAAGGCGGGCAATGTCAGGTAGTCTGCACAGTGACCATGGCTTGCTTCTTCATTGGCACAATATGGTGCTGATTTGAGTCCTTAGTATGATGTTATTCGATGCACTGGTACCGGTCTATTATAATCTGGAATATCTTTTCTGAAACTTAAGGCTATAATGAGTACTGATTTTACAGTCATAGATTCTGTTATTTAACTAGTTGCTAAATTATAAATCAAACACATCACTTGGATTAAATCTTAATGGGTCTTTCATAAAAGACAAAATCATTGTTCATTAAATTGTGGCATGCACAGATAATCTTCTCCTAATGGAGATAAGTGTAATTGTGTACAAATGTGGTTGGAAATATATGAATTGCAAGGTCTGTTGCAAACCAAGTTGTTGCCAACCAAAATTTGACAATTGTAATCTTGCATTTGATGCACTGTATGGCACCTTAGATCTCCTAGTTATGTTGAGATTAAAGTTCTAAAATATAGTTAACATCAAGAAACTTACTATAAAGATACTTGACTGATATCGAAGTTCTAAAATGAGCACTTCCAGTACTTGCTATAAAGATACTTGGCTGTTTGACTTAAAAAATTCGATAAATTCATGGTTGTCATTTCATAAATTTTAATTGAATAACTCTATGCTTTGTTTAATTTACCAAGCAATCAATTCCGGCCCAGCAAAATAGTTCAATTAATGTGTAATTATCCACTAATACTATGTATATTAGGCCCAGTTTAAGATGAATTTGTTAGTAGCTCAATAACAAGGCTCTTGTTATTATTGGGCTTCAAATTGAAATGGTAAATACAATTTAAAAGTTTCTTAGATTACGTACCAGAAATCAAAGTAGACCTGGTATGTACTGAACTTTGTAGTTTCAAATTTTCAATTTGATAAGATCCATCAGTACTATTTATTTATGCTGGTTCATTTGATGATGAAAATTTGGGTTATGAATTAGATCTAAATTTAAAATTTGATTTCTTCAAAATGTGCCGCCATGTTTTTGAGCTAAAGCTTGTAATGTCATCAAACTTCTGCAAGCTAATAAATGATAATTCCAACCTTTAAAAGTATAATACATATTCTTTTATTTATTTATTTTTGTAGGCTGATGACAATCCTTTGAACAGGTCACATCTCAACAAGAATTCGAAGTATTAGGCAAGAGAAGACGGGAGAAGCAACGTGCGAGACACCACAGAAACAGTGAAAAAAGGGATAACAAATGGAATTGACACTGCACAAGGAATAGGAGAGAACACAAAGAAAGGCGGTGAATACGGTGTGGGAGAGTGCCAAGGAGGGAGTCGACACAGTCAAAGAGAAACTTAATCAAGGATAATGGAAATGCCCGGTCGAGGGAGGACATCAAGGCTGACAGGGAAAGCGGGGTTGAGGAGGAATGGAAAAAGCGGCTGCATCGACCATAGGCCATAGCTGGCTGAGCTGGTTAATGGTGAATGTCATGTGGGTTCGTTTGTTCCAAGTGCTTTATGTGTTTTTGCTTTAGATTAATTTAAAGAATTTTGGCTACTTTATATGTTAGAGCTTGATTACAGTAGTTGGGTTTTTTCTGATGGTCTGTAAAATATTATGACAAACTGCAACGGAGCACAGGTGCAGAAAATTAAAGGCTAGAAAGAGTAGCTGTGTGGTGGGGTCCACAGTGAAGTGGATAGCAGATAGATTTCTGGGGTGGTTCTGAGTTGTTGCTTTTTCTGGTAAAGTCATGAAGTGATTGTGTTTTTTATTTATTATCATCTTTGTTAAATTTTGTCTTTGTGGTATAATGTGTACGATGTATATCTGTTTCCCAGGAAGATGCATAATGGAGGTTGTTGTACTGTGCCTGTGGTCACGCCTCTGGTTAAATATATTTTGATAGTTGCACCCAGATAATTTCAAAAAAAAGGAACTTTTTTTTATGGTGCAAGTTTTTAAAACGTGCTTATTGGAAAATATGTCATAGGTAATGGATGAGGACCACGACAAATTTAGGCATTATTTTATACAAATTGTGAGGATATATATTGTGTGATCCTAGTGCCTAGCTTCAGTTATATATATTATGTTGTTAAGAATTATAAAATTATCAGCTTATGGAGGTTTGCAAAGAGATGGTCCAATTAAATCCGGGCCCTATGATGTAAGTCCGCTTCTAATTTAATAAGAACATAATTCAAGATCAGACAATTTCTTTTATTTAGTAGAAAGATGATAATTTAAGTTTTAATTTTCAATTGATACTCGTAGAGGTTTGAACTTATATGAGTTTTTGAAGATTATTGTGATTAATTAGTTATCACTTAAACTACAGTTCATTTGCAAAATCAGACTATTCAAAATATAATTCAATATAATTTGTAACTCAATGATTTTTTAAAGTCAGATCGACCCAAAAAAATCTCAATCTAAACAAGTTTCCATTGTCTCCGTGAAAGTAACAAATTTAACCTCTGGAACCAGCGTCATTCAAACTTTTTGAGAAGTCAGATTGATTAGAATTCAACACGCTCATATGAACTTCTAACAGAATTCAAAATTGATCGCAATTAATTCAACCCGATCGGTTTTATGATCTGAAAAATTCATGAAACTTGATATGACCTGACTCAAACTAATCTATAATTAAGTCAGTTGGTTGTCATTTATGAGGTTGTTTCTTAAAAAGACATATAATATCATGTAGTACTTTGAAAAGAAAAAAAAAACAAACAGATGCACTGTCATTGTCCGATTTGCCCTGAACTCCCAACTTCTGCATTGATGATCCTTTCAAAGCGCAAAAAATAAAGTTTCAAACTGGCTGTTCCAGGCATTAGGGGTCAATGAGATGTTCTAGTTTTCTAACATATCATATATACAAGTAATTATGTTAGATTACTACTTTAGAAAATCCTCTTTTAAAACAACTAATTGACAATTTGACACTATTAATTTGAATAATATCTTTTCTGTATTAAACTGTTGTAATATGTTATTTTTTTATGAAGGTCCTCTTTATATAAAAGGCTGGACCCGACACTTTTAACATGTGTTGGGATTTGAACCCACGACTATTATCTAGTGATTTGAAAACGGTCCGGTTTAAACCCGGACGGTCCACGGTCCTCCACGGTCCATGGTCTCGTACGGTCCATACGGTCGGTCTTAGGCGGTCCAAATTCGAAAAATCCGAACCCGTCCCACCGTTGGCCCCCGAGGGCTAGGCCCCCACGGGACGGGACATGACGGACACGGTCCGGTCCGATTTTTTTTTTATGAATTGGGAAAAATAATGATTTATCATATTTTTTTAATAATAATTTTTAACTAATTTAAATTATTATTTTTAATTGTTTAAAAATCTAATAGTACTAAAAAATCCAAAAAAATCCAAAAAAAAAATTCAGAAAATTATAAAAAATAATAAAAGTTCAAAAATATATTTATCAATTTTAAATAATAATTTTCCGGGACGGTCCGGTCCACAGTCTGGTTCGGTCCTGTCCATGGGTCCGCACGAGACTTGTCGGCACGGTCCATTTTCGGATGAAGGGAGGACCGATCCACTGTTGGACCGGACCGTGGTAGAGTACGGGACGGTCCACGGTCCGGTCCGGTCCATTTCAAAACTCTACTATTATCCGATCTTAATTTATCTCTTGCTTAATTTAAAATTTAAAATATCATCTACAATCAATTTCGAGGAGGCACAGTTAAAAACTTTTTGAGCATGAAATTTATTTCAAACGTACTTATAGCTTAAGTGCTCTCTAGTTTTGTTAATGACTTAATGTAGATGGGACCTGCATGCACGCGGCGTACATGGTCTTCCTTTTTATTTCTTTAGCAAATTGGAAGTGGCTAAAGTACCAACTTTACTGTCTCAAATGGAAGATGTTGCAACGGCGATATGATGGGATTGGAACTGTAAGCACAGAAGTGGGGGGGGGGGGGGGTCTAATTATCAAAGCATAAAGAAGATTCTTTTAAAAATACTAGAGTTGTAATTGAGATTCGCCCGACAAAATAGTTCTCAAATAAATAATTAAATATATTCAACAAAAAAATCATATTAATAAAAATTTGAATATATTTTTTTAGATTCTAAAAGTATATATAATAATAATATAATATAATTAAATGTGATAATCTTTAAAAAATAATGCTAAAAAAATAAATCATATTTAAGAGTTAAATTTCACCTCAAGTATATCACATCCATCTATTTTTAATGAGGAGATGGAAAAATTATATATAAATCATTGGATTTAAGTAGATGAAAAGATTTAAACAAAATCAATGATGAAGAAGAATGATGATGTGGCATGTTTAAAAAGTTTAAAATTTTAATCCTTTTTATGTATTAAGAATTATAAAATTATATGATGAGAAGTCCTCAATATTTATTAATTTGTGAAAAGTTAGTTTTCACACTTTTAATTTTATGAACCGTTTATCAAGAAAATAAAAATGAAATGGCCTTCCAATAATTATGTATTCTTGATAAATTTGTATTCAATATTGTATGTTTCTCTTATAATACATCAATTATAAACTTCCCAAAACGTTTACTGTTTCATTCATAAAATTAGTTCTATCAATTTTGATTTTTGTATAAAGTTAATTATTTCCAATAAAAATAAATTAAATTAAGGCATGCAATGTGGAAAAATACATAATGAAATCGCAAATAATTCATGTATTATAATGTTTAATAAAATGTCTAGAATCTAGATTTGCAAAACAAAATATAAACATTATAGAAATTACTATCATCGATTGCAGAGCTCGGAGAGTTATTATTATAACTAAAAATTGGGGAGTTAACCTGTCATAATAAGAAAAGTTGAGGATCTCACGCAATATTAATCATTCGTATTATTTTTTTATAAAAGCAAAGTCTGGCACAAGTTGCTTTTCTTATTTTCTTTCAAGAAAAAGGAATTGCATGCACGTATTGCCGATGCGCATGCAAATAATATATTTTCATGTGCCCCTACAGTGTTTTCGATTGGTGGAAAACTGGAAAATAATATATAATACTTCGATTGGCATATAAATATAAACAAAGCAATTAGTGATATGTTAAACAAATAGCTAGCGAAATGATCGCCTCTTTGCATGGGTGTGCTTCTAAAGTTTGCTTTTCATGAGACCCACTAAGATTGGCCAAATCTTCACCTGTCCAATCTTAACTTTTTATTTCTGAACTAGTTACTTTTTTAAAAAAAATACTTTTACTGTATACCTGTCATATATCAACTTTTTCAAAATATAAAAATATCTATCAAAATTTACTATTTAAAAATATTTATCGAATATTTACTATTTAAAAAAATTATCAAATTTTTATGAATTCAGGTAATAAAAATCTAGTGGGTTCGGACATATTCAATTTCTTCTGAGATACTTTTGTCAGATTTCACCTGAAATTATAGCTTTATCAACTTCCATATTTAGTTGTGTTTCTTAGTACTCAGTTTACAGTACCTGTACTTGATAAGTTTATATCATTCCATCTCTGTTTGAACTTGGGAAAGTTTGTACTTTGAATTATCCATATTCAAAATGCAGAGAATTTATGGGCAGCCCCGCAGCCTAAAATTTAAAAAGCAATATAAATATATAACAAATATATCCCTCATTTAAACTTAAAACACATTATTTTCTGCTATGTCCATGAATTCAGTGATATTGTGTTTTTTTTTAAGTCTATACAATTTAATTATTTATTTGAAATTGAACTTCCTTCCTATGCAAGTTTCAGAAATTTTTATTTAACTGAAATATATTTCTCGGTACTTGAAGCTAATGTTTTTATTTATATCTTAGCGTTCGACGATCTAGATGCTGGAGGCGTGAATATATTGTAAGCATTCATGTTTCTTTCACCTCATACTTTTTTATTTCAAATTCTTCACCGGTTGTTACTAGTACACACAAATTATACCTCGTAAGCATAACAAAAAATAACAAAATTTTGGAGGTCCGTCCAACATGGGCAGGAACGTGCTCTCTGCTGGGAAACGGAGAAACAGAATTAAAAATTTAAAAATATTACGAGTTTTGAATGATTTTTTTTTAAAAAGAATTATTTTTAACGGATGAGTGGATGGAAATTTAGACGAATTAGACAGGACTGGAAAAAATTTCGAATCAGTATATGAGGACCAAAAAAATGGGACCTGTTATTTCTATCACCTAATCCAACTTAGGCCAGCGTGTCTGATCCAAAATTTTATTTCCGATCTACCTCATTGATGAGGTCATTTTTTTATAAACATCATAATTATTTATACCTCTTAAATCAGCAGTATAATATCATAACTTCTCTTATCGTCACAATGTTTTATCAATCATATGATGCTAGAATATCAACATCATAAATATTTAGGTGTCACTCTTCATTTCTTCATTTTGATATGACACATGGATTAGTGGATCTTCTCGGGCAGAGACATTAGCGAACTCGGTTGTTGATATCCGGAATACTATCTGGACATACCTAGTACCCAAATCCACAATCAATCCATTGTGCGGAACCCAACTACTAGCGTTGCTGACATTTTAACTATCCTTATATCCGTTAGGTTTTGATCCAACCAAATAACGTTAAAGCTTAAGTTGCGGAAAGACAATAAAACAAAAAAATTACTTTTACTTAAGTTAGGTATCAAAGTATGTCGGATGAATTACCAAGAGTTATATATATTTTAATCCTTTATAAAAAACCATAAAATATTATTTTACTTCTAACTTAAGCGAATGGTTAAAGCGGTATGTCAGATGAATTATCGAGAGATACATACCTCTTTAATCCTTTACAGATCTATTCCATGATTGATTTCTAAAACTTTAATCTACTTACCAATTAAATCGATTAATATAACATTTATATCTTATTTCCAAATTCTAATTGAAATGAAAATCAATTTGTCTCGGAGCACCAAACGTCTGATGCCTCTATAGGTTATCCACCAGGACTAATCAGTGAGCGGTTTATTTTTTTTGTCAGAAATACCGTAAATTATGGAGTTTTGTAAAACCACTATTCATGGGAATGCGTGATAATACTATTCATGATCCGTAGTTATTCTCTTCCTCTGCTACCATCAGGTTTGCCCGGTAGCCCCCTCTTCCACCTCCTCTGCGACCACGACCGCGACCTCCAGACTGACCACGTCCTCCTAAGTTTTTCACCTTCGGTGGCCTAGTGCAAGCCGACTTCAGGTGACCTACCTCTCATCCTCGATGCCATCTACATTGGCTGCGATCGGCGGAGTCATCGAGCTCAGAAGCCAGATGTATACTAGCATGTGGGTAGACCTTCACTCCTCCGATGCCGGAGTACCCTCGTCTGGCTCAGTAATCGCCCTAGTCAGGTACCCCTCTAGTCTCCTCCCTATCAGAGTATACCTCACCCGACGCGACCAGCTCAGATACAAAGCTGGACCATCGAGTTTCACATCAATCGGTGGAAGCTCCACCTCAGTGCTTGGTGCTAGTCTTTGGTTTCGGCGCATTCACACTGGAGGCTGCGCTGAATGCACGCATAAAAGCTGCAATCTCATCACCACTCAGCTTCGCAAAGGCCTCCTTCATGAGATCTGGATCCTTATTCTTGCTCGCATCTCCTTCCATTTTTGACCCGACTCTGATCTACACAATCCCGAGTCAAATCCTCTTCAAGACCGGATCTTGCACCCTCAAGATCAAGTCCTCATCAAGATTCGAGCTCCGATCACCCCGATCAATCCATCCTAACCCTGCTTCTCCGGTATCGTGGGGTAACGACCCCCCACGCCGGCCAAATCAATCACACTCATAGCGCTACAGTAACTTTACAGATTGTTTCTGAAACAACGACCCGCTGCCTAGAACCGGGCCAGAACAAGGAGGCAGAGCTCCCTTGGCGGAGCCCCTGCAGCTCACTGGTGGAGCCCCTGCAGGGCTGGCGCGGTCAGGCGGAGGTCAGACGGAGGTCCAGCGGGTTTGTGGTGGAGCTGGCTGAGCTCTGGTGGTTGTGCACGATTTTCGATGCAAGAAACCCTAGGTTTAGATGGCTCTGATACCAACTGGAGAATAGTTCTAAAGTCTCAAAAAAAATTAATTGACCCCTTTGGATATATATAGAGCATACATCATTCACTCGAGTCCCTATAATTACTCTATATTCTCAATTCGCTAATAAGTCACTAAACTTATAACAAATACCAACACTATCCGATAATACCGATCATATGTTTGTGACCGAAATTAAATACAAATTATAGTATTTATTATCTGTTGTGAAAACCCATCACCAATTTGTTCAAATTTTCCATATGAAACTAATAACATTATGTTCGATATGAACGTCAAAATATATATATTGAATTAAAAATTTGGTCCATAACCAAGACTCATAATACAAATTTTAATAGAGGATGAGTGGATGACAAAGTTTAAAAAAATATATGATATAATATAATCATCTATAATTAATTATAATTATTACCTAATAATAACAAAATAATTCAGATCAGAAATAACGACCCGCTGCCTAGAACCGGGCCAGAACAAGGAGGCAGAGCTCCCTTGGCGGAGCCCCTGCAGCACACTGGTGGAGCCCCTACAGGGCTGGCGCGGTCAGGCGGAGGTCAGACGGAGGTCCGACGGATTTGTGGTGGAGCTGGCGGAGCTGGCAGAGCTCTGGTGGTAGTGCACAATTTTCGATGCAAGAAATCCTAGGTTTAGATGGCTCTGATACCAACTGGAGAATAGTTCTAAAGTCTCAAAAAAAATTAATTGACCCCTTTGGGTATATATAGAGCATACATCATTCACTCGAGTCCCTATGATTACTCTATATTCTCAATTCGCTAATAAGTCACTAAACTTATAACAAATACCAACACTATCCGATAATACCGATCATATGTTCGTGACCGAAATTAAATACAAATTATAGTATTTATTATCTGTTGTGAAAACCCATCACCAATTTGTTCAAATTTTCCATATGAAACTAATAACATTATGTTCGATATGAACGTTAAAATATATATATTGAATTAAAAATTTGGTCCATAACCAAAACTCATAATACAAATTTTAATAGAGGATGAGTGGATGACAAAGTTTAAAAAAATATATAATATAATATAATCATCTATAATTAATTATAATTATTACCTAATAATAACAAAATAATTCAGATCAGAAATAAATAAATAAAAGTAAATCATGTTCTGGACCGAATTTCCAGACCGAGTTTTTTCGGTCCAAAACCATCAACAGAGGGGGTATATATTTCGGGTCTTGATAAACCTTTCCGAAAAAAATTTCCCATCAAATCTGCAAAAAATATATATTTTTTTGTACTAACAAAAAATAGGGAGTATTGTCCGGAGATGGCATAATTAAATTGTTTCCATCTCTGTTGGAGATCCTCTTCCTGGAGATGGTTATCATAAGTACTTTTTAAGATGTAATGACTAATGACCACGGATTGTTGTCTCTCTCTCTGAGTGGATTCCACGCGTCCACGACTGATTCGACTCTTTTAAGATTCTCTCTCTCTCTCAGTAAAGTAGTAAACTCCCAATCTCTCTCAGCAGTTGAGTTGATAGCAAATTAACAACAGTTTAAAGATAACAGGTTCATTGGATCTTGTCTATAGAGAAAGAGATCCGGAATGCAACAGATACCATTTCATAATTATTTATTTCGACTTTTTTACAATATTAACATTTTTAATTCAGTTTTAATTTTATAATTTAGTATGTCAAATAAGATTTGTATATTTTTCACTACATATCAAGTAGTTTAAAGCTTAAACTTTTTAAAACTAACGATTTTTAATGTTTTATCAGAGGGGAGGGATCACTTGACAATGACTTTTTTACGGTCTTAACAATAAAAATTTAAATAAATTCATTACAAAACTATGAAAATAAAAAAATATATAATTCATTAAAATTTTATGTGATTTATAATGATTATATTTACAGTCTTTAATGGACTATCAAATGATAATTAAATTACATAAAATTTAAAACAATATCAATCTATGAGTTCAAAAATATATCTATAAACTTTTTTATTTTAAATTTATTAAAAATTTTATTGTCAAAATTATCAAAATAGTTGTTGTCAGGTGATTCCTCCTAATTAACAAATGGGAAGGATCCTTTGACAATGGGTTATCTTGATAATTTTGACAATGGATGTCGAAAAAATATGAAAAATTATATTAAAAATAGAAAAAATCTTATGAATATGTTCTTCTATTTATAAATTGATTGTGATTTAAATTTTATGCAATTTCATTATTGTTTGTTAGTCCATCAAAAATCATCAAAATAGACTATCAAATAATAATGAAATTGCATGAAATTTGAATCACCATCAATCTAGAAGTAGAATAATATATCTATTAAAAAAATTCTATTTTAAAGATTTTTTTTAATATGAAGACCATTATCAAGATTGTCAAGATAATCATTGTCAAGTGATTCCTTTTCTTATCAAGTACTATTTAAAAAGATCAATTTCAATTGCGAGCATGATATTATGTCCAATATAATACTTATAATGTTTACTTTCTTTTCTTGATTTTTCATTCCATTAAAGTTAATTGAAAAAAAAATTATTTAGTAATTTCTTCTCTTGAAACGTATTAACGATTTGGCTATACAATCATGTCTTGAGGCCGGATAATTAAAGTTAATTGAAAAAAGGAGGAATAGAGGTCGAATAATTAAAGTTAATTGAAAAAAAAATATTTCTCTCTTTCTACAGAGGCCAATGATTGTACGGAGGAATAGAGCAAGCTACTGGAGGGAGGGAGGGGGTAGGGGTACCACAGTTTCTTTTAGTATGAGATTATTATGTTCCTTCTCATTTGGCCAAGGACTTTTCTCAGTTTAATTTCTGAGACCAATGGACCTACTTCTCACGTTAGTAAACACTAAACAGGGATTAAAAACAATGTTAAAAGTTTAATTTATATATATTTGAAATAGTAGAATATTGCAAACATGAATTGGGTGCCTCGTAAAAATATGATGCATTAAATTTATAGCCCTCAACTAAACCTCCAAACAGATCCAACAAACCCCCACTCTGTCTGTGTAGCCCCCATTTTTTTGTCCTGGCTTCAAAAGTTTTTGGTATAACCTAGTCAGAGGGATGTTGTAGTGCTGCTGTCTCTCTCAAGATGCTTCCTTTCAAGTCTTTCCAACAATGCGGTCCAACCAGAACTGCAAACTACAGTATATTCACCAGCCATTTAAGCTATATATGTATACTTAATTCAACTATAATTAGTAATATTTTATTTATTTCACATTCATATTGCCTGTAGACTATTTATTTATTTGTTTGTTTGTTAATAAGTTCGGAATTTCGGATACAACCAATGATAGTACGCATGCATGCAAGAAAAAACAATAGTACACTTCGTATAATTTGGGGTGGTTTCTAAAAGTAGAGCATAAATATTCTTGTACCGTTGTGTTTATGCTATATAGTATATACTAAAGATTCTAATGATATATTTTCAACATATTATTTGAGAATCAATTATTTCCTGGCGGTTGGATTCCGTTCTAAATCCCACTCTAAATTCCGAGGCGTACTTGTCTATTTTGCTCAGAAAAAGTTCCCAACTCATGAAAGAGAGAGACTTTTTTCTTTTCCTTTTTCCTTCTAGAAAAAGACTAGTCTCTGAAATCAGATAGTGAGATGCAAAATTAGGGTTTGATTCACATCGGTTACAGTGAGTCAGGGGCTTGGTTCCATAATCTCTCCGGAAGTTCATCAATTGAATAAATAGTTTTTTTTTTTGAGTAATTTTAGTGATAAAAATCAAGATTTTTGAGGTCCATCTTCTTCAATTCTCTCTGCCCCAGGCATCATAATCCTCCAATCCATTGATTTCGCCGTACTTAATGTAATGTCCCAGAGAGGTGTCAGTATATAGAATATTTATCCTTTAATTTGTTATACTACGCGGCAGCACTTGAGTGAAATCTAATTGTTTCATTGTATGAAAACTATTTATATTATAAATTATAAGAATTGGTCATGATGCTACGCTATTAGGTATGTGTGCTGTAAATTATTATTTTTTATTTTTAAAATTTAAATGATCGATATGACCGTTTAAATGATTTTCATATGAAAATATAGTACTATACCAAGTTTTATATTTTTTTACTAGTTTTTTAGATAGTTAAAAATTATTTTTTGAATGGTACATAATAACTAAATCAAGTGATTTTTAACTATCTAAAAAATAATAAAATAATTCTAAAAAATATATAATTTAATCTATTACTAGATTTTTATATGAAAATCATTTTGTACGGTCGGATCGACCATTTAAACTTTGAAAATAAAGAAAAGATCCATTACATGTTACTAGCACCATAACAAACTCTAATTATATTAAGGGAAAGGATCACTTGACAATGGTTATCTTGACAATTTTGACAATGGATCTTCAAATAAATATGAAAAAAATAGAAAAAAAATCCTTGTAGGTATGTTCTTCTACTTATAGTTTGATGATGATTCAAATTTAATGTAATTTCATTATCGTTTGAAAATCCATCAAAAACCATTAAATTAGAACCGTTGTAAATTGTATAACTTTTTGATGGTCTTTGATGGACTATCAAACGGTAATGAAATTTAAAATACTATCAATCTATAAGTAAAAAAAACATATCTACAAAAAGAAAATCTATTTTTAAGATTTTTTTGCAATTATTTGAACACCCATTGTCAAAATTATCAAGGAATCACTTACTTTATATTAATATATGTGTAAGTTTTATTTCTCAATTATTAATTTTATCTGAGTTGTGATTTTATTCAAAATATCAATGGTTGAAATTGTCAAACCAATAAATGAAGTAACTGAACAGTATTTCATTAATTATTGTTTCAAAGTATTTTAAGTTTTAACGCAAGTTATGCAACCGCAAAAAAATTGCAAGTTGCAAATTAAAATTGAAAAGAAAACACACGTGTCAGTTCCCCAGATCGGTCTAGCTGGCATCATACAAGTTGCTGCACAAGTTGATTTAATCGATGCACCATCCCACCAGCTAGCTAATTAGCTATAAACGTCACTAGACACAACAGAGCCTTTAAAGGCATTTAATATTCTCACTTGCATATATAGTATTTGATTAATTAATTATAAGATTCGGGATGTCACTGAGCACTACCTGTTTTCTTGAAATCTTAATTATATACTGTTGTTATGTATCTAGTATTAGGATCTCCTCAAGGCAAACTTTGTGAAAACACCCTGGAATCTGAGAAATCATCATCTTAGTTTAGAGACCTTGAAATAAGCAGTTAGGTCAGAATTTCTACATATGCATAACTTTTACTTTTTAACTTTTCAGTAATAAAATTGAAAGAGAAATGAAGGGAAATTATGGAGGACATGACGTTATCAATGACTAAATAGTTGAGTATGATCAATTAATTGCACCAAAATAAAACTTGTTGTTGTTAATTTCCAACATATGACAGATATAACTTGATGAATCCATTAAATGTCAGCAGAAGTCCTCAAAATTTAAATGCTGCATTAAATATGGACAGTTACAACAAAATTATGTAGTTTGCATGTTGCATGCTTGCAACTTGCAACTTCACCTAAAGGAAATAATAGAGCTCATAATTAATAACTATGATTGCTTCTTAAATAATCCCATCTATATTACTGTAGAGTAGGACCTAGGCTTGAACAAATTTTCTGAATTTTGTCTTTGTATGGCCATGCTTTTATTAGAGACAGCAACAGACATCTTACTCTTTAAAATTAAGGGTAGAATATAGGGTTCCGTAAAAAAGCGAGAATCTAACCTAGGCTAAAGGCTATTGCTGCCTCTAATATGCTATACATTGCCAATTACTTATTGAAAGCGACTACAAGTACTGTCTCAATTTAAGGATCCTATCCATTAATCCATATTAACGTGTTCGGGTTTGGATACGGGTCAGTTACGATCCGAAACCCGTCTGCGGACTTTTATTCTTTTAAGACAAAAATACGAAAATTTAAACCAGCCAAGTTTAAGTATCTTCTTAATTATATATATAAAATCTCTATTTAATTATTGAATTTCAAATTAATTATTTTTAATCAATAGATTTCAATATGTATTCAGTTTTAGTCATCATGTTATTTTTTCATTAAAATCCTAACAATGTCGATATTACATTCTAATTGAGGAATGTAATATTATCAATAAAAAATAATAATATTAATAAATGACTAAATGAGATAAAATTACAAATATATATTTTTTTATCACTGTGAGTAAAATTTTATATATGAGATTTGATTAATAAACTTTTATTATAGTATAACTAAGTTTATATAGAATGTGATGTCGATATAGTTAGATTGATATTGAATGAAAAATATGATGAAAATGACTAAAAACTAAATACATATTTAAATACATATTTAAATTCAACGATCAAATGTAAATTTTATATAAAATTAGTGATCTCTCAAAAGATTTATTCTTCTTTTTTTTTATTAATTTTCGCTCGAGTTCCCCACACGTGAATGTTATCGACCTTGCTTATGGCTCTTCGTTCATAGTCTTTTCTCCGCCAAAAAAAAAACTCTATGTTACATCAAGAAAACAAATTTTGTAATGCATTTTAAAAGCACTAAATTGATCACAAATCTAATTATGCAATGTGGACGAATCAGAATGAGAATGTGCACAACAAGTCAAATGAAGAAGATAATTGTTAATTGTTATCTGAACAATTTCATTTGGCATTCATACATAAATTTCCACATGTCACATCTTGTCGTATTTTTCCATAAATAAACCCTGCACACATTTGAATTTGTACATATATAATCACGTTGAAAATTATGCATGATTTAACATTTGATTTACTTCTGAAGTTATCCGAATCCGATAGACCGCTGCTCCGCATAAAAGGAAAAAAAAATTCCTTGGAAAAAAAAGTTATTTTATAATTTTAATTACAGTTAAAATGTATAAAATACTTAAAACGTATGAAATAAAGTTTAAACATTTTTTTATATTTTATACACAAATTATTTTATTTATTTACTTCATTATCATTAAACATTACTATTTTAAGATGATTTAATTTTATTACGCTTGTCAACAGAGAATTGTTTATGGTTTAATGGGTTTTTTTTGTTAATTTTTTCAGATTTTGATTGGAGAAACCTGGAACAACTTATCTATATTTATTTTTTGTTTAGTAATGATCAACTAAGCATACTTAAGGTAATAGAATATATATATATTTTTCATTTTTTTAAATGAAAAGGTTGAAAGGAATAAAATACTCGTAACTTATTAGAAATATTTCCTTAGTTTCAGATTGCAATGACGTTTCAGACTGTGTGGAGTTATAGAAGGATTATAGTACTTTTTTCCTAAAAAATATCTGAGAAGTTCATCTTATCATAGAAAACCGGAGTGCAATCAGTTGTAACTAACTAGGATAGCAAAATTTGTACTGAAATGACTAAAAAAAATAAATACATCGGATATGAGTTAATATAAATCTTTCAGGGTCGTGGAGTCGTGTCCGATAAATATCTGATCCGATCAGTACTTATTTAACTATATTTTTTATTTTTATTTTATAATTTAAGACATTTAATTATATATTTTAAATGTAAAAAAATCATCAAGTGCACATAGGGGTGTCAATTAACAATTATCGATCCGACCCGACCCGAAAATAAATGGGTCGGATATGGATTTAATTTTTTGACCCGAATCGGTTCGGGTCGGGTTTGAGTCGACCCGACCTGATTAATTATGATTTTGAAGTAATTTTATGATTTAGTACTAATTAAATCTTAAATCTATAAATATATACTAATTAAGATTTATTATAAATTAATCAATATTTAATTACTTAAAATTATATAAAAATAATTAATAAATATTTAATTATTTTATACGGGTCGGGTCGGGTCAACCCGTGACCCAATCGGATCGAGTATGAGTTAAAATTTTTTGATCCAAATTTAATTGAATCAGATTCAGATTGGATAAAAAATATTAATAAAATAATATAACCCGACTTATTAACACTCTTAGGTGCACACCACATTTCATCTCTAGCTTTTGCAACTCACTGAAAAGTTAACAGAACCGCGTGCTTTTATAATTGGAAAAATTAGTCTCATGCCACCTCAAAACTTTAAATTTAGCAAAATGCCACTTCAAAACTTTAACTCCCTCTAATGCCACCCTAAACTAAGTTTATTTAGTTTTTTGCCACACTTATATATTTTTTGTTCATTTTTAATTAAGTTCAGTAAAATATCATTGTATTTTTGGGATGTATTTTTTTTATTCCAAAAATACCCTCATTTATGTTTGATATATCTTTTTCTACTAATTTCGTCTGTTAAAATCGTTGATATCTCTGCAAAATGCGTAATTGTTTTAGCAAATGTCAAACCAAACACTTTTTTATTTTATTCTACAATAGAGAAAACAGTCAATAAATAAATCATACTAAAATCTTTTATCCAAATGACCCATAAAGAAAATTACAAAAATGCATTTATATATGCTTACGAATAGAATTTTCGATTTTAAAGTTCTGAATCATGATGCTTATAGTCTGAAATTTGCTTTCTGCATTACGCATTTTGCAGAGATATCAACGATTTTAACAGACAAAATTAGTAGAAAAAGATATATCAGACAAAAATGAGGGTATTTTTGGAATTAAAAAATACATCCCAAAAATACAGTGATATTTTACTGAACTTAATTAAAAATGAAAAAAAAATATATAAGTGTGGCAAAAAACTAAATAAACTTATTTTAGGTTGGCATTAGAGGGAGTTAAAGTTTTGAAGTGGCATTTTGCTAAATTTAAAATTTTGAAGTGGCATGAGACTAATTTTCCCTTTATAATTGTGCCCTTCTGTAAACTAAAAAATGAAAATAATTTTTACCATGCATCTTTGTACTTAAGCGAGAGTTTTTGTCCCTAACTGCACTTTATATACTAATTGAGATTAATTATATATTATTATTATTTACTTAAAAATATATAAAATGAATAATATAGTTATTCCCATACTCTATCTCTAAATAAAATCTCCAGCAACAACTTTCCATTTATAGCATCTATATATTTATTTATTTTCATTTTTTATTTCAAATAAGATTGTTCTGAAATGAAGAAGTCGTTTCCCTTGATCCTTTGTCCACCATCTTTACAAAAACATTTTTTCTTACGGCCTTGTGGGCCAGATGTTATTTCTGTCTTATATTTCCAACTTCCAATTAAATTATGGAGAATGCTTCATTTTTTTCACTATCTTCCCAATCAAACTTGCTTGACTACAACCATCAACAATCTCCATTTTGTTTCTTTACATTGATTAATTGCAAAGACGTAGATTGATAAGAAAAAAGGAAAGATGATGCGCGGTTTCATTTTTATGCAATGTTTGAATACGTCATAAATTTGAGACCTTTCTCATCAAGCAAATTTGGCATACCTTTTTACGTTTTTATTTTTTTAACTATGATCAGTAAAATTGCCTTTGTTTGAAATTCAGAGATGAGCAAGAATAAATCCGTTTTTCGTTCAAATTTTTAAATAACTATTTTTTCACGGTTCGTAGAGATCTTGTTGAATCTTGTCGTCCTTTTTTCTGAAGTTTTGCTCTGAGTGGTTTGATACTGACATAATATTTTTATATATTTTTTAAAAAAAGTTGATGGTCTGATTGGTACTATTGCTAATAGATGTATAGTTATAGTTTTGATTTTTCATTAGTAGGGGAGTAAGATAATTCAGCGCCGAGTACTTTGTTAGTTATTTTTGTAAATTGTTTTTTGTTTGTGTCTGTTAATCCTTTCTGTTTGACACAATGAATATGAAGAGACTACAAGGAAATTAAATTGGTTGGTGATGTGATTGAAAATAATCACTTCAATTCGTAAGTTGTTTTCATTTTGTGCCATTCTGATGAATTACTAAACAAATTATTGTAAATAACTCATCGCATAACTATAAATATAAAGTTAGTATCTTGTTCAGTGAGAATAAATAATTTTAATGACAGCTATAAATAGTTACGAACCATATAAAATAGTAACATTATGCATAGGTCAATAACTAAATAAATATAAATAATAATTTTTAACTATAAAAAGATTTATGTATGAAGCAATATTATGGACAAACACTACTTATAAAAATCTTCTCGTATTGAATTTTAATAATTACTTAAATTGATATGAATAATGAAAAAATTAGATATAAATATTTAAAATTTGAAAAATGACATTTTTTTTTCCAAAAGTGGACTTTTATATTAACTATCAATAATAGAGAGAGAGAGAGAGAGAGAGAGAGTATAAATTGGTTCTTATGATCAACATCAATTATAATAAATTTATATTTGTACACTAGTTAGAAATATTCGGCCGAAGAAGTATAAATAGTTTAGCTAACAACTATAAATAATCAAAATAATATACTTGATGTCTTTTTTGCAAATATTTTTCATGTATTTTCATTGGACCGGTTTCTAAGTCAAAGTTTGAATTTTTACGAGAATAAATGCTTGAGAACTTTTATTAGCCTCTAGAAATAATTGCTGTATTAAAAAATAAAACAGATACTATGCTATATTTTTTGTATAAGCAGTTATTACAAGGTGTTGTTGTAAAGAATATAAATAATACTATTGTGAAATGTAAATAGTTCTTATATTTGATATAAACAATATCGCACAGAAAGAAGCATGTGTTACAATAAAGTCTCTAGCTCATCGCTGTCACGCTGATCTCATACAAACGCATTGACGATCAATATGAGGATTTCCTTGGGGACAAAATCATAGGGCTGTTATCAGCATTCTATATAGAAATGATTAATAATAATTTTATTATTTATTCGGATTAAATTAGGTTAATTTATGATGTTCAGATCAATCAAAAAATATTAATCTAAATTTAAAAAATAAAAAAATATGGCACCCCAGTTGAAACAAAAAGTTAGGGATTTGTACTTGTTGGAGAGGGAATATATGATAAGATGTACATTTAGGGCATGTTCGAAAATAGAGAGGGAACGGGCAAGGGAATGAAAATTGACTTGAATGGGTACTGTGTGTGTGGGTAAAAAATAATCAGCTTAAACTCAATTTTTTTCCCCACGCGCACAATAAAACACCGAAAAAGCCTGTACGGCTTTACTACTGTTACGGTGGGAAAAAAATCAGTTGGAGTGAATTATTTTTTTTCCATGTCAACTGTGTATTTTAGTTTAAAATCCAAACCCATTTTTATTCCCTCTGGACCACCGAATAGGCCCTTAGTTTCAGACTTTGTTGGAAATATAATGTCTGAAAAGTTGATCTTAACATGAAAAAATTAGTGGTACAACCACTTGAAACCCAAAAAAACTGAGTTTAAATCCTCATAAATACAAAATAAAATTTATAAATTAGATTCTCATTTTTCTCTTAAAAAAATTTGAAACTTGACGAGCTGTAAATTGTTGTAGCGGGAATGGTTGAAACTTGAAACCAATGAATTATGAAAGGGTAGAATATTCATGAATCAACAATCTCTGAAAACCGATTGCTGAAATCAATCTTACAAGACAATTAGCACAAACAAGTCTTTAGTGACACGATGTAGAAAAATCCGGAAATAATAAAGAGATTTCCCGATTTGTACGGTATTGCAGTTTCATAATTCAGACTGGACTAAAAGAGAGAGAGTGGAGTAGGGAAGAGACGGGAGAGAAGGGTACAATGGTAAGTTCACGCATTACAAACAAAAGCAACTAGCGAAGAAAAAGACGCGCTCATGGCGGCCCCCCATACCAATACCAGAAATTCTTGATCCCCTGTGTTGATTATCCTGATGCATCGTGCCATATATCGGCCATCAATTACCTAGTACCTACTACAGTAGAGGAGTGTATATTATTCATGTTCACAGTGACCCGTAACACGATGGACACACAGTATTCAAAAAGGATTGACTGATTCTTCGTGTGATGAGTGCACTATCCCCATCTCTCTCCCTCCCCCCTCATCATCCTGCCATCAATCAAACTATTTTCAATATAAAAGGTAACATCCAATTGCAAAACAAGAGAGAGTAAGTACACTGAATTGAGAAAAAAATGGATTAAAAATAAAATCTGAGAAACTGAAAATACTTTATTTACAAGTTCTTTTTATCTCTCCGTTCCTTGCCCCACTCAAATTATTGCCCCCATAAATCCAACAGGGAGAGGCAGGGGAGACGAGGGAGAGAACACTGCAAGTGTAGAGAGAGAAGCACCAAACCCTAGCTAGGGTTACTCCGTGAAGTCCACTTCGCGACCAGATCTCTCTTCTTCTTCCTCCTCTTCCCTTCCATCAACATCCTTTATGCATCACACATGGAGTGGATAGCTAAGCCAGTAACGCTCTGGGATTGGGACAACCCGCCTCAGTCTCCGGCTATCCTCTCCAGCGCCGGAGAAGATGCATCCGATGACCCTCCGACCTCGGTCGAGACTAACACCAACGGATCGACGGTTGTAGATTCACAACCACAGCAACCGCAACTGGGGTTAGGTTTGGGAAAGAGGACATATTTCGAGGGGGATAAGAAAGGGGAGAAGAAGGCGAAGGAAGGGGGAGGGGCGGGGGCTGGAGGAGGTCAAGTACAATCCACTAGGTGTCAGGTGGAAGGTTGTGGCATGGATCTGAGCTCAGCCAAGGATTACCATAGAAAGCATCGGGTCTGTGAAAACCACTCGAAGTGTCCCAGAGTTATTGTGGCTGGTCAAGAGAGGCGTTTCTGTCAACAGTGTAGCCGGTATGATTTAATTTACTTTGATTTGATCTATTTTCTCCAAGTTTTGTTCGTCCTGTATTTGTTTGGGAATTTTTGGAATGGTGGATTCTGATTCTGAGCTGTTACCGAGTCACGCCTATCCAAAAAGGAACTTCTTTGTTGGATTTTTAATTTATATAAGGTCTCTACTAAAGCATTTTCACTAATTTAATCAACATTTTTTCACCACTGGAAGTTCGTGTATTTTGCTGAACTCCTCCCTGTTTTTTTTTATAAGTTATTGATGAACTGAGCTTCATGATCCATTTGTGTGCTTTATTGTATTATTGTATTATGAAATTATCCAAATACAAAATCATTCTATTTGAATAATATAAATTTATTTTGGACCTCTGTTTACTGATTAGCGCTTATTATGAATGGGATTAGTAACTCGAATGATGAGTGTTTCTTTTTGCAATAGGAAATATTGGAGACAACCCCTTTAAATATATTATCCTTGCTATCCAGAATAGCCTGTAAATCTTTACACAAGTATTATGGATAATTTTTCTTTTAAATTTGAAAGGCAGGCTTATTGACTGATCAATTGTTTTTGAGTTATTTCTCTTAGCATGCAAATTTAATTATTGTTACTATCATAAATTCATCTTTTTATTTGGTTTCTTGCTTCCTTTTTGAGATTTCTTACTCTCTCATAAGGAATAAAAACATCATCACTTTTGATGCTTACCCAAATTTGTCATCTTAGCTATTGTTTTCAATTACGTTTGCCGAATACTTCCACCAACATACCCACCTACTTTAATATTGGAGTAAGGAAATGATTTGCCTCACAATCATATATTGTGGAGCAAGGAACTAGCTGCCAAGGAAATTACTGGAACAAAAAAGGAGGAATTAATTCTCAATTTTGTATTTCTGTTAGGTTGACATTGGGAGTAAGGAGGTGATTTGCCTACCTCTCTAAAAAAAAACATATTAGGGAACTAGTACTTCAGGAATTTACTATTTGAAAACGATTCAAGGAATATATTTATAAATTTAAGTTTTGTTGGGTTGTCATTTGAAGGTTTCATGCATTGTCTGAGTTTGACCAGAAGAAGCGCAGCTGTCGCAGGCGCTTGTCTGATCACAATGCCCGCCGTCGTAAGCCGCAGCCCGATACGTTCACCTTTGGTTCCACACGCCTTTCTTCGCCCTTTTATGGTATTTTATCTCTTGTTCATAGGGGGTTTTATATAGTCCAGTTATTTTTTCATTTATTTTCCATATCGGTTTTGGAGATATATATATATATTTTTCGATTGGGTCGGAGGGATCTTTTTAGTGAAAATCGCTTGCACCGATTTTGTTCATCATATTCTGTCCCTAAAAGAATGAGATATATGCCAAAAAAATATATATTAAAAAAAATTCAACTTTGTACTTCTTATCCTATTTATCCTACAACTCCCAGCGAGATAAGAATTATTTCGATCTTCTCATCACCTTTTGTCGTTCCCTTTCCATTAGATACTACCAAATGAGGCTTACCATTGGGAACCATAAAATATCAGTCCAACTAATGTGTCAACATATCTCCATTAAGATTTGCTGCATCTTTTGCCTCAAATTAATTGCAAAGCAGGAAATAAGTCATCAGTGACATGCTTAGCCTTAGACAACTGTACTCCTTAGAAAAATGACAACAAAAAACAAAAATACTTAAAGGTTTTGCTGGTACATAGAACACTTTCAGAAGAAAAATAAGATGCTTATTTCCATCATGTATACTTTATTTGTATGCTTAAACTGGAATGATGTAGCTTATTTCAAACTGCTAAAGCATTGCACTCACTTGTGTCTATAGAAAAATGCCAAGCTAATATAACTTTATTAGAAAATAGATTTCATTTGGAAGTTACTAAATTTGGGACCTAAAAAATGACGCAGATGAGAGAAGGCAGATTAGTTTTATGTGGAACAAGGCGCCCTTTGGTCTCATGAGGCCCGTGACAAATTCTTCATGGGAAGGATTATCAGATTTGAAGTTCTCAAATGGGAAAGAACTTTGGATCAAGCCACCAAAGACTACTGGAGGGTTAGTAGATGGTCAAATACTTCATCTAGGAAGTCAAAATGGCAACCATAACAGTAATCTGAACTCAAATATGTCAAATCCTTTCCCGACTCTCGGTCACGATGTAGATGGGCTCTTGCCATTCAAGGGCACCACTGTCCAAGTTCTCAATCAAGGTATATTGCTTTTCCTAACAACTTCTTAACTTGGGTTCGCTGTATGATTCCTCAGGTGATTGAATTGTGCAATATTGTTTATGTTAGTGTATCTTTTGAATTTACAAAATATTTAATTGGGCCTCAATTTTTAAGTTAAGTTGTTAACGGTGTACAATTGTACATGTTATATTCCTAAGGTATAGCCTGCTGTCGTGGTCTAGCCATTATTCCATTTTCTATGCATTGTTTGAATATAATACTGTGAATTGACTGTGGCTTTTCTAGAGTTGTAGATAACAGTTTACTGTTTACAACTTTAGACCTGATTACCATCTAAACTGCTTACAAAATTTATGAACTATTAACTGGCTTAGCATATTTGTTGAAGTTGTTGCTTCAAATTTGCTTGTTCTTTAACACCCTTTCTCTTTCTCTAATAATAAGGTCCGGAAGCAACAGCAACAGCTGCTTCAAACTTGGATGGAGCACCGGATCTACGGCGTGCTCTCTCTCTTCTGTCATCACCTACCGCGACTACTGCTACCAGCTCCGCCTGGGCTGGGTCCCCTGAACGTGTGGGCCCTACCTCATCCCTTCTCCAGTTTTCTGACCCACACACACCCTCCAGTCAATCTGTCACTCTTGCTGCCTCCTCACTTCCCAACAACTCTTCTTTCTGGTTTGACACGCAGCCTGTGCTTCCCTTTTCTGTTCATAGTGGCGGTGTGGCTACTGGAGGTGTCCAGTTCCAAGAGTTCCAACTGCTTAAGCCAGCAGCTCCATATGAGACTGCAGCTTTCTTTGATTCCAGCCAGATTCACTAATGCCTCTGATAATGGGGTTAGTTGATTTCATTATTTTATATGAAATAAGTAGGCTGAGCCTCGGTTTAAAATTATGTAAAACTAAAGATAGATTGCACTTTGTCAATACCAACAATAGCTGAATGTTTTTTACTGGTGTGTGTCCTGACCTGTAGAGAAAAGAAATACCAGTATTGAGCTGTAGTAATAGGTCTAATAGCAAACGCAAGAATAGTGAAAATTGAATAAAAGAAGTGTCAAGTATTCATATTAAATATAGCATTCTTTTGTTTTACTTGGCAATAGTTTTTGCTTATGAACAATATTTTTCAGGTCAAAGCGCCATGCTGGGAAGTGATCGAGATAAAGCAAACATTATTTGCAGAATGCTTTGGTTATATGCTGGCTCGAAGGAGCCTTGTCTTAGATGTAACTCCATATGATTTCCAACCTTTTGTTGTATAATTGTTTCTTCTTTAGTTGTGCAACTATTACCTAATATGTATTGTATTAACTCCAATGGGTGTTTTTAGCCTTGCATCAATGATGGTTTTGACTTAATGCTCTTTAATGTAATTTAATAGCTTATTTTGCAATATTTATTTTCCACTGACATTCAAGGTTTATAAAACACGCACCAAAGATTTATTGGGAAGTAATGATTTCTCATTTCACTCCATTGATGCTTGGAACTTGCACAAAGAAATGCATCGTGTTAAAAAATCAGCTGCTATTGTATTGTATATAGCCATTATAACACAAAGAAATGTGTTATGATGGATAATATAAGCAAATGGATGTAGGCTTATAGTACTAGGGGTGTTCAAGCAATCTTTGAGGGTGAAAACTGTTTGCTATATGCTTTTAGGGATTATTGTACTGTATCTTACTTTATCGTGCTATGCTGTAAACTCTTCTTCCTTTTTATTAATACAAAATTGATAGTATTTCACCTACTACTACTACTACAAAAAAAAATCAGCTGCTATTGTATATAGCCATTAGCCACATTATAAATACCATTCTTATCAATAAAAATTTGAGGGTTTGATCCGTATTTTTTTATCAAAAAAATAAAAAAATAAAACAAGCTACTTGTATCATGCGAGTTTGAGATGACATGTTGGTTCGACAGAGTTCTCTTATTTTTCACATTCGCGTTTGAGAAAGCAGCCTGCCATCTTCTGAAATTGTCATCTTTTGAAAAACTTGAAAAAATAAAATAAAAGATCCATCCCTTAAAATTCCTTGCGGTTGAAAATTATCCACATTGAACAAAAAACGAAGGACGAATTTTTGGGATGTGTAACAAAGCGAAAGAATGATGAGAAGCCTCAAACAACACAATGCACAGGTACTAAACAAAATATGATTTGAGAAACTGTATGGATGAACAATCAAATTTCAGACATCAGATGCTTTAATTAATTAAATTTGGAGGGTCATTTCCACCAGATATATGATTCACTGCAGCAAAATTAATTGGTTGGAGATGATGTCCACTACTCCATGTCATCTGATATACTGGCAAAACTCCACCTAACATCTCCTCCACGCTTGGATTTTGCACTGTCGTATCACATGCTATAGTTGCAACAGTTCTCTCCTAAAATAAATGACTAGAAGTTCACTGATCAGGCTATGTTCTGTATACCTTTATGAATTAACATCACGTTGTTATATCAATAAATTATCAATTAATTCGGAGAGAGTATATAAAAAGGTACATAGAAGTTTTTATGAAGAGTATATTCTAAGCAAACAGGAACAATATCAATGATGGTGAAATCCACAATTGAAAATAGGACGACTTAATAATTCACTGTTACAAATTAATTGGTTGGTGACAGTGAGTTAACAAGGGTCATTTCTCCATGTCTGACATACCGGACCATGAGATACCAGTTGTACCAACTCAGTGGCGGATCTTAGAAGGGATCGGGGACCCGTCTCCCCCCCCTCCCTCCAAATGTTTGAAAATTAGTATACTTGTAAAAAATATGATATTTTATAGTGTATTTATGATAATTTTGTTATTTTAGTCTCTCAAAATTTAAATATAGTGTCTAAGGAGTATACAAATTATTTTAGCTTCTGGACTTTGGATTCAAGCTCCGCCACTGAATCCACTACATGCATTGTTACATCTTAGATCTTACTACATGTTATGTTTTCCACGCATTCTTTCAACATAATTGACTAAAATTTTATTTACAGGGATGTTTACTATACCCATTTCACTAATTAATTATCATGGCGGATGGCGCCCTTATATCAGCAAATGATCATTTTAATTTTAATTAGTAGGTAAAGACTGTAAAAGGCAGGGGCGTCAACCATTTTTTAATTAAATAATGAATCTTAAAGCAACATTAATTTCATGTCATATCTGAATATGAGACCAGTTTTTGTTTCAAAGTCTCTTTTTTTGGAAGTAGCGATATGGATTTCATTAGGAAACAAGTAGATTGTGGTACCATAGCCCGATATTGAGGCTTAACATAAACTAGTGTCTTAAACCAAAGAAATACGATCCTAAACAGTTAAAAGTTTTAAAGCTAACAAAGCTAACAAAGATAGAATAGTAGCCACATCCCGGCTATCATAGGCTAGTACAGTTTTAGTAAATCAAGAAGTTATGTTAATCATATTTTAGAACAAAATTTGCATTCTTCGTTTTACTATGATCTTTCCAATTTTGGCTGAAAAATGTGATGCAAACAGTTCCAAAAGAAACATATTTCTAATTACATTACTAATTGTGAAATTATAGTAAACTACTCAACTTAAAGTTTTACTATTTTTAGAAATGCAGATTAAGCTGAATTCATATTAATCAAATTAAGTTCTTTTCCAGACAAATTCCCTTCCCCGGGGTTGTTTTAAAGTCTTAGAATTTATTAAAATCAAATTAAAAAAATAGGCTTTCTCTTCCTACAAGTTTAAAAAAGGAAAAAAAAAGATGACCTCTCCAAATTTAGAGCCAAGTGTTTCAAAGAAAATCTCTCATTAGTTTTTTTAACAGTGTGCAAAACATAATTAAAAAAATATTATCTCAACAACAGAGACTGTTTTTTTTTCTTTCTTTCTATTTTTTTTTAACCAAAAAAAGTTATCCTCAAGTGGACACCTGCTTTCATTCCTTTTTAAAAGCTAGTACTAAGGTTCGGGTAAAAGCAAGCTAGTACAATGTTCGGTGTAAAAGCATAAGAGATTTATGCCAAGTACTTGAAACAAAATTACAGAAAATATAAAGTGGCATAGAATCATAATAGACTCCAAAGGATTACAAATCAGATTCTACAGAAACAAAGAAATACGAAAAGCAAACACATGTACGTTTGGATTGTGCAAAAACTAATACAAGAATAGAGGAATTGAGAATAGTATATGTGGATAGTGAAAAATAGTGATTTTTAGGTTAGTGTGAGGATAATAAAAAGATAAAATTGGATATATACTCTTCAATACATTCTAATTTAGATATTTATTCTTTTAAATTTAAAAATTTGGTATTTCTTTCTAAAAATTTTAAAATCTTAGATATTTATCTATAATTAATATTATCCTCATACAAATTAAATTAACAATCAATTAAAATTATAATAAGATAAAAATAGCCCTTATGATGATTCATGGTATTTTTTATTTATATGTAAATCTTCTTGTTAATTTTATTACTTCAGTGATGCACAAAATTATTATAATTATGGAACTATTTTTATTACTATAAATATCAATCTCATTGGGTAGTTACTAGTTACGGTCAGGTATAATTACCAGTTTTGAATTATGTCAGTTTCAGTTCGTAGAAATTTATTACTTTAATTGAGACAGTTGGAGCTCAAAGAGAGATAGCAAGGGTAACTAGCAATATAGCAGCAATACAATGTGCATAGCAAAATAAAATAATTCAATATATTATCTTTAATTTTGTTGCGGTGTAAGTTGTATGGATGATGAAAAAATATAGAGCGGTATTTTTGTCCTATTATAATTTTAATTTATTGCTAATTTGATTTTTATGAGGATAATACTAGCTATGGGTAAATATTCAAAGTTTTGATATTTTTAGGGATAAATATCAAAATTTTAAATTTAAAGGGGTAAATGTCCAAATTGGAATGTGTTGAGAGGTATATATATCCAATTTTGTCTAATAAAAAAATGATGCCATTCCGAATAATGTTGTTTGAATTGTATATTTGAAATAGTAATGAAAAGTTAAGAAGAACAATAACTATTTCATCTCCTTTTTGGAACAACAGAATAATAAATATTCTCGTTGTTTCATAACAACAAATTTACGTTTAGATGCATCACAACTATTTATATTCTGAAAATAACAATTATTCTACTATTCCCGAGCAATCCGAACATAAATAGTAATGCATGTTCCCTTGCATTGCCAGGCCCATCTCAGTCAAGCGGGTCTTCATCAACTTCAGCAGATAGATATTCCATCACCCCTTTCAGACCTTGCCTGAGTATTCTCGGAAGCATCGTCTGCTATGAGATCAAGGACTGCACTACTCAACAGATGTGTGACAGTTGAGGGTGAATGAATCTGTTTTGATAGCAGGCACCATGCCAAAAGTTAACGGAATCTCCATTATCGACCTTTTTGCTAACACCCAATTTAAAAAGTGAAGAACATAACGTATGGCTTTGCAAAATGGAGAAAAAAAAGGCAACCACCTAGTGGGAGGTGTTTGATGGTCATCAATTCTTCCATCTTCAATGTATATACTTATAAATGAATTTCCAACCTCATTTACAGAAAAGTGTACAGTTCATTTATCAAATTCCTTGGCCCTACGAATACTTTCCCACTTTATCAAATGGTATGTTTCTTTTTGCGGAGGAATCCACACCGGCCCATAACCCTTTTGGAATCTTACATAAAGAAATATAATATAAAGAAATAGAAAAAATAAATTAAGTAAAATAAGTCTTCCCCAAGTTAGAAGTTTTTCTTTCCAAATTGGCAATTTAGCATGAATTTTATATATGAGCTTCTGCTAATTTGCTCTTGAAGGCTTTTTTTTTTCAGTGAATGCAATCCTAAATACTTAATAAGATTGGACCTAATTCTCCAAAGTGACCGTTATGTATAACCCAGTTTAGAATTTTATTGAGATCATGTGCAGAAAGAATGAATAGATAAAATAAAAATTGTGATTAAAATTTTGTAAGTTTTGTTAATATTATAGAAAGAAGACATTTATAGATATGGGAGGGATCCTTGACAATGGCTATTATGACATCGTTGACAATGAACTTTTAAATAAATATTAAAAATCTTAAAAGTAGAAAATAATTTTTATATATATTATTTTACTTATGAATTTATAGTGTTTCAAGTTTTATGAAATTTCATTATCATTTGTTAGTCTATCAAATATCGTTAAATTGGAACCGTTATAAATTGTATAAAATTTTAATGGTCTTTGATGGACTACCAATCGATAAAAATTATATAAAATTTAAAATATTATCAATCTATCGTAAAAAATATATCTATATTTTTTGTTATTTTTAACAAAAAACATTGTCAAGATTGTCAAAATAATCCATTATCAAGGGATCTCTCCCCTATAGATAGGATCCAAATCCCCTGTGATCCAAATCCCTTATTATCCCTACTAGAGTTATAACTCGGGTTTCATCCCAACAATATAGTCCTCAAATAAATAACTAATAATATATAATTTTAAATATATTTAATAAAATTTTAAATTAAAAAAAAATTAGATATGATATTTTTAAATGCTAAGTAATAATGATAGTTATAATAATAATTATAATAATAAATAATATAATTAAATATATAATAATATATATAATCATATAAAAAAATTAAATTATTTTAAGAGTTAAAGTTTCACCTTAAGTATATTACACACTTTATTTTAAATAAGGAGAGATAAACTATTTGATATAAACCCTTGGATTCAAGAAGATGAAAAAAATTTAAGCAAAATCGCTAGTTGAGAAAATTGATGATGTGACATGCTTGAAAATTTTGGAAGCTTAATCTTTTTATGTATTAAGAATTATTCTCTTACTCACAGTGGAGCTCACTTAATTATAATTTATAGCAGGACCTATTATCAGAGACAACAACAAAGATAATAGGGCGTTTGAATCACAAGGGATTTCATTCCTTACTGATATATATAAAAGAGTTGGGTTATAGTGCTATATATAGCATTGAGCACTTGGTGTAGATTGATTTTTATTTTATTTTTAAAGTCTAAATGGTCGATCCGAATCGCTCAACGTGATCTTCACATGCAAAAATTTTTGCACATCAAAGTTTATATTTTTTATAGTTAAAAAATAAAAAAAATAAATATTATGAACCGTTTAAAAAAATATTCTTCTAACCATTTAAAAAAAGTAAAAAAATAATAATAATTTACAAGGACATTCGCATATAAAGATCATATTGAGCATTTCATATTAAACGAATGATTTGTTTGATTGACTCGATCCCTAAAGAGAGGGTTATAAAGGGAACAATTTTCAATCAATTCTTAATACATAAAGAAGGCTAAGTCTCCAAGCTTTTATGCCAAATCATCGCTCTTTTCCACCATTGATTTTATTTAAATCTTTCCATCTATTTGGATCCAATGATTTATATATAGTTTTTCTCTCCTCATTTAAAATATATGGGTGTGATATACTTGGGGTGAAATTTAACTTTTAATATGATCTAATTTTTTTAATATTCTTTAAAGATTGTCATATTTTATTAAATTATATTGTTATATACATTTTTAGTATTTAAAAAAATTATGTTTAAAATTTTATTAATGTGAATTTTTTGTTGAATATATATATTTTTTATATTTTAATTATTTATTTGAGAACTATTTTATCGACATAAAACCCGAGACAGCTCTAGTCATTCATAAAAGCTAAAAAGGAAAAGATAAAATTGGAATGTACGATGGAAGATGAAAGGCATCGGATCGTGATAGAGCTAAGCTTGTCCCCTCTCATTCCGTTGACTGAGAAAGAACCTAACAAATGTAATGGCCTTTCCCATTGTTGTTACAATACTCCAACTCCATACGAAAACATTTTTAGACCAAATGAGAATGTTAAAGCAAATAGTACCGTACTCTTTTAATTTGTTGTTTGTTTCCCTTTCATATCTCAACGTCTTATATGTTACAGCTCAACAAATACTTAACCAAAAGCCTAATAATAAATACATTAATTTGGGACACAACGCTATAAAAAATATTATGCAGAAAATCGAAATAAAAAAAGATGATCAACAAAAGACCTGAAGGTGAAAAGATCCTTCCATATAAAAATGACTCATTAAAGAAAAAAAATGTTGCTCTTACCTAGAGTATTGAAGACGGGCCGGTCCGGTCTAAACTCGGACGGTCCACGGTCTCGCACGGTCCGGTCTAAGGCGGTCCAAATTCGAAAAAATCGAACCCGTCCCACCGTTGGCCTCCGGGGGCCGGACCCCCACGGGACGGTCCACGGTATGGTCCGGTCCGAATTTTTTTTTTATAAATTGAAAAAAATAATAATTTATCATATTTTTTAATAATAATTTTTAACTAATTCAAATTATTATTTTTAATTATTTAAAAATCTAATAGTACTAAAAAATTAAAAAATTGTAAAAAAATAAAATTTCAGAAAATAAAAAAAAATAATAAAAGTTGAAAATTACATTGGTCAAGATAAATTGAGCTTAAACAACAAGAAAATTGCATCTGGCCAGGGAATCGTTATAACGATTCAGTAAACATTATAACGGTTCATCTCAATACTCAAAAATATTCTAAGGCAAAAATATTCTAAAAGAAACCAGAGTGTATCGTTATGTAACGATTACTGAATCGTTATAACATTTCCGCTCAGTTGACTTGATCCAACGGCTATTCTTTCTAAACCATTATAACGATTCGTAAACCGTTATAACGGTTCAGGCCGAAAAAGAGTTTCTTCGGAATCATTTTTGACTTAGTTTGAATAATTATGTATTTTTGAATAATTTAAAAATCAAATAATACAAAAAAATCATAAAATATCAAAAATTATAAAATAAAATTTGGATAATATTTTAAGTTACCCTCCTCCTTTAACCCGGGCTTGGGACCGACAATGTTAAAAAAATATAGGCAAAGTTATAACTTTTTTTTTGTTAGTAATGTTCTTTAAAAAAAGAAATTTTAAAAAATAATTGAAATATTTAAAAATAGATAAAAAGATTGATATGGTAAGAAATACCAAACTCGTAGAAGTCGTTGTGCATATACCATAAATCGTTGTCTTGAATGTCAATTGGGTCGTCGGAATCATCTTCTAGAGAGATATTGGGGATATTGATACCGCTTTCTTGAGTTTCTATGGCGGATGTTGCTGCCTCAAATGTGGTATTATGTTGCATGCGACTTTCAACATCAATCCAATCATTATTGCACACAAGTTGTTCGAAAAGTTTTGAACCAATTTTGTACGCTTATCTGTTAGGATCTTGTTTGCCGAACTAAAACATGATTTGGAAGGGACAATTGACACAAGCACTGCAAATACTTCACGCGTCATCATCGCCAATGTTGGATAGGCAGTTGCATTCCTCTTTTAGTACTCCAGGATATCAATTTGATCATCCCCCATGCTTCCTAAACAATAACTCAGTAATTCGTTATTGTTTATTTGTTGATCTTCAAAACAATCATCATCTCGCAACTCATTTAGCAATCCAGATGAACTATTACTTCTATACGATTAAATTTCTACAATTAAAAAATTATAAATAAAAAATTAGATTTTATAAATAAACTAATTTCTATAAATTTCAAATAAAAAATTATGAATAAAATCTAACAACATAACTAATTTCTACAAATAAAAATTACAACTAATTAAAATTAAAAACTAACCTTGAAGGGAAAATATTATCGCAATGATGGAATTGAGAAATGACGAATACCGAATATTATCCTTCTAGTCTTTTACCTTCTTCGATTAGTTAATTTTTCAACGGACTAACAATAAATTAATAAATCTAAACTATTTTTTGTTTTTTGGAATAACAAAATTAAATTTGAGAATTTGAGATTAAATGAAAATTTGAGAATGTGATAGTTTGAGAAGAGATGAAGAATGAGATTTTGAGATGTAAATGGGGGTGATATTTATAGATATTTTTTGGAGGAAAAATTTTAGATTTTTTATTTTTTTTAAATTTTTCTGCAAAAGTAAAAAAAAGTGGCTTTTATTTTTTATTTTTTGGGACTTGGGGGTATTGGGGGGGGGGGGGCTAGCACTTTTTATTTTAAAATAAGGATTTGAAGAGGGGCGGGGGGGGGGGGTTCGGTCCGGTCCACGGGTCGGCATGATCCATTTTCAGGCGAAGAAGGACCGACCCACCGTTGGACCAGGCCGTGATAGACCACGGTCCGGTCCGGTCCACGGTCACGGTCCGGTCCGGGACGGGTCGGACCGTGCGGTCCATTTCAATACTCTACTCTTACCCAACAAATCAACCCTCATCATTTCATTTTTTTTTCTCAAATTACATAAGTGCACAATTTATTTCGTACTCAACAATGCTACGTTGGACGTCTTGGACTCTTACTGAAAATTCATCAGACAATTAAATAGAGACATTTATATATATGGCAGACACATCTCACCTACTATTTATTAAACATTATTTGATCCTACAACTGTCAAAATTAACTAAAATTCATTAATTAATTTTCAGAAAGAATATGAATCATTAGATATGTCAGAAATTTTTTATGACGTGATAGATTGAAACAATAATATTAAAGTCTTCGTTAAATTTATCACACATCCGCTACATTAAAAATTATACAATTAATGATATATTTTTCCTAAAAGATAATTTTGCTAGAGGATTTATCAAATTTGAATGATATTTATTCCATCATTGAAAGTTCTTTTAGGAAAGCTATGACTGCATAAAAGCAATTGATTAATTATATTTTCTTCTAACTTTTTGTTTGTTATCAGAACAGAATGACATTTTTAGAAATGTACAACGAAAGTAATATTCTGTTTACAAGGTATTGGAAAAAAAAATATTAATTAAGAAATAAAATTTGCTAAATCCATTTTACTTCATATAATGTTCATTAATTACAAAATGTCCTCTTCACTATATGAAATTTGCTTTGTTATAATAATTAAGAATTAAAAGAACATTATATTTTGTTGAATTAATCAAATACAATCATTATACTTTAGTCCATATATAAGTAAAATTAAATGATACTTCATTTGAAAAGTGAGCCATAATAAAACACAGACATGATAAGTTAAATTTCAGCTTTCATTTGTAGTAGGCTTTTAACATCATCCTTAAAAATAATATAAAAATAAATTTTAATCAGTGTAAAATAAATAATAATTTATTTAAATCATACCAGTTGCAAAGAACGGAAAATATACTAGTTTCCAACAAAAAAAACACGGTAAATAAAATAAAGATTTTGAGATTTGTCCAATATTTTCATGTACAACATACAGTTTCTGATTCATTTGAAGGACTATTGTGCATTTGTGGCAAGCACTTGCAATAGAGCAAAACCAGCTCTAATCTGTCAGAACAAAAAAATAGTATAAAAGAACAGTATGAAACAAGAATTGTACATTATTAGTTTGAATTTGTGGGCAAGAGAAATAAAAGAATGCTGAAACTGCATGATACTGAAGAGAATTGTGGAACTGTACGATTAGTTAATCGACTTCAAATCATTGAATATTTTGCTTGACATATTGGACTGTATGATTTGTTGACTGACTTCGAATCATCGAATATTTTGCTCAACATATTGGACGGTCAACTTCTTCAAGTTCTATCACCAGTTATTCTGTCAATTTTCTTTTTATAGACATTAAACTTGTTGGCTAAAATTCTATTAACAACAATAGTCAGAGAGGTACAATTGGAAATGTAAAATCAATTACAGAACACACCTTTAATCCTAGCTGCATTTATCAACTGAGCACCAACACACCTTGTTCTCTACTCTAGTATGCATTCCAATTGTTGAAATGTGCAGCACATCTTTTGGTCCCTATAGACATCATCCAGTGGAAAATCACAACCATTAACTCCCTGTATAATACCAGCAGTGTCAATTACTTGCAATCAACAATAAATGAAAAATGTTGCATACCTGATTCCATGACTTCCTTTATTGCCATTGCCTCATATAATGGGCACAACCACACAAGGCCTGAGCTGGTTCCATACCATGACACAACAACTCTTGTCCCATAGAGAAAATAAATATAAATGACATGCAGGTTCGAAATTATTGCTTAAAGTAGCAACGTGTAATTCAAATCTTCATGGCTTCTTATTACTGTCGCAGTAATGCGCTTCCAACATAAATGACTAGAAAAGTAGAAATCATGCCCTTATATCATTCAGTAAAATGAAAACCAGAATCAGGCTATAATTTCTTGTTAGTTTCGAAGGTATTTTCATTCATCGGTAAACTGAGTACATATACATTAACTTATTACAATTTAGTCCCTACAACTATTCTAATTACACTTTTAACTAATATTCAACACTCCCCTCAAGATGATGCATATATATTTATCATGCTCATCTTGCCTATTACATTGGAGAAGTCGGTGATACTCAACCCCTTTGTGAAGACATCCGCAATTTGCTCCTTAGTCCCAACAAAAGACATACACACGAATACACGATACCTTCGTCAAGCTTGTCTTTAATGAAGTGTCGGTCAATCTCCACATGTTTAGTTCTATCATGTTGTACTGGATTATTTGTTATGTTTATCGCTGCCTTATTGTCACAATACAACATGATGGGTTTATCTTCAAATAACCCTAACTCGAGTAGCAATCTTCGTAGCCATAACCCTTCACTCACACCATGGGCCATGGCTCTATACTCGGCCTCGGCCGTAGACCTTGCCACCACATTTTGTTTCTTGCTTCTCCAAGAAACCCAAGAAACCAGATTACCTCCCACAAACGCACAATAGCCAGAAGTGGACTTTCTATCATCGAGACACCTAGCCCAATCGGCATCGGTATAGACTTCGATCCTCTATGCCCTTTTTTTTCCCGAAGAGCACACTTTTTCCAGGACAACCCTTGAGATACCTCAGGATTTGATACACAACCTCCTGGTGTGATACTCTAGGATCATGCATATATCTACTCACCACACTCACAGCGTAGGAGATGTCAGGTTTGGTGTGAGCTAGGTAAATTAGCTTACCTACCAAGCGTTGATATTGTCCTTTCTCCACTTGATCGCCAATTCCTCCACTCAACTTGTGGTTGGGATCTATGGGTGTGTTGACGGGTCTACACCCCAACATCCCGTGTCACTTAGTAGATCTAGAACATACTTCTGTTGTGATAGAACTACTCCTTTTTTTGACCGAGCAACCTCAATGCCGAGGAAGTAGCGCAATTCACCTAGATCTTTCATCTCAAACTCCTTGGTTAGACTAGCCTTGAGCCTCTTCATCTCCACAGAATCGTTACCTGTCAACACTATATCATCCACATACACGACCAGAATGCAAATTTTCTCTCCTTTCCTTTGGATGAACATAGTGTGATCGGCGTTGCTTTGCTGGTAGCCAAGCTTTTTCATTGCCATGGAGAACCGATCAAACCAGGCTCGCGGTGACTGCTTCAACCCATACAGGGAGCGCTTCAGCCGGCACACTTTGCCCTTTAGTTGTTCATTTTGAAAACCCGGTGGGATCTCCATATACACCTCTTCTTTTAGGTCCCCATGAAGAAAGACATTTTTCACGTCTAGGCGGCACAAGTCCCTTTGAGTTCACCGCACACGAGATAAGTGTTCGGACAGTATTCATTTTTGCAACAGGAGCAAAGGTTTCTTCATAATCTACTCCATATGTCTGTGTGTAGCCCTTAGCCACCAACCTTGTCTTGAATCTGTCCACCTTTCCTTCGGGGGTATGTTTTATTGAGTATACCCACTTGCATCCCACAAGTATTCTTTCGACGGTCTCGGGACCATATCCCACGTGTCATTCTTGACTAATGCTCTCATTTTCTCGAACATAGCATTTTTCCACCTCGGGTCCTGCATTGCTTCTCTCCACTCACATGGAGCAGAATTAGAATGTAAAGAGGTTATAAATGCTTTGCACGCAGGTGGTAATGTCTCAAATGACACATAGTGGGAGATAGGGTGAGATGTTGAGGCACATTTCCCTTGTTCCAACACAGTTGATCGAACCCCTTTGCGCACAGCAATAGGAAGATCGAGACCAGAGAGAAGAGTACCTGAGGGTAACTCTAAGTTACCTGGAGTTTGTGTTGTGGGAGAACCGTCGACAGGTACGAGCAATTGGTGTTGATCTTGGACAGGCAATTGCTCAGCATTTTCATGACGAGGTTTTCGAGTGTAAACTTTATGAATTTGTCTGGCCGGAGGTGGGAGGTTCTGATCCATGCTTGAATCCAAACGAGAATTTGAACTTGTACTTGGACTCACGTCCATAGTGTCACTTAAGTTTATAGTATCTTCTATACCCTCCTCCAATGCCACCACCACATTCTCTCCCTCTCGGCCAATCCGGCCCGAGGGAAGAGTGACAACTACCTCAAGAGTGTCCTGAAATGTCACAGGGGATGTATTGGACTGTGCATTTGAGAGTACAAAGTATGATTCTGTCTCTCTAAATGTCATATCCAAGCTCTCAAACATTCTTTTCTTCACGGGGTCATAACACTTATACCCCTTTTTCCCACTTGAATATCCAAAAACACACATTTGTGGGACTTTACATCAAGTTTACTAATACCTGGACTTGTATTATGAACAAAACACACACATCCAAATTTCTTGGGAGGTACCTTAAATGAGGTAATACCTGTGAGCATCTCAAGCGGTGTACTGAAGTCCACAGTTCTCAATGGCATTCTATTGATTAAATATGTAGCAGTTTGTACTGCTTCTCCCCAAAGATATTTCGGGACATTCATGGCAAATAGGAGGCACCTTGTCACCTCCAGAATGTGTTTATTCTTCCTTTCCGCAACACCATTTTGTTCGGGTGTACTCACACATGTAGTTTGATGTACAATGCCATTATCTCGTAAGAAGCAGTGCATTGCCCTGTTGGTGTACTCTGTGCCATTGTCTGAACGTAACACCTTTATTTTTTTCTCAAATTGCGTTTCCACCATCTTGTGAAAACCCTTGAAACACTCCAAGACTTCATCCTTACTCCTCAACAAGTACAACCAAGTCATCCGGCTGTGACAATCAATAAAAGTGACGAACCACCTTGAACCGGATAAAGAACTAATCCTCGAAGGCCCCCACACATCAGAATGAACAATATCAAAACACGAAGAACTCCTATTACCAAAGGAGGGATATGTTGTTCTTGTGTGCTTAGCGAACTCACAAGCATCACATACTAGTTTAGCCTTGCTACACTTTGAGTACAACTTGGGGTACAACTTTCCAAGTACAGTAAACGGTATATGGCCTAAACGACAATGCAAAGAAGAGCAACTCCAACTCGGAGTTTTCGCCACGTTGTGAGCTCTTTGATTCAAACTTTTCCTCCTTGTTTGAGTCGGTATAAGCCTTCACTTCTCTTACCAATATCAATTACCCTTCCTGTGTTCAGCTCCTGCAACACAACATGAGTAGGAGACAATGAAACCACACAGTTAAGGTCATCTACCAATTAACTGACTGATAGGAGGTTATTGGTGAAATTAGGAACATGCAAAAAGCGATGATAGTTGGAGTTCGAAGTACATGTTATATCCCCAACCCCCGCTATTGGACATAGCGAGCCATCTATTTGTTTGTACCTTGTCTTTCCCAGACATAGGTTTATAGGTTTTGAACATTGTGGGGTGAGGAGTCATGTGCTTGGATGCCCCAGAATCTACAATCCAGGACATATCAACGCTCGGCTCGGCTACTAGAGCTTTCATAATAGTGCCAATCGGCTTAACTACAGTAGTGAGAAGAGAAGAAATATTGTAACCGTCAGCCCTAGATGAGGAAGCAATCGGTGCAGTGACACTAGCCGGAGTGATGGATGTAAGCCTGGCTGCAAGCTGACTCATCAACTGGGTCAACATGTCATTGGGGCTTGGACCCGACTGACTAACAATGTCAGCCATATGCGTCTGCTGTACTTTTGATCCCCTGCAATCTCTATCACGATCCCGACCTCTGATTGGTCTTCCGTGTAAGTCCCAACAAATCTCTCGAATGTGATTCTCTCTATGACAGTAATCACAAAATTTATGGCTTAATTCTTCTTTCATTTTCACTTGGCCGCAACCACTTTGTACACAAAACTTGCTGACTGGCTCTTGGCCGCTACACAGAGAGAAAGAAGAGGACTTACGACTGGCTCACGACACACGCGAGAGGAAAGACGATGCCAGCGCGACAGAACACGCGCGACGAAGCGCTCGCGACACACGCGATTAGGAAGTCCGCGCGACACACGCGATGGACAACGACGACCCCGGGTAACTCTCGCGACTCCAGGCGACGCGCGACACACTCGCGATTGAGGATTGCACACACTCGCTCGCGATCGACACTCTCACGATCAGGAGCTCGCGATCGACACTCGCTTCAGGAGCTCGCGATCGGAAGCACAGGCGAAGCGACTTCAGCGACGATGAGTTTCGTCTCCGGCTCTGATACCATGTTAGTTTCGAAGGTATTTTCATTCATCGGTAAACTGAGTACATATACATTAACTTATTACAATTTAGTCCCTACAACTATTCTAATTACACTTTTAACTAATATTCAACATTTCTATACATCTAGTACTTGCTATCAGTTCAAGATGTGCTATTTTCTATACACATTTGGTTGACAAAGATCATACTATTATATATGTTCTCGATCAATTAACTTGTAGAGATATGGGAAAGGTACACATGACCGTCTGTCTGAAGAGTATGTTCTGACCAAATGATCTCGTCCTTAATAATTACTATTTGCTTTGAAAGCTAAGAACAACATCAATGAGGTTTTACTCCATTCCCATCAAAAAAATTTTAGAATGAGTTAATTGGTACAGACCAACATCAATGAGAGTTTAACTATTTGTATGCAGAATATGTACCAGTATGGAACCAGAATCATAGAATATCAGTTTGAAGTTTGAATCCATTTAGCTAGGTTGATATAAATCCATTTGCCAGAACTACGAGCTGTCATCCAGTTATCCTGGAGAATTGAGTGTCCTACAGCTTGGTAGTAAATCTCGAACCGCTTCAGTGGTCAGTCTGATCAGTTCAAGATGATTTTTTTTCAAAACTTCCAATTAGGGTGGTTCACCAAAAAGTTGAAAACAAAGAACAAACAATGTGTGAAGATCCTTTAGAGGTGGCATCAACTGATTTCAGGTACTACAAGCAATTTGAAACCAAAGTGTATTTGAATTTGATGCCAACTTTGAAGATCCTTTAGAGGTGGCATCAGCTGATTTCACCACAAGATTAGTCTAGAATGTTTTTAGCTAATCCCAAAATCCAATTTTGATTCTCACAAATCCCCTCCCTTTCATTCATTCTTATAATCAGGGCACTAACTACACAGAAAAGTAAAGTTTCTAAAATCAACCAGTAAAACAAATATGGAGATCAGTATCTAACATAGATTTATGTACCAAAATTACAATACTCTCAATTCTCTACCAACTGCAGCTAGTCGAGTAAAAGAACAAACCTTGGTACGATTTAGGTTCTTGATTTTGATGGCGAATCAGTTATTTTGTTCAAAAAAGGATATCAGTTATTTTCGTTTCCTAATCGTTTTTTTCTCCATCAGTGGGAGCCTGGGACAGCAATAAGTCCAGGATTGGTCCAAAAAGTAAGCATCAGTAGTGGAACGGTATGTCAGTATCTACTCTGACATAAGATGTGAGTCTCTGAGTTTAGAAACTAATTTGATTTACACGATGCTGCTGCTAATAAGTGCCATTAATTATGGCCCTCTTACAATTTCAAAACTGCAATTCCTTGGATTTCAGATTGTATAACTTTACGTTTGGTTCGGACATGTCGTATAAACATGTTATAACAATAATTTATTAAGAGCATTTGTAAATCAATAATTTAACATCATTTTCAGTTGTTATCAACAGCATTTATTGATGTTGTTTCATATGAAGCTTTGAGCGGGTGAAATGAGGTGAGAGTCCTCTTGTCATTTTTGTAAGATACATTAGCCTCGAATCTGTCCACACAGTTCAATTTTCATTACGTTGGCTTCTCATTAATTTCAGTTGCGATTTTTCTTTGGTTTTGGCAATTTTTCTTTGTCCAGCGATATTGAATTTGCTTATGGCAAAAATCTTAGAATGTTAGACAAAATTCTCAAACCAAATAATTTTCACTGATTAAAAAAAAGTAAAAAACATTTTAATTTTGAATCGCTGGAATGGATTCTCTGAATTTGCAGTGATCATCTCTAATTTTTCATTTCTTTGCTGCTGATGCAAGGACTTGCTCTCTCAGATTTTCTCATCTTCTTGAATGGCAGAAGCACTAAGCCTTCATATGATGATGAAGCAAACGCCTAATTTAAATTAGCATAACCTAGCTCTTATGCTTATTTATAAATTACTTGGAAATTTTCCAGTTTCCAATGGTAACTCTCTTTGATCGAACTCACATTATTTGAGGATTTATATCACAACTGTTTCTCAAATTTAAGAATTTATAATATTTACATTTCTAGCCAAATAGTTACAAGAGAACTGTTGGGCCCACATTTTAGAATGCTGGTGGGCTTTGGCATACTTGTGGGCGCTGAAACCAAGTAATAGAGCTCAAAGGATTCTCTAGTTACTGATCTCATTCAGACTGGTACAGAAACTGGCATGTCAATAGAGTTATATTGGAACAGTTTGGCTATTTTTATACAATGAGTATTCTCCAGGAATCCCCGCAACCTCCTATAACTCCGATCACCATGACAAATTAGTTTTCTAGGTTAAAAATAGTTAAATTTCTCATAAGAATGCCTACCAGCTGGTTGCTGCTTCCTCTGGTACCATTGTGAGCCAAATGGTCCTAAGTATGAGACGCAATATTGCCTCCTCTGATACCTGTAGGGGCTGTTCTGAATAAAAGCATTCAATGTGTTTACATGGTAACTCAGTTAAATTATAGATTAAGTTTAACCTGTCATTATACTCTACCATACAAGCACATAAAAACTTTGCAAAAGATCTTAAAGTTATGACAAGATGATACTAGAGAAGTGTGTGTCGATAAACCCTATTTATCATGATAAAATCAGAAATGCCGACTACAACATTTATCAAAAAGTTGCTATGTCAGGAAAATAATCAATTGCAATCTGAAATTAAAGCGCAAAAGGAATGTTTGCAAACTAATAGTATTTCAACTATGCACAAGCACTTGGTTACAGTAACAAATTTTCATGCTTCACTGCTCAAGCAGCGCTCTGTTCAATAATTGCAGTTCATCACATCTAGGGCAAATAAGAAGGATTAACAAAATCTTGTGAATTAACAATCAAATAGCACATTTGCAACATCATTTTGCTAAAATACATACCGGTCAATCACCTTCATCAATGCAAGATCTGTTGACATGTCATGTCAGAAACACTGCATCCATATATTTGGAGTACACCTATATTGCAAATATTACAAAATTTGTCACTGAAATTGATTCATTGTCCTCACCACCAATAATCCAGCGTCTAATTATTATCTAATTATCTATAACTGGGCCTGGAGCCACACAAATTACTTCCTCTCTGCCATTCACCTTCGTCTCGTGAAGCCTTCTAGCAGCACTTATGATTTCGAGTGACTAACTACAAGAGAAAGGAGATCCGAAAAAGAGAACGAGAGGGAGAGAGTGTGGAGCTCTGAATTATTAAAAGTTGAATTTCCGGCCACTCCATTCTTCCAGCCATAGCACGAGATTCTCTCAGCTTTTGAAATGCCAAGCTGAGAATGGTAAGATTTGTCCAGCTGTTGAAAAGCTGAGATTTGCAAAAGATTTATGTTGGGATTTTTTATAACTAGTGTATAAATTTAATTTTTTTATCTAAAACATTAAAAAGATATTATATGTGACTTAACTGAATCAAATATAAGTTATAAATAAATTTGATATATTTTTGAAGCGTGTTTGAGTTACTCAAAGGGCAGAAAACGTGCACGATATCGAAGACCAACCGAGATCTACTTCAATAGTATCCACAAAAAATAACTCACAAACGCCTTCTTAACATCTTGCTAGGGTAATTGAGAGTGCTCTCCTTGATTTTCTAGTCTTTCTCCATGACTTTTAACTCATAGAAGTGGCGGAAAGGTTCTTCAATACATGAGATAGTCAAAACGGATGCAGCAAAAATTTAATAGAACATTCACACTTAGAAAAATAACTTATTAGGTTTCTACCAGAAAAAATACCCTTATATAACATTTCAACATGTGGAAGAGATATTTTCTCACATTTTGGAAAAGCTCTCACTAATTTTGGACAACCAAAATTTATCGGTTTTTAAAAATAGATTGAAAATTTTCTTAATTAACTAAGAGAAAGTAAAGATAATGAAAATAATGGATCATACTCCACTTTCTATATCATACCCTCTCAAAATAGTCAAAATGAAGTGTAGTAGTAAAGAGTGGGTGTCTAATTTTAGTCACATCAATATATGACTAAATTCAGACTATTTCGAAATAATATAAATCTCAACTAATTATGTCATGTCAATATACTATTAAAAAATAATATATGAACTTTTTTAAAACTCTTTTATTTGAATATTATTAAATATTTTAATAAGTTCAATAATTATTTATCTCATGTTATTTGATATATTCAACAAATCAACAATTTAAGGAATATTTATAGATTATGTTGTTATACGGTGTTACCCTTTAAGACCTATATATACTTAACAATGAGATTAAAATATTTTTAATCATTATAGATCGCAAACGACATCTAACAATGTGCATTATGACCCCTAAGCAATACAAATATAATATACACTACAAATAATTTTGGTTCTGGACGACGACAATCGCCCCGATCTCAATACATGTTACATGATATCTAGAACGGTGCAAAATAGAAACGTGTCATTCTTGCACCACATTCTTTATCTAGAGGCGCCCAATTTGAATATCATTGCTCACGTCAACAAACGAGAGGGACATCGATATTCTTAATTTGTATTTCTTCATACAAAAAACTTACATCGAGATAGAATATGTATGCCTACTAGTTTTGAACAATGTTGAATAATATCCAAAAATGCAAATCATTTGTATAATAAGAACGCTCATCTCATATCTAAAAATTAACAAGTAAATAAAATACTAATGATACAAACAAAATCTTTATAATATTTTATTACAGATTAAGTCTAATAATATGTCCAATATATCATTTGTGTAATTGAGTTGATAACACTTATTATATGATTTGTAAAACACAATCATCACTCAATTTACACATTAATTTTAGTTAATTATTATTCCTAGATAATTAACAGATTAAAAACATTTTAAAGTTATTATTAATTAATACATATATTTTACACTTGAGTCTAACTCAATATATAAATAATAAACAACTCAATAAATAAATAATATATCATATATAATCATCTTAATATATAAACTAAATATATTGATCATATAATTTATTTTAAATCACTCTAACACTAAATATATTAATCATATAATTTATTTTAGATCACTCTACCGCTGACAATTTCCTCAGCCCAGCTTCTGAAAACCCGAACGAACCCACCAAGGACTATTGCGGTGAGCTGAACGATCGGATTTCCCCGACTTCTCAAATGCCCCTCCTCTCTAGTTGCGGAGCGCAAAAACTGATGGGTCGCGAGGTGCATCAGCGCCTCGCCTCCCTTAGACGCCGTCATCAGATCGCGAGCTGAGCTGCATTGACACCACTTGCTACTGTCAAAGTTGTTCTCCGCCTCCATGCTAGCTCATTGTCAAAGTTGCGTAAGTGTTGAAATTAAAATTGTATATGGAACGCAGCATATTTGAATTACAGTCAATAAGCTACCTGAGCTTACAAAATTAAAATTTGGCCAAAACCAATGTAATAATCCTTTGTACAATTTTACTGTTATGCTGGAGACATCCATGTGAATTTAGCCTACACCACCAATTTCATTGCATGTAGCCTTGAAATTCAAGCAAACATATAATTGATGAGGCTCTACACCGCTGAATAGATAATAATGGATTATTGAGTCAGGGCACAGTTTCAGCCAAAATCACGGTTTTCTTGTAGTCATGTGAAATTATTTTTTTTTTAGTATGAAGATGATTCAGTAAGTAGTTGCAGTATTTTTTTTTTTGTCTTCTGGATAAATTCTGTTGAGTTTTTATTTTTATTTTCTTAGATTATAATTTGTCAGATATCGATATACTCTTATAGTTGGTCACTAGCTTATGGTTGGATTTACTGTAATCCTTGGAAACTGTTACACCCAGTACTTGAGATGACTGAATCATGCATTTGATGTGATGTGTGACATGCTGACAAACCTTTGTATGAGCCAAGGGATATCATCCGTCCTGAAAATCATGTGTGCTGCCAACACTTAGCAGATGTGCTCATGAGGCCAAGGTGAATGGTGTACAGGAGGCAATGTTGTGGGGCTACGAGCTCACCTCTTATGGAGTTCCTTTGTATCGATCATCCTACTGATGGATAGGTAATTTTTCCACATGAAGCACTGTTGTTCCTTTGGTATATGAGACAATGTCGCCAATGTTTTGTGATGTGGGAGGTGGGAATACCAACATAACGTTAGATATCAACTGATGCAATTAACATTATTTAGCTTAAGGCTTTTCGAAATTTAGGAGTTTTCTCTCAATGTAGCTTCTGACAAATATGAGTGGTCCGCTAATGTTCTCTACTTTTGCGTTCTTTTTAAAATGAAAGTGCTTTTGGAATTAGGTAAATTCCAAATAAAATCTTGAAAGTCCATTTTTCATATCCTATGCATATATGCTATGCAAAACCAATTTATTTGCTTCATGGATTTGCCTCGTCAGAACATCACTAAAGCTGAAATATCAAGCAAGTACAGTGCAAGTTTAGTTGATAACATTGTATGACTTCCCAAAATCAGGAATATGTCAGAGACATGAGCAAGATTCCACTGTATAATTCATCATTTGTTCTTTTCCTAAACTACTATTAACACTTATTTGGTAAAATTAAACCAAATCCGCCGCTACCCAGCAAACATGTGCTTTTGGTTAATGGTTAACTAAAGCTTTTTCATTATGTAAATTGCACAAAATTTCAGGGGCTGGTATGCAAATTTGACTATTTGAGAAATAGAAATGGTTTAAGACATGTTCAAGGTACATTTGATCCATCTCCAAAATAGAGAGCAAAGTTAATATATTAGATATCTTGTAGCTATTGGGGAGAGGAGATTGAATATCCTTGGGGATAAATTCAGCTTCTGGAAGCCTAAGCGTACTGGTTTATGTTGGGGACAAATTCCTTTTGGAGTGTACTCATCATGTAGGAATCTCTAAAAAGGTTGGGAGGCATATGTTCGAAATATGGATGGGTCTTTTATGTATGTTTAAACTCATATCTTTTATCTCAAATAAATTTAATGAAATTACAAAAAAAAAACAGAAAAATACGAACACCATGAAATATAAAGACAAAAGAATTCATTTAGTAGGATCCATTAGGTAATTTGTACAATCCGAATAGCATGCTTGCATATGCCAGGCATGCACGACAGAATACGTGCGGCAATGGATTGGACACATTACAGAAGAATCTCCCTTCTGACATTTCACAAGAATTTCTGATTAGGGAACCAACTGATCAACTGACAGGTTCCCTGGATGCTGGCAATATATCACTTCAAGAAAAAAATCATTCTCATCATCATTTTCATCTGCATCTAGAACATTTAGTATTCCTCACATGTGTGGGAATGAGGTGATCTCGATTTGTGAATAACTGAATTATAGCGTGTTCACCATCTGCTTCAGTGGTTCTACATGTCAGGATTTGATTTGATGAGGTAAGGGTTTACCTCTTAGATGGAACCTTATACAAAAACAAGAAAAAGTATTGTTTTTGCTTAAATTAATTATATGCAATAATTCTTAATGATTTGTACATTTTTTTTACATTTAATATACTACAGTCTTGTAAAAATATAACAAAGATAAATAACACATTATTTATATATTGGTTAATTTTGCCATGGATCAAAATTTGTGTTAGAGATGAAGAGATCAAATTGAAATTAATAGTTGTGATTCATTTAAATTTAATAACCACATAAAACTTTGATCCATAGATGTCATGTTATAGATAATTTTTTTTTGAAGTGGTAGGTGAATTGCCTACCATAATTTTTATTAATAAAAAAGAGATAAAAATTAAAAAGAAGAAGAGATTACAGATGAGAGAAATTTAGATTACATTGTTGATATTGTACCCAAAATACTCAAATAATCTAGTTCTATGAGGCCCCTAGACTCTGATCTAACTATTCGCCAATTATAGTGCCTAACTAGGTGCTATATGCGTTGTTGAATCCTGAAGTTTGAGTTGTTGAGTTGTTGAATGAGTTGTTGAATCCTGAAGTTTGAGTTGAGTTCCTGCTGAAAGATGCGAGCGTTCCTTTCTTTCCAAATTTCCCACATGATCGATGTCCAGGCTCTCTGTTTGTTGGACCTCCAAGCCTCTTCCCATCCTATAATGAAGTTGCTGTCTTGTTGTGTTGTTGTCCCGATCCTTCTAAATATTATAGTAGCCGTGAAGTGGCAGTCTTGGAATAGGTGTAGCCTTGGAGATAATTGTATTGGATAATTGTTGTGCTGTCTTGTTGTGTTGTCGCCCCGATCCTTCTAGATGTTATAGATAATTGCATTGGAGATATTGTAGTAGATAATTTGTGGGGAGTAAATAGTAAAAATAAAAGTTAGGTGGGATGATTATTTATATATACCCACTCTTCTCATTTTAATAATCATGAAAGAAAGAAAATAATTATTCTAATTTGAGTGTTCTTAGTTTAGTTTCTCTCTCATTTCATATTGAGAGCGTGACATTTGATATCAGAGCTCGAATATTACATTTGAGTCTCGAGTCCACTTCTTCCAAGAAACTCTTGAAGGAGCGGGAATGTCAAGTTATATATAATTGTATTGGAGATATTATAATCGATAATTTGTAAGGGCTAAATAGTAAAAATAAAAATTAGATGGGATGGTTATCTATGAACCCACTCGTATTATAATAATTATGGAAGAAATAAAAAAATGTTCTAATTTGGGTGTTTTTAGTTTAGTTTTTCTCTCATTTAATATTGAGAGCGTGACAATGGAAGAATAAAAGAGCATGTAGCATGTTACATTTTATTATTATTATTATTTTCAATTTGAGAGTTGGGGTTCATCACTTACAGGTATTAAATCCATCACTAATATAATATGATCTGATCGAGAAATTATTAACTGTTAGTTATTTTTTCTTAAAAACGGATCTTAATCTGTCAGTTAATTTCTTTTTCTTGATTTTTACAAGATTTTGAGGATTTTACTCAAAAGATGGTTTTCTTCTATGGTTATAAACTGAATTACAATAAACTGCAGGTAACAACACAATGTATAATATTTGTCCATGATGCAATTCAAAATAAAATCTTGACTTGATATTTACCAGTATTGAGGATCTCTGCACCATAAACACTTCTATTACAGCTAACAATGAATACTAAAACGATACCTCTACATAGCAAGGAATAATCCTCTAAAGATATAGAACAACAACAATAACAAAGCCTTTAATTCTAAATAAATTGGAGTAGACTAAAAATAAAATTCACTCCAAAAGCATAGAGATTAAAGATTTCAAATATAAAAAATAATGATAATAATAATGACAATGATATAAAAAATAATAATGATGAGAATAATAAATAATCGTCTAAAGATATGTCACAAAAAAAGGAATAGATTTGTAACATATTGATCCACGAGATTACTCTCATTTGGGTGGTTATTTGTTAACCTAAAATTAGTAACAGCTTTAAACTTCGCACCAAATCAAGATCTATACCAATTCAAGAAAGGAAATTGAGAGCTTTGTAACAGAGAACACAAAACTTAACCATATAAGAATACAGAAGTTCTCTGAATTTTTTTCTAAAGTAGAGGCATATTCAACCTATAAACATTTTGGGACAACAAAAGCAATCCCTCTATGTTCCGTATCAGAACAGTAAAACAGCATTCATCAGTGCCATCAATACCAAATGACAGGAAAATAATTACTTATCATTGTATACCTTATACAAATCACTCTCACCCTCCTTAAGAGCCAACTGGACTGCTGCATTTATTTTGTTAATCCTGCCATCATAATTAGCCGGCGACTCGGGTATGGAATCTGGTGAAGGAATATACAATTGCACGACTACTGGTGGTTCGCTCTTGCTCCGTCCATTTCCTGTCCTTGTCCGTCTACTCATTGGGACCGGATTGTCAGCTGCTACCACCACCGCTCTTTTTTCATCACTGATCTTCCTTTCCAGTTGGATCTTCTCTTTCTCTCTTTCCTTCTCCTTCTCATCTCCAGATCGGGTAATGGTTTCCTTGGGTACTTCATAAAGCGTGACAGCACTACCGAAAGTACCCAGAAGCAAGTCTTGGCTCTCAGGAAGGTCTTGCAGCGATTGTAGGGTTTGCACGACTTGGTTCATGACTGGCCGTCCTTTAGGGTTTTGGCTAAGACACTTGTACGCAAGAGCAGCCACTTCTATAGCTACCTTGGTTGAGTACTGACCTTCCACCCGTGGATCGATGATCTTAAAGAGCTTACGGTTGTGTATTAACAAGGGCCGGGCCCACTCAACCAGGTTGTGCTCCCTACTTGGCCGGCTGTTGTCCATCGCACGCCGACCAATTAACATTTCCATGAGAACAACCCCAAAACCATACACGTCACTCCGTGCTGTTAGATGACCTGTGGATATATGGTTAAATAAATTTAAGTCGATGATAATAGTCCCAACTCCCAAGAACATTTTGTATCAGGTATACTGTATAAATTATCATCAAGTTTGGTGTCTTTCCTGTTTTTGTGCACGTCCGTAAGTGATTTTATTTATAACTGATCTCATGCCTATTTAGATGTATTAAAAGAGACTAAAAATTTGTCTTTTCATTAACCAGTTGACTTTTATTTTTATTTTTTGGGTTTGCTGCGAACATGACTGAACAATCTTTGAAGTTGCACACACGTCTGTTCTGTAAGATGTGATTGCTTATGACTCACTATTATTCAAAAACTTTCTAAAAAACTGTCTCACCAGTCATAACATACTCTGGAGCAGCATATCCATATGTGCCCATGACACGTGTTGATACATGAGTCTGGTCTCCCATGGGCCCAGTTCGTGCAAGCCCAAAATCAGAAAGTTTTGCATTATAATCCTGTTAATGAAAAAGATGATCCATAAAAGTGGATGAGTTCAAGGAAAAACTTTTTCTGTAACCCTACTGAAAAACCCTGTGACCAGCAAAGAAAAAACAAAAAATAAAATAAGAAGAAACTCCATACTATCCAGCAGCAAAAAGAAGAGATGTCTAACATATCTGCAAGTATGGTTATATTATCTATTTATTTATTTCTTTTTTAGGTGAGGGAGGAGGTTGAACAAAAACAACCTAAGGGACAAAAAGGAAAGAAATTATTCCTGCTGCAACATTAACAAAGATTTTATGGGCTAATAGATGGAGGGAGACATACTTTATCCAGCAAAATGTTAGAGGTCTTGAAATCGCGATAAATAATTGACCGCTCAGCCCCGTGAAGGTATTCTAAGCCCTTTGCAGCCCCAAGTGCAATCTTCATGCGGGTAGACCAAGGCATTGTCAAGCACATCCCTGTTTACTTGTATGAATATGAGAGAAATATATCAAATTATCAATCTATCTTAAAACATAGCTTAAACAGGAGAAAGATTCAAATAATACAAAAAACTTCTGGATAGACCAATATATCTTGCATATGCACTCATCCATTAACGAGGCAGGAAATGGCACTATAAGTTGATTTCTTTTATATTTGAAATTTCAAACTAGTCTTTTCTGATTCTTTAAATTCAATTAATTGATATTAGTTTCTTTGAAGCTCCAAGTCAAAACTGAAAAAACACAATTTAGGGATCACACAATCAATATTGTATCAACTTGCAAGCTAATTGAAATTTAGGCTTATCTGTACACTTGGGAGGTTAATTGAGGTTTAGTTGGGCAAACCACTTCAATTTAGTGGAGGTACTATCTGCTACATCTATATATATAAACTGGGTCCATAATACATAGCAGGACAAAATGTTCTCTCTCAAATCAGATATCGGGGTAATGATACACTAGAAGTTGGTCAAAATAAGAAGAAAAAAGGAGCATACGTCGAAAAAGGTGTTTTTCCAGGCTGCCACAAGCCATATACTCATACACTAATAGTCTGTGGGTCCCCTCACAACAGTAACCAATCAGCTCCACCAGATTGGGGTGGCTCAGCTGACCCAAGTAGTTCACTTCAGCCTGAAAATTAACATCATGTAAAAGAAATTAAAGACATCTTCCTTAATTTAGAAGCAATTAAAATATTCTTCCCAAGTTATAACCCAAGAGAGAAAAAAAATGAGTACCTAAAAGGTTCTTTTAGCAGGTATTTAAAAACTGCTGATAAATCATGTCTATCCAAACTAAGGCAAATATTTCAATGGAAAGACTTACAAGCCATTCTTTATCTCCCTGAATTCCATCGCGATTCAGCTCTTTTACCGCAACTTGGGTTGATGTAAAACCTGGCCTGACTGACTCATCAATTACACCTGAAAATTTTGTGATTCCACAAATCTCACTAAGTTCTAATAATTTAAAAGGAAAAGATACATTTGAACACAAAACAGGAAGCAAAAATGAACATGGTCCATGTTTGCAAATGTCCACCACTTCAAAATCATACTCTCCCCTGATGCACCCTTTTTTCTTTTGGTAAGTATCAAAAGAGCCAACTTTCATTTTGCGAACATGGAGAATTTAGTTGAAAACCGACTTTCATTTTTTGGTGTCACTTGGACAGTGGAGCCTTTTTTTTCTTTGGAAAGGAGGAAGGTGTGCACTTCGGAGAAGCTTCAATTTAATTTTTCATTTGAAAACAAGGAAAATTTCTCATGTGTGCCCTGCAAAATATCAAATATCACATTATATTCAGCAACTGAAAAAGAATATTACTGAAGGAACACACCTTTGTACACAATCCCAAAACCGCCCTCGCCTAGAACCTGGTCAGGTCTGAAGTTCTTTGTGGCTGCACACAACTCACTATAAGTGAAGATGTTGACACGGCCATATCCAGCTGTCTGGCGCAAGTCCTCAACATCCTTTGGTGGAGCAAGCACACTTGCGACAGCAGCAGCTGCCGATTTCGACTTGCTCTTTTTCACAGAATCTGGGTTCTGGGTTGTGTTGCCAGATTTTTCTCCTAAGGCTGAACATTTTCATGAAATGGGTCAGATAATATGGCAGATGATTGACTTAAATAAATTGAAAGCTTCCCTCCTGTTCGTGATAATATGGAGCTTATTTCAAGATATACCAAAATTGAACTCTTTTGTTGAAGTTCAACAATTACTTTTCACCAATTTCACTTGGAAACTACACAACCAAAATTCAACCCCTCCAGTGACTAGAACAAAAAATTGATCAAAACAGCTGACAAGATATAATTTGAGACCTTCAATTCTATAAACCCCTTTTGAAAATTACATTTCATAGAGACTAAGTAAGAAGTAAATACCTGCTCCCTCTCGCTGGAGCTCCTCCAAAGAGAGACAGCCACCCATGTAAAAAAAACCACCTCCTAATTCCTTTTTTCCCCGAAAAAATCGCCTCAGCTGGACACCACCATTGCATCAACTCCTGCGCCAGATCCAGTGAAGTTCGATCACTACTAAAATAACACAAGATCTCCACTCGGGCGCCAATGGAGATTTAGCAAATCGAGCTCAAGGGAAAATCGCTCTCCTTTCCAGCTCGATTCATGCTCACCTTTACTTCCACTTTTGATTAATTACTCGGTATACAATCTCTTTTTATTGTTTATTTCTTTCTCGTGCAAATATTTAGGTGAGTGGAAATTTCTATACGAGAAAAAAGAGGCGCCGAATTAGCTGTACCAAACGAATCCGTTTGGAGTTGTAAATTTGTAGTAACACCGCGAGATTTGCGGAAACGCCCCTCTGATTCTACGTATTTATTAGTTGTTTAAGGGGTTTGTGGTTGTGAAAAACGAGTCGAGCAGACACTTCGACACGGCGGTTTGGTTTCTTTTGGTCTGACAAGCGCTTACTTTTCACGTGTCGGAAACCTTGACTCGCTACAGTCAAGAGAATGGTTAGATTATTCAAAATCTAAGCGAGTCAAGAAAATGGTTAGATTATTAAAAATCTAAGCTGGCTTGGAAAATCATTATATTTTACTTTTCTAAAACTTCGCAATTCACATCGATGATTACAGGCCAATTTGGATCACGTGTCTAGCGTACCAGTAGGAGATATTTTGAGAAAGTTTGTTAACTAGTGCGTGGGATGTGAACTGAATGTAATTGATATCCAATCTAAGAATTTTCCTTGTTTAGTATAATAAGCCTAACTAACAGTTTCCGTGTATTATATGACACACATGCCCTGTTTATTTTTCTATTTTTTTTTAATATTCAGTAACACATTACTTTTTGTTCATTTGAAGATGTCATTGAGGCCTTGAGGGAGATCAATTTTTTTTTTTTATTTTTACAATTTCAAAGAGATCCTAAGTCTAAAATTCTCACATTATACACATGATATGTATCATTCATCATCATATCCATGGCATGATTTTTTATATGTTTTTATCATACATGGAATGCTGAAATTTTATTTTTTTCAAAAATAATGACTTAATTGTTATGCTACCTATATGTTTAACATATTTATAATTTTTTTATTATATTTATTTTTCCAAAAATCATTATCAAAATTGTGAAAAGAATTATTGCTAAGTGCTTCCTGGTAGGTACAGAGGTGAATTTATGTGAGGAGAACGAGAGTCAGTTGATCTCATTTTTTCCAAAATTTAATCATGTTTGTGGAATTTCATTTTTTTTTAATTTTGCTACAAATGTGTATAGTGTGCCCTTCGTGTTTTATAGGATTGTAAGTCCAATCCATTTAACCCAACCAACGAGAAAGAAGTATGAATTTAGTATTTAATGTGTTTAGTATGGATCAAAAAAGTATTGAGTAAAAGCTGACCGACTGTTATACGTTATATTCTTTCAAATAATTTAAATTATTTTGACTCTAATGATAGTATTATTATAGAAATTCTATGATATTTTTAAATTTTGAAAATTTTAATTAAAAAATGTTTATCTTTGTTTTTAGTGAGTGTACGTTGTTTGGTTGCTTCGTTGTATTTTTTTTATAATTCAGTTTTAGTTAATTTTTGTATAATAACTTTCTTAAATGCCGAATCTGTAAAACTCAACCGTCCAAGTTGAAACTCAAAATGAATGATTTTTTAATTAATTAGTTAGTATGGATTAAAATTGATATAATCTGATACAATTGCTTTGATTGATAATCCTGACCAATTAATAAACCTCTCCCGTTTGCACCCCTAGTATTTTATGATAAAGTTCTTTGCTCTCGCTCCATACTTATCACAATGATTATAATATTGACCTCCATTTATTTTTTTTTTGCATCCACACATCTACATATGTCATGTTTCAAATGTTGTTAACTTACTGGCCATTTTAAATTATAAGCCCATGAGGTCATATTAAAACCATGGTTAGTGTTTTGACAAAAAAAACAAGGTTAGTGATTTGGCTTTGTCATATGCGGTATTTACAGTCAGCTAATCAAACTAGCTGACGCATTGTAGAGTTAAAAGCATCCACTTATATTCGGATCAAAATAAAAAAAATATTCCGACCACCATTAGATTATTCGTATCAAGATAATGTTCCAATGTTTGAAGATTTGCTTTGTCGAGATTCACCCCTTAATTAGTTTTTGACGAGACATATTCCCTCCTGATGTAAGTATGATCCACTTCCATAATAACTTTAATTATAAGAAATTTGACCATGAAAAGTTATATTGACCCCAATCAATTGATAAAATTATATGAGTTAAGTTATAGTGATATTCATAGTTAATGATCAAATTTGTTACGGACTAAAAAATATAAATAAATCATCTTTAAATCTTGATTTATGGGTTTCAATAAGTTCTTTATATCAAAATATGATGGGATATAAATTTTTTTTATTTGTTGAATTTTTTAAGTATTAGTTTTTGAATTTTTAAAAATGACCTAGGAAATATATATTATTTTTTTTTATTAAATCATCTTAAAAATAGAAAATGAATGTTTAGAAAATTCAAAAAATAGAAATTTTTTATATCCCTTCATATTTTGGTATAAAGAATTTATTAAGACCCATAAATCAAGATTTGAAGATGATTTATCTATATTTTTTAGCCTTAAGCAAATTTGATCATCAACTACACATAGCACCGTAGCCTAACTCAAATTATATTTATATATTGAAGAGGCAAATTGCTTACCTCACTGCCTTTTTTTCATTTATCCTCATGAAAAAGTACAAACAATCATTTTCTCAACACACTAATAAGAATGGTGGGTCTCATCATTTTTTAATATCAATGTGTGAACTTATGTCAACAAAAATAATAATTTTAATTTTAATTAAAAAATGCTTATTCAGAAATGAAAAGTGTGAAAAATGCATAATCTAAAAAAAGAAAAATTACAATATAAAAAGTTTGTATTAAAAAATGTGAAAGGAGGAGGATTCCTCTAAATAAAAAAAAAGGGACGTAGCACTTTACGCGAATGATGCTGATATCTAATCTAGATAAGGCTACATATATTTATTTGTGGTTCCTTTTAGTTGCTTAAAGACGTCGTTTTGCTGGGAGAGATCTTTTACTAACGTTTATTGTTTATCATCTTGATTCAATATCTTCAGTTGCATTTTGGATAGGGACATAAGTATTACGAACTTAAATTTTAATTAATTGGATATTATTTAAACTTTAGTTAACATGACAAATAAATTATGGCCATTAACTTATAAATTGATCAGGAACGCACCTCAACCTACAAATTTTTTTTTTAAAAAGAACTGTTTATTTACAATCTCCGTTTGGCACCGTAGTAAAAGTGAAATAAAGTGATTTAAATAATTTAAAGCGTCTTAATATATCAAATGAAAGTGAATAAAGATGGAGTAAGTTAAATAATCATATTTCTCTTTTTTTTTTAACTACTTTTTATTCAAACTATTCCATTTATTTACCTCATTACTATCAAAGCCATTGTTTTAAGATTATTTACCATGTACTCCTATTTAATTTTACTTCGCTTACTGAAGGGTGGTAGAAACAATTTGTTATTTTGTTGTTTTTGCTTTTAGTTGGAATTTATATGTTATTATTAACTCAGGCGTTTTATTTAAACTTTACATCGAGTTTCTAATGACGATATATCATATATATTAAAACTAAAAGCCACACATTTAATGATTTTGAGTCAATCAGGAAATAAAATCATTATAACCTGATTATTAATTTATTACGAGCCAAATTGACAACTGAAATAAACCCAAATTATGTTGTCGGTGAAATGCAAGTTCCTCTTGAGTCTTGACTTCAACGCGGTTTGGAAGAGACTTCTATTTCGGACTTCAAACCAAATTATTTGTCAAATGTTGACAAGAATTTTTTTTTTAAAAAAAAAAAAAGATTTACAAAAGTTTGGCTGACTCTGAAACGTGGCAAATGAGATCAGATCATATACGGTCATTTCTGCGCACTGTGCAGTTGTTGACTCGTCTATATAAATATAGTTTATACAGTTGAGACGATAACATCAAGTTGAAGTTTAAATTTTTAGCTATTGACTTATTCGGATTCAAATATGATCTAATAAATAAATAAATAAATATTTGAGTTGAACTTGTCCGATTATATTTCTATTTGGTTCAAATAAAAGTTTGGATTAAACAATATTTTGAGTTATTGCACAAACCCAACATAATATGTAAGATGAAGTTTTTCTTAAAAAAAAATAAAAATAAACGCAACATGTTGAAACGGATTTCAGACCATTAAGTTATATTTATTGGAAACAAACGGACCTAATGTTTTTTTCTTTTTGACATTTACACAATTTTTGAAGTCGATGATATTTTTTTCTAATGCGAATTGATTGTAATATGAATAATGATTTTTTTTTTTATATTGTTTGAGGAATTTTATCTGTCCAAAAAATAAAAAGAGTTAAAAGTTTTAATAATTGAAATATGAAATCCTCAAATAGGCTTTAATGCCAATAGGCACATACGCCTCAAGTTTATAATGATTTAAATTCAGAAACACTTGTATCACCAATACTAAATATATTATTTTTATTCTATTTCGTTTTACATGTTGAAATGTATATATTAAAATTTAATAAATAGAAAATAGACCCGTTTAATTATTAGATCGAAAACAATAATTCCAATTCATTGAACGTCACTGATTTAAACTAATTATATTAGATAGTCAACCTTGATTATTATAATAAGATAAATTATCATCTTTTATCTTATGATATAAGCATTTCAATGGAACTGAATAAATGTTCTGTTTCGAAAATTATTTAACATAATAGCTTGTTCATTTAGAGCATCTCCGTCCCACTTTGCAAACAAATTTGTTAATTCCTATGCAGCACTTTTAGTTACAAATCTACCGATGAGAATCACTTGTTGATCATTTAACATACTTGCTAAGTTAGCAAATATGTCTGAAATGAAACGTCAGATTAATCAATGCGTTAATTTTAAGCAATTGACGTGGCAAATTAAATACCACCCACCGATCAAAATGCTCTTAATTTTTTTCAGTGCAAAAGATAAAGATAAGTCCAAAATTTTATGTAACCGATTCATCTACAATCCAATTAATCAAATGAAAAAAAATATAAATTGTAAAGTGGTTGTGATATTAAGGGGTTGGAGAAAGGAAACAAAACAGTTATTTTAGTTAGTGAACTTATTTTCTCATTCCATGTAAATTTTTTTTTTTTTGCTATAGAAGTAAAACTACAAAAGTTGAATGGTCTATGTAATATTTCATTATATAGGGAGGCACATGAATATTCAAAAGTTTATCCTAATATAGGTTGTTGAAATAGATAAATAAAGAAGTCAAATTTCCTTTTTATTTATTTATTATAATTTTTTTGGAACACCATAGAGTACAAAATCAAGTTAAAAATGCAGGAAACGCGGAGTTGCTTATCCCGTCCTGTAAAACTACGGCTTAGAACTTGGCAAATTACCGTGTTGCATTTCACCAACAGCTTTAAAGTTTAAACCTCAAATCAACAACAGAAAAGAGAGCCATACACTCTCTGTCAGAAACTCGCTACACATGAATATATTTACGAAGTCACAGAAAATCTGGTATTTGTTGCTAGAAACATTGCGCTCCGCATGTTTAGAGGAACCTCCGAGTCTCCGACTCACGGAATTGCCAAAAGGACTAAAATTAATATCACAAAAGTCCTCTCCATTTTAGAGTAAATGGAGAGATCCAAATTAATTAATACCCATGCTTTGATATTTTGAGTTGGTATAATATGAATACTCTTTATAATTTATATTTAATTTATTCCGATCAGATATAACGACATTAAGAATTATATGATTTTTGGAAATTAAATCCCGACACTTACTAAGATATGTGGCAATGTACATCCGCTCCATTGAAGAAATGGAATGGAAAATTCGGATGAGATAAAAGAATAAGATAGCAGTATGATGTCATGTGTGTACCTAGCATACAATTTATAAAAGTATGCATATATTACATATAAAATCCATCTTAACCTCCGCTTATTTGTGACTGTATTAGTGGAGAGCAATGGAGTCACGGTCATTGAATAGAATCCCTTGACAATGGGTTATTTTGACAATCTTGATAATAGCTCTTTAAATAAATAAAAAATTTAAAAATATTTTTTTTTATAAATATGTTCTTTTACTTATAAAATGACAGTGTTTTAAATTTTATATAATTTCATTATCGTTTGATAATCCATCAAATACTATCAAAATGTTATTCAATTTGCAATGGTTCCAATTTAATGGACCATCAAATAATAGTGAAATTGTATGAAATTTAAATCACCATTAATTTATAAGTAAAAAATATACATAATTTTTTTTCTATACTTAATTTTTTTCATATTTATTTAAAAGTTATTATCAAAATTATCAAAATAGTCATTGTCAAGTGATCCCTTCCCGTAGAATAACATGCGGACGCGGTTGTTGTTGAATTTTATATACTCGCGCTTATAAAAATTTTATATTACTTGATTACAATTCTAGAAACTACCACAATACCTGCTTTTTACAAAATGAGAAAGTCTTTTAAGTTTAATGCATCCATTAAACTATTTAGTCTTGAGTAAATCAACTAATTCAGTCATCTACGAAATTTCTCACCGCCATTTCTCTTTTTGGATGATGCCATCCCCTCCAGTATTTAGGTTGTGACAAACTGATAATCAACTCCATTTGCTTCTAATTTTCATAATTATCTTCTTAAACATTCAATAAACTGATTCTAACAATTAAATTCAATTAACACCATTAACTTTACAAGATAACTGATAAATGATAAAAAAAGTTCCCTTGAACATATTTATACCATTAAAGACTTTATATACTCTTTTTTTTAACAGAAAAATGCAAAATAAACACGCCATTTTTATTAAAAAAAAGAGTTAAAATATATAATACGGTACATAGGGCTGCACAAAAAAGCTCGGGCTCGTAGCTCAGCTCGGGCTCGGATCGGGCTCGAGCTAATCTGGCTCGAGCTAAAATGACTCGAGCTAATTTGGCTCGAGCTAATCCTGGCTCGTAGTTAAATGAGCCGAGTTTGAGTTGGGGCCTCGCTCGCTCGTGGCTCGACTCAGCTCGAATAAAAAATAGTTTTTATAATTTTTTTTGCCGAACTCTAATCCGATAACTCATCTCTCATCATCTCTCACCATCTCACCATGTCAGCCGCTTAAAGACGTCTCTTGCTCGCTCGTAATTAGATTCGTATATCTGACTCGATAGTTTTTTGTTGGTCCATCCATTCAAATTAATGCAGCGAAGATGTCATTGAAAAAATAGTTTGTTGATATACCAAATTTGTACCAATTCTCATACCAATCTTTTAGATATACCAACTTTATAGTTTGTAGATGTATTAAATCTAAATATCAAATTGAGTCAACGCACATGCATTGGCTCGTGAGCCAGCTCGCGAGCTAGCTCGAATAGTAACGAGCCGAGTTTGAGCTAGGTTTTTCAGCTCGAACCGTTTCACGAGCTCGGCTCGACTCGACTCGAATTTTCATGAGCCGAGCTTGAGTTAAGCCCAGCTCGGCTCGACTCGACTCGTTTGCAGCCCTAACGGTACATTATACTTTTGAAATACTATTTTTCAAAATGAACAGAAAAGCTTTTCCACTTAAACGTGAAATTAGAGGGGAAAAATTAAAGAATATTTTTGTTTAAAAGTTGGACTGCTAATTTTCAGAACTTTAATAATTATGACAATTCAAAATTGAGAGAGTCTGCTATGGATCAATTTGACAGGCCTTCACTTATTAATCATACAGTGGTACTCTTCACTGATTGATCTTTCTCCAAATTACACCAATTGAATATATCTTAACTGTTTAACGCTGAAAAAAAAACGGTTCAGAATTTCCTATTCATAGCAGAATAAGCCTTCAAAATTTGAGGATATTGATATTGTTATGGCTTTGAAAGTTCAGGGAGGATGAGATGTCATTATCTTTATTTTTTTCTTCAATTTATTCATTATCACACTGTGGGAATTATTCATTAAATACATGCAATTTTCACCAAGCATCTTTTTTCATTTTGAGAGAATATGGACTTCTATAAAAACAAGACTATATATGGCGCTTCTAATGCAATTCTTTTTTGGATAAGAACAATAAGCATATATACTTGACAAAAAAATCATTAACAACACTTGATTTTCTTAGTTGATATAATAAGTTAATTTTGATTATATTCAAGCTACAGACCAAACGAAATTATATCGCATAACAGTCAGATATTACAGCTACATTTTAGCTATAAAACCTATAGCGGTTGTAGGCTGTATCTATTTCTTATTCTTTTTTTTTTTTATAAAAACATCAAAAACATCGGCTTTCATTAATTTTTTTAAAATAAAGTTACAAAAAAATCAATTCGCTTCAGTACTGTATGTAGCGTGGATGACCCGTGTGCTATGAAAATCTAGTTATAAATTAAATTTTATACTTTTTAGAATTTTTTATTATTCTTTTAGATAATTAGAAAATCACTTTTTTTGAATGGCTGCTAATAATTAAATTATGTGATTTCTAACTATCTAAAAAAATATAAAATTTGATCTATAATTAGATTTTTATATGTAAATTATTTTAAACGGTAAAATTGATAATTTAAATTTTAAAAATAAAAAAATAATTCATAGCACATAAATCATTTGTGCTAAGTAGCTCAGCTCACAAAAAAAATTACAGGAGACCTATGAACCCACAAGCAAAGTATCTAATAAAATAACAACATCAAAGCGACAAACTTACAGTAACTAATTAAAATCAAAACCCAGAATCTTAAATAAAACTCACACAACAGCAGATTATTACATAACCACAGAAAACTTAACCATCCAGTAAATTATTATTATAATTGTCATCCAAAACACATGCAAACACACCAGAAAAAGGAAGGATTCATATCCTTTAAAGTATTTCAGAGCGCTTACTGTCCGTAAATCATAGTCACATACAAATAGGGGTGTCAATGGATATGGTATAGATCGGATGAAGATATTTTCATTATCATATCCATTTAAAATTATTCTTATCTATACTCTAATTTTATCCATTATAATTAGTTTTACACATACCCTATACTTAACTGTTAAAATAAACGGATAACGAAATGATAACGGATGCTAATGAATAATACTAATATATTAATTAATTTATCATAATTTATATAAAAACATCCAAATTCATTCCTTTCATACAAATACAACAAAAAGTTTACTATATAAAATCCAAATATAACAATATCTTCAATTACTACTTGAGTTATTTCAGAACAAACAAACAAAAAATACACGCATATCATGTCAAACTTTTTAATTAGAAGACAAAACATATTAAAAATAGAAATAACATATTGTCTAAAATAAAATCTTATATTATCTCATCCTATCATTTTTAAAAAATACTCTACTATATATTATTCAAACATTATAATTTATCAGTTGATGAAATATGAAGATAATAATATTATTATTCATAATCCATAGTAATTAACTCATACAATTTGAGATAATAAACAGGGAATAAATGTTATAGGAGATAATTATGTTGGAAATAATAATTTACTCTATAGAATAAATGATATGAAATGACCTTTATGCATGTCCTTACTTATTTATTTAATATTTTTTTCTTTTCATTACTCATATCAAATAAGTTAACATTTTTTCCACCCATACTCATTTTATCAAATACGATAGGAAACCGATAATTGAGTAAAATAATATCATTGATACACCCTACATGCAAACATTAGGAGCACTTACTGCAGAGACAATTTCTTAGATAATTCGTGATATTTTCTCATTGAAAAAGATTAAAGAATGCCAACTTAATTATAAATCATTCAAATCCCGCTATCAATTGGTCCATGCATGCCATTATAAAATTAATTTTGATTAGAGAATGAAATGTACTTTTAAGATTTATTTTACAATCCCAAGAAAAAACAAATCTAAAATGGACATTTATAGTTTTGGTCCTCTTGGAATATTAGGTTTCTTTTCTTGTCATTGTCTATTTCTCCAGCACTCAAGGACATGGTGCCAATTCAAGGTTCATACCTCGCCAAACAAAACGCGTTGAAAATGTCTACAATTCTCTCTTCTAGATATCTAACTGGTCGCCTCGTCAAATGGTAATGATAATAATTAATTAATGAATGATAAATCCGTTAATTAAAAAAAGGTGGTTGCCGAGACCTGATAGTCGTCAGATATCCACCGAAATTATTCCCATGACATATTGTTAATTAGTTTAATAACCAAAGGCATGTCATTATCTCAAAACTACTAATACAATGACGTTCCATCTTATTCTTCCTACTGAGGTTACCTTACCTAGACTTGCCTACTAGAAGCACAAGAAAAACAAAAATCAATGAAGGCAGCTAAACATCAGTGCTTAGTGACGATGTTTTTTTTTTTTTATTACCAGTGACGATGATTTTTAGAATCGACGCTCATGACATGTTGTAATTGGAGATTTCTTAACGAACAGATCATTTAGTAAATTTTCTTTTATTGTGTACTATATCTTCGCTTGCAGAGAAAACCCACCAAAAATAATGATAAAATTAAAAAATTTATCAGTCACTAATCACTATAGTGGTGACATTAACATGAGGGGGGGGGGGGGGCGACTTGATCATCTCTTACAAAGAAATGGGATGTGGTAGATTAGTTGTCAAGAAGTGCCCCATAGTATATATAGTCTTATGATCTAAACCATTCTCTTTATTTTAGGAGGATTTTCTCACTATAGGAGTTTTATTTTTTCTGTAAAAAATTCTTGCACATATCTCCTTCAAATAACAAAGCACGTCGATGTCTAGTCTTCTCCAATGCTTGCATTCTCCTTTATCCAATATCAACTGCTAATCCCCTTATGTCCAAAAATTATTTTACGTTAGTACATTTTTCGTAAACTCTTGATAACGTATAAAATAGTATTTAAATCATAATTTTTTATCTATATATAAATCAAATGATATAGATCTAAAACTTTTGATAGCGTATAAAATAATATATAAATATCACAAGTTTTTATCAATATATAAATTAAATGATATAGAATCGAGTTTAATAGTTTTGTTTTAATATTTCAGTTTTAAATTTTAAATTATTAGAAAATTATAAAAATAAAGACATTTTAAATCCCACTATATCCTCCATTTGGAATTATAAATAAGAAATAATTGAAGACAAACAAGAGGAAAAGAGATATATGGTTTATTTTTGTCCGCTTCTGAAAATAAAAAAACGTTAATAAAAATAAAATATATAATTAATAAATATACGCACCTGCTCTTTTATTTTACCAACAAAATTTCAAATTCGTTTGGGTTTGTTTGGCACACCATGGAATAGCAAAAAGTAGGAATAGAATTACTATTCCGACGAAATAATTTGCCAAACGAATTTTAGACTAAGTAGAAGAGTGCGGAATAGTGCTAATCCGGTATACCAACTTATAAATGGAATACCGGATTAGCTCTCATCGGAATAACAATTATTATTTGATTATATTATATTATATTATTATATTATGATTATGATTAAGATTTAGTATTATTATATTATTATATTATATTTATGATTATAATTTATTATTATATTTATGATTATATTTATTATTTATTAATATTATATTATTATTATTATTTATTATTATTATTATTATTAAATTATTATTATCATTATTGTTATTATATTATCGTTACTATTAGTATTATTATATTATTTATTATTATTATAAATATAATTTTAATATTATATTATTATATTATGAATATAAATATAATTATTTTATTATTATATTATTATGATCAAGATTATTTATTATTATATTATTATATTATGATGATTATGATTATGATTATGATTATTATTACTTATTATTATTTTATTATGTTGTATTATATTATTATATATTGATTATAGTTATGATTAATTTATTATTATATTATTATTATTATAATTATTTATAATTATTATGATTATGATTATATTTTTATTATTATATTATTATGATTATGATTATGGTTATATTATTATGATTATGACTATAATTGTTATTATCATGATTATGATTATGATTATGATTATTATATTAGAATTATATTATGATTATATTATTAAAATTATGATTACTTATTTTTATTATATTATTATAATTATGATTGTAATTATAATTTTTTATTATTATATTACTATATTATGATTTTGTTTATATTTTTATTATATTACTATTATAATATTATTATTTATTATGATTATTTTCATTACTTTATTATTATTATTATCTTACTATTATGATTATTATTATTATTATTATTATTATTATTATTATCATCATCATTATTAGTATCATAATTATTCATATAATAACTATTCTAAATAACAACCGCCAAACGATATTTTCGTTCTTCCGAATAGTCAAGAATACCATTCTTCTACCACTCTTCCAAAAAAATACTTTTCTATCACTCTTTCAAAATTAACATTCTTCCAAAATTATTCCTTAATTTGTCAAACTGACCCTTAATTAGTATTGGCAACTCAATTAAACGAAAACAAAATAGAGTAATTACTGACAGTGGCGGATCTAAGATTTTGATTAGGGGGGGCAATTATCGGATTGTAATGGCTTATCGGGTTCAAACCCATTAACTAATCGGGTACTAAATAAAAAAATTAATAATTTAATATATATACTTAACTAATAAATTTTTTATTAAATAATAACATTTTATATATTAAAATAACAATAAAATAAAGCTCAAAGTAATAGATAATCAAGTTGATGAAGAAAGTTTTCGATAAGGAACTTTATATTTTGATATCTTTGCATAATTATTTCATTATGCACTCGGTATTAAATATTTTTCTCAATAAAAATAACCAGACAATTCAGGGGGGGCAAAAAAAAAATTTCCAGAGGGGGAAATACCGAAAACATTAAAAAAGACTATTTTTCAAAATATCCGCCCCTGATTACTGACCCAACAAAACAAAATATACGGTCTAAAAAATTGGTTGTTCTTCTCAGCATCCATCCACTGATAGATCCATCTCCTTTTCTCCGATTAATTAACGAAAACATTAGCATACTTCACGCTACCCGCAAATATCTCTTCCGATCATCAATCAATCAATCACATCCGCAAATATCTCTTCCGATCATCAATCAATCAATCACATCGACCTTTGCCTTTCTTTGCCTTTGAATCGGTAAAATATCATTTCTGAAAAGAATCAGACTTGACTCTCTCTGCTGATCGGAACGACCTCGGCAGCGGAGAAACGCCATTTGGAAGTGGAATTCGCGCCAATTTTTGATCGGGAGCAGAGCATAAGTAACAATCCATATCAAAGATCGGATTTCAAGGGGCCAAATTGCGCTGACAAATTCTTCACAAATCGGTTGTATTTGACGAAAAGCTGTTCTGTTCGTACTTGCTTCGGCAGCTGGGGTCGATGCTTTAGCTCCAGTTGACGGGAGAGAGACTCTGACTAGGTGATATTCAAGTTCTCCTCCTCTCCCTTGTTTACATTTTGGAAATTTTAATTTTGCGCTTGTATTGTGCAGCAATCTAGACCTAATGAGTGGCATAAAGGATTAATTAAGAGAAATTATGGACATTCTTAAAATTCTGCAAAATGAATTCTTCAAGAGCAAAATTTGTTGCAATCATCGAATTCCAGTTCAGATCATCTCTTTTCGTCTCTTTTCAATCATCTTAAAATTCTGCAAAATGAATTCTTCAAGAGCAAAATTTGTTGCAATCATCGAATTCCAGTTCAGATCATCTCTTTTCGTCTCTTTTCTATTGAATTGAAATGATTTTTTTTTTCGCTTTTTTCCGATCAGGGGGTTAGTCGCAAAACAGAACTAGAAAGGAAGGAACTGTTGAAACTCAGAATGGTGAGTCTCTTCCTATTCAAGCGTTCTTTCATCTGAAAACCAAAACGCAGTTAGTCTGTTTGGAAAATCGCCTAGTAATCGGACCATTCATCGTCTTCCGAAAGATATAGTTTCCAAAGTCCAAACCATGGTCGCAAAGCAACAATGGACTATTGCTTGCTACAGTAGAGGTCCCAATTCTAGTTTTTTGGTAAGGTATTTTCACAAACAGTAGAAACCAGCCGACTGATCCGACTCACTCCGTCTATGACCTTATTATATGTTGAATTTCTAACCATCTTTTGTTTGTTCGTTCAATTCCTGTGTATCAAAGAATTTGACTTTTATTTGTAAATGGAAAGATATAATCAATGAAATCAGCTGACCAAAGACTATTTGTCTGTTCTTTATTCTAGGCCATAATAATCTCAATCAATTACCATCCTCTGCAGCTGTATTAATCATGAAAATGCAAAATTAACAAAGAGGCATTGCAACTTCACAACATGTTCGCGAGCCCAGAATATCCCAAAATAATGGAAATTGGCAATTCACCCAACAATTTCCATGATGCCATGATCTACTACAAGCTGTCTGAAGGGACCAACATGTCAGTAGACAGCAGTGCAATGGATCTCAATGAAACCCACACGTCGATTGACATGGTAAGCAGTACCGGCTCAAATGCATCAGGTACACAAATGCTGAACCACCCTGGTAACCGATTCGTACCTGATGCAACCAATACAGGTAACAGCATTTACCATCCAAACACAGCACAGGTATTGCCTCATGGAAAAGACGACCGGCTAGTCAGATCTCTAATGGACCGCAGGTATCCGACAGAAACAGTAGAAAATTGTGATTCATGGACAATAGACATTTCAAAGTTACACGTAGGTGAAGCCTTTGCACAAGGTGCATTTGGCAAGATATTCAAGGGCGTATATAATGGTGAAGATGTGGCAATAAAATTATTGGACAGGGTGCCTGCAGAAGAACCTACGGCAGACAAATCACTGCTAATGGAGCAACAATTCCACCAGGAAGTAAGGATGCTCGCAAATCTTAGCCACCCCAACATTGTCAGGTTTATTGGCATGTGCAAGAAACATGGGGTTTTATGCATTGTTACGGAGTATGAGAAAGGTGGGTCAATGAGGCAGTTTCTTACGAAGCGCCAGCACAATAGAGGAGTTCCACTTAAGCTGGCTGTCAGGCAGGCACTTGATGTGGCAAGGGGAATGGAATACATACACATGCTCGGGCTAATACATCGAGATTTGAAATCTGATAACTTGTTGATTGCTGGGGATAAATCAATTAAAATTGCGGATTTTGGGGTGGCAAGGATTGAGGAGAGACCTGAGGGGATGACACCTGAGACAGGCACATACCGGTGGATGGCGCCGTGAGTTTTTCCTTTCTCTCACTTCTTCCTTCTTTTTTTCCATAACCGATGTTTGCATCTCTTTGGTTAATTTTAGTATTTTTACTACTCAATGAACTCTGATCTAAATTTTACCAAAGGATAAAATTACATGGAGGTTGCGACAGCTGTATAGAGATGGTTTCTGATTCAAGTCAAATCTATGTCATGAAGGATATATCTAACTTTAGAAAGTCATATTGTTAGCACGGTGGGTTTATTTCCAGGCTCACATGGCTAGGTTTTTGGGCAGCAGTGAACTTCCATATTGTGGTAGTTTCAATTACAGCCTAACAAAATTGTTTGGTATTTTAGTGGTCATTGTTTCCAATTGAGTCATCATTTAGACTGTGTTTTGATGTTACTTGTTGCTTAACTCAGGTGTGTAGCTGAACTATGTTTTAGTTACCTGAATACAAATACAAAATTTTGGCCATAGAAATGGACATTGATTCTATAGAAAGCTGTATTTCTTGCGACTGTACTTTGAAGCACATTTATGCCTATTGTAAAATATCTAGTTATGCCCTAATTGAAAAAATTGCTTTAAAAATGTGTAGCTACTTGTTATCTTCTATGCATGATTAATATTGCTCATGTCATAAAATCTCTTGCTGGAGGTTTAACTATTAGACTAATTATCAAGATGTAACAAGAGTTAGTTAGAGGATAACAAACTTGGCTGTTAGACTGTGAAAGATTCACACCTGTTGTCTATATAAGCCAAGGCATTGTAATAGCAAGATATACAAGAAATACAAACTGTGATTCATCTCTCTTGTCTCTCTTTCTTCCTCTCTTATATTAACTCCTCCTTTTCTTCACTGTGGAAGCATTTTTGGCAACAACCTTTTATTTATATCTTAATTGATAATTCCTGGATACCAGAGTCGTGCATTGTTTCTTTGGATAAATTATTTTACTTTTAACATGTTTGAGACCATGTACCTGGTTTCAGCATGGTGCTGAATTAAAGTAGGCTGTCTTTCTTTAAGTTATATAATTTTCATATGACCTATGGAAAGCTAGAAGGGTGCTTCGCCAGATTATGCATGTAGAAGGGTTTCAGAGTGCAGATCCTCTGACTTCCCTCTTAAAGTTTGTTATTCAGTTTCACAGAGCAGCGTCATTCAATTAAATATTACCTCATGCTGAACTCATATTGAATCGGTATCTTGCTTAACCAGACAACAGAATATTATTATTCCCCAATTTTACAAACATCCTTTATATAACCCTGCAGGGAAATGATACAGCATAGGCCGTACACTCACAAGGTAGATGTCTATAGTTTCGGCATAGTGCTATGGGAACTAGTTACCGGGCGGGTTCCGTTTGAGAATATGACTGCTGTGCAGGCGGCATTTGCTGTGGTAAACCGTGGGATTCGCCCAACTGTCCCTTCTGACTGCTACCCATCCCTAGCAAATCTCATGATGCGTTGCTGGGATACTAATCCTGATGTCCGTCCTCCCTTCTCGGAAATTGTGAGGATTCTTGAGGAAACTGAGAGGGAGATTCTTAGCACTGTTCGCAGTGCACGGTTTCGCTGCTGTGTGTCCCCCATGACCATGGAATGAGCTTTGTTTGATCTGCACTCATTTTTAGCAATGTTATACTGTGTATTTACTCCTAAATTGTGAGTGCATGAGTAAGTTGAGATTATTCATGTTTTGGCTGAAGAATGTTTGTATTTGCATATGCCACTCACGGTTTAGTTTTCTTCCTTTCTTTTTCTTTTACATAAATGCCACAACAAGATTGATTGTATTTTGGAACCTGAAATTAGCCTTAGACAAGGTTCTACAGTTGTTGAGTTATAGGATAGGGTTTGATATTGTGGTTGAGATATGGTTGTGGCAAATTATGTAAATACCCCCATTACATATATGTATCAGTGTAAAGATTTCTTTGGCAAATTTAAGGATTTCGGTGTTTATATGTAAAATCTCTATCTGGCAATAATTGATAAGCTGCATTCCTTGCCTTTTGGTTAAAAATTGAAATAGCCCAAATTTGTATTTTATGAATTTTCTGATGATCGCTCAAGGGCTATTTGTTATATGTTTTTCGGATGCAAGGCAGCAGATGTAAACAGTTAAGTTGTCGGACATTTGTCATATATTAGAGGCACATGAGGGTTTTATACTTTTTGTTAATGAAGAGTAAGTTTGTTTTCTGTATGTATATGATTGTATTCTACCAAACAACAAAAATTGTCTAAACATGAATTGTGGTTTATATTTTTTTTTTCACTTTTGCTTTTCAATTCGATTTGTTACTGTTTATAGTTAACTTATTTGTGTACTTGTTTGAAGTGTGGTACAAATCATTGTTGTTATCTAATTGAATGATAAGAAAGAAGCGCACATAATCTTTATGCTGGGTGGGATATTTTTTTACAACAACTGTATTGAATTGACAATTTAAACCATTAGAGCATCCGTATTGGTGTCGACTGTCAAAATTAAATTTTTATGTCATATCATCAATTGACGATTTATTTTAAGAGTGACATCCCTGAATAGAACGAAATTGTCAATTTTTTTGCTTCTTCATGACGTGGCTTGTCAAATGGATTGTCAAATTTAGATAATTGTCTAATTTTGCTTAGTCTGCATCCCCGAAATTTGACAATTGTCAAATAAGATTTTTAAACCATTAGACTGAGAGAATCAAAGTATATAAGTCATGTTTGATTGAGTGCCCTTATTTATCAGTTATCACTTATGTAGTGAAACACTTAAAATTTAAGGAACCATAAATAAAAATAAAGAAAAAAATATGACTTCATAACTTAAGAGTCTATATAGACAGTATATTATTCTGTAAGTTATGGAGCATTGGAATTCACGACTCATATTTTAATATATATTATGCTTTAATATGATTATTTTAATTATAAATATTTTTTATTATTAACTATTTTTTATTACCATTATGATTATTACTCTCCTCATTTTCATTATTATTATTATTTTAATTATTTTAATTATATTGATAGTATGTTTAATTATGAATACTTAGGTGATCATTAGCTTATTAAAATTATTTAGTTAAATATTTTGAAGCAATTATTTTATGCTTTTAAATATGATTATTTTATTATCATGATGCTGATATAAAAATAATATTATACACTAATGACGATAATAATAATAACTCTAATAATAAAAATAATTGTACACTTGTACCGTAGTACAAAATTGAGAGGTGGATTCGACCGAATCAAATCTCACTCTCACTTTTCTTTTCTTTTTTTTTTTCACTTTTTCAGTATCACAGTTACCGAATCGGTATAGTTATTTTTTTATTTTGAACCGTTCGATCATCAATCAACGGACCGATTTGACTTAACATTAATAAATTACATCAAAAATCGTAAATTCGTATTTAGATTTTTCCGGCGCCGTTCAAATTAAAACGAAAGCTTCTTCCAAGATGTCCGCAGCAAAGGAGATCCGCAGAGGAAGGGCCCGACCCACTCAACTCCACTCTACTATCAAGCATCAACCTCACAACTCACAAGTCACAACAAACAAAGAATCGATCAAAAAATGGACCCAACACTGCCGTGCATAGTCCAAGCGCTGCGCGCGGCGACCCCCACCTCCGGCCAACAAAACCCCTCGACCCCCGCTGCCTCCTTCCGCATGCAATCACAGCCGTCCATCGCCCGATGCACCCGTTCTCGCGCTGCCCCCGACTGGTCCGTCCCCGACACGTTGGCGCTTATCGAGCAGATCGCCGCCGTCGACGCCGAGCTCTGGTCCAAGTCTCTCTCCTCCTTCCAGAAATGGAAGATCGTCTCCGATAACTGCGCTCAGATCGGGTTCAACCGCTCCTCCAACCAGTGCAAGCGCCGCTGGGAGCTCCTGGTCGCTAGTGAGTGCAAAAAAAAAAAATTATTGTACTTGCTTGTCACATTCATCTAACAAAGGAAAGAAGGAATTGAAGCTTCAAGTGTTGTGTTAGTTGAGGTTGTATTAATACCTTTCCGTTCCACCTTGTTTTATGTCAATCTCAGTATTAGTTCAAAGTTCTAACCATACAATATTTGCTGAACTGCTGAATGTTATTTCCAAATTTGAAACTTAAAATCATGACTAAATTGAGTGTTTCATTTTCAGACTATAAAAAGATCAGGAGATGGGAGACAATGAAGAACAGCAATAGTGGACCGGGTCCTGGTTCAGTGTCCTATTGGAGGTTGGATCCTGATTGGAGGGAGAGGTTCAGGTTACCAGGTTTCTTTAACCAGGAGGTGTATAGTGCGATGGATGCAGTGGTTAAGATTGAAGGCTCAAGGGACATTGACTCAGAGCTGCTTGTCATTGGTCCCATTGAACCAATCGATGGAGAGAATGTTGATGTACCACTTGTCACTGGTGGTGCACTCTCCACTGTCTTGGCAGTCCCAGCTTACGGGGAAGCTCCTAATGACACGGACAATATGCATGTGGCTGCTGACCCAGGTTTGTGTTGATATTTCAATTTCAGTTGGTACGATGCTGATAGTGTTGCTGACTTTGACATGCAGTAACCTAAGCTGATCCTCGGTTGCCCTTCACAAGTATAACCGTAACCGCAAAGAATGTCTACTATCTTCTTTTAGCTGTAGTATTATATAGAGGAATAGGTCCATGGGCTTTTTGGTCTTACTCATGGATTATAAATTTGGCTGTGTAATCTACAATCACATATGGGATAGCTAAAAATCTAAATTGACCATCAAATTACGTTTTTACAATTTTAAAATAGTAGGGAAAGAAAAAATTTCTTTATTCTGACATCACTAAAATAAATAAGTGAAAGACCAATTGAAATTGAGGAACCATGTTGGTAAGTAAATAAATTAATTGCTTTATCCTCTATTTGTCATAAAATAAAATAAGTTCCTTCCATTAGATCACAAGGACAAAGGAAAAGAAGAAATAGATGAAGCACTGCAATCGACCGAGGCTTGGGATCTAGCCGCAAAGCTACAAGAGAATGCCGAACACATACAATCCATACTAAAAGGTGAAAATGGAGGCGACTTGACTATTTCTGATAATATTGATATGGCTGTTGCAAGACAAAAGGCTGAGGAGCTGATTAAATCTTTAGGTGGTCTTGTGCAAAGTTTGGATGAGTTCGCAGAACTTGTAAAAAGCAACGGGTTGGAAAATGTTGTAGCCCTCAACTCTTATTGAGCTATGCAGTTATGTTTTAGAACATATACTATTAAATGCTTCTTAGGCATTACTAATCTCCCATTTCAGTACCAGAAGTGCTATTCATATTTTTCATCTGAGTGGGCCTAAATTATAGAAATTAGAGTGCGTGAGGACTAACATAGGAACTCTTTAAGCTTTTCAGCACCAAAACAGAGAATTGCTTACCAAGACAATTCTGCTTTTTTATTTGTGCTTCATTTATGATTTTGCACTGTTATTTTTTTATGGGCTAAGAACTCTTTGATATTTTGGGTGGAATATGGAGGTAGTAAATTCTGTAGAGTTTCTTGCTGTCATACTAACCTGAAAAGGAATTACGCAACTTATAATTTAGTGTTAAGTTGGTTTAAATTTTTCAAAAGGAATCCATTTTTACTGTACAAATTAATCCTATGAATCCCTTCTGCAGAAGCGCTTCGAAGTTATATTCATGATTAGAGGAAAGTGAAATTGCATTTACACAGTGTCTATTTTTCATTTTTTTTTCAAATCATTCAGAAAGAAGAAATTAACACTACATTAATATTGACTATAAAAATATTTCTCAAAATGAAATCAGTCAAAAATATTGCCAGGAGGGGAGAGTGCATCCTTCTAATTAAAGAAGGTACTAGTTATTCAGTGATCTCTGACATGCAACAAGAATTAGAGTTCTTGAGCATATACACATTATCATCGCTTACCAGTACAAGATACAAGTGTCATAGTTTGGACAATACAAAATATCGAAGTGGAACAGTCTCGAACGATTTATGGAAAAAAGAAAGTATCATTGTGGTTCTGTATTACTCATTACGTTCATCATCTTATCATTAGGAATCCATAACAGTATTGAAATAGTAACTTTACTGATCCAAAGCGAAATCTTTTTTCACAATGGATACACTTCACTACTCCGAAACGATGAGAAATGAAAGAGCAATTACAGGCTTAAAGTCCACATGAAATAGAAACAGCGATTTAATCCATGAAAAGTTGAAAACTTAAACCTACCCGATGATCAAATGTCCGCTTATTTTTATCAATAGTCCAACAAGGATATGAGCTTTTTTTTTCTTCATTGTTCAACTTTTCCCCCCTTTTTCCAGTCAATTTCGTTATAATTTTCTTTTTTCGGGTTCCATATTTTAGCATAACACAACAATAACTCGCTTTATCAACGAGCGAGATTTTTTTTTGCCTTTTTATCAAACAACAAAATTGACAGAAAAAGTAATTAAAAATGAGATTTTTTTTTCACTCTTGATAAAGCGAATTTATGTTTATTAATTAAAATGTGGGAGATGATAAAAAAATAAAATTACAATAAACTAACAAAAAAAGAAAAAAATAATAAAGTTAAAAGAAAGAGAAAATTGTACGTCCTTGTTAGACGATTAGTAAAAAAAATTTGACATCCAAATTAGCTGTGACTGTGTAAAACTTTTTTATAAAGCATGGAAATTTATGAAAAAGATTCCACTTAATCCCTCACGTGACGTGGATTTTTTCTTAATGAATCTTAAGTAACAATTAATTTATATTAATAATCACGCACTTAACTTATTTTCATAAATAATCACGATAAAAACACAATTCGGACTCAGCGCTGTGCGCAGCTGCTACTGACATAAATTAATTACTACTAGCTATATACCCGCGTTGCAGCATAATTTTTTATTTAAACATTAAAATATTATAAGATAAAAAAATTCACATTTATCTAATATTAAATTATAAATTCACCAAATTATAGAGAAAACATATAATAAAGACTATATTTAATCTTGGATGAGTTTTTTGCACAATATGAGTTAATGATTCATGATTTTTATGGAAAGAAAAGTAAATTATTTGAAAAAAATACCCGTGACGTCAAATCTTTCTCTTTCTCCATTTAAAATACCAATGGAGGCAGCACTACCACTGTAGATGGTCGCAAAATCGCGGGTATTGCTGGCGGCGGTGGCAAAGGAAGCTTTTCGAATCGCTGGGATGGATCGCGAGAAGCTTTACACCCACTATAACCACACTGACTCTCGCCACTTGATCCGATGGACTACTAGGTCTCTCTCTCTCTCAAACCCTTGGCAGCGACTGCCAAGTATTCTCCCTCTCTCTCTCTCTCTCATATCAGATGTCATCTGTTTTATTTTTGCGATTTTTTTAAATAACGGGTATTTCACCTTTTACATTTTTAGTCTACATAACAGCGTTGAATAATCGTTGGCAGAGTCAGGTGATCAATTGTAATGTTCCTTATATTTCGGAAAACAGTGAAACTGTTATAAAAAAAATGCATTCAAGTATTCTGGAAACAAGCGGACAGTTGTGCTTAAAAAAAAGATCCTGTTACAGTAATGTTCTGATTGGTGTCAAGTGTTTTATGTCCCAATTGAGTACTCAAGCAATTTAGTAGAATACTAGTAGGACCCTGAGAACACAATTCCGTATTATGTTGCTTTTAAGTGTGGAGTTTATTACAGGGAGAGCTTCCAGTTCATGTATGCAAGGCCTTGGGAAAAGGTGGTCCAATTCTATTCAAATTTGGTTAGTTGTGGCACTGGGGCTTCTGGCCTCTCAGATCTATTCAGAGATGCGGTAATTTATCTTTGCTACTTTCTTTTTTCTGTGGCAATTAGAAGTGAATATCTGAGATTCCTGCAGCAAGCTAGTGTGACACTGAAATAACTCTTTACAGGGGCGGATGCAGTATTTTGATTAGGGGTAGTAATCGGATTGTAATAGCTTATCGGGTTCAAATCCATTAACTAATCGGGTACTAAATAAAAAAATCAATAATTTAACATACATTCTTACCTCATAAAAATCTATCAAAAAAATCTTTTATATATTATAAATAACAAAAAATAAAACTCAAAATAATAGATAATCATGTCGATAAAGAAAAATTTTCTTTACAAGACTTCATATTTTGAAACTTTTTACATAATTTTTTCATTGTCAATGATATTAAATATTTTTTTCTCAATGAAAAATAATTAGACACTTCAGGGGATGTCAAAATTAAATTAGGAGGGTCAGATTAATAAAAATATAATCTAAAAACACTATTTTTCAAAATCTAGGGGAAGTTCAAAAATACTCTTCTACCCTGCAAAGGAACACCATATCAAGCCAATTACCTTTTGTTTTGTTACGCAGAAGCTTGGTATAGTGGATATAAGCAAAAATGGTGATAGCTCAGAGGAGAAGGAAGTGGTAACTGGTGTAGCTTCTACAACTAATGAAAAGGGGAGGGGAGGAAGATGGGACAGAGCAACTTTCAAAATTGTGCTTTCCTATCATGGCGGCTCTTTTGATGGCTGGCAGAAGCAGCCTGTCTTAAACACAGTTCAAGGGTAGAATAAGTTTTAATTTGCAATATATCATGTCTTAGTACATAGAAATTGAAAATTATGATGTATAAGATGAGAAGCATACAATATGCCAATAGAAACAATTGGATACCCTTATTCCACTAATTTTTTATAAAATCATGCCCCCCCCCCCCCCCCCCTGACTATCTGTAGTTATGTAATGACAGAAGGATTGCTAATTCAGACATCATTTTATGGATACAAGAGAAATAATGGGAACAGAAGATGTTTTCATGCTTATTTGGGTTTGGATGTATGTCTGTGTAATCTTCGTATTTCTCATTTTGCAAGGGTGGAATGAAGAGTTATTGTTCTCTAGTTGAGACGGATTTTAGATGGAATTATCATAGCTGCTAGTGAAGCATGCATCCATTTTCTATCAGGGAAACCTATTTATATGAATCATCTTATATATACAATAAGATGAAATCTTGGTAAAACAAAGTAGAAGTTCATTAATTGAGTAAGTTTGATGCCTTGACTACTACTTGGGAAGCAAAAAACCATAAAACTATGTACTAAGAGGTTTGAAGGGAAAATCAGTTGAGAAGTGATGTAACTGCCAACTGGGACATGATATATAATAAGATGACAAAATTGTCTTAATCAATAAACATTTATTATTTTTATCATCTCACACTAAGTTACTTGTTAAAACCTTTGTAGGGTAGTAGAGAAATCTCTTGGACAATTTGTTGATGAGAAAAAAGCTAAGCAGCTGGAAGCGAAGTCACTCCCAATAGAAGGGTGTGTAGCAGTGGCCGGTCGAACTGATAAAGGGGTTACCGCCCTTCAACAAGTTTGTTCATTTTGTTAGTTCAAAGTTCAACTCGTATATACAAGTTAAAAAATAAGTATTCTGTTTTTGAATTACACCTAAGTTATTATATGGTAAAACAAAGGATCCCTGTTTTTTTTAAACATAAAATCATGTTTTGTTGGTTATGGTACTTCAATCTATTCACCCAATGATCCCATAGTTTCATAAAAGTTCAGATTAACATCATGGCTGTCAACTTATTCACTTACTATTTTATTTGTTTTTGAAGACACATGGAGGAAGGATGTGAGAATTGGAGAGATAAGAGATGCAATTAATCAGGTTGTGCCTCAAAAGCTTGTTGTTTTAGCAGTCTCAAAGGTACTATTTATCTTCTTTCTCTTTCTATTTTCTTTTTAGTTGCAACTTGGCCTATATTTTTCATGCAATCATGTCCTTCTGGTTAAATTTGGAAAGGAAATGCAAGAAAGTATGGCTTAATAGTAGGACTCTATCTTCTTCCTTGAACATACTCCCAAGGTATATGTGCTTGCCTAGATAGCATCCTTGTTGGTTGTATTATTAACTCTCTAACTACTCAATTCCCATGTAGATATTAGAGTTTTTCATGGTAACTGCATTTATGTGTTTTATTGGCACTTCCAACTTTTTAGGACTTCATTACACTTGAAAAATACAAATTTACAATAACAATCTGATCAGTAAATTAGGTCAATGTGTCTCTTTCCTTATTCATTTCAATTTTCTTCGTATATTTAGGTTTCAAGGGAATTCCACCCAAACTTTGTGGCCAAATGGAGACATTATCTTTATATCTTTCCCCTTGTCAAAGTCAATCCCAAAGAAGATAGTGACCACACAGATCCTCATAACCGTGTCTCTGAACCAGATTGTGACTTAGAAGAAAGGCCTGCATCTAGCGGGAGTGAGGTGAGGGATATGATCGACATTCATCAAGCAACGCCATCAGATAACATCAAAGAGGAGAGATCTTCCTGTAATGAGAAAGACAAGGGGGATGTGAGTGAAATCCCCAAAACAAAACCTCAGATGTTCAGTGTCAGCAAGGTGGATGAACTTTTGAGACAGCTTGAAGGGAAGATGTTATCTTACAAGATGTTTGCACGTGATACACAGTCTTCAAGAAGCATGTAAGGGCATTTTTGTATTTGCCCTGGAGTCCTGAGGTCATCTGAAATTTGTTGAAACTTGAAAGTACTGACCTTTAATGATGCTTTTGGGCACCATATCTATCTTATAATTCCCATGGAATTTATGGAAGTATTTGTCAGTTGAAGTCAAATGAAATGGTTTGAGTTGTAAGAAGGGAATAGTGTTCAAGGATATAAATTGTTCATATCTAATCTAGGGGCTTCAGAGAATATATACTGGAGATTTTCCGAACTAAGCCTCTGGGTTTGGCAGTATGTATAGTAAGCTCACCTCCTGTGCTTGATATGTAGTATTGTTAATTAGATTTAGTTGTATAGAGGCTTGACTTTCAAGTCTAAACTACAAGTTCGTTAAATCAATTATGAATTGAGGTATGTTGGGTGGAACATATGCTTAATTGGGCAAAACTTGGTCATGTGAACTGATATAGTGCATGTTTGTATCGTGACAAGGCCTAAATTTGTGCATTTTACAGTTTTACAGTGAAGAATACTTATGTTTGAATCAACTTGCTGTTAAACATTAGTAGAGACTGAATTGAATAAATCGACTCTTAAAATACATAGTTTCTATGTAAATAATAATTCTTACTTTCATGCAGGGGACCTGCTACAGAGTGTTTTATGTTTCACTCCAGAGCAACTGAGATGACTCTTCCTTCTTCTGATAAGGTTGTGACAGAAGTTCATTTCAGTATCAATTTCTTTCTTAAAAGAACAATGCTAGAGGTTCTTAGAAATAATATTTTCAAGGAAATGTGTTTAATTGGTGAACTAGAGGATCAACCAATGGTTTGTTAATGCATAGGAGATGAAATTAAGGGACAATCAATGTGCATTGTCTGCATAATTGAAACTTAATTGGGGTAATGCTGAGCCCTAGTAGCCTGAAGCTTTTATTGTGGCTAATTTGAGCAAGCTAGTTAATTATCATTTGCAGAAATTGTTGCCAGTGTATGGTGGTCATCTTGTTTTATTCAAATAACTCTTGTGTCCATCTACCTCATTTTCCATTATAAAAATAGTCACAGATCAGCAAGTCTGATTCTGCTTGGGTACCCTTGTTTTTGTTTTCATAGCAGCAGTCACTAAAATTTGGTATTATTATGGTTCCAGAACATGATATGTGACTTCTTGTTTATTTGTAGGAGTCTGAAGGAGGTATCAAGGTTATGTGTGTAGAACTTGTTGCAAACCGATTCTTGCGGAAGGTATGCATGTTGCAAAAACATCAAGTAAATTTTATCTAAGTTTCTTGAGAAGTTTGGATTTCAAAAATTCTGAACTGATTTGGTGAAGTTTTGAAATGCATCATTTACCTGGTTCAGGCCTAGCACCAAGTACTGAACCTTTTCCAGTATCTTCATTCTTTGGCATACTTTGCTTTTTTTCCTTATTACTTTTTTGTTCCCTTTAACTAGTTATTTCTTTGTAACTTTTGATTGATTTAATTAGGCAAATAACCAGATAATGTGGTACCAAGTTCTGCTTCAGAGACCTGGAGTTCTGAATTTTGAATAAAATCAATCAAATTCTTGCCGCACCACTGTTTATACCTTTGTAAATGTAATTCTGTAGATGGTCCGGGTTCTTGTTGCAACAGCTATTAGAGAAGCTGCTGCAGGTGTAGAACAAGATGCATTGATCAATTTGATGGATGCCACTTGTCGACGTGCCACTGCACCACCTGCCCCACCTGATGGCCTTTGTCTAGTTAATGTAGGCTATGATGAGTTCAAGAGAGAGAATTGCTTTATTCTAGATTAGGTAACGGAATAATAATTTTCCAGAGTAAATTTGCATTTGCTCATTTGCACCTATAAAAAATCATGACATATGTATAAACAGAAATGTTTTAACCGCCCCTAATAAACACACAAAGTCTTTCATCCAAATCTGGTCAAATTGCAGGAACTGGTATGCACAATATTTTATTGGGGTTTATGCAATTTCACGTGGTTAGGCATTGTATAATGCCATGCCTTGGTGACACATGATTTTTTTTTTCTCTTTCAGACATACTTTTAGCCACAATTGTTAAGAATTGTCTGTTATTTCTGTATTGTGTGCCAATTGCAGGTTTATGTTTGCTGTGCTCTAGGTAGGAGATCTTGTTTTCTTCAAAGTATTACCCAGTTATTAGTAATGATTTATGTTAACTTTATCATTGATTTTGATGCACAAAATTTGATTGTTGTAGATTTAAACTTAAATGAATATGTTAACGGTGAAACCCATTGTTTCTCTGCTTAATGTCATCAGATTCTTTGGCAGCCTCTACCATTTTTTTTTTGAAAAAAAAAAGAGGAAAGAAAAAAGACATCATCAGTTTTGAGGAATGAAAAGAGTAAGCTTCTATCTGTCCATTTTTTTTTCAGAACTAAAAGTAAACCTGTTGTGCGGAATTCTTTTATTTTTTAAAAATGATTGTATGTAGCATTATTTTTATTATAACTAAATAATATATTTCAACGTCTAAATTAACTTCGAAGACTTATTTTTTTAAATAAAATAAAATCATATTTTATAAAAGATTATTTACAAATTTAATTATATCTAAATTAATTATAAAGACTCTTTAAATTTGTACATAAAATTAATTTATTATTAATAAAATATAATTTATAAAATAATAATCTCTTTTTTAAATAAAACTGTAAAGTAGATAGTTTTTTTTTTTAAAAAAAATAGTTAGAATGGTACTACTGAATACCAGTTAATAAGGTCTTCTCCAGTACCAGTACATCATATAACAGTTGGATCTCAAATTCCACTGTTTTCTTTTACATGGATCGGTTCTTTTACTATTCCTAAATTGAGTAATCTTCCATCTCAGTGCAATAAATTTAGTCATCAAAGTTACCTTCCCTTGAGTATAGAACATCACAATAGTTGTAATCGTTTTGGGGCTGGTTCAGATCCTCAGAGTAGTAGTAATCGTTTTGCCGGGTATGGACCATGAAACAAGTCAAAGCCCCAAAATGCATGTTGGTCTTTACTATACATGCTTCTGAGTAATCATTGCATATCAAAAAATAATAAAATAAAACTTATTATAACCAGAACCAAACTGCAACAAGAAACAGAAAGAAATAACTAATCAGAATTGTTAAAAGACTCCCAGCGCAATAGTCACTATAGGAAGTTTAATTTAAATTTCAATGTGAAAAAAAATATAAAATGAAGAAAAATTCTAGGCTCCCTGATCAAGGTAAATCCCAATATAAACAAATTAATATTCACATGTTTTTATCAAGTTCTTCCATGGTATCTATGAGCATAAAAAATGTATTGATTAACATAAAAAGATTACCATTCTGTACTCTAACAGTAAAGTGCAACTAATTGATCAAATAGATCTAATCTGCTCTGAAAGAATAATTATAAATTAGGATTTACTTTCTTCTTTCAGTTCTAGATTAATTTTTTCTACGAAGAACATCAGCCAGTAAAAATATGATTTCTCCAAAATCATTTCATTATTTATACTAAGAAAAATAAACAGTAATGAATGGTACAATATCATGCTAATATTCAATAGATGGAAAATTCTAATTTTGTGTTATTATCAGCAGAATATTCATTTTGCTTCAAATTAGGAACAAATTAGCAAATTGCAAGAATTTCATCGCAAGCATCACGAATGAAAATAAGAAACAAATGGCTAAATAAAGTTGTGTAGTAGATAGCTTTTTTTAAAAATAAAATAAAAATAGTTGATTATTAATTTATTTGATGGATAATTTCTTAGATCTTCTATTAATGTGTATGGTAAAAAATAAAAAATAAAATGAAGAAAAAATGATAATAATCAAAATATGAATCATTAAAATTTAAAAATATTGATCCGCATCATTTAATTATGGACGTTTTGATCATTAAAAAAACTGAAAAGCTGAACATGAATAAACATTAATAGACAAATGTTTTTATAATATATTATAGATGACAAACATCCGACTCTTCGATGCCTATTTTACATTAGAAATAGAAGGTTCTTTCTTTATGTTGAGTTCGTTTAATTTAAAATGCACGAATCAGATCACATTAATGTAATGTATACACATGATTATATTTTCGAACGCCATCAGTGAAAATCTAATTGAATTAGAATCAAACTGATAGAACTTATCAATTCCACTATTTTTTTTAAAAGATGTTCAAATAATTGTTGGAAGCAAAATAAATATTCAGCATTTTAATGGAATATTCTGGATGACATTCATCGGAGTTAGAATATTGAATACAATACTTGCATGAAATAATGCAGTCTTGACAGTTATTTTGCCTCCTGTAGTGGTTATTCTGTTTTTGACTTGTCCAAGTCAGGAAGTGGAGTTTCAGGGAAAAAAAAAAAAGGAAAATTAGTTCAAGACCAAAATGGGATTCCAGAAAATATGCATATCACCACCCTTTGAAGGTACGATGATAATTTTAGATAAATAATTTGCAGATTTATTCAAATGAAATATTATATAATTTGTTTTACATGCCATCTCCAATTAATGGTTCTAATAAATTGATCGTAGCCTGGTTAAATAGCCGAGGCATGATATAAACATTCTTGGAAACCAACTGATCTCACATGTACCTGTGGCACAAACTAATTTAGAAGGGATCAAACACAACATATCGGATTCTTTGATGCATTTGTCTAGAAGCAAAAATTTTCCTTTTCTTTTATTTACATCTTGTTTAAACCGTGTCAAATAAATTTGTGGAGCCGCCTTTCTTCACTCAACTTCCAGCCCAAACCTTAGCACCATGAGCAACCATACAATTGCCACATGGATTGGACCAACTGTAACCCAACTGCCAGGTAAAACCGTTCTACAGCTAGACTGTGTCACTGACGCTTGGTCCTGCACATGTCAGTAATGCCAGTTCCTTGTAAAATAACTCTAAACCAGGTCCAATCATAGATTTAGCACTTGAGCAAAGTTTCTATTCTTAGACATTCATCTCTCACCCCTGATGTTCTGTCCACCTGCACTCCGTTCCCTCTTTGATTTTCTCTCTCTTCCCTAATTTCTCTCTCCTTTTCAACATCTCAAAACAAACACTACCCCCTTTTGCATGTGCCGTAGTATTACAGGTGTCTCTGCCAGAACCAAAAGCTATTTTCTCCATCCACCATGCCCGGCCAGGCTGCAGGGCCGTGGCCCATCTCTTTCTTCTCAATTTCCCTTCTCCTAACATATTGTGGCGTTTGTGTGTTTGCATCTGATGCTGACATTCTTCTTCAATTTAGAGACACCCTGTCCGTAAGTACAGGTGGCTCCCCGGACCTACCGGGCTGGGGCCAAGGTGCTAGCCCATGCAAAGGCATTGTGCCGCTATGGCAAGGAGTGATATGCAACCTAAATGGGACTGTTCTTGGGTTGCAACTTGAGGATATGCAGCTGACAGGAAACCTACGGCTTGATATCCTAACAGGTATACAGAGTATAAGAGCCCTAAGCTTTGCGAACAACAACTTATCTGGTCCCATCCCTGACATATCCATCTTTGGTGCCTTAAAAATGTTGTACCTGGAGCACAATCAGTTCAATGGCCCAATACCGGGGGATATGTTTGAGAATATGCATTCGTTGAAGAAGGTGCACTTATCGTATAATAAGTTCTCAGGACCTATACCATCATCACTCACGGTCCCGCTAAGGCTGTTGGAGTTGGTACTAGATCATAATCAATTTGATGGGCAAATACCAGAGTTCAAACAAGCTACACTGGGGCAGGTGGATGTGGCATACAACAACCTGGAGGGACCAATACCGGTGGCTTTTAGCAAGTTCAATCCTGTCAAGTTTGAAGGTTTGGGTTTAATTGTTATATTTTTTTTCCTTTTTGCATGATTTCTATGGGTTGATTTTCCAATAATAATTAATTCTGAACTAACAAATTAAGTATCTGCATAAATGTTGCTGTATTGTGATTCTTTTAGGCAACAAGGACCTTTGTGGTGCACCGCTCGCTAAGCCTTGCAATTCCTCATCAGGGCAATTGCCACTTGCTCCCTCGTCAATACCTTCATCATCAAACTCATTGAATAAAGCACTTATAGCTGTCCTTGTTATCGTATCTGTCGGCTTTATGATATCCCTCATAGTTATCTGCATATTATTACCTAAATGGCGCCAAAAACACAATGAGGACCAATTACAAACTCAATTCCTTCCTCCTCTCCCCTCTGCACCATCCAGAAAGCACAATGCAGAGTTCACGGGTCCTATCGAGCAGCCAAGAACCTCTGCAGGAAGCGGTGGTAAAAGGCCAAGAAGAGATGAACCTGGAAAGTTGTCTTTTGTTAATGAAGACAGACAAAGGTTTGAGTTGGAGGATTTGTTGAGAGCCTCGGCTGAGCTTTTGGGGAGTGGCGATCTGTGGGCATCATACAAGGCAGCACTTTTTGACGGGCCATCTCTTGTGGTGAAGAAACTTAAGGAAAAGCATGGGATTGGAAGAGAGGATTTTCAAGAACACATGTGGAGGCTTGGAAGGCTCTCACACCCAAACTTATTGCCGATTGTTGCATATATACACAAGAAGGAAGAAAAGATGATTATCACGGATTATGTTCCAAATGGAAGCTTGGCACACATGCTTCATGGTAAGAATATTACTCATAAAATATTTTCAAACTCATACATTAGGTTACTGTATATATTTCATGTTATATTACATTGAGATTTAATTTCCTAATCAGCTCAGTACATATCCTTATACAGACTATTTTTCTATTTTTCTTTTTCCCACAATGATTAAACTCAAGCTTACTGATTATAACAATTGCAACTAATATTGCAAACCTTACCAGCAGGCCAAGGCTCAAACCTCCCCCCATTGGATTGGCCAACAAGATTAAAAATTGTGAAAGGGGTGGCACGTGCACTTGCCTATTTGTACGAGGAACTTCCGATGTTAACTGTTGCACATGGTCACCTCAAAACTCCAAACGTCCTCTTAACTGACTCTTTTCAGCCCTTGCTTAATGACTACGCTCTATTCCCAGTGATGTCCAGCAGTGTTGCATCAAAGGTCATGGTTGCCTACAAATCTCCAGAATGCGCTGCACGTGGAAAACCATCTAACAAAAGTGATGTTTGGAGCCTTGGGATTTTGATACTGGAGATTTTGACTGGGAAGTTTCCAGATTACCTACACCATGGCCGTTCCACCACCGACATGGCTAGCTGGGTCAACTTGGTTGTTAGAGAGGAGTGCGCCACCGATGTGTTCGATTCTAGGATGGGAGGCACAAAGAATGTTAAAGGGGAGATGGATAAGTTGCTGAAAATCGGCCTCGGTTGTTGCGAGGTCAACTTGGACAAGAGATGGGACTTGCATCATGCCCTTTCAAGGATTGAGGAGCTTAAGGAGGATGGTAGTGAAGATGGGCATTCTTCATTCAGTGCAGAGGATGAGCAATATTTCTCAGGGACCAATTGAGTTGGGTTAAATGTTTTTTTTTCCAAAAGAAAATATTGAATGTTCTTTCTTCTAATGTTTACATTGGTAGAAAATTGCTTCAAGAGCTTTGTGGGTTATGTTTTCTTAGGATGTAATTAATGATAAGGGCCCTTCTTTAGAGGATTTTTTGCAATCTAATCTTGATGTGGTGTATAGTTCATACAATATGATGTTGTGAAGATTTTAGTGACATTTATTTAGATTATGACGACTCTCTCACTTAGATTAATTCAATGAATGTAGTACGTACTAATTAAAACTTGAATGCCGACCTTCTATATATGTATAAATAAATAAGACTTCTCATACTTGCTATGTGAAATATTCCACAAATACGTCGTATTGCACATTGAAAAGGATAGTGATTAATTAGTATATATTAAGGTTGTAGAAAAGAGAAGTTTTCTTAATATTATTGAGAAGGCAATTATATCATGTAAATGGTATATTGATATGATCATGTTGTTACCTAGAACTAGCCAGATTGTACAAAGTTTCATTTTCATTCTTGAAAATAATGAAAATATTAATATACATTAAACGCTTTGATTCTATATTTGGAGATGATTATGAACTGATGTTGCCTGCCGTATGTTTAATTTTCAATCTGAATCTCAACCGTCTAACTAATTTCCAGCTCATAAACTGGCACTTAAATCCTCAGAGCACAATTCCAAATTATACAATCAACTGTTCAATTTGATCGCTTGAGACAATGATGTGGAGAACATTTTCTTAGTAGATACAATACTTAATGAGCTATAAATTTCTGATTTTACATCAAGAAAACAAATTTAGGCATTCGGGTATAGTACACTTGTACCTCGTGTTTAACATTCGGGTATAGTACAATTGTACCTCGTCTTTTCTTTAACTCAGCTTTTCCCCCCCTATTCCTTCGGTTACTTGTGCTTTTTCTCATAGCACATAGAATTGATGGCAAATCAAGGATCAATGTTGCAAATAAATTAGTGGCTTTCAATATTTTCTACAATAATGTACTTCCACCTCAAACCAAAGAAATTAAAATTATTAAATTTGAACGCAAGTTACATGTGTAATATAATGTCTACCAATTAAATTCATGAATTATTAAGGAAGTAAAAGAAGAATAATGAAATTTTTGCGTACCTAAATATGAAAATTTGAGGTGCAAATAGCTTAATTGAAATAATTACAATCTTGCCCTTATTCTCTGAGAAGTGAATCCTGATCTCCTATTTAATAACACCTGGTAACTAAAACCTTATATTGAGAAAATACCACCACTTAAAACCTCTCTGGGTATCCCCCCCCCCCCCCCCCAAAAAAAAAAAAAAAAAGAGAGAGATGGAGAAGATGAGTCAAAATCTTCAGAAAAGCAGACCATTGAAAATCTCTCGTAAGCATTCACGTGAATTAGAGCATGAGGTATCAGATAGCACATCAACCAAAATTGTTCTCAAGCGAAATCGCTACAATCAGGCATACACCGACAATACAGCAGATGCGTCATCTTTGAGGTAGGATTGTTGGCGGTACCTCCTCCGCAGCAAGTGCCGATCAGTGGTGCAACACCAACCCAGTGCTTCTACTGTCATAAGAGCATCAAAAAGGGTGATATATTCATATATAGGTACATATTTCTGCATGTGATACTATTCAGCTGATGAAAGGTTTTTAAGATTCTAAAAATTAAATTTGTTTCTAAGGTTTTAGTAAGAAAAAAGTTATTGAGATTTCTATGCCAATCTAATAATGGGGAACAAATCTTATTTAAAAAATTATGATCTCTGGTTTTCGCATTCATTGAGAGCGATAAAAGTTTTAACCATAAGAATTAAATTATTAATTATCAACACTTTCTTGGTTCATATTTTTCACATTTATATTTTCTCCTGGCAGGGATAAAGGCTTTTGTGATGATGAATGCAGATCAATGCAAATCTTTGAAGACAATATAGAATAAAAGGGCAGTGAAATGTACTGAGGTATAATATATATTTTTGTAATTGCAAGCATTTAAGAGATTCAATGAAAATAAATGCCGTTTCAGAGAAAAAGAGATAATATTTAAGTAGGAAATTATGAAGTAGAATGTGTTATTCATCTATAAATATTTCTTGTTTAATTTCTTGTGTTTGTATTTTATGGAATGGAATTGGAAATGAATGTTTCCTCAATGTTATAATGTATCTCGCTCTGTCACTCATTGTACGTGATGTATGTTTTTTTAATTACATCTGACTCTGAAAATGGCTTGCAGTCAATAAAATACATGTGATTTTCTGGTTTCATTGCCAAAACATTCATGTATATTGTTGTATGTGTAAATTCAAACAAATTCTTAAATTATTTTAATTAATTTAGCCATAATGATCTTATAGTCCTTGATATCATATCCTGACAAAATATAACAAAGTTTATGCCAATGACAGTGCATTTTGGTGCGCTGAGTTACTCTGCAACATAGAGCCAGAAATGCACTCGTACAATTCAATGAGCAGGGTTTGCCTTCCAATAATTGCCGTTTCTTTTCTTTCCTCTTTTTTATTTCTTTATTTTATTTTATTTTTTGCTTTTTTTCTTTGAAGTTACTCTCATTGCAGTTTCAAACTGACAGCACAGACCTTCCTTGTGAGTACTGCGCCTTTGTTTTTGCTTCTTTCTATGTGTTTTGAACTTTAATCTGTACGTACATGAACCTGGAAAATTAATCCTTGGATAGATTCACTGTATGACATAAAAACATTGCTATAGGACAAATGTTCTCATATGATCGCACTAGACGTATATAAGAGATGTTTCGAATAAATTGTAAATGAAGCCAACTTCGTTCTTAATTTTTTAATTTTTTAATATGCCAAAATCGCCCTAGTTACTCTCTAATACCCTTTTCCATTAGTGCAAATAAATTATCGGGATGCAGGATTCAGGAAGACACTGAATATATATCAGTATAGAAGAAACATATTTCTAATGTTTTATATATACAGGGGCGGAATCAGAAACGATCGATAGGAGGTGCCCGGTTCAAATAAATAGAATGTTTGGGTCAAAAGTAATTTTATTTTTTACCGTACGTCATTTATTTTTCAGTGAACCGAAGAGGTGTCCGGACGCCGGCTGGTGCCTATCTTAATTCGCCCTGTATATATAGGAATATTGTATAGCTGTTCTAAAAAATCTGAATTTTTTTTTTAATAGGAAAAGTATGTATATGAGTATACTGAGTATACTAGTAAGGTTGGCTGGTATACCCCCAGTTACTGACGCTTACACAGGGGACACGGGAGAATGTTCTAATCTAAAGTTTATGTGTGCAATATTAACTCAGCGGACACGTAGAACCGTCTCGAGGCACAGGCAAATTTTAACCATGGAAATTGTTTGTCCTGTGGTTCTCTCACTTTTTTGAGCTTGCTTGAAAGAAAGATATATACCTGTTTCAGAGGCAATACATCAAGCGCAATATATCAGCGAATTTGCGGAAGACCACTGGATTACTACTCTGTAATCTGAGGTGTTTCCTGCGTTCATATCTTTCAAGTGAAACGCTTAGTTCTAAGGCTTGTTATGTTAGCGTTTTGAAAGAGGTTAAAGAATGTTTTTTTTTTCACTAAATCTGCTTTCTTTTCAGGAATTCTGTGGGTAGTTTGTTTCTTCCTGCACCTATCATTTCAAAACCAAAACTATCCTAGTCTATTTCTTTTCATTAATTTTCTTTTGTTTTGTTTTGCGGAATACTTAAATATTCAATTCTCTTTTTTTTTTCCAACTAACATTACTGATCTTCTGTAGAACATCTGCAATTATTACAAGCATTTTTGTTTCAAAAATATTCATTGTTATGATATTTTTCAAGCATTTTTAATCAGCAAGATTCAGCTAGCTAAAGAAAATAGAACATTATATTTTCCAAAAGAGTATAAAACCAAATTCATTCTGTACTTAAGGTTCCTTATTTTGGTCACACCGATAAAATACTATAGATAATACAATCACTTGATTTAATTGAGAAACAAAACACGTGAAATTTAATGTGCGTGTGACAAAAGAGTGCTTTTAAACAATAACGAATGTTATTTTACAAAGAAACAAACAAGCAGGATCTGGCATTTGGATCCTCTGATTTTGATCTCACGGATAAAATGCTGCACGGAAGATCTGTAATTTTGACTGAAAAGAAATAAAAATACTTGCAGAATCGCAACTCGATACAGAGTCGCAATACATTTTAGCGATTGTTTTCCAAACAGAAGTGCATATAATTTAGTTAACTAGTGTGATTATGGATGTATTGGCTTAATTAGGAAGCTGCACGCGGATTGTGATTGTATCACATACAATAAATATAATTCAGATAACTCAATTTCAGAACCTAAAATTGAACTAGGCCTTATATAGTAACAGGTACATTTTCTTATGAGTGATTAAAATTAGTGTAACTAACATGTTCCTATATAACAAATGCAGCTATAATACATATTATTCAACATTTTAATATCAAGTAGGGATGTCAAAATTTGATCTGACCCAATGGGTCAATCCGATCCGACCCGATCTGAACCCGATCCGACCCGAAATAACCTAAAGATAAATAGATCAGATATGAGTTAAGATTTTTTGACTCGTCATGGATCGGGTCGGTATGGGTTGACCCGACCCGTTTAATTATGCTCTTTTGAAGTAATTTTATAATTTAATATTAATTAAAGTTTAAATATACATTAATTATATATTAATTAAAATTAATTAATATTTAATTACTTAAAATTATATAAAAATAATTAATAAATATTTTGAAGTAATTTTATAATTTAATATGAACTAAAGTTTAAATATACATTAATTATATATTAATTAAAATTAATTAATATTTAATTACTTAAAATTATATAAAAAATAATTAATAAATACTTAATTATTTTATATGAGTCGGGTCGGGTCGACCCGTGATCCGATCGGATCGGGTATGAGTTAAGATATTTTTGACCCGAATTTAAACGAGTCGGTTGGATCAAATAAAAAAAAATAATGATAATCTGACTCGAATCCGACCTGACCCATTGACATCCTTGCTTTTAAGTGATTGTAACATACAAAAAAAGAATGTACTAATAAACTCAGAAAATTTGCTTGCAGCATTCTTATAAATCTGCATAATTATGTGCATTGCTCTCTTATGCACCTAGTTTACCACTTTATCCCTTGCAACACAATTCAAACACACACAGAATCATAAAAAGGGAAACAAAAATATAGGTGTTTCCTTCACATATATGTTTTGTATATGGTATATATCTACAACAACTAAATCAATCTCCGACTTATTTCTGGCCTACCCCAAACACTGACACACACACACACAAGAAAAAACTTTCACCATAAAATTACCCCAAATAAATGTCGTCTGTGGGTATGCAGATCATAGTTACCATGAATTTAGAGGAAGGTAAAATAGGAAATGGGTTGTAGGTGCTGCAAAGTATGCAGCACTGTGTGCTGGTGCAATGCTTCATGGCCATAACATAAATATTAATATTATTGTAATGCTACGGGCTGAGGCATTATGGGCATGACATTTTCTGCATCCATCCGACGGCCCGCAACCTGCGTCGCCAACAAATAAAAAGAAAAACAACAGAGACAAAAGAAACAAAACAGAATCAGCTATAAAACTCAAGAACTGATTATTTAACGACGCAACTTCTCTATAACAGTATTATGATTATGAATATTATAGTTCCATTCAAAGTATTCAAATAATAATAATTCATTCTTATTTATTAAAACATATATTTTAAATAATTATACATAAACACATGAAGATCATCTAACGTGCCCACCGTGATAAGTGGGATATCTCATAAATCCACTAATAAGCGGGACTTCACAGAGCCATCTTCCACTCATAACCCTTCAGATTGTGTGGATCTCTCCCTTTTCGGAGTATGAAAAAGTTAGTTTACGACATATATAGTCATGCATAATTTGACCAGTTCCATTATCAACAAGCAATTAATTCTGATAGTTCAATCCATACTTCATATATATCACATATCCATCAAGATAATTTGAGTTACCGACCCATATATCAAGTCAAAGTTTAATAAATTCATATCAACTGAATTCAAGTCAAGTCAAAAATTTAATTAACACATAATATTTAAATACAAGTTACGTATGGCAGCGATACCTTGATCTATAGGTTACGTATGGCAGCATCTCAGAAAATATTAGTTGCCCAACAAAAAATACTAAAGATTGACGCCCTTTTGCTTTTAAGATCACAATTAGTCCTTCCTTAATCTGCTGCACAGTAGTCATTTATGCTAATATTATTCAACGTAGAAAAAGGATGGAGGGAAAAGGTTTGTTTTAATCTCTTATTCACATCTAATTGCCTTGCTTGATTGATTCATCAATAAGAAAAAAGAATCCCATCAGGATCCCTTCATCACCATTTTTTTTTTGGGAAAATTAGTCCCATGTTACCTCAAAACTTTAAATTTAGCAAAATGCCACTTCAAAACTTTAACTCCCTCTAATGCCACCCTAAAATAAGTTTATTTAGTCTTTTGCCACACTTATATATTTTTTGTTCATTTTTAATTAAGTTCAGTAAAATATCACTGTATTTTTGAATGTATTTTTTAATTCCAAAAATACCCTCATTCTGTCTGATATATATTTTTCTACTAATTTCGTCTGTTAAAAATCGTTGATATCTCTGCAAAATGCGTAATGCAGAAAGCAAATTTCAGACTATGAGCATCATGATTCAGAACTTTAAAAGTGAAAATTATATTCGTAAGCATATATAAATGCATTTTTGTAATTTTCTTTATGCATCATTTGGATAGAAGATTTTAGTATGATTTATTTGTTGACTGTTTTCTCTATTGTAGAATAAAATAAAAAATGTTTGGTTTGACATTTGCTAAAATAATTACGTATTTTGCAGAGATATCAATGATTTTAATAGACGAAATTAGTTGGAAAAGATATATCAGACATAAATGAGGATATTTTTGGAATTAAAAAAATACATCCCAAAAATACAGTGATATTTTACTAAACTTAATTAAAAATGAACAAAAAATATATAAGTGTGGTAAAAGACTAAATAAATTTATTTTAGAGTGGCATTAGAGTGAGTTAAAATTTTGAAATGACATTTTTCTAAATTTAAAGTTTTGAGGTGGCTAATTTTCCCTCTTTTTTTCCCGTTTCCTTCTCGTTCTTCTGCTTCCTTTCTTTTTTTCTTTTTTCTTTTCCAACGGAGAGAGAGGCTTTTAAGGAATTAGAAAGGCACAAGCCACGTGCCCATTCAGGAGAGCCCATCGTGGAAACTTTTACTATTTTTTTTAGTTTAACCATTTTACATATGAAACCTTAAGATTATTTAAATTATGAAACAGTCCAAAATAAACTTATCTTTATATTTGATATATTACAATTATCGAGGATAGATTTGGCATATTTTATCTTGAGCCCCTACCACCATCAGTTGAGCCACCTGTGCTGAAGCTGCACCGTTGCATGGTCTGCCCAAAACGGCTGGAAAAGCAAGCAAGATTCTTTTACGTCTAGGTAAATTTATTTCAAAAAATATTTCAGGTTTCTTGTTGATGATTTTATTTTTTTTATTTGTTTGTTAGGAAAGTTGTTTTAATTATTTGTTGTAAACTGATCTTTTTTTATATAATTTTTCAACTTTTAGTCACAATTTATAGTCAATTTACCAGCAAAGTGTCTTTAAATGATCAAAGCAGAAAGAGTGATAATTATAATTCATATGTGTAACTGATCTGGCTACAGTGAGGGGCCCTTTTTACTGCTTCCATCGCTGCACAAACTTTTATTTGATCAAATTTATTAACAGTTTTTTAAACGTTATACATTACAAAATCCACAATTCCTCTGCCTGAAAAAAAAATACTCACCAACACTATTATTTGTCTTTCTTTCGTTTTCTGTTTATTTAATTATTTATTTGGTTTCAGGGGGATAGCATTTTGCAGCGCTGTGTAGATCCAGTGATGCAGCTGGGCATGCAAAAGTAGAGCCCATTAGTAGTACTGAGGCCCATAAATCTCCCAGAAAAACGGCCCGGATGGCTCCGCCTTCAATATTTTAGCTATGCACAGGCAAAGAGTTCAGCTGCAATTTCTGACAACATTTTATATATGTATTATTGTTGGCTATTAGGTTCAACCTTTTTCTTTTCTTTTTCCTTCTGTAGAATTTTTAATAAAGCGAACATCATCTTGGAATAATTTTGAGCGAGTGAAAAGGAATACACAGTTAGGCACTAATTTAATTAGATAAGTAATCTTGAGCGAATAAATAAATTAGTGCTTATAATCTTTTTCCTTGAGAATTTTTATTTTTACCGTCTTTATAATATTTTCACAAATGGAGCAAAAACTATATTAAAAAAAATAGACCCCCCAAATGATAGAAACACATCCACTGTCATATTTGGTTATGGCAGCCGACTGCCATGTGAAATTGTGGGTGGGACCTACTAAATAATAAATCCTTCCAGAATCTAATCTGAGTCATTTAAATCCATCTAATGTCCGTAAAAGTATATCATTTTTTCTCTGCCATAGAAAATATGACAGTGGATACAGATTTCCAAACGACATCCTTAAAATATTTATTTAAAAAATCACGACATATGTAACTTGCAAAATAAATATCTAACATTTTTTTAATAGATCAGTCAAAATTTAATAAGTTTATGCCTTATCCTTTATGCTTCTTAGACTGTAGTTAATATTAAGTATTGAGTATTGAAAAAATAATTCATTTTGAATTCAAAAACTACAAATAGGACAGATGTAGAAAAAAAAATTAAAAGAATTTGAAGATCGAACACGTGCTTGAATATTTTGAAAGACAACATCGAAAGAATTTTTCTTGTGTTTCGATTATTCCAATTTCCAAAGAATGGAAAAATCATAAAATCATATAGAATATTGCACGTATATTGAATTATCCGACCAATACAGGAGGAACGACTTTTTATTTTTGTTCGATAATTTATAACAAAAACAATTACTCAAAAGAAAATATTCTTTTAACATAATTAAAAATACATTTTTGATTCCAGAAAAGGAAGTTACTTTATAATATACCTTAGTATATTAAAACAATTCAGATAAATAAGAGACATAATTATCCATAAAAGGTAATTCGACAAAATGCGAGTTAGGAATAAAAAATATAGTATCGTTATTTTGTAATACAAAATAAATACAAATTTCTATTATGTAATCAACAAATCTAAAAATATTCTGATATTTTATAGAAACATGATTGATTAACACAACAACAATTTATAGACTTCCATAAATCAATTTGTATAGAATTTTCTTTGTACAATTCAATGGAAAACATTTTTTGTATTTCCAATTAAAAAAAAATATTTCCAAGACATCTTAACAAAACAAAAGAATACAACTTGAAGTCTAAACATCATAGAGACCGTACATAGATACATATTAGACTCATTTTGTTCCTTATGATACATACACTATAAGATACAATATATATCTTACAAATATTGGAATGAATAATTTATAATGTAAGATGCGTTAGGATATGGTGTCACGCCTAGTTAATATTCAAATTTATTATATATTAAAAAATATAGCTAAATTATCTTCAAATTGTGGTTTATGAGTATCAATAAAAAATTTAAATCAAAATCTTGTAACATACAAAAATTTCTATGCTTAAAATTTTTCAAGTACTTATTTTTTTGTTTTTTAAGATGACTCAATAATAATAAAATAATACAAAAAATCAAACATAAAAAAAATTATATCCTCATCCTATTTTGATATAAATAAATTTATTAAGACCCATAAATTAAAATTTAGATATGATTTAGGTATATATTTTAATTTGTAGTAAATTTAATTTATGTAATACTATAGCCTATAATATATACATAAAGAATGAGTCACATAATATCTATGGACGTACTACTGGTTCCGTTGGGAACATGTGTGTTGTTGATAGACCTCAATTGTATACACTTTTTATTAAGGTTAATCTCACGAATCTGCCAACTTTTAAGATAATTTAATAATTTTACTTAAATATTTATCCCAAGATCGAGATACTGCGATGTTTTATTTATAATTACAGAAATCATGCAATTGGGATGAAAATTGAATCAAAATGGAGCAATTGAACATGATTGAGAAGCGCTCGACCACAAATGGCATCAAGATAGATCATCAGCAACAAATCACGCCAAATTATAATCATAAAATATCATAGAGTGACTAATATGATATGATAATCTTGTAGAGATTGTTCTTAACCTTCCAACGCATCTTTGATCACCCAAATCGGAGTTTGGATGAAGAAATTATTATCAAAATATAAATCACTGCGCAACAGACCTGTCTCCATACAGGTCGTACAAAAATGCATACGACCTGTATGCTCCATACCCGAAAATCCGGATAGAACTGGCAACAATTGTCTAATTGATTGACCTCCTATATAAGACTCTTCCTAGGCGTCTTTCTCGACTATCTTGGATGCCCTAGCCGCCATCTTGAAGAGGAAGAACAAAGCTTTGATGTTCGAGAGAGATCTAGCACCCCGGGGAGCTTAATTTGAAGATCTACACGCCGAATCAAAGTCCTCGAGGAGAGTTTGAATTTAATATTTTATTATCTCTTTTTCTGGTGCTATGTGCTCTTTTATTGTTTTGAATTTCTATCATTTGCTCGTGAACATGCGCGGTTAATCACCCTTCTAGGGGTGATTGCTTATAGTACTTGAATTTTTTTAGTTAAACTACTCGGTATTTGACTTTTTTAGCATTTTTTATGTGATTTATCATTTAAATTGATTGTTTATATTATTGAACTGTAACAAGTGTTTGTCGTGTGATTTATCTTAGGAATTATAGTAGATTATGAAAATATATTACTAAAATTCTCAATTTCGAAGGGTAAAACCTATGTTTGCACTCAAGGCCTAGAGGTAAGTTTGCAACTTGGGTGATTATACATAAAACTAAACAAAATGCCAATTGTTGACTGTAACTGTGTAGCGTCGGGCTTTGGTGAGGTTTTAATAGCAAAGAACACAAAGGGTTTGAACTCATAGGACGAGTAATATAATTGTGAAGTTCTGAATAGTTTGAACACGGCATTGATACGCGAAAGTGTCCGTCAATGTTAAATTTTAATTGCTAATCTCACACTATTAAATTGTCTAAAAAGTGAAGAGACCGAGTAGGTTAATTAAGGAGTGAAGAGAAAAGTCGGAACCCCCTAGTATTCACTTTTTAATTTAAAATACTATTTTATTATTTGTTATTTAGTGTAATTTTAGTTTAGTCAAAATCAACTTTCATTTGTCTAGATTAGTGAACTAATAAGAATCAATACTTCACCATTGTCTTTGTGGATTCGACAACCCAATTACTACCCGATAAGGTCATATGCTTGTGATTGAAATTAGATACAAATTAGAATAATTATTAGTTGTTGCATAAAATCCACCAATCGCTTTTTGGTTGAGACACAACACAGTTCCCCATGGGACCGCTTTTAACACGTCTTTCATCTAGAAGTGCACAAAATATTCGTAACTCGTGACTCGCTCGTGTTCTACTTGACTGCAACTCATTATTAGCTCGAGCTACTAATGAGACGAGTTGACCAACTCATTAAGTGATGAGATGAACTCGAGTTATGATTAACTCGACTCGTATGAATCTCGATACCAATACTAGTTAGATCTATATCATTAATTAATATAATTTTTAATCTCATCAGTTCAATTCCTCAACTATCAACTGAGAAGCACATGCTCAAAGACTTAGAGCACATGCTGCTATAAAATTGATATGATAGATTTGACTCATTTTATTTGAGTGAAAAGCAATGGCTCAAGCCTCAAGAGATGCAGCTTTGTAGGGCACAAGAATTATCGGCTACACTTTAATACTAGGTTGTGCTGCATTCTATTTAATATTTAATACTATATTGGTCTATATTTTTTTTTCTATTCGATTAATATTTAAACGCTGACTACATCCTACTCTTTAATTCACAAGCCGAATAGACCGATGAGATTCAAGCTGCCCACGTGATGCACGCCTCATCCTCTTCTTCTCCAAAGTTTAAATGAGCATGACTATACACGCCTCATCCTTTTCTTCTCACTCAAAATCAAATATGTGGGCAGACGATTGTACACAAGCCAGCTCGATCTAACTCGATTTGTAACGAGGCGAGCCCGAACATTTTTATAGCTCGAGAGTAAATATAGTTATGAGCTGGTTTGTCTCGTTAATATTCGAGACGAGTTCGAGTTGATGTCAACTCGTTCGTAGCTCATCTCGTGGGCAATATATAACAAGATTTGTGAGTTATTCATGAATAATTTATGAATAATTTATTTTTTTATCTATAACCGATGCTTCATGAATAAATAATTTGTTACGTTTTTTATTCAAAAAAATATTTTATTCGTGAATTATTCAGAAAAAAAAACACATTATATATTATTTTATATAAAATTTTATAGTTTTTAATTTATTTTTAATATTTTATTATTTTAATATATATATTATTTATATTATATAAAACAAATATTTTCAAATTATATTCGTATTATATCCGAACATTAAATTTTTTTATCTCACTGAACGTTTCCTAAATCACGGACTTATTAAGGCAGTCCTGCTTTCACCGTTTGCACCCGTCACACTTTTGTCTGTAGAGATTTTTCCACGGAGTATTGGGAATCAAAAGGCATGGATATGGTGTATGACACTATGAATCTAGAACTATCAATGACAAGGGACGACTCAAATGGCAATACTGAAATATATACTGTATCAAAACACTATATAAAAAGTAAAGGGCGAAAACTTCAGTTCTATTAGACACTGAAACATCAGCTTGCTCAATACAAAGCAAAACATTAAAATAACTATATCTCTGCATGAATCAAGTATCAAAATCAGTCTAGGATAATTTATTTGTAGAGCATTTTTAATCTACTGTGCATTGGTTCAAGCAAGAGAGTAAATGCATCGATCATGTCATGTCCATTAAGCCCAATCCAACCACCTGCTAAAAGCAGATGCCGCTAAATATTAGCGTTGAACTCACTTTCGCTTTGCACAATCCGACCAGACAATAATAAATTTAGACTGTTCGGGTACTGGTACATCCAGCTAATGACTCGACCAGTAAACATATACATTGGGCAAGTAAAATATCATAAAACATGTAAATTTAGACTGTTCGGGTACTGGTATTGGAAATGATTGCCAACAGGAGCTGAACATAAACATTGAAGTAAAATATCATAAAAGTCCCAAAAATTATTATTATTTCTCCGCTTGGCACTCCGAGCCCATCGTTTACAAGCACACTAAACACTTCCTCGGTGTCAGATGATAAGTTGATAACTCATCATGATTAAATGTAGCATCTTGCACGAGCTACACTTTTCATTTAGAAGATTGTTCAGATTACAAAACTTGCTTAGTCAACAAATTCTGCGCACCTTTTAACTTAATATTTCTAGGAAGTCAACAAAAATCGCCGGAGGAGCCTTTCTCTAACATAATTGTTCCTTTGATCCCATATAATGATACAAAGACAACATAGAAGTTAAAAACCCCAATTACATCAGAGATCCTAAACTATCCAATATGCACATACATTAGTATATAAATCATACTGAATCACCCCAACCTAGTTAATCCATTGATTCCACTTGGCACCATATCTCTCGATTTGAATTCTCTCAGCCAAGTTTAAGCCTGAGCCCAGTTGGTATGTCTTCAAATTGCTAGCCTGCTTTGGACTCGAAAATCGCTTTCCCTCCCAAAAAATAGAAAACTAAGAAATCCACTTCTATCATCCTATGTCGGTAAAATCAGAAATAGATTTGAGCTCCTCTAATCCTGCTGTAAAATTTGGATCATACTCGTGATGTGCCACTTCTAGTGTGCCATCAGTATCGTCAGATATAAAATCTGTAAATGGCCTATCATACTCTACATCTAAAGAATCTCTGATTGTTTGTTCAGGTAAGGGTTTGGCTAACAGATGAGGGTACAGCCCATCATTAGAATCTGAGCTGCTCTTATAAGATTTCAATTTGGAAGGTCGAACCGGGTCTACAAAAGGTGATTTGTGTTTTCCCCAAAGGTAGTGTTTTGTACCAGGCTTATATCGGGTTGCATCAAATGGGGGGAAGGCTGAAGATGTGGCCCACAGTGGCCCCTCCCCTTCAAAGCAAGCTCGTGAGGCCATCCTACAATGCAATAAACAAATACAGCATAAACAGCTTACCTTTAATGTAGAGTTTAGATAAAGTACATAATTTCAGTTCACAACCAGTAGCACTGGATCAGTTCTAACTGAACGATTTCACACCATCTGGATATAGGTTTATTTTAATAAGAATTCTCCTTGATGAAAAGAACTTGTACCTGAACCTATTCTCGCTGATAGCACGTGAAGATTGCTCCAGTAAACCAAATAGGCTTCCAACAGTCCCTATATCATCCTGAGATGGCAGCTCAACATCATTTCCTTGTACAGAGACACCTACAGCTGTTGGAAACCCTTTCTCCACCTCATCACCAGCATTTGCGAATGCCAGAAGCAAATCCATTCGCTCTGAGCTTCTAGAGTAACTATTGTTGGCATCAGTATTACTACTGTTATTACACAGCATAATATCTTTAACCTGACAATCCGAGTTATTTGCAGAGGCCAAGGCCGTCCTCACAAGGTTGTAGTTCCATTTCCGACTCTGTGGTGTCTGGACATCAGAGATGGCTTGTGTTGTGACATCATAAGAAGATGGATTGGGGACATTTGTAACGAGAGATTCACGGACTGATGGTTGGAGACGACATTTTGATCTCCAGACAGAGGACAGCACAGCCATGAAGTGCCTCTGGAGTAGTAGCTCATTGTCGGGTAGATTGCTGGTGATGTTCAACAATAACCGCATTTGATCCTAACAAAAGAAATTTAAAATGTAAGTGGCTGCTAAGGTTGTCACACAACACACATAAAAAAAGTTGACATCTGCAGCCCCCCCCCCTCTTTTTTTTTGTTCACAGTGCTTAGTCGCAGGACCAAGATTATAGAACATCAAGAGCTTAATTGCACATCGAGGGTTAATTCAGCCATAACCTGTGTTGTACAGTATGTAACATCAAAACTTTATGATATAATATGCATTTAATATGCTTATCATATTAAAAAAGATTTATTTCAGAACAAAAATTATTTGTTTTTTTTCAATAAGAGTACAAAATTAAAAAAATAAAACAGCTATCCAAATTTTTACTCTGTAACAAGTTATGTACACAAACTACTAAAAATTAAACACTTAACGAATAAATGCAACAATACATGCATTATTGATTGTATCTGTGAGTCAAACTATTTAAAATAATGTGATACACCTCACATAAATATACGTATCATATAAGCATTGATGACTATTGATAGTAACCAAATTGGACTGCCAAACAGGATTGCCTCTACCAAGTATCACAGTAGCATTGACCACAACTGAAATATGCTCATGTAGGTAGCAATTGTAATGCCAACTACGAAAGCAAATACAAATATACCCTAATACTCACTTCAATGACAGTTTCTAGACAACATGAAAATTACAATGCTACAGTTTACCTCAGTTACTTTCAAGATGGCTTTTCCAGCACCAGAAGAGGAATTTTTCTCAGTATTATTCTCTCTCTCCGCAGTGGACAAAACATGTTTAAAGAACAGTTCTCTAAACCTTTCACAGCAGTGCACTGGATGGCGTGACCTCCCTCGATAACCTCCTAAACCAAACTCACTATGCAACATGTCACTGACAATGCCCCAGTGAGGCCCATATTCATGCACAGTTGTGCACAGTACTGCATCCTCTCTGTAAGACCATGCATCTGGTACAAAGTCTTTGTTCGACCAAGAGTTGCCAACCTTCTTCTTCAGCTTCTCAGGTTTCACCACCATGACCTGTTTCACTGGTGTATGTGAGATAGTCAACCCAGACACGCCACATGTCTTGGTCTTCACCACAGATTTTGGATTTGACTCCTTTTTACACACATCCACTTTCTTCCCTTCCTTTATTTCAGATAATGTCAATTTCTTAGGTGGCATTGACAAACTCGAATTTAGATTGGAATTGCATTTCAAACCTTTCTTGGGTTTCTTCAGAGTTTGATTTTCTTCATCAAAGGATGAAATAGGCAGTTTGCGCTTTTTAATGGGAGGTGGAAAGGGTGGCGATTCAGAGGATATAGTCTCAGGTGAGGAGTTGTTATAGTCATCAATGTAATCGTCAGGCTCCGGTGTAGTGTCAGAACAGTAAACTTCTTGTTTGGATGCAAGCTTTCCTTTCTTGAGAGATTTGAATTTCTTTGCCTTCTTTGACTTCTTTTTTGACTTGGATTTCTTTTCCAAGGTAGTCCCCTCCCTAAACAATTTAAATTAGTTTAGTAAGAATATATGATGGATGGAAATCTGATGTTGGTATAACATACATGCTCATAAATTTTGTAACAAATTGTGTGTTTCTTTTGCTTCTTCCATTTTTACTATCAAGCAATCAAGTTGGGGGGTCATATAGAGACAAAACTGTCCAGGTAAAGTAAATAACAAAATCTTTACCTAGTGTCGGTTAAGTTTCTTTCGAGTTCTTCCCTCTCCCTAGCTAGTTGAGCCTCATATTCCATTTCTTCCAATAACTGCAAAACATGAGCTTATTTGGTCAAGCCATCTAAAAAGATTGAACAGAGAAAATTTGAAAATTAAGTTCGGTCTGCAGAATTAGTAAATTGTAAACCTTTTGCTGAGTCAAGGCTTCAACGTGCTGGCGGTATGCTTCTGTAGCAAACTCAGCATCCCAACCTGAAATTAAACACATTCTCCAGGAAATCAGCCTCCTCGAGTTGAAAATTACAATCAGATATGGATCATCGGTACTGGACATTACCTCTTTGCCTTGAGTGAAAAATCACAATCACAAATTGATTATAATTACTGCACATAACCTCCTTGGCTAACACCTTTTTTGCAATATTTTTCTTGGAAAACTTGATAAATAAGGTGTATATGGGCAAGCTATCATGTATCACTTATATACCACACTGCCACCAAATATTTAGTCTGCACACAATGGTTGTGGTATAGGAATAAAGCAGCTGGTGGTACATCAAAACTGCATCTTTATATAAACTATATTCATACAGAATTAGCTGATGCCAACCACCCAAACCAACTAAATCAGGAACTGATATAGCACTTACTTTCATATAGCAGGGGCTCTTGATCCTCGTCAATCTCAGCCTCCAGTTCATCTTTCATCCTCTCAATTCTCTCCAATTCCCATTCTTCATCTAATGCCTCAGCAGTCTCCACACGAGATCTGTCCACTATTGGATCCCATAAATCCAAGAAGCGCATTGCATACCGATCTATTGGCCTTAACTGGTTCTCAAAGGACCAGCTCTCCTGTCCAGCAGCCGCTGCCGCTGCTGCCATCTGTTTAACATCTGCCAACATATCCATCTCCTCATCCCCTCCAACCAAATTAAGGGCATTCATATCATTGAACTTCTCACCTGCTGCAACTACAGAGGTTAAAAAAGTGCAATGTAATGAATAGAAAAGTTAAATGTTACGAATGGCCAAATGAATCAGCTCAAAATTTGTCAGCTGAAATGACAATTTTGACATTAAACAACCAATATGTCAACACATAGTGGTAGCTTGTATAAACAAATGTATACAATTTGCAATGGCAATCTATTTGCACATTTTAGACTAAGAGATCAGAAAATCAAGAGACCACCAAGAGGTCATGGGTCTCCACTAACATACAGTATGGATAGTAAAAATGGCAGTTAAAGGCCTCGTCATTTTCCTAAATAAAACAAACAAGGAACATATTGAACAAAATACCTGTGGATGGAGCAGGTGCACTATCCTCATTCATCATCTCTCTGTTGTCATTCTTCTCTTCAGCCTTGGAGTCTTCATCATTTACTGCATCGTCTTCATCCAACAGCTCTGATCTCCCCACGGGCTCTTCCGTAAATTCCTGGTTATCCAGGTCCTCCTCCTGTTCCACCTTCTTCAGAGCCATGTAATCTGCCTCATCCTCTGCATGCTTAAGTGCGGCCTCAACATCAGCATTTGAAAGATCATCTGAACTCAAATTCAAATTTGAATTTGCAGTTGGCTTGGTGCATGAATGCTTCTGCGTCTGCCCAGAAAAAAGCTCCATGGGATCAAGCTTCTTGAAGAACTCTGTGTTGTAGCTGCCACTTTGTATGACTAAGTCATCTAGAGTGCGTTTCTGATTGGCCTTCTTAAGTATATTTTCCTCTATGGTGCTCTCACTTATCAGTCGATAAATGTGCACTTCGCGTGTCTGGCCAATTCGGTGACACCTGTCCTGAGCTTGTTGGTCCATGGCAGGGTTCCAATCACTATCATAAAAGATGACTGTATCAGCCCCAACCAGATTAATCCCAACCCCACCACTCCGGGTGGATAGAATGAAGAGGAAAATTTTAGGATTTGTGTTGAACCGTTGCATTAGTGTTTGTCTCTCTTCAGGTGGGGTAGACCCATCAAGCCGCAAGTATGTGTAACCGTACAAGTTTATGAACTCTTCCAATACATCAAGCATCTTGGTCATTTGTGTAAAAATTAAGGCTCGGTGACCTCCTGACCTCAGTCTCCTCAGTAAAACAGAGAGTTCTTGCAACTTACCACAGTCAAATTGTACCAGTCGTCTGTCAGGGAAGTAAACTTGACGCCGTACAATCGCAGGTCTCAATGGTGAGAGGAAAGGAGAGAAAACACGAGTGCAGTCTTCTGTGTAAGATGGCTCAAAGAACACTGGAGATCTTTTTGTGCACCAACAGACTGGTGTTGGGGCCCGTGAGGCAGGGATGGCAAACATAAATGCCTCCACTACATCAACCATTTTCTCAAACCTTTCAATTGGTGAAAGAACTATGTCAGATAGTTTAGAGGGATAGTCTAAGTAGCACAAAGGGGCGTTCTTCTTCTCAGAAATGTCAAAAACTGGGTGTTTCACCACTACAATTTCTCTGAGGTTGGTGCCATAAACTGGTTTCTTTTGGCACTGGAGCCGATTCCACCATGCAACTGCTTCCTCCCTTTCTCTCAACTCCCTCTCTCTCTCCTCCCAGATTTTTCTCTGCATCTCTTCAAAAATGCCAGCTGCCTGTTGTGGTCTTCCCTTCTTCTGATTAAATGCTATATAACTAGGGGGTGAAGCAATATGATTTACCAAATCAGCCTCCCAAGAGGTCATATTGGACTCATTTTGTGTAAAAACAAGATTCAATCCCTCAAAATCAACCCCTGAAAATGGTCCAGCCGACAAGGCAGTACACACTTCAGAGCCTATACTCACCTCAATACCAGCCATGTCAAATGAGCTTATAATAGGCCGCCCCTCAAACAAATCAGGGTGATTACACACCTTTCGCAATTGCATGATAACACTTATCATACCAAAAAAGTTTGAACTTCCCAGTGTGGCCTGAGTCTCTGAACTGGCAATAAAATCCTCGTACAAGTTCCTCTGCCGTCTTGAGAGTCTACAATATATTACATGTTCATGCTTTTTTGGTAGTTGTTTCTCAACATCTCTTTTCAAACGCCTAAGAATAAAAGGGCGCACACATTATGCAACCGGTCAATAACCGCCTTATTGACTTTCTCTTGACCCTCAACCATGCCTGAAATTGGGTTGCAGAACCAGTCTTTGAACTCCTGGTGGGATTGGAATACATGTGGCATTAAGAAATGCATTAGTGACCAGAGCTCCATTAAGTCATTTTGTAGTGGTGTACCTGTGAGTAAAATACGCCTTTTAGAGTTGTAGTTTAAAAGGGTTTGCCATCTCTGAGATTTCCAGTTCTTTATTAAATGTGCCTCATCTAAAATGAGGTACTTCCATTTTTTTCGCTTAAAAATCTTTGAATCCTGTATGACAAGGCGGTATGTGGTGATGCACACATGAAAATAATTTGCCTTCATCCAGCCCTGTCGCTTCTGCTTCCTCTCCTTTGCACTGCCGAAATATGTTAAAATTTTAAAAGCAGGACACCACTTGAGAAATTCAGTCTCCCAGTTGAGCATTACACTGGTTGGTACAACTATCAAGTGTGGTCCCCATACTCCTTTCTCACAAGCTAGGTGGGCCAGCAAGGCTATGGTCATTATTGTTTTTCCCAGGCCCATCTCATCTGCTAATATACCATTTAACCTCTTTTCATACATGGTCACCAGCCAGTCGAGGCCAATGTGCTGATACTCACGCAAAGGAAACTTCAGAAGGAATGGGAACTTTGTACGAACTTTAGTAGTTGAGAAAGTGTTGCCGGTAGGTTGTGCCAACCTGGCCGCAGCTGCTGCACCCTCTAATGTATGTTCATTTTCATTTTCCCCTTCTATTTGCTCTTTTGGCTCTCTCTCAGGAGTCAAGGGCTTCAGCTGTTTTTTCTCTTGCAATGAATTCACATCATCCATTCCAGGATTGAAGCTATCATCTGGAGGAGAAGAAGCTAAGGCTGAGAGATGGTCAGATTCCAGGGAGGCAGCATCTGCATAGCCATCCTAGATATAGAAGTGGAATTACATAAAATTACTTGACAATTATGCAAATGAACTATGATCTTGTTATAATTCTCTAGCACCTCATGCTTCAACTAGACACAAGAAGAAACAGCACGTTCAGCTTTCAAACTTTTTAGACCCTATTAGCTGAAAGCTTGTTCATGAATTGTATAATGACTGACTGCAACTTTTCAAAGAGCTAACCAAACTAAGAAGTTTTCTATAATAAATGGGATTTGCTATCTCAAAACTCTTACCAGAGATGAAAGTAAGATTGCAGGTTATTCATTGTTTAAACAGGTATCAGCATTGCAGGTAGGCAAAACCTAGGAAGCACACAATCTATCCATACCTTTTTATACCTTGCAAGGAGTTCTTCAACAGGTATTTCGCTCTCTTTCTGGAGCAAATTTATCTGTTCGAAGAAACAATATCAATACGTTAATAATTAGCCTTGTCAGCTTTATTCATTCAGCTTCAAAAATAAATTAAGCCTCCATCAAGACATCTTAGATAGAACTCGACTGCACACCAAAAAGTCAACCCAAAGGACAATTCTTCTTCAATGGGTAGTACCTAGACTGTTATGGTATCACAATAACATCCTTATAGTGTACTTGTTCAACTAAGGTCTAAAAAGAGCCTCACTCTGGTTCTCCCAAAATGAAAATGTGTATTCTGTGAAGGAACTGACAAACATATACTTTACCTCATGTGAAAGGTCCACATTTTCATTCTTTGCCAATTCTTCCTCTTCAGATAAAGTTGCTTCATCATCCTGTCAATGTTATAATCATCAGCAACAGCAGAAGAAAAATGGCTGGTTAATACGACATTGATGTAACAAAAAATGGTCCAAAAATAAATATATACTTCTGTTGGAAACATTATTTACAGATGAATAATCATGAAAATTCGACGGTGTAAATAAGACTCTCCAGACCATCTAGGTCTCAGTTAACCCATAATTGTGGGATTAAACACCGACCAGTTCAACAAAAAATAAGATGAACTATCCCATGCAGCCAACAATAAACAATTAAGCTGGAAACTATACCTTCCCATCGTCATCACTGACTTCGAAATCAGTATCTTCCTGAAACGAGTTCATAATACATTTTAATTAAAAGATTCAACCAATACAGAGCTTCAATCACTGCAATGCAATATCATGTGCCATCCAGATGGCTGGTACATGCAAAGCTAAATAATTTTGTAACGAATTTAGCAAGCAGATCTGGACTAAAATAATGAGAGTTCTTAAATTAAGCTTGAATTTTGCCTATATTCCTAATTGACAAATAATTATCTGCAATTGAGATTTAAGAATCATGAAATAAATGGCAACTGCAAAAATACTAACAAATCAAGCATAGAAAATTAAACCACTGCCACCTTTTTTTAGCCAGCATACTCTACAATACTGGCGCTAGTAGACACCAGCCAAAAGTGGTAAATCCAATATAAGAACAATTTATCAAAATAAAAACTGAAAGAAATTAGATAAGAATTACAATTTTCATACCTGTTGATCGATGCAAGAATCACCATTAATTTCACCCTGCATGAGAACTAAGTAAGAATTTTTGCATTATACATTCCTTAGCAAACACAACTAAAACCTATATAGAAATCAATATGGCAATCTTTGTCTATACCAAAATAAAATCTATCAACATCTATCATGTTTCAATTTATCATCAGAAATATTCCAGCTATTCCTAATTGCTCAGAGGAAATAAATAGAGAAAAAGAGAGCACCATATTTTCCTTTCAAGTTATATTGGAAAACAAGGTGTTGACTAAAAGGAAAATATTTCTATTGTGGCATATATTTGAGGATTAGTAAGGATGCACATGAAAGAAGAAATCTCTAGTATATAAAATGCATAACTTACATCATCTTGCTTTGGAGAGTCAAACTTGCAGTGATTGCAACTAACAGTGCTGTCCTCAGAGGATTTCTGAGTACCCAAGTAAACATCCTTGAGCGGTTTCATCTCAACAGAATGAACAGCACCATTTTCTTGCTTCGATCGATGATCTGAAAAGCCACTATAAGAACCACAATCATTCGATTTCAAAATATATAAAAGAAGGGGCTGATTCTCGTGTACCATCACTAGATACATACAAACAAGTACTTTGTAACTGCATGCTGAAAATTTGGACAAACTAGACATTTACCAGTACAGTTTATATGATATTATCTCAACTTGAAATTGTTGCTCGAACACAACAAAAGGGCATCAATCTAAAAGATCAAAATTGGGACCAAAAGAGCTTCATGCTTAACCACCATATTCCAATGTTTGATATAAGTGGCCTACACCAATCTAAGCAGAACAAACACCAGCTTGTAAAAGCACTGGACTGCTCATGCATGCTGTACCAGTTTGAAAGGCAAAGTATTCATAAACAGTTTATCTGGAGAAGAAGAATTGATCTTTGCAAATAACACACAGTAGCATTTGGAATGACACCCATCTTTTGATAGACACCAAATATTTATTTGAAGTTTTTTGCGAATAACGCCAAACATTACGTTTCTCCTAGGAAAATAATGTTTTCAGCTAAATGTTAACACCTAAAACAAATAATGCAATTTGTTTCTGCCCAAATTCCACTAATTAAGCCAAAGGGATTCAAAGTTGTTCCGATTTAAATCAAACGACCTATGTATGAACAGATTTGATTAACGAATACAAGTTACAGAACTTGAAAATCAATTGCAATTAGGTGTGTGATCCGTACCTAAACAAGAAAAACTTAGGTGTAATGAAAACAAAAAAGTTTAAACTCAAACCTTAAAAAAATCTCACCATTGTTGGTCTTATGCTTCTTAGAAGGTGGCTCATCGGTGTCGCTACTCAAACCCTGACTGCTCTCCCTGCTTGCTGTGAATGTTTAATCTTATTACTATATTGTAATAATTTAGGGTATATTTATATTAAAGGCGAATTTCATGTTTTACCATACCGCAACACCTTCAAGACCTCAATACATCAGATATAATTCTTAAAAATCTTGTATGTAAAAATACACTACAAAGGGCCAAATTATACTACCAAGATTGATTTGAACCAAACATCAGAAGCTTGACTTGCAAGATATAATGAAGGCACTGATGATACTAGTTAATAGCGTGCACCTGTAATGGCAGTCTTAGAACAGCAACACAGGTGTTTATTTTAACTTAGGGTACACAAGAAATTCTGCCTTAAACTTATAATTTACTTATTTATATATACAAAAGGGTATGGGATCATATGAAAACAAATGAAATTGACCCGTCATGAGATGGCCTTTGGCTCTTCTCCACCAAAAGAACAAATTGAACAAGAAAAAGGAAAATAAAGAAGAATGAAATTAAAAGTTTATTGAAATTAAAAGTTTTGAAATTAAAAGTTTATGCGAAAACACGGCTTTTCTTTTCTTAGGACCATTTAATCCACCAACAATTTGAACTCCAGACTGGTTCAAATAAAAACAAGAACCATGATTCATTGGACTCAAGAAAAGAAGAAAAATTGAATAAAGAAAAGGACAAAAAATGGACTGCTGTCAGAGACTAGACTCACATCTAGCAGACTTTTTTGAATAGGCTTTGAGTATTTCCTCAAGGGGTAGATCAGCTTCAGCCTCCAAAGCAGCCAGTTCTTCTCTCCTCTCTGCCTCTGTAATTTTAGCTTCATCTTCCTCTATTGTTCTTTCATCATCTTCCTGCCATTCGCATTTTCAGTTTTACCATAACACTAAAAAGATCTTTAAAACATATTTTTTTAAAGCTTACCATTTCATCATTGGACTGGTTTTCATATTCATCATCAGTGTCCAAGTTATCTAGCTCCAATGCTGTATGTAGCAAAGCATACATCTAATCAATGAATATATAAAAATACTACTAAGAAGAACGTAAAAAGAAGACCAAAGGATACTAACAACGATCATTAGCAGTCTCCCCATCGTACATCGCTTTCTGTTCTTCTTTATATGAAGAGGAAGGTTGATTGGACACGAGATTTCAGCTAGCATTGTCGAATACCTGACATTAAACCCCACAAAAGCATAATAAAAAGCATACTATGCTCTCAGAATTTTCATCTGTGCCTTACTTCAACAAAGGTGCTAAGATAACACCATTTTACCACAAACAAAGATCCTTTTTAGTCTCCACAAAATACCATCAAAAACATTAAGATGAGATCCAATCCAAACTCTCCAAAAATTTTACAACATAGCAAATATAATATTCAAGATTTTGCCACTGACACCCGGACTTGTGCAATAAAATAATCAACATTCAATTTACAATTGACAATTGTAACTTCAGGCCAAAAATCAAGTCCAGTGAAGTTGCCCATTTTTTACTTAACCTCAGTTTTATGGGTGGTTAATTACAGATTATTCAATGGAAAAAATAGGCATCATTTAAATATTATATAGAAAAAAATAGTTGTCCGTTATTTGGAAAAAAAAACAGAAAGAGAGAAGAAAACCAAGGCATCGTACTAATTCCATGTATGAGGAAGTCAAAAAGATAAAAGGATTGTGTTGCAAATGGTAAAAAAAAGTCGATTCATTATTCTTTTTGTTAGGTTGTGCCAAGGACATGATGACTCCCTCCAATAAAATCAATGCTGGTAGCGTTTTGTGACAACAGATGCTATAGAGATTGTGAAAATCATTATGGGTTAGTTTGGCAAATCAAGGAATAGCTTTGGAAGAGTGGTAATTTTGGAAGAGTGATAGAATAGTATATTTTTGGAAGAGTGGTATTCTTGACTATTCGGAAGAGCGAAAATATCGTTTGGCAAATGTTAATCAGAATAGTTAAAATATGGATAATTATGATACTAACAATGATGATGATGATGATGATGATGATAATAATAGTAATAATAATAATGATAATATAATAATAACATAATAATCATAATCATAATAATATAACATAATAATAATATAACATAATAATAATATAACATAATAATAATCATAATAATATAATAATAATTAATCATAATCATATAATAATAATATAATCATATTTATAATCATAATATAATAATATAATACTAAAATCATAATTATTATAATATAATAATACTAACAAGTGATGTTAATATAATAATAACAATAATTATTATAATAATAATAAATAAATAATTATCATAATATTAATATAATAATAAATCATAATCATAATTATAATCATAATATAATAATATAATACAACATAATCAAACAATAATTGCTATTCCAACGAGAGCTAATCCGGTATACCACCTATAAATTGGTATACCGGATTAGCACTCTTCTGCACTCTTCTATTTAGTCTAAAATTCGTTTGGCAAATTAATTCGTCGAAATAGCTATTCTATTCTAACTTTTTGCTATTCCACCAAGTGCCAAACAAACCCTATAGGATGAAAATCAACACGAGTACCTTTCTGTCTGGCCAAGAAGGAAATTAAGTTGCTTGTCCATTGCTATTTTCTTCCTTTCCTCGGCTTCTAGTTGGTACTTGTATAGAACCTGTGAAGTTGAGTATTAATAGCAATTATCATCAAATCTTATCCATTATAAAAAAAAATACAATTATTAGAATAAATTGCAACAAAAAAATTTAAAGAAATAACATCAATGCTAAAAGGACTTGCCAGCTTCTCTATCTTGGTCCAGAACTTCTTCACATCTTTAGATATATTTAAAGCAACTTTCCTGAGGCGCTGCTCCTCTTCCTATAGAATAAAAAAATTAGCTACATTACTGGTATCGGCCATGGGTTATGCTGGACCCCTAATAGCCACTTTAAAATGCTTCTTTGAGCTTTTTTTCTTATTTTTTATATGATTTTTTGGTTTATAAATGAGTGTTGAACACAAATTCTGTCTATCTAAGAGTCTTATGGAACAGCAAAAACTAAAACATGCTGGACCACTCAACAAAGAACTACTTGAGTTTAGGGTCAATTTTGGAGAAATGGCAACTAAAATCCTAATCCAGATAACCAACTTCAATTTCAGCTACTTTTCGTAATATACAACATTCAATGTGCAAATAGTAAAAAAGCATTGCCATACCTTCAATTTCTTCTCTCCTCTTGTTGCTTGGTCAGATAAACTCTTAGTTGCCCTAAGCGCAACCCTTTTGGCCAGAGACATTTTCCATTTTCTCTCAGCCTCAAAATCCTAGAAAACCATAACATGTAACATCTATATCATACAAAATCAAATAGAAAGTTTACCCCTCTTCACAAAAAATCACATGTACGACAATGGCAGAAAATATATATCAAGCATGATCCTCTCAAGCAACAGATTAACCTATGCTATTTTTTTTCAATCAAAATTATAGAGAGAGCTAATGAAAGAACAAGCGGTGGTTTTAGCACGTTCTTATTGTATTGGGGACTCGATTGGTACTTGTGATGCTAAAACATACATAAAATTGTATGTGTAAGCTCTGGCACTAAATTATGCATCTTATTCAGTATTATCAATCAATTATTTGAACCATATGTTAAGTGCATAAGATTAAGAGCTATATCATATGAAAATTGAATTTTTTTTTTCACTCACACACTTGGGCTGAATCTAGAGTTGAATAAAGAGGCAGTTGTGTTGGATTCAGATCTGGACGTCAGTTTTTCTTTTTGAGCTAGCTAGACATCAGTTTTTCATCAGCCAACAGTGATATTAATTAGACCTTGGACAGGATTAAAACATAAAAAGGACAATCTAGGCATTTTTTTTCTTATCTGTTTTTCCGGGTGTCATTTGCAAAGCGTGATACTGAGTGTCATATAAAAAAGAGAAAACAATGAAATCAGACCTTTGACAGCCAAACCATCTCTTCCATCACATGGTCCCAATGAGCCTTTGGTCGAGGTGTCTCCTTGGGTGCTTCAAGTGCCTGCATACTCAATACGCAATTTAAATATATTTTCTCTTTTGTTTAGCATGGAAGCACCAATAAATCATTTCTATCACATAACTATGCAATCCTTCAATACAGCTAATATGGTAGGTACAAACTTCATTGACATGCCTAAAACAGCCTACTGAGATAAAATGGGGTTGTACCAAAGCATAGCTGCACAATGGGAGGTTATCTGAGATAATTGAAGTTACCTAAAGCTGAACGTCTTTCAAGTGCATGAATGATGTATTTTTCCTTAATTTACTACTTACATCAATTCAACAATACTATATGACCAGAGAAAGGTATACCACACATGTAGGAGTTGCAGAAAACAAAAATTGCATCTATAAGAATACAGAAGCAAAAATAATAACTCAAAATCAAGAGTATGTCATAAATAACAAACCTTCTGACGTTTAGCCCTTGAATCGTGGTCTAACCTTGATCTGGGACCTTTGGAGGCCATTTATTTCTTTATTCAAGGCTCCTCTTTCACCATATAATTTATTGCTACAGCAATATACAATTCTCCACAGAAGATCTGTGATTAATACGTCAATCACATATCAATAACACGTATAACCATCATATTATCGTGTACAACAGCTTAGATACTGATTTCATTAGTACAGAATACAGATGCAATTCCACAGAAGTATTTGATGCAAATAGTACTAGTGTTAAAAAAAAAATCCTAGCATCAGCATTATATTATATATTTATTAAATACAAATAATGACTAGAAACAGAACAAAATTTAATGCTAGGACTGCCATTCTTATGTTTAGTGGTGTTTTTATTGGTTCCTAGGTGTCATCATCATCCACCATTTCTATTACTTGGTCAGTAGTTACCAATAACAACACAGCCTCATATGTACAAGGTATCGATTGGGCCTGGACATGCAAAAAGCACCATTACAGTTATTTATCTTGATTCATTCAACTTATCCTATTATCCTAAACACAGCCTCTCACAACCCCACCCCCCACCCCTCTCTCTCGCAGATAAAAGTTTAATAAAAAATAATAACACAACTAGAACCATGATATAATAGAAAGAACCAATATAAATTCTAAATTTCATATAAATATATCTTCAGCTGAAGAAAAAACTGAAATCTTAGTCCATTTTAGAACAATTGACCTATCAATCTCTAGATATAAACCTAAGAAAGAACTGAAAAATCCATCTGATGACAATAACCTTTTGGAAATGAAAAATCAGATGCCGAATATTCCAAACTAGATGCACGATTTTTAGCCAGTATGACAAAAGTTTAGTATATTTGTCAATTGCCAGTACAGTGATGCATCAGGTTCCAAAGAATTTTGTCTCTGTGTGAAAATATTCGAACCTCAAACTGATCGTTACAATAATTTTAATCAGGCAAAAACAAAGAATATCAATGGAAAAATAAAAATACCAAATTTAATCCTGATCAATTGCTAGCAACCGAAACTTTCAGCTCTTACATATTAGTATGGGAATCAAATCCAAGTACACTCTCAAAGTTGGTTAATTTCCATAGTTCAGGAGCTAAATGATCCAACTATCTCTTATGTGACATAATATAATAAAGCTCCAACTTATTGTGTTCTTAAACCCTAGTAAGATCCCAAGTCCCGAACCAGTAAAAATTGCATTTACATCCATCTCTTCTTCAAGATTGACTTGAGAGGAGATTAATGGCCTCTCTATTTGTACCAATGGAAACTCCTTCGGTCCATAAGCACGAAATATAGGTAACTAACAAAAGCAAAAGGAGGTTTGAGCTACAAAGAGGGAAATGGAAAACCAAGCTTCAAAGGACAGATCTCAAATTTCAGTACAGAAAAAATCCTAGATGACTCGTAAAGAGGGCGGACAAAACAAGAAAGGGGCTCCTCAAAGGAGATCCAAAATACGGAAGCAGAAAGCATACCTGAAAAAGTCTAACTGGTGTGATAGGTGCCTCCTTGCCGGAGCTAAATTGTCGTCTCTTCGATTTTGCTTTAGGTTAGGGTTTTCGTTCTCTCTTTTCGTAAAATCGCGAGGAAGCAACGAGAATTTTCTTTTTTTTTCCTCGAGCAACCCGAAGCAGATGGAAAATTTTCATAAAGGTCCACAGAAACAACTGTTTTTACAGACGGGGTCAATCACCCTTAAAAATTTCACAGAATCAAGACGTAAGTATTCTCTGATTCTTAATCATTGATCAAATTTAGGATTACTTGTGTCTCTAAATTTATTTTTGAAAATAGTACAAGATGTATAAGTAGAATATTTATCTCATACATTATGAAAAATAATAATGATTTAGCGACGGGGGGTTGGTTTGAGGCGCTGAGTTTGAGAGAGGACGTGAGTTCGATCTCTTTGCCGCACATTTTTTTTTAATTCTTAGAGGTGAAACTATTACTTGTGATCCTAAAGTATACAGTTCCAACTCGTGACTTATCGGCCCATATTTCTCAAAAAATCTTATCTCTATCATTTTCTTCAAACTCACCCTCACTTTTTATCCTTTCTCTTCCAAAATTTTTCTCTCTCCACAAATCCTAAACCCTAATTTCACATTTCTCTCTCAAAAACCCACCTACATAATGTTTATTGTTAGTTTTTACACCGGAGGATCTATCCAAAACGCTTGCATGGTGTTCATTACTCGAAAAAAATATCGATAATTTTATGATGCATACCGACATAAAACTTACTCCTCGGTAATGTTCTATACCGAGTTATAACTTTTGAGTAATGATACTTGAAGACTTATGGTTAACCATTCGGTCCAACCGAGTACTTTTACAATGATTGAATTGTATGTTAAACTTAAATCCGTTGGAATACACCAAACGAAGATTGTACGAGTGGTAGTCAAGGTCATGAAACCCTAAACGCATATGTTAAGCCAATATCAAGTACAATGCCCGATGCATCATTTGGTGCTAATAAAAAACTATCGGTCCTAGAAGAAGAAAATAATATTGATGATTTGGAATTTAATATTGGATTGGATGACATTAATCCGGAGGAACGGGTTGAGAAGTTAGTAAGCCAAGATACAACTTCAATTGACAACACGTGTGGTAATGATGGTTTCATGAATATAAATTTCACACCTTTCGAAGATCCAAATTATAATTTGGAAGAGAAATTGTATGAGACCATGACATCATGTCCATTAAGAAACCGATCAGATCACATCCGGTTGCTTCGTGGAATAATATTAATGTGATCGTCGATATAATTGGTGATTGTAATTATTTCGACAATGAAGGGTATGTCACGGAAGATGGTTTGGCACTGGGATAGTACTTTCGGTCGAAGAATAATCTCAAATGGGTTGTGCATGATTTTCACATCAAAGCGAACCACACATTTAAGAAAAGAAAGTCAAATAAAAGTGTGTATACAATCGAATGTATCGACTAAAATTGTCATTGGAGGTTATATGCATCGAGAATGCTAAGTAATGATGCTTTCATAATTAATATAAGATAAATCCTCATAAATGTGTTATGTCGGGGGATATACTGGAAGCATTCGTACTTAACATCATCATTCATGGCTTCTTTAATCCGAGAAAATATAACAGACAATGTTCGATTTACTATAAAGGATATCAAGGTTGTCATCGAGTAGAGATATAGTTTTAAGGCACCTTACCTAAAGTGTTGGCGGATAAAAAGATCGCAATCGCATAATTATTCGGAGGATGAAGACAAATTTATGATTTAATCATATCATTGCTCTATGCCATATAAAAAATAAATTTTTCAGCATTTAAGAATTTAGAATGAGATGTATGAAGAGAATCCTTACTCCTTACTCCTTTTATAAGGAGATTGAAAAAACCGTTTAAAACGTTTATATGTCAAAAACTGTTTCAATCCTTACTCATCTGTCTTTTAAAATAAATTTGCACCGTCTGATTAAATAATCAGTTATATCTAAATCGTTGATTATTTATTTAAACAAGATGTCTGGTCTAAAGCTTGCATATTCCCGAGACTATTTTAAGTTTTAAACCCAGACTCTACTTTTCTCACGCGTAAAAAAAAGGTCTTCGGGACTCGTGAGCCAACCACCTTACTTTTCTCTGCTCTTTTCTGTATGAAACTATTTTTCTTCGCTCTCGAGTCTCGACCTCTTTTCTCTCTTTCGATGCTCTCTCGATCGAGATTTTTTAGACCCATCGCTACTCTCATTTACTCATCGATTCTAATGCTCTCTCTCTCACCTCCATCGCTAGCCCTCACTCCTCTGCTTTGTCATGCGCATCAGCTTCGCTCTATTGCACGTATATGTTTTGTTGCTCACCGATTGTAGCACCACTTATTTCACCTATTGCGCGCCTCAGGTCTCTCGCTTGCAATTTCCTTCCTGGATCTCTCGCTTGAATGCTCTTAGATGGTGACTTATTTCGGCCATCACAGATTCCATGTTAGGCTTCTTTTCTCATTACTCACCGAGGAGCAGCGCCTACTCGGCTTGGTCCCTCAATCTCTGCCCTTCACTTCACTATACCCCTCTCTTTTGATTTACCGCCCTATCCGCTTTCGGTTGTCCCATCGCCTCTCGATAGATTCACCTTCAAGCTGTCTTGCCAAGAAACTCACTGTGTACCTTGGACGAGGATGACCCTTCAATCACACTTCCAAACCGATAACGATCGATGAAGATGAGCTCTCAAAACTCAAACTAAAGCTAGAGGCGATTCGAACTGCTCTGAAGAAGGATGTGTTGGGACTTGTTAGACAAGTATGATCATCTCTAAATGAGAAAACTGAGGGACATTGAGTACGGGACGAGGATGTGGTTGAGACCATACAGTTTGAAATATTGCGGGTCACCCGTTTTGAGGAATTTAAAAAGGAGATTCTGCTTGCAAATGCTTGGAAAAGGAAGATAGAGATTTATGATATGTTTTCTTCTCCATCAAGCTCACTAATTAGGAATATTACCAATATTTCGGACAGGTTTGTAACATTATCATCGTGTTCATTTGGCTCCCTTTTGTTCCCTCACGTACGTGTGTCAGGTCCAAATTTACTTATTCATTACTTTAATTTTGTTAAAAGCGTTGGTGTGATTTGCTCATTCCAATTGATAGTATCCAATTAAGAGTGTGTTAGCCGGTTTGGTACTATAGGATCGTGGATTTGCAAACGGTGTGCCACAATTTCAAAGCATACATATAGTGCATGGGAAGTGATATCGACTTAATTATTTTTTTATATTATTAAGGAGATGAACACAAAATTGGAAGGATATTAGATCTATTTTTTTAATTTATATCTAAGTACAAGGTTGAAGTGGAATAAAGGTAGCACCAATTTTAAATCGATTTATTTTCTAAATTTTGGGAAAAAATGGAGATTTTATTCTTTTTTATTTTTCAGATTAATTTATGAGTTTTGCAAGACATCATGTGTGCTCGAGACACTTAACTATTGTTTTGGCTTTGAGGTTTGCCTTTTTAACTTATTTTTTTCTACATGATATATTTCTAATTTGTGAATTGTGTGGTAGATATAGATCAATGGAAGAAGTTTGGTGTTGTAAAGCCGTCCTCAGGTTTGGGCAGACACCACCAATATTCAGAAGGTATTTACTAAATGCTAATTATATATTTTTTATATTTGACTGGAACCTAGCCGTTTATATGATTCTTTTTTATTGTATTCTTTGGATATTGCATGCAATTTTATCTAATGTGTTTCCTATATTTCAATTTCACATCAAACAAGTTAAGTGAGTTAAACATGAAATATTTGATTTTTGAAATGCTTCAATTTGCTTCATACCTTTCAAATTTGCAAATTTATGTATTAAGGATTTATTATTTTTCAGATTAGTATAAATCAAGTTATTCCATTATTTGGAGTAGAGCATCATGCTAGCTGCATGTGTGTGTTTTTTTTGAAGCAGTCTATTTCACATAATGTGGTGTCTAAATGAGATCATCTGAGCCTTTATTTTTTTATTACTTATTCCATTTTAAGTTCTAATAATTTATTTTGATGGATGATTGTTCTTTACTTTGATCAATTAATCACACTTTTTGATTTTGCCTAATTTGAAAAAGAAATTTATATTCTGAGTAATTGAGTTGTCACTTATCCATATAATCGATGAAGTGTAGCTGATTATGTGAAGATGATCTTTTATTGTATTAATATAATATTGTTGTTGTGCTGGTTTGTTTTAGCAAAAGTTTGGAAAGATATCAAACTTTGAAAGCATAGAACACTCAATCTAAAGCTAACACAAAGGTTCATTGTGCTTCATGTCCATGCCTTCGTACTATTTAAAGCCATGAAAATATTCTTTACTTCATACATTAATTGTCCATGCATCTTTCTCGCAGTGCATTTGATCCTTGCACAAGTTCTTCACATTTTCTTATGAAGTAAAAAGATTGGTAGTTTTTCATATATGTTAAAAAATTATTATAAAGTGAAAATATCAGGATGTGGTACTAATGTAATGCATGTTTCTAGATACACACAAAAGGAAGCTATCTGAGGCAAGCTCGAAAAAGAGCAGATTTATATCCTAATAGCAGGGCCAAAGTAGCAATAAGGGAAGCCTCCTGGCCGACCACATCCAGCCAATTATAAAGCCAGTGACATGGATGACTCAAGAGCTGGCAATGCCTAGCAATTCCCTATACAACTTCCTCAACCGCATTAATATGAAGTCTTAGGACTTAATAATCATAAGTATCTTCTCTCCTAGCTGTCTTGGATGCAGAACCCTCCATCCAAAGGTATTTAGCTCCATTTTCATAATTACTTCATAACCTAAATAGCAAAATTGGTAACGATGGTAAGGGTATGTTTGTAAAATTCAGTATTTCGATTTGATTCTGACTAATTCTGGTAAGGGTCTGTTCAACAAATTTCCAGGGTATTTGAAGGTCAGAGGCATTTATGTAAAGTCTATTTTTAACAGTTATGGCGTGTGCAACATTGTTATTTAACTAAAAGTTTTTATATTTTTTTAATGATTATGATTTTTTGAGAGTTACATGTTGTTTTTTTTTCTTGCAGGGATGTTCTAGAATCCAAATTTTTTGGACTAAGTCTAAATTTGTTTTCATAAAATAATGAAATCATAGTTTTAAGTGATATTATTGGCCCATTTTCCTCTTGTATACTTTGTTTATTGCTTGTTATAATATTATCATGCCCAGTAGGGTACTTGTTTACCATATTTACTAAAGTTGTCATGTTTGAATTTGATGTCAATGTTAAAGGTAAATTCTTATCTGACTAGATTCACTGAAATTTGATGTTTTATCTCAAAGTTTATTTAATTGTTACTTCAATTAATATATCAATATGTAAAAGAGGTTTGTTTTGATGTGTATTCTTCTTTGCTTTATTAAAGTCTTCGATTTGATATTCTATTTTAATTTATGTTATTTTTTATTTGTCTATGTGCAAGGTCATGAAGATGAGACAAAAGTTGTGTCATCCCATATAAAGGATTAATGTGCAAGTCCGGGAGGGATTTACTAGCAGGTTCATGGGTATGTTCTTTCAATTCAAGATTGGTACACTATTAATGGTGACTTTGACTTTATTGCTTAAAAACTGATTTGAGCTTGAGATTGTACTAATCTCAGTATTAGAAACTCATTATACATTTATACTAAAACATTAGGCGATTGGTGTTGATTCATTGGTTTAATTCAAACCAGGCCGGTAGGCCTTTGCGTTGGTGTATTTTTTTTGAGGAATACCTTTGGGTTGGTGTATTATAAACCCAAATCAAGTAATCAACTTATTAAACAATTATGATAGTGTATTTGTCTTTGCTTTGTATTGGTTTTTAATCCTTATATTACTATTTAGTTGGCTAACTCATATTACTAAAAATGGAAATTTTTGCTGCCTAATTATGTTTAGATGACAATTTGTACAAATCTGTTGCATAAAAAATATTCTTGATATTCGTTATATGCTATTTTCTTTGAGATGTATATGGTGCAAAAATATAATTCAGTACTTCTATTTTATGCTAAATGCTTTTTAGATTTTTCAAAAAATTAGTTGTTATTAGCCCTGATACGATGTAGAAAATTTTGCTTTTCAGTTCTAGCAGTCATTTGCTTCTTTTTTGCTAACAATTGAATTTGTGGTTATTATCAGTTTAAAATTTGTTAGTCTTTGACTCGATTTTTGTATATCTTAACACGTTTTTTGCTTTTTTAAATTTTAATAAAGAAAATTTATTCATAGTAGAGAAGAACGTAAGGCACAAATTATGTTTGTTATGAGATAAAATGACTCTCATCTCTCACACACATGCATGCATACCTGACGAATCTTTTTATGTGAAGAATAGTGTGATTTAGAGTATTTAATTTTAAAAACTGGATTATATCATGTAAATGAATGCACTTAAGGTCACATGGATGTTTTGCATCGTATTGCCAAGTTTTGTATCTCATAACCCACGTGCTTGCGGATTATTTATGTTTTGTTTTATGATTGTGGCGGTCAAATAGCAAACTAGCTATTTAGGTTTATGAATTGATAAACTGTGAAGGATTTGAATTAGTGTGTAATTTTTTTTGCAAACTATATATGATATATTTTTATTTTTATTATTTTATAATATTAACATCCCACTGCAACGCGTGGGCATTGGACTAGTACACATCAAACATATACTTGTGGGTGATGCAAACAATCAGGACATAGCAGGCGCACATGCATTGCACCCTCAACAATGAAGGTAATACTATATTTTTTTTGTCAAATTAACAATTACGACTTCTATCACTCATTTATGATTTCAAATTTTATTAACACGGATAATTAGCACAAAGGTGGTTCTTAAGAAGATGAATGTTGATCTATTATAAATTACATGTGTTATCTTATTTTTTTGTATCAGCCTATTAAAAATTGCGTGTACTTTTTTTTATGGAGCTTGATGTAGGATTAAATGTACTCTTTTATGGAGCTTGATGTAGGATTAAATGTATCATTTTATGGAGGTTAATGTACGATTAAATGTATTTTTTTATAAAGTTTGATTGTATGATTAAATAAATATTTTTTTGGTTGAGATCTTCTTTAAAAAAGAGGCAAATTATAATCAGATATAAACTAAGGGCGTAAGTAATATTTGTGCCCTAAATGCATTCACATCGTGGAACTTCTCTAGAGTTACAGAATTAAGTCTATATTTTAGGGACGCAAGTAATAGTTGTGCTTCTAAGAATTAAAAAAAAAATTATGCGGCAGGGGGATCAAACTCACGCCCTCTTCCAAACTCAGCGTCTTAAACCCAACCCCCCTATCGCTAGACCATTATTATTTCTCATAACATACGAGACATATTCTACTTATATATTTTGTACTATTTTCAGAAATAAGCTTAGGGGTGCAAGTATTATTTGTGCCCCTAAGTTTGGTCAACGACTACTAGGCCCCACACCTGCAAAAGCAGGGCAGAAGTGCCTGAGAATCAGGGAAACACTTAGGGGCGCAAGTAATACCTGCACCATTGGCCCTTTGTGAAATTTTTAGAGGGTGATTGACCTCCTCTGTTAAAAAAAGTTAGTTCTTTGACCCTTTATAAAAATTTTCCGAAGCAGATTGTTAAAGCCAGAGCTTCATTTGAATCGTCTCTAGTTGTCAGATTGGTCAACTTTAACTTTAAAATGGTTGGATGGTGATCTAACAACCCTAAATATCAGAAAAGGAACTTCACCGATCATTGTATCGGAGAAGTTATGGGCCCAAAAAATTAGTAGACTTCTCTGCAACTACAGGTTCTTCTTTTCTTTTCTTTTCTTTTCTTATTTTTACATATATATATATAGGGCGGTCAATGACATCATTTTGGTTGTTTATCCAATCCATATCGTACTTGATAAGATAGGTATGGATGAGATTCTATTTTCGTTAGGTCATCAGGTATGGATATAAGTAAGAATAAAAATTCGTTAACTTATCGGGTATGAATATGGGTAAGAGATTTTCGTTACCCGTTATCCATTGTAAATTATATAAATATATATAGTTAAATATATATAAGCACAATAATTTTATATTTTTAATAAATATATATATAGTTAAATTATATATATATATATATATATATATATATACTATTATATAAAGCAACTAAGAATTGGAGGGTCCATTTTTTTGTCATGGTAATTTTTTTATTATACCCATTTTATCCCTCAATTAGATAGATAATATTTATTTTTGGTTGATCGAACGTATGTGATCACGTCCATTGATCCACTATTTCTCTTATCCATATTGTGCAAAAATCTCATCCAAAATTAAATATAGTCTTTATTATAGGTAAATTATATAAATATATATATAAGTATAATTATTTTATATTTTTAATAAATATATATATATAGCATATCTCCACTCTATATATATATATATATAGTAATTAGTATATGTTTTTTATGACAATTGATATGAAAAAATTATATGATTTTTGTTATATCTAAAATGTTAATTATTATTACACTTTATTAATATATTTATTTAATGCTATTTATTTGTCTAAATCATATTTTTTTCATTGAATTATTTTTATTTTTATCCGTTATCTACCGTTATCCGTCATTTACCCAAAAATTTTAATGGGTAAAGATAGAATATGAGTAAAATTTATTTTAATAGATATGAATAAAATATGAATAATTTTTTTAATAAATATGAATATGAAAATATTTTCACTCGTACCTCTACCCCATCCTATCCATTGACAGCCCTACAAATATAGTTCACGACTTGGAGTTCTCCAATTCCATTCCGGCCCACGAAGAGGAAAGAGACGCTGTCTCATTTTCCTAACAAATGGAAAGGATTTTGATCGGAAAGGAAAAAAAAAATGTTATGAAATTTCAACATACGCTCAACTGATTAGATGAAATATAATAAATGTTTATGTATTGTTTTATTTATGGCTAATTCTCCAAGGTTGTTTTTATTATGACTGGCGTACTGGGTTAATCCTGATCGTCGTAGAACTTCAATCCTTTTCCTTATTATAATTCTGAGTGTTATAAGATATGCGTAGAATTATGACTTTTGCATAATTATAAATTTATCTTCGATTAATAAATAAATAAATACGACATTTTTTTATCAATTTACGCCTCTCTTATAATAAAATTATCAATTTTATAAAAACTATTTCAAATTATATCAATATTCGTTTATAAATTTATCAAGACAAATTAAATAGTTATGGTGTGTTTTATGTACAAAATTATATAAGAAAATGTTTTAAACACATTTAATAAACCTGTTAAATATTTTCAATTTACATCTCATTAATGATTTTTAAGATCGGCTTCCTGAGTTGCTCCATAAGACCCATCAGTTTTTGAACACTAGCACTAACTGAGGCTCTCTTAATTATCTTACATTCAAAGAGTTCCATCGTGATACGATACCACTTGACATGGGCTTGCTTTTGAAATATGTTCTTGAGCTCACATATCATGTCGTATGCTGGCAAATCCTCAAAACGCTTTTGAAGACCATGTGTGATAGACACCATCATGAGGCAACTTACCTCATTGAACTCATTGCACCTTTTCTCATACCGGCCCCGCTCGGCACGAGCAGTAGTATCAACATGTGATTCAAGTAAGGTGCATCAAGCACATGCGCTTTCATGGTTTAATACAATCTTCAAATTTACGATACCAATCGGCGAAATTGATACCGTTTAGCTTATTTTGGTCTAGGATGGAAGCAAGTAGGTATATGATCTGATTTTTTGTAGCCATGATCTATAAAACATCAAATAAGGGCAAATATTCTATTTTGCTTTTATGTTCTTGTGCTCGGTTCAAGGTTTTTGATATGAACACTTCCACTACATATGATATGTCCCTCTATGTAGTAAGTCTGAGATCCATATTTTACTAAACTAAGGGTTCATTTGGCAAATCAAGGAATAGTTTTATAAGATTGATAATTTTGAAAGAGTGATAGAATAATGTCTTTTTGAAAGAGTGATAGAAGAGTGGTATTCTTCACTATTCTGAAAAGCGAAAATATCGTTTGGCAGTTGTTAATCAGAATAGTTAAAATATGAATGATTATGATACTAACAATTAAAATGATAATAAAAATAATAGTAAAATAATAATAATAATAATAATAGTATATAATAATAATAATAAAATAATCATAATAAATAATAATAATCATAGTTATAATTATAATAATATAATATAAATATAAATATAATCATAATATAATAATATAATATAACATCAACATAATCATAATCAAAATAATATAATAATAAAAAATTATAATCATAATCATAATAATAATAAATAATTATAATCATTATAATATAATGATAATATAACCATAATCATAATATAATAATATAATAATAAATAATTATAATTATAATATAATAATATAATAATAATAAAATAATCATATCATAATAAAATAATCATAATAATAATATCATAATAATAAATAATCATAATAATAATAATAATATCATAATCATAAATAATCATAATTATAATAATATCATAATAAGAAATAATCATAATTATAATAATATAATAATCAAATAATCATATTTATATTCATAATATAATAATATAATACTAAAATTAAATTATTATAATATAATGATAATAAATAATAATAAAATAAATAATATTTTAATACTAACAGTGTTGATAAAAAATAATAATCATAATATTAATATAATAATAAATTATAATATAATATAATAATATAAAATAATATAATCAAACAATAATCACTATTCCGACGATAGCTAATCCGGTATACCATCTATAACTTGGTATACCAGATTAGCACTATTCCACACTCTTCTACTTAGTCTAAAATTCATTTTACAAATTAATTCGTCGAAATAGTAATTTTATTCTAACTTTTTGCTATTCCATTGAGTGCCAAACATATCCTAAGTCAGCGTCGACGTGAAACTTGGATTAGGCTTATTTAGGTAAACCATCTTGGTTAATCATGTGCCCTACTACATGACTCTCGGTTTGTTAACCACACCATGTGTGAATTAACACCTTTGCACTAAGATCCGAACAAGGTCCGATAACCCTATTAGACAAACCTCACTCTATGTATCTCGCACGACCCAAACTCCTAAAGGATAAAAGGAGACGTTTATTGATGGGTTTCCTGCTAAGCTAATAAAATATCCTAATTTATACTCAATTTCAACCACAAAGCGCATGACTTAGTCAAGTAGTAGTCGGGGTGTCGAACCACAAGGACAAGAGTGAACTATGGGTTCTCACAAGGTTCATTAATCTAGACAATCAAACAAGTGTTTTGAATTAAACTAAAAGTGTATTAAAAACATAAATCTAACAACAACAACTGAAAAGTTTATCAAATAAATGATTCTAGGGGTTTTCGGTTTCACTCTCACTCATTTTATCAATTCACTCTATTTGATCTTTTAATATGTTCTAGTGTTTGTTGGGGATTTAATTTCAAATTTTAGTATCAAATTTACACTTTCGTGACTTGATACCGTACCTAAACAATTCGGGTTTCACGGTTAAGTACTTCACCTTATAATTCTAAGTCCATTAAGATCAATGAACCACTTTAGAATAATCTAGATTTTATACTTCACATTTCGGTACTTCATACAATTTCTAGGGTTTACTCAGTTTTTCCTTAGGTAATAGGTTTCACGATTAAGTACTTGGCCTACGACCTAAATTATTATTTTTGATCAGAAGATTCAGTTCCACCTAAATTCACTTCTAGGATAACATTAAGTTGATTAAAACTAAGCATTCAATTTAGACAAAATAACAATCACAAACAATAAGAACTAAAAGATTAACATACGAGTACAATTAAACCATCCGAGTTTTGAGTTTACACCTAGACCCCTACAAGAGTGTCTAGCCACAAATCATGTCAAAAATTACACAAAGATTCATGTTTAAACAACAATACAACATGAGAAAAGAGTAAAAGAAAGAATACACCAAGAAGATCTTTGATTTCTCGTCCGATTCTTGAGTTCTTCTTCTCCAATCTCTTCTCCAATTGTGTTCTCCTCTTCTTATTGCTTCGGATCAGTTCTTCAGAGTGTTAAGAGATGTCTAGGATGAAGGGGTTCAATTTATTTTTTATCCCTGTGAAAAATCGCTTTCGAAACGCGAGTTCGCGCTTCCAGCCCCATTAATTGTGGTCCGCAATTCTGGCCACTTCTTAGCAGGGTCAACAATCCTAGTATTACGGTCCGTAATTCTGTCCAGAATGTACTTCTCACTTATTTTCTTCGTGTAAGTTCGATCCATCTCGCTCTAATCCTCATTCTTCATGTTGATGTTCTCATTTACGCTCCATAACCTGAAATCCAACAAGAAATGCAGCAGTATCTCGAACTCGACACAAAACTAAATAAACCCTTAACAATTAACATGAAATGTATAAGTTTTTAGATAAAATCCTAATTGAATATAATATATAATTGGGGCTTATCACCCACTGAGTAGGAACACGTCATCCTAATGTCAATAGTTTGAAAGGGATAAAGTAGAAAGTGCAATACATTCTAATTTTTAATTTTTAAAGAGACTTTATTATATATTTTGCAATTCAAGTTCAAGTCTGATTAAGCATACATTCATACTCCTAAACTCACAACTAATAATTCAAATAACATAATAATAATATTATAGAAAATAATCACATCCCATGCAATCATGCGTCGAGTAATATGACATCTTGATATGAATCTCCACACATCATCTTCGCGCCACGGCAAACTCCACATACCTAAATAAATATATTTATTCTACTCAAATCTAACCTAATAAATTTAAGTGTGACATAAATATACTAAATCCTAATTGGACATACAAGTCTCAAATGAATACATCAAATTGGCTTTAACAAATTATCAATATTAATTAAATAATATTAATTAATTAATGGAGCACTAAAGACTACGTTAAACACATCATTCACATAACATTTAATACATCACACAAGACATTGAACATTAGTCATACTACTCAACTTCCTATAGAACAAAGTCAGCACAATATATCTTGTGTCATGCCACACACATGACACTCACGCATTTCAAATTTGTATCATGTCACATATGACACATAACATGAATTTAATTCACATATTTTCTTGGCATTGCAAATAAAATTATCTCATAATTTGATTTTAAAATAAAATTTATTAAACTAATCTCATTAGTTTTAATAAATAAACAATGCCATGCATATTACTAATTCAAATTAAAGATGATGATGAAAGTCAATAATGCCATGAGATTTTTTAAACTAATCTCATATTTACCATTACAGTTCACGTTTTTTTTTCTTTGAACAACCGATCAAAAATAATCATTTTTAATGGTTGTGCAAAAAAAACGGACACAAAAAAAAATAATCATCATGTATTACTTGGCTAGCATAACCAACAGTGCACAGAATTTATTTTTTACTTATAAAAAAAATTATGTTATGTGGATTTCCATATTCAAATTCAATTCATAAATTATTTTGTTAATCCCATTAACAAAAATGTGTTAGAAATACTTTTTGAATACACATATGGTTTTTATACTAGTTGTTGGGTTTGTTACATGTATGTGATGCGAAATTTTAATTTTTTTTTATGCAATCCAATTGAAAAATCAAGAATTATTGTATATAAAATTCAAATCTAACAAATAAATTTGTGAATAATATACCTTACTTGATATCGTAACCAAACACGACGACTTCCTTTGGATGGTGGATGTGTGTGCCTTCACCAATCACCACAAGGACGTCGATGTTGATCTCGTCTCTCGAAAGCTTTCTAAGCGTGAAGTCTCTACCACGTGCACTCCTCAACGCGTCGAAACGAAATTGTTAGATCTCTAACAGAACAAGAATTTCAAATCCCTTTGATTCTCAACATGAGAGAGATTGAAAATACATTTGAATTGAAAGAGTACAACTCTTTCTTTTCTTTTTTCTCTCTCTCAGATGGGATGCGCGGAAAATTAACAGAACAAAAAAAAATTCTTTCCTTTTGTTCTAATCGGCAGAACCAGAGAGCCAATCGAATAACCAACCTTTGGTTATCAAAAACAACTTCTGTTCGCCAAAAAAAAAAAAGAGCCAGCGAAGCCACATGAAAAATATAATTAACTTCCTTTTTTTTTCACTCGGCAGAGAGAGCCAGCCGTAAAAAAAAAATTAACTATCTTATCATTAGCATTAGTGATGAAGACCTACTAGATTAGAGCTAGAGATTTCTCTCATCATTTGCTATGTTGTAAATAAATGCCGATGCCAATACTTATGGCTTGTTTACTATTTTCTGAATTGCTCTAGTATATGTTTTGTATACTTATGCAAGCTTTTGTACTAATATTGTTTTCGTAAATATTGGATACTTTTCTTTTTTTAAAAAAAACATGATTGCTCGTACATCCTTTGTTTACAGAGGTGACAATTAGGTGGGTTAGGTTAGACTCGGGTTTAAGTGGTTGGATAGGTCAGTTTATTTTATTTTTTTTGAAAAAAATCAGATCAGGTTGAGTTGAGATTAAGTCGGGTCGAGTCTAAGGTCGGATCGGATCAAATCAATTTGTATCTTGATTTTTTTCATATCTTAGATTTATTTCGTTTGGATTATAGATTATTTGATTTCAGATTAGATCGGATCGGATGAGATCATATTAGTTTGACTTTAAAAAATTTGAATTATATTAAGTTCAGATTCTGACGAATCGGATCACATTTTGACGCCTCTAATAATTTTAATCAGATTGTTAAAGTTTTGAGGAATATTCGGTAGACATTGTGTATGATTAAATTTTTAATCCCCGCTAAGAAGGTTATGTTTTGCGGATTAAGTGGCTCCTTAAAGATGCCAAGGGGGACAGAAATTTCAATCCAACGTTAAAAATCTTACACCGTCCATACTAGCAGATTTATATATATGAAATTTACTGTGATCATTTTGAATTTAGCATGAGCACGATTATACATTTGGTCTAAGGATAGTATTTCGAGTTTAAAGAATGAATACATGTGTCAGATTTCGGGATAATATTTCGAGTTCAAAGAGTTCGAGATATTTCATTTTGAGATAAATAGATAAAAGATTAACAATATCATACTATTTGAGTTTAACAAATAGATGATGCAAGATGAACAATCACGATTTGTTGGTAGAAAGAGAAAGCAAAGAGCTAAACTGCTGAACCGTGGAAGATGGAGGTGAGACATCCAATTTGAGATGATGGAGCCTCGAGCTCGAGAAGCTCAGAGGAGGACTCCAGTTCGGGAAGCTCAGAGGAGGACTCCAGTTCGGGAGGCTCAAAAAAACTGAGGCTGAACCAAGAAACCCAAGATTTCATAATATTCGAGATCTCTATGAGATAACCGGTGATGTACACATGGTATGTGATGTGTATTTTGCTAAGCTAATAAATACCCTAATTTTACTCAATTTCAGCCGCAAGCGCACGGCCTAGTCAAGTAGTAATTGGGGTGTCGAACCACAAGGACAAGGGTGAATTACCAGTTCTTACAAGTTTCACTAATCTAGACAATTGATCGAGAGTTTTTGTTTCAAAATAAAAGTGCATTAATCTAACAATAACGACTGAAAAGTTTATCAAATAGAGGATTCTAGGGGCTTTCGGCTTCACTCTCACTCGTTTGGTCAATTCACTCTATTTGATCTTTTAATATGTTCTAGTGTTTGTTGGGGATTCAATCTCAAATTTAGTACCAAATTTACACTTTTGTAGCTTGATACCGTACCTAAACAATCCGGGTTTCACGATTAACTACCTCACCTTACAAGTCTAAGCCCATTAAGATCGGTGAATCACTTTGGCATAACCTAGATTTTGTACTTCTCCTTTCGGTACTTCACACAATTTCTAGGGTTTCCTCGATTTTCCCTTAGGTAATAAGTTTCACGATTAAGTACTTGGCCTACGACCTAAATCACTATTTTGGGTCAGAAGATTCAGTTCCACCTTTCGGTTTTCACTTTCACTTCTAGGGTAACATGCAGTTGATTAAAACTAAGCATTCAATTTAGACAAAATAACAATCACAAACAACAAGAACTAAAAGATCAACAAACGAGTAAATTAAACCATTCAAGTTTACACCTAGACCCCTAGAAGGGTGTATAGCCACAAATCATGTCAAAGATTGTACCAAGATTCATGTTTAAATAACAGTACAACATGATAAAAGAGTAAAGAAAAGAATAAACCAAGAAGATCTACGATTTCTCGCCCGGTTCTTGAGTTCTTCTTCGAATTCTCCTTCTAATGGTGTTCTTCCTCTTCTTTTCTGCCTTAGAACTCTTCTCCAGTCAGTTGAGAGATGTCTGGGACGAAGGGGTGTTAAAATCTATTAATTTCAATGAGAAAACCGCTTTAAAACTGTAAGTTTGCACTGCCAGCCCAAAAATTGCGGTCTGCAAATTTTGTATTTTTTTCCAGAACGAACCAGAGAGCATTTGCAGTTCGCAATTGATAATTGCGGTCCGCAATTTTTGTATGGGAATGCTTTTAACTTGATTTCTTCGTATAAATCCGATCCACCTCATTCCAAGCATTATTTCTCATGTTAACATCTTTGTTTACACTCAATGACCTGCAAAATAATAAGAAATGCAGAAGTATTTCGAACTCGACATAAAAACTAAATAAATTCTTAACAATTAACATAAAATGCATAGTTTTTGAGATAAAACCCTAATTGAATATAATATATAAATGAGGCTTATCAGTATGTCTGCTAGCCGATACCAAGATGATCTCATTCGAGGAAGCATTTCGAGATCCAAAATGGAAAGTTGCGATTGACGAAGCGATGAAGGCAATCGAGAAGAATGAAACTTGAGAGATGACAAATCTGCCCAAAGGGTACAAATCAATTGGAGTTAAGTGGGTGTACAAGAAGAAAATGACCCCACAAGGAACAATTGAGAGACACAAGGCGAGACTCGTAGTCAAAGGATATCGGCAAAAGGCCGGGATCGACTATGATGAGGTGTTTGCCCTAGTAGCACAAATGGAGATAATTCGGCTGCCGATCTCGCAGGATGCGCATAATTAATGATCGGTACATCAGATGGATGTGAAGTCAGCATTCCTGAATGGTGTGCTCGAAGAGGAGGTGTATGTCGAACAACCCCTCGGGTACATGAAGCTCGGGAAGGAGCACAAGGTGCTCAGATTAAAGAAGACGTTGTACGAGTTAAAGCAAACCCCGAGAGCGTGAAACACTAGGATTGACAAGCTATTTCAAGGAAAATACAGTATCCCTTTGAAGCGGCCATCTACATGAAGGCACACAAAGATGAATTCCTAATTGTCGCACTGTATGTGGATGATCCGATCTTCATGGGTAACAGTCAAAGGTTTATTAACAAGTTCAAGCGAGAAATGAAGCTCGAGTTTGAGATGACAGACCTCGGGATGATGAGGTAATTTCTCGTCTCGAGATCAAACTGGAAAAGTCGAGAATATTTGTATCTCAAGGAGCATTCACTCGGGAAATTCTCCAAAAGTTCGAGATGAGTGATTGCAACTCGGTAGCGACACCGATGAAACTCGGTGCTAAGCTCTTAAAACTCGAAGGAGGAGAAGCTGTGGACTCGAACACCTACCGGAGTATGATTGGTAGTCTGAGGTATCTAACTTGCACGAGACCCGACATAGCATTTGCCGTGGGGGTCACAAGCCGATTCATGGAGGATCCCGAGATACCCTCACTTGAAAACAGTGAAGAGAATTCTCAGATATGTCAAGACGACAGAGGACTTCGGGTTGTTCTACAAAAAAAACTAATATTTTTGAACTTACATATTATGTGGACAGTGACTGGTGCGGTAACATTGATGATCGCAAGAGCACCTTCGGGATATGCATTCTACATGGGAGGCACATGTTTCACATGATTGTCGAAGAAGCAGCCCATCGTCACACTATATAACTGTGAGGCTGAGTATACCGCAGCATCATTCGGTGTGAGCCATGCAACTGCTCGAAGATCGTCGCAGAGGAGCTAAAGTGCCAACAACTTGAATCGACCGAGATTCAAGTTGATAACAAGTCAGCTATCGAATTAGCCAAGAACTTGGCACATCGCGAAATGAGCAAGCACATAGATGTGAGATTCCACTCAATCCGAGAACATATCAAGGATGAGGAGGTTTGAGTTGTTCATGCGCAAAGCAATGATCAAGTTGCAGATGTTTTCATAAAGGCTTTGCCAAAACCACTATTCGAGAACTACAAGCAGATGCTCGGGATGATGAATGAGAGAGACTTGAGTTTAAGGGAGGATGTTGAGAGTAGTAAACTCCAAGTCCCGATCCCGAAGGACCAAGAGCTCGGGAACCCGACCACTTCGAGATACCCCATGCCGAACATGAAGAAGCAGCAACACCAAGGACGAGCGAGTGCCAAAAGCAAAGCTCGAGATGGACTATAGCCTAATAGCTTGGGAACATTAGGAAGCTCGAGATGGATGATGAACATGACACTTCTGACATCTGTTGTATGTGTCTGAGATAGCTGATGGGAGCAACAATGGAAGTGACAGAAGTGTGACTAGGCAATTAATGCCAATGTATATCTAGGATAGCTAGGATTAGATTGATTGTATAGGATTGCATGTGCATTAATGGCATCGAGCACTATAAATAGAGTAGTAGTGTAAAGAGAGATAAGAGAGAGAAAACACTTTGTAAATACAGTTAAGTTATAAAGAAAACAACTTTCAGAGCATTTTCTTCTTTCTCCCGATATAGTAACTTATTTTATTCTCATTTTATTTAGTTTTTCGTCTATTCTTGTTTGTCAGAGTGAACACCGTGTCAGACCTCGGGATAGTATTTCGAGTTCAAAGAGTTCGAGATAGATTTCAAGATATCCATTTCGGGATAAATAGACAAAAGGTCAACAATATCATACTATTTGAGTTTAACAAGTAGATGATGCAAGATGAACAATCACGATTTGTTGGAAGAAAGAGAAAGCAAATAGCTAAACTGCTGAACCGTAGATTTAGTACAGATGGTACTAGTGGTTTGCTAAAACCCGTCGGGTACAACCCGTATCCGTGTACCCGTGCCTGGTACCCACGGTACCGTACCGTGCCCGGGTATAGGTGGGTAAATGTGTAACGGGTATGAGTTTGAGAAGAGTCGGTCACCTTTTTTTTTGGAAAAAATCCATTGTACCCGTACTCGTTTACCCGTATCCGCTGACTCGTGAAATTCAAATTTAAAAATTTTCCCTCCGGTTCACATCAAATCAATACTCGTACCTGCCGAAAAAAAACAAAAATAGAAAAAAAACAAAAGCAGAAAACAAACAAAAACATAAAAAAATACCCACGTACCCGTACCCGTACTCGTCGTACCGTGTATCCGAGACGGGCACAAGTATAAAATGGGTAGGGTACAATTTTGAAAAAAAAAATCCATCTTCCGTCTACCCGCCGCCCACCGCGGTCGTAGCCGGCCCATGCCCGTGGTACTCGTTAGCAAACCACTAGATGGTACTGAGTTTTATCTCTTTATAGAGTGACACATGTTCAAATTCTGAGAGAGATATAAAAAATAATATATATTAAAGTCATTGGATTGGGAGTATATTATTTTTTTAAAAAAAAAGAGCTAGACTGCTTAGAGCGAAGAGCGCGAAAGATTAATTCCAGCCATTTGAGACCCTGATTGGGACCCTGATATAATTGGATGTTCCAATAAAGAATAACAACATATTAGGATCAAGGAAAAATAACCCATTCTTGTTCTGAATGTCATATAATTGGATGTTCCAATAAAGATTGCTCTAATTAATTTGTACCCAGTTGCTCCTACCTTCTATTTTCTAGTACTCGAATTTAATTATTACCCGAGTTTTCATTAAAAAAAAAATGGTGCCAATATTGACATTATCATGAATACGGACTTTATTATGCACATTAAGAATTTTTATTCGTGTTAATGACTTGCATAATTATTATAAACTACTTCTTTATGCAACTTCAATATTGCTAAAATAATATGAATAATAAATCATTCAAATTAAAATAAAAGTATTGTATAAAATAAATTGCATAAGAAAATTATTAATTTGAATAATAACACATTTGACATGCATAATAAAGCACATGTCAATTATGCAAACTGTTATATATTACTTATATTATTCAACTTAAATACCGGTCATATGAATAATGACTCACTTAAATTAACTAATAGCAGTATTGTACAAAATAAATTGCATAATTAATTCAATAACATAAACAATTCCCCATTTAACATGCATAATAAAGTATGTGTTCATAACGGTATCAATGATCAATAATAATATCTATGTATTTAGACCTGTCAACTTTCGACCGTTTGACCGTTTCGGCGCAAACGAAACGGAACAACAAGATATTTTACTTCCGTTTCAGTAACAAAACGGTTAAACGTAATTAAAATCTATTCCGTTCCAACAACGAAACGATTAACGAAATTCTGTTGTTTCAACTAAATTCTATACATCTGCTATGTACTATTGCAGATAAAAAAGTTTACAGTAATTAAATGCTTCTGATTTATCTCGTCCTTTCCGCCGCTCACTTCTGTCTTCTCTCTGTCACACACGACAGAAACCCTAATCCTCTCTCTCGCTCTCGCTCTCGCTCTCGTCTTTTCCGCCGCTCTAATCTCTCTTTCACGCAGACAAACTAAACTCTAAATGGTCTGTCTCGCTCAGAGTGAGCAGCTCTTTCAGACTCTCACTATCTCACACTCGCGCTGTCTCGATCAGCCGATCTCTTCTCTATTTCGCTCGATCTCTTCTCTATTTCGCTCGATCTCTAAGAGATGAGTCAGATTTCCCCATCATTACCTTGCATGTGTCTAGGAGGCTGTCGGGATCACCACTCGATGATTTTCTGGCCTAGTTTCCACCTGTACAGAGCTAAATGGGTCAATAATTGGTTTAAAGAACAGATCTACACTATAGCTTGGGCCTAGGCTGAGAGACAGATCATAGATCGTCGATGGAGGTCTCGTCGCCACCAGACTGGCACAAGGTGATCGATTCCTTGCTTATATATTTTCTTGTTGTATTGTTATTGAACAGAAATAAAGAAAGAAAGAGAGAGAGAAAGAGAGAGGTACAATATACAGACTTATAGTTGTCTTTGCTCTTGCTCTTACTATTTGTTCATTTTTTTAAATCACTTGTATCTGATAATTTCGTGTTTGCAGAGTATACAGAGGTACAGACTAACAATTGTCTTTGCTCTTTGCTCTTGCTCTTGCTGGCTGTATTGTGTAACAATGACTGATTCAGACTTTGTTGTTTCTGAGCATGATATATCTGATGATGAGTAAGTCCTCTTTTACATACTGGCTTGTTAGCTTTGTTACATACTGTCATACTGAGCAAATGTTGGCTTATTACATACTGGCTTGCTAGCTTTGTTACATACTGGCTTATTACATACTGGCTTGTTAGCTTTGTTACATACTGTCATACCGAGCAAATGTTGGCTTTGTCAGTATATCTGATATTATTTTCACTTGTAATTTAGCATGGGACCAGGGTTGAATCTTGAAACCACAAAGGAGATTGATATGATACAAATTGATGCAAGAACTGAAACTCAAAACCCTAATGTACCTGAACAACCCACAAAAAAGATAAAATATCGTGAACCATACTCTGATGTGTGGAAACATTTCAAAAGGGGAAAGATAGGAGATGATGGTAGTTATGATGCTATATGTAATTATTGTGAGAAATGTTATAAGCAAGGTGTTATGTATGTTTTTAGTGCATTGAATCTTATTTGTAATATTGTTTGTTACTGGCATCTGGTTTGTAATATGGGCTGAATCTTATTTATAATACTGAATATTGGGTTATGTTAAACGATCAAAAATTTTTGACCGTTTCGGTCGTTTCTTTCGTTTCAATTAACAAAACGGTTAACGTAATAAATGACATTTGCGTTTTATTTTTTATACGGTTAACGAAATAAAATTTTATAACTGTTATTTAAACGAAACAGTTAACGCAATTCTGTATTTTCTTGACCGTTATAATCGTTTGACACCCGTATATGTATTATCTTCCTTGCATCTATCACGCAAAATTAAAATAAATATAATTTCTAATTTTGTGGCCTAGGTTCAAGAAATGCTCTCCCATTCCCCAAGTGCACCAGAGAAATTAGTCGATTATTTCAGAAACTATACTACTATCAGAATCAACAAACGTGAGTGATACAAAGAGAAGCCATATCGGAATCCAAAATTCCATCAAACTTATATGAAAGTCAATAATTTTTTCAACCATCGAAATCTTTCTAAGCGAAATCATCAAAAATCTCAATTACCAACACCATATACACTCGCTATGCCAAAGACATTAAATGAAGAATGGTGGCATATGAAATCATGGGTAAACATCGAACCATCATTAGAGCCGAAATTCAAAGAGTAACTGAGTAAGCTCCAGAAACCAAACGAATAACTTACGGGTTTTCACAATAAAAAAAAGAATAATCTCTTTTTATCTACATGCCTGTGATGATACGTTAGACGAATGGACATTTTGTTAAATGCCTTTTGATATGTTAGCAACTTAGCCTATGGAACTTATACATTTCAGCCCAATCGGCCCAAATAAGGCTTCGTTGAAAGACGAGCCTTTCTTGAAGAAGGGGTATTCTCTCAGGAGGGCAATCTCTTTTTATTCTCGCTTTCTATCTATTCCTCTCTCGCGCTTGCTCTAGCCTTCTCCTAGATTAGGGTTTAATCTACTACAACTAGCTACACGATGGATCTCGATCTCTCTGCTCCCCACTCTATGGGGACCACCATTATCGGCGTCACTTACAATGGAGGTGTGGTTCTTGGCGCCGACTCAAGAACCAGCACTGGTGCGCACCTCTCTTTTCTGTATTTTCCTTTCTAGGTTATAAGCTATGATTTGACCCATTTCCGCTGAAATTTCTCTTTATTTGGTGATTATTTAGGGATGTATGTTGCTAACCGGGCTTCTGACAAGATCACGGAGCTTACTGATAATGTCTACGTGTGCCGATCTGGATCGGTACTCATCTGTAGATTATTTTGGAAAAGCCTATATTTTTTAGCCTTTTCTATTAGTACAGGCGCATAAGACAGAGAAAAATGAATGAATAAACCTGCTGATAAAATTACTTCAGCTCATCTTTGTTTGTTAATCTGTAACATGCATTCTATGTTTTAGAACCAGCATCTTGTAGGTTACAGAGGCAAAAGTGTAAATGTTGCTTTTATTTTATTTTTTCATGTGCATAAAGAAAAATTTGAATGTATTAATTGCATGGAAATGTAATCAATAAATAAAGATGTCCTAATTCTTGGCTGGCCGTTTTAAGATTGCGAGCTTGCTGTAAATATGGACAGAGATAAATCACATGGTATTTAGGTGGGCATGCTATGAGTTATGCAAGCTCATAAAGGACCATAGCACATCTGTTCTTTTTCTCCAAAAATAGTTTCTTTTTTTATACAAAATTTGAATTTCAGAATTTTGGGTTATGCACTATTATAGTGTTATTAATACCAAGTACCGAGTTTAATGGTATCTATCATGAATGATTCATTTGCTTTGGCCATTTGGTGGTACATTTTTTTCACTAAATTCTGGATTTGGTGTTAATTATGCAAATGATGCTAAAGAGAGAATTTAAAAAAAATGGATCTTGATGGTTGAATGGACAATTGGAGGTTAACTGAATTGAACTTATTGGAAGTTGGTGTAACAGCTGGGAAACTGCATACTGTGATAACCATACTTTTTTCTAATTATTCTGTTCTGCAGATCACCATCTATGTTAGGTTTTTTCTACTTGTGAATGATATGTTGTAATTATATATCTTTCAGGCAGCTGATACCCAAGTTATTTCTGATTATGTTCGCTACTTTCTTCATCAACACACGTAAGCACTCTATATATCTTAATTGTGCTTAATGACATGCCAAATTCTTTTGAGATTTTAGGAAAGACATATTGCTGGATGATGTCAATTCATTTTATTTTGCTTTGACAAATTAGAAACAATGGTCTTGTTTATGTGCGACTAGCACTAAATTTTCTAGTATGTGCAATCAATCAACATTACTTTAGTTCTTTTGACTTCAAATATGCTTTTTATGTAACTAAAATGCTCCTAGTATCTTGTCATGTGACCAAAAAATATACTTTTTAACCAGTTCATGTGAAAGCAGGATCCAAAAACCAAAAAATGATATTAGTTTGATTTGGCTTGAGAGTGAACCTTTTGAAGAATGCATGCGAACTTGTAAATATTTATTGAGAGTACGTTTTTGGTTACATATATGTGAACAAATTTAGTACTATTTACAAACATTTATCTTGTTTTGTAATTTGTAATTGCAGAGGTCCTTTTTTGTGTTTTTTTTAGTTCTCTTTTGTTCATGAGATCCTCTACTCTTATTTATATTCAATCTATATAAAACCTGTGTGATGATGTGAATAATGTCATTACTAGTTACTGAACTACTTTTACTCTGCTGGTTCTTCATAAAGGCTTTATAAATTCAATTTACTAGTTACTGAACTCGTATTTTAATTTTTTTCTACAGAGTGCATTGGATTTTTTAGCTTTTTCCACTATAACTACAGTGCTAAGCTTGTTAATATCTCTCTCTAACTAGCTGCAAATGTCGTACAATTCTTCAGGATCCAGCTTGGACAACCTGCAACAGTGAAAGTAGCAGCCAACCTTGTTAGATTGCTTTCTTACCAGAACAAGGTAATTTTTTTTATTTATGTTGGGAGTAAGAGTAACTAACGCATTTTTCCCCATGACTATCTTGGCCTGTTCAATTTGATCCATTTCACTATTGGTGGTGGCATTTTGATTTGATCTAATGTGGACTTCTTGTTTCAGAGTCAAGGTTGTTGGAGGCAAATCTTCGTTAAAAATGGTTTAACTTAGTGCTAGTTATGCTTTTGTAAGACAGAGCAAATAAGTTCTACTAAAATATGTTTACATCTTTGTCAGAATATGCTTCAAGCTGGGGTGATAGTAGGAGGATGGGATAAATATGAAGGAGGCCAGATTTATTCTGTACCTCTTGGGGGCACCATTTTAAGACAACCTTTTGCAATTGGAGGTATAGTAGCACCACTTTTATTTATTCTGTACCAAAATGGAATCATATTTGAGTTGTTGATTTTTTTTCATATTTTCTTATATCGTTTAGATCATATCCAAATGGCTAGTCTTAATCATCCAGATTTTTACTTGATGCATTCCACTGTATTCCACTGGAAAATTACTAATGACAAATATGTGATACATTGGCAGGTTCGGGTTCAAGCTACTTGTATGGCTTTTTTGATCAAGCTTGGAAGGAGGGAATGACTCACGAAGAAGCAGAGGTAGAAATGAACTTCAACTTTACCAGCACTCTTTTTTCGAACCCTTCTGCTGCTTCTTTTATTCCAATTTTACTAAAAAGCTAATATTGATACTTCTTCTCATTGGCTTTTTTAAAAAAAAAAGCAATTGGTAATAAAGGCGGCATCTCTGGCCATGGCCCGTGATGGTGCAAGTGGAGGCGTTGTTCGTACTGTTACCGTAAGTCTTATCTTTCGTGCTTTTATGTACCCCCTTTATGTTATTAATAAATTGATGTTGATTTATTTTATTAATTATCACTGGTTGATAATTTTTCCTCCTCTGGTTAACTTAGACTCATTTTGTAGTAAAATTCAATAGCTGTATTGTGAACTTCTCTTTATTGCAGATTAATGCTGAAGGAGTTACAAGAAAATTCTATGGAGGGGATACATTGCCTCTGTGGCACGACGAGCTGGAGCCGACAAACTCCTTGCTTGACATCCTGTCTTCTTCTGTACCTGAGCCCATGAGTACTTGATATTTCTGTCATGTGCACCCTTTTTTTTTCTTGTTTCCATTTGAATGCTTGTTTCATTTGTGTAGTAAATTATATGGATCGAACTTCCTAGACAAGATTATATTACAGTTGTTGTTGCTGTTTTTTAGCCTGTTGTATTACACTGGTTTATCCAGGGTGGGCAAGGTACTGTCTGGGATTTTGGGGGATTGTTAGGTGCAAGTCTATTGTGCTTGGTTATTTTGTTATAATAATTGAACGCTCTAGTATAGTTTGTGTGGAATCGTGCTCAACTGTTACACGGGTTTTGACTACTACCGCCCAGAAGTTAAAGAAACTAAATTAGCCCTTGGAGTGGATTTTTTATGTTAAACGGACTAATTCGACAATTTGAATAGAGGGATTTTTTTTAATGAACCAGATGACAATTTTTGACTTGAAATTTTATAATCAGTACTTTAAAAGCCCGTCGTCCACCCCCGTCGTCTGTGCCCTGATCTCGTTTTTACAAGTTAATTGATGGCTTCACTTGCGGTATTTCAGTTTGTCATGACTGGTGTTAGGCGATTTAGTTGACGGGTGTCAATGCGTTGGGTTGAGTTATATTATTTTATTATTTTTTTGATCCGATCTGAATTCAATCCGATTAAATTCTGATCAATTTTTTTTGACTTGTATTCGATCTGTACAAAAAAATAATAATTATTTATATATAATTTTAAGTAATAAAATATTAATTAATTTATAATTAATATTAATTAGTGTATAATTAGTGTATATTTAAGTTTTAATTAATAAATCATAAAATTACTTAAAAAACATAATTAATCGGGTCGGATCGGGTTGACACGAACCCGACCCAACTCAATTCGGATCAAAAAAATTAAACTCATATCCAACTCATTTATCTTCGGATCATATCGGATCGGGTTCGATTCGGATCGGATCAATAATTGACACCCCTAGTTGACACTGATTGGCGTAAAGTTTGGGCAGACTGGGTTGTAAAATAAGTATATACCAGGGCAATGATAGTCTGATACACAGATATGGTTGACATAAATTTCTTTACATATGTTAATTGAGTTATTGTTCATGTTAAAAATCTTTATTATGCAAACTCTTTTTGTATAGTATTGCTATTATTATGTAAATCTGAATCATTATGTATATTACCAATATTGCAATTGAATAATAGAAGTACTGTATAAAATAAATTGCATAATAAAGTTATAAACATGTATTATTGCTTAATGGGCACGACAGAGTTGGCGACGGTACCATTATCTCCGTAATATTATATATATATTTTTTCAAAGATAATATGGTCTAGGTTTACGAAATGCACGACCGCATGAAGCAAAAGATATAATGTGTTGTGGGATACCTATCATCTGCAGCGCAGCAGGATTTGCAGCCCATTTATGATCATAGATATATGGGGAACAGCTTTGAGATTAGAGTTGGCACAAATCTTCATAATCGAAGCCCATCACAAGATATAGAATGATAAGAATTCATGTGTTGTGAGGTACAGAAATATAGGAAAGAGAAGCAGTACAGAGGAAACTCATCTGAATGTCTTTGTTTCAGATTTTTATTTTATTTTAGTAAATAAAAAATAAATAAATAAAACTAGCCATTTTCTCCTAACTTTTGCATACTTAGCTAGACCCGAGTATGAAATTCGGGTCCGTTTTTTTTTTTTTTTTACACAGAAACGTTAAAAATAAAAAAAATACGAACCCGAGTTTCAAATTGGGTCCGGATATTTTTTTTACGTTTCTGTGTTATATTAAAAATAAAACACAACAATCAGTAGATTGGTCTAAAATATTACAATAAAAATTAAAATAAAGTTTTATAAAGCCAAATATAAGCACGATTAATACATTGTTCTAAAATAGTGTCAAACAAATTGAAATATTACAACAACAATTAAAATTCAATTGTTCTGGTAAATATAACAATAAAAAACATAAACACACTGGTAATCTAAATCATGCTCTGTTGGAATGAGTTCGACCTCGAGTTGGCAGCATGTTGATACGACCCTCCATTTCATCCATAACCATTGGAATGCGTATCTTTCTTCTCATTTCTTTGTTGATTTTTGCTGGATCTGACCTGATGACAGGACCATTGTAAATTGGCCAATCTCATTTATTATCATAACTATGCTAATGACCAGACCATGTGTTAATGTAGTACTGGATGATATAATATGGACTAACGTACTAAGTGTAATCCAGCCATCTGAATGAACAAATAGCAAGCAAGTTGTTAAACCATGAAAATTTACTTAAACAATAATAAAAATTTAGATAAAAATTTAAATAATTTAACACAAAATATTTTGATCTAATTAAAACTAAATGGATAATATTTATGATGAAATCTAAAATACTAAAGTCAAACTCGTATCTTAAAATAAAATAATAAAAATAATAATAACAATGTAATATATTAAAATTTATGAAATAATTAACAACCCTAATAATAAGCGTAACAATGATAATAACAGTAATAATATTAATTTCTTAAAAGAAAAACTTATGAATTTATGGAATCTAAATTAACGGTTAATTTAAATGATACGAATCGATTTGTTTCAATAAACTCTGATAAATGAATCATTAATTAAATAAATAACTATTGAATTAAATTGAGATTATGATAGACACACGAATAATCACACCGAAATGCCACAGAAAATCCCCAACCCATTATCTCTTAATTAATACCCATCCCATCTCTCTCTCTCTCTCTCTCTCTCCCTCTCTCTCCGTGACTTCCCTCTTTCCCTTTTCTTTCTTTTCCTCTCTGATTTCCGCTGGCGACACCATCCCATCTTTCCCCTTTCGCTCCTGGTATTACTCTCCCTTCATCTCTCTCCGTGTTGATGTCGCCCTCTCCGCCAATGTCTCGCATCTCTCTCCCTTCGGCCCTCACTTCTCAAACCGAGGCGTGGCCAAGCCTGGTCATCGTCGCCGGTCCCACTACTCCGGCGCGATCTCGCCACCTGGCGCCTAGGTTAGGGTTAGCCGAATCTCGGTGTCGGCCGCCTAGCCCCCCCGAGGTCGCTCGCACTTAGTCCCCCCCTTGCTACTTCTTCTTTGATTGCTCGAACCGAGCACAACCCCCAACTCGCCGCCGACGACAAGGCCGACACGACCTCCGTGGAGAGCTCGAGGCCAACCTCATCCCCGGACGGCTTCTTCTCTCTAACCATCACACCTAGCCCCGCCTCCTTTCCCTCTTCTTGTCGCTCTCGTTGATTTTCGGTAATATCTTTCCTCTTGACTTTTCCGTGTGTGGGCGTGTGCGGCCGAGCCGTGCCTTTGCTTGTGTCTACGTGTGCTATTTGTGATGTCGTTCTCTCGCCTTACTTGTGTCTTGTGTGGGTCCCATTGTACTAATGGTTGTGTGTCTTGGTACACCGGTACCCGCCGGTACCAAAGTGATGCGAGACCCGAAGGTTTCTTGGTATGCGCCTTAGTTGGTTTTAATTGTACAATTTCGAATTGGGTGTTATCTTGTTGCTTTCTCGATCGGTTATCGGGTTGTTCGATTTTGTTTGGCTATGGACCGAAACCGATAAAAGTGGTTGTCTTTGGTTTGATTAGTGCTTGATTTTGCAACTGCTGTTTGGGTGCCTTGGTACACCGGTACCGATCGGTACCCGACGCGACGCGAGGTGTGGCCCGTCTTCTCATTGGTAAACTCTTTTCATTTGCATTTGTGTGGGTTTCTCGTTGCTTGTTTGGCTCGTGCCTTTGCTTGTGCAGATATAGCCTTATTGTTCGTCGAGTTCGATCGATATCTTGTTGCCTTGTGTTATTCGGTCAAGTGTAGTTGATTTTTGGTTTTTCTTGCACCTTGATTTGTGTTCTTTGGAACTGGTGTGGCCTTGCTTGTTTGTCTTGATCCAGGTTGCTTGACCGATGCTAGTTGTGTTGCTTGATACTAGTGTTGTGTGTTGTTGTTTGTATTGATCCATCATTCCTCATTGGGTTGGTGCCAAATGGATTATCCTCTCTTTGTGAACTTGATAAAACCTTACCCCCTTGTTCAGGTTGTATCTTAATTGTTTGACGTAATTTGGGGCGGATTCGATACAACAGTAAAGGCATAAGGGCCGAATGGTAAAATCCATATAAGTTAAAGACCAAATTCTGAAATATGACAAGTTTAAGGTGTCTAAATGAATAATGTGGTAATAACTCCCGACTAGAGGGTTATATGCGCATAAATAGTTCGATCGATCGTATAACGGTTCAATTTTGATAAGCTTTGTGAATGGGCCAAAGTGAATAAAAGCGGGATGAATTTTTAATCGATTTTAGTTTTATGGGCCGGAAGGTTAAGCGGGATAAAAGTATAATTAATTAATTAGCAAGTGCCGTAAAATTTAAAAACGTGCGCAACTAATAATTAATTAATACTTAAAGTTGAATATGGGAGATGATTACATGATCTGCCTCAATAAGAAAAATCCGAACTGATACAGTGGTTTCGGAGGCAGCCTATGATCCCAAACACATTAAAACACCAACACATTAATAAAACAATAATAATTTTCTTAAATTAGTTTACTTCTTTTTATTTTTAATTTTTCTTTTAAGTTTTCCTTTTTAATTTATTTTCAACTATTTTTCTAATTTATGAAATATAATGTTAAATATATATATACATAATAATAAAAGCAATTGATAAGAATAGTAATTAGGATATAATGAATATATATTAGTATATATATATATATGTTATATATATATATATTAATCAATTTCTCTATTTAATAATAGAATAATATAAATAAATATATAAATACATAAATATATATTAATCAATTTCTCTATTTTTAATAAGAACAATATTAATTATATAATATTATATATTAATCAATTTCTCTATTTTTAATTAATTAATTATCCTAATTAAAATTTAATTAATTAAGGGATAACATTAAGTTAACTTATTTAATTTAAATAAATTAAATCGTTACGTTAATCAAAATAAATATAATCTTAAAACACGAACATAAATAATAATGCTTCCGTCTCCGAGTCCGGTATACCATGACCTAACCAGACCCAACGCGAATAGGATACTCGCCAATTTAATTTATTTTGACTTTATAGGTTTTCGAAAATATCTCGACGACCCGACAATCAAGTACACTCAGGATGAGACAGTTGACGAGATCGTGGGCCCCACCGGAGATCGAGCATTCAGACGCTATCAGCCTTGCCAAATATTCAGGTGCGGATTGCACTGAGATTTACGATTTTCTTAGGATATGACTTTAAATTATATTTTCTTTTCTTTTGATATTGAAACTTGATCATATCATCCGCATTTCATTTTATATGCATTTCATTTTGATTATTAATTAGATTAATAATTAAGTTAATTAGTTGTAGGATAGATTATCCTAGATAGATGTAAGTAGTATTTAGTAATTTAATATAGTTGGTTACATGATAGATTATCTAGGATATATTATCTTAGTTAGAGTAATTAGTATTTAATAATTTAATATAGTTAGTTATAGGATAGATTATCCTAGATAGAGGAAGTAGTATTTAATAATTTAATATGATTAGTTACATGATAGATTATCTAGGATAGATTTTCTTAGATAGATTAATTAGTATTTAATAATTTATATAGGTATTAATTAAGTACCTTAAAATTTTTATTATACAAGTAATGTGATTTTTAGATTATAATTAATCAGATTGTTATATTGATCAAATTAAGCGAGACAAAACTAAATTGAATTAAGTTTTGAATTTGCATATTATCCGTTTTCTATAATTTGCATGATGTTATGAAACTCACAGAAAATTTTAAGTTAAAAATGAATATCCAAATTTGGGTTTGGGAAGAGTGTCAGTACCGACTCGATTTCATAGTTAAATACACTTTAAATCTATTATTGAGGAGCTATTCCGTGGTTATAGTGATTATTTTATCACTTTATATTTAGCAGTGACTATTTTATCACTTTATATTCGTTCGTGATTGATTCACTTCATTTTATATTATTTTCGGATAGTCTCCTTCAATTTGAATTATATGTTGATAGAAATCGAGTCGTTGTTCGTTTCATTATAGTAAGGGACTGAGCGGGATAAATTAGGGATGGTTTTGATAGTGAATGACGCTCTCTTCTATAGAGCGGGCTCTCTTCTATAGAAACCTTTGGTTGAGGTTGGTTCTTTCTGAAAAGAATTTATCCCGCAAAGTCATTCGTGTGATATGGGAGTTTGAACCCGTACCTTTTATACTATAATATCTCAGAATGATTCATTTTGGGTTTATCCTTGATTTAAAATATTCATGATTTCAAGTAGTGCATTTTATTAAACTCTTTTGGATTTCTTTAATACTCTACTCAGAACAAAATTTAATCAATGTAATTATTTAAACATCAAATTTTATGTAACTGTAATATTTATTATAAAAATAAATTTGTAATGGTTTTAAGTCTAAGCCTAGAGATTTGTAACATCTCGGTCTTTGGACCTAAAACCGCACTGAGTGATTTATCACTCACGTTTCCACGGTGGTTGTGGGGTCCAGGTTTTACAGAGCGGGATCGAGTTTTTGGATGAGAGTGCTAGGTGCGGTCCTGCGTGGTGACAGAGATGCTTCGCGCTTCCGCATGCGAGCGGTGGTAGTGGATTAGGATCTATCGGGTTTCGAGTTTTATTTCTTTCTTTTGGGTTTTTCTTCGAGAGATTTTCTTTGCCCATTCCGATGGAGCTAGCCTCGCCGATGTCGGCGTTGTATTTCTCTTTGTTCATTCTCGGATGTATAGTCATGTATATTATATTATTATTGTTTTGTTTATTCGTGATTTTCTTATTTTATTCATTTAGCCTTTCGTACGCACGTCTCGTCGTGCGTACGTGGCGGGATTTAGCACCCCTAACCCGTTCAATTTATTTCTGGGGTGTGACACAAGTGATCGCACGGGATGTCGGTCAATTGCGATTTCTAACATCAATAATTACCAATTTCCGTCATGGCTAATTCAACCTCATATTTCATTTCACCCATTTGTCCCTATTATTTCAAATAGAAATTATAAATTATTGCTCAAATTTTAAAATTAAATAAAAAATTATATAAGCATAGAATATTACCGTCTCGATAAGGCCATTTCTGTTGTAAACATCGTAGTTGTTAATACCCCAATCCAGTGGTATGACATCGTAAGTTCTACCCTTATCACCGTGATGTTTTATCATTTCGGTGACCTTTTGGGAGAATACCAGACCTTGGGCTTCCCAAGCTGCTGCAATTTGTCGACGCTGATAGAACCACTCAACATATTTGTACCATGTGTTCTCGACGATAGCACATACCGGAAGTTGTCTGGCGATCCTGAACACATTGTTCAGTGATTCTGAACCGTTGCTTGTCATTATTCCCCACCGATTGAGACTCCCGTCTAGATGTTGTGCCCATCTTTCTTGATGCAATGCAGCCACTTGCTCTGGGGTTAACTCCTCATAATGGAATTCCTCGGCTGACACTTCCTCAGCTGCGGCGGGTTGATTATTGCGGTTTCTATTATTTCGTGTCCTTCTGTTGGACACTTGTTCCGTTGAGAGATTTTCTTGCATGATTCCTACTTTTCTGACGAATTTATAAGATGCCGGTCTAATACTGTTAATTTTTTTTATATATTCCTCGCATCTTCATGGCTTCTTATGTCTTGTAGCTTATTTGAAAAGAGTATTTATTCTTTTTATATGACAGTTCTTATACACATTTTGCACAATGTGTTGAGTACAATAACGGTGAACGACCTCGCTGCCGATTCTGCTATCCAAAATCCGCCTCTCAAATCGTCCTTATACCTAGTTGTTGATCGAGATAACAAGTAATTTTACCAGATCGACAACCTCTTTACGCAACCATCGCATGAACCAACCCAGGTTGCCACACTTTCCTCGCTTCGCTACAACAAACAAATGCAAGTGGTAGTAGTTGTTGCTCTGCATCATAACCACATGCCATAAATAGTTTATCGACATACCGACCCGATAAAAATCTAGCATCGATAGTTAAGACTGGTCGTAAGTAAGGCCATGCTGTAATACACGGTCCAAATGCCCATGCAACACGATCACAAATTTTAACACCGGATTTTGTTGATGGCCTTACTTACGACCGAATTTTTATCGGGTCGGTATGCCGGTAAACTGTTGTAGCAGGTGAGGAAAGTGTGACAAACTGGGGTTGGTTCATGCAGTGGTTGCGTAAAGAGGTTGTCAGTCCTGGTAAAATTACTGTTATCTCAAATCAATATTTAGGTATAAAGGCAGTATTTGAGAGGCTGAATTTTGGATGGCAGGAATCAGCAGGCGAGACTGTTCACCGTTATTGTACTCAACACATTGTGCAAAATGTGTATAAGAACTGCCATATAAAAAGAATAAAGACTCTTTTCAAACAAGCTGCAAGACATAAGAAGCCATGAAGATATGAGGAATATATAAAAAAAATTAACAGTATTAGACCGGTATCTTATAAATTTGTCAGAAAAATAGGAATCATGCAAGGAAATCTCCCAACGGAATAAGTATCCAACAGAAGGATACGAAATAACAGAAATCGTAATAATCAACCCGCCGCAGCTGAGGAAGCGTCAGTCGAGGAATTCCATTATGAGGAGTTAACCCCAGAGCAAGTGGCCGCATTGCATCAAGAAAGATGGGCACAACATCTATACGGAGGTCTCAATTGGTAGGGAATAATGATAAATAATGGTTCAGAATCACTGAACAATGTGTTCAGGATCGCCAGACAACTTCCGGTATGTGCTATCGTCGAGAACACGCGGCACAAATGTGTTAAGTGGTTCTATCAACGTCGACAATTTGCAGGAGCTTGGGAAACCCAAGGTCTGGTATTCTCCCAAAAGGTCATCGAAATGATAAAATATCGCGGTGATAAGGGGAGAACTTACGATGTCATACCACTGGATTGGGGTATCAACAACTATGATGTTTACAACAGAAATGTGATGTGGTTTCTACACACAAGTAATAAATCCCTAGTTATTACTCGGTTCGGTTGCAAGTGTACAACCTAGTCGAGCAGTACTTAAGGTTCGTCTCCACAGGGATAATTTGAAATATATAATCTGACCTCACAATCTAATTTAGTAAAAGAATGAATAAATGAATTGGTTTGTTTGTTCAGAAGGTTCGTTTGAGGTAATTAAACTAAAGTCTTAAGGTAAAATCTGGGTTTTTGACTGATACGAGAAATTAGGGTTTCATAGGGGTTAATATCCACTAATGACATGATTAATTGATTATCGAATTTATTCTTTTAATTATGAAGGCACAATTTGAAATGTTTGTACAAAGAGATATCTCTATGTTTATACCATTCTTAAATTACAATATCCGTTACCTCTCGGTATGGTTACCCTAATATAAGGTCATCAAGTTCTACTGTCCTAATTAATCTAGAAAACCGTTCGTCACCTCTCGGTACTTGGTACAATTCCCTAAACAATTAGGTCAAGCCCGTATAGGACGTGCGTCACCTCTCGGTACTTAGCCTATCTAATACCATATTCTTTGTGGTCAGGACTAAATATTCAACCTCTCGATTGAAAATACCGAATCCTAGGGTTTCATGTGATTTCGATTAAGTCTTCATATTCAATTGAAATAAAGAATAGATCATAAAATAAACAAGAACATATGCGGTAAAAATATCAACTAATCATGCCAAGAGTTTCAATTACATCCCTAATCTACCCTAGAAAAATCCTTAGCCGATCATGGCTAAGGCACAAATGAAATTCAGAAATTCAGAAATTAAAAGAGTTCAAAAGAATAGAAAATAATGAAACCAGTTGATCAATCCAATCTCTTATTCTCTCCTCTTTTTCTCTTATTTTCTCCTTTCTATTTTTCTGTCTAAAACCTAAGAATTTCGTCCTTAAAAACGTTCTTTCTCTCTAAAAATAAAAAAACATCTAAATATAACTAAAACAGAGTCTGCACCGCCTTTCTTGCGGGCCGCAATGCGTGGAGCGGTTATTAAAATCGCTTTAGAAAACAGGCTGAGTGATCCATTTCGGGCCGCAATAGACTTGGTTGCGGGCCGCAATAGATGTGCTGAAAGCCGGCTGAATTGCTTCTGTCTCAAGATGTTGCGGCCCGCAATGAAGTAGAAAAGTTCCACCGGATCGTCTTGTCTTGCCTCAGATCACCCGTCTTGCTCCGTTAAGCTCCAGGCACTTGATTAACCTACAAAATTAGCATAACTCGGGCAGTAACTTGAACTCTTGGCATTTCTAACCTAATTAAATCAAGTTCTAAACAAAATTCAGCTTAATTTACACAACAAACCCTAGGTTTCAACATATATAATTTCGACTTATCAAAATGGCCTTATCGAGACGGTAATATTCTATGCTTATATAATTTTTTATTTAATTTTAAAATTTATACAATAATTTATAATTTCTATTTGAAATAATAGGGACAAATGGGTGAAATAAAATATGAGGTTGAATTAGCCATGATGGAAATTGGTAATTGTTGGTGTCAGAAACCGTAATTGACCGGCATCCCGTGCGATCACTTGCTTGCTATTTGTTCATTCAGATGGTTGGATTACACTCAGTACGTTAGTCCATATTATACCATCCAGTACTACATTAACACATGGTTTGGTCATTGGCGTAGTTATGATAATAAACGAAATTGACCAATTTACAATGGTCCGGTCATCAGGCCAGATCCAACAAAAATCAACAAATGAAGGAGAAGAAAGATACACATTCCAATGGTTATGAATGGAATGGAGGGTCGTATCAACATGCTGCCAACTCGAGGTCGAGCTCATTCCAACAGAGCATGATTTAGATTACCAGTGTGTTTATGTTTTTTGTTGTTATATTTACCAGAACAATTTAATTTTAATTGTTGTTATAATATTTCAATTTGTTTGACACTATTTTAGAACAATGTATTAATCGTGCTTATATTTGACTTTATAAAACTTTATTTTAATTTTTGTTGTAATATTTTAGATCAATCTACTGACTGTTGTGTTTTATTTTTAATATAACACAGAAACGTAAAAAAAAATACCCGGACCCGAGTTTAAACTCAGATCCGTGTTTTTTTTTACGTTTTTGTGTAAAAAAAAATCCGGACCCGAGTTTCAATCTCGGGCCTGGCTAAGTATGCAAAAATTAGAAGAGATGTGGCTAGTTTCATTTATTTATTTTTTATTGACTAAAATAAAAAAAATCTGGAAAGACGTAGTCCATGTATCCTTCGTTACAGTGAGTTGACCATCAAAAATCACTGTCCACTATATTATAAAGGAATTATGCTATCGCTAAAATATAAAATATTTTTGTACAATGCATCCTATTTTTTATTCTCAAATTTAAAACATGGGTTCACCGTCCAACCACTCAAAGTATTCTCTATATTAAAATATTTTTGGAGATTAAATTTTGTATTTTTTTTATTTTTTATTTTTAGAGATAAAAAATAGATTGAGTTGATGATTTTCTGACCCCTAAAAAAATATAAATTTAATCTTCAAATATATTTTAACATAAAAGAACACTTTAATAATTAAATTGATATTTAGATTAAAAAAATGAGAAATACAATATAAAGTATATAACATAGTAGAATAACTCATTGTAAATTGAGTTCGTTCATATATTTTTAATGTTGAATGTACTATAACAACCGACCTTTCGTTTATATATTTTTAATATTTAATTTTGTATAACAACCGACTACTCGTTCATTTATACTATATTATAAAGAACATACATATTAGAGACGTCCATTAATGTTATCAGATAATGTGTAATGACTGAAGTATCCATATTCAATTTATGATTGAGATTAATTAATTTTATAAAAGCAATGATTTAGATTTTATTCAAACCTATTTCCTTCTTCATTCCATTTGTTATTTTTTTTACCATGTATTTATATGAGGTCTAAAAAAAGAAGTTACATATTAAATAAATTAAACATCAACTATTATTAAATTTTATGGTAAAAAAAGCTATGCATTATACAACCTACTCAGAAAAAAATATTATATTTTATATATTCTCTTTTATTAAATAATAAATTAATTTTATTTAAAAATTTAGGAGCCTTTGTAATTGATTTAGATTTTAAATTGTATTCAAGTAAAATATATTATTTTTATAATAAAATTAACACTAAATATAATTATTTTTAAAAAAAGTTGTACATTAAATAATTAAATATAAAATATTATTAAGTTTTATTGTAAAAAAATAGAAAACTAAAACTTACTCAGAAATAAAACTTATTATATTTTATGGATCAATTTTTATTAAATAATAAATTAAATTTTATTTAAAAATTTAAGAGTCTTTATAATTGATTTAGATATTAATTATATTTAAGTAAAATATATTATTTAATTATAATAAAATCACTTTTAAATATAATATTTTTAAAATTAAAACAATTCGCACACGGGTTTTATGTTAGTATATTTTTAATTTTAAATGTTCGGTAACAACCGACCTAGTTTTTGGTGGTGGTTCAGTACTTCCCGATTCCACCGCGATGATTTAGTGGACGTTGACTGAATTTAAATTTTTTTGCACACCCTATTATAGAGAAGAAAAAAAATAATATGATGTGGATGTGGGGGAGGTTCAAAGCACTTTGAATCAAAAAAATAGTTTAAAGTTTTCTAGAACCGTTAATTTTGTATCTAGATTCGTAATAATTATTGAAAGTATGAATTTTGAATTTAGATTTTATTAAAAGTACAAATCTCGATGTAAAATCAACGATTCTAAAAAATTTTGAACAAATTTTTTGATTCAAAGTGTTTTAAACCTCCCCACTTCTATGTGATGTGGATTGATGAAATACATGCCTGACCGCATGAAGCATAACTGCATAAGCACTGCCGTCCTCGTCTGAATAACACTATATATGTTGCTTTTGTTTTTGTCTGCATGTGGAAACTAATTTTTCTGAATCATTCTCAACTAATATTGGCATTCTTTTTTTGTTTCCCAACGTTAGCTAGCACTCAATTACGCATTTCCTCATTTTTAAAATTTTATTTTAGTGTTTTCATCTCTAGTATAGAATTGAGCAGGGGTGGAAAATTGATCGGTAAGGGTATCCGGTTAAAAAAATATAAAATATTCAGGTGAAAAGAAAATTTATTTTTTATCATTTGATCTTTATTTTTCAGTGAACCGAAGAGTGTTTAGGTGCCTGGCTGACACTTATCTTGGTGCCGCCCCTGAAATTGAGAAATGAATTGTTGTAAAAATATTTGTACTTTGACTGATATTTAAACATCTAAAAATAATATCATCTTCAAAACTTAGATTCACGATGCTTAATAAATTCTTTATATCAAGATCTTCTAAGATACACAAACTTTCTACCATTAGAGTTTTTTTTTTTCAGATTTTTTATGATTGCTCTAGAATATTAATATATCAATATAGTAAGAGATGGTGCTTCTCATTGATTATTTAGGTCAAGCCCCCTGCGGCTTGCCCTTTCAACCTCCGCTACTGAATTTAGTTTTGTATGTGTAATAAGTTATTTAAAAAAAAAAACTAAAATAAATACTTAAAAAAACTATAAAAATAAAAAAAAAACTTGATAATTTTATCGATCAACATGAATCAAAATTTCAAAGATGACAAACATATTTTTGAGGCGTTTATAAATTGGCTGAAGTGCAATTTTTTCATAATTTACACACACATATATGGAAACCGCATTTGTTCACAAAAGCAAAAAAGAAAATTTGCTTCAATCTCAAAATCGCATAAAATCAATGTTAGAATGACAAATAATTCAATTTATTCAACACAATATACGTATCAAAATATATAAAAAAATACAAAAATTGGTTATATTTAAAATTTCTAAGTTTTTCATATTTGTGAAAATAACTCAAAATGATAATAACAGTACATCAAAAAATATTTCTACTATATTGTAAAGAGCATATGTGCTGAATTTATTCATTAATATTCAGTTTTTTAGTCTTTTCTTAATAACCAAAATATCCTAATTGAATGTGCAGATCAATATTTAAAAAAAATCAATGGTTCATATTTTAATCAATGTCATTTTCTCTTTATTTTTTTTATCATGTATTAATGAGAAGTCTAAAAAAGTTATTTATCAAATAAATTAATAATAAACTATTTTTTAAATTATGCGTTATATATCTTTATTTGAAAATAATATTATATTTTATAAATCATATTTATTAAATAATAAATTTATTTTATTTATAAATTTAAGAATCATTGTAATTGATTCATTTTCAATATGCGAGATTTGAAGACAAAATAAAAGTCCATTTGCTTTGCCCTGTGAGAATCCCCACATATATATGAGTGGTTTTGTCATGGATAGGGGTGTACAGCGGGTGAGATAATGAATTTTTATGAAAATTTAAATCGAATCTGGTTATACCGGGTTAATTTTTTTAGTTAACCCACACGCAACCCAATCGGTATTATTTTTTACGTACGGATTTTTGTAGGTTATACAGGTTAAATGGGTTAATATTTTAATTAAATAATATATTATATATTATTTTAATAATATTAAATAATATATATTTTATAAAAATATAAGTAAAACTAAATTATAATGAAAATTTAATAAAATAATCAAAATATACTTACTAAAAATAAAATGAAAAATAAGTGTCAATTAAAAAAATAGAACTTAATAAAATATTATGAGTGAGGTTATGATAAAATGCAAAACTTTTTATACAACCAAAGTAACTTCAGATCAACACAACCAATCCAAAAGTATGAAAAAATATTGCTGTCTACAAAAAAGTTGGAGAGATGACTAGAGGAAGCGGGAATGAGGAGAGGATAATAGACCACGAGCATTCTCATTGCACATTTCTGAAATCTCATAGTAAATTGAAAAACTATTATTGTACTTTCTATGAGCGTTGTTCAATAGGTGAGATGCTTTCTCTCTGGAGAAACTCACAACATTGTTTGTTGCGGATCAACTATGTTCTTTCATTAAATATTGTGTAAATGACGATGTAAATGCAAATTGAAATGTATATCTTCTTATAATAGCATATCTCAATACTTCCTAGAGAGATCGACAAAAAATCATACCTCTTAGTCGCACTTGTGCCTCCGCAACAGTAACAAAACTCAAGAGACACCACTCCTGCTACCATCCCTAAGATGTATTTCTCAGTATTAGCATTTGGAGGAGACCACCTTCGACTTCGATGCTCCGCTGCCAGCGTCGTCATGGATGTTCCGACAAGAAATGAAGAGAAACCTCGACGATACAAAATGCGCGCAAGATGATAAGTTGCGCTGCTCTTGCTGTTGTCGTTTTTCCTCTCTCCTGAGTCCTTGCTGAGTCGCTAGATGCGAAGAGATAAAGGTTTGTTTGGCACCTTTGGAATAGTAAAAGGTAGGAATAACATTGTTATTTTGATAAATAAATTTGTCAAATAAATTTTAGACTAAGAAAAAAAACACGGAAAAGTACTAAACCGGTATACCAAACTATAGGTAGTATACCGGTTTAGTTATTATAGAATAACGATTATTATTTTATTATGTTATATTATATTATTATATTATATATAATTATTATTTATTATTATATTATCATTATCAATGTAATTATTATATTATTATATTATGATCACTATTAGTATTATTATATTATTATGATTATTATTATACCATAATTATTATTATATTATTTATTATCATCATCATCATCAATACCATAATTATTAATATTTTCAACTATTCTAATTTACAACTGTCAAATGATATATTCACTCTTTCGAATAATAAAAAATATCACTTTTTCAAAATAATACTATTCTATCACTCTTTTAAAATTATCATTCTTCTTTAATTTGTCAAATGAACCCAAAGAGAAGGCGAACAATAATCGAAAAACTAAAAAGAGACGTTTCATGATTTTGTCCTTTTAGATAAAAATGTCTGTTAGATTTAATGGGAGCAAGAAAATGCTCTATGTCATCTCTGCCGTTAAAAAATGAATGGTCCGTATTTGATCTTATCGATAGCACAATTTGCCTATATATATTGATGTGCGAATTAAATTTAAGATGACCGAATTATTTTCCGGTCCCTTGAAATTTCTGCGAAGGAACTGGAAATCTGAAATATTTTCTGTCCCTTCTAATACAGTAATACCTCGAACAACTCGTACTGGTTTTCCAAAAAATGAATTTCACTTTCCCTAGAGAAAAAAAATCAGTCGTTATCAGTTCAAGAAAAAGATGTTTTGGTGTTTATATATATATTTCTCTTTAATTTGGACGTCCCACCTAAGAATTGCCCGTGTTAGGTTGTCCCTTTTAACTGGGTGGCGAAATGTTAAATTATAAGAAGTCATGGCACGTGACATGATCAGCACTAGTAGCTTCAACAATATATCATATATTCTGATATATAATATAGTATATATTACTATATATATTACTTCTCTATTGTACTAGGGACCGATATGGAGAGAATGGAACTGAGGAATAATTGGTACCTTGACATGACTTTGGTACCATTAGGGTTTCTTTTGTCCGTCTCGTACCACCTTTGGTTGTGGCGGAAGGTCAAAACGCAACCACACAAGACATATGTAGGTTTGAAGTCAACCTTACAGCGAGCTTGGGTCTTAACCATGATCAAGGTATAACTCATCTTTGCATCAACTATATATTTGAAACTTTTAACTCTTTTTTTTGGTATTGTCAATTTATTTGAATAAGTATATATATATATTTTTTGAAATTTTAAAATTAGCATATTGAATCTATAATTTTTAATATTTATCCCCTTACAAAAAGTTTTTCATCCAAATACAATTTTCTGTCAGCTCCTGCTCATATTCTTTTGTTACGGAAAATAACATCGTGAGTACGTACTCTGGAATTGGTATTTATTTGTTTTTAGCAATGTAGAAATATGAAAATAATCTGTTGTAATTCACATTATTATGCATGTTTTGTTAACATTGGTACGGTATATACTGAAGGACAAAAACAAGAAAGAGATGCTAGCAGTGCAATCTCTAAGGAATGCAATAATGATATCCACTCTAATGGCCTCCACTTCAATCCTCCTCTCAACCGGCCTGGCCGCATTGCTGAGCAGCACATACAGCATAAAGAAGCCTCTTAACAGCACAATTTACGGCTCACGTGACGAGCACGTGGCTGCCATCAAATATGCGTCGCTTCTCACCATTTTTGTGTTCGCTTTCCTGTGCTACTCTCTCTCCATAAGGTTCTTAGCACAGTTTGGTTTTCTGGTCAATGTTCCTCGAGGAAATGACGATAATAACCCCGTGACAGTTGAGTATGTTTGTGGGCTTTTGGATCGAGGGTTTGCTCTTTACGCTGTTGGAAATAGGCTCTTCTTTGTTGCCTTGCCGCTCTTGTTCTGGATTGTGGGGCCCATTTTGGTATTTTTGTGCTACGTTTGCATGGTGGTCGTATTGTATAATGTGGATGCGGTGGCGCATAATGGGGAGTCTAAGGCCAGTGGGGACTTAGTGGAGCAAATTGCTTGACAAATGCAGTGCGTGTATGGATGATGACAAGTTTTATACAAATAATCTTTTTAGATAGTAATTGAAATTAATTATAAGGTTTTACATAAATATGTAAGGTTACGATCAATTTTATGTTTTAAGAGTCTTATTTTATAAAAATATTAAAAGTTGTGTTTCATGTCTTGTTTAATAAAAAATAAATACTATTCTTTTTTTTTTACAAATAGAAATAGGCTGCAACTAGTTGGAGCTAGGTAGACAATTTCTTCATAACAGTAACTTCCGAGTTATATATTGATATTACTCGAAATTAATTAAGTGGAGTCAGTGGCGTAAAAGTTTCTCTTTCATGCTTTTTATCAAATAAAGTGAGTAATATGTTTCTCCAAATACGTTTCACCTAAATTTGTTCAACAAAAAGTTGTCGATTGGTTGCATGTGTTGTCACTGCAATCAAATTAAATTAATACAAGAATTAGCTTTTTATTGTTCGAAATTTGGATGAAAGTTTTCATATATATTTAAATTAAAATGGCTTAGAACCACATTTATAAAAAAAAGAGGAAAAAAGGTTAGAAATATAATAATGCATCCCACTTTTTTTAAGTTGCTAAGCAAATTCAAATGCATATAACTTTTAATTTCATGTCCCATTTCAGTGATTTTTTTAAGAAAAAATATTTTTGGAAGTTCTCTATGGTTGACTTTGGAAATCAACATTTCAATTGTGAACAATTTGATAAATACCATAATTTTGAAGATGAAGATAAAGACTTGAAACAACTGAATATTGTCACGATTAAGGTAGCATATCATGCGTATGTTGCATGTCAATGTTACAAAAAGTAAATTGGAAAATAATATCATTTTGTCAACAACAACAAATGAGAGAGAAACAGAGCAATACAAATTTCATGCTCCACTAAAAGACTACAGTGACGTTATAAATTCCAGTTGCAGAAGGCGAGCAGTTGCAAAGGTTTTGTAGTGCACTTGTTGCTATAAATATTCCAATTTTGTTATTGTGGAATATATTTCGCTTCAATTCATGAAGATGTATGTTTAAAATGACAAGCTAACAACAATTTTCTACTTGTAAATATAACAATGAAAGAATAAACAAAACAGCTGAAGATTTAGGGTGTTTATTAAACCCAATATCAATCCTTGAATAACATTTCTCTAGGAAGATGTTGCTCGGTTTCCTCTCCTCCTACCATTATCTTTGGACTGATGAGAACTATCAAATTTTAGTGGCACAATTTGTCTGATGTACCTACTTCCGGGGAAATTCCTTCTCTCTTTTGGAAGAGTCTTCAATTCAGGCAACCAATAGGATACATATTCTCCATCCGGATCGTACGTCTTTGCCTGTATGTAACAAGCAAAAATTCTCAAGTTACTAAAATTCTATCATATATATGACATAGCTTTAACTTAAAAAATTTCTCTTTCTGGGTTTTATATTTTGATTTTTTAGTACAGAAATTTAATCATGTAATACTGAAAACTTGGGCAACAGAATGTTGCTTTCTCTAATATACTCTACCTGCTTAGGGATGCTGAAATAGCGATCTTCTCTTGGGTCATTGCCAACTCCTAGTGGGGTTGAAAAAAATAACATCTTTAGTGAAATTGTTCTTTAAAAGAGCAAAAAAAAACTTGTTTGATAATCAGCTCAGTAACTCACCAGCTCCATAAGTCCAGTTACCATAATTGGAGGCAGGATCATAATCAACGAGACATGTCTCAAACCACTCAGCACCCATTCGCCAATCTATTCCCATATCTCGCACAAGGAATGAGCATACAATCTTCATTGCATACACAGTCAAAATGCAGTAGCAAGTCATTAGAAGTTGATAATACATGGAGAACATTCACTAGTCACCCATCCGTAAATGTACATAGGAGCTTCGAACCATACCCAACAACACATACACATTTAGGTATTAGACTAAAATAAAATTTGGCAGATTTTCTCATCCCCTGCTCGCAAAGGTAAAGGGTGTGTTTGGATGGTGAAAGGATTAGTGTAAGAATAACACTATTTGGGTTACTAGTTGAGAATAATATGAGATTAGTGATATCTCAGAAAATATGAGAAGAATGTAATTTTTACTATTTCGGGTTAGTAAAATATTGTTTGGATAGAAACTTGAAAATAATGAAGAGAATAGTTAAAATAATTAATTATTTTTTAGTATTTTATTTAATAATAATATTTATTTAATACTACTCCATACTAATGTAAAAGAAAAAAATATTTTTTTATTATTTTCACTATCTTCATGGATACTAATCCGCTAACCCAACGTTTTCTATGGATTAGCGGATTAGCACTATTCTGCTACTATTCTCAATTTCAATTTTGTATTTGAATGATTGCTAATTTGAGAACAGTACCGTCAGAATAGTGTTATTCTACACCATCCAAACACACCCTTAAACTCTTATACTTATTGGGTCTGTTTTAAGCAACTAATTTGCAGTTCGTAAAAAAAGAAAAAAAAACAAGAAACAAAGTAGAAAGATCCAAAGAGTCCCAGCTTTGTGCAACAAGCACCAGGCTGTTAGGTTAATTAGGAGGAAGAAAAAAAATAATTGCAAATATAGGTCTCAACCAGACCTGTTGGGTTAGTGGGTCTATTACTTACTGTGCAGGATGTCTTCATCCATTTGGAAAACAGGTCAGGTCATGCATGATCCATTTGACCCAATTACTATTTAATTATTTTATTTTTAAATGTTGGAGGTGCTAAACTGACAAAAGTTTGGATAATAGATGTTGCTTCGCCTGAGAATCAAATTTTATGCACGGAGAAACTCTATATCGGCCCCTCATTTCATTTACTGTCACTGTGCCTAGGAGAAAAGCCAACTCTCTGACTGTATTATTTTGTCTAACATGCAACATTTAATATACTTTAACGGGATGGATCAACTTGACCTGTCAACAGGATGAATTTTCCAACACATTGAGAATAATATTTAAAGAGCGCACCTAATACAACACCCACAACACTGGGCCTAAGGACTGGACCGTGCATAAGTTCTTGTTTGTGATCATGACGGAATTGACTTAAAGGCACCATTTAATTTCATAGTTAAAAAAAGGGACCTTACATAAACCCCAATATTGCCAATCCTAGAAGCAGAAATTATGCATAAATCACTGTTAAGGCAAAATGGATCCATCATGGAGGATGTATCTGAATTCATATTTACTCATCTAGATAATTGAAAACATTTTCCATATTTTTATGCTTATATTATAAAGTAGTTAAAAGAACATCAACCTGGCGCCCACGATTTGACATGAATCCGGTGGTAGATAGCTCTTTCATGTTTGCATCTATAAGAGGGTATCTAATATTAATGAAGAGGAAAAACAATTTGTCAATGATCATTACTTAATTAATAATAAAAAAACTTTATGTAGTGGAAACATAAGATGTGTATACCCAGTTTGACCATCTCTCCAGGCTTCAAAGAGCAATTTGTTTTGGCTCCAGTTAGACACAACTTTACGGGGGCCACCTAAAAGATGAGCAATCAATATTAATTTCAAGCTTCCTCTTTTCCTTAATCATTCTATGGAGAGACGTTGTTTAGACTAAGTGAAGTGCTAGAAGTTCAGGTAGATGACTTGCTTAGCCTTTGATTTTAATTTTTGTTAAACCAGAAGGCTCAAGTTTCAAAATTAGCTAGTTTCCTCTGATTCAAACAACAATACACAACAAAAAGCAATGTTGAAATTTCCAATTACCATATTTACATGCCTTCCTTACCTAACCTAAGGAAGGACCAATGGATTAACATGTTGGACTGGGAGCACTTCACCTAGCCAACTCTTGGTTCACTAAAAATTGTCCTGACCCAACCAATTTGCTCTAAACATTTTGAAGTTAATGAATAAGACATCAATGAAACATACAATATTCAAGGGATTGAAGTTGGTGATTGTGGCTAAAAAATTGAAGAAGCTATAATTTCTTTAATTAATACCTAAATGAAATATGGAGTTACCATACTTCACTGAAAGAAATCTGAAGTAGTCCCGCCATATCAACTCAAATAAAACCCTATATTGTTAAGACAATAACATATAATAAGACATGAGCCCAGGATTATTTAATATGCCTCCGCTGCAAAAACAAAAGATGCACATATAATAAGACATGAGCCCAGGATTACCAGTATGTTGAATTATTTGCTACTCTCTGCTTCTCGTACCTGCCTACCTAAGAACAAAAAAGTTTGACATATTACATCACCTTCTTACTTCTGTTATTATATATTTTTATAATTTCAATTTTATATTATTTTAGAATTCTTCTATTTCCAAATAATAGAAAAGGAAATTTGATTTTTTTAGATATGATTAGCAATTTGATTCAATTTCTACTCAAAATAATTTAAGTTTTACCACTTAATGAATAAATCTACTGACTTGTGAAGTTCTTTAAAACTATGAATGCAATCTGCTTAAGGCTATTGCATTTTGAAGAGTCTTGACAATTTAATTGGATATCATTTTCTGTATTTCTTTTTAAAGAAATAGAATGTTGTCTCAAGGTTCAAATCCTCGAATGACCAAAACACAACAGAAAAATCATTTCTCTATTGTTTGTGAAAAAGCCTCGGGATATAAAAGTAGATAAAATGGAACCTCTTCATAAATGTACCGGGGAGAGAGAGTGCCAAAAGCCAACCAAGGGGAGAATTTAGTGGAGTAATCAGGACCCAGCATACCATTTCTTGTTTCTTTATAGACCTTTAATTTATCCTGCACCAACAAAAAAAAATCACTTTTATATAACTGTCCAACTCTGTGTTGGGGTTCATTCTAGAAATGGTAATGCATTTATCTTTAATTTCTGTGATTTTGGATATGTTTAATTCTATGGAAATTATAACAAAAATTTGACAGTCCAACTCTAACATATAAGAAAACAGCTTTCTTTGATTAGTATAGCTCAAAAAAGGGACTAGCTAGAGTAACGGTATGGCAAGGACAAAAGTTATTTCAAAACCCCAAAGCAGATTGATTCCATGGCTAATTATATACATGAAGACAAAAATAACTATTAACTATATTTAATAAGAAAATTAAAACGTTTGTGAAAATTTTACACTGATCCAGAAGTACTCTTTTACTCTGGCAAGAGCCGCACTTTCACCTCCGATGAAATGCATCCCTCTGTCAAGCTACATCAGAAATGAAGTTCAGGAAGTGATAAATTACTTAGACCACCAGTTCAAAGCATGAAGAGATCTCAATAAACATATAAGCTGTTGCTTTGAGCCTGAAACACGTTTACAGTCAATTCTAAAAGTTGCAGCTCTATATTTTGACAGTAAATCATTAAGGTATGATCTAGACAATTTTAGAACAAATATAGATCAAATACTATTTTTTAATTTTGATGGCCATTATTGGCTGACCTGACCTCAATCAGTATTGTAAATAACGGAATGCGCTCAACAAAAGAAAGGGATGTTGCAAGCGTTTAATCGTTATGCGGATAATTAATCAGATTTTGTGGGCAATTTGACGTTTGCATTTTAATATATACAAAAATATTAAATAACTCAAACAAAAATAAGTTTTAATATATTTGGTAATTGATTACTTTGTGATATTATCTTAAAAACAACAAATTGAGACGGCTTTCAATATTAAATGGAAATAAACAGCTTGCCATTGTTTCATCAAGTCCAAGTTGACTGAGAGTAGGTAGGGTGCCCCAACTTCCTATCTCATTCAAAGTTGTACTATTAGGTGGTGGTGCAAGAGATTGTGGTAACTTCAAGCAGTTCCTAATTGAGCTCTTGGATTCAACTGCCTGTATCATTAATTAAGAATGAGTATTCTAATGACAATATGTGTGAATGTGATAAGAAGCGATTAAGAAAACTTGCTAACTTTTGAAGTAAATTGGTAACTTCAATATTTGTACATGGGGTTGATCTAGTGGTCAAGTGCTTCGATTATTTTCGAAAGGCAGAGGTTCAAGTCTCCATTGGTGATTTTCCTTGTTCCAAAAAGATTAAAGTTGGCACTTACCTACTTACCTCAAAAGAAAAAACTTCAATGTTTTTAGGTCTGTTACTAGATATTCTAGTATTAAGCAATGCATAAAAATCAACCAGAGAAAGATGCAGCATACATTTCCTTCTCACCTTGCGAAATTGCGTATACACATCTGGCAAATCCCTGGTGCTGAAAGGGAGGTCATCGATATGGTACATTGTGCTTCCCCATATAAGTTGCAACCTCGAGCTTACCATTTTATTCCAATCAGGCAAGCCCTTCTGGAGCACTCGCACTTCATTCAACCTCTTTTGTAGCAGCTGTTCCAATCGAATCTCCTCACTACATGTCTCTTTATGCGCATATACCTGATTAAGGAAGACTGGATATCTAAGATATACTTAAAAAAGCTTTTTGTGATGTATTGTGTTAGGTTTGCAACCGTTGAAGGGACCAGACTGGTTAATAACAAGGTAGCCAGCGAGATAACTAGTCGTACCAGGTATGGATTTGTGATAAATTGCCAGAGCCAGATCAAGTCTAATCCGCCAGCAATATTCTGGCCTAAACTGATCTACTTAAAAAAAAAGTTGCAATAATTTTATTGAAATTAAAAAAATCCAAGGCCACATTAAGCCTGATATTTTTATTGAAAATAATGTCAATTATGATTGTGGTTTTAACAAATAATATCTTTGATATCCCAATTTATTACCAAAGTTTGAAGATTCTGATTTTGGTTCCTACAAATGTGGCCTTTTCTGGATATCAATTTTGGCTCTTGTTTACTGAAGAATGTTAACTTGGAGAGGAGATCTAATGTTTACAAGAACTTTTAACAAGTAGGGACCAGAACAGGAAGTCATTACAATTCCATGAGCATCAATTGTGTAATCAACAGAAATGAATGAAAAATCAAGTGTCACCTTTGGGATTCTAGAGGCCAATAAAGAAAGAAATGGCTAAACTAAAGAAAAGATATTTAAGCACCTGTTCAAGACTTATCCAAAAATCATTTTGGGCAATGTCACATGCAGACTCATAGATGGACTTGGTCAGATCTATTTGGCATATATGACCCATTGGTATATCTATTGGGCTTGGGCAAGTAACAAATTACTGGCCCAATGCGTTGTCATCTGCTGTTTCTAAGACAGAGAAAGAGCAATATACAATGATACAAATAAACTTAACTGTGTGTGCACAACAAGATTTAGCCAGTGAAGGAATAATATCTTCAGGCTTGCCATGTCTCACTAGCAGGTCAAGACCCTTACTTAACAGGTTTCTCTTAAGGTCAATAAGACATTCTATCAAAAACTTCGCTCTGAACGCTGCTCAAATTTAAAACAAGGAATTTAATTGTAAGACGGAAATAAAAAAATTACAAATTGCATGAATAACCAAACTATTGTAAAACTGGCTTACACAAGTACTCAATTGGAATGTACTTGTTATAATTTTTCTTTTCACTAAATTTTATTTTTTTTTGTTGGGTGTGTGTGTGTGTGTTGGGGGGGGGGGGGGGGATAAGAAATCATGTTTAAGTTTCCTACTTTTCATAGATGGCAGAGAGGTAGGTTGCATAACGTGATTATCAGGTTTATAAAAGCCAATTCCGGGTTTTAGACAATATGGTCTCTTCAATATATAAGATTAATCCATTTCTGCTTGCAGTCAATTAGGAATATACCATCTTCGATTGGGGGTAAAAGCATGTACAAACTAACTGCCAGTAGCAGATGTGGCAGTTGCAACATGTACTGCAAGGACATAAAACTAATTGCAGACTCAGCTCTTGCTAAACTCACCAGATCAGCACTTGCAATCTTTTTGCAATGCTATCCAAGATGTAAAAAGAGATTGGCGGTGACTTTTGGGGCTTAAAGATTAATTTGAGGGAAATTACTAAGTTGTGGGAGGAAGAAGACATCATCTTATTGCAATTGCAAGGATAAATATGGGTGGATGACTGGATTCAGTTTTTATCATGCAATCAAGACAATTTAATGAAGAGGCCAGAAGGAAATTTTCTGGTAAAATTGAGCATTACCTGACCTTATACTAACAAATCAAATCCAACTATAATTTCATAACTAAAACCATACTAATAATAAAAAAAAACTTAGCAACAGTAATTCAGGCTACCTCCAGTCTTTGGGAACCCAAAATAATGCGTTGTACCAAACAAGCGGGGGTCCACACAATACACTGGCAACACGAATTCCGATGCAGCCCAGGCTGTAAACAGCGCCTCGTTATCAAGTACACGCAGATCATTTCTGAACCATACAATCACCACTCCATTGCCATTTCTCTTCAAATTGGGGTTCAGATGCCTCTCAAACGCCTCCTCTGACGCAATCGAGACCTCTTCGGGGGTAATTCCGGGCACATTGTAGTAATTCCGGGAGGATCTAGGTCGACTCATGGTTACACTAAGATTGAAGGTATTCAATTGGGAATGGAATTGACTGTGTTTGGAGGAGAGAAAGAGATATCGTGAATGCGAGAGAGAAGGCACAGAGAGTATGCGTGGCATCGCTGTTCATCTTTAGAAAATTTTCGGGGGAGGTGGCGAAGTCGATTGGTGGAAAAGGAGGGAAAAGTGGAGAATGGTGCCACGTGCGCACAAAATGGTCGAATACGTGGCGTTTCCTAAGCCAATGGCAATGGAGCATGAAGTCTGATGCGCTTTGACTCTTTTGTATAGTTCGCGTGATTCAATTATTACAACAAATTTGAACTTTGTAATTCTCTCATATTTTACTGCTCAAGAAATAAAACAGTCTCTTCTTTGTATTGTTTATTCACTTTAGATATGTTTGTACCATTCTTTAACAAAAAAAAGCGAAAAAAAGAATGTCAGAAAAGATAATTTTTAAACTTTATTTATGCTCTTATGTTAAATAATTATTTGCAAAAAATCTTTGATATTTATTTTTAAAAAAATGTTCCTGCGTGTAAATAATTCTATTAATTTATACATCATACAATTCTGTTAATTTCCGTATAGTTAGCTTATTGCTTATATTTAAAATTTATCACAAATCAGTTGGAGGTAATTAATATTTTGTGAAGGTCCCGAAAATTAGGATATAGTACTATTTGATTTATATCCCTAAAGTAGAAATTATCTTCTGATGAAGGCAAATTCTCGATAAAAATTTCCCAAGCACAAATGCACAATGCATGAATAATAAAATAAAAGAAAAAAATGAACCTACCATAGACAATCAAAGCAAAAAATAACAGGTACAGTCAGTCTCAGTTTAATTAAAGCAACATATCATCCGCCTAACTTGTTATTTCTGAACACCATTTAACCAATTTTCATCACATCCACACTGGTACCAATTGTGGTGCCAAACTCAACAATCATAATACAGGGCAAAAGAGGAACAAGGTCAAAATAAAGGTAAACTATCACAACACAATTCCGCAGAAATCAAGAGGTGTATTTAGATGTGTAAGGTTAGTGCTATTTTAGAATAGTAATGCTAACTCCTATAGTAGCATCAATCAAACACAAAATAGAAATTTAGAATTAACTCCAAATAATGCTATTATACTAAATCAATCATTTGATGATTCAGCGGATTAGCACTCCGTGATAATAATAAAAATAATAAACAATTCTTCCATCTCATTTTTATTCATATTTAATAATATTAATCAAAATAGTAATAAATAATAATTAGTAATAAATAAAATAATAATTAATACAACAACAAAGTCTTTAATTCAAAATAATCAATAATCATACAAAATAATAAGCATAAATATTGAACAAAATAATAATAACTACTAATAAAATAATAATATACAAAATAATAATATGACAAATAATAATATATAAAATAATCAGTGGTATTAAATAAAATAATATTTAACAATACTACAAAGTAATATTAAACATGCATTAATATTAAATAAAATAATAATAACTAATAATTAATAATAGTGCAAAGTAAAATAAAAATATTAATATTAAACAAAATGTAACAAATAATAATAAAAATAATATAAAATTATAATAAACAAAATAATAATCATCAGTAATAAAACTAAAATTAAATAAAATAATAATTATTAGTATTATATAAAATAATAAATAATAGTAGTACAAAGTAATATTAAATAAGCATTCATAATAATAATAATAATAATAATAATAAATTAATGAATAAGAAATAATAATAAACAAATTAATAGTAAATAATAATAACAATATATTTATTAATAATGAATAATAATATTAAATAATATTTCTTAATATTAAGTAAAATAATAATTAGTAATATTAAACAAAATAATAATAAATAATAATAATAAAATAATAATTATTGGTATCAAATAAAAGTAAAAAAAAATAATATTTTATTTATTCTCTTTATCACTATTTTTGAGTACCATCCAAATAATATTTTACTAAACCAAACAACAAAAAATATCTCTATTCTCATTTTTTTTTGAGATATTGCTAACCTCAAACACTATTGTCAACTAATAATTCAAAATACATTATTCTTGCACACACCCTGGTGTATTTGGATGGTGGAGAATAACATTTTTCTCAGTGCTATTATTAACCTTCATTTAAATATAAAAATAAAATTGAGAATAACAGCAGAACAATATTAATCCACTAAATCATATAAAATGTTGGTTTCACATATTAGTGCTTCGTAAGGATAGCGAAAATAATAAAAAATATTTTTTAATATTAGTATAAAATAATATTAAATAAACATTAATATTAAATAAAATAATAAAAATGATTAATTATTTTAGTTATTCCTCCACTATTCTAAGTTATCATCTCAATAATATTTTATTAACCGGAATAGTAAAAAATAGTTATATCATCACGTTTTCCAAAATATCACTAATCTCATATACTATTCTCAATCACTAATCCAAAAAATACTATTTTTACACTAATCCTTCACCGTCCAAATACAACTATTCTGATCTGATCAGTACCAGTACAGTCTAGTACCAGAGCCTCCATTCAATTGTTACTGTAATATTCTCCCTTATGATGAACCGACATAATTAATTAGACCAGTTAAGCAAGACAACATTAAAGAACAAAATATCTTTATTCAACTTTGTTAAATGCATAGTCAAATACAATATATTAGACCATAATTTTACTATGTTACTAAAGTAAAACTTTCCCTAAAACAGTAGTGATAGATCTTCCCTTTCTGGTTGGGGGGGTAAAGGCACAGGCGCACAGCTGTCTGCCAACTGGAACTTATTTGCCTTGAGTGCGTTAAGAATATTATTATTATTATAGTTTTGTATCCGCGAGTTGCAGCGAATTTTTTTATTTAGATATAGAAAAAAATCATATGATAATATGTACGTCATTTTAATATGAAAAAGATCAATAAATACAAGATCAATTATATATGCTATATCAAATATAATCTCGCATGATTTCTCTCAATCTTTAATTCTCTTCCTTCTATATGACAAAGAAATGAAGAGTAATATAGAATAATGGACGCCATCGTGTTCGTCTGATTAGTCAAAATTAATGTAAATCATTAGATGAGGGATATTTTGGGATATAATAAATTTGAAAAAAATGATAAAAAATAGACCATTTAATTCTTAACTACTTTATATAATAGTATAGATATTATACTAAAGATATGCATTAGAGTATATAGGAATAAATTAAAAATTCAGTCAGAGAATTAGATTCTGTCAACCCTTTTGCGGTTCATTGTAATCAAATTGGTATTAAGACGTTAAGTGCGCAAATTCATTTTGATTTCTTGCTCCTTTTTGTGTTTCTGGCTTGGACCTTTTCGTGGGTCACTTGCTTCGGCGCCGCTGTGCGCACAGTTTGAGAAGAAAAGTAGATGAACTGAATTTACGTAAATAACATAGGAGTATTAACAGTGGCGGATTTATGTTTTACAACTGGGACTTAATATCTCTCATTTGATTTTCAAAATGAATAATTTTATATGATATTTTTATATTATATAAGTATTTTGTGAAGAAAAAATATATTTTGAACTTCATAAAAATACAAATTATTCCATTGTGACTCCATAATTATAATTTTCTTTTTATTTCATTATACCACACTGGGAGTATATATTAACATTTGTAGAGGCACCGAATTTAAAATAAGAATGCTCGAGTTAACTAGCATATTACATTGGAATTTGATGTTAAACCGCAAGTTGAACACATGAGCTTTTTAAGCCCCGCAATAAAATTAGTAAAGAAGTATATTAGAGGTTTATAAATGTTATAATTTTATTCTAGTTCAAACCATTTTAATAATGTTTATTCAATGCTTAAAAGAAAGAAAATAACTTACAAGCAAGTAAAAGTATGTAATTATTAAGAGGGACATTAAAATGCCTCCACTATTAAAATTTCTAATAAATTGTTAGATTTGATATCAAAGAGAGTAATAAGGGAGAGAGTAATAAGGGAGAGAGACGAGGCGCTGAGCTATTAACAGGGCCTCCGTCAATTTTCATCCCATCAGCACTCCATCAAGCACGAATTTTAATACAAAATGAACGGCTACAGATCGTGTACACCTGAGTCTGCGCTATGTGTAGCACTGTAATCAATATATATATATATTGAGATAGAGTTGAGAGTCTCTCTGTGTTCCTAACTCAATAAGTACATTAAATCATTTCTAAATTTTAATTTATCACTCTAATTGAGTTCTTTATATTAAAATCTTGTGGGATATAAAAATTCAAGGTGCTTTAAGTTTTCCAAATCACTCTTTTTAATTTTTGAAGAATAGATTTAAAAAAATAATAAAATATTTAATGTTTATACATTATTTTCAAAAATTAAAAACAGTAACTTAGAAAACTCAAAATATCTCAATTTTTTGCACCCCATAAAACTTTAATATGAAGAATTTAATGAGAGTGATAAATCAAATTTTAGAAATAATTTTATATACTTTTTGAAATAGAATCTTGAATAGAATTTATGCTCTTAGGAACATATTAGTTTTACTCTCTCATTATATATAGTAAAGATAGTGTGAGCCCTCCGTAAGTTTAACTCGAAAAATATATCAAATTATTTCTAAATTTTAATTTATCATACTCATTAAATTTTTCATATGAAAATCTTGTGGGATACAAAAAATTGGGGTGTTTCAAATTTTTAAGTCACTATTTTTAATTTTAAAAAAATTGACTCAAATAATAATAATAAAATATTTGATATTCGTATATCATTTTTGATATTTGACATTCGTATATCATTTTTTATTTTTGCATCTCACAAGATTTTCATACAAAGAATTTAATGAGCATGATAAATCAAAATTTGAAGATGATATATTTTTTGAGTTAGACTCGCACTATCTTTACTCTTTATATATATATATATTGATTAATATGAAAATATTGCATTTCGATCCGAAGTGCATATGACTCAAATTAAACCGTAACATGTCCAAAATTTGGACTTATTATTGTCATTAATTTCTTTATATAAAAAATATTTGATGATATAATTTTTTTCATCTTTAGAGTTTTTTAAGTATTTATTTTAGATTTTTGAAAATAAGATCTAAAATAATAATAATAATAAAGTATTAATTTTTTGTATATCATTTTTTAAAATTTAAAAGAAAATTTAGAAAACTCTAAACATACTTTTTTTATTGGACTTAAAATTTTAATATGAATAATTTAATGAGAAGAATAATTTTGAATTTTGGAGATGTAATTTGCATTTTTTTTTTGCTTCTTCACGAGATGTAATTATATATATTAATTTTTTATTTATCTTCTTGATGAGATGCAGTTTGCACTTTTTGGCTTATTGTACATTGATACTAAAAAAAATAGTATGTGACACATGGACCCAACACAACTTACATATGACACTTTAGCATACATATAATGGCTAAAATTTTCAAGTTGTTAACTTTTAAAATCTTTTTTGAAGGGGTGAGATGGAATTACAGTGTTTATTAAGCCTTCTGCTGGGTAATTTTTTTATAATACTTAATTTTATACTATATATTTCATTCTTTAAAAATAAAGAATTATTGGGGATGCATATTAAGTTGGGGATTTTAATTCGCATAGATTCTACAATCATCCCTAAGCATCCAAATTGCAGCAGAGGATATTAGATTCTAGGATTGTAAATTTGCCAAGTGGAGCTAGCAGTGTGAAGTTAGTACAGCACCACCGTCCACCGCTGTGCATTTACAGGTACAGCTGCAATTGTTGACTTCCTTAAGCCACCATTTGTGCGGATAAGTTACGATATAAAAGGATAAAGCCAAAATAAAAAAAGAGACATCAATATGCTGTTCCCTCGACTAATTAAATTGATGTTTCATTTTTGCATGCTGCTGTTTCATTCGGACCTCAATTTCTCGACAGAAACTATACCAATGTTGGGTTACTTGGGTCCAGTATTCACCGACCTGCCTAGCTTGTTTATTAATTATTTACTTACATTTATATAATTGCTTAAATTTATATAATTGCTCTATATATTAATATAAATACTTATGAGAAATAATTATAATTTCATAATTAATAAATATTAATTTTATCAAATTGATATATAACTTTGGTTAACAATTACGAGGTGAACAATTAGATGAATAATATAAAACAAAATAGACTCCTAGGGTGTAAACGGACCAATCAGATATAGATCAGATAAGCAAGTAGCGAATACTATATTTCGAATATTAAAGAAAAATACATATTTCATTGAAAATAATCACGTGCTATTTTTTGTTGATAGAGTCATTTGTTAGAAAAGTTAAATATTAATTATAAAAATTAATCACTAATTATTATTATATTATTAGTTCAAATATACCAATAAAATTGTTAAAAAAATAATATATGAGTACAAATTAAATCTAAAATCAATTAGATTTTTAATCTACAAAATTCAATTGAAAAACGTACAGTGGACATATTTAACACATATCCGAATTTCAAAATTATATGAATCCCGATAATTATTGGAATCTGATTCAGAAATAAGAATTATATCCGCGTCCATATTTGCACAAAAAAAAAAAATCCAAATCCATATATTATCCGATAATTATTTGAATATCCATATCCGATTTTAAGTTATCTGAGTTTAAATCCGATTAAAATAAAAGATGAGTTTTTACCCTCCTACTCCCAGATTTAAGTTCCAGATTCATCAATATCAATGCTCGTAATTTGTTTTCCCTGAAATTACACTAGTAATTTATTTTCCCCAACACGGGAAAAAAGAGAAAAGAATGCTTGGCAGTTCTTTTCCCCGACACAACAAATCGTCAAATCCAATCTTTTAACAAATTAAATCTCCTCACCCTCTGAGATGTACCACGTCAAAAGAAAGCCCTTTGAATTTTGTTTTATTTCAGAAATTATATATCCAAAATCCGAAGACAATATAAACGCAGTAAGCACTAAGCAGACAAAATAAATCGGCGGAGCAGATAACATACGTAAAGATGTAAAGTTGACAAGTACCAAACAACCCTTGAAAAGGAACATTTTTTTTTTGAGTGAAAGAACAATTATTTGTTACTCACTCACGTATTTTTTTTTCCGCATAAACTTTTGCAAATTGGTGAAATAAACAATATACAATTACACTAGTGAAAAAACCATGCATGTATGACAATTTTATGCCATGCGTTATAAAATAATACAATATGTTTACTTCAAAGCTTTAGCTAGCAAAGCAACCCATATATGCAGCAGGATCTGGAACTAATCATAAATAAGAAAGTGAATTGAGTCTTAATTTAAGAGAGGAGAATATCAGGCATGCATGCTACCTCATTTATATTATCGACAATCTAATTGTGTGATTATTAATTTATATAATGGTTAACAGTTTTTTAAATATTTATTAGCAGACATAAAAAATAAAAATGACTCACAACATTAAACTTGTGTGAGCATTATCATTTATCATTGATATTTTTATTTTCTGAAAATAATTTTGATGTCACTAATAATATTTCATTTAATATCTTTTGATTTTAATTATGCACGAGTTTGTAAAAGACCCTGTCCGTCAGTGAAGAGTGGGGAATTGAAAGGGAAAAGTTGGGGCACTGTATCAGCGCTCTAATTAATACGCACAAACATATCAATATATCATAGAGAGGGCCTCCAAATTATTCTTTCTTCCACTATCACCTACGTACAGTACCTATCTACAAGATAATAACGCGTTCCCCTGCTATATAAATACCCCCAACTTCTTCCTGGTAGAAATGCACCAATCAGTTCCCTCACTATACACACATACATCAACTATATACAAGAAACAAAAAAAAAAAATGTATGGGGTAGCGAAATTGATTTATTGAAAGATTGGCCATGTATAGCCATGCGTGAAAGGGTAGTGAGTGGAATGCAGCCAAGGATGACTTGCCGGAGATGCAATAAACCCGACGAGGCCGGTGCCGTACTCGCTAATTAATTTGCCGGCAAGTTGTCTTTGGCTACGTCTGGCTCTCTTCCTCTCACGCCCGGCTTTTGCATGGATACAAAAACATCTACACATATTTCCTCCTAATTATTAACTGATCGAGGCGGGGCTATACATACGTACACTCATCTAATTCTTGTCTGGCACAGAATTTAAATTTAGGTAAGGATCATTGCTGATATATCTTTCTGAATATAGTTAATATATATTGAAACATGCAGGTCATGGCTCGCAATGATATATGAATTCGAGGAGGAAAAGCTAGATATACTAAGTGTCATAAAACAATTTTGTTAAGAGGCTATAAGCAATTTCTATCAAGTTGAGAAGCTGGGGTGCATTAAATAGAAAAATATTAATTCTTTCTATTCTAGAATTCTCCACAACATAGATCTTGATTATTGTTCAGTAATACACGAGTAATGTCATGCAATTGCCCAGGATCAAAGCCTCAACCAGGCCCAAAAAGTTTTACAATTAGAAATTTGGAATCCCATGAACAAAATAAAGCAGAGCTCGCCACGTGCATTCTTGCTAATGATCCATTAAAGCCTTCAAGGGGCTAAAGCAACGAATCTGCCCAGGAAATTTCTGTGATTAATTTTTGTATGTATACATGCAAACTGGCAATTTTTGTGTGATTAATTACAAAATATAAGGCTGTTCTCTTGAGGTCATAATTTTATACTCTGATCGGATATATTTCCATTAAAGACATTTAAGATTTTAAGTTCCGTCGCTTAATTTTTATGCTTAACTAGAAAATTAATTACAAAAGGTATATATCCTTGAACATTTTTTACAGATGCAATGCATCAAAATAATAATAGCAGAAGCGAAGCCAACGAAAATGGAGAGGTGGTCAAACCTATTTTAACAGCAACTTCCATTTTCCATAATTAAGCATCAACCAACGAATGCATTTTCTTAAAATATCAAAATTATAAGAATGCTAATTAAGTTGAACCGTGTATACAGATAATAATAAGTCTCATGGCTCTACGAAATAACTTACATAGATACAAGTCCCACCAAACACACATAAAAATAATTTATGCATGAATAATACGAGTCCTATTTATTTAAAAAAAAATAAGAGTGATGGTAAGTCCCACACAATTAACGATTCAATAGCAGAATTTTCCAGCAATACCAATCTAACTAAATATTAAACAGAAAATCAAAGAACATATTAAGATTGAAATTGTCTTTTTATATTTTTTAAAAATGGAAGAGATTTTTGAATATTTTGATTATTTCTTAATGACTTCTCCGTTGACAAAATTTCATTTGAAAAAGAGAGCCCCACGAAATTTCATCATTAATTATATATGATATGTTTTAATTTTTAATTTGTTGCATGCAGCATACGTTATTATATAACTAAATTTTTTTGTTATAAATTAATAAAAAAATGTTATAGATAACAGAAGCCCCTAAATGATAATACATGTAATTAAAATATGGGCAAAATTGAATCAATATGCGCGACATATGCACTAATTCACGTCATTTTGAATGAACTCTATAACGACAAACACGTTGAAATCCAAGTTGGCGTGAAAATTAATAAACGATAATTCGGTCCCCCTAATAAATCATCGCCCATCCATCCAACAAATAGGTTTCCTTCTCAAAAATACCAAAGAAGCTGAATTTAATTCTAAAGCCAAATAAGGACATTAATTATGAATTGAAAACATCGTCCTTGATCGTTGTGAATCAATGTTTCAAGTGTCCTGCTAGTTTATTATTATTATTTGTTTGCTCTAGATTTGACAAAACGTTAATTGTTATAATATGCAAATTTATCCGGTATAAATTGAAAGAGAAAGAACGCATCAAGAGAAAAATCATTATAATTCATTGTTGTAAGCTAGCTATAGGCTGCATGCGTTATAAAGCTAGAGATGCAATTTACTAAAAAAAAATGCAGGTTCCTTACTCAAGTTGCAATTTACGATATTCCAATAAATATTATGATGCCGTGATTTTCAATTTGACTCCTTTAATATATAAAAGATTTGTCCATTTATATTTAGGTTCGTCAATGGCAACGCAGATCAGAGATGCACAAATAGAATATACATGGTTGAAGATCTCGCAGAAGTATAGGTCTGAAAGTTATTCCTGTTCTCTTTTTAGTAGCTGCAGAATAACATTTTTTTTTTGGTGCTATGTAATAATTAAATAAGTTCCTTTCGGATGGATTGAAGGAAGTGAAAAGTCGAGCGATATATTCTCAGGTGATTTGCTTGGAGAAATCTACGAGTTGAAAAAAATAAGTCATGTTTCTTACAATAAAAATAATAAACATTAGAGGGGGTAAATATTATCAGCAGGTTGTCAATAAAACTCTTTTATTTGTTTATTTTATCCATATCATATTTGATAACATAATATGGGTAAAAAAAATTTCTAACTTAAAAAGTTTGTTTGGCACTCTATGGAATAGCAAAAAATAAGAATAGAATTGCTATTCCAACGAATTAAATAGCTAAGGGAGTGTTTGGCACTCAATGGAATAGCAAAAAGTTGGAATAGAATAGTTATTCCGACGAATTAATTTGCCAAACGAATTTTAGACTAAATAGAAGAGTGCAGAATAGTGCTAATCCGGTATACCAACTTATAGGTAGAATACCGGATTAGCTCTCGTCGGAATAGCCATTATTGTTTGATTATATTATATTATTATAATGATTAAGATTTAGTATTATTATAATATTATATTATATTTATGATTATAATTTATTATTATATTAATATTATGATTATTATTTATTATTATTATTATCATTATATTATTATTATTAAATTATTATTATCATTATTGTTATTATATTATCGTTACCATTAGTATTATTATATTATTTATTATTATTATAAATATAATTTCAATATTATAATATTATATTATGAATATAAATATAATTATTTTATTATTATATTATTATGATCAAGATTATTTATTATTATATTATTATATTATTATATTATGATGATTATGATTATTAATACTTATTATTATTTTATTATATTGTATTAAATTATTATATGTTGATTATAGTGATGATTAATTTATTATTATATTATTATAATTATAATTAGTTTTAATTATTTTTATGATTATGATTATGGTTATATTATTATGATTATGACTATAATTATTATTATCATGATTATGATTATGATTATTATATTATGATTATATTATTAAAATTATGATTACTTATTATTATTATATTATTATAATTATTATTGTAATTATATTTTTTTATTATTATATTACTATATTATGATTATGTTTATATTTTTATTATATTACTATTATATTATTATTATTTATTATAATTATTTTTTATTACTTTATTATTATTATCTTACTATTATGATTATTATTTTACTATTATTATTATTATTATCATCATTATTAGTATCATAATTATTCATATTTTAACTATTCGAGTAACAACCGCCAAACGATATTTTCGCTCTTCCGAATAGTCAAGAATACCACTCTTCTACCACTCTTTCAAAAAAATACTATTCTATCACTCTTCCAAAATTAACACTCTTCCAAAGCTATTCATTGATTTGCCAAACGGACCCTAAATGAATTTTAGACTAAGTAGAAGAGTGCTAATCCGGTATATCAAGTTACAGGTGGTATATTAGATTAGCTCTCGTCGGAAGAACGATTATTATTTGATTATGTTGTATTATATTATTATATTATGACAATGATTATGATTATGATTTATTATTGTTATTTTATTATATTATAATTTTGATTATGATTTATTATTATATTAATATTATGATGATTATTTATAATTATATTATTTAGTATTATTATTATAATTATGATTATATTATTATTATTACCTTAATGATTATATAATTATTATATTATTAAATTATGATTATCATTATTATTATTATATTATCATCACTATTAGTATTATTATATTATTATATTATCATAATCATTATTATTATTATATTATCATCACGTTAGTATTATTATTATATTATTAATTTTATTATTATATTATAACAATTATGATTTTAGTATTATATTATTATATTATGATTATTTATTTTTATATTATTATGATTATGATTATAATTTTATTATTATTATATTATTATATTATGATTACGTCTATATTATTATAATTATGATTATTTATTATTATTATTATATTATAATTATAGTTATAGTTATATTATAATTATATTATTATGATTATAAATATTTATTATTATATTATGATTATGATTATATTTTTTTTATTATATTATTATATTATGATTATGGTTATATTATTATGATTTTAACTATGAATATTATTATTCATTATGATTAAGATTATGATTATTATTTTATATTATTATATTATCATTATTATTATTATTATTATCATCATCATCATTGTTAGTATCATAATTATTCATATTTTAACTATTCTGATTAACAACTGTCAAATGATATTTTTACTTTTCGAAATAGTCAAGAATATCACTCTTTCAAGAAGACACTATTATATCACTCTTTCAAAACTATTCCTTAATTTGCCAAATGAACCCTAAGTATATATGGTTGCAGGTAGATAAAATGTAAAATTTGGTTTGCTAATACATTTTCATATAGAGATTAGATTGAACGTTCAGATTTAGTATATCTAATTTGAAATTAGAGTTGGGTTCACTGCCCCAACTAGGCATCACTAAGTACTGTTGTGATATTTTTAAGCTATTAATTTTAATAACCTAATTCACACAAAAGAAAGCCACAAACATATGATTTATTGTGTAGTATTTAGATGTCGAACACAAATGACGGATTAAATTACTAATGTAGATAATTTTTTTAAGCTAAATTATAAATAAAAAGGCTTAAGAAAATTCTGAAATAACAACAATTCTAAATTAAATTTAGGTTTGCTTCAATATTAATTAAGAAAGTCTAGGTTTTCAACATCGCTATCAACTTGATCCCTAATCATACTAATTCTGTGTTTAATTAATAATTTATGAGGGCTACCATCTATTTTAGTGTCAAGATTCATTTTAGGGTTTTGATGTGTATTTTGCTAAGCTAATAAATATCCTAATTTTACTCAATTTCAAAGCCGCAAGCGCATGGCCTAGTCAAGTAGTAATTGGGGTGTCGAACCACAAGGACAATGGTGAATTATCAGTTCTAACAAGTTTCACTAATCTAGACAATCGAAAGAGAGTTTTTGTATCAAACTAAAATTGTATAAATCTAACAATAATGACTGAAAAGATTATCAAATAGAGGATTCTAGGAGTTTTCGGTTTCACTCTCACTCGTTTGGTCAATTCACTCTATTTGATCTTTTAATATGTTCTAGTATTTGTCGGGGATTCAATCTCAGATTTAGTATCAAATTTATACTTTCGTGGCTTGATACCGTACCTAAACAATTTGGGTTTCACGATTAAGTACCTCACCTTACAAGTCTAAGCCCATTAAGATCAGTGAATCACTTTGGGTCCTCTCACCGAGCTCCATTGTTGTTGTCCCAATGCCATCTTATCAATCAATTTGTAGGCATCCCGGGTGCTCATATTCATCAAATTATCTCCAGATGTTGCATCAATGGTTAGTTTAGAGGACTGCTCAAGTCCTTCATAGAAAATCTGAAGTATGAACCACTTCTCGAGTCCGTAGTGCGGGCAAAGACGCAACAATTCTTGGTATATATCCCATGCCTCGCTGAGAGATTCTCCTCCTCTTTGCCTGAAATTTGTAATTTGAGTACGAAGGGCAGAGGTTTTAGATGGAGGAAAATACTTAGAAAGAAAAATATCAAACATTTGGGCCCATGTTCTTATTGTACCGGTATCTAATCACCTTAGCTAATTTCTAGCCTTATCTCCTAAAGAAAAAGGAAATGCCCTAAGTTTAATGGCCTCGGATTCAACACCATTAATTTTAACCGTGTTACACAATTCTTCAAACATGGCCAAGTGTTGGTTCGGGTCTTCATGAGCTAGACCATTGAACATGTGTTAAGAGAGCATGTTCAAAAGAGAGGGTTTCAGCTCGAAGTTGTTTGCTGCTACATTAGGCACCGTGCAGCCTAGTTGAATTCCAATTGCCTTTGGAGCAGCAAAGTCCTTCAAGGGACGGTTCTCATCATTCTCCGCTATTTGGGTTGCTTCTTCGATGGCGAGATGAATAAACGGTTGCTCAAGAAGAGAAGTTATCTCATTGGTTCTACGTCTGTATACCAAGAGACCTGATTGCCCGACCATATCGAGTCCTGAAAGAGCAATCAAACAAGTAGATCACAGAAAATAAAAGAAAATAAGAGAAATAAAAATTAAAAAGAATATCTAGTCTCAGTTACTAAAGGTTTAACCGATATTCACACCGTTGTCCCCGGCAACGGCGCCAAAAAGCTTGATGTGTATTTTGCTAAGCTAATAAATACCCTAATTTTACTCAATTTCAGCCGCAAGCACACGGCCTAGTCAAGTAGTAATTGAGGTGTCGAACCACAAGGACAAGGGTGAATTATCAGTTCTAATAAGTTTCACTAATCTAAACAATCGAAAAAGAGTTTTTGTATCAAACTAAAATTACATAAATCTAACAACAATGACTAAAAAGATTATCAAATAGAGGATTCTAGGGGTTTTCGGCTTCACTCTTACTCGTTTGGTCAATTCACTCTATTTGATCTTTTAATATGTTCTAGTGTTTGTCGGAGATTTAATCTCAGATTTAGTACCAAATTTATACTTTCGTGGCTTGATACCGTACCTAAACAATTTGGGTTTCACGATTAAGTACCTCACCTTACAAGTCTAAGCCCATTAAGATCAGTGAATCACTTTGGCATAACCTAGATTTTATACTTCGCCTTTCGGTACCTCACACAATTTCTAGGGTTTCCTCGATTTTCCCTTAGGTAATAAGTTTCACGATTAAGTACTTGGTCTACGACCTAAATCACTATTTTGGGTCAGAAGATTCAGTTCCACCTTTCGATTTCCGCTTTCACTTCTAGGGTAACATGCAGTTGATTAAAACTAAGCATTCAATTTAGACAAAACAGCAATCACAAACAACAAGAACTAAAAGATCAAGACACGAGTAAATTAAACCATTCGAGTTATCGAGTTTATACCTAGACTCCTAGAAGGGTGTCTAGTCATAAATCATGTCAAAGATTATACCAAGATTCATATTTAAACAACAGTACAACATGAGAAAAGAGGAAAGAAAAGAATAAACCAAGAAAATCTACGATTTCTCGCCCGGTTCTTGAGTTCTTCTTCAAATCTCTCTCTAATGGTGTTCTTCCTCTTCTTTCTTGCCTTTGATCTCCTCTCCATTCAGTTGAGAGATGTCTGAGACGAAGGGGTGTCAAAATCTATTAATTCCAATGAGAAAACCGCTTTAAAACTACAAATTCGCGCTGCCAGCCCAAAAATTGCGGTCCGACATTTTAAAATTGCGGTCCGTAAATTTTGTCCAGAAGTGCTTTTCACTTGATTTCTTCGTGTAGGTTCGATCCATCTCGTTCCAAGCATCATTTCTCATGTTGACATCCTTGTTTATATTCCATAACCTGTAAAATAATAAGAAATGCAGCAGTATCTCGAACTCGACATAAAAACTGAATAAATTCTTAACAAATAACATAAAATGCACAGTTTTTGAGATAAAACCCTAATTGAATATAATATATAATTGAGACTTATCAGGTTTGGCACGGTACTCTAATTCGGACAAAATTCACGGTTAAGTCCATATTTTTTTCTAATTTAAGCCCATTAAATTCTGATAATTCAAAGACTAATTATTCATGATTAAGTTCATCTAATTAGTACTCTAAATGTTCAAAGAAATTCTCAACTAATCTACACTTCACAGTTAGGTTCAAAATCTAGGGTTAGATACCGCTTTTGAGAGTCTAAGAACCATTAGATTTTAGGTAGAAATCTAAATAATTTGCTAAGATAAATGTGCAGTTCTATAGGCATTTGCAGTTTATGAATCTATACTATTTAGAATTTTTAATTCTAAATAAATTACTAATACAAACATCAACAATTTAATTCATGCACAATTAATTCAATCACAAAAATAATTATAAAATAAACAATTAAAACAAAGCAATGAGTATGATTAAAACTTTAAATTTCAAATATGCATATCTACTGTCCTAAAATAAGACATACTCTTCCATAATAGAGAGAATAACCGATAAGCATCGTGAAAAAAAAATATATATAAAAGAGAATAAGAATTACACTAAATTCGATCGTCTTTTTTGCCTTTTTTCTCTCTCCTTTCTCTAGCATGAAATTCTCTCTCATGAAAATTGTGAAAATCTGTTCAGGATACAATAAAAGATTCTAGACCCCTATTTAAAGAAAAATATAAAATTAACTCCAAAAAACTAAAAATAACCGCCAATAAACAATCCTGCGCGTCTAGATTCAAACGAATTATTCGGTCCGCACAGTGATTGCTACAGTACATTCTGCCCGAACAATAGCAGCTGCAATATTTTTCGGCTGAATTTTTTCAGATTTTTTTTATTTTAGTAAATAAAACAAATAAATATAGCAAACTGGTCATCTTTCTCCTCGGTTTTGCATAAATAGCCAGACCCGAGTCTGAAACTCGGTTCCGGGTTTTTTTTTTTACACAGAAATGGAAATAATTTTTGTTGTAATATTTTAGATCAATCTACTGACTGTTGTGTTTTATTTTTAATATAACACACAAAGGTAAAAAAAAAAATCCGGACCCGAGTTTCAAACTCAAAACTCGGGTCTGGCTATTTCTGCAAAACCGAGGAGAGAGATGGCCAGTTTGCTATATTTATTTGTTTTATTTACTAAAATAAAAAAATCTTGAATTTTTTCAATCGTTGTGTTAATCATTTGTCCAATTTAACTCTGATTCACGTCTATTTACTTCAAATCTTCTAAGATTTTCTTCTATTTTGAAATATTAATAAAATCTAGACAGTAACGTTAAATCTAGACAGTAATCTAAACTTATACAATTTAAATACTATATTAAACTAAATTAACACTAAAAAGCTTTGTTTTAAAACTTGACACAATCCAAATTATACCATTTAAATTCATTAATCAAGTACCATAGCACAATTCTATATAATAAAATATAATCCATAATTTATGAGATTGATTTATACAAAATTTGAATTGTACTCTTCTAAAAATTATGAAATCGGTAATTTTATTTTTTTATTATATCTTGTATGTAATATGTATAAAATAATATACACTTATTTGTTTGTGATATTTTTTAGTTAAAATAATTAAATTATAAATTATTGAATAATTATATCATTATTCGTTCCTTACCTATTGACATTTAAAAAGTAAGTACAACATTTAAATCCTATGATTAAATTTAATGGGTGATGGAAGAATATAGGTAAAACTTTTTCAAATGAATGTAATAATAAAAATATCACATCTGATTCATACCATATCTATTGAAACCTCTAATAATCAGATGCTTGCTGCCACAAAAACTAATATTATTTTACTAAAAAAGAAAGCCTCTTTTAAAGACCACCAATAATAAACATATTTTTTTTTTGACATAATATGCAAGCATTTTGTTAAATAAATAGAATATGCAATGTGGCAGCACATGCAAAGGCAAAGCATCTTGATAGGATTTATTTATAAAAGTAAATTTATTTATAAAAGTAGATATATCTTGTATAAAACGAATAATTGAATATGACAAATATTTCTATATTGTCAGTGTTGGATTTTGGAATATGGAATCGACTGATGAACGTGTTTCTGAACTTTTTCATCACATTCAAAGAAAATATGTATTAGTTATTATTGATCAAATTCTTAATACATAAAGAGAATTAAGCTTTCAAACTTTTCAAACATCACATCATCAATTTTCTCCACCATTAATTTTATTTAAATCTTTTCATCTTCTTGAATCTAAGAATTTATATAAAATAGTTTCTCTCCTCATTTAAAATAATGTGTGTAATGTACTTAAGTTGAAACTTAACTCTTAAAATGATCTAATTTTTAATATAATCATTTATATATTATTATATTATTTATTATTATAATAATTATTATCATAATTATCATTATTACTAAGCATTTAAAAATATTATCTAAATTTTCTTTAGTGTAAAATTTTATTAAATATATTTAAAATTTATATTATTAGTTATTTATTTGAGGACTATATTATCAGAGCGAAATCCGAGTTACTAACCCTAGTTAAATTAATTTAGAATTGGAAACAGTGAAACGTAGTGATCATGGACCATAAACATTGTTTCAATGAGAAATGATCAAATAGTTTAAGTAGTATATAAGAGCGCGTTAAAGATTCTGAAGCAAACTATATAATCTGTATTATTATAATGACATTTAATTTTGTAATCATTATTAAATTATATTTCATTAACAACTTATCATGTTTTCATATTGTTTCTTAATTTAAAAGCAAATGACCAAATAGCTTAAGTGGTATACAAGCTTTTATGGGCACAAAAAGATATCGAAGCACTAACTTCATTAGAAAATACAAAGAATACTATTGAGTCATGACATTAAATTTGCATCAGTATTAATTATCATTTTAATTTTCTATAGGTAATTTTAATGTAATTAATAGTAATTATTTTATCATTTTATATTTTGTTTATAAAATCAAATTTTCGCCATGATTATTTTTATTTCTGGAGGGAAGGCAGAAAACCATCTCTAATAAAAATATAGATCTTGATACACTATAATTACACCTATTAGAATTATATCAATTAAAAATATCGTTAAGTGAGACAAATACCGGTGATTCCGGTGAATATGTTTTTAATTTTCTATTGATCCACTAACTTAAATTCTTTCTAAAATGGGTGTATTTGTCTATTTACTCAAAATTCTTTTTGAAGAAATAAGCACACAATGTGAGCTATTTATTTTGTAAAATGACGAACCAGTGTGTCAATAGTCGGGTGATCATTATTTTATTATTTTTTAATTTAATCTAATCCGTAAAATCGGATCAATATTTTTTTACTCAATCCAATCTGATAGGTCATGGATTGATCCGACTCAAATAAAATATTTAAGTATTATTAATATTTTATATATATATTTTAAATAATTTAATATTAATTATAATGAATATCAATTACTATATATAATCTTTAATTAGTGTTAAATCATAAAATAAATTAAAAAAATATAATTAAACAAATTGGATTGATCCATATCCGACCCGATCCATAACGAATAAAAAAAATCTTAATCCATATTCAATTTATTTTTCTTGTTTGACTTAATCAAATTCATATCAAATTAGGTTGACCCACCAGATTAGATAGAATTTTGACACCTCTAAATCAGTTACATATTTAGTTAACTAAGAAGACCAGAAAGAGGAGAAATATTCGAATTGAAAAGAAATGTATCAATTGAAAAAATAGGCGAAATATAAAGCAAATATCGACAAAGCGGCACACAGCCCTATAAAGTATTTTAGTTAGTCTAAATTTGAGCAGATTTTTTTAGTAAATAAAAAAAATAGCTGAAAGTAATCAAAATCCGAGTTTTTAACTCGGGTCCTGGGACTTAGGACCGAGTTCAAAATTCGGGTCCTTTTTTTTCTTTGTTAAGTTAGTTATTATGTTATATGAAATTATGTTATATAAATGATTATTATGTTATATGAAATTATATTGTATAAATTATTATTTTTTTATATAAAAATTATTATTATTATTATTATTTGCTTTTAATGATTTAAAAATTATTATGTTATATAAAAATTTTGTAAGAAGTTAATCGGTCGAATTTCACGCGAGGGCGCTCGTGTCTTGCGTCCCGGCGGTGCACTGCGTCGGGGCACTCGGGTGGACGGACCGGGAGTGTTATACGATGACGCGCGCGAGCATCGTCGGGTATCGAGGCCCAAACACCGGATCGAGACTCATCTGACTCATAAGCTGAGAGTACGTCATGAAATCTCCCTGAAATAAGTCGAACTCATCAATCATCGGCTCAAGCGTCGGGTCAGGTGGGTCGCTGATCGGACGGTCATCGATAGAGATATCTATGTTCTCAAGATCCGTCGAAAGACCTGTACGAGTAAATTATACATATTTACATGAATGAAATTATGAAAAATCAGTTAAATTAAAAATACTTATACAAATTAAAAATTAAAATTTTAAATATTGACCTGTAGAAGTAAGCATCGCAGTGAAAATATATGGATGACCTAAATCACCCATCAAATACTTTATCTGGCGTAATTCATGCTTGTTAAACTCTGAATGCCCGGGTGTTGTAAGTCAACCAATGGCGATGGCTGTATTCTTCACCAAACGGAACATCTGCATATATATATTTTTTTTATTCTATAGCACAAGTTATGTGAAGAGTTTAATTAAGAAAAGATAGATTGGTTAAATGCTAACCGCTCGGATACCTGTTGTGAATGTGATACGTATAATAACTCATCCACATGCTCCTCGGGGTGCGATAACGGCTGGCTCAAGTGCTCGTCAGTGTCCTCCGGTATGTTGAGCATGTCATCAAGAATGTCAAATACACTCCCGACAATGAGTCGGCACTGTTGTTCGGGAACATCACGAATCCGAACAAATCCAAGAAAAATGCTTGTGTGTACTTATAAAAAAGTTACTACTCCTATGTACATACAAAATAAATTCAATGGATTGAGTAAAATTTGTATAGTCGGACGGTATCGTCATTTGAATAAGGAGGCAACTCTTGAAAATGCTTTTGCAAACACGCGAGCCGGATACTATATGTGAAGAACTGAATGTACTCATTATCTTTCCCCTTATTCCTTGTCTTAAATGGTTATGGGTTATCGGTGATGTCTTCGTAACTATATGGATCGACATCCAACCTAAGTAGCATCTCCACCGTCCCGCTCCATTCATCGTCGGTCACCCTTATTATTGGTTTTCTTATATTTTTCAAATTTGCAAAATAAAATTAGTAGACTTAAAAAATAAAATAAAATAACATACTAAAAATTTTAAATACCTATGATAGGCAATCTCCATAGACAACACACGTCCTCTAGCGTCACTGTCAGCTCATCGACTGGTAGATGAAATATCGACGTCTCTGGTCGCCACCTCTCGACAAGTGCTTTCAGTAGTGATTTATCTAACTGACAATCACCCATAATCGCCATCTAGTACAGAACCAATCGATGCAGATATGGATCTATCTGCGCGTTGTATGGTATCTTCGGATGATGTGTGTTCAAACAAAGAGTGTTATGAGGCTGCAAAAATTATTTTGTTATATATGACATGCTAAAATTAATTATAAAGTATATTTTTTCATATTATATGATAAAGAATACTTATATCGGTTCTGGTACTTTGCGACCTATGTTCATTTTGGGGCACGACAAGCAGTTGCAAATACTCCATTTTTCACTACAATTATTTGAAAAAATTATAAATTTGGTACAATTTTAGTACAATTAAATTAATTATAAATTTGGTACAATTTGGTCTAATTTGGTGTAATTTGATACAATATGGTAAATTTTAGTGTCATTTCATGCAATTACAATTTGGTGCAATAATAAGTTTAATTTCATGCAATTCAGTACGATTCGATACAATTTGATATAATTTGGTACAATTGAACAATTACACATAATTAACCAATGTACATATAATTAACATTATTTGACCTAATTTAATCTAACAAAATTAAAATAATTAGCCTCGTTAGTGCTAATACATAATTAAGCTAATTATAACAATATATTTTAAAATTAACATAAAAAATTAACACAAATCAACCAAATCAAACTATATTAACTATATTTCAATTATCACTATAATTATACTAACTAAATCTAACAAAATTATTATTTTTTATAAATTCGGATTTAAATTTAAAATCAAAAATACCTTCGAAATGACGATAAAATCGACAAATCGACGGGTTTTTTCGACTCTCCTTCGAACGATAAGAAATTTCGCACAAACGGTTTACAAATTGAAGCAAAATTGAGTTTGATCTAAAAAAATGGGAAAAAAAATTCGATTTTCTGGACAGAGGGAAAGCAGGGAAGGGAGAGATGGAGGAGGGGGTCTTATGCGCAAAAATAAAAGGTCGGACCCGAGTTTTGAACTCGGTCCTAGGCCCAGGACCCGAGTTTTGAACTCTCCGCGAAAAAACGGCCCCCATTTTGACCAATTTGCGTTATTTTTTTTTATTTACTAAAAAAAAATCTGAAATTGGACTGTCCAAACTCTCCCAAAATCTGTAGCCTGTAGGTGACTAGGCGTGAATAGTATGGAAATATATTGAGTGTCTTCCCACGTGATGAGCCCCTTAAAAACCTGCTTTAATCACTTATAAAAAAAATGAGCCCCTTAAAAGTTTAAAATTACGGAACCCACGTATAAATGAAGATGAGTTGAACGAGGGATATGATATGGACATACCTAATAACATTATTAGTTAACTTTGCTGAGTCGATGACCGTCCATATAAATTGGTGTCTATCAGAATTGTATCGAACCCTTGAAAGCTAAAATTATGAAACCCACGTATAAGTGAAGGTGGATGAAACGAGGGGACATAACAGAAATACTTCATCACAACCTAATAATTAATATATACACTTTGCTGAGTCAGTGATTGTCCATATAAATTCTTGTCTATCAGAATTATATGTGAATTGCTAAAAGCAAATCCATTGCTTTTGGACTGAACTTCCCAAGTACTCAGACGCAATACCATGATTTATTGTAGACTCCACGTTCAGACAGGTTCGATATGCATGTCCTTGGAGCAAGCTATATCTAAAAGGCTAATCCCTAAAGTTAGATTCGTTCAACTCGTTAGTACCTTACAGTTATTACAAATGCATGCACTTGACGAAGATATGTCAGAATAAGTCGGATGCTATATATATCAACTAAAATTTTAATTTCAATAAGTAAATTGTACTTAGACTATTTGTAATTATGTATGCAAGATACATCTCTAGACTTTAGTCCACCTTGAGGAAGCTCGAGAATATTGCTAAAAGTTGTTAGAAATTCGATTTTTGCTTCTGGCAGTTTGAATGTGTAATGACGCTATATGTAAACGGAAAGGATACTTGATAATTAACCTCATATAAATTCATAAAAATCTTTAAAAAAAAATTATAAATATATTATGTAAATTTATAGATTGATTGTGATTTAATTTCATGTAATTTGTTTGTCATTTAATATTCCATCGATCAATAGTTATATATATATATATATATATATAAATAGTTATATATATATTTAAAATATAAATTATACAAAATAAATAGTTATATATCTTCAAAACATCCATTATAATTTAGCATTCATATATAATAAATAATACAACACAATTAGATCCGATTACATTCATATATAATAAATAGTACAACATAATTAATAACAAAATACTCAATAAAACTCTAAATAAATTATACATAAACAACATAGTAAGATTCATCGCGCGTCATTTTCTCATTTTTCATCTGCATTATTTAAAAAAATAATTCAGTAATATAATCATATAAAATGATAAATGATGAATTTACAAGTGAAATATATTAACTCACATTAAGATTTTTTTTTGTTCGATTTTCCTTTGACCCACACACCTTCTTCGTGATCTGAACGCAAATAATTTGTCTCATCATTATCGATATGAAAGTGCAGATTTGAAACCCGTAGAAAATGGTGGTATTTCATCAAAATGATCATATTCATCTTCGTCAACAACATCTCCAACACCTACAATACGTCTTTTGCCGGAAGAACAACATGCCATTTTTTATCAAATTTGGATCGGTGATATAAAACACTTGTTTTGCTTCTCTATTTGCTAGTATAAAAGGATCATCTTTGATAACCTAATCGGTTGAAATCAACGAGAGATAAAACCTTCTTTATCTTTTTTTACGCCACGTCGATTTTCAATCCATTTACACAAAAATAAAGGAATCCTAAATTTCATAAAATCTAACTCCCATATTTCCTCAATCCACCCGTAATATGACATTGACATGTCTTCATCACCGGATATAGCAACTACTGTGACTCCGCTATTTTGAACGGTACTTTTTTCATCTTGTTTCTTAGTATACCAGTTAAAACCATTCATGTCGTACCCTTGATAAGTATGCACCATCGCACCTGGGCCATATGCTAACCATTTAACTGTTTCATCGATTGTGTTGGATATCTGAGAATTTACTCTGTCGGTAAACCATTTTATAAATTTTAAATTATGTTCGTTGATGACCCAGATTTCATCTTTCAAAGGATTATTTTCTCTTATAACTGCTAAATGCTCATTCATGTAAGGAGCCACAACAGCGAGTTGTTGTAGGACCTTAAGATATGCTTTTTGTCGCAATTCAAGACCAACCGTTACCAATTTATATCCGATTGTGCCAACACCTTGGAGTCTACCCTCATGTCGAGACTTAGGGAGACCAATCGGTTCAACTCCTTCTAGATAAGCGGTATAAAACTCAATAACCTCTTCTCGCAATATATCCTTCAACTATGCTTCCTTCGGGTCTAGATCGGCTTCGGACTAATCCTTTTAATTGACCCATAGCTCTCTCAAATGGATACATATACCGTAAAAACATAGGACCGCATAATCGTATCTCTCTCACGAGATGAACAGTTAAATGAATCATTATGTCAAAAAATGACAGGAAAATACATTTCTAACTCGCATAAGGTAACCACGATATCTGACTGTAGTTCGCCAAGCGTGACGGGATCAAGCACTTTCGAGCAGATCGAGTTATAGAAAAAACATAATTTATTGATAGAATGTCTGACATTTTGGGGGAGAATTCCTCGGATTGCAACCGGAAGTAGATGTGTCAACAAAACGTCACAATCATGTGACTTCATACCAATCAACTTTAGATCATTCATCGAAACTTTTTTGGAGATATTCGAGGAATAACCGGATGGAACCTTAATCGACTTTAGACACTCCAACAAACTAATTTTCTCCTTCTTCGATAATGTATAACACGGCGGGGTAAGTAATTTCGTTTTTCATGTTCTTGTGGTGCTAGCTCTGACCGAATTCCCATAGCAACCATGTCTTTTCTTGCATTCACCCCGTCTTTCATTTTCCCTTGAATATTCAATAGAGTCCCAACCAAACTTTCACAAATATTCTTAATAATATGCATTCCATCCAAACAATGTCTAACATCCAAATACGGCCAATAAGGAAGCTCCCAAAATACAGATTTCTTTTTCCAAACACCGTTAGGGATATTCTTTTGAAACTTCTTACCTAATTGGACATTTATATCTTTCACAATAGAATATATTTGTTTTTCGGATAATGATATTGGTGTTTTCTCCAGCTCAACCGTACCATCAAAAGCTTTCTTCTTCCGTCGGTAGGGGTGATTATGATTAAGAAATCTACGGTGTCCCAAATAAATATTTTTTCCAAAGTTTTTCAATCGTATCGTACGAGTCTCTTCTCCACAAATTGGACACGCTTTTGCTCCTTTTGTTCTATGACCCGATAAGTTACCATAGGCGGGAAAATCATTAATCGTGCAAAAAATAACTGCACGAAGGATGAAATATTCTTTTAAATAGGCATCAAATATTTTTACACCATCTTTCCATAATTTATTCAGATCCTCCAATAATGGAGCCAAGTATACATCTATATCATTACCAGGTTGTTTTGGACCTGAAATCAACAACGACAACATTATGTATTTTCTTTTCATGCATAACCAGGGGGAGATTATAAATACACAATAAAACAGGCCATGTTGTGTTACCACTACTCATAAGGCCATAAGGGTTCATCCCGTCTGTACATAACCCTAATCGTAAATTTCTTGGTTCATCGCCAAAATCCTTAAATATTTTGTTAATGTTTCTCCATTCGGGAGAGTCCCCAGGGTGACGGAGCATTCCATCATCTTTTCTGCCATCCACATGCCATCGTAATAAGTGAGCGTCTTTTGAGTTTGCAAATAGACATTTGAAATCTTGGAATAAGCGGTAAATACCATAACACTTTTTCTTCTTTGGTCGTTTTCGAACTTCTATTTCATTATCTCTCGGTTTGTACTTAGTGAAGCGTTACATTTCGGACACTTATCCAAATCATTGTACTCATTTCGATATAATATGCAATCATTCGGACATGCATGAATTCTCTCAACTTCCATACTCAAGGGACATAATAATTTCTTCGCTCTATATGTGGAGTCGGTATTAAATTATTTTCGGAAGCATTTCTCTTAGAAGTTCTAATAAAGAGGTAAAACTTTTATCGCTCCATCGTTTTTAGCTTTCGGGTTATACAATTTAAAAGCTGAGATATTTTCGTAAATTTTGTACAATAGGAAATAATGGCACATTGGAATCATTACCCAAATTTTTAAAAATTTCGGGAATATCGACAAAATCATTGTAATATCATTCATAATTTCATCCAATTGTTCACTTTCTACATTGTCTATATTTTACGTATTTCTCACATTTTCATTCTCCAATACATCCCATTCATCATTGTCTAAATTTAAGTCATCACCTTCGGATTCATCTCGTACAATATTCTCATAATTTCTACTATTTTCGTTTCAATATTTTCTCCATGCGTACCCATCGGGTGTATCGATCCATAAACCCACGACGAATTAAATGATCTCTCACTTGTTTGATATTTCCAAATCTTCGTAAATTTTGACAATCTTCACAAGGACAAACAAGTGTTCGTGCACCCCTATTTCTCATATCTTCGAGGCACATTCCAAAAATTCATCAATTCCCCTCAAATATTCAATTGTATTCCTTTTGATTTTATACATCCAAGTATTGCGATCCATACGTAAAAAAAAACATCAATCTCACAATTAGGGTTTAGAATTTAGGGTTTGATTTAAAGTCTAATTCTGGGTAGGTCAACCACCTTAACTCACTTTTAAATACTTTGTCTCATTAGTAAACATATACAAGCTAATTTGATGTTTGAAAAAATTAATGACATTTCCCCTATGCTCCCCGAGTACGTCAACGTAAATTTTCATATACGTACGTACACGTAGGAACATTAGGGAAAATACTAACCAAATTTTTTTCAAACACCAAATTATAGCTAGTATATGTTCACTATCATAAATGAGACAAAGTATTCAAAAAACAGTCCCAAATCGGGGACTATTCGGGATTAATCCCTATTGGATTAATCCCGAACGAGTATGGACCTAAATTAATAAAAATTTCGGTAGTTTGGTCTTATATGACAATACTATCAATTACACATATATAATTTTATTTATATATATGTAATCAATTTATGCATTAATTATGCAAATTAATGGGTGTTAAAATTTAACAAGGATGTACTTAAATAAGAAAATAAGAAAATGAACTTAAATTTAAATTATATATAGAAAAATTACCTTTAAGAGATCTCAAAATATTAATCGGTAAGTGGATGTTGTTGCAAATTTCGGAGCAGGATGGAACAGAGAGCTTCTAATGGTGAATAGTGAAAATGAAGATGAAAGAAGCGTACTGTGAGAAGAGGGTGTGATAAATAACCCTAATATTAATTTAGAACCGGTTTTTTAAAATGGGAATAATTTGTTTTTCAATTAAAATCGGTTTTTAACAAAACCGGTTTTAAAATAAAAATTTTAGAACCGGTTTTATGAAAACCGGTTCTAAAATTATTGTTTTAAAACCGGTTTTAATAAAACCGGTGCTAAAACAAATCTTTTAGAACCGGTTTTCTTACAACCGGTTGTAATAAAATGCAATAGAACCGGTTATTATAAAACCGGTTTTAATAAAAAAAATTTAACACCGGTTGTTAAGCAAAACCGGTTCTAATAATTTTAATAAAATATATAAATACGCCACTCTCATCTTTTAACACCTGTTTTTTAAAAACCGGTTCTAAATAACCGTTTCTAAATCCAATTTTTCTGGTAGTGTGAACAACCCAACATATGATCAGAAGGTAATTAAACTCAACAACAAGTCACAGCACTCTGCCTTAGACGTTTATGGTGTCATGAAACACGATGGAACCAAGAAACATTATATGTAGGTTTGGACAAAATTGTAAAATGATTGGCGAGGACAAAAATAAAATCAATGGATTGGAAGTATATGCGTCAATTTCAGATGATGCTGCATATATAGCTAGATCATTTGAAAGTTCACCCTAACTGCTGATACAATTTCATATAGCTAGTTTCTTAGTCTTAACATTAGTCATGCATTGATTTATTAGCAAATGATTATTCATTAGAGAAGAATTAATGGAATAGAATAGAGCTGATCGATCGATTTAGAATTTAGTTTTCATGATCAAAATGAATATTTTATCAGTGAGAATTTATTCGATTTATTTGATAAAAGGGCCATATACAGAGTTCTTTATATTTAAACCAATATCATTCCATCTCTGTTAGGGTTTAATACAAATTATTGATTAAAATTCAGAAAAATAGCAAAAAAAAAAGATAGAATACGATCGGAAGAGACATTACAACTCACGAGTGCATGCTTGGTCATGTATAGTTGGAAATTGAATTATTGACAAATACCTACGTATAACGCTGCAATAAACTCGTCAACCTAATTAACCTATTTAATCCACCCAGTGCAACCCGCTTTTTGCTGAGAAGTTATCAGGTTAGATAAGAGTTGTGATTTTAACTAATCCGTTATATATACTAGAATTGGATTATAAATTTACTTTTCAAAATCCATTTAATCCGAACCTGACCGCATAATAATATATCATACATATTTATTTTTCTAAGATAATATATAAAATTTATTGATAATCAATAAAAATATAATTTAGGAATTGAAATTCTATGTTGCATTTTGGTAATCAATAAAAGTAAGAAAATCTGTACAGATTTTGAGGCTTCAAAATATGCTAACGGATGTATATATATATATATATTATAGAGTGAGGCTATGGTGCTTCGCGAAGCACAAAACCTCCCGTGCATCGCGTCCGTATCTCGAATTTATAAGTTCAAACGGTCGATCCAAACGTTGAACATGATCTTCATATTGAACTATCTTTGGAGATCAAAATTTATATTTTTTCGAAATTTTTTTGCTATTTTTTAGATGGGTACAAAATCGCTAGTTTTGGATGGTGTAGAAATCGTTAGATCAGCAAACTTTGTACCCATTTAAAAATAGCAAAAAATTCAGAAAAATATAAAATTTGATCTTCAAAGATATTTCAATATGAAGATCATGTTCAACGGTTTGGATCGACCGTTTGAATTTTTAAATTCGAAATACGGATCAAATTCGAAGATTTTATGTTTCTGAAGCACCATAATATATATATATATATATAGAGTGGAGATAGCGTGAGAGATTTTCCGTGAGCTTAACTCAAAAAAAACATATTAAATCATCTCGAAATTTTAATTTATCATTCTCATTAAATTCTTTATATGAAAATCTCATAAGATATAGCGTTTTATATACCGTTTTTATTTTTTAAAATAATATATGAATATATTATTATTGAGCTGATTTTCAAAAATTAAAAACGATGACTTAAAAAGCTCAAAACGCTCCAAATTTTTGCATCCCATGAGATTTTCATATAAAGAATTTAATGAAAATAACATGAAAATTTAGATGGTGCCTTCTGTCACTCCTATATATATATATATATATATATATGATGCGCACCCTTCAAAATAACATAAAATTTAGATGGACTGTCACTCCATAGCGAAAAAAAGAAAATGTTCCTTTTCTCTTTTTTCTTTTTGGCTGGTGAATTTATTCTTTATTAATTATAAGGATTCTTGATTTTTTTAAGCGTGATTAAACTTTTCTATTGGTTTTTTAAAACCCTCCACGCAAACTATATTGAAAGAAAAATTTTCTCCTAATGAAACATATATAGAAGTAATTTCTATTTTAACCGAAGAACAAGTAGTACTTGATCAATTTTATATTCTTTTATCCGTTTGTTAGCTAATTATGTTAACAGATATTAACAGAGTATGAATAAAATCCATTAACGTTAGCGGTTATGGTAATATACAATAATTGAGTATATATAATAATAATAATACCTAACTCTTCATGGTATAATTAATTCAGAACATTTCCCGCGAATTAAGTCGGCATCTAATTCGCCACTATCGGTCGATTATATTCTTTTATTTTTATGTATTTTTTGTTTTGACAAAAACTCTTGAAAATATTCTTCAACAACTTGTCCAAATTTTAGTGGTGATAATCCAAAAAAATAAGTGGTTAATGTTATGCACAAGTAAAAGCACATTTTGCGTGTCACATTACAAGGCTGACTAACGCGTACATGCAACCGGATCTTCCATAAATAGAAAGTTCTCCAAATGGTTGCCTCATCATCAAGATACCTTCAATTTTTTTTAAGAAAAAAATATAGAAGGAATTGAAAAAGAAACCGGAAGACCTTATATATAGAGAGGAGTAACAGAGGCTGCATGAACTCGTGCCTTGCTTTAATTTGTGTGCATAATTTTGTAAGGATGAGAAGAGAAGAGAGAGATAGAGAGAGAGTCACGGTGCCTTGCTTGAAGCGAGGAGATGGGAACACAGCCAAGAATGACTTGCCGACGAGAAAGATCGCCACATAAGCATCTTATTTGAGGCTAAGTTGGCAGGTTGTTCTTGGCTAGGTTTCAGTCTCCTCCTCTCATGCAAGGCATGATTTGACTTGTTTAAATTGTTGGGTTGTTAAGGGGCTTATCCCTTTACCAGAAAAAAAAATTAGAGCTGTAGGACATTGCAATTCCTGATTTTTGGTATTGCATGAAGGTGCCTTTAATGTAGAACTACCCAATAATTACCAGTATCTGTTGTGTGAAACTTTTCAATTTTTCATTTTGGCTTTTTTGTTGTTACAATTTTTATGAAGTCAGTCCATAGTAGATGCATGTACAGCTCAGCTGGTACCTCACACTGCATTGCTAATTGAATAATCGAATCTGGAATCTGGATAGTATAAATTTCCGAATCAACTAATTAATTCATAAATTCAGTTTGATCAAATCATTTTATTACCCAATTAATCCCTCTAAAAACCAATAATTGAATGAATTGGAAGCTCGTTGAGCCTCGATCGGCCCCAGATTCTGACGGGCCTCTAACTGATTGAGACAACCCAACGAAGCAACAATTTCTCACATTCATCTTTCCAAATATTGTAAAGACATTTAACTCTTTACTTGAAACTTTGAATTTCAGATTCAATTTAACATTAAGATTGTAAAGTATTTTTTTTCAAACTATATATAATTATGACGTATTAATAGTTTAAGGTCCATTTTGCAGTTGACTTTTACATATAACTTTTTCACTTTTTCTTTTTTATCATATTGCTCGACATGATAGATCATTGAAATAGCATGCATGAAACAAATGACATGTCCATGCATATATCTTCCATAAATAGCTGGCTGTGTTCCGATATATTATATATGCATCTTTCTATTGAACAGACACAAAATCTAGCACATAACTATAAATCTGTCTCTTGGCCCTCTAAGAGTAATGTTTTATCCAAACTTAGCATATACTAACAGTTACTATAGAGCAGCTTCCTCTTGTCTATCTTAATATTGTCACTAAAACATCACAATTATTATTATACAAACTAAAAGAGCCCAGCATCAGCTCCTCAGAGCCAACATACAGTATTCTATCTAGGTTAGGACTGCAAATGAGTCGAGTTTGAGTGAGCCGAGCTTTATGAAAATTCAAGTCGAGTCGAGTCGAACTCGCGAAACGTCTCGAGCTAAAAAGTCTAGCTCAATCTCAACTTGTTACTATTCGAGCTAGCTCACGAGCCAATGCACGTACGTTGACTCAATTTGACATTTATATTTAGTATATTTACAAACTATAAATTTGATATATCTAAAAAAATGATATATAAGTTAGTACAAAATTGATATATCAACAAACTATATTTTCAATGAAATATTTATTGCACTAATTTAAATGGATGAACCAGTAAAAAAAACTATCGAGTCAGATATATGAGCCGAGTCACAATCGAGTACGAAAAGTCATTAAGCCGCTGAGATGGTGAGATAATGAGAGATAATTAGAGATAGATTATCGGATTAGAGTTTAACAGAAAAAATATATAAAATATTATTATTTGATTCAAGTCAAGCCACGAACCGAGTCAACTCCAACTCAAACTCAAATTATTTAACTATCAAGTCATATTAGCTCGAGACAGATTAGCTAGAACTCGAATCGAGCCCGAACTTTTTTGTGCAGCCTTATTCTAGGTCCATCGAAAATCAAGCCTAAACACGACCCAACTGCCCTTGAGGGATAGTACTGTTAACTGTTAAGAGCAAGTACATGTACATTTTTTGTTATCTGATCAAAACTGGGCCGAAGAAATAATGTACCAAATCCAACTTAATTGTATTTACATCACAATTCTTAGTAGTAGCAATAATAATAGTAGTAATGATATTGCCATGTTATATATTTAAATACAAAATTAAAAGATATCATATAATTTCGTATATATCATTTATCAATAAGATAACAGATGCAAAGTATACTCCTTATCTTCTTATCAGCTCTTATATAATTAACAGACAAAAAATAATTCTTACATATACCCTCTTAACGAATACGCTAGTGGTAAGGTAAAATTTAAAAAAAAAATCTTCGACACCCCTACATCATTCTGGGTTAGTGTGTTATAAAATAACAAGTTATTGGAATTTTCAAGATGTTTTACTTAGATATTCTAACTGTCACAAACGAGATATATATATGGCAATTTTAAGAAGTAAAAATAATTGTATGCATGTCATTTTTATAAAAAATAACTCCGAATTTCTTGAAGACAAATAATTTTCTCCTTGATGAGAATAAAACAGACACCTCCAGTTGTTCACACACTGGAGATATATAAGAGACCCCTGATAACAATTTCTACCTGTATTCAGAAGAAGACAACAGAATAATTGAGCTCACATTCTTATCATAACAAAATAATTGAGCTGATATTCTTATCATAACAGGTTCTCAGGGCGAATCCAATTTTTTTTTAAACTTGGCACAATGGTATAAATGAAAAATAAATTTATTCCTTGATATTTTATTCAATCAAGTTAGGAAATTCGGGCATTATATAATAATATATGTTAATTCGGGCATCATATAATATTATATGTTAATATTTATAGTTCAGTACAAAAAAAATTAAAAAAGAAATAATACATTCAAAAAAATAAAGTTTAAGCACTGGCTAAGACTTGCCCCACTTATTTTGATCTTATCTTTTTATAACTAAAGATGTAATCAGAATTAGAACTTAAGATGTGAGATTAGATTCAGAGATGTATTTATAACCATGAGGATGTAATCACTGTTTAAGAAATATAGAATGAAAGAATAAATACATTATCAAATACACACAGCTTTCTCTATTTCTTTATACTCCTATAATTAATTACCAGAAATGGAGAAGTCAGATTTCCCCATCGCGGACTTTTTACTTAAACAGCTTAATAATCAATGTTATCTACACAACCGGTTTTAGAGCAAAGTTATTTTCACAAACGGCCTAAATAAGGGCATGAGTTCAACTCACGCCCTTAAACCTCCATTTTGCCTGCCCGAACACTGCCCAAAGACACAAAGGGCGTGAGTTGAACTCACGCCCTTTAGACGTTGATGTGCTCTGGTTGTTACCTTTTAAAAACACCGAAAGTGAAAAAAAAAATAATACAAATGCGATATGTGGATTTAAAGGGCGTGAGTTGAACTCACGTCCTTTGGGTCATTTTATTTTTTTTTTGTTTGGGCAGCGGGCGGGCAGAGAAAATAGCGTCCCCATCGCATCTACAAAGAAGCTCCGACAAGTCACATGCGGACAGTGGATAAAAATGCTGTTTGCTATAAGGCTCGCGTAGTGAATCTTAATCCCAGCTAAGGATGATTGATGATCTCCGTTTGAATATATTTTACTTGTTAAATATGTTCGCCTCATATAAATTGATGAGATAAATTAATCACGAAGAGTAAGGCTTAAAGTTTTTATGCCAAATGATTTGTGAGGAAATTTAAATTTAAATTTTTTATTTTTAAACTAAATTAATTAATTATATTACACATATCATACACTACGTGCAAATAAAAGCTACATAATGTGACTTTATTAGTTACATATCAATATCTAACGGTGGTCAAACTTTAAGATTTAATAGTTCATAATGTATATCGAAATTTTGAAATGCATTTATGAAAATCCTACAACTTCTTATAGAATAAAATGAGCTCCAAAAAAATATAAAAATTTTCGTTCATATACTTTTTTTATTCAAAACGAACAATATCAATAAATTGGATCTCTTAAGTTATTCTAATACGTTATCGAAAAAAACTAATCTTATTTTTAAATCAAATGCATTATTTTTAATTAGCATAAAATACTACAATAAGAACATATATAATGGCTTGTCTGTTTTCTTATAAATTGCGACATATCAAATATGTTTGTGTGCCTATACAAAACTTGTATCTACTTGTATCATGTGGGGAATGAATCTTTTGGACCTTTATAAGACGAATGAAATAAAGCAAAAGACTTAAGTACTATACTGCTATTTTTTGTGCAGATCAAATAAAAAAAATAAAAACAAGACAGTGATGTAAAATTAAAAATAAGCATTTGAACATAAATGTCATTAAACTGTAGCTATCGATGATATTGATCCCCATAGAAAGAAAATAATTTACGACAGAGAGAGAGCAACTATATATCCATATCATGTGATTCATGTCATCATGTTTCAACAAAAATCAGACCAACACAAGATTTTGAGGCTCAGCTGATTGCACGTGGTAATCGGTCATTTGCTTGCTTTCCCTCGTGCCTGTTTCGAATGACGCATATGATATAGGCCATGTTATCTGATGCGGTGCTCCTAATGAAATCTATTACTAGACCCGCTCTACCATGATGAAGTGTGCCAAGGCTTGTATTTCTTAGACCTTGGTACAATGGCTATTTTATTTTAATTTTTTTCTTCTCTGTTGACTGTTAGCCTTTTTACTTCAAAAATATATGTCAAGAATTATTTTCAAATATTAAAATAGAGAAAATGTTCCTTCAGAATAACTATTTTGTACTTTATTCCGAAAGAAGCGCCTTATGTCATACAAGTTGCATTTAAAATTATATCCTTTATTAAGCTTCTATGGGATTGACAAAAAATCAAGCTGGACGATTGATTGTTTATAAGATATATAAATATTTTTTGAGAATTTTTTCATGATTACATCTCATGCTAATACAAATCAAAACAAACTGACATACAAAATGCTCATAAGTAAGAATTTCTTAAATTCACAAAGAGTATTCGATATGTTGAATTATGTTAAGAATGTTATAACTAAATTATATAATAATCCATATAATTTTATAGGATAGATCTATAAAGTTTCAAACCATTTTTTCAATTATTTTGATTAATATAACAAAATCAATCTTATTTGTTGAATTTAAGTTAATTTATTTTTATACAATAATATTACGATTACGCTGGCAACATGTAAATTAAAATTTGAATGTTATATTCTATTTTGATAATTTTCATGTAAGATTGTAGTAGTGTAAATGAGTTGAATGATGGAAAGTTTTCTGTTGAACTTTGTGCTATATTAGTAAACATACACTCTTGTATCATAGGGAAATGTTGTTCCAGCTAATTAGCATGTTTGAGGAAAAGGCTATAATGATGCATGTTATAATAAATTTTGATCAATTTGTGTAGAGAAATGTAATTAATTAGGGTTAATTGGGGGTAGGATTAGTCTAAGAATATTAGTCATTGTTGGCTAATGAGATTAGATACATCCAACCTTTAATCAAAATTAAAGGGGTTGTTTTTTAAAAAAAAAATCTTTTCAGGGGTACTGTAGCAATAGTGATATCAACGGTAACAATAGTTACTGTTACAATTCTTTTTTTCTTGCTATATATATATATCGATAGCCAAATATATAAAGTTCGGAAGTTGATAATAAAATTATTATCTTCATCAATTATTTTTGTATATAAATCCTTCTCCAAAACTTGACATGGTGTCAGAACAGATTAAAACCTAACTCACTAAAGATCTCACAACAAGTAATCGCCAGCAACAAAACAACAAGTAAATTACCACAAGAGTCAAAGGAAAGATTACCAGTACAAGGAGACTAGTACCGGATTGAGCTACAACCCACTGGAATCAATACAAGTAACTCAATTTCCAAATCATTAACTTCTCCTATCAATATCAGTAACTGTTAAAACCAAATTGTCAACCAAAATGATAGAAGAACAACCAAATCCAAGCACTCTCTACACTCTATAGTTCTCAGAATCACAGAATTCAATGCTTCTCAGAAATTAACTAATGCTCCATTTAATGAAAAAAATTACATATCCTAGGCCAAGGCAGCCATAATAACACTCAAATACAAAGGGCTCTTATGCTACACAAATGCGAACAAAAATCAACCAGTATTTGGAAGCATAAGTTCAAGAAGAATGGGAGATGATAGACAGTCAATCATGACTCTAATCACAAATTCACTTGAGCCTCAATTATCAAAGTGATTCAATTACTGTGAGATACAGCAATAGAGTTATGGCAAGAAATTCAAAATCGGTACAACAACCAAAAAGGACATTCTCAAGTATAAAAGCTCAAGTAAGAAATTACAAAGATCACACAAGAATCACGAGACATACCTGAGTAATCGAGCATGTGAGATCAAAATACAAATAATTAAAACTCTATGATCTCATACAACTTACCTATATGTGATTCATGAAAGAGAGAAAACATATCATGTCTACACCTTTTCGGGAGCTTTTGATTCAAGTTATAGGTGACTAGAGCTCAAATTCTCCTCTTAATTGATAAGTTATCCTTTAAAGAGGTAACAGGCCGCATCAGGCAGGAAGCGGCGAGACGACTTGCGATGGGCACCTCTGACTCGAACCCAAAGTCAGAGGAGCGTGCCTTCTCAGTCCACCACTCCAAAGCCAAGGGAAAAAGAGGAGATAGAGTGATGTGCTCACTGCAAGTGAAGCAACCATAATCAAGAAAGGTGTTGGGTTATCAATCCACAATTTCACCTTAAGCAAAGGGATCAACAACTCACAGAGACAATAAAGAGAAGAGGGACAAAAACTCTAGAAATCGAGAGAGGAAAAATTTCTCTCAACGAAAGATAAAGAGGAAGTCGCCTTCAACTCGAGTCAAGAGGAAAGCGGACTCAATAAGATTGAGTCCCTTCTGACCTCTCTATTAAATCAATAGACCCAACAATTGAGCTCTAGTTTCATTAAATTAATTAATACAAAGACTAAATTGAGCCCAAAGTGTAATGAATTGACCAATTCTGAAATTGAGGTTGAAATTAAATCAAATAAATAGAGTTTAACTATAGGGTTACCCTCTCAAAATTCCAAAATTATTATCAAATGAGTTCTTGACTTGGGAGCAATAGACCACATGATAGGAAACCCAACATTGTTAAACAATTAATGTAAAATCAACGATAATTTTTTTTACAATTGTCAATAATCAGAACATTAGAATAAAAGGTTGGACATGATTAGTATTTTTCTAAAAATGTTTATTCAATATGTATTTTATGTAGAGAAATATTCAATAAACCTTTTTTCTATTAGCAAGCTTACAAAGGATTAAATTGTGAAGTGATTTTTAAAAAAAAAATATGATTTTGCAGGATCTACTCACCAAGAAGAAGATTGGTGAAGGATATTTAGAAAATACGCTCTATTTTTTAGCACGAACAAGTCTTATTTCAACATTAAAAAAAAAGATTATTTAAAATTTTAAAATTTATGTTTGATATATTCTAAATATTATTGTAGTAATTGTGAAGTTTGTAGCCCTACTAAGCATACAAAACTTCTCTTTTGTAATTCTAATTCTAAAAGTAATGAGAAATTTGAACTTGTTCTTTCCGACCAAAACACTTTTGGAATATTATTTTGAAACAAAAGAGTTCTAGTCATTTCAAGGAGATTATGATTTTTTTCGTTATGAAACACCATTTTGTTATGGTGTGTATACACACGTTGTTTGGTGAATAATGCCTTTTGATTTTGTAAAGTTTGAAAATTTTTGATTATGTAAAGTTTAAAAAAATTTTATTAATGAATTATGTTCCATTATCCATACGAAGAATTTTAATTTTTATATTGTATTGTGTTTCTATTAAATTTACAAAATGTTTATAGTGATTGAAAACTTTACTTTTATTTTTCATTAGATATAACCAAATTATTTTTGAGAAACCATCAATAAAAATAATCAAAATATTTAAAATCATTATAAGAGATTACGGGGAGCGGGTCCCCAAATATCATCCTCACCGCGGCCTATTTGATAAATAGGTTGTCTAGTGCAAATCTAAACTTTAAAAACTCCTTAGAAATTATCTATGATCGAAAAATTAATCTTGTTCACTTAAAGATTTTTGGATGTGCTTGTTTCGTTCATAAAAATTGGTTGGACAAATTAGATTTTACTACAACAAAGACAATATTTTTCAAATATTCTTTCAAATAAAAAGGGTATACGTGTTATGATCCAAAAAATAAAAAAAATATAAAAATGTGACTTTCTTTGAAAATGAACCTTATATAAAAGTGACAAGAAAAATCACAATGAAGAAATTTTACAAAATGACTTTGTTTGACCTTGTTATACTAATCAAGAAAGAATAAAAAGTCATGTAGAATTTCATGAGCAATTAGGTACTCAAGAATCCGAGGAACTTGATCAACTCCAAGAGGAAGGTGAGGAAAGTGAAGAGCAAGAAGAAATATTACCACGAAGATCAACTCGACAAATTCTCAACTAGATTGAAGAATTTTGTCGCATATACGGTATAATATTTGATCCAAAATTATATTTTCTATTATAATATTACTAATGATCACTATGTATATTTGAGCGTCATGTCACAAACCGAAGAACTAAAGAATTATGAAATGGAAAAACTTAATGCAATATGACGCAAGACAATGAACGGAGAATTTCATGCCTTAGAAAAAAAAAATCAAACTTGAGAAATATATAAGCTACCAAATGGATGTAAAAAATATATTTTTTTCAAGGAACACTTGGAGAAGAAGTGTATATGACACTTCCACCAGGTCACCAAAAAAAATGTCTAACCTTGTTTGTAGATTAAAGAAGTAGATATATGTGTTAAGACAATATCCAAAGGTATGGTATGACAAACTTAATTATTTTTTAATTTCTTATAATTTTAAGGTAAGTAATGTCAATTCATCTTTGTTTATCAAACATAATTGCAATGGTATAACAATTGTATTGGTCTATGTCGATGATTTAATCATAACTGAAAACAATCAAATGAAAATTGAGTTAATAAAGAGAAATCTTAAGTAAAAATTTGAAATCAAAGCTTTAGGGAGATTAAAATATTTTTTTGGTATAGAAATTGCTCACTAAAAAAAAGGTTATTTCTATCTCAAAGGAAGTATGTACTTGATTTGCTTAAAGAAATTGAAAAATTATGGTGTAAGTCATTGTCAACCCCAATTGATTTAAATGTAAAACTTAACACCAAAGATGGTGAGTTCGTGAAGATGTAAATCACTTTTAACGACTCGTGGGTAAATTAATATACTTAACCGTTATCCGACCGGATTTATCATTTGTTGTAAGCCAAATAATAAATTTATGCACTCACCAAGAACACCACATTTAGATGTTATTAATAATATATTAATGTATCTAAAAGGAACTCCCAAAAAGGGAATTTTGATGAAAAAAATGATATTAATGCAATATGTGGCTATTCTGATGCAGATTGGGCATGAAACTTTGATAGAAAATCAACTACCGATTTTTGCATCTTTGTAGGTGGTAATTTAATCACATGAAAAAGTAAAAAGCAAAATATCATGACACGATGAAGTGCGGAAGCGAAATACCGAGGTATGGCCTCAACCACAAGTGAATTAACATGGATCAAGAAAGTGTTAGTCGATTTAAATATCAATGTCAATGAACCAATAAAGATGTTCCATGACAATCAAGCGGCGATATACATTGCAACAAATCATGTCTTCAATGAGTGTACCAAGCACATTGAAGTAGACTGTCACTTCATTAGAGAAAATATTATGGATCAAAACTCTATTTATGAAAAGTGAAGATCAATTAGCCGACATTTTCACCAAAAGATTGAGCATTAAAAGCTTCAAAAATATATCGAGCAAGCTAGAATTATACGATCTCTACCGTTTTAATTTGAGGGGGGAGTGTAGAGAAATATAATTAACTAGGGTTAATTGAGGGTATGATTGGCTTCAGAATATTAGTCATTATGGTTAATGAGATTATATACATCCAAACTTTAATCAAAATTAAATGGATTGTTTCTGATTTCTTTATCTTCTTTTCGGATACTGTAGCAATAGTGATACCAACGGTAACAATAGCTATCGTTACAGTTCTTTTCTTTTCTTGTTATATATACCGATAGCCACACATGCAAAGTTCAGAAGTTGATAATAAAATTATTATCTTCATCAATTATTTTTGCATACAAATCCTCTCTAAAACTTGATAATTTGCATGATGTTGCGTAAAATATTAGCAGAAGTATCATATCAAGTTCTAATATTTATAATATTTTAATATATATATATATATATATATACAAATTATGAAGGTTGTCATTATATAAAATCTTTTTAATCAAGTTTTATCATATCTTACGTAGCACTTTTCAAAACAATGAATTTGCATTGCATATCATGTCAATTAATGTAAAGAGTTCTTAAATTATATTCCCGTTACATTTAGAATTTAACATCCAAACGATATACGTTTTAATGCTGTGCTAGTAATATAATGTGATACAATTATAAAATATACGTGATAAACATATTTAAAAGTATTAAAGTTTAAAAATTATATAATATTTAAACTTCAAATTATATAATATTTAAACGTGACAGTAGGAAAAAAAAAAAGACGATCAGAGAAGGTTTGCTGGAAAGTGGAAACACAAAATTAAACCGGTGCCTATATTTAGACCAATGGTGCAAACATTTATTGAAATACCGATCCGCCCATAAGGAGAATTCTCATTTTCCTTCGTCAAAGACGAATTCCGTGATCACAATCACTGCCATACCTCTCCTTATTTCGTGGCACCCTTCTCCTCTCTCTCTCTCTCTCTCTCTTCGTTTACTCCCATCTCCTTCCTCTCGTAGCAGATCTAGGGTTCTGATCGAAACTACTTTCCAACCATGTCTTACGGCGATCGCCTCACCACGTTCGAGGATTCAGAGAAGGAGAGCGAGTACGGCTATGTTCGTAAGGTACGATATCGCCTTCCGCTAATCCATTGCAAGAGTGGTGATCTGAGCAAGTCATTGTAACTTTGGTTTGGTTAGATCCGATTTTGGATCAGTAGTGTCAATAAATTAGTGCCTTAATAGTCTTTTCATGCCCGTTTAACTGATCAGCTAACGAATTGCCCTGAATTTTTTAACATCTCCGTTCCTTCTTAGCATATTAGCGATCTGATTTTTGGCAATTATTTTGATCGGGAATATGTTTTTCATTAAATTTTGAAAATTGAAGATATCGAAATGCGTTGATGTCTTGGCAAGATGTTCTTGAAAAATTAGAATTTTCTGAACTGCTACTCATGTTTGACTTTTTATTTTGCTCAACTAGCTTGAATTTTTCAAATGTTGGTTTATGGTATCCAGCACTTAAATCATCGACAAATCCCATTTAACTTTCTATTGTAGAAGGGTTAATATTTGGTTCCTTGTTGTCCTTTACCTTTGTTAAGTTGAATTAACATTATTGCATAGCTGAGTATAATAAAGTTGTTTTGTGAAAACTGAGTAATTGTCTGCCATCTTCTCTAGCAAGCGCACAAAATGCTTTTCTTTTTATCGTTATCATCTCTGTTATTATCTCTCTGCATCTTCATCTCTGTGTTTCACTGTTTCCTCCCACTCATTCTGACACATACATACACGTACAGACAAATTCAGGGTCTGTATCACTGAGAAGCTGATCAATAAGAAGTAAATTCTGTAAATGAGCCCCAAAATTTATGCTTGTCTAGCCTCCATGTCAGCAACATGCCACACTGTGCAGTATCATAGGATGCACCTTTGCACCTCACCCTCTCTAATATTGGCCAGCGCCTTATTTTTGCCATGAATCGTAGGTGTCAGGGCCAGTGGTGGTTGCAGATGGAATGGGTGGCGCAGCCATGTATGAGCTGGTTCGTGTTGGCTATGATAATCTAATTGGTGAGATCATTCGTCTTGAAGGAGACTCTGCCACAATCCAAGGTACAATGTCATGTTGTTCAAATTATGTGTAGGCTATCCTCCAAGGGAATAGAGGGTAGTTTGAAAATTTTGAAAGAATAAATAATGAAGTATTGTCGAAGCATCTAATTCATAATCTTTTGTTCTTTCTATTTTTATTCAGTCTATGAAGAAACTGCTGGTTTGATGGTCAATGATCCAGTTCTGAGAACTCGCAAGGCATGTATCTATTCTGTGATGCTATTTCAGAAAGACGTATTTTGTTATTTTAATGCCGATCCCTGACAATTTTTTTTTTTTATTTTGTTGTTTGTTGTCACTTATAGCCTCTTTCAGTGGAACTAGGACCTGGTATTTTAGGCAATATCTTTGATGGGATTCAGGTTTGCAAAGATAGTTTTACTCTGTCTTCATTGGACTAGATTTTAATTACTGTTTTCTTTACAATTGAGGACCTCTTTGATGGAAGTAGATGCATTTTGCACCCAGTTGTAGATTTAGAGCTTGATTAGGTGGAATAAAGACTCCAGCTCTCCAAGTGCTAATTGTACCATACCAGAGGAATTTTATATCTTTTAGGCATCTCCAACACGTCTTATGTTCCCCTATTTTAGTATTAAGTTTCTTACTTTATTTTGAACTCTCTTTGAATCTGACTTTCAGCGTCCACTAAAAACTATTGCAATCAAATCTGGTGATGTCTACATTCCTCGTGGAGTATCTGTCCCTGCTCTTGATAAGGATATACTCTGGGAATTCGAACCGAAGAAGCTAGGCAAGTTATCATATAAAAGAGTTCCAGAATTATGCACAACACTTTGTCAGGGAATTCAGAAAATCCCCTTTAAAAACCAAAAATGCCCTCCAATTTCTTAAGTACATGGAAAAAGCACCTGATTTTCTATATTATTCAAGGCAAGACCCATGCTGTTCCAGTAACATGCTCCATATAGGTGTTTTAGACAGTTTTGATTCTGTTGGGTCTCTTTTGTGAATGTCTTTTTTCTTGTGAGAGAAAAGGCTGATTTTCTTCCTTGCTGTCCCAATTTTAGGTGTTGGAGATAACATAACTGGTGGAGATCTATATGCTGTAAGTTCTTTTAATTGTTTTTTGCATCATAAATTCTAAATGCTGAATTTGGTTACGTTACATTTTTAGGTTCTGTTTCAACTTGATTAGATGTTTATCCTTTGTATTGTTGTTTTTGTTTGTTGTTTATGATTTAGTTGCCTCAACTAAGGTTCAGTATTGTTGCCCACATATTAACTGAGGATCTAGGAGGATCTTATAGAAACAAATTCTACGTAGCTTAAATATTGGATTATTTTTGTACTATATGCCTGCTGATATTATCTCTGCTACAATTGCAGACTGTTTATGAGAACACTTTGATGCAACACCACGTGGCAGTTCCACCTGGTTCCATGGGAAAAATATCATATATTGCTCCTGCTGGTCAATACAGCCTTAAGGTTAAAGTTTAGGTTCTATTATTTTGCACCTAGAGTTTCTTCTTTGAGAGGTTATCAATGTTTTCTGTTTATTTGTTTGTGTGGGATCCTGTTGCATGTGGCCCTTAAATATCAATGATATTTAACCCTGGAAAATATGAAATGTCATGAATGACGCCACCTTGTTTATGTGTTGGCTAGGCAGAGTTTATTTGGGTTGTGAGCAGGGTGAGATGATTATTACTCAATTTCATCAATAGGTTGGGCTTTCATTTGGAGCAATTTAGTTTGGCTGAGTTTTGTATAAGAAATTGAAGTGGTAGTATTTATGCAAGCAATTTAGTTTCTGATTCTGGGGATGCATGATCAGAAGCTTTGCTACAGTAGGGTATTGAAAGGCATGAGAAAATTTTTTTTTAGTAAAATGTAAAACCTTTTTTAAAAATTTGATCATGCTTTCTAGTCACTAAATATATTATGAGGAAGACCAAATCTTCTGCTTGACATGGTTGAATCGGTCGACTGATTCTGATCACAAAGCAAATACTGAATAGTCTCGTTTTTCACACTGTATATTTGTACACATGAAGATTTCTCTATAGAAGTCGCGAGAGCATGATTACATGAAATTGTAGATCTGTATGATATTATGAGAGCAATGAAACATGACATTATTTTTTGAGTTAGACTATGGTGCTACGTGTAGTTAATGATCAAATTTGCTACGGACTCAAAAATATAGTTAAATCATCTCCAAATCTTGATTTATGAGTCTCAATAAATTATTTATATCAAAATATGATGGGATATAGATTTTTCAATTTTTTGTATTTTTTAAGTATTAGTTTTGAATTTTTAAAAATGACCTAGAAAGTATGTATTATTTTATTATTATTATTGAATCATCTTAAAAAATCCAAAACTAACACTTAGAAAATTTAAAAAAAATAGAAATTTTTTAAATCCCATCATTTTTTGATATAAAGAATTTTTGATATTCATAAATCAAGATTTGAAGATGATATACCTATATTTTTTAGTCCGTAGCAAATTTGATCATTAACTACCCTTAGCACCATAGCCTAACTCTTATTTTTTTCCTTTTTATTAATATGATAGTTCTTTGCTTTGTACTTTGTAGATCTTCATGAATAATTTTCTTTTCTTTTTTCTTATCTATCTCTTTGTTTCTTTTTCGGAAACAGGACACAGTACTTGAGGTGGAATTTCAAGGTGTCAAAAAGGAGTTCACTATGCTTCAGGTCTCCTTGTTTTCACATCAGGTTTTTAGTATTAATGTATGAGGAAGTTGCCTTATTCATCTAACTTCCTTTTTGTAAAAAATATTGTAGTCATGGCCAGTGCGTTCTCCCAGACCTGTTGCTTCAAAGCTTGCTGCAGATACACCTCTTTTGACTGGGCAGGTATAGTTGAGAATGATAACTATAGTTCTATTGCAGTTGTTTCTTCCGTTCTCTTTCTTCACGGTGTAAAGTGAAGCTAGTTTTGGTTCATACTTATTTGGGTTTTTCAGATAATAACACTTTAATTTACCATACCTCAGTATATCTTTGGCTTGGATATATTTGTACAAGCTGAATTTTGGATTGGAAACTACATGAATGAATTCTTGAATTGTATACTTTATACGTGGATTTCTAGAGTTTTGTTCTAGTGTACCCTTTATTCTTTTTCAACTGTTAGCTGGTGATAGTGTACCTTATTTTGATATAACCTTCCCTTTTGCAGCGTGTGCTTGATGCATTGTTTCCATCTGTGCTGGGTGGAACTTGTGCTATTCCTGGAGCTTTTGGCTGTGGTAAAACTGTCATTAGCCAGGCCCTTTCTAAGGTAAAACCTATCTGTTTACCTGTGCATTGTTTTCTTGTGTGCTTCTTTTCTCATCTTTTGTTAGCATTTCTAATCTATTCATGTTATCATTTCCTACAGTACTCTAACTCAGATACAGTTGTCTACGTGGGATGTGGAGAAAGAGGGAATGAGATGGCTGAGGTTTGTGTAATAGAATTTAAGTAACTTTACTCTTTTCTTGTGCATTATGAGCAAAACTAAATTTTTGTTCTTTATGTAACAAAGTGCTGTAATGAAAATTGTGGAACTTCTAGATCTAGTCTATTCCAAGTAAAATATTTTGCCCAGAATTGAATCACGAAAAAATGATGATTATATAGGAGATTGGCCATTCCTATGCATTTTTATCTGTTTTTTCGTGTCATTATTTACTGTTATTATCTGGATAAATCACAAAAATGTTAAATGGAAACAAAAAGAGTAAAGAAATTAAAAGATAACAAAAAGAAATAACTAAAAGGTAGTTGTTACATTAGTAACTGAAGGCCTGAAGCTAAAACTTTTAAGTTCCTTATCTTACTGAATTAGCCTCACAAACTTTAATAATCAATATTTTCTTCAATATAAGTATGAGAACGCTTCATTGGTTAGGTGCTCATGGATTTCCCGCAATTGACAATGACGCTACCTGATGGGCGTGAGGAGTCTGTCATGAAGCGTACTACTCTTGTTGCTAACACGTCCAACATGCCCGTCGCTGCCCGTGAGGCTTCAATTTATACTGGTATGGCAAATTCTAATTGTGTGTCCATGTATCAAATGCTTCTGTTTTGTTAAAGAAAATTTATTCCCATGCAATTTGTTTGAAGAGGATTTTCAATACGCCATCTCAAATTGATAACTTGGTGGTTGGTTTGAATCACTTTCTGGGTGATGGCATGCCCCATTTAACTTTATTCATTTGTTGATACAATTGTATCAGGTATTACCATTGCTGAATACTTCCGTGATATGGGATATAATGTTAGTATGATGGCCGACTCCACCTCCCGTTGGGCTGAGGCATTGCGTGAAATTTCTGGTCGTCTGGTAAATTAATTTATTCATTGATCCGCTATTAATTATTTTTTGTAAAGATTGTTTTTTTTTGTGATATCATGATATCTACTAGCTAACAGTAGTTACACTGATTGGCTGATCTCCTGAAAATGATAATGGCAGCATGTTAATTTTTCTGGGTGTTTAGTAAATATGTCTTTACCATTACCTCTAGTACTTCAAGTAGAAGGTGATCTTGGCATTATTTTACTTATCTGTGTAATTGCAAACTTATAAATTGAACTAGCTAACAAAAATTCGGTCGGTTGTTGCCTATAAGATTCATCATATAATCTTCTTTTGCAACTGTTTTCAAAATCTTTTTAAATGCTATAATTTGGTAACCAGACTATACAATACATTATTGTAGAGTATTCAAAATCTTTTTAAATGCCATAATTTGGTAACCAGACTATACAATACATTCTTGTAGAGCAAGGAGAAAAAGATAGGATTTCAGATATAGATGACACTAAAGGAAGACATTGGAATAAAAAATTTCATTTCTGGTTCAGTTGCTCATTACACATATACTTTGATGATTTAAATTAGCTCTTGATGGTAAATACATTCTTTATTTTGGTGAATTGTTAGGCTGAGATGCCTGCTGATAGTGGCTATCCTGCATACCTGGCAGCACGTTTGGCTTCGTTCTATGAGCGTGCTGGTAAGGTGAAGTGCCTTGGTGGCCCAGACAGAACTGGTAGTGTCACCATTGTTGGTGCTGTATCTCCTCCTGGTGGTGACTTCTCTGATCCTGTCACTTCTGCAACTCTTGGTATCGTCCAGGTAAGTTTAATGTTACAAAATTGTATGAGGGCAGTTTGATGTTTAGACTGAGTTGGGTTTGCACTTATTTTTTTGGACTTTACTGTAAAGGTTTCAACATTTTGTCAACTGATGAGCATGATTCATCGATCTAATAACTAACATAAAGAATACTTAGAAATAGTGCATCACCACTTGAGAACTTTTCAAAAATATTCTCAATTATATTCTTGGGTTAACATGAGATTGATGTCACTTATGTTGTGGTACTTTACTTTGGTTCCGCAAGAATGAATAATTTGTGTTATGTTTATCCTTCTAATGCTCATTACATATTTTCCAGGTGTTTTGGGGTCTAGATAAGAAGCTTGCTCAGAGGAAGCATTTTCCTTCTGTTAACTGGCTCATTTCCTACTCCAAATACTCCAAGGTCAGTGCATTCTCCTTTCTTTTCTTTTTTATTCGATGTAAACAAGGTTTCTGTTTGACACAAATTATGGCTAATATATGTCCTTTTTGTTTCCATAAAGTTTTTTCTATCTAGTTTAAAGCTTTATTCTAGTTATAACAAATTTCACTTCTTAATTATATATCTTCTGGTGTTATACAATTATATAATGACATGCTCTTTACTTGCTTCTCAGTTGTTTAATCATAACGTGGTATGTTTTCAGGCCCTAGAATCATTCTATGAGAAGTTTGACCCAGATTTCATCGATATCAGAACAAAGGCTCGTGAGGTTCTACAAAGAGAAGATGACCTCAATGAAATCGTGCAGGTACAAATTTTGTCTATTTTGTTTCCATCTTAACTCAATTTTTTTTAATAAATTTACCACTTTGTTGGTTACTTGTAAGGCTATCGGTAGCAACTACTTTTGAATTTTGATTGTTAATTTCTCTTAGAATCTGTGTGATGCTATTCCATCATATGCTTATTCATCCTGTATTCCCATTACATGTCCTTGCAGAGAAAGTTCAGTTCGTTCTAATTAAATTTTAAATGTTTAGCTTGTCGGTAAAGATGCACTGGCAGAGACAGACAAGATTATTTTAGAGACAGCCAAGCTTCTAAGAGAAGATTATCTTGCACAAAATGCATTTACCCCGTAAGATTTCTCTCTCCATCCCTATGATTTCTCTCTCCATCCATATCTCTGGTTTATATATGAAATATAAGTCAACATTCCATAAGTCCTAGTCTGGTCAAAAAGATACATCTGATGGAATTGTTTTTATAAACGGATCTGTAGTGCAATTCATTACAGAAGGTCCCTGTTTATTTTGCTGTTGGATCCTTCTCTGTTCCAGTTTTTTGGAACTTAGTTTTTCTGATTTTGGGGTTGGATTTAGTATATATCTTAATTTATTAACTGAGTTGTTGGCCTAGGTATGATAAATTCTGCCCTTTCTACAAATCTGTGTGGATGATGCGCAACATTATTCACTTCAACATGCTTGCCAATCAGGTAGTAATTTTTATCCTTTTTGTTGCTGCAAATTACATTATATTTCTTTTTCTTTTTTTGAAGTAGTAGGCGAAAAGTCTGCTATAATTTTTCATTAAAGCAAATTGAAGAAGAGTTATACATATTAGAAAGAAGAAGAAAAACAAAGATAGAAAGAGATAAGAAATATGAAATACAAGCCTAACCCTAAACCCTAACCGAAGAGTGAAATAAACTGAAATGAAATGAAAAACAAGCTCCATCCGTCCATCGATCAGGTCGTTGTAGCCATACACTCTTGGAAGTTGATATAGATCGTATCGGATGGGAGTTTGGTGTGATTTGGGTTTAGATTCTCGGATGGTGAAGGAGTTTAGGTTATCGGCTTGGGTTTAGATATTCGGTTTGAGGAGGGGTTAGATTATCGGTTTGGGGGTTTAGGTTTAGGTTTAGGGTCTAGGTTCTAGGTTTAGGGTTTGACTCTGTCTTCAATATGGTTTAGGTTCAAGTTTTAGGTTTAGGTTATAGGTTCAGGGGTTTAGATTCTAGGTTCACGGTTTGTCTCTAGCCTCATTGGGGCATCATCAACTGCGAGGTAGGACGACTCCAGGTGAGACAATCCACGGGTTCAGAAAAACAAGGCAGGGAAGAAGCACAACAGGGCTCAGCCTTGGCAGGGAACAAAGCAGGTTCAAGGTTTAGGTTAGGTTCACAGCAGGGCTCGACCTTGGCAAACAAAGGCACACACAGACCCGATCAGAAATGGATAGGTAGTACGCCCTCCCCCTTTCTGAGGTTGAACGGAGCACGTGAGGTTCGTCTAGCGCTGATGGCGGCCTCCCCCGCCTAGGGTTTTCAGCTGCCTCACCTTTTCACCTTTTGAATCGTGAGAGAGCGCTTATTCGGAAATCATATTATTTCATATGTTACTAATCTACAAACATGGTTAAAACAAACTATTTGAAGTTACAAATAGCTTTTACAGAGTTGGTAATTATTTGGACGTAACTGGGAGAAGACGTTACTTTGCAAGAATAAATTTTAAGTCTTGATGGTATTTATTCTCTTTTCACTTGCCCTGAAATAATAGGCGGTAGAGAGAGCTGCTGGTTCTGATGGTCACAAGATAACTTACAGTGTGATCAAGCATCGGATGGGTGACCTTTTCTACCGCTTAGTGTAAGCAATTCATCTGATACTTTGATTCTTTTATTTTATTTTCTTTTAATCATTGTTATATTATTTTGTTTTCAGAAAAAACCCCTAATTATTTCTTTTTACAGAATTTAGCGAGTCCTTATCTGCAAATAATACCCCACTAATTATGCATTTTTTTCCAATAATCATTCAATATTTCTCTTTTCTTGTGATGGTAAATATATATGATTTATTCTTGACATGAATCTGTTTGAAAATGTCAACAGATAGTGCCCATAAAATGACTTGGTCATATTTCACTTTTCCTGTGATGGTAGATATATATGATTTATTCTTCACATGAATCTGTTTGAAAATGTCAACAGATAATGCCCATAAAATGACTTGGTCCAAAATATGTTTTGGAGTTTTAGCATTCTCATTTGATGAGTAATTCATAGAAGGTTCATGGACTAACTAGGGTCGTGTAACTGAGCAAACAAACACATCATTCATCATTTTTTTTTCTTAAATAGGTCCCAAAAATTCGAAGACCCAGCAGAGGGAGAGGAAGCCCTGGTGGCAAAATTCAAGCAATTATATGACGATCTCACCACCGGTTTCCGTAATCTGGAGGATGAGGCAAGGTGAGAAGGAATAAAAAAGTAGTTCTTTGTTATGCCTATTCTAGTTTTGAGCATATGAGGCTGCCAGACAGTTGGTGGGTTTATTTATTTTTTTTGTACGAGGGAATTTTCTGTCTCCAGTCATTGTATTATTTTTTTTTTTGTTGAATTTACGAATCTGGGACGGCTCTTTTTGTGTATTAAATTGTGTAGCAATAAGATATGGACGTGTGGAGATGCGTAAATAAACGTGCTGGTCCATCTAGAACAACCTTTTTTTGTTTTTTGCTCGGTTTGGTATAGATGTGCATTCGTTATCTATGTGAATTTTAAATCTACATTTGAGAATCAATATATACTGTTGCTACTTACTTTTGCAGTGGTAGCCCCTGTTCTTTCATGTACTGTGCATAAGCAGAATACCACTATACCAGTTCGCATGTGCGAATTCCAGAATGTCTATAATTGATTCCAGTTGTGACGAAAGGAAAAAAGGAAAACGGACCCAATGGGTAGGCTTCGGTATCATCACTGACTCTGGAATTTCATTGCCGTTGTCTCTCTCCATGAATGTTACTCTCATGATTGTCGTTTGTCCTCAAATGATGGCTTCTATCACCTTGAACGTTGCTCTCATGATTGTACGCTATTGACGGGAGCCCATTGACCTCCAATTTGTTCATTTCTGTATCATTCCTCTATCGTCTTTGATAATTATTACAATCATTGTTTTAAAATGTGGTCCAAAATGTAGTCCGATTATGTTATGTTTATGCGGTGTGATGTTGCATACATAAGAATATGTATCCGCATATTTAATAATATGCGTTATTTTTAAAATATTTATCGTATTAAATCTATAAAATTAATTATATGATATTTTTCATGTAAAATATTTAAAATTATATTGATATCTTATTATATTTTCTTATTTTACATTAAAATTCTTTAAAAATAAATGATTGATTCAAATATTGTAAAAAAAAATTAGAATACATATCCGCATATGTAATTCCCATACTGAACCGTATATGCACCTGCATGTCGCATATACGCTATACAACGGTCAACCGCGCGTATATTGAAATCTGCATTTTAAAACCTTGATTACAACAACAATAACAAAGCCTTTAATCTCAAATAAATTAGGGTAGGTTATTTTCGATAATTATTAACAATATTAAAATAAATTAATGCAGACAAACAAAGAGTTGTCGCTTGTGTTTAAGAGATGCTAACAAAAGTGTGTCCAATTTCACTTTTTGAATTCGGTAAAATCTGACCTACGAGCATTAAAATGCCAAAAATTGGATAATTTTCATCCTTATTTCAACTTCTGAATGGTGACGGCCCTCATATTTTTCCTCAAAAAAATATTTAAAATTTGAGTGCACCACCCTCATCTTTTCCTCGAAAAAAACTTTTGAATGGTGTAATATAGTAGATCTCCGTATGGAAGGAGAAGGTTATTTTTATGAAATATTAAGTGACTTACATCACATAAAATTTGGAACTCAATCTATCTAATAAAGTTCAAAGATATATCTATAATTTTTGTACTAGGAACATTATTATTAAATTATCAAATTAACCATTGTCAATAGACCTGCCCATAAAATAAGCAAGATACTATTTTGATTTTTTTTATGATTGCTTGTTATTTTAATATTTGGTTGAAAAAGTACTTGTTCCAGAATTTAGTGGGTCCGTTGATAGTTATACAATACTTATTAATGAAATCCCATGAATGAGTGATTATGTAAGAATAAAAAATAGCAAGAAAAAAGACATGAATAAAAAAATAATAAAATCTCCCCCATTGAGTCATTGACCATGTACACTGACCTAGCATATATGAAGAGATGCTAGTTGAAGTGCACGCCTTTACCATAGCATTACTTATTCTATTTCAGAGGGCAGTTAACATAAAAAGAAGTATTTGACAGAAGCATTTTATATTTGGTTTATAATCATGCCAGGTCATCCATCAATCAGGAATTGTAATAAAATTCAGAAAAGCATAAATTTTACTTAATTTTTTTGAATATCTTATATAAAATTTGCACATGTGTGAGTTCCTAATTGATGGAGGAGCAAATCGTGTTCCAGATAATTAAATGTAAGTAAAGCCTCATACAAAATATTAACTCGCAAATTATGTGACAAATTGACAATGTTACAATGAGATCAATGCATTAAATAGCAGTATAAGTTAGAAGGATATATTTCAAATACAATAAAAAGCAACACTAATTGGGAGACTACCAGATTGCGATCTACCTTATTACACACCTGCAATTAATTGCTCCCGACCCCATCACAACTCGGTCAGATGAGATGAATAATATAATAATAAAAAAAAAATGAAAGGTACATAAAGAAAGTGCTCCACGTTATATTTTTATATATACATTTTTTTTCCTTCATGCAGGGCGTCACAAATGTTTTAAAATTATCACTCCACAACTAAATTGCAAAGTTACTTATTGTAATCATTTCAGATTTAATTAAAAAAGATATAATAGTTAAAAAAAATGTTCATATGCGAAGTAAAATTTCCGATGTAAATAGCGCCTCTCTATTTTTTAGAACTCGAGCCTCGAAGGAAATTGGCCAATCATTACTCTTTTTGTTGGCACGAATATTTATGCAAATGGACTAGTCAGGCAATGTTTTCCATCCGTATATATAGTGACTCCAATTTTTTTTATTTTTGCAAATTTATATTATTCTTAAACAATCATCACTGCCTTCGCACAATGATGTTAGAATTTTCAAAATCAACGGACTAAAACTTTTCAAATTAAATGTAAAAAGTCTCCAAATTCTGTATTGTGTTTGCGTTTATTGACATTTGAGGGGTGGTAACTATTTGTTCAAAAATGTCGTCCATATTTTACCCAGTACATGATTATTTTTATCACTTTCAAAAGTTTAGTTTTATTTTAAATGTGCAAATTTGTACCCTTTTTCAAAAAAAAAAAAAAAAGAAGAAGAATCAATCATGTATTTGACGAATTTTGAATGAAATATTATGGGCCATCAAATATTCTCATTTTAAACCACCAAAGCTTTTTTCTTTCATATCTAGAGAAATCATAATTCAAATTATCAATTTCTAACTAACATCAACATGCCTAGAAAAACAGAGCAACAAATAGAAAGTTCTTTTGGGCAACGATTATCTTTGTAAGGTTGCTGGTGTTGATGACGGTATTTGAATTGTCAAGAGGTTTTTTGAGATTGAAGTAGATCGAACGATCAGTATGTTGCGTTGCACGGTACAACGCAGGAGATGATGGCAATTTATTTTTTTTCAAATTTGAACCCATAGAAAGTATCCCTTAAATTTCAATTTAATTAATGTTTACCAGCATATCAGTTGCCCGTACGAAACTGAATTATTGATGCCACCTTTGTCATTATGTCTGTTATCAACCATCTTTTATGTCTGTTATCAACCAACTATTTTTTTTAATAAAAATGAGAGTCTAATTTATTTAATTTTTAAATTTTTACAAAATATCTTTATTCAAATTTTAAATATATAATTTTTTATACAAATGACATTATCTTTACCACTAAATCAAAGGTTAATTCTCATCAACCAACTACCTTGAAGATAATTTGTATTAATAAGTCGATGACGTGTGCCTTCTATACTGCCAGCATGTCATATTCGAAGAAATGAAATGAGATTTTTACATTCTTGTTACAATTCCATAATGTTGAAAAAGACAAGTTTTATTTATATTTTGATGCATGAGGGAATTAATTGCAATACATCCAGGCCCCGTCCGCCACCAAAACTCGGTCAACTATTATTTTTACTTATTGGTAAATATATGCAGCTTAAATACGGATTTGGATTAAAAGATGAGTTCTAATAATTATAAAGTAATTTAAATTATACCCTCCTCAAACTATCAATTTTGGACATGCACAAATTCAATAAATAAATAATTAAATAAATGTACGAGTAAATCTAACATGTTTTTAACCTCACAACGATTTTTTATGAACTTAAGTAAAACAATCTACGAATCATAAATTTAAATTGGTTAAATCAATCTACTTTGCGAGTGATGCATTTATATGATAAAAAATTTTGAAAGTTGAATTATTTTTATGTGAAATCAAGTGGTAGAAAACGACAAAAAATGATTGCATGAAAATAGTTTATAAACATTTCATTTTTTTGACCGCTTGACTTTATACTAAACGAATGCTAAAATCTAAAAAAATTTAATGCCTGTAATACTCATAGTGTTTGGTTTTAATAGTTTGAAAATTTAGTTTTGGTACAACTATTTTGCTATCGAATTCTTTATTTTTTTCTCTTTAAGAGAAAATTGAACAAGGGCACTTCATTTCGTGTCAAGCTGGTTTTTGACCAATTCATGCATTATATTCCATGCTTAAATCAATGCTATTGAATTTGATTTTGCGTCGAAGGCTATATATATGTCAGTAATTGGTTTTAAGTCCAATTAAGTCAGGTCCACATTGATTCGGGCAGTTCAAATTCATTTTGCCATCAATTTAAGATTGAAGGCGTTTTTTTTTCTTGTTCGACAAATTTCCTCTAGAAAATTACACCTTGGAGTTGGAGGCTTGGAGCCAAGAAAGAAACTGACTTTTTATTGACAGAAAAGGACCTGAAATTAATGTTTTTGTTTCTTATTTCTTAAATACCTTATTATAATTTGTTCTCCTTGCCTTGTTTTACTCTTTCAACGCATTTATTTATCTTATTCTTACATAACTTATGCGGATTTAGTACGGTGATGGGACCCCAATGATTTTGAAATCTTAATCGATCATAGGTATCATAATTTAATTTAATTTTCTTTTCTGGTCCAATTAAACTAATAAGAAAAAAATAATATATTTGTGATTCAATTGAACTTTCTTAATTTAATTCAAATAATATATAGAAACTATGCAAGGAAAAGAAGGAAATAGTATAGAACGCCAACTGCACAAGAGAGAACTTCAGAGATAATTTTGCACACCACAAATCCAACTTGAACTAATAAACTCCATACAATTATATCTAAGAGAGAGAGCATAGACTCTTATTTCATGGTAAAAGAAAATCAGTTCAGACTCCCAATTTATAACTTGAACTCATTTGGCGAGCTTAGCTAATGCATACTGAACCAATCATTTGCAAATTAATCAAAGACAATTAGCAAAAGAAATTATGTCTAAGACAAGAATAACGCAATATTTAAATGCATATTCTCAATATACTAAAGATCGGACCGTCCTGCAAATAAGATACAAATAGAATTTGTTTGTATTTGCAATCCGGATAATCTTGAGTAGTAGTAAACATTATTATTTTCACAATTCAAAACCAAAGTCGAATTCAATATTTCCATTATTTTTACGGATATGGAGTTGTACTTTTTAAATGCTATAACTAAATAAATCATTTAGCCTTAAGCCTTTGAAGTGTTATTTGTGCATAATAAAGTGATCAATCTAATAAATCATAACAACAATATTTTTAGATCGATTTTTCATTTTTTTTAGTAAAGATGAGTGTCTAATTATTCAACTTTTAAATGTCTATAAATGATCTCATCTGGGTGATTTTTCATATTTTTAAACATTATAAATTATGAATATGGTATCGACATAGTAAATAACATAGCAGTACCAATTTGACCATTGTAAAGTTCTAACTTAAAACTTAAATTGTTATTTTCCATGTCTCTCTCTCTCTCTCTCTTATTTTGTTTCGTAAAATTGTTCTAAAATGAAATAGGAGGGAGAAAATAACATAATTCCTAATCACAAAAAATAATTTGGTAAATTTTATTTGGATTTTTAATAATAAGGTACAGTTTTTACAAAAATTTAGTCTTCTACAAGATAAAATGAACACATGCTAATATGTATTTTAATACATATTCTCAATTTTTGGCTGTATTCTACAAGATTAAATTTTTATAATAACATTAAATATTGTTTTTTTAGCATGTGTTTAGTATATAAAAGTCAAGCGGATAAAAAATTAAATGTTTATAAACTATTTTCACGCGATCAATTTTTTAAATAGAGAGGCGCTATTTAGATCGGAAATTTTACTTCGCATATGAACAAAACAAATTTAAAACTATTATATCTTTTTAATTAAATCTGAAATGATGACAATAATAACTTTTAAATTTAAACGTGGAGTGATAATTTTAAAACATTTGTGTTGTATAATTTTGTCCGATGTGAGATAAATTATTTTATATAAATAACGCCTCCCTGGAAAATAACATCAAAAAAAAAGAGAGGAAAGAAAAGAAAAGTGAGCGCGCTTTAGTTCTGAGTCTGGAAGTGTATTCTTCCACCCATAATGAATTGATAAAAGTGCACGTATAAGCACGTAACGTGTTTAGCATGAAATATATAGTAATAAGTGTTAATATATTTAGATGTGTGTGCTTTAATGTATTAAAATTTTAAAATTTTGAACACATATTTAAAATATATGATACATTTAACACACCATACAAGAGTGTGTTAGTTTTTGTATATACTTATCAACGATTATATAACGCTTATAAATTCGAAAAAAATGCTAACTAACAATAATTTCATATCGTGACATCAGATAATTAACTAACAGTAGTAAACCCATTGGAAACTGGGAGTCTGAGAGACCATAGACTCTCTTATCTGACGTCACGATTTGATAGACATGATAATTTACTACTATTAATTAATTAATTATCTGATGTAACTTTTGACTTAAATCGTGAAGGTTTTTACTGTTTTGAGTTATATGAATTTTATCTTTTATATGAGAGTAACTTAAAAATGATATTTAGCCCTCCATATATTCAAATTCTACTCGTCTCTGCATAACTATATCTTTAACTTGCTTTAATAATATGCTCTCTTGCATTATCATCAACAGAGCTTTGAGGCTTTGTCATTTTTTTCTCTTTTTAGGATGGCGAGTTAGCGACCATTATTTTGTCTCGTACGACTTCATCGATAGATAAACTCAATTTAGCACATGAATTCAATATCAACTGTTCTAATAATTATGACTTGCGTTTCGGCATGTAGTCGCTGGGCAAATCATGAATTAGAAAAGACTATCAAACAGAATTAAAATTTATTTCATGAGTGAGACACCTACTATCTTATTCATTCTTCGTGACTTCTGTTGCTTAATTAATTTTATTTATAAATTCATTTTTTTAATTTATTCTTCGGGTAAATTTATTTACAAATTTAAATTTTCTAAAAAAATATTTTTTTGGTTAAATTTATCTACCATTTTACATTTTTTTTAATTTGTGGCATCTTGAATTTCAAAGTATTCATATATTGTTGAAACACCTCACTGGCTATTTGAGCAAATAAATATGTTTTATTTTGTTCAGTTAATGTTCGCCCACGTCCTGAACAAAGTATTAGCAAATAAAATTTTCTGTTTCTTTACAATGGATAATTGGATATGGCGTGCGCCACTTTTCTTTTCCTGGAGGATTCTGAGATGACAATCGGGTGAATCGGATCGGATCTTGTCAGGTCAGATAGGGTTTGGATCGAATCAGATCGAATCGGATTAATTTAAATATAAATTGATTTCGGTTAAATTACTATTTATTTAATCTTAAATTTGATTGAATTAGTTCGGATTAATTTAATTTTACAAAAAATTAAGTCAGCTTTGTTAAAATCTCAATCAGCGGATGAATTTATCAGATCCGATCAAATTTTATTACCTCTAAATCAACGAATAGCGGAGAGTCTAATTAAATTCTGTGCAAGACTCAAAAGAAATTTAAATTACCTCCATATCTAACATTTACCGCATTTTCCAAACTCTGTATGACTGTATGCGTCGGATAGGGTCCGATTACAAACGGGTCAACACAATTTTTTTATATTCCTTAACGGGTCAAATCCGACTCGACTCCACATGGCTCGGGAATTTACCGAACCCAAGTTTTAAAATACAATAATTGTTTATGTTGACAAATAAATAATTCGGCCTTAGTGTTAGTGATCACTATATGTTACCTTCAAACCCAACAACATATACAAATAATTCCGAGAATTCATTTGAATAATTAGAATAATATGAAAAAAAAGGTATCGGACCCTTGATCAACTTATGACGGTGAACCATATATACATTACATCCCATAAATATTTTTCTAATAAAAAAATTTACCTATAAATTATTTACGGCAATTAAATCAGACCCAACGTCCGAATTAACATCTTATTTTACATTTGGAAAATGCGCAATTCGATATGCAAATTGATACGAACTGTTATGCATATTATAATGAGTAGGTATCCATTGACAATGGGTTATTTTGACAACCTTCACAAAAGACTTTTAAAAAAATAAAAAAAAATTATAGATGTGTTCTTCAATCTATAGATTGATGGTCATTCAAATTTCATTTAATTTCATTATCGTTTGATAGTCCATCAAAGACCATTAAATTGGAAGTGTTGTAAATTGCATGAAAATTTGATGGTCTTTGATGGACTATCAAACGATAATGAAATTATATGAAATTTGAATGACCATCAATCCATAGGTAGAAGAAAATATCTATAAACTTTTTTCTATTTTAAGATTTTTTTTTGTATTTATTTAAAGGTCAATTGTCAAGGTTGTCAAAATAAGCCATTATCAACTGACCCCCTCTTTATTATAATTATGTACATTAATGATTTTATTATAGTATTTTATATAGTATTAATCGATACTGATAATATACGTAAAAATTCATTTAATATACATAATGACAGTACTTTATAAAATAAATGAATAACCATTGATATGTATAATAACTAGGGGTGTAAACGGATCAGATTCTGATAGATAATGGTTTTACTGTATCCGCATCCGTTATAATTTTTCATATATGGATTTAGATATGGATAGTCCGGATATGGATTGTATATTCGACGGATATTCGGATACGGATCGGATATCGGATGGATATAAATATGAATATGGATATATTTCGGATATAAATAAAAATATTATATTTATTATTAGAAAATATTTGCATACTATTTTCTGATAGAACCATTAATTATAAAAAAATAAATATTAATTATAGAAGTTAAATACTAATTATTATATTAATAGTTCAAATGTATCAATGAATTATAAAAAAAAATATGGTACATTAACACAAATTGGATATAAAATAAATTAGATTTATAATGTACAATAAAAATCTAATTAAAATATATAATAGAAATATTTTGGATACTTATTCGGATAAAATCGGATAATATCATATCAGATACATTCGAATAGTGTCGAATATTGATGAATAATAGTTAAATGGTCGAATACGGATAGGTAATAGCCAAATCGTATTCTTATCCGTAAAAAAAATTCAGATACAGATACGAATACACAGGGACGGATGCATAGCTTACTAGGGGGTCAACTGACCCCCTGGATTTTAAAAAATAGTGTTTTAGGCTAAGATTTTGTTAATTTGACCTCCTCTGAATTGTCTGATTATTTTTTATTGAGAAAAAATATTTAATATCGTGGATAATGAAAGAATTATATAAAAGTTTTAAAATATAAAGTCTCATAGAGGAATTTTTTTATCGCTATGATTATTTATTATTTTGACTTTTATTTTTTATTATTTTTAATATATAAAATATATTATTTTAATAGTTTTATTTAATACCCGATTAGTTAATGGGTTTGAACCCGATAAGCTATTGAATCCGATTAGTGACCCTCCTGACCAAAATTCTGTATCTACCCCTACGGATACGAATATCTTCAGATATGGATACAGATCGGATATTTTTTACTATTTCTTGGATAATATCACAGATAAAATTGGATATTATCTGATCCGTTAACACCCCTAATAATAACTGTATATAATATGCAAAATAATACTATATGAATAACGACATCAATGATCACGTATCTCCTGTGTTACACGGGTGTGGGTGTGAATATCGTATATGAAACAGTGTGGATGCAGTGATATGTCAATTTAAAAAAAAAGATTCAGATGTGGGGATATATAATATTTCTTATATAAAAATAAATATATAAAATTAAAAATTAATAAGTACACCATTTATGTTAATGAATATAATATATATGTCAAACCCATCATTGATATAAGTGAAGAGATGATGTGGTAGTCTCATGTATTGGTGGGCACTCATACATACCTAGATGAGTTTGAATGCACTTTGACTTGCACCTGACCGCTATCGAACTAGTCGATCAAATCGATTGAAATAATTGAGTACGTCATATGGCGCATTCGATATGCATCCGCAGTAACGAAGCTTCACGTGAAATTAAGGAGGGATTAATGATATTTTATTACTTATATCAAGTGATTAAAAAAATTAATTATATATCTCAAATATAATTTTACTTCAAAAATAAATACTAGCTTTGTTATTTTGAGATTTATATTAAGGTCATGACTTAATTTGCTTAAAGAAAGCTCCGTCACTGTGCATTCGTACTCAATACTTAGTTAGGCATGTAATATATAAAGAACCGGTATTTATTAATATATAATAAGAGATCAACTAACTGTACCCCAGATCTGTACCCCGATTTGTACTTCAACTGAAAAAATCATTGATCACATTCTCGAACATCAACAGACCATCCGTCCGCGGACGATCATCGAAGTCTTAAACTCGGAAGTCTTAAGTCTTAATAATGGAGAAACAAAGTCCTAATATCAAATATATCAAGTCATATTTTAAACTTAAAATTTATATTTGGACGACAGTCAAGATATGGACAAGTATTTATATATGAACATCAATGTCTTAATACTGAATGTCTCAAGTCTAAATAAGAGAAATATGATGTCTTAATATCTAATATTATAAATTATATTTTGAACTAAACTTTATATTTGGACGACAATCAGGATATTAACATATATTTATATTTGAACCTCATTATCTTAAAAATAAATATTTCAAATCTTAACACGAGAAATACGACGTCTTAATATTTAATATTATAAATCATATTTTGAACTTAAAATGTGTATTTGAGAATCCATCAGGATATGAACAAGTCTATATACTTAAACTTTAATATGCTAAAATCAAATGCTCTATATCTTAACACATAAAAAATGACGTCTTAATATCAAATATTATAAGTCATAATTTTGAACTTCAAATTTATATTTAAACGGTCATCAAGATATGAACATGTCTGTATCCCTAAACTATAATGTCTTAAAATATAAGTTAACAATAATTATTTACTCTCTTGTTTGGATATCAATGAGAGTTATACAATTTAATTTATATCTTGTATATGCCGATAACAATAAGAATATAATGTCCACTATTACACAAAGACGAGAAACAAGCATCTAATGAAGTCAAAGCTCGCTCACTAACTAATAGCGGTTCTTCCGAAACTCTCTAGACCATTCTATGGACGATATTCAAAAATCTTAATATCTAATATTTAAAGTATTAAGAGTTGTCATATGATATTGTGCGACCCTTTTTCGCGCGCTCCGCACCGCCGCCGGCGACGGGTGCGGAAGAAGGACACGGAGATCCCTCCCGAGCGTGCATCCGCCGGGTGCTCGCCGATTCTCGCCGTTTAGAGATATTTGGATGCACATTCGTGGGGTTTTTAGTGATTGTGAGTTCTTGTAGATTCCGCGGGCGCAAGCCCCCACCGTTAATTACCCCGGGCTACGAACCTCGAGGCACCTCTCGGATCTTTGAAAGAGAGAAGCAAATAGTATAGTTAAGAGATGGGCAAGTGGTCGTCTAAGTTTATAAAAAGGGATCTACGGAAGATGAACCTACAAACAGATCGGCTCAATCTAGGGGGGACAAAACCTACAAACAGACGGCTTTATCTCGCATGGGGACGAACCTACAAACAGATCGGTTCACCCATGCCTCCTCGAGATGTAACCTTACCAATGCATCAAAGTTAATCTCTTCATAGGGGCTTGAGGTGAGTCTACATACGACCGACTCGACCTCCGTTGATCTAGAAGATAAACCTACAAACAGACGGCTCAATCTTAACTAGTCAACAACCAATCACACAAAATACAACTCGAAGCACCGAGCCGGTTGATCTCGAGGTTGGTGAATCAGAGAGAAGGGTGGCTATGGCTCACGTATTTCTTCTCACCGATCTTCTAGATCATGAATTCGTAGCACTAAGCCGATTCATAAACCTAGGAAACACATTGCACACAATGTCAAACATGAAGCGCCGGGCCGCTCAACATTGAAGCATGTGTTAGTGAAGGAACCTACCTACGTAACGGTTCACATTCACCGTTTTGTGGATGAATCTACCAATGACCGATTCAATCTCACATTCTCGGAAAATGAGTCAGAGACAAACTCATCGACGGACGAGTTCGCCTTGCTACCAAATGGTCATGAATTACTTGTTCATGACACCGAGTCATTAAGATGTCACTTCGCTCGGACATCGTAATGTTCTTCTTCTCAAAGTCGACATATCTCTCCATGCCGATGTCGTGGCTTTGGTCATTCTTCAACGAACGTCAAGATGTTCTTGTCTCGACTAATCATTCTACGTGTTGCATTACTTGTGCAAAATTACTATGTAGCCCTACACCCTTGTGTGAGCATATTCAATCATGAGTTACTTGCTCATGGTACGAATCATTAAGATGTCACCTCTCTAGGACATCTTAATGTTCTTCTTCTTCGTAGTCAACGTATATCTTCATGTTAGTATCGTAGCTCGGTTATTCTTCATCAAACATCAAGATGTTCTGTCTCGATGTATCTTCTCAAAGTTGCTATCAAAGCCTTAATCTTCTCACGTCAAGATGTTCTTGTCTCAACGCATCTTCTTCATATTGCTATCGAAGCCTTAATCATCCCACGTCAAGATGTTCGTGTCTCAACGTATCTTATTATTCTTCATCAAGTGTCGAGATTTTCTTGTCTCGACGTATCTTTCTAAATGTTGTGCAAATATTCTCATGTGACTCTACACTCCTTATGTGAGCATATTTATTCATTTCTTAAAATGCACAAAGTCTATCATATAATATCTTTCATTATTATAAAGATGCATTTATTTACTATTATTATTACTATTATTATTATATTTATTACTATTATTATTACTATTATTATTATTTTTTTATTATTATTATTTTTATTTCTTAAACTCTATTTATCTATGTAGAAAATTATTTACAAAATAATAGAAAAGGGGTTAGCTATTTAACTAGACTTTTATTTATATTTTTGGGATTTTTATAATAGCTAAAATAGTAGAATTTTATTTTTATTATTTCTAAACTCTATTTATTCTATAGAAAATCACTTACTAAAATAATAGAAAATAAAATGGCAATGATTTTATTTGTATTTTTTTAAAATGTTTATAATAGCTAAAGTAATAGATTTTATTATTATATTCTATTATATTGAAATACTATTCATTATATAAGAATTATTTACAAAATCAAAAGATGGTTAGCTATACTATTTTACTATTATTATTTTTATTATTATATTTTTATTTTATTATTATTTTTTTTTTAATATCTATAATAGCTAAAAGAAATCATTACTAATATTCTATTCTATTTATTATACTATTCATTATATCTATTCTTATTATTTCTATTTATTATCTATAGAAAAGTATAAGATTTTTTTTATTACTAGTCATAAGAGATGAAATTCATTATGTTTTTATTACAACTATTATTTTATTACATTTTATTCATCAAAAGTATATTTTTGTATATTTGTATAGAAATAACAAAAGAAATACAATTCATATTATAAAACTATATTATCATTCTTTATTATGAAAGAAAATGCATAGTAGTATATCTTGTATATTTTGTGCTATTTATTTTTATTATTCTTTTTACAGGAAAATATCAAGAAAATATCAATATAATATCTATTATTATTCATATATTTTTTTTATTTATCAAAGAATATAGCTAATCTCATTATTTATTATAGTATATTACTATCACTATTATTATTTCATAGAAAATCACTTGAAAAATTACTAAAATATATCTAGTTATTATTTATGATTTTTATTTGTATTTTTGGAATTTTTATAGTATTTAAAATGACAAGTCAAATCTAGGTCAACTATATCAATATATGTAATGTATTTTGCTTTTAAATTGTTTTATCATGATTATATTTCTAAAACTGAAATATTATTGTACAGAAAAATAGTATGAAAAATAAGAAAATTTTAGAAACAAATTTGAGTTAATTTGGAATTCAATAGCATTTTCAAATCATTTATTTATTCTATATTATTATTATTCTGTTATTATCTAATTAATGGGCCTAATCTGGGCCGCCGATCGTATCAAGATTGGTGCGCTATCTTTTATTTAACTCGTTCTTACTTGGGCCGCCGATTAGTTTGAGATACGTATTTAATGGATCTACTACCGCATTAGCACGTAGTTATTATTTAAATGTTTAAACATATCTCGGGCCGCTTGATTTAATTAAGATGCGTGTTTAATATGTATAAGGCCCGATCTTCTTCCGTTTAAATTTTCGAACTATCACCAAATCTCACTCATCAAGATTCTCCAAGATTAGCGAACGCTTCAAGAATCGTGCAGAAGATCTCTTCTCGCCCCCGACCTCCCGTCGCGTCGAGATTCGCGTGTAATGGCGTTCCCGACGACCGAGCTCTCCTTCTCCGATCGACCTATGCTCTAGCGTCGCCTCACTTCGTGAGCCCTCTCGTAGTCTTTGATTGGAAATCCATGCGTAACAGCTTCGCATGATAGTACCGATGAGTATGTCGCTTAAAGTCTGCATCGAAATGCTTTCTTCATCAAATTCGACGAATTAATCAAAGTTCTTGATGATTACAAGGTCGAGGAGCATCGTCTAAACATGAATATGCGATATAGGATGGGCAGTAGGGCTTCCTTTCGTTCTTGAAGGTGTCAAGCAACTCACCACACTAAGCAATGCATGGTACCTACTGGTACCGATCTTAATCGACTCAATTCATGGCCCTTATTCATCCAATTAGCACTCCTCGTGTCTAAAGGCACACCTAGCATAGCTAGTGGCCTGGCCTAATGTGTTATGAAGTGTTTAAGGCATGATGCTTACAGATTGTACACTTTAATCGATCAATACCAGCTCATTCTTGACAATTATCGTATTATTGTATTCAAATCATCTTTCTTAGGCCTAAAGGCTCACCCAAGTGTTATGGGGCCAGCTGGCTCACTAAGATGATGATGAATTATCCCTACAACTTCAATAGCCTATTGATTTGTGTCGAATTAGAACAATTATAAGAATTAACTCGATGCATCCAACCGAGATTATACCATTGACATGACTAGAAGACAAGATCATCATCTCCTATCTCGTTATGCAAATACAAGCAAGGAGATTGAATAGAAAATGAAAAATCACAAAGAAACAAAAGATAATAGAAATTGAATTATGATTTCTTGATGCTCTCTCGATCGATCCAGCCTAAGGCTCACCAATCACTTTGTGATGGGCCAAAGCTGGCTCACCGGATTCACCAATTGCTATTGATTAGGGTTATTAAAGAAAGAACAAGAAAATGCAGTAAAAGAAAATATAAAAGGATAGAACAAATTCTTAAAGAAAAGTAGCAAGAAAGTAAAAGAAATCAATTGATCGTTTAACTAGCTATATCGTAATTCTAAATTCATTTACAGAGATTAAAAGAATTGCCAATGAATGCATGAACAACTAACCTCTCAATCTGAATAGTAATCTAAATCAATTGATTTCTTTGTAATCTCTCTTCTTCTTTGTAATTGGCGATCGCTAGTGTATATCCTCTCTCAATTGCTCTACTAATGGATGTATATGAATGTCTCGTATGTATCTCCCTTTCATCGTTGCCAATTTTCGTTTATATAGGCTAATTAGGCCGATTAATCACAATTGTGATGGTTAATTGCCTTTCACTCTGATTGCCACTGGTTCATCTTCACCCTCCGTTCTAATTCAATTAACGGGCCCGTATAAGTTTGTGTTTGTCATTGCACTCGTATAACCGTTTTCGTTAGGATTTTTGATCGTGCCGCGATTTGGTTTGACTCCACACTCTCAATTACTCACATAACTCAACCGACAAGCGGCCCAAGGCTATTACTTGCTATTTAAACACTCCACGATCACTCTTAACGCCATTTTATTCATTCACCATTTCCAATTTCACTAATCCCTTTTCTCGCCTCATTTTCTTCTTTTGATCAATTAGCATCTCACACTTCAAATTGCCTCATCAATTCACCTCCATCAAGGCCGCCTTGCCCTAAAGGGTCCATCTTGTCACGCAATTTTATCTCCGTAGTGTCAATTCATCCATTCTTCTTTCGCTTGTTTTCGTGTATCACTTAATTCGACTCTCAATTCACCTCATATTACTAATTAATTCATCAAAGCCTTTGTCTTATCATCGCCCGATCATCATCATCTCCTTGATCACCTACAACATGGCGAGACGCCGTGGGAAGCGAAAAACGCGAGATGTGCTTGAATCGGCAATGGCGAGAAGAAGATGAGGGAGAAGGTTCTTCCGCCGGCTGATGCACACGCACACACACACCAACACGCAGAGAGAAAGGGGGCAAAGTGGTCTAGAGCTCATGCACCAGGTTCACCTTCCTTTTCTTCCTTTGTTTAAATTCATTTGCGCCGAGTGGATAGATAGGATGAATAGACTCGGCTTATATCTATACTTTGTGATCCTAGCCTTATCCACCGACTACCGGGTCCCATCTCGTAAGGTTTAAGCGTTTAAACCCGTGAGGTTAGCAACCGATTAATGTTAATATGCCGAGGTGGCTCTTCCCGATTGGTTGATTGTTTGTTAAACAAATCCTTGATACTAATGATCCGTAAATGGCGGGCGACGTGGCTCGCCTAGTAATGCCATGCGTGTTGTCATCCGCCGACTTGTACCAATCATAGGAAGCCATCTCGTCCCTTCTTGTACATACCGTGTGATGACATGGCACCAAGTGAGTGCATGCCATGTGGCATCCAGCTGGGGCCCACTTGTCGGGCCGCCTTATAGCATAGTGGGATTCATAAATGCGAGGCGGACCAACGAGGAAGGCCACATGGCAACGGGTCGTCGAGGCGGCCTTATAAAGCATGCCGCCATTTGTCTTGCCGCCGGACGAGGTGGTCGCCGATGTGGACCAATGGCCGACCGCCACGTGGCATAGGTGGGGCCCACTTGTCGTCCGTAGGGGTGTGGGGCCCACATGGCCGAGTGGACCAATGGGGCGCCGACACGTGGTACGAGGTGGCCCAATGAGGCGTCGACACGTGTCACACCCTCTCTCTCTCTCGATTCGGTAAGATAGGTGTGCTTAGGATCCCCGCTTGCACCCGCATGTGTCTCTCGTCCCCAAGTTGCACCCTGCATGAACCCTCGATTGAATCTCACCTTTGATTAATCCATTTATTCTCGTCTTTATTTTCCCCGAATTTATTTTAATAGCTCCACTTATCCAAAAATCATGAAAATTTCACCAAAAATCCCTAAATTCATGATGATCATCCCTGTAATTTTTAATTCCATTTTTACCCCTGCCTCTCTGAATTAAAAATTCTTTTGTCCATAAAACCCTAATATTCCTTATGAATTAATCCCCGATCTCAATTGTAGCTCGTGTCTCTCGCCAATTATCTCCTCTTGCAGAAACCACCCTAACTAAATACCAATTAGACTTATATTGATATCCATTAGGGCTTGATTTGATCAAATGCCGACTACTTATCGCAATTAATACAAATCTAGACTTGATCAAAGTGGTCGCTCCCAAATTTTGCACCGATCGCCTTGTGAAATTGACTTTCAATCCCTTAACATGAGGGTGACTTGGTCAAAGAACCGACTACTTATCGAATTGACACAAATCAAAGCATGGTTAGGTGGTTGCTCGCAGCCTTTGGCACCAGTGTCACCTTGAAAGCAAAATCACATTTAGAATTTCTCATGACTAGTTGCATCAAAATGCTAGCTTGGCATTGACATCATTTCATGTAGCATGTGGATTATATCGCTTCAGCCTCCTTTCTGTGGTTAGCTTCAAAGGCGCATTTCTGTGGTTCAATTTCGACTCTTCAATAGATCACCGAGGCGCTGGGTCCATTGTCGCTGAAAATAGTCACATGGTGACTCATCGATAGACTATGTTGTTAGATTCATCTACAAGGGACCGCAAAGTGGGTCCCACTTGTCGATAAAATGTAATCAAATGGTCGACCCATCAAGAGATTTTCTCTCTCCTAAATCTCTCGAGAGGTCGCCCACCTCAAATGAATAGAGTGGTGGGGTATTTATATCCTCGTCTTTCACCATATTATTCCATCGTGGGATTAATGCTTAACCTCTCGTTCCGGTTGGTTAGCTCTCTTAGCAAAATAAAGCTAGTCCATATCATCGGAGCCGCTCATAAGGGACCGCCATGGGTCCCACTTGTCGAAAAGATATAATCACATGGCGACACCCAAGAGGTCTCCTCTCTCCCTCGATCTTTTGGGTGTCACTCATGCCGAGTGGATAGAGAATAGCGGGGTATTTATACTCTTCACTTCATGCCCAACATTCCATCGTGGGACTAATGGATTTGTTCCGGGTTACGCAATGATCTTTCCCCGATCACTGGCCACCTTTCCACCGCTCTCTCTCTTCTTCCCCTTTCTTATGATTTATCATCAATTTATTTCATTTATTCATCTACTCATCCTTGAAATTTTTCAAGGGTAAACAAAGAGCCACCCACCAAGACGAGTCTTGAACGCTCGAAAGGCTTGTCTTGGTGCATTATTCCTATTATTCATCACTTCATTTCTCATGACGTCTTCTTTTCTTCGGTATTGTAGTTTCATCTCATGACGCCATTCCGCGTCGCCCTCGAGTCATTATCATTCTTTCTACGAGGATCCTAGCGATTGGACTCCTCTCGCTCGCCCATCCGAGCGACTCCTCGTCTACCCGCGAGGCGGCGGTTTATTCTTCGGGATGATCGATCCTCATGACATCATGCCCCTTCGCCTTTAGGCGTTGCTTCACAGCCTCCTTTGACACATCTCCCGGGCAAGGAGATTATCGACGGGGAGGCTCACGATGGACCATCGCCCTTCATCACTCCCTTGGAGTGCCATGGATATCGCCTAGAGTGGACCCGTATGTGCTCATGCGGGGAGGGACTCTCGCTCGTGCGAGCCGGGATATATGACTCTGCTTTTCTTGTCGATGTTTCATTATCATATCGACACACCCCGGCTACGGCCTTTTGTGAGAGGTGGAACTATTCCACCAACACTCGTTCATCGACGATCGGAGCCGACTCCGACCCTCCTGAGATACAAGTTAGCTGACCGGCCGCCGATCTTCGGCCATTTCTATGACGAGTTCATGGTCTCACCCGCCGACTCTGGGGACTTCACTCGATTCCCGCCTTCTTTGCATAGGATTTATGAGATTTATCATCATTTACGGAGGGGGCATCCCGAGTTCCGTTCGTACATCGGATCGCCTATTTCACCGATCGGTCCACACTCGCCCTACGGTTGGCTTCCACCGAGATCCATTTGGCTGTGTCGGCTCGAGATTCATCACGACGCCCTATCCCATCTCAGATACCCCGTGTTCACATGACGTGGATCGGGAGACTTATCCGACCGCTTTCATCTCTTGGTGGATTTGCTATTTCTTATTACCTAGCTCCCCCGCATACACCATTCGCCTTCTGTTCATTATGGCGAGCCCGATCGCGCGTGGCGACAGGATTTCTTTGGCCGTGCCTCGTACCGGCCAACATTTATAGTGTGCCTCCGTGGTCCGACTTCATCTCGTAGTCCTTCACAAGCCGCGTGAGCCGATCCCGTGGCATCCGATTAGCGGATGGCTCCATTTACACCGGTCCGGCTCATATGATCCCGCATGGCGGCCACGCTACGAGATCGTCTACCCTTATCGAGTGACTTGGCCGGGGGCGCCGCCTTCATCGACTCCGAGGTCGCCCGATAGATTCTTCAGAGTCGAGACCATCTACGCTTCTCCCGAGACGATCGCGTGGCCCGTGGGACATCTAGTGGTTGCCGACAGATGGTGATCGACAACAGAGTTCCCCTCTTCCGACTCTTCTAGCATTCGAGCTGTGCCTATTGATTTGGAGTACCCGATCGCATTCGTCGTGGCTTTCTTCCTCTCGATCGGGCGATTATATGTTCATCGAGCCCTATTCGCCACATCGATGCGCACATCGCTTGGCTTGGATCAGATATTCCAGCCGCTTCTTCTCCGCCCTATATCATCGGCGCCGATTTGGAGGGTATCGGATGGTGCTACACTCACCTCTTCCGACTAGGCACGGCACTCGCTATCGATGGTATCCACCTCTAGGACTTCCACCTTCACGAGGCGTTATCGCAAGGGTATTATGAGACCATTCGCCTACTCGCCGTATACTCCTCCGTGGTCGTCCGAGTACATGTCCGCGAGATGGCCGCCCTCTATTAGATGGCACCGTTTCGCGTGATCGCAGCTCTTTCCCGCCATCGCCGCAGCCCGTCGACTTTCGTGGTTTAGATACTCGATTTTTCTCATGCTCCCGTTAGGACCATTCTCACATGCTGTATGCTTCATCATCCCTTTAGGTTATTTCTTTTCGATAAGCCTCATCTCATTTCGACCAATTCTTCTTTCGATTCGTAGCCGGCTTACGAGTATGATCACGCTGAGCCCGGGTTCTCTGGCCCCTCGTCCACGAGTAGTTGGCGTTCATTCTCGCCCACATGTCGAGCCACCGCCCGCCTACCATGGGGAGAGATCGAGACGGCGCCTCTCACCGTCTTCTCCATCTTCTTTTCCTTCTCCCACTCCGGTGATTTTCTTTATCGACTCGCCTATCCTTATTCGGCGCACTTCATTTACATCTCTCGATTAGGGTTTATTTTTCAGCTCATGGGACATCTCCCGTGGAGGCTACCCGAGACGATATCATAGCAGATTTATCGCGCTCGCGAGCACCGCTATTCCAGTGGTTTTGCACCGACCTTGCCGTCGCAGTTCGTGTGCTTCATTTAATACCTAGTTGCCGCATGCACTAGTATTTTCATTCTTACATGTATATTTTACGTACCCCGAGGCCGATGACATGGCATCTCCACACCGCTCGAGTCTTTCTTTCATGACTCCCCGCTTCACCGTCGATTTTATGGTGCCCACCGGGATGGTGACTCGTTCGATGTGGTTTTGGGGGCCGTGCTCACTCTTGCACGACCGAGGAGGCTTCTTTAGAGCAGGGAGTCCATGGTCGTCGAGCCCGCAGCGACGAGCCATTATCGATCGAGGAGGCCATCTCATGCTTCTTCATCTCCCGACGGCAGCCTCTCATGGCCACAGATAGCGTAGTCTCGACCGAGCGGTTGCGCCGATTACGACTCGTAGTTGGATGAGAGAGTTGGCCGGTGGAGCAGCCTATTCCACGCCCCGTAGACGGGTTCCGGCTAGCGAGGGTCTCGCCGAGCCTCATGCTTCTCCCGTACCTTATATTTCCTTTATCATTTGCCCGTATTTTACTTTTCATGTATTTATGCTTTTCATTTTATTTTGTAGCCGGTCTAGTGCACCCGCGGGTCCTCCCGAGGCGACCGACATCCCTATTCCCCGATTTCATGGCCTCCCGCCCGTCTCAAAGCGACGAGGCGATAGTTAGATCTTTTCTTCCTTCTATTTCTTCTTTGGTTATAACAATTTGTCTAACCCATTTATTTTACTTGCAGATGTTTCATCGAGGGATGTGCGCTCGCCTTGCCGTCGCAAGTGATGCACTCCGGATACCTTCTTCTGAGGCTATCCGCTAGATTTCGAGATCCCGGACTCTCTCGCCCGCCGGTTTCTCTTTTCGACCGGTATGGGCCGACGCGGATACCATCGCGCCGCCTCTACTCATTGCACCTCGTCTCGAGAGCACTTTCATTTCTAGGAGGTGCGAGGAGTCGCTCGTGGCTTACCAGATGCGAGCTCTCTCGTTTATCAAAGCACGAGTTGGAGATTCATGAGCTACGCAGCATTTGGAGGCCGCTCGACTCCACTATCTTCGCCGCTCTCTTCTTGTGCCACTCTCCGCTCCATGGGAGTCAGTGGTGGGCCCGCTCGATCGCTCGTGCAGAGCTAGAGGACCACAGATCATCGCGTGGAGGGCTTCTCTCGACATCTGGCGGACGTCTCCCGTAGCCGCATTCACACGAGCGCCCGGATAGTGCCTTCGCTCGCTGGACTTCGAGGCGGCTTCGGAGGAGGATAGGCACTCCCTCCATATTCATTTAGAGACTATTAGTACCGTGCGTGCTATTGAGTTGGAGTCCCGCTTTTTGGGCCCATAGATCGCACTTTTCATTTCTTCTTTTCTCCTTTTCTTTTGCTATACTTGATATAGGATGCATTGACATTTATCATTTTGATCTCTTGTTGTGGATGATGCTTGCTTCTATTATTATCCTTTCGTCGCTTCCTCTCAGCCGCGAGGAAGTATTCTATTGATTTCATGTTGTGCACCTCCAATCTTATTTGCAAAAGCGCCCTATTACAATCGCTTTCATTCAGCCGTCTAATCATAATAAAAGGAAAATCTTACAACATCCTATTACATTCATTCTATACATCATTTCTCTTTATTTATGGCAATACAAAACTCAAGTAACCGTGGTATTTTACTTGATACCGAACCCGTCTCGTATTGACCTCTAGGCCGGCATGTAATAAACCCGTTTATCCCTTTATTACCGATGGATAAACTTACCAAGCATCAATTGGATTATGGATGCAATTGATAACACCATTTTGTGGATGCTCCTTGTATATTTAATTGACATTTATTTGTGGAAGCTCACCCACTCTCCTCATTTGTGCACCGTTGCGTGCTAAAGTGGAAACTCACATTCACTCATCTCCACTCAATTTGTTTTGTGGGGGTACTACCCTCAAACATCCATCACGCATCCCCGCGAGACAAGCTTTCATCGGTAGGTCCGCTCTCCATGACCCGAGTCACTTCTTTAAGCGAATTACTTTATTTGACACCGAATGCTCGGCAAAAGCATAAACCCTTAGTCCGACCCCTCCATGATCTATTTTGGGATTAGAAACAGATCACCTCCTTGGGCGTGTGGTACTTTTGCGGATGAATGTACCCAACCCGGTTTTTTTTATATTTTAGCTACCCTCAAACATCCATCACGCATCCTCGCGAGACAAGCCATCGGTAGGTCCGCTCTCCATGACCCGAGTCACTTCTTTAAGCGAGCCGCTTTGTTTAACATGAAATGTCTGGGTACAAGCGTAAACCCTGGTCCGACCCCTCCATGATATGTCGTGGGATTATGACACACCATTTCTTCGGCGTGTGGTGCTTTTACTGATGAATGCACCCAACCCGGCTTTGTATAACACTCGTGGTGTCTGGGACAAAGGTGGCAACCCCTTATTGAAAAGATTTTATTATTTTTTTTTTATTATCATCATTTTTTTTTTTATGAGTAGGAAAGTAGGTTTTTATTGTTTTACATATATATCCTTTTATTTTATTAGAAGAAGGCAGATTTTTGGTTATTAGTGATACATGTTACTAATAATACGAGAGTTATTTATTTATATGCCCTCTAAGCGACTATTTACTAGCCACCAATTTGCTCGACCTATCCCTTGGCTTGCGCGCGGCGACCAATATGAGCAACTTTCGTCATGGGCAAATGTATAGTTTGAGGGACAAACCGCAAACCCCGCCCATTTTTGTGTTTATTCTCGTATCAAATGGACAAACCCAGTGGTATTTGTATCATGAGCCCAAACACCAAAGCTCTCGCCTTACATTCTCGCGTGGTTTTGGCGTTGTATTCCCTTATTCTATTTTTTATTTTTTATAGGGCTAAATGTGTTTGTGTGGTTTTGGATTTTTGGATGCATTCTATTTACGTATGCACAAGTAGGGTTTTTGGGATTTTATGCAAAAGTGGAGGTTAGACATGGGTTTGTGTTTCGTGCACGTGTGTGTAAACGAACACTTATTCCCTCCTTATTTATTTACAATAGATACTACTCTATTGGCCCCCCTCCGGCTAGGTGTAGTACTTCTTCGATATCGCCCATTAATCGTGGCATGGGCCTTTCACCTTCATGGTCTATGAGTTGGTATGCGCCGCCCCGTATACCTTCTCAATTACGTATGGCCCTTCCCAATTCGGGGAGAATTTTGGGCCGATGTGCCGCCAATGATCGCCTTCTTAAGGACAAGAACAAGCTCCCCTTGTTGAAATGCCCCGACTCGCGCCATCTTATCATATGCCCTTGCCATTTTTGCCTCGATATATTTCAAGGTTCCGCCGGGCTATCGCCTCTTTTCGTCCATGGCATCCAACTCGTCCGCCTAAGTTGTTGGCATTCGTCCATGGTCATATCATTTGCATAGCCACCCGCAATGACGGTAATTCCACCTCAAGAGGAGACGCTTCAACCCCAAAAGCCAAAGAATACGGGTAGCTTGCGTAGGCGTTCTGTAGATGTGGTCCTGGCCTCGTTGGTCGATAAGCCCATAATGCCTCCCGTAGACGATTATCCTGGGCCTCGTTGGTTGCCGTCCACTCAAGGCCTTCTTCATGATATTTATCGTGGTTTTATTAAAGGTTTTCAAAGCCGTTGGCTCTGGGTCTTCTTCTCGTTCCTGTGTTAATTTCCGCTAACTCATCGACCGTGTTAGGCTCCTTTTCTAGTCGTTTCAAAGCATTTTTCAGACCGGGTATTGTCCTCTTCTCGTTTCATTATCCGGCATTTCAACGTAAGTCATGCAACAGCCTTTCTTCCATACGCACTACTCGTTCGAGAGACCCTCAAAACATGTCGCGTCATCGCAGCTTATACCCTAATCCCCGGTGTATTTTATTTTACCATCCAGTGCCCAGGACTTTATTCTCGCCGCCATTCCGCAGTTCATCGAAGCGCTTGGCCTCGCCTTGGATATGTCTCTTAGACATTTCGCCCTTTTTGCCAATTTATATAGCCTCCTTTCCAAAGGGATGAGATGCAACGTCACCGCTCGTTGCATTCTCCGATTCTTGTTCTATCACCCACTTCTTCCAAGTGTTGTGATCGTGGTTCTTCGTAGACCGGGTTGAATCGCTCGATAGAAAATTATAGCCTTGTGGATGATAGTTCTCCCTTTGATGCGCTCTACCTTTGCCGCACAACAAAGGTCTTCGTGGTTTGGATGTGGTTCACCTCCCTTGGTATAAGGTCTTTAAAATGCCTTTCGGGAACCACAAGAATTCTAGCGCCGCCATCTCTTCTTCTATCTCAATATTCATGACCGAGTTGGAGCAGAGATTTCTTTGATCGGCTTACGTCTCGCAACCTTAGGTTTACTAGGTACGGAGTGTGCGAGATCGTATAAGCCACCCCTTTGCCCTTGTTATTCAAGTTATGTGAGCCGGGTCTTGTTGAAAGCTCTTCGGGAGTTGGATCGTCCCATTTCTATGCCCTTCTTCTATAAGGTCTTTGAATACCCAACATTCTTCAATCAGTATGGCCCAATATGCGATGATAAGGGCAGAATTCGCCTTCACCGCTCTTTCTATGTCTCGCGGGTCTTTTACAAACGGAAGTGTTAATCCGCTTTTTAGGCCTCGCTCAAATATCCGAGTCGTTTTATTTTTTAAGAAAGAGTATGGTTTACTCTTCTTGACCTCGAGGTTTGCATGACGGTCGATTTTTAGCTTTCGTTTCTTCCCCTTTGATTCATCTACTATTACAATTACCCGTTTGCCGCTATCGGTGCTTGTCTTTCGGGGTCCCGAACGGGTTCGCTCGTCACCTCCTTCGAGTAGCTCTGAGTTATAGATCGCGTTGCATGTGTTTTCAATCATTATCATGATTTCATTGTGTTGCACCTTGATATCCCGCATCACTTCCCATTGTTCGTACACCTCTCTTCTATTATTTTCAACTTGGTGCCTTATTTCGTCGATCGCATTCCGTACGCGACCTTCAAAATTTTCCCGCCACGAGCGTTCTTCATTTATAGGCCTCGCCTAACCGGTTATCCCTTCCGCTACCGGTCCCGTGTTGATCATATATGACTCCTCACTTTCATTATCCGTTTCGGCCCTTTATATGGCTTCGAGGATGTGATAGATGATCTCTTCGTCGATTCTCTTCCTGTGGTTGACGATCATGGCCGATTCTTCTCCCGAGGTGGTATCGCCCGAGTTGTCGAATCTTCGAGTCTTCTCCCGAAGTTGCCTCTATGATCCGAATTTGAGGGGTGTTGGCAGGTTTAAAATTGAAAATGACCTCCTCTTCGAATCACTTGCATTGATTTCGCTCGCTTTTTTATTTGGGCCTTATACGTAGCCCACCCGTTTGAAGCGGAAGGTCGCTTCTTCACCCGACTTTCTTCCGGTCTGGGCTCGAGCACCTCGGGGTTTAATATTAAATTTAACCTCTTCTTCTTCTCCGATGAGGTATCAAATTTAGTGGCCTTTATCAAGGGTTTCGACTCGCTTTTGTTATTGGTCGCGCGCGCCACTACGCACTTGGGATGATTTAGGTAGTAAAATATCGGGCGTCATTGAATTTAATCTCATGCACCCCGAATGGCTTGACATCTCCGTCAATTCTCTTTTGCTTACCATTCTCAATATATTTTGCATCGGGCAGCAGCAGTAGTAGGGTATGACCCGATTACTATGAAGCCACGGCGACCCAAAGAACGCCCGATAAGAGGTTTCAAACGTCAATGACATAGAATTTAGTAGCGCTCTTAGGCTTCCGCATTGCAGTTCGTAGTTATAGCTCCTGTGGCCTTTTGGGAGTTTTGATTAAAGCCATGAATAATCACCTTTTCATCGATAGATTCTTTACGTCTAAGGTGATGGTCTTCGTAGTTTTAAGCGCATGATATTGATCGAAGACCCCGCGTCGACCAAGATGCGACCAATCTTTTGCCCTCCACAGCTTCCGTGATGTATAGCGGGCGGTTATGGTCGACGTGCCTATTAGAGGTCATCGTCGTGAAATTTATACAGCGGCCCGCTTGGCGCGAATAGGGCTTCCCGCATATTTTGCTCGATGAAATATGACTTGTATTTCTCGGGATCTTGCAAGGCCCGGATTAGTACCTCCCTTAGGTCTTGTGACATCATCAACGCGTCAAATATGCTTAATAGCGCCGGAATCTTACGCGTATGTGCCAACACATTATATTCTTCGCCCGTCGACCGGTCTTTTCTCGGGTTCTTGCTTGGATTCTCGACCTCTTTACCTTTATTCGTGGCCTTATCCTTTCCTTTATCTAATCCTTGGGAGCCTCGTCTCTCTGTATATAAGTCCTGACCGAGCACGCTTTACATTCTTCATTTTTGGTCCCGCAGGTGCTTGCTTCTCCTTCATCATTCGGGAAGAACATCTCCTCTAATGTGGCATATCTTCGTCGTGAGAAGAATATACCATATTGCACGAAGCACCCCGCATCTCTTCGCTTTCTTCTTTATTTATTTCTTCATTTATATTTTCTTCCTTTTTGACCTAGGGTTAGCTTCTCCCGCCTTCTTTGGAGATGAAGTGTCAAGGGTGATCACCTCGGATCGCCCTCGCTCGTATTCTTCAATTTTATTCTTTTTGGACTTGTTGTTTCTATGCTTCTTTTTCTTCTTAAGAACCGGTCTTGGCTCGGTCCACCTTATAATATACCCCGGGTTTTGGTGGGACCACCGGCGTGATATCGTCTTTCCATTTCATGCCAGGTTCTTTCTTAAGGGCTTTAAGCATTTTAATCGATTTCTTCGATAAGTGCGTAGTCCATTGTTCTCTTCTTGGTCTTCGCTTGATCGGCCCGGACTTTCTCTTCCTCTGAGAGATCGTGTTGTCCGTTTCATGGGTCGATGGGCTTTGCAAGAACCCTTTGGTAAAGTAATTTCACCATTTTTATACGCCTTCTCGACCCAATCTTTGAAGACCCAAGAATCTTCAATCGAGTGCCCTATTATTCTCGTGGTATGGGCAAAAGTCGGGTTCGTCCGATTTATCGCATCTTCCGGCGCGCATCGTCGGCAGGTTAGGCCATTCTTTCGTGCCCTCCGAAGATTTGGGCAACTTTATCTTTCCCGAAGGAGTACGGCTTAGATTTCTTTTGTCCGAGGGATTCAAAACTCCGTGAACTCCCTCCCGGATTGGGCCCCGGGTCCCTTATTGTAATTGTTGCCATTTGTGCCACCGCCGCCGCCTTGGGTGTCCGCGTTGGCAACCATCTTATCTTTTAACGAGGTGAATGCCACTTTGGTTTCGCTCGGCTCCTCGTTGCGCCTATTATTCATAAAGTTCGCATGCGGTGTGCGTGACATTCTTTCCATATTGGATACCGATCCGAGCAAGTCTTTGAATGTGTCGACCTTTGTCACACCAAGAAGCATGCCCATCCACCCGTCAATGTTTTTCATGATTAGGTTGACTCGCCTCATCTTCGCAATGTGCGGTCGCATTTGATGCCGAGGTTCCGCCATCTATTGATAAAATCGTCATCGACTCCCCTTTCGGGTTTAGTGCTCGCAGACGGCTATGTTTATTTTGTCGACACCATGACAAATCGTGCCCCGAACGAGTCCGCCATCTCGTCCCAGTCCCGATGCCGTTGTTTTCTAATGAATAATACCATTGGAAAGGCGGTTCCCACCAAGCTCGAGGGAATTGTCTTAACAACAAGCAGCATCATGCCGCCCGTGTCGCCGCACGAGGCTACAAAGTGGGCTGTGTGTTGTTCGGGGTTCGTGTCTTTATTGCCTTCCCCGAGAAGGTCCCGAAGCGGGGATCACATACCCTTTAGGATATTCTTCTAAATCGTATATGGCAGTGGTATGGATGTCCACGCTTTTAACGGGAGGGATAGCGTATCCACCTCCGCCTATTTGCATTTGTCGGGCAATCATGGCTTGAATCTCTTTCCGGATATTCCCGTTGGTTCACCCTCCACTTCTATGGTTCTATGTGGATGGGGTTTAGAATCGACAAAGTTGTTTTCCCTTATGATTGCTTTTGGTACCGTGGACCCCTTCGACGGAGCTACCACTTTGAAATTGGCGTCTTGTGATTCTTGCAATGATTTGACCGCCTTAATCAATTCTTCATTTTGCTTCAAGCATGGTAGCGATTAGCTCCCGTTGCCTAATCGCCTCTTCGTCCCGTGCCTCGATGTGGCCTTTTAATATTTCTATTTCATCGACGGGCATTTCGGACGTGTTTCAACGTCATCTTCATTGTCAAAGAGATCGTGGTTTTCGCTGTGGTCTTCCCCTTCCCTCGCTATTGCCCTCGGGTCGACTCTCTTGGGAGGTCTCCTTTTCTACCATTATTTTTGTTGGTGTTTGTGACGTGAGCTTGATTAGGCTGGAGACCGGTCATCCCGGGTCATATTCACCTCAAAGATCGTTGTCCGGATCGTTGTCGTAGCTTATATCGATGGTGTTGACCGAGAAGTGCTCTTCATAGCGAGCGTTCTTTCTTCTTCTTCGTTTGGTCGAGCGTTATTTTTAGACTATCGAGTGGTATTCTCGAGCCTAATCGGCCGAATACACTCTTTCGACCCAGACGGCCGAACACGCTCTCGGCGAGCGTTGGACCCGCCGCCTTGCCGGGCCGGGCTTCGAGATCGGGGTTTTGTTGGTCGGGAACCCTTCGGGACCCACACCGCCGGGTGCTAGGTGTTGCCTTTGATGTAAACCTCCTGGTTCGGAGGAGACAATGGCTTGCGCCGAGCCATGTCTTGAGATCGACCGAGCGGGAGACGTATTGTCTCGACCTAGCGTTTCTCACGCTCTTCCTCTCGTTTCGAGGGCCCCGCGAGCCTTGTAGATGGCTTCGCAGGGCTTCGAGACTTGTCCCGCGCGCCGAGGCCTTCGAGTCGGGGCGAGGTGTGGGCTTAGGCACCTCCCATGCCCGGCGGAGCCGGCCCGCGGCCGAGTTCTCGGCCACTATTCGAGGGCCGTGAATTTGTTGGAGATCGGGATAGCCGGCCTAGCCACCACCTGATTTCGGTATGCATCCGTGGCCCTCTTCCCGGACGCTCGAGAGTCGCGGTAGTTTGGGCCGCGCCGTTGGGGTCGTCCTCTTGGACGGCCGCCTTCTCCTCTTCGGGGAGGTAGAGGAGAGGCCATGACGTTGTTTGAGATCCCCTTGGGAGTCGTGGTGATCGAGTCCTCCTCCTCGTCCGGATGGAGATCCGGACGGCCGCGGAGTGATCGTGGCCACCGGAGCCGGGCCGTAGATGGTGAGTTCTGCGGGATGGTCCCGAAGAACATGAAGAGCTTGCCCTCCGGGCTCTTGCAGCAGAGCATGACGGCAGGAGCGAGGTTGAAGTTTCCAAAGTATGCCATTTCCCGCAAAAACAAAAACACTTGAAAATTATTAGTCATTTTTAGCACATAGAAGACCACTTGTATCTCTTAACTATTCTATTTGACTCTCTCTTTCGAGATAAGAGGAGAATCTAGGTCCCACCGGCGCGCTGCATCCCGTGCGACCCTTTTTCGCGCGCTCCGCACCGCCGCCGGCGACGGGTTGCGAAGAAGGACACGGAGATCCCTCCCGAGCGTGCATCCGCCGGGTGTCGCCGATTCTCGCCGTTTAGAGATATTTGGATGCACATTCGTGGGGTTTTTTAGTGATCGTGAGTTCTGTAGATTCCGCGGGCGCAAGCCCCCACCGTTAATTACCCCGGGCTACGAACCTCGAGGCACCTCTCGGATCTTTGAAAGAGAGAAGCAAATAGTATAGTTAAGAGACGGGCAAGTGGTCGTCTAAGTTTATAAAAAGGGATCTACTAAGATGAACCTACAAACAGACGGCTCAATCTAGGGAAACAAAACCTACAAACAGACGGCTTTATCCTATGGGGGACGAACCTACAAACAGACGGCTCAGCCCATGCCACCTCGAGATGTAACCTTACCAACATGCACAGTTAATCTCTTCATGTGGGCTTGAGGCGAGTCTACATACGACCGACTCGACCTCCGTTGATCTAGAAGATAAACCTACAAACAGACGGCTCAATCTTAACTAGTCAACAACCAATCACACAAAATACAACTCGAAGCACCGAGCCGGCTGATCTCGAGGTTGGTGAATCAGAGAAGGGTGGCTATGGCCCACGTATTTCTTCTCACCGATCTTCTAGATCATGAATTCGTAGCACTAAGCCGATTCATAAACCTAGGAAACACATTGCACACAATGTCAAACCCGAAGCGCCGCCGCTCAACATCGAGGCATGTGTTAGTGAAGGAACCTACCTACGTAACGGTTCACATTCATCGTTTTGTGGATGAATCTACCAACGACCGATTCAATCTCACATTCTCGGAAATGAGCCAGAGACAAACTCATCGACGACGAGTTCGCCTTCAATTTCAAATGGTCATGAATTACTTGTTCATGACACCGAGTCATTAAGATGTCACTTCGCCAGACATCGTAATGTTCTTCTTCTTCAAAGTCGACATATCTCTCCATGCCGATGTCGTAGCTTTGGTCATTCTTCAACGAACGTCAAGATGTTCTTGTCTCGACTAATCATTCTACGTGTTGCATTACTTGTGCAAAATTACTATGTAGCCCTACACCCTCTTGTGTGAGCGTATTCAATCATGAGTTACTTGCTCATGGCAACGAGTCATTAAGATGTCACCTCTCTAGGACATCGTAATGTTCTTCTTCTTCGTAGTCAACGTATATCTTCATGTTAGTATCGTAGCTCGTTATTCTTCATCAAGCGTCAAGATGTTCTTGTCTCGACATACTTCTTCATGTCGCTATCAAAGCCTTATTCATCTCACGTCAAGATGTTCCCTGTCTCGACGTATCTTATTATTCTTCATCAAGTGTCAAGATGTTCTTATCTCGACATATCTTTCGTATTGCTATTAAAGCCTTAATCATCTCACGTCAAGTTCTTGTCTCAACGTATCTGTTCATGTTGTCATATCATATTGCAACCTTAATCATCCCACGTCAAGATGTTCTTGTCTTGACTAATCATTCTAAATGTCATATCATGTGTGCAAATATTCATATGTGGCTCTACACTCCTTATGCGAGCATATTTATTCATTTCTAAAATGCACAAAGTCTATCATATAATATCTTCCATTATTATAAAGATGCATTTATTTATTATTATTATTATTATTATTATTATTATTATTATTATTATTATTATTATTATTTTTTTTATTATTATTATTATTTTTATTTCTTAAACTCTATTTATCTATGTAGAAAATTATTTACAAAATAATAGAAAAGGGGTTAGCTATTTAACTAGATTTTTATTTATATTTTTGGGATTTTTATAATAGCTAAAATAGTAGAATTTTATTTTTATTATTTCTAAACTCTATTTATTTTGTAGAAAATCACTTACAAAAATAATAGAAAATAAAATGGCTATGATTTTATTTGTATTTTTTTAAAATGTTTATAATAGCTAAAGTAATAGATTTTATTATTATATTCTATTATATTGAAATACTATTCATTATGTAAGAATTATTTACAAAATCAAAAGATGGTTAGCTATACTATTTTACTATTATTATTTTTATTATTATATTTTTTATTATTATTATTTTTTTTTTTTTAATATCTATAATAGCTAAAAGAAATCATTACTAATATTCTATTCTATTTATTATACTATTCATTATATCTATTTTTATTATTTCTATTTATTATCTATAGAAAAGTATAAGATTTTTTTTATTACTAGTCATAAGAGATGAAATTCATTATGTTTTTATTACAACTATTATTTTATTACATTTTATTCATCAAAAGTATATTTTTGTATATTTGTATAGAAATAACAAAAGAAATACAATTCATATTATAAAACTATATTATCATTCTTTATTATAAAAGAAAAATTTTACTATTTATTACCAGTATATTTTGTATTATTTTGTGCTATTTATTTTTATTATTCTTTTTACAGGAAAATATCAAGAAAATATCAATATAATATCTATTATTATTCATATATTTTTTTATTTATCAAAGAATATAGCTAATCTCATTATTTATTATAATATATTACTATCACTATTATTATTTCATGGAAAATCACTTGAAAAATTACTAAAATATATCTAGTTATTATTTATGATTTTTATTTGTATTTTTGGAATTTTTATAGTATTTAAAATGACAAGTCAAATCTAGGTCAACTATATCAATATATGTAATGTATTTTGCTTTTAAATTGTTTTATCATGATTATATTTCTAAAACTGGAATATTATTGTATAGAAAAATAGTATGAAAAATAAGAAAATTTTAGAAACAAATTTGAGTCAATTTGGAGTTCAATAGCATTTTCAAATCATTTATTTACTCCATATTATTACTATTCTCGTTATTATTTAATTAACGGGCTTAATCTGGGCCGCCGATCTACTCCGAGATTGGTGCGCATCTTTCTAACTCTCTTCTTCACTTGGGCCGCCAGATTAGTTTGAGATGAGTGTTTAATGGATCTACTACCGCATTAGCACACAGTAGTTATTATTTAAATGTTTAAACATATCTCGGGCCGCTTGATTTAATTAAGATGCGTGTTTAATATGTATAAGGCCCGATCTTCTTCCGTTTAAATTTTCGAACTATCACCAAATCTCACTCATGAAGATTCTCCAAGATTAGCGAACGCTTCAAGAATCGTGCGTAAGATCTCTTCTCGCCCCCGACCTCCCGTCGCGTCGAGATTCGCGTGTAACGGCGTTCCCGACGACCGAGCTCTCCTTCTCCGATCGACCTATGCCCTAGCGTCGCCTCACTTCGTGAGCCTCTCGTAGTCTTTGATTGGAAATCCATGCGTAACAAAGCTTCGCATGATAGTACCGATGAGTATGTCGCTAAAGTTTCTGCATCGAAATGCTTTCTTCATCAAATTCGACGTAATTAATCAAAGTTCTTGATGATTACAAGGTCGAGGAGCATCGTCTAAACATGAATATGCGATATAGGATGGGCAAGAGGGCTTCCTTTCGTTCTTGAAGGTGTCAAGCAACTCACCACACGGCAATGCATGGTACCTACTGGTACCGATCTTAATCGACTCAATTCATGGCCCTTATTCATCCAATTAGCACTCCTCGTGCCTAAAGGCACACCTAGGCATAGCTAGGGCCATGGCCTAATGTGTTATGAAGTGTTTAAGGCATGATGCTTACAGATTGTACACTTTAATCGATCAATACCAGCTTCATTCTTGACAATTATCGTATTATTGTATTCAAATCATCTTTCTTAGGCCTAAAGGCTCACCCAAGTGTTATCAGCAAATGGCTCACTAAGATGATGATGAATTATCCCTACAACTTCAATAGCCTATTGATTTGTGTCAGAATTAGAACAATTATAAGAATTAACTGATGCACCCAACTCGAGATTATACCATTGACATGACTAAGACGTAAGATCATCATCTCCTATCTCGTTATGCAAATACAAGCAAGGAGATTGAATAGAAAATGAAAAATCACAAAGAAACAAAGATAATAGAAATTGAATTATGATTTCTTGATGCTCTCTTGATCGATCCAGGCCTAAAGGCTCACCAATCACTTTAGGATGGGCCTGGCTCATCGGATTCAACCAATTGCTATTGATTAGGGTTATTAAAGAAAGAACAAGAAAATGCAGTAAAAGAAAATATAAAAGGATAGAACAAATTCTTAAAGAAAAGTAGCAAGAACAGTAAAAGAAATCAATTGATCGTTTAACTAGCTATATCGTAATTCTAAATTCATTTACAGAGATTAAAAGAATTGCCAATTGAATGCATGAACAACTAACCTCTCAATCTGAATAGTAATCTAAATCAATTGATTTCTTTGTAATCTCTCTTCTTCTTTGTAATGGCGATCGCTAGTGTATATCCTCTCTCAATTGCTCTACTAATGGATGTATATGAATGTCTCGTATGTATCTCTCCCCTTTCATCGTTGCCAATTTTCGTTTATATAGGCTAATTAGGCCGATTAATCACAATTGTGATTGGTTAATTGCCTTTCACTCTGATGCCACCTGGGTTCATCTTCACCCTCCGTTCTAATTCAATTAACGGCCCGTATAAGTTTGTGTTTGTCATTGCACCGTATAACCGTTTCTCGTTAGGATTTTTGATCGTGCCGCGATTTGGTTTGACTCCACACTCTCAATTACTCACATAACTCAATCGACAAGCGGCCCAAGGCTATTACTTGCTATTTAAACACTCCACGATCACTCTTAACGCCATTTTATTCATTCACCATTTCCAATTTCACTAATCCCTTTTCTCGCCTCATTTTCTTCTTTTGATCAATTAGCATCTCACACTTCAAATCGCCTCATCAATTCACCTCCATCGCCGCCTTGCCCTAAAGGGTCCATCTTGTCACGCAATTTTATCTCCGTAGTGTCAATTCATCCATTCTTCTTCGCTTGTTTTCGTGTATCACTTAATTCGACTCTCAATTCACCTCATATTACTAATTAATTCATCAAAGCCTTTGTCTTATCATCGCCCGATCATCATCATCTCCTTGATCACCTACAACATGGCGAGACGCTGTGGGAAGCGAAAAACGCGAGACGTGTTTGAACCTGCAACGGCGAGAAGAAGATATGAGGAGAAGGTTCTTCCGCCGGCTTGATGCACACGACACACACACACCAACACGCAGAGAGAAAGGGGCAAGTGGTCTAGAGCTCATGCACCAGGTTCACCTTCCTTTTCTTCCTTTGTTTAAATTCATTTGCGCCGAGTGGATAGATAGATGAATAGACTCGCTTATATCTATACTTGTGATCCTAGCCTTATCCACTCGACTACCGGGTCCCATCCGTAAGGTTTAAGCGTTTAAACCCGTGAGGTTAGCAACCGATTAATGTTAATATGCCGAGGTGGCTCTTCCCGATTGGTTGATTGTTTGTTAAACAAATCCTTGATACTAATGATCCGTAAATGGTGGGTGATGTGGCTCGCCTAGTAATGCCATGCGTGTTGTCATCTCACGACTTGTACCAATCATAGGAAGCCATCCGTCCCTTCTTGTACATACCGTGTGATGACATGGCACCAAAGTGAGTGCATGCCATGTGGCATCCAGCTGGGGCCCACTTGTCGGGCCGCCTTATAAAGCATAGTGGGATTCATAAAAGTGGCGAAAGTGGACCAACGAGGGAAGGCCACATGGCAACGGGTCGTGAGGCGGCCTTATAAAGATGCCGCCATTTGTCTTGCCGCCGGACGAGGTGGTCGCCGATGTGGACCAATGGCCGATCGCCACGTGGCATAAGTGGGGCCCACTTGTCGTCCGTAGGGGGCGTGGGGCCCACATGGTCGAGGTGGACCAACGGGCGCCGACACGTGGTACGAGGCGGCCCAATGAGGCGTCGACACGTGTCACACCCTCTCTTCTCTCGATTCGGTATAGGTGTGCTTAGGATCCCCGCTTGCACCCGCATGTGTCTCGTCCCCAAGTCGCACCCGCATGAACCCTCGATTGAATCTCACCTTTGATTAATCCATTTATTCTCGTCTTTATTTTCCCCGAATTTATTTTAATAGCTCCACTTATCCAAAAATCATGAAAATTTCACCAAAAATCCCTAAATTCATGATGATCATCCCTGTAATTTTTAATTCCATTTTTGCCCCTGCCTCTCTGAATTAAAAATTCTTTTATCCATAAAACCCTAATATTCCTTATGAATTAATCCCTGATCTCAATTGTAGCTCTGTGTCTCTGCCAATTATCTCCCTCTTGCAGAAACCACCCTAACTAAATACCAATTAGACTTATATTGATATCCATTAGGGCTTGATTTGATCAAATGCCGACTACTTATCGCCAATTAATACAAATCTAGACTTGATCGTGGTCGCTCCCAAACTTTGCACCGATCGCCTTGTGAAATTGACTTTCAATCCCTTAACATGAGGGTGACTTGGTCAAAGAACCGACTACTTATCAAGAATTGACACAAATCAAAGCATGGTTAGTGGTTGTCGCAGCCTTTGGCACCTGTGTCACTTTGAAAGCAAAATCACATTTAGAATTTCTCATGACTAGTTCGCATCAAAATGCTAGCTTGGCATTGACATCATTTCATGTAGCATGTGGATTATATCCGTCAGCCTCCTTTCTAGTGGTTAGCTTCAAAGGCATTTCTGTGGTTCAATTTCGACTCTTCAATAGATCACCGAGGCGCGGGTCCATTGTCGTTGAAAATAGTCACATGGTGACTCATCGATAGACTATGTTGTTAGATTCATCTACAAGGGACCGCTAGTGGGTCCCACTTGTCGATAAAATGTAATCAAATGGTCGACCCATCAAGAGATTTTTCTCTCCTAAATCTCTCGAGGTCACCACCTCAAATGAATGAGAGGTGCGGGTATTTATATCCTCGTCTTTCACCATATTATTCCATCGTGGGATTAATGCTTAACCTCTCGTTCCGGTCAAGTTAGCTTTCTTAGCAAAATAAAGCAGTCCATATCATCGAGTCGCTCATAAGGGACCGCCATGCGGGTCCCACTTGTCGAAAAAGATATAATCACATGGCGACACCCAAGAGGTCTCCTCTCTCCCTCGATCTTCTTCGGGGTGTCACTCATGCCGAGTGGATAGAGAATAGCGGGTATTTATACTCTTCACTTCATGCCCAACATTCCATCATGGGACTAATGGATTTGTTCCGGGTTACGCAATGACCTTTCCCGATCAAATGGGCCACCTTTCCACTCGCTCTCTCTCTTCTTCCCCTTTCTTATGATTTATCATCAATTTATTTCATTTATTCATCTACTCATCCTTGAAATTTTTCAAGGGTAAACTATATATCTAATGTAACAGCTAAGAAATAAAGTCTTAATAAACTTTTTCTAAAATGATATTTTTATGTAATTTATATTCGATATAAAATTTCATAAATAAAATCTTAAAATTTAGTATTAGAAATTTTAAGATCATTCATATGATGTTTTAATATATATTAACATAAATTTTATTTTTAACTTTTAATAATATATAATTCAAAAAATATTTATCGAACACTCTTAGAGCCAAATCTCTATACATAATTTTCCTCGTCTTAATACTTAACAATTAAATTCTTAATACTGATTAATAAGTCATATTTAACTTTAAAGGATATAAAATTTTATAATATTTTCTGAATATAGATATTCTTATTATCTTAACTAAGGTATTACAATTGATAAATTTATATTTAGTATTTTTTAATATCTTAAGACCTTATAATTTATATTCATAAAAAATAATCTCAATAAATAATATAAATAATTATGACAAAAATAAGTTTAATATTTAATATAAATAAGTCTTAATATCTACCATAACACATCTTAATTAATGTATCATTCAAAATATAAATATATATTACATACACACTTCAATATGTAGTGTATATTTACTGACTAAATATAATTTATAGTTTAGTTTTAATTTTCATTAGTACAAATAATATAGTCTCTGTAATTTTGTGTTGAAATTCCTTCAATCTCAATTCTCAATATTATGATTCAAGTCTTTATAGTTTTGTATAATAATACTTTATACCTAGTACAATTAAATCTTCATATCTATTATATTAAGTCTGACGTACATATATTTAGTGTAACAAATTATTTTTTGTGTTCTCTCTTATCTCTTAACAAATTCATTCAAATGAATACTCAAAATTTATCTTTTTAATCTCAGAAATTGATCTAATTTCACTTCTTGATCAACTGAACTTCAAAATATGAGTTTCAATACATTCTTTTGTGCATGAGAAATAAAATGGTGATCTAAACACTTAAAACATTAGAGCACTTGTTTAAATCTTCACATATCATCTCCTTGACTTAGAGAAAATATTTGATCCATCGATTGAGATTCACCCGAACTAAATCGCTCCAATCAAATTTCTAACTGAGATATTTTCTTCCTTGATTTCTCTCAAATCATTGATCCATTTCATGTGTAATTTAGCTCATGTGTTCTCTCATCTCATCGCTCTTCAACGATATATAGCATGAAAGGTAACTCAAAGCAAAGATGAAAAAGATATCATTGAAACTTTTGTTCAAACAGGTCAAGTACGTGGCCCGCATTTTTTTATTTTTCTTTCAAATCTAAATTGAATAACAGTTCAAAAATAATTAGATTAGTTAAGATAGTTGAAATATATAATAGAATATTAAAGTTGTGGTGTAGAAAATTTTTCTCAATAATAATATAAAAATCACCTGTACTCATACTTATTCAGTTATGTATATAATATATAAAGAACCAGTAACATACCTTATCTATGTGTCAGGTCCTTTTACATTTTTTTTACTCTCAGCGTGTAGCCTCGGAGACTAATTAATTACAGGACTTTATGGTCATGGAAAAACTGCGGTGCCAACTGCCAAACTAGAACATACTTCCTCATTCCTTATGGCCTTATGGGCTTTAATCGGTGGTATACGTTTTCAGCCAATAGAAACTTGACGCGACAAAGAGGCAAATAGGAAACAATATTCTCCCCCTGCCGCCCCACCTCTCTCTAATGAAAGGAAAGCGAGGCGCAACTGGAGATATATTATTGGTTACACATGGAGCCACAAATTTATAAAATTGAATTGCTTCCCTTCCCTTGTTTCTACCCCAGATTCACTGGATCCTGATACTCTGTTGCGCAGCACGTAGACCGTTGGATCACTTTGAGATTCATGCCGACTCAAATCACGAGAAAATTCAACGGTCCATGTACTATGTTGTGCGGCGCAACGCATTAGAGAATATGAATTCCATATTCACTAGTTTATACTTAGCTAATTTTTTAAAGAAAAGTCCCAAAACCAAATATAATAATAATAGTTTTTTTATCATGCATTTTCAGAGTTAAAATCATTTATTAAATTGATTAATCGCTATCTTTTTATAATGGACATGATAATTATAACAATTTAATATATAAAGTTCAATTAGAATTAGTGCATTATAAATGAGGTTCAATTTGTCGTGTATATTATTGATGATTTATTATTTTTTAGCTCTAATAATTATTGTACTAAATAATTTTTTTGATTTATCAATTTATAAAATAATAAACATGAATTTTACATTTTTTTGTGAGATATTTTGTAGAATTCTTTAAAAGCTACAAGATCAAGATGGATGCTTAAGAGCAGAGAAAAAAAAGCATGTGATAATTTAGGACTATGATATATATTATATATATTTAGAAAAGTAAATTTAAATTTTATCAGTAAAATTAGTAAGGAAAAATGGTTCCACGAACTATGTCATTGGTACGGCTCAAGTTGAATATAAGATAGACAAAAATGCAGAAACCTAGGAAATTCTCAGTGAAATACGTTGTGTAACGAATTAGAAAGCATTGTAATGACTTTGTAGCCATTATAAAGGCTCAAAAAATACTAGAATAACTCTGAAGAAGCCTTGACCAAGTCAAACTCTAAACTTTAAAAAGAAAAACTTAAGAAAGCCATTATAACAAATCATTGGTAACGACTCAATATCATTTGTGAGCTGTTACAATGCTTCATCTCAAAGAAGCTTTCTTAAATTAGTTAAGGACATTCTTGAAAAAAAAATGCTAAAACTACTTAAGTCGTTACAACTGCTTAGGAGCTGTTGGTAACGACTTAGATTGAGAATTATCCAGCGTTCTGATCTTGAGCTCTATTTAAAAGATCTGCTTTGTACTCTAAAAAAAATAAATTCTCTCAACAATACTCCTACTTACAAGTAGCCTTAAACTTTCAATAGAGCACTAAGATTTTTTTTTCTTACTAGATTATTCATCAAGAAACTCAAGTTCATCTTAGTCAAATCCTTAGATTATTGAACAAGCTTGTTTCTTTTAGAGCCATTAGTACTCATAATTTTTGAGCTCTTTGCCCATTATTTTTCTAAAGCCTTGAGTGCTTATAATTTATTTTTATTTGGTTTGAGCCTCCTCTTTACTTTTGTTGTAAAGGAGCCTAATTCAACTTTATTATTGATAATTATTGTCTTAATAAATCAGCAAATCATTTATGGCGTGAGACTAATAAAACATAGGTATATTGTCGAACTCCATTTAAAATTATTATGTTCATTTTATTTTAATCTTTGTCTACTTATATCTCGTTCTTGTCTATTCTTGTTTAGTAAGACTTAATCTTGTGATTGTTTGAAAGTTTATTGTGTCTAATACTTGCACTTTAGCAAATTCGTTCATATCTTGTCCCTTAAATTCAACAAGAGTATTTACTATGGTGTCTTTTATTCCTTTTTAAATCAACTAACGATTTTAAATTTTTTATTTTCAGAAATAAAAATTTCTATGCATTATTTAATTGTCATACATAATTGCCCATTTTTTATAGAAAAAATATCATAATTATAGAACATAAATACATAATGAATCTATATTGTCTAGTTCTTTTATTTGATTTAAGATGTATTGACCATATTTTCTTTTTGTCGAGCCATCAACGTTGTACAAAAAAAATTACAATATTAGTTAATAAACTGTAATATGAAGTTGATCTTTATCACTAATAATGTTACATAAAACATAAACTAAAATTTTTCAACTTTTATAAGGATCATTGAACACAATTATCACAATTTATAGAAGCAATTTCTTTTTCTCTTTTCATATATTTTGATTTTTTTGTAATTATCATGGATCTTCTACCATACATTTCACACATAATTGAGGGAAGACCAAAGTATCCTCCAAAAGTAAATAGAAGACAAACACTTAGAGCATCTCTAATGGAAGTTTCTATTCCTATGTGTCACTGTTTATTTTTTATTTTAGCGTTGAAGAAGAAGTTTCTAATTTAGAAATTTAATCACAGTTTCTAATTTAACAATTCAATTTTAATTGCCACGTCAGATTAGCAACTCACACAATTTAGCATTGGAGAGGGAGGGCATGCGCAGGGGCGCAAATTTTTTCTTGTAATTATTGTTTGGCATGAGTGATAATTGTCTATTTGGCACAAAAACTGTCATTACATGATTTTAGTGTTGGAGAAGGTTAACTGTAATTAGCAACTTTGCTGACATGACTTAACTAAGAGTTTAGAAATGAATTTAGCGTTAAAAATATTTTTAGAAGTACATATTTTATAATATTTTTAGAAGTACATATTTTATTAACAACAAGTAATTTAAAGAGAAATGGAAAAAGAAAACATTGGTTACTATTCATGCGACTTATGTTGGGGTCAGGAGTCATTTTCTCAATTTTATCATTTTCTTATGCTGTCATTTTTATGTTTGTCTATGGCTGCACCTTCAAACATCATTTCATTTTCTGCATCTCCTGAGCCGAGAAAACAATTCCATGGGTCCCGCAATCCATTTTGCAGACTTTCACATACGGTTTGCTCCAGGTGCAGCAAGGAAATTTTCCTGTGCCAGAGGCGAGCGTCCTTGGTTGGAACCAAAGACAAGGCGCGCATAAAAGGAAAAAGAAAGCCAATAGTTTGCTAGAAGAAATGCCTTTTTTCTACTTGACCCCTTAGATTTGACTGAATTAGTAGGTTCCCCTCGGTTGCAACTTGCAATTGCATCTCCCTCTCTCCTTCCTTCCAGTCTTCCGGACAGTGAGATTAATTAACAATATAAATAATTCGTTTTTCCTCCCGCTTTATGCGCACAAAAAGGAGAACTTGTAGTTGCAAATAAAATATTATATTTTGCAGCTATGCTTTGAATTAGTTTTCCATTAACCCGTTCAAATCCACCTCTTCTTCTTCTCATAGAGAGAGAGAGAGAGAGAGAGAGAGAGAGGTACGAATACTGAATAGCAACTCTGCTACTTCGCGTACTAGTCGTCGTACAAGAGAGGATCTTCGACTTCTTTCCCTAATTCCACATTGTCGCGCCTCTGGGATCTATTGCCAGCTCAGCAATACGAGGTAATTCGCTAGCAGTTGGCATTCTGTTGTTTTGTCGATTTGATTTGATCTGGAACAAAATTACGAAAAATTTATTTATTTTTCCTTGATCAACATTGATCGTCTCATCTTTTATCTAAATATTTACTTTTTTTCGTGATTTTGGCTTTTTTTTCAGCGAGGGGACATCAAATTTCGATAATCTGTGAGCTGATTCTTTGCGGTTTTAGTTTTCTAAAGGGGCTACATGTAACCTAAATAGAGGACAGAGATAACTAATATTGCCAGCTCTTCAATTGAAGGTAACGAAATTCTTATCCAAGATTCCGATTTTAAGCAAACATTTCATTATGAAAAGAAAAACATATTTCTCATTGTTTGCTAGGATTGCAATTGTTGAAAACTATGACCATAAGTAAATTGAAAATGTTTTGTGTACTTTATTAATTATGCGTAAATTTGTCCTAATAAAAGGTTCTTTTTTTTGCACAGATTGACATTTCCCCTTGTTTTTTACTCTTCTTTCCTCTAATTTGACTAGTTGGTAAAGGAAATCTACATATTAAAGTTTATTCACATAGTTATATTTCGTATCCTAATACTAAAATTTCTTTAGCTTGAAAATATTGATTTGGTTGCTTAATTCCTATAGTTCCCAAAATTTGTTTAGTACCTTACTTTGTTCTGCTAGAAAAGATGTCAACTATTTTGTGTTCAAAAAGGGGATTTCGTAGATTACAGGGTTGACTCAGAATCACCTGATTAATCAAATCAGGAGAAGAGTCATGAAGATGATTAGCTTTCTTTTCTTTATTTCTTGTTTATATTTAGTTTATATTTTTTTTGTTTTGAGGGCGGCAAATCAAGTTGAGAGAACAAATCCTTCATTCGCATCCTATCATAATCTTTTTTTTTAATCGGGGAGCAACATTGCTCAATTCTGATGGAATGATTTTCCATTCATCTTTACAGAGATCCTTTATTCACTAATTGTTGTTGGGGTCCCCATGGAAGTGCGACACTAAAAACCAAAAAAAAAAGGGAAGAAGAAAGAAAAAGGAAACAGAGAATAGGTGGGACTAACTGCCTAAATCAATCACTCAGTTGAAATACGGACATTCATACATTAGTAGAAATACGAACAACCATGAAGGTTTCTCAGGTATGGCAGCGTGCCCCGAAAGATGTAGCACTAATGCTGGCTAATGGGACCCGACAGCACCGCAGCTTCCAGACCAAGCGACCAATGTGGATTATGGTCCTTCTGGCACTGGTGTGCTTCTCTCTGATTGGAGCCTACGTGTACCCTCCACGGCACTACTCAGCATGCTACTTCTTCGCCTCAAGCGTATGCACACCGTTCAAGGACTGGTTGCCAGCACGGCCCGCCAGAGAGAAGACTGATGAGGAATTGGCAGCTAGTGTTGTCATCCGAGACCTGCTGACAATGCCCATGCCCCAGCCAAGAACTGCCAAGATTGCTTTCATGTTTCTCAGCCCTGGTTCTCTCCCATTTGAAAAGCTGTGGGAGAAGTTTTTCTCGGTTAGTTTTTTTTTATTTCTTTTCTCAAGGAATAATCACATTAGAGCATTAGGATTCAGTTGTGGTGCCATCAGATTTAATTATATTATTATTATGTGTTTCTATTGGTTGCCATATATGCTTCTACTAACATATGTTGTTATAGAATTGGTAGAATAGAAAAACTGCAAGTCTAACTAGTTACTGATATGTTAAACAGGTATGTTATAAGCAAAGTCTGTGACTGTCACATGCTAGTTTCTAGGTATGTTTTGGGAGTGCAATGCAGTTTGAGACATAAAGGACAAAAAAGTGGGTTTCTCCTTCATAAGATCTTTGATACCAGGATAGATGGGTCGGGGTAGGATGTGATTTTAAACTACCAGATCAGTCTGGCACTTATCATTGACAATTGGTTTATCGTACTGTTAATATACAACAGACACTGGCTATTGGTTGTTTTCAATTTGCTTTGCTAGGTCTTTTGTGCTATAGAACTCGTAAAAATATTCTGAAAACTGAAAATGCTGAACTATCATTTTGTAGGGACATGAGGGGAGATTCAACATCTATGTACATGCTTCAAGAGAGAAACCTGTGCATGTTAGTCCTTTGTTCATTGGCCGAGACATTCGCAGTGACAAGGTACTTTTCTCTTAGTCCTTAAGGAAATAAAAAAGGTTCTGATGACTTTTCAGGGACTGTTCCACTTAATTTTGTGGTTATGTTATTTTAAGTGGCAAGATTATGGCATTAATTATATATTATAAGTTATGATACACTAGCTTGTTAAAAGGAACCGAGTCAGTATTAAGTTACTAACATCTAGGGACACTAAGCCATCTTTGACTTGCTGGAGTCTCTTATATATACCTCTGAACCTGACAAGTCATCGCATTCAACCCTGCTATCAACATGATATGCTTTTACGGGTTGTAGCAAATTATGTTTTGACCAAAAACGTGATAAAAACAAATGAGAAACTGATTCTGTATTGCACTGTACAAATTCAGTGTTGATATGTATGTGGCAAATGTTGTTACTTGGTAGTATTAGCACACAGTGTTCACAGGACATTTAGCCACAAAGGATCTCAGAGATAAGGTGTTTCAAGATCAGAGATTAATTCAAGATTAGTTCAATTGCATTGAATGCTTGTAACTGAAATAGGTTCTAGAAACAATTGTAACAGAATGAGTCTAGATACAGCTGTATTTAGTTGCAAGGGTTATTGCTCTATATAAGGACATGTATCATACTCCTTGAATCAATGAGAAACATTACATTTCAATCTACTCTCTCTCTCTCTATCTATTATGTTTCTTTTATGGTATCAGAGCTTCTTGCCTAGCGGCTCAAGATCCAAATTAAGACTCTTTCGCCTTCCTCAAACAACCATTTCTCATCTCCATCTAAACCTATGCTTCTCTTTAACCATGTCGATTTCCACCGATGATAACACTTCCGCTGCTACTCAACCTGTAACGATCGATCAAATTGTTCACATCAACACACCACTCTCCATCAAGCTCAACGATTCCAACTTCTTCTCATGGAAATCCCAAGTTCTACTCATTGTTGAAGGTTACGATCTTGTTTCTTACCTTCTCAATGACCCACCTGATCCTGCCACTCGTAATGACAAAGGAGAGACAGTGATAAACCCTACCTATCTCTTCCGGAAGCGTCAAGACAAGCTTCTTCATGCCCAGGTCGATCTTCTCTTTCGACTCTATCTTGCACAGTCATGTCTTACAAGACTTGCGAAGAACTATGGCTAGCTCTTCGAGAGCTTCTTCTCCTCTAATTCACGAGCAAGACTCAGAAATCAAGAGAGAATCGCAAAATATGAAGAAAGGGATTTGAATTGCGCAGACTATTTGTTGAAGATTCGACAGCTTGCTGATGAACTTTCATTCATTGGGAACCCTGAGTCAGATGATGATCTAGTCACAACTGCAGTAAATGGTCTAGGCTCAGACTTTGCCTCAATCAAGTCTTCCATTTTAACAAGAAGATGTCATCGGGCCCTTTTCCCTTTCTGACTTGAGAGGACTGCTTCTGGCCCATGAATCCAGCAACTAAACTCAATCAGAACCAGCTACATTCCTTGCTAGTAAACCCAATTTTAACAACAAAAAGGGTAACAACAACTCTTCTCAGACTAGACCATCAAACAACTACAACAACAACTCCTTTAATCCAAGAACCAATACCAACTCTGGTAAATCTCCCCCCTTCACTGGTGGATCCCAAATTCCCAATTCTGTGATTCAAGAGATTCTTGCTTTGATTGCCTCGGGTAAAATCAGGATCCCTTGTCAAATTTGCCAAAGAATGGGTCATCCTACTAAGAAATGTTACAAGAGATATGATAAGGACCCTGATTGGAGACCTCGACCTCAGATGAATGCCTACAACTCCTATGTCTCCTCCAATTCCTCTCAAGAACCCGATGCAAGTAACTGGATACTGGACTCGGGTACCAATAATCATGTGACCAATGACCTCAACAGCCTCAACTCTTTCTCGTACAAAGGGGCTGACAAGCTCCAAATAGGTAATGGTCTTGGCTTAGAAATTTCTCACATCGGTTCTCAACAATTTCACGTTGCAAATTATACAATAAAACTCAAAAATGTGTTGTGTTCCTAAATTTTCAACAAATTTGATAAGCTTATCCCAATTACTCTTAGATAATCCTGCACTTTGTGTTAACTTCACTTCATCCTCTTGTGTTATCAAGGATCTTCAAAACAAGAACCCTCCACTTCACATAATTAGCTCCATTGGCCTTTACCACCTCAAGATGCAATCTCTCTACACACCTCCAGTTTCTCAAGCTCTCCACATTACTTCATCCTCTTCTAAAGCTTCTACTTCTACTTGGCACGCAAGACTTGGCCATCCTTCCACTCAAACAACAATTAAAGTCATTAATTCCAATAGATTGTCTTGTATTAGGAACCATTTTACTTTTTGCAAAGATTGCATTCAAGCTAAGGCGCATGTTTTGTCTTTTTCTCTTTCTTCTTCTTCTACAAATAAGCCCTTGGAATTAGTTCATAGTGATTTGTGGGGGCCTAGTCCCATTGTATTTTACAACGGATATAAATATTATGTGTCTTTCATTGATGACTATTCCCGTTTCACATGGATTTATTATCTTAAAAATAAGAGTGATGCTTTGCTTGCTTTTACACAATTCAAATTACAAGTTGAAAATTTATTGAACACAACAATAAAAATATTGAGAACCGATGGTGGTGGGGAATTTCTACCCATTGCAAAAGCCTTTCCTCAAATTATGCACCAAACTAGCTGCCCCATACACCCCAACAAAATGGGGCAGCTGAAAGAAAACATCGCCAAATAGTTGAGTTATCTCTTGCTACAATGTCTCACTCCTCAATCCCTATACGGTATTGGGATGAGATATTCAACAGCATAGTTTATCTCATTAATAGATTACCCTCTCAAAATTTAGTGCCATATAAAACATTGTTTAACAAAGATGTTGATTATGATTTCTTGAGGGTTTTGGGTTGTCTTTGCTACCCTTTAACAAGGCCATATAATAAAAACAAGCTATAGTTGAGATCTCAACCATGCGTCTTTATCGGGTATGGTACCAACCATAAAGGATATTGATGCCTTCATGTGCCCACAGGACGAGTTAATGTATCTAGAAATGTTCAATTTATTGAACATGAGTTCCCCTTTGCAAAGCCTTCAGTTACTATTCAAGAGATTCCCTCGTATGCACAACCGTCGGACCTCTCTCCATTCTAGCTTTAGCACAAAATAAAAAAGAGCAAAGAAAGGCGGACATTTAAACGCCTAATCGCGCGACCAACCCGTTCTAAATTTGAATTCAAAAGCCAGGCCCATATCGATGCGGTTTCGGACCCGATCCACTTTTTAAACGGCGCACGATCTCCTCCTTTGGTTTACAAACGAAGGGCTCACAATGTGCCACTTGTTCTTCCTTTGGATCCGACTCCGACAACCAACAGTACACAAAATTTAAACGCTCCCTCTCTCTCTCAGGCATAACCACCAGCACCTGTTGTGCATGAACCTCCACCTGCTCCTCTTGTCGATCAACATGTGCTTCCTTCTCACTCTATGATTACTCGCACCAGAGATCGCACCTACAAAAAGAGAGTATCCAGAATTCGTTTCTTTTCATGTTCTATCTGAATCAGATCCTACCACATTTCATCAAGCTAATAAATCACCTCAATGGCGCACAACCATGGCAGAAGAGATAAATGCACTTGCAAAGAATAACACTTGGACCTTGGTACCCCTTCCTCCTGATAAAATGGTCATAGGATGTAAATGGGTTTTTAAAACCAAGAGAAATCTTGATGGATCCATTGAAAGACATAAAGCTCGTTTGATTGCTAAGGGTTTCAATCAAATATCTCAGCGTGGATTTTCAAGAGACTTACGTGCCCAGTAATGAGACCAACAACAATCGAGTCACCATTTTTCTCGCTTCCGACCTTCCATCGTCTATAAGGCAATTAGACGTGTCAAATGCATTTTTAAATGGTGCTTTGAATGAGTGTTTACATGAGTCAACCTCCGGATTTATCGACACAACTAACCCTGATCTTATCTGTCTTTTACACAAATCCCTTTATGGACTTCGACAGGCTCCTAGGGCATGGTTTGAGAAACTCAGTTCTACTCTAATTGGTTTTGGTTTCAAACCTTGCACCTATGATCCTTCAATGTTTATTGCTCATCATAAAGGTCATATTCTTACATTATTGGTATATGTGAATGATATTGTGGTCACAGACCCTGTCCAAGTTGATCAATGCATTTACCAACTCAAATCAAGGTTTGCAATAAGAGATCTTGGTCCCCTCCACTTTTTCCTAGGACTTGAAGCAACCAGTAACAATGATGGGTTATGTCTTACTCAAACAAAGTACCTCACAAACTTGCTAAAAAGGGTAAACATGATGAATTGCATACTAATTCTTTCTCCTATGGCTTCTGGCACCAATTTCTCAACTACAGGGTCTTCACCTTGCAAGGATCCACATTTATACAGAAGCGTCATTGGCGCATTGCAATATGCAACACTGACCAGACCTAATTTATCTTACTCTGTCAACAAACTTTCTCAATTTATGCATTCACCATCTGAAGAGCATGGATACCGCCAAAAGAGTACTTCGTTACATTCGGCACTCTTAATTATGGGATTCAATTTTACAAGACCTCCTCGATTCATGCGTTTTCGGACTCTAATCGGGCTAGTGACTCCTCCGACGGTAAGGTCTACATCGGGTTACCGTGTGTCTACTTAGGGAAAATTTTGATATCATGGTGTACTAAAAAGCAACCTACGGCGAGCCTCTCGTTCTAGTCGAGGCGTAGCTGTACGAAGTTTGACGCTTTGCAACCAAGAGGTGATGTGGTTAGAACACTTGTTAAAAGAGTTAGGTGTTTTTCCAAAGCAAAAATCAATTTTATGGTGTGATAATATAGGGGCTACATTCTTAGCGCCCAATCCACAATTCCATGCCCGTACTAAACATATAGAAATTGATTATCATTTTGTGAGGGAAAGGGTTCAATCAAACCAATTACAAGTTAAATTTGTGTGTTCTAAAGATCAGATTGCAGACTGCTTTACTAAGCCACTGCCTTTGCCACATTTTGAATTTTTGCGAGCCAAGCTGAATGTGATCCAGATCAGTTCAGCTTGAGGGGGTGTATTAGCACACAGTGTTCACAGGACATTTAGCCACAAAGTATCTCAGAGATAAGGCGTTTCAAGATCAGAGATTAATTCAAGATTAGTTCAATTGCATTGAATGCTTGTAACATAAATAGGTTCTAGAAACAATTGTAACAGAACGAGTCTAGATACAGCTATACTTAGTTGCAAGGGTTATTGCTCTATATAAGGACATGTATCATAATCCTTGAATCCTTGAATCAATGAGAAACATTACATTTCAATCTTCTCTCTCTATCTATTCTGTTTCTTTTAGGTAGGAAGTCAACAAGAAGCTATCTAAGAAATTACTTTTTTTTTAAGAACATTTTTATCATTTCTTTGTAAAATAGGTTGTATGGGGAAAGATTTCTATGGTCGATGCAGAGAAGAGACTCTTAGCAAATGCACTTGAAGACCCTGATAACCAGTTTTTTGTGTTGCTTTCTGACAGGTTTTACTATAATCCTAAATTTTGTTGGTTATTTTCCATCACATCATTTTAATCAGTATACTGAAAGCTCTGTTATTTTCCTTGGCAGTTGTGTCCCCTTGCACAATTTTGATTATGTATATAATTATTTGATGGGGTCTAATGTCAGCTATGTTGACTGGTAAGACTAAGCATTTTTTTTTGTCAGTCACCTTCCTTGATAACTGCAGACTATAATTGATAATACATTTCAATTCGGTGTTGGTGCTTTTTGGCACATCTAACCATTAAAAGTCTTCTACATGGAGGGGATCAGGTTAAAAATTTTGAACTTTTATTGTTGTTTATTCATTGTCTTATTGAATTGTTATCTTTTTTTCCCTAGTTTCCTAGATCCAGGCCCACATGGTAATGGCAGATACTCTAATGATTTCCTCCCGGAGGTTGAAGGATCCCAATTTAGGAAAGGCGCACAGGTTGGATAATTATTATATTATTACTCTAGTAAATTTACAGAGTGGTATTGATACTCTGTAAAGTAAATGCAAATGACCTTCCATAAGTATTCATTTCTCTTTCCACATACTTGTTGCAGTGGTTTGCCATCAAGAGAAGGCATGCTCTTTTGATTCTTGCCGATAGCCTTTATTACACCAAATTTAAGCTTTATTGCAAGGTAATACTATATTTCAAGCAGATAGCGTTCATCTTTGTCCCTACTAAATCCCAAAATATATGTTTGTCTTCTGAAGGAAGACGTCTCATCCATATGTGAATGTCGGACATATCATAGGGCACAATTTTCTTGTTTTTATGTGCACAGACAATTAGAAATCCTTTATTGTTCACTTTTTGATATTTATTGTTAGCAGTTGTTAATGGATGTTTTCTGGTTTTACAGAAGTTCACATAAATTTTCCTTCTTAACATTGTGTCTGTTTATTTTTATTTTTTATTTTTTATTTCAGCCAGGGGATGGACGCAACTGCATTGCTGATGAGCATTACCTGCCAACCTTATTTTATGTTAGTCCCTGAATATTTTTCTATTCGTTCTTTTGTCCAATTTTGTAAGGTTGGAGAAAAGGGCTTCCATCTCCAGCCCAATATTTTTATATTTTTAGCAAAAATCATGTTCATTCTGTTGGGAATCAACTTTTCTTGCTTGCTAGAATAGCTCACCAAAATATTTGATTTGGGTGCTTTTTTAATAAGTTGAATATTTATTTGCAAGAAGAGAGCAGAAATTGTACCATTTTATTGTAGCTGCAATACTAACTTTAGGGGAAAAAATTGCATGTCTTGACAGATTGTTGATCCACATGGGATAGCTAACTGGTCTGTGACACATGTTGACTGGTCTGAAGGGAAATGGCATCCTAAGTCATACAGGGCTCGAGATGTTACTTACGAGCTCCTAAAGAATATTACTGTAAGTTTTTTGCATTGCCTTTCTGAAATTATGGACAACCTGTACCATCTTGGTAATGGTTCCACAGCTGGAATTGCCGCAATAAAACTTGTGTACTGTTTGTTCTTCAGCCTGGTACCATAATAAGTGGTGTACTGTTTTAGTTTGATGGTACTACTAGTAGGACACTAAAAGATGAACGATAAAAAATTCTCAGCCAGCATAATATGGTTCCAACATCTACTTCTTCAGGGCCACTTTAGCAACTGACTACATACAGTAAATATGACTTTTTTTGGTATGAAATCTGGTGATGCTTAACATCTGACCTTCTATACATGATTTTTGCAGTCAATTGATGAGAGTTTTCATGTAACAAGTGATGAGAAGGTGCCAACTTCCATTCTCTTTGTTTCTTTATATGACTTAACAAGTCCTTTGTGCATCCTCATTTTCTTCCTTTTGTCAGACTATCAACACATCTTCCCATAGCCCATTAAGTTTACACTAATAAGGCAGTAATTACAACTGTTGCACGTCATATAGTAGGACAATGGAAATGAAAAAAATGGGGCACTGCTAAATATCTGCAGATCCAAGATTCAGCAAAGATCTTGGATGATTAAGGATGGAAGTTACCACTGTCGACTAAATTCTCTTGTTAAAGTATCAAATTCATGTGCAGCTTTAAATCAGATGACAAATTATGATGATGGTAAGAGAAGAATAAAAAAATACTTAATTTGCAAAACATTTTTATCTGGTCCATGTATTTGGGGTTGGTTAGTTTGGATACGGAGAAAATCGCATTTTGCACCTTGCATGCTTCATATATTGTATAAAATGTACTTACCTATCCTTTTGGTTAGTGAACTAATAATTTTTTTGTGACAGAAAGTGGTAACGTGGGACCCTTGCTTGTGGAATGGATTGAAGAGACCATGCTACTTATTTGCTCGCAAGTTTTATCCTGAGGCCCTTGACAATGTGCTTAATCTCTTTTCCAATTATACGGCAGTATGAGACTCTAAAGGAAGAATACTAAAGTTTTTTTTTCTTTTTTTCCTGCTCATTTTTGTAAATTGTCAAACAAAGAAGAGCACTTATGGGGCTTTGGGTGACTAACTAGTGCACCCCAAATCCTTGTGATGTAATTTATTCTTATTTTTTTTTTCCAATTTTTCTTCTTTGCTTTAGTTTTCTAGAAGCAATCTGTGAACAGTGAAAATTTTGTTAAGTAATGAATTTTTTTGTAGACTTGATGGGGTTATTTGAATGTACATCATATCTCTGTTCATGTGCTCAGTAATTTTCCATGATTGCTTGAGCCAATGTGTAATTCTTCCATGATTGTAGCCTGCAGGCTGAATTTTTATTTCTTAATTTAAGCCCTATACATGGCCCAATTTTAATTCTATGTTGGTCAAACATAAATTTCGAATTTTAACCTACACACCAGCATTCTTATAATTTAGGAGACATCGTTACATTGAGGCGTTCTATAAAACAGTAGAATAGTTTTATTCTTATTTTTATTTTTTTGCACACAATACGTGCATTTGAAGAAAAACAATGTTTTCTGACGCTATAAATTAATGATGTCCAATGCTTTTTGTAGACGTCGTTATGAAAAGTAGATATTATTGTTCACAAACTTCCAGCGTAAAATTTAAAATTCACATTTAACTAGCTTCGAAATTAAAATTTTGATCATTTACGGGACTTAAATTAAAAAGTTGGAGCTGTAGCTGATAGCTACTTCTGGTTTAACGGAAAAAAAAATACTCCAGAAAACAATAAACGTGGCAAGAAATATAAAAAAGTAGCACTATATTTGCCTCGCACCTCTCCCTCGTTTCTCTTAAACAATCTCACTAAAACACTAATTCCCTAACTTGAAAAACATTACAATGACGATATAAATCGCTACAATTAATTTCATAGTGGTTCGGTGGCAACATACTTGTAAATAAAAAGATATTATGATGCGTGTTTGTTATGGTTTTCGTTTCGAGTTTTTAGTTCTTTTTTCAACAAAAGGAAAAGGATACAAAATAGTTTGTACGTTTGATCCTTGTTTTTCGTTTCCTTTCTTTCCTAAATATTTCATCTTTCTTTATAATTTCCCCAACAAATATGGCTACCACGACTTGAGCATCAAGTGGATGAATACTGAATACTGAATAGAAACCAGCAGCTCATCTCTCTGATCCCCTTCCCCACTCACAATCTCTCCAGTGCACATCTCTTTTTTTTTTTTTTTGTTCATGTGATGTAATTAAATCTCTAATAAGTCAAATGACCCATGAACACAGTTGGGTGCTTCCTTTTGCCAATTGAATCTAACAATGAAACTAGATTCATAAATATGATCTGGATCTAGAACACGACATTAACAATATACACCATCCAAACTGTTAGAATATATCTGTAATATTAAGTAACCGAATGGCCTTAAATTGATATAAGACATCAAATTATGCACAAGCTCAAATTGATTATTTTTACATAGCGATATTCCTAAACTAAGTATTTGCGGTTACTTATAAAACACTAAGTCAAATTTAAGAATCACAAATTTATCGTCCATTACATATTTGCATAACTAATTTTCATACTAGTGTAAGAAAATGTCAGAATCAAAAATTAATTTAGACATAAACTTCACCACATTACATTAGATTTTGCATCAATAGATGTGATCAACAGGAAAACATCAATCAAGCCATAGAAAACAAGAATAAAGAAAGTTAATTTTAAAAATGTAAGTTACTACAAGAAGAAAAACCACGGTCAAAATTGCTAGAAAGAGAGTGACTTCATTCAATTAAGCGATAGTATTTTTTTTAGGAAATGAGGTCTCGATAACAAAAGACTTAAGTTTGTAGAACCTAGCATAATACTTGTCTTTTTTTTAAATCGTTTTTATCATTGTATGGGCTATCCATATCCTGAGTATTTTTAGTCTGACAAGTTTTATAAGTTGTCTCAATAATAAAATTATCAATAAAAACAATATTGTCTTCGACCTTGCATGTTTTAAGAGCGGGATAGGTATTAGTTCTGCTTGCCAACTAAATCTCTCACATTGTTGGTAGTTTTTAAGATGATTTTTTTTTTTGAAATGGTTACCCTTATTTTATACGCATCTCTAACCAACTTGCAGATGGTGTAGATATGAATCTTCTTATACATATCACCAACATTTTTTAGTGCAAACTTCACCCTAAGTAAACAAAATCTACCTCAACATTTATAAACACCTGTATTTTGATCTACTTTCTAATGATGTTTCGTAAAATTATAAACAGAATGCACAATCAATTTGAATGACAATGTTTTTTTTTGTATTTGAAACCTATAAATAGAACTCAGTAAGTTAGTTTAGATAACAATATAGAGGTATACACCATAATATTATAAATGCATATATTTCAGATAAAAATATTGAGATAGATGCCAATTTTTTTAAAATTGTATATGTCATTACAACCATATTATTTTTGTGATTGTGATAAGAAAAATGCTCAATTTTAACTGGTTTCCTAAATTTTTTAATATCAATTATTTTGCTCTATTTTTTGATAAAATATAGATAGATTCTTGTCTCAAACTAAACATTTTTTTCTTAACATAAAAAAATTGATTGCAATTGAGACACCTATACTATATTACCATTATCTTTGACAAATTAAGGCTCTCTGCTTTGTTAGTTGCAATGCAACTTTGCCCTCTTCTATATTGGAAGCACCTCTATATGGTTTTCTCAAATATCTTAGATTATTGACTTGACAAAACATAATCTTTTTATTTTCTTATTCTAGGCTTAGATACGTGAATATATATATAGAGAGAGAGTAAAGATACCTCACATTTTCTTATTCTAGGCTTAGATACGTGAATATATAGAGAGAGAGTAAAGATACTTCACAAAGGCTTTCCGTAAGCTTAACTCAAAAAATATATCAAATCATCTCTAAATTTTAATTTATCATTCTCATTAAATAGAATTTATATGAAAATCTCATTGGATGCAAAAATTTGAAGTATTTTGAGCTTTTTAAGTCGTTATTTTTAGTTTTTAAATATTAACTCTAAAAATAATAATAAAATATTTAATATTTGAACATCATTTTAGAAAATTAAAAACGACGGGTTAAAAAGCTCAAAACACTCCAAATTTTTGTATCCCATGAAATTTTCATATAAAGAATTTAATGAGAATGATAAACCAATTTTATAAAAACCAAAGATCGCAACGGAAATGCTCCACAAATTTTATAAAAACCAAAATACCAAAATGTTGGTTGGTACGAAAAGAATATTTACACAATTTAGTTATTCATTTTTTATTTCACTTTTGCAAAGTGCCAACGGCAACGAAAAGGAATTTGTGGCTTATCTTCCCCAAAATAGTGATAACTATCGATACGCTCAACCTCTATTCAGAGTGCAGTACTTTTTCTTCAAGTAATCGTAGCCCAACACAACCAAAACGCCTATGAACTTCTTTCCCCTCACAGACAAGTATTCTTTTCTTTACCATTCGATTGAAAGCCATTCCTAACCCCATGTGAGCAACCAATTTTTCATCAAGACATCAAATTGCAAAATACTAGAAGGATACAAGCATACAGAAATCACATGTCTAATCGAGAATTCTGAGTTCGAACCATCTTTAGTAAAATGGGTTGTTCTTCTTCTAAAACTGAAGAAGCTGCCTCAGTTCAAATTTGCAAAGACCGAAAGAATTTTATCAAGCAAGCAATAAAACACCGAAACCAGCTAGCTTCTTCTCACATTGCCTATGTACAATCTCTAAGACGAGTCTCTGCAGCTCTTTGTACCTATGTAGATGAAAACCGTTACCAGTATTTGTTAGACTCATACATGTACCATCCATATAGATATAATAAAGTTTTTATAGAACCTGATATAACAAATGCTTCTGTTACGGCTCACTACTCAATATCACAGCCTAATTTGCCTAAAACTGGTATCATTAAGCCAGAAACGACGATCATCAAATTTGTTGATGATCTTTTCACAACAAATGTATATCATAATCCTTTGACATCAATGGATAAAAATGAATACATGGACATGGAGGAAGGCAATTTTTTTCTGGGGAAAGAAAGTAGGCAGGAAGACGACAACAAAAGTGCAAGTGTATACAGCACGTTGGTGGAGGAAGAGAAAGGAAGAGTCTTACAGGAGAGAAGAAATAGAGTTGTGATTGGAAATGGAGATTTGGGAGAACAGACTCCGGGTTTCACAGTGCACTTAAGTAGAATTCCAGCGAGTATGTTAGAGGTGATGAAGGACGTTGAGGCACAGTTTATGGCAATTTGTGATGCAGCAAATGAAGTCAGCAAACTTTTAGAGGTTAACATTACATATAACCATTCCAATAGAGGTATGTTTAGATGATATTCACTTAATTAATATTTATTAAGTTTCTAAACTAATTTTCCGAACCATTTTGCTGGACTAGATCTTGGTAATGTTTCATTCATACCCAATACAATTGGAATAATATTTCACATTATATGGATTCTGCAACATGACCAACATTGACCTTTTTGTTTATTTTTTCCCCTTTTCATCCATATTACATTTTGGCTAGTCCCTAGTAGCTTGGTCCAGGCTAATGAAGGCTACAAAGTTATTATAATGATGCCTGATTTAGGTATTAATTGCACAATTGGGGGTACAATAAGAAAATATGGAATATTGATCCAGAAAGGGGCATAAATAAGGAGTAAATACATAGCTGGGGTTAATTTAGGCTTAATCGGGCTAATGTCAAGTAATGATTACTTCAAAGTCGAATGAAGCTTGATTAAGTCCGGTTATGCTGAAAATCTTACCACAATGTACCGGTTAAGATAGAGATCCGCAAATGCATAGGTCAGGTAGCAGTACTAGTGACTTGAAACCTTACAAAATGACAGGCTTCTTTTCAAAAAAAAAACTACTTGATGATAAGTGGTTCTGATAAACAGATCGGAGGAATCGGCTAACTGAAATTTCCAATACAACACTAACAGATGGGTCAAACTCAAATGGTGAGATGTCAGACGAACCATTTGAATTGTTCAAAAGTCACAAAGCAAGTCTTGCAAGGCTTTATGAATGGGAGAAGAAGCTATATGAGGAAGTCAAGGTAGTAATTTAATCTTTCTCCTTAATCATGAAGTGGAATCCAAATGTGGTCTGTCATTGTCCCCTTTTTTGTCTTATCTTTATTAGACTTCTAGTGGGCCATCTATTTTCCCTTTTTTTCTCTTTTGTGCAAACATTTATTCCAAATACTACACCTTGTTCAGGAGAAACGTGAAATGCGAAATGAGGATAATGCGCCGACCAAAACAAGCCTTCCAAAAGAATTTACCACAGTAATATATGTTAAAATGAAAAAATAATATATGGTAGACCAATGTGGTAAGGTGGAAGCATCAAATTAAGTAGATAAATAATTTGAACTTTCCAGATGCAAATGCCCTAAACATCACCTATCAATAAAACATGTTGGTGCAGTCAGGAGAGAGAATCAGATTATCATACGAGAAGAAATTTACTCAACTGAAGAACCAAGATTTAACTGGTGCTGAGCCTTCTTTTGTGGAAAGAACTAGGGCATCCATCAGAGATTTACGTACAAGAGTAGATCTCTCCTTCGCCTCAGTTGAGTCTGTATCAAAAAGGATTGAGGCCCTGAGAGATGAGGAGTTGCACCCACGGATCACAGAACTGGTTCAAGGGTAAGCTTTAGATTTCTTATTTTTATCATAGGTACCTGCAAACTCAGTGCACTTTCAAATTTTCTGTTCAAAGCCTATTCGATATATATTGCAAATTGCAAGGTAAAGTGAAACCAAATTGTGTTTTTTTTTTCTGAGAGTCAACTTGATTGACTATCATCAAGTAAATGTTATTGAGGCTGAATTGAAGAGAATTATTGAATCTTGAGTAAACTCCACTCAGCTTTATTGAACACAGATGGCAAAACTTATATTCAACTAAATTTTCAACCTTTAACCTGTTTCTTTCTTTTTGAAAAGCTTATAAACAATTCAGTAAATTTTATCTGTTGAAATATACCCAAAAGCACAAGAACCTAACACTTAAACACTATTATACCTCCTTGACAGTCTCGCGAAGCTCTGGCAAGCCATGGCAAATGCGCACAGGATACAAAAACACACATTAAGCCAAGCAAAACTACTCCTCCAGCTCCTCACCTCGACTACCTCGCCACCTCCACCAGTGGCCGCTGCTGCCAGTCTGGCATCCGAGCTCCGATACTGGCGTCTCGCTCTCTCCGACTGGACTGCCTCCCAGCGCGCCTACGCCACCTCTCTCTCGAACTGGGCCCACAGCTGCGTCTCAGTCTCAGATCCGGTCCGTGGTGGTCCTCTTCTTGAAAATTGCACGAAATGGGCCAAGGCGATGGAAACGGTGGATGAAAAGAAGGCCGGGGAGGGGATTGGGCGTTTGGAGGAGCGAATGAAGACGATGGCAGCGAGAGGGAGGAGGAGGCAGAGGGGAGGTGAGGAATGGGAAGAGGAGGATTGGAGACGGGCAATTTGCGAAGGGGTGGCGGGGGTGGTGGCGGGGGTGGAGGAAGTGGCGGCCGCAGCGGCGGAGGCGTACGAGGATTTGGAGAGGGAGTGGAGAGGAGACGAGAGGAGGGAGTAATTAAATGAGAAATTTGGTTTAGTTGGTAATATTGGAAATGTAAATATATATATATTAAGAAAGGAATGTAAATACCTATATATGAAAAAAAAATGTAAATATGTCAATAAAATAGACGGAGGCTGCTGGATAAAATAAGTAAAGTGAAAATTAAAGTGGGGTGAATATTAAATTATTTTAGAGTAATTTTTTTATAAATAATTTTAAAAAATAAATAAAGTAGTTTGAGTAAAAATATGATTTAATTTTAAAATATACCTTAAAGGACTTTAACTTAATTTTTAAATTATTTTTATGTGGTACTTCAAAGTGTTTGAGGATATTTAAATCATTTTTATTTTACTTTTACTTCGTTGCCAAACAGAGAGATAAGTTAAACTAATGATGCTTAAGAAGCTTGAACAACTAACAACAACGAGGAGAATTGATGATTCCGATTCTTGATTTTTTTTTCTAGAATTCTAATTCCAGTTTTGAACATGCATTTGTATCCCACAATTAGATTAAAAAACTAATTTTCCTTCGCTAACATTGTTTTTTGATAATGTCTGTCCCGCAATTTTATACTTTATGTACTGTTTTATGTTTTCTGCTAGCACTGTGATTTGATATTAGTACTCTGTATAGTTTGACATAGTGGTTTGCCGGCGGGTACGGCGGGTAGACGAGTTTTTTTTTTCAAAACCGTACCCTACCCGTACCCGTCGCGGGTACACGGGTACGGGGGGTACGCGGGCACAAGTAGAAGGGTACGGGTACGGGTACAAATTTTTTTTTTTTGCTGTTTTTGTTTTATAAATATATTTTTTATTTTGGAATGTCGTAAAATCTGAATAATATCAACTGAAAAAAAAATTAAGCTCATGTATTTTTCTCCATTTTCAATTGAACCGGAGAAATCCCGGGCTTCGATCGAGAAACGGGGTCGGAGAGTAAATCTGAGAAGTTGATTTTTCTACTGATTTTTGAACGTTTACTAGATCAGTATTGATTCTTTCTATTAAGCATTTCTGTTACCAAATTAATAGTATATTTGATAAAAATTTACAACCTTTGTAAATGACAAATATAATAGTAGTCAAAAAACTGATACCATTCACAACAGTTTAGTAATTTAATCTATTGCTTAGTTAGTATGAATATTTAAAATGAGAAATTATGTTAATTTTATTTATTTATTAGTATTTATATTAAAATTATGCATATACTTCATAGTGTGAACAATCAACTTTTATTTATTTTTAATTCTTTTTACTAATTATTTTCTTGAGAAAATGGTGGTTTTTGAAAATCAATGGTTGTATTCCTATGAAAGAAATAATATGGACTGTGCGGATAAGTTCTGTATTACGAATTGGAGATGTCCATACAACACTAACTGCAGACAAATGATCGTTTAGGTTGGGACTTGAGACTGACAACAGAGTTGCACCGACAGAGGCAAGGCATGAAGGCAAGTAGGCAACCAGCGAGCTCTTGGGTCCAGGTACGCGGGTACGGGCGGCGGGTACGGGTACACGGGTACGGGTTGTACCCGGCGGGTTTTAGCAAACCACTAGTTTGACATGTGATGTTTGGTTGTAATACAATAACAATAAATTTTTTAATCTCAAATAAATTAGATAGATCAAAAATAAAATAAAATTTGAATGCATAGATATCTCAGATATAAAAGAAAATGACAATGATGAGAATACTGATGAGAATAATGAAAATGATAATGATGATAATGATAATGGTAATATAGATATTCATAATAATAATAGTATTAATAATATTATATATTCATAATAGTACTTTTAATAATAATAATAGTTCTAATACCAATGATCATATTTAATTGCAATGAAAATAAAAATAAAAATAAAATAAATTTTACATTTTATTCGATCACATTCGGTAAGGGTGGAATATAAATTCGGGCCATTAGCGCATAATTTCGGGGTGTTCTTACCAATTCTCTATTTTTTATTTTATTTACCAAAATAAAAAAAATATGTATGTTAGTTGCCCCGATTTCTATAAGTTAGTTAATAAGAATTATAATTATTATTTTTTCCAAATCTAACCATCTTATAAATTATAATGTTTGAATAATATTTAGTAGAATACTTCTTAAAATAATTTAATGAGACAATATTATATTTTATTTTAGATAAGATGTTAATTTTACTTTTAATATATTTTATTTTCTACTTAAAAGGTTTGACAAGAGATGCTTATTTTTTTAATTTATTTATTTTGAAATGACTCAAGTTAGAATTGATTGCATAGTTATATTTTTATTTCATACTAATAAAATAAAGATGTATTTATATGAACGAGAATGAGTTTATATTTTTTTATAAATAATAATAAACTAAGTTATACATTAGTATTATTCGTTAGCACTTGTTATCGTTTTGTTAACCGTTTATTTTAACGGGTAAGGGTAGGGTATGAGTAAATCTAATTTTAATGGGTAAGGGTAGGATATAGATAAGAATGATTTAAAATGTGTATAATAATAAAAATACCTCCATCCGATCCATATCGTATTCATTGACACCTCTACTTGAGTGCGCTTTTCTTCTCTCCCTCCTTTTCATTTTACTCCTGTGATTCACTGATTCATCGCGGTCAGCTTCAAATTGATTTCCGATTGCAAGAGGTGCTAATTCTGATCTATTTTAAGATAAAAATAGGAACAACTTCGCATCCGGATAGGGCTGCAAATGAGTCGAGTTCGAGCGAGCCGAACTTAACTCAAATTCGGTTTATGAAAATTTAAGTCAAATCGAGCTGATAAATCTAACTCAAACTCGGCTCATTACTATTCAAACTAGCTCACGAGACAATACATATACGTTGACTAGGTTTGATATTTAGATTTAATACAACTATAAACTATAAAGTTGATATATTTACAAGACTGGTATATGAATTGGTACAAAATTAATATATCAGCAAATTATATTTTCAATAACATCTTTACTGCACTAATATAAACAGATGGGCTAGCAAAATACTATCGAGTCAAGTCACTAGCGAGTAAGAAAAATCCTTAAACTGCTAAGATATTGAGATGATGAAAGTTAATGAGGGATTATTATCAAATTAAGGTTTGGCAGAAAAAAAAAATATAAACTATTATTATTCGAGCCACAAGCTGAGTCAATCCCAACTCAAACTCGGATTATTTAACGATCGAATCAGATTAGCCCGAACTGAACCCAAACTGAGTCATGAACCCGAATTTTTTTCATACAGCCCTACATCTGAATAACAATGCATACAACCTTCCACCAACACTACATCAAACTGGTAGCAGCCGCTGCTCCTCGGCTCCACCAAACTCTGGGGAACACCTTCAACGACCCGCTTCACAGCTATGCATATTGCTAAAGAAACATGCTCCTGAGTCCCAGCTTAATAGTTGCGACAGCCAAACGGGAATATCATATGACAGAATTGTAAAGTTAAACAGTATCTCAACTGAACAAATATTTAGATTTAACCACTCCAACAAGCCATCCATCCATCACTCTCGTTCGACTCCTTGTGCTGTCCCACCTTTGCTTTCCCCTGGTGCTTGGTATACATGTGATGTGACCTTCTGACCTTGACCCAGAAAGCAAATCCAGAACACCAAGGCGGAGGCAAAGATTATCCTGATTGATTAAAGCAATCCAATCTTTTCTTCCCCTTCTTACTTGCCATCTATTTATTGATTGATTAAAAGAGTTTCTGGTTAGGTGCTCAATGTCGATGCTCATGGCGTCATGCTTGCCTAGGCTATTAATGGATAGGGTACGATATAGATGAAGATATTTTTATATTTATATTCATTAAAAATATTTATATTTATATTTATTATAATTTTTTTATTCATATTTTATTTTTATTCATTAAAATTTTTGGGTAACGAATAAATAACAATAGATAATTGATAAAAATAAAAAAAATTTAATGAAAAAAATTATATAATTTAGATAAATAAATGACATTAAATAAATATACTAATAAAATACAATAATAATTAACATTTTAGATATAATAAAAATTATATAATTTTTTCATGTCAATTATCATAAAAAATATATACTAATTATTATATATATATTTATATAATTTAACTATATATATATTTATTAAAAATATAAAATAATTATATTTATATATATTTAACTATGTATAAATTTATATAATTTATTCAATGAATAAGAGATAATGAAAATCTCTTACACATATTCATACCCAATAAGTTAACGAAATTTTATTTTTACTCATATCTACACCTACCCAATAAGTTAACGAAATTTTATTTTTACTCATATCCATACATGATGACCTAACGAAAATAAAACATTACCCAAACCCGTCTAACGAAAATAAAACATTACCCAAACCCGTCTTATCAGGTACAATACGGATCAGATAAACGACCAAAATGATGCTATTACGGATCAGATAAACGACCAAAATGATGCTATTGACATCTCTATGCTTGCCCCAAGAGCTAAATCAGATATATACATTAGATTGTTTGTACAAACAATGATATTAACAAAATTTTGGTTGGCACCAAACCATGTGGTTGTCACCGGCCTGAGAAGGCCCATGAACAGTTGAGAGAACAAAAAGGAAACATTTGCCATTTCTCTAAAATATGAAAAACCTAAAGATTGAACCCCAGCCATATAAGCAAACAATACTTGCATAATTCAACCGCACTTTTTCACCTTTTCCCTTCCAATTTTTACAGCTAAAGCCCCAAAATACAAAAGAAGCAAAAAAAAAATGAAACCAAAGAGACCTATTTCCTTGCCCTCTCCCTCCCTCTCTACACCTTTAAAATTAACACACCTACCACTGGAACAAACTAAAGAGACTACGATCTACACACTATGCATATCAAATTTCTTTTGTATTATCTCTCTAGGCTGCACAAAGTTAGCTTCTCGGAGAAGATCTAGAACCTACTGGAGCTGGTGAGTGGGTGCCCGACTCATCAGAACCACTCGAAGAGGAAGAGCTTGAGTCCGAATCTGTACCAATCAAAGCACGACATGAAAAATTACTTGGCAGACAGGAAATCCAGATTATTAAATGACCTATGCAGCTACCTTATTCGTTTACTGAAGGTTCTCTATTCATATAACAGTTTTGTGTGGTAATTTTCATACTTGAAATTTCTCAAATAGTTGTGGTCAAAACCAGTTGACAAAAGGTAGAGTGGTATGACATCATAACATAATCCTGCTATTATTTGAATATTATTGGCCTTAATTAGGGCTGAAATGGCTGTGTTTAATCTTTTGAGCAGCCAAATGATCTAAATGCACCAAATCAAACAAGGCTCAAACTAATAATTTTCACACTGATGCTCCTTTGACTATTAGCAAACCAGTGTTTCCAAGTTAACCTTATTTCCCCAAAATAAATCATCCGGTTGCACATCTACACCAATCATCCACAAGACCAAACCAGTATTCCCAGTTCTACAACATTTCATCAAAGCTAAAAGTGCATAAGCTGTCCTCGATTGCACATCTACATCACCAATTTTCCCTCAGTGTAGGATTATGCCATAACCCCAAATTAACATAGTCAAATTTCACTTTGGACATACATAAGCTTCACCAGAATTAGGTTGGGAGTTACCACCAAAAAACAATTGTGGCCAAATTCCACAAATATAACCCAACAGAAAAGCATCAATCAAGAAAGCCCCAGTTGAACTTCAAAATCATGAGCACATCTTTATTTGCTCATTCTGTATATCAACCAAGTGCACTGTTCTATACTAACTCCAATCTAGTAGCCATCTCTCAAACTACGTAAATATGCATCACTGAAGAGATGATTTCATCAAAATTAACTACTTGGTACTTACTGTCCAATTATGCAAAATACTAGCAAATGTAAATAAAAAAAAAAATCAAAACTGCAAATGGCACATACCACTAGATGAAGAGCCACTGTCAGAACTGCTGGAGCTATTTGCTTGTGTGGCTTCTCTCTGGATCTCAACAGGTGGGTATTGCATAGCTGGCATTTCATCTCCAATGTCCACATCCTCTTCTCCCATCTCATTCTGATTCAGAACCACAATGTTTTCACATTATAAAGATATTCATAGAAACAAATTTTGTTTGGATACCTTTTGTTAGAATAAACTAAAAATATCTTGCAAAGCTACTTTCACAAATCTTTTACAGTCAATATCAAGGCCCTCAAGTTATATACCATACCCAAACATGAATTATTATGTAAACTAGCAGCATGTACCATGTACCCTAAATAACACAATCAAATAATTTATGGTGGCTTTGAATCTGGTAATGCTTACACAAGCTAACTTACAACCTGCTTAGGAATTATATTTCCAAGACTATAGTATAGTGTTCATAAATCCATACCATTTGTGCCTATTGCTGATCACACATAACTCATAACATTGTAGCTGAATGTTTCTAACAAACTGATCAGAAGCCCCTAAAATTTACATGGTTGTAGAGGCTGTGGTTTCTAATGCAAAGGTTAGAAAAGTAGGAAACTTAAAAAAGAGTAAGTGATATACCTTATCTTGTAGTCTATCAGTGACCCCGCTCCCAGCAACTGTCAGTACAGCTGTTCCAGCATCACTAGATGCTGCCATGTCGGCGGTACTCGTTGCCACGCCTTCAGTTTCACGAGCACCTGCAAGATCAACATTGCCCATGCTCTCACCTTCACCTTCTTTCCTCCTATTTTTAGACTTTTTGCAATTACTCACAAAACGATCTAACTCCCATAAGGTCTCATTATCCATGGAATCTATATCAAGCTCAATCTCATCTCCATGCTGTGTAGTGTCAAGATTTCTTTTTCTGACAATGCCAACCAGTTGGGTCATCTTATCATCTGCCAAGCTCTGTAGACCTTCGCTCAATCTCTGTTTCTCTTCATAGGTCATTGATCTTTTGATTGGGTCCCGTGCCTTCGGTTTTGGTTGTTTACCAACTGGTCTTGCCGCAACTGGAGTTGTTGTGACTGGAGTTATGTGTGCTTGGGCTTGCAATTGAGGTTGCGATCGTAGGTGATTTACTGAGGCCTGCTTTTCCGATATTGCATCTAATTGGAGCTTGTGAGACTCAAATATGGGGGAAAATAGTTTCTCAAATAGGCCCAGTAATTCTTCAGCTAATCCATGAACTACATGGCCTCTGGGATTGTATAACAAGGCGTTGTTGAAAGTTTGTCTGACGTCAGATGCAAATTCCGAAAGATTTGCATAAGAACCCTTGGATAACTTAGATTTGACGGTTCCCAAATCCATTGGTTGTTTCACGATCTGGTGGTAATCATGCAAACCCATCTTGAGAGCATCCACGGGGGAATTGAACCAGACGTTCTTCTTGTGCTTCATCAAACGGGTCAAGATCTGGCCACACTTCTTCAAACTGGCTGATACAAGTGCTGAGGCAGCAGGGCTTGAGACCTTCTCAACCCGAGTTGAATTCAGGCCACGTGAGGGGCTGTTAGGATGCACCACCGTAGCGGATCCGGGTTGTACGGACTCAATTCTGGCGAGGAGAGAGCGCACCTGCTCGAGCTCGGAAACAAGGCGCCGCTTCAGCTCACGGAGCTCCGCACGAGAGTAGGACGCCACGTGGAAGGTGACGCGGCCGTCCAAGGTGACGCCAACTGTACTATGGTTGGGGTTAGCCGGACTAGGGTTAGGGTTAGGGTTAAAAGGGGGGTGTTTCTTCATGTAAACGGCAGGTTCAGGCCAGCGAGGCTCATCGCGTCGACTGGAGAGAACCGCCGAGGCCATGGCGATTAGAACTGACCGGGTAGCCGATCGACGACGCGATCAAAAAAACTTCCCATTCTATTTTCAAAATAGTGAAAAATAGAAGGGTCAAAGTGCATAAATTAAAAAGAAAGACTTTGGGGAGGTTGGGACCTATAAATGGATTGGGATTTGAGAGCTAGGCCGAGGCGTGAGAGGAGAGGCAAGGGGCATGGTCTCTTTTAAAGGCGCGAGGCGCTGCCCGGACACGTCACGGGTAGGTCGGAGACCGTTGATATGACCTCACTGTTTCATCGGACGGATGGGAATAAGCCAGAAACTGACCAGACAACTGGCATGGACGGCGCTGATAGAGCGGTCACTTGCACGTGGCGGTGATCCGCGCGGTGACTGTAACGGTTGGAGCTTTTTTTATTTATGTTCGGATAGAATGGGCTTTTCTTCGAAAAATGCTATAAGAACTCCTATGTGTACCCAAGCATTGGCGGAGTATTAAAGATGGAAAGGTCCATTGCACCTCGTTCACATAACAATTATAACCATTGAGAATATTTGCATCTCTTTGTATCTCCATATATTTAAGGCTGTTTTTGTTTTGTTCGTTTAACTATAAAGATTGCCAGAGAACAATATAAATTTACCAAATATCTTTATTCAACTAAGTGAATATTTTATTTCATGTTAATTTGACTGATGACACTAATTGCAGACATCTTAGAGCATCCGCATCCTATTATCAAATTGTCTGTCAAATCTCATTTGACAATTGTCATTTGAATTTCAGGGATGCAGAGACTAGACAAAATTAGATAATTGTCTAAATTTGACTGTCCATTTGACAAGCCACATCAGCGCATAAGTAAAAAAATTAATTACGAAAGTGTCATTTTGATAATTTCATTCTATTTAGGGATGTCACTCTTAAAATGAATTGTCAATTTGATGACGTGACATAAAATTTTAATTTTGACAATCGACACCGATGCGAATGCTCTTAGAAAAATTAATCAAGATAACTTGATATTTGGAAAGTAACAAAATTACGTTGATGAGTCATACTTATATCTATAGTTATCGCTTTAGTTATTTACTTATTTTACATGTGCAATAATTTATTTGTAAGATATATACTATCCAAAATTGTCTCATTTCTTTCGGACTAACTTTTAGAAACATCTTAAATTTTAATTAAAAAAGTGTAATAATTTAACTATTTTTTAACTTGTGGAGTGATTAATATGATAGGCGGATGAAAAATACTTATGAAAAAGAATTGAATGGTAAATAAAAATAATTCAAACCCTAAAGAAAGAAGAAATTAAGAACGCACATAAAAAATAATCCAATTAGAAATCTATAAAATTTCTACCCCCTACTTATATTGAGTTTTGAATAGATCGAGTATTTGTTTAAAACACAACTTTAAATTGTTCGATGAGGAGGATTTGGCAATTTTGCTTTTGTTAGCAATAGCTACAAATTAGAACTATTTGCGAAATAAACCTGATGAGCTCAACATTAAAAACAATTAAATTTACAAGTTCAAGTCTAAGGCGAAAATGCAAAATTATCTTGCTGGGCGTACTGAGTCCGACTTGAAATAACTTTATATATAATATTATGATATTCGATTTAATGACTTAAAGTATCTAAAATAATAACTGGTAATTATATTTGTAAAATTTCTCAATTTTAAGTATAAGTCAACAAAAAAGAGAGAAAGATTCCAATGTCACAAGTTTTGTGTATAGTAAGATGTCATCAACTCATTTTTAATTCATATTTTAAAATTTAAAATTCTAATTCTAAATCTAAATCTAAATCATTCATTTTATAAAACTTTTATAGTAGATTCATGCTCCTAAAACTTATGATTTTTAGAGCTCATTTGATTTTTTTTTATAAAGTAGGATAAATACCTGTATGTTTCCAACAACTTATAAAATGGAAGAGTAATAGAAAAAATAGAGTCTATCTATTACATGCCATCCAGCCAGCAGGTTTAACAAAAAAAAAACATTAATCGTTAAGAGAAAGCTAAAATATACTAATATCACTTCATAAAGCTCATTTGATATTAGATCAAATGAGAATAAAATGAATGCATAATAATTAATTAGATTCATTCATTTTATTCTCATCTGATCTAGTATCAAATGTGCTCCAAAAATCATAAAGTTTTAGGAGTATACATCTACTATAATAATTAATAAGATGAATGGTTTGAATTTAAAATTTGAGTTTTAAATTTTAAAATATAAATTTAAAAATGAATTGATGGCATCATGTGGCCACAAAACTTGTGGCTGAAATCCTCCTAAAAAAATTGGTAAGCAAACAATAACATATAAATATAGTGGAATGGCAGATGCTTCATCCCGCTATATAGGAGCACATGTTCAAATTCTGTGAATGAGATATGCAAAAAATACATGCCAAGATTAATGGGAGCACTATTTTCAAAGAAAAACAAAGATGAATGAGAAAACACAGTCATTAAGAAATGCTTATTATTTAAAATGTAACAAGAAAATTCTATATTAACATAACCAAATATAGTAAGTGATATATGTAATTGTGAAAAGAAATTGGCATAAAATATTTAAGATAATATAAAAACAGACGTAAAAAAATCATGATAATCAAGCTTGTATAGAGCTTGAACTTGAAGAGTTTGAATAAATTTGAACTCAATAACTCTATCGATTTTTAACCCGATTGATTTATAATCAAATTAAATAGAGTTAGAATCAGAAATGCACATGCAAGCCTACGAGATTTTTTATTGAACCTGAATATAGGCTATAGTGAATAGTCCTTATAATATGATCAAAATAATTTAAAAAATAAACCGATGGAGACACGTACCACAGTACGGTAGGTAACTTGTACAAGTGACAACACAGCATCGCTTTCAAAAGTGAAAATTGCGGGTACTCAAGAAGGGACGCGTAGCAATTGCACTCTGAATGTCTGATACTTTGATCGCAGTCGCAGTGGTTCGTGTTTGGTTCAGGGTCAGGTGCGTCCGCGCACAACTCGCGCATTCACTTTTTTTTTTTTTTTTATTGAAAGCCCGTGGGCATTTTACTCTAAACTCATACTGGTGTTACATCAAGGAGAACTTAAGAAAAAGCTTAAAATCTAAGTAGCTTCTGCCTACAATCCTAAAAACTCTTCCTTGCAATGTGTTACCTAGATGAAAAGTCTTAAAAATCCTTACAAAACCTACTAATTTAAAATATTACATCGTACGATGTCTTATGGTACGCTACTTGGAAACCTTATGTTAAAACCTAAATTTGTTTGAGATCCTCAGACTTGCGGTATTCGAATAAACATGTCTGCTCAACTTGTGCTGATAGCCACTACATCCTTTTGAGGATTCCTGAGTCGAATATCCTTACATTTTCGTCTGGTGCAATAATGTCAACATAATTCAGGCCCACTCTATGCTCACCCTTAACCCTTGCCCAATTTGCTAATCGGTGTGCTGGCTCCACTCCCTTTCTGCCTGCACAATCAATTTTCAATCTCCCTTGCAATTGTTGCATCTCCTCTGCGATGTTTAACACCGTTTTCACAGCCCTTCACGATGGGATATCTACTTGGTCTCCGGATAGGATTGCCCTCAACAATGCTCGACTGTCCGTGACAATTACTACCCCTTCCCAGTTTGGTTGTAGTCTGTTGTGCCTGCACCATTGTATTGCCTGGTGCACTGCGTCGGCCTCCGCCTGAAAAAGGATCCGCTGCTTGGATTGGTTGGCATAGTGTTGTGAGGAGGTCCCCTTCCCTGTTGTATATTACCATGTCGACTCCTGCCCGTCCTTCTTGATCCCAGGATCCATCTACCAGCACCAAATCATATTCCGAAGGTATCTCGACAGCAAGCTGTCGATTTTGTTGCTGCAGAGCTAGCTCCATCAATGTTAATTCCCGATCTATGCTCATCTATGTTACCTTTCGTTGTACCTGCAAAGGGTTAAATTTTATACCTTCGAATATTTCTTCATTTTGCGCTTTCCAAACACACCATAGCATTCACTTTCCACTTCCAAGGAGCAAGGTCCAACCTCAAACATATCGAATGCCCGCTATTTGCTTCAACCCCTTCACATTTCTTAGAATTTTTAACAGAAAGGCTAATGACTCTTTAAAAATTTCACAAAGAGCCAAGGATGCAAGTAATACTTGCGCCTTTAAGAAGATTTTTTTTCTGATTTTCAGACACTTTTTGTCCAGCCTTTGCAGGTGTGGAGCCCAGTTTTCTGAAAATATTATAAGATGTATAAGTAAAATATATGTCTCATACATTATGAGAAATAACAATGACCTAGTGGCAGAGGGGGATGGATTAGAGACGCTGAGTTTAAGAAAGGGCATGAGTTCAATTCTCTATCGATTTGTTACGAGATAGCATTTATTCCTCACTTTTATGTTCCAACCCATGACTTGTGGGCCCACATTTCTCGAAAATTTTATTTACGCCCGAATCACCCCTTCTCTCCCTTCTAATTTTTTCACTTGCGCCACCTTCTCTTCAAACTCGGGCAAAGACTTTCTCCTCTTCTCTCCAAACTCACCCCACTTTTTATCCATTATCTCCAGAAATTTCTCTTTCTCTCCACAAACCCTAAACTCTAATTTCACATTTCTCCTCCAAAAACTCACCAACACAATATTTATTGTTAGTTTTTACACTGGAGGATCTATCCAAAATGGGTCGCATGGTATTCATTACTCGAAAAAAGCTATCGGTATTTTTACGATGCATGCGAAACATAACACTCGGCGAATTGGAGATTGAGCTCTATCGGTGGATGGAAATTTTTAGTTCAACAAATGATTTAGAGATATCGGCGAGGTTCAATGTCAAATTATAACTTACTCCTCCGGTAATATTCTATATCGAGTTACAACTTTTGAGTAATGATACTTAAAGACTTATGGTTAACCATTTGGTCCAATCAGATACTTTTACAATGATTGAATTGTATGTTGAGCTTAAATCTCGTTGGAATACACCAAACTTAGATTGTGCGAGTGGTAGTCGAGGTCATGAAATCCTAAACGCATATGTTGAGCCAATACTAAGCATAATACCCGATAGAAATCATTTGATACCAATAGAAATCAATCGGTCCCAAAATAAAAAAAATAATATTGAGGATTTATAATTTAATATTGGATTGAATAACATTAATCCAGAGAAACAGGTAGAGAATTTAGTAAGCTAAGATACAACTTCAATTGGCAATACGTGTGATAATGATGGTTTCATGAATATAGATTTCACACATTTCGAATATCGAATTATAATTCGAAGAGGAATCGTATCGAGACCATGACATCATGACCATTAACGAATAGTTGGATTCACATCCAGTTGCTTCCTGGAATAATATTAATGCGATCGTCGATATAATTGGTTATTGTAATTACTTCGACGGCGAAGGGTATGTAATGGAAGATGGTTTGGCACTGAGACGGTAATTTCGATCGAAGGATCATCTCAAATAGGTTGTGCATGATTTTCACATCATAACAAACCACACGTTTAAGAAAAGAAAGTCAAATAAAAGTATGTATACGATCGAATGCACCGACCAAAATTATCATCGGAGGTTGTATGCATCAAGAAGGATAAGTGATGATACTTTTATAATTAATACAAGATAAGATCATCATGAATGTGTTATATCGAGGATAGATTGGAGCATCCGCACTTAAACGTCCTCATTCATGGCTTCTTTAATTCGAGAAAGTGTAAAAGACAATGTTTAGTTTCAAGGCACCCTACCTGAAGTGTTGGCGGGCAAAGGAGATCACAATCGCACAATTATTCGGAGGATCGAGATAAACTTATGATTTAATCATGTCATTGCTCCATGCCGTATAAAAAATAAATTCGGGTACATTGATTGAGTGGTTTACCGCACTAACAAATGACCCTAATGAAAGATTATTTCAAGCAATGTGTTGGGAATATGGTCCGGCAATAAAGGCCTTCAAAAACACGCAAAACCGTCATAAGAATTGATGGTACACATTTATCTAGAAGGTATAAGGGGAAGATATTAGTTGCATGTGGCTTCGATACGGAAGATCGGTTGGTGCCCCTTGCATTCGTCTTGGTTGACACCGAGAATAATAAATTTGTGCGTAGAAAAGTGGTTGGATCACGAGTTGTGATGATACTCTCGAGATCGTCATAAGCGTATCTTGTGGGTTTTCGATCGGTCGGACCTAGGATGGAGTACCCAAGATGAACAGACCTTCCATCGACATTGTTCAAGGCACATATGTCAAAATTTCATAAAAGAATTTATGAACAAAAATTAACAGCGAGTTTGAGACAAGCAATGAAATAAAATCAAAATAGCAAATTTCTCACGAGGCTTGGCTGTATTCGCCAAAAATGCCCCGACGCGACAACATGACTTGAGGATATCGATAGGAACAATCGACCACGATATGATTTATGAGCTCTTTCATTCGATGAGCGAGGTCATAGATTCAACATGATAACAACAAATGGACCGGAGTCCCTTAATAATATTTTTAAAGAAACACGTGAGTTATCCGTAACTTCGCTTGTCAAAATATATTTTACAAGTCGGTAAAATATTTTGTTGAGAGAAGGACAAAAACTGAAATAACGGTTCAACAACGATTCCTCTTCTCCCCTAAAATCCAAGCTCTATTGGAAGAGATGAGATTAAGGGAAAATACACATACGGTAAGAGCGTTCCGAAACGAGCGAAAAATATGAGATTCAAACTGGTCAAAGATTTGTGGACAACAAGATTAAAGGAAACCAAATACATACGGTTCAGATGGAAGTGCCCGGAGGTACATGTACTTGTCAAAAACCGTAACTAACAGGTATACATTGTTCTCATATCTTAGCATATTATGCGCAAGGGGGCATAAGTAGTAACATGTATGTAGTTTTTTTTTATCGTGTTAATGAGTTGCTAGCAACGTGAATACCCGAATTTGAGCCCTTTGACAATTCTGACACTTGGCCTGAAATCTGGCGACCCAAACTAGTACCAGACCCGACAAGATATGTTGTTAAGAAGGGCCGACGTCAACATTTAAGGATTCAGAATGAGATGGATGAACAGAATACACAACAAACATATACTTGTGGACAATACAAACAAGCAGGACACAACATGCGCACATGTACCGCACCCTCCAACAACGAAGGTAATACTATACTATTTTTTTATCAAATTGACAATTGTGACTTCTATCACTCATTTACGGTTTCTAATTTTATTAACACAGGTAATTAGCACGGAGCTGGTCCTCAAGAAGATGAAACTTGATCTATTAAAAATTACATGTGTTATCTTTTTTTTTTTGTATCACCCTATTAGAAATTGCGTGTATTTTTTTATGGAGCTTGATGTAGGATTAAATGTACTATTTTATGGAGCTTAATGTACAATTAAATGTACTCTTTTATGAAGTTTGATTGTAGGATTAAATAAATATTTTCTTTGGTTGAGATCTTCTTTAAAAAAGAGGTAAATTATAATCAGATATAAACTAGGGGCGCAAGTAAAATGCATTCACAACCTGAAACTTCTCTGGCGCCCCAAAAAATTAAAAAAAAATTCTAGCAGAGAGAATCGAACTCATGCATTCTCTCTCAAACTCAGCGCCTCTAACTCAACCTCCTACCGCTAGACCATTGTTATTTCTCATAATGCATGAGATAAATATTCTACTAACACATCTTGTAATATTTCTAGAAATAAGCTTAGGGGCATAAGTATTACTTGCGCCCCTAAGTTTCAACTATAATTGGGCCCCACTTTTGCAAATTTGGGCAAAAAATGCTGAGAATAAGGGAAAAAAGTTAATCTTCTTAGGGCGCAAGTAATACTTACGTCTTTGACCCTCCGTGAAATTTTTAGGGGGTCATTGACCCACTCTATTAAATGGAGAGCACTTATTTTCATTGACCCTTTATGAAAAATTTTAAAGTCCTAAGTTCGTAAGTGAATGAAGAGCACTTATTTTCTCTACTGAATGGATAGCACTTATTTTCATTGACCCTTTATGAAAATTTTTTCATCTCAGAGCCTATTTTCGTCACATTGAATCCTCACAATTTCCACTTGAATAAGTGCTCTCCATTCAATGAAATAGCGCGGTCACTGAGAATGTTAAATTTCCAAAAGAAATCTGATAAGATCTCATATGTCACCATCTATGTAATCACAAATTCGTATTGTCTGCAGCGTCGCACCATGCAGCACGGTTTGGAGACCGTCCAGTCGGCATCAAAATTCGTGTTTCACCGATCTCAATAAACCCTTGTGAATCTAAGAGCTATCGTGCACGCTACAAGCTTGCCGTGCAGCAGAAGATCATGGTCTATGTAATCACATATAACGTCACTTTTTTAATCTTATTTTATGAGTCGCCTCGTCAGGTTTCAGCATATTTGCTGCCAATATAAACATATTTAATAATGCATTAACTCATCATATTATATTTAATAATATATTAATTCCTTATATTATATATGTAAAATACATTAATTCATTATATTTGTAGTGCCGATCTTTTTATTAATAATAAAATAAAAATAATAATTCACGAGCATAACAACGAATGACCAGATTTGATGAAAATAATAAAGACGGATATACGATTTTCGTCGTCCGGACGGAAATGGGGTTTACGTCCCTGACCCACATCACCGCACACTTTACGATACTTTTATTTTTAATTTGGTATCATACATTTTTATTTTTTTTGATCGATTTCATGTTGTTAACCAATTGAATAAAATAGCAAAATTTTATTTAAGCATATTTCTAGCCGCAATAACTATTAGAATTTTATAAATTATCAAGTTAATCACATATTAAATATAAATTATCAATTATATATCAAATATTTAATTAAAAATAAATTAATTAATAATTAATAATCATACTAAATAATAAGCATTAATATTAAAAAAATAATAATAACTAATAAGAAAAATCTTTATCCATAATAATATACAAAATAATAATAATTGGTATTAAATAAAATAAATTAATAATTAATAATAAATTAATTAATAATTAATAATAAATAGAATAATTTATAGATTAATTAAAATAATAATTAAAAAATAAATAATAATTAATAATCATACAAAATAATAAGCATTAATATAAAAATAATAATAATTAATAATAATTATTTTATTTTATTTAATATTTTTGTACTATTATTAATTATTATTTTATTTAATACCAATGATTATTATATTGTATCTTATTATGGATAAAGATTTTTTGTTATTACTTATTATTTTAATTATAATTAATTAAATATATGACATATAATTAATAATTTATTGTTTAATATGTGATTAATAATTTATAAAATTTTAATAGATGTTGCGGTTAGAAATATGCTTAATTAAGATTTTGATATCTTATTCAATTGATTAACAATATGATATCGAACAAAAAAATAAAAATACATGATACCGAAATAAAAATCTCGTAAAGTGTGCGGCGATGTGGAGCCGAGGGACGGAAGCCCCATTTTCGTCGAGGGATTTAAAGCTGTATATTCGTCTTTATTATTTTCGTCAAATCTAATCATTCTCTGTTATTCTCGTGTATTATTATTTTTATTTTGTTATTAACAAAAAAATCGGTTTGCAGTGCACCATCGTAACAAAACGAAAATCACGATGTTTGTGCCTCTATGCAAATGTTTGCTATTGGATAAGAAAAAGGTTGAAAGAAAATAAAACTATAAGATATAGATATTTTTATGGTCGATGATTTTTTTCTATATATATGCATAAATTATATATTCAGCTTATCAATTTTAAATATAATTAAAGAAATGTATATGTATGTCACTGATATAATATAGTAATAATTAAATTTCATGATGATGGAGGCTGAGAGGTGAAAGGACGGGCTGCACAACAGTAGATGGATGAGCATAGACATGAACCCTAAACTCTAAATTCTCGATTAAATGGTTCATATCAGGTTGGGTCAATAAAAATTATTTATTAATATCTATCAAATTGATTAAAATTAATTTAATTTTGTGAATAAATATAAAAAATTATAGTTAGAAATTATCATAAATAACTATTGAGTATATATAAAAAATTCATCAATATATATGAGCAAATAACTAAAGGGAAAGGATCAGTTGACAATGGTTATCTTGACAATCTTGATAATGATTTTTAAATAAGTATGAAAGAAATTTTAAAAATAGATTTTTTTTATGAATATGTTTTTCTACTTATAAATTGATGGTGATTCAAATTTCATGCGATTTCATTATCGTTTGATACTCCATCAAAAGTCGTCAAATTATGACCGTTGCAAATTATAAAATTTTTGATGGTCTTTAATGGAGTATCAAACGATAATGAAATCGTATGAAATTTGAATCACCATCAATCTATAAGTAGAAGAACATATTCATAAGTTTATTCTATTTTTAAGATTTTTTAATATTTATTTTTTAAAATTATTTTGTCAAAATTATCAAAATAATTCATTGTCAAGTGATCCTCACCCATAACTTAAATATAAAAAATTTAAAAAGTTAATGGATAAATATCATATATTAAAAGTTAAGGGGTAATATATGAAATAGAAGAAGAGAAATATAATATTTATAAAAAAAAATAATAGTGACAGTTGGCACTTGGCGAAACAGAGCGGGAAAGAGAAAATATCTCTTTTTTGGAAAATACTTTCTGCACGAAGGAAAATTCACGCTGAGACGCTCATTCTTACTAAATGGCTCTTGAAATAACAGGCCCGCCAGCCACTGGCAGTGAGACACTTCGAATTGTGAATGAATTTTCACGTGCAAATAGGGTGCATTGGAAAGTTAATCTCCCGCCAAAAAAAAAAATTGTGGGTGGGGTTACCGCCTGATGAAATGCAAAATCTGAGATGAAAAATAGAAAAATTTGCCTAATGACCTTGAAATTTAATTAAGACCACTAGACTGTTTTTATTTCTAAAGTTTGCGAGTTACGACACATAATGTTGAGGAGTGAATAAATATTTATAAAAAAATTAACCTCTAATAACATCTCCAATCAGGGGCGGATCCAAAGTATACCATGTGGTCAACTGATTCTATTGGATTTTAAAAATTAGTGTTTTTACGTTAAAATTTTGTTAATCTGATCCTCTGGATCAAATTTCTGATTTTTCTGAATTGTCTGATTATTTTTCAATGAGAAAAAAATATTTTATATCGTGGATAATGAAAGAATTATGCAAAAAATTTAAAATATGAAGTCTCGTAGAGGAAAAATTTTCTTTATCGCTATGATTATTTATTATTTTTAATAAAAATATATTATTTTAATAGTTTTATTTAATATCCGATTAGTTAATGGGTTTGAAACTGATAAACTATTGAATTCGATTACTGACCCTCTTGATCAAAATCCCGCGTCTGCCCCTGTCTCCAATGCAAATTTGATTTCTAAATATTTATTTAGCCAATGGTTTCTAATCTTTGTATTTTTTCACACCAACGCGGAAAATTGCTTCTGTAAAATTATTTTCAGAAAGATCAATAAATTATCTGTCTCCTTTAACGCTGAAATTGTTGGATTGTTAACATTGGGCTAATTATTTGTATGTTTTTTTTTATTGAAAAGATAAGAATCAAGCTCTCAAATTTTATAATTATCCATAAAGATTTTTCATCCATGTTTCGAACACACGACCTCTCACACAAAGTGAACAACCTTTTGCTACTAGACCAAAGGATGATTATCATTATTTGTAAGGAGTTCATTTTTAACTGGTATATACAACTTATGATTTAATTTCCATATAAATTATGGATGCAAACTTGTTCCGTATTTGTATTTTTTTTAATCTTGTGCTGAAACTAGTTTTAAGTTGGGGCCATTACGATTTACTAGTTTTAAGTTGGAGCCATTAAGTTGGGGCCATTACGATTTAGTGTTCAATTCGGCAAAAATTCATAAACAACTTGTTCGAATTTCAAATCGAATTGGCTCTATTCGAATCAAATTCAAATCGAATTTGAATTTAGTGTAATTCAATTGAAATAGATTCATGAATTTAATGAGTTCGAATCTCAATAACTTTTTAGTCGTTTGATCAGTTAAAACAAAGATCTATATAAACATCCAAACTCTATCCGACTCCATCTCAGCCGACTCATACTAATCTTTCTCTCTCATTAAAAAATCACCATCGCAGCCCTTTCTCTTCTCAGGCCAGCATTCGCCTAGCGGACCAGCACCAGATCTATTCGTCGCCAGCATCAGATCTCTCTATTGCCAACACCAGTACCCGGCCAGCACCAGTACCGGCCAACACCAGTACCAGCCCAACATCAGGCGCACAAATTCGAATTTGCTCTCTCTGTTGTTTCTGTTTTTGTTTTTTATTTTTGGATGATTAAGAAATATTCTCGTTGTTCTTTCATTCTCCTTCATTTTCTATTTACATGGTTGCTCTCTTAAGTGTTTATAATCCAGCAACCTACAATAACTTACAATACATTTTTACTATCTTCATGTTAACCGAAAAAATTATTATTTTTTCACTATTTTCATTTGCTATTCTTAATTCCTCTATTCTTACGCTATTCTTTGCACAATCCAAACACACCCCTACTAAAGTACTAGACGGTCATCTTAGTTATCACTAAGGAATAAGGATTCGAACGTACCAAATGAAGGAACTGCAAAGCACATGTTTATGCAAAGAGAAATATTTTACATCCATTCAAAAATAGTTATAACTTTTCTCACTCTATGTGTAGTATAAAATTTGAACGACTGACATAATTAATGATAATTATATATTTATTAAATCGAACAAATATATTTATTAAACGCAACACATAATTATTAACTATAATTTATCAACCTCAAAATTAGTTATACTTTCACTCCACATGCAACATAAAAATTGAACGGTTGACATAATTATTAATGATAGTTATATATTTATTAAAAAAAATACATAATTATTAAGTGCAAAAACTGAATAATTTTTTAACAAATTTATATTATATTTAATTTTTTTTAACAAATATAAGTTCAACTTAATAGATATGATAATTTTTATAGTTAATAATTATATATCCCATTTAATAAATATTTGTTTCATTTAATAATATATATTTCGTTTAACAATCTTTAATGTTAGCTATTCAATTTTTACATTGCGTGTGAGTGCAAAAGTTGCAACTGTTTTATGATGAATAAATTACAGTTAATAATTATGTGTTATATCTGATAAGTATTTATATTTAATTTAATGATTATGTAACTGCCGTTAATAATTATGTCTGCTGTTAAAATTTTATACTTGAAGGGAAGTGAAAAAAAAAATGTAATTGCTTTTTGATAAACAGCTCTAAACGCTTTTATGCAGAAGGAGCTCTACCTTTTAAAAGCGTCGATTGCCCGAGGTGAGAATTATCAGCCTATTCGTGTTGCGAATGACTCAATTGGACCAAATTTCAGCCTTAGCAAGCGCAGAAGATGCGAGTCGTGGCGGGTCCCAGTGCACACACTAGCCACATGATTACTCCAGTGTTACTTCAGTGCATTTTTTAAAATGCACTGAAGTAACACTGGAGCATGGTAAAAAAAATAAATGAAAGGATAACTCAGGTGAAACATTTCTATGTTAATTCGAGCGATACGACTAAATTTTTAACTATATTATTTGCCATTTTTTGTTGTTGTCTGCATCTGTTTTACCATTAAATAAGACTGGGATTGTAAGATTTAGTAACCATGAACAGTTGAAAAGATGCTGGTGACATAATTTTTTTTTTATTAGGAGGCCATCTTGATTTTTAATTTTCTATTGGGGAAAACGCGTTGGGAAAAAGGCACATCATCAACTATTTAATATCCACTCATTATTATATTATATTATATTAATAGTTAGAGAGGAGATTGCATGATTGTGACCAGACAATCAACCATCTTATATGTTATATCCCTTCGTCTGTTAATTAGCTAGGTGGTAGTTTTCATGCATGTGATCAGACAATTGGAGGTCATAATCATTACTGTTATTTTATTGATGAAAACATTTCTCTTTCGGGTAAAAAAAAATCTTTCAAATTTAAAAATGACCTCTAGAATGTTTGTTAAATAAAATAACTGAATACACAAACATGATGTTCAACACATATAATCAATGACACTGCAGCTATCGTAAAAATCGCGGATTCAAATTCTAGTGGACTCTGAGAGAACATTGATAAGAATTAAATGTTGGACAGCCCTTTAATTAAAAAGGGACTACAATAAAAAATATTTGAATATGCACGTGCTATTTTGATCGAAATAAGCTCATCACATTATCATACTTGTATCTCCATTAGAAAGAAAGAATTTTTAAAAATGATTCGATTATTCGAGACGAACTATTTTTGTAAAGAAAGAATTTAAGAAATTAGAAGCGCTGCTGTGCACATTCGTTAATTATTGGTGCAAGCACAAGGTTGTACGCAATTGACATAATTTGGACCTATTACGATTGATATAATTCATATTTATTAAAAAGTCATGATTGGATTCGTTGCTACAATTATAACATAGAAAATGAGAAATGGAAACAGAATTTTCTAATCCATCAGTATGTATAGTGAACTTGTTCTTAAATTCTTTTTGGTAACTAAATTTGTGACAAGTTCAAACTTGGAAGGCGTACGACAAAATGAAGGTTCGTGAGACATTTTGTCATGCTAAGTATTAGGAACTTTTTTTTAAAGTTATAATTCTCATCTCTCTCTCTATCTCTCTCTTTTGAAACATTCCGCAGTAAACATGTTTTATAATATAAATTTAAATCATTATTCTTAATGAAACTTATATCGTTCATCAATGTTACAATAAAATTTAAAGAACATCTCTAAATTTAGTTGCAACATGGCTATCTTTTGAAAAAAAAAATGTCATTTCTTTTAGTTAATTTTTTATACTATAATCTTCTAACATGTATTATTTTCATATTTTATACATTAATATTACTTTTTTTTTTCTAAATAAGAGGTCTTGTTAATTTCAACATTTATTACATTTTAAATTTCTTCCATGGACTTAAAGATCTACGTTTCTCCCAATCTGCAGTTCAACACATAATATTAGTCAATTTGTTGGAAACTATATTTGAATTATTCATATTATATATACAGATAGACACCAGGACGCATTAAGATTTGGACTTGATAAGTGAACTAAAATTATACATTATACTTATCCATAACAAAATTAGGCACGAATGGTATTGTGGTCAAATATAAAAAATTAATATTCTAACAGTATCCATAATTATCGATTGTGATTGTAAAATCATATCCTATCCATTAAATTTGACCAATCCGGTTTTGAACTTAATCCAGACCAGCTAAATATGTTTTCTTTGTGGGCCATTCTTTCTTTTGCTTGTTGGGAGTGGGGCATAGCCGCATAGGTTGCTATTCCAAATTTCCAATGGACGTGGGCTTCTATTTAGTTGAATTTTACAGGCCAGCCATCACAAAAGGTGTGCTTCTATTTAGTTCTACACTTTTGTTCTTTGAGGATATTGATGGGCCTTCATAACGAATACACATCGCCTAGAACACTGTACATGTAAAATAACTATCCAAGCTATTTATCGCGTGAATCTAAAGGACATCGTTATGACTGTTTTTGTCTGCGGTTCAAATCTGACAGTCGTTGGGAATTTGAACAATTACTGTACGAGTATAATACTAGAGTTTGACCCCTTGGTAACTTGGCAGCAAGCAGTGATGTTTGACATGCCAATAGCTTCACGATGCACTGATGCTTCACAAATAAATACATTTTATATCCTAACTTGAGTGAAAGTTTTAGGATTTCCTTTTCTTGTTTTCTTAAAAAAAAATGTAATTTTCGTTTAATAATCTTTGATGCACATTGATAAATGAGTAAAGATTTCATTATCACAGCACCCTTGCTGCCATTGATAATAAAAATAAGATAAAATGAAAATTAGTAAGCTTGCATCTGTTACATATTGTTTGTCCTGCCCCTGACCAAAATGAATGTGGTATTATATAAAATATACCAAAACCCGAGAGGCACAATCCTTGTTCCAAAAGTATTTCATACTTCTTCCCACCCTTTGTTGTTACAAGACAATACATAATCAGATGATGTTAATTATACATAGACAGTTTGATCAACAAAAAAAAATATACATAGATAGAAAGCGTCATGCAGTGTGATTGTTGTCACAAGAAGATTAAATACAAATATTTATTACAGCAACTTCAAGCCATTCAGTCACTAGTCACTAGCCACTAACAAATTTTATAACTAACAGAATACACTAGAAGTCTAGAATACACCATGACAGAACTAGATTTGAAATTTAAATATTACTTCAAATCTGTTTGGAGATCAAGTTTGGTTGTGTATCACAAGGCCAGATATCATAGACATCAAGGTTTGGCAACGGGGAGTTCTGCACATGCTCTGCCACAGACAATCTGGGATAGCAATTCTCTCCCCCATTGAAATTGGCAGTGCCATTGATGTTGTTATTGAGAGAGGGAAGGATGTCACACGAGGCTCGGTGTGTGGTCATCATCTGAGGGGATTCAATATGGCTTTGAAGTAGGCGGTCTAGGCCGCATGTGAGTGCACCTCTTGCCACCATGTCTTCAGCCAGCTTCACCTGTGATTGTCAATGTTCCACAGCATGAGGAAATTTTATCACTCTCTTTATATCTATCTCGCGCATGCGCACACAGACATAATACTTCCATTGCACACAACTCTTTCTCTCTATCATACTCAAAAGTGTTTATCACTTTTTCCTCGAATAATCAATCGATCATATAAAATACCAAGTTAAAGATTCCATTCTTTGAATTTTCCATATACTAGCGATGCAAGATATAAACATTTCTATAAATTAATATAAACAGTTTCTGTGAAAAATGTAAAATATATCCGTGTGGACGAGTGCAGATAAAGATTTATCCATCACAAAATATTAAAACTGCATTTTACATAACTCACAGTAAAGATCTCCTATATCCTTTTATCACGTCTTGGAGTTCAAAATTTAGATCTTGAAATAGTAAAATATGTTATTCTGGATTCAGAAATGTATGATAAATTTATGTCCACCACAAAAAAATAGCAGTTTTTGTTCAATCTGAATCTATTAAAACTGCATTTTACCTTGGCCCGCAGACTTTCCACATCAGATTTAAGAATTCTATTATCGGTGACAGCAGTCGAGAACTGATGATTGGCATCGGTTAGCTGCTTGAACAGAGTTGAGTGTTCTCCCCTTAGTTGTTCCACCTAATTAAATCATTTGGCATATATGTTAGTATATTACTCCACTTGCAATTCAATGGCAAAGCAGTTCCTACTTCAAGTATTCTCCTTTGTGTTTAGTATTACATTTGGGGATTTACCTTTTTTTTTTTTTGAAGTAGTAGGCGAATAACCTACTATAAAATTTCATTAAATCAAATAGAAAAAGAGGTACAAATTCGATTGGAGAAAAGAAGAAAAAAAAAAGCATAAAAAACTCAGTCAAAATTGAAATACAAGCATCATCCTTTTATAAGATCTTTCCCAATATAAGGTAGAATTCTTAGCTTGTACCTGCTCTTTAGAATATTTAAAGCAACTCAGTGACTGAAGATTTTATAGTTTCACTTGGCATATAGTTGTATATTCCAGTATCTCCAGCAGTTGGGGAGAATCATTACAAAGATGAGGTTGCAAATAGAAATCTTAAAGATGTAAGAAACTGAACCCATTAAGATCATATTAAAGCAATGCAGGGCTTTGGGCCTTTCTTCCACAAAAAGGAAATGTACCTGTTGTTCAAGATCAGCCAAATGTGCTTGCTTTCGCTTCCTTGATCTTCTAGCTGATTCTCGATTAGACACCATCCTACAAAATTCAGAACATTTGAAGCATGCTTTAGAAGAATTTTGGTTTTAATTTAGCAAATTACATTAATAGTTTTACAATACTTTAGGGTAACTGCTAACAATAATGAAATTTCCTTCGAGAGGGAAGTTCACATCTACCACCATAGTTGCAACAGTTTGCAGCTATGGCATACAATCTGGTTTGAATCTGCCTCAGATCCTAAACCCCCCAACAAAAACCACATTTAGACTTGCAGTTTGGTCTGAATTAGATGAACCAAATAGTGTGCCTTAGTATATGGCCATAAAAGGAAAAGGCTGGAGTGAAAATCAACAATTTATTTGCAATACTACAAAAACTTTGTTTCATAATTGCAAATTTGATAGCTGGAAGGATGAATAGTAAATATGAAAGATATATAATTTTAAGAAGAGTGGTACAACATAGTGCCTGTTCCATTATATTCATGAAACGCCATAGAAATAAAAGATATGGGGAGAAAAAATTCAGATAACCAACAAAACCCCTTCCATTTCTAATTTCTTTGATGTACTTCTTTCTTTGAAAATGAGAATCTTCTGGTAATGCACAATCCACTGAAAGCACATGATTTATTTTAACCATTCAACTAAGCAAGAATAACAAATTTTAATTAAAGGAAAACGAAATAGAGAAAAACTAAGACCAAACCTTCTCATGCGTTTTATATCAACATTACCGCCGCTCTGCTCACATGGACCCATCTCTTCTAATGATTCACCATCAGATTGATCTGAGTCACTAGTCACACCTGGTGCATGGTTTTCTTTCCCAGTTGATTTGTTAAACGAGTTCGGGCTCTCAGCTGTGCACAAATTTTATTTGAAGTTTCAGGGTGATTGCTATCTTGAGTTCCGAAAGTTACCAAATAGATTTTAAATTGTTATAAAACAAAAAAAAAACTCCATTCATGTCCCCAAGAGAACTTGAAATATCATATGTTTTATACTATTCCCTTGTTAATTAAGAATTTGTTTAATTTAGGGTGCACAACAAATATGTTGATTTGTAAAATATCTCGTCTAATCTGCACATTTTTCTCCTTCCCTGAAATTGCTCTGCCAAACTACGATCAAATGCTTGGGTTGGTCAGTTTTTTTCCTTCACACAGAGATAAACAGCAAAACAGGACAGCGAATTTGAGAAACATCTGATTTCAAATGAAGAAGGAAATAGCAAAATGTTTTCTCATGTATTCCATAGCTATAATTGTTGTTCCCTTGTTTTGATTGGCATACATGTAGCACGGTTATGAGTTTCTTGTTTCTTATTTCTCTATGAATATGTGTTTGGTGCCTTTTTTTTTTTTGCTTCTTTGTTTCTTTTTCCTTTTCTCAAGATTTTCACATAATATAAGAAAAACACCAATGCTTCATGAAATGAATCATGATCATGTATTCTTAAGACATTTTCAATTATTCATGAAAACATTTCATTTACTAATTTCTTTGAGTGAGTCCGTGGTATAACATAGATCTGATAAACTGGCCTTCAAATCTTGAATTTTGAAATCCAAACCATTGATCCAAGCAACTCAATTTGATCTATGTATATTTTAGTTTTTCACTATTCTTCAGAAAACAATTCCTGTTAAAAATTCTAGAATTTAAAAATATATGGTTTTTACCCTATTTAAAAATAGTGAAAAGTTAAAAATCTAAAAGAAATATCCTACAGAATGAATATGTTTATTTTTCAAGTAATTCATATAATCAAGTGTACAAATTCATATAACAAAAATATATTGTTTTGAGATATATCAAGATTTAGACTTCAATTCATATTTCGTTGACCAATCCTTCCTAATTTAGTTTCCTATATGATTCTAATATATAGATCAAATTGAGAGGTTCAGATAAACCATTTGAATCTTAAAACTCAAGATTTGGAGCCATACTACTGATGACCAATACTGTGCTTAGTTACATAAGACATACAATTTCTTTAGTGTCGTCAATAATTTCAAATTCAAAAGCAAAACAAAGATATATATAGATGCTAACATACCACAAATAGATGATTGTGATTCCATAGTTGTTGAGATGGCAGGATGAGGGATTGGGTTGGGGTTTGATGACCAAATTTGCTGCTCTCCGCTTCCATTCAGGATATCCTATGATCAATTGAACAAGAGCAACACATTAATAATCACAATGTTCTTAAGGCTTCAATTTACATGCATTTGTCATGTTTTAAAGAGAGCCCTGTTATTCAATTTTCCACAAACTGTCATGCAAACCTACAGATCCATTTTCTTCTTTTTACTTTTCTCTGAAGAAGTAGAGTCAAACACGCACCGTCTCAATGCACATTGGCTCATAGACAATTTATTTTCTCTCTTTTCTTTCTTTTTTAATAATAGTGTGCCACGCTCAGAGTTTATCTCCATGGTTATACTAAAATACAACAAAAATTTTGGTGTTGCCACACTTATTGAAAAGAGTACAATTTTCATGCTAGAAATGGAGGAAGATTCATGCTGATAAGTGGTTAACATTCATCATATTCATCCCTCATGGCTCATGTATAGGCGGAGCTAGAAATTTTTTGTATGGAGTTTACTATTTTTCATAAAATAAATAATATTATATGAGTAAAACTAAAATGCTTCTCAAATTTCTTTTTTCAAATTAACATAAGATAACACCGTTGGTAACTCCTTTAAGAATCATTTTCTCAACATAAATCAACAAACAATCAATCATGCATTGGTACCACATTTTATTCCATAAATAATTCTTGATGTAATTCACTGATGAAAAAAACTCTGTTGACTAATGTCATTGTAACCTATAAGATTAATGCTAATTTTGACAACATGTACACTTAAAGATGCACCCTATAGCTAGCTTTTTGATCTCAAGTACTACATAACAAATATTCTAAAGATTTTATATACAAATATATATTCAGAGTAAATATATTATGAGTTTAACTCAAAAAGTACATCAAATCATCTTCAAATTTATATTTATCATGTTCATTAAATCATTCATATGAAAACCTTGTGAGATACAATAATATGGGATTTTGATGTTTCAAATTTTCTAAGTCATTATTTTCAATTTTTGAAAATAATATACAAATATTGAATATTTTTTTTTTATTTATAGAGATGATTTTTTAAAAATTGAAAAACGTGACGTAAAAAACTCAAAACACAAAGTTTTGTATCTCACAAGGTTTTCATATGAAGAATTTAATAAGCATGATAAATCAAAATTTAGAAATGATTTGATGTATTTTTTGAATTAAGCTCACATAAGATTTTTGTGAGCTTAAATTTATGCCATCTTTACTCTATATAGTCATATTATATAACTAATAACTATTTAAGCCTAAGTAATTTTTAATTTTGCTAATACTAAAATTAATTAAGAAGAACAAAAAAAAACAATCCAATCATTGTTTGAAATCATATTGGATGTTTAATTTGAATTCACTTACAATAATGGCACCAAATTCTCTGTTATATCCTGTTTGTTTTGTCACTTTTGTATTTTATTGGAGCAATGAAACTAACATAAAAGAAACTCGAAGACAATAAAATTGGAAGTTTAGACAAATTTTCTTGAGGATCAACAAAATTCTTGTAAAAATATTTTTCTATTAATCTTAGTTGGAATTCATTAGCTATATTTTATTATCTCTCTTGAGTTTTATCTTATGGAAAAAAAATGAGTGGTTTCCGTCATTCTGATTTTGTTGGGAATTAGATGCTAAAAGTACACGACAAGTCTTTACAAAATTATATGAGAATGAAGTTCTATACTAGAAAATCAATCCATTTTAATGGACTTCACTTACGTGGATATATAGAAATATTAATGACCTATAATGTAAATTGATGTACAAAATAAGTGTGTTAAAAAAAAGGGCTCAGTGAACCCCGTTCTCCCCTCCTAAATCCGTCAAGTGGGGCTCATGCCGATATGAATATACTATTAGATATATTAACTATTAAGAAAATTAAATTTGCAGATTGCAGATTGCAGATTTCTGAATACAAGAATGTCTTTCAACTAATTTGGTATTTTCAGAGCACAAGTAATTTAGTAAAGAACAGGATCCTCTCCCCATGAATCGAAGAATAGTTTTAGATTGCCTGTGGCAAATTTGGCGCAGCGAACTGTGTGCCGTGACGTTTTACGACTCCAGGATCCACAGTAAATTGAGACCGCACAGTTCGCATCACTCAATTGCCACAGAGATTTCAGTTTAAGAAACAAATTTAAAAAAGTTTAGTTTCGTACCAAATCATAAGCAAAATTAACTTCTAATAATCAGAAATTGCACAAGTACAGTCGGAAAAGAAACTCACCCTCTCTCCAAATCCAAAACCGATATCAGCAGTCCACACATCCGCAAAGGATGGCGTCACATCAGGCTTCCTCTCAGCTGCCGGAGTCGAAGGCGGAATGAGCATCTCCCCTAGCGCCGCCGAGGCCGGAGAACGGCCTCCGGTGGTCCCCCCAGAGTTGATAAAAGCATCGAAATCGGCCTCGGACTGACACTTCTTCATCGCTAAACAACCTCGCCTGATCGCTCCGACGCTAGTGGTTTTCTCAATTCCAGTGGGGCGTAGGTGTGTCGTCCTTTCTTGGGTCCCCTTCTTTCCTGAATAGTTTAATGAGATCAAAAGAGAAAAAAGGAACGCGAAAGAGATCTCGGCTGAGGGAAAACGACACCCAGTTATATACTTGCCACTGGGAGCAGGGTTATATACGAAAATGCCATCCAGGATAGGTTGCGTAACATACGGATATATGATATATCATATATGATTAGGGGCCGACCGAGATAACCCGGTTAATTATAATTTTTGAATTTTGTCATTTAGTATTAATTAAAACTTAAATTTACATTAATTATATACTAATTAAAATTAATTATAAAATAATTAATATTTATTTTCTTAAAATTATATAAAAATATATAATTATTTTACACGGGTTGGATCGGGTCGACCCGTGATCCGATCGGATCAGGTATGGGTTAAGATTTTTTGACCCAAATTTAATCAAAGTTGGGTCAAAAAAAATAAAATAAAATAATATGATCCGATCCGAACCCGACCCAATCGACTCATTGACACCCCTATATATGATGGTGTGTATAAACTTGGGGAATGGATTTGGCGGATTAAAATTTGGTGATTCAATTTAGAAATATTTTTTGATTTAAATTAAATAGAAAAATTCAGCTAAAATATTTTGGAAAGAATATAAGACTTATATAAAATATTATTATGTTTGTTACTGATTTTTTTGTAAAATTTAATTGGTCATTTAGGATATTTTAAATAAATAAGATCAATAATAAAAGCATTTATCATCAGCATTTAGAATGAGAAGTATAATTTTTAATTAAGCTTGTAGTTATATAAGATTTAACTTCCTATACTTGATTTGATGGTTATATTAGATGGGACATGAAATGAGTGCCTCTATTGAGAGAGAACAATGTGATAATTTATAGGGTCCTTCTTATAAACTTTTTTTTTATTATTGTGTCATTCACAAAGTTCTTTATCTAGACTTTCTAATTTGTACAATTGGTCAATTAGTCATCGGCCACTAACTTACATATTTAAATTCACTTCTAGAACTGATTAGACCGGAATATTATTTGTAAAATTATTCTTATTTAAATACTTTGATTAACTTATATGCATTTTTAATAAAAAAAGTTCTGTTACTTCATATTGTTTCCATTTTATGTACAATAATATAATAAAATATGTTTTGTTATTTAATTATTTTTTATAAAACCGTATCTGTCGTAGTAAAATAAACATAAAATGCGTAAACAAACATGGAGAAGAAGGGTATTTTAGGCAATCGGAAAGCAAAGTAATGGTAATGGAGGTCGATATGGATTCAGTGGCACCGGCCACAAGGGAAAAGGTTGCTGTCATATGAACTCCACGTTTGAAAGCTTACTCTGATACACTCCCTTCCACGTCAGCTCATCAAGATCCGCTGTTCCCCTACGAACACCGAGTTCTCCCCATCTCCGACATCTGTTGCTTCTCCTCTCCATCCGCCGAATAGTTCACGCTTTGAAATAGATCGGACGGTTCAATTCGTTCGGACCGATCCGTGATCGTGGACCGGACCGTAGCTGAACTCGTATCCGTTCCGTGCCTTATTTCGATCCGGTCAATGATAAGTCGATTCTCTTTTTATCGAAAATGAACCGTAACGATTCGTCTCATGCAGACTCATGTACTGACCCGGACCTCACGAATTAAGTCTGGAATTCTTTATGGTGTTTGCTGTTCGGATGGAAAGAGCTAGCTTTAGCCTTTAAGAGTGACGCACTCTATCTTGTCTTCTTGCCCTTCATGGTAGTTTCCTCATGGTACTTCCCATCTCTCCTGGGGTCCACTGGAATATTTAAGAACAGTCAACTTTTAGGATTTAAGAAATTTGTTTAGCAGCTCAAGTTATTTACATACAAAAAGTTGGATAAAAAATGGTTTTATCGAGTCATTTGATTTGGTCCATGTCAATAAACCTAACTCTAAAGGTGCAAGAAAAATTTAATTGGTTCGGTATTCGATTTGTTTTTAGCTCGACTTCGTTTAGTTTGATTAGATTTTCCAGTCAGTTCGATTTGAGTTTAGATTGATAATTTTTTAATAAACTAGTTTGGATTCAATTCATAATGATTTGATATACAATTATTTGTATATATTTTGAGCTATTTATAGTATATGTCATAATTATTTAGTATAAAATTGATAAGATATTATTAATTTATTAAAAATAATAAATAATTATTATTTTTAAAATTTTAGTATAGAAATAATAAAATGTTATTTATTTTAGTTATAATTATTTAAGATAACATGAAAATAAATACAAAAATCAAAATAATGAGTTCAATTTATTTTGAGCTCGATTTAGTTTGAATTTAATTTAATTTAAACTTAATTTAGCTCGAGTTTGATTTAGCTCCTACTGACGTACACGCTAATGTATAGAACTTATATTTTAATTTTAATTTTAATCATAAAGGCGGGCACCACAACTCTCGTCAAGTATTTTCCTACAAAAAAAAAACTATTTTCAAGCATTGGAATTTTTAATCATTTAACATGTTACTTCTTAATAAGTATTTTCCTAAAAAAACTATCTTCAACTATTAAATTTTTTAATAATTAAACATATTTTCTCCATTTTATGAACATTTTAATACTTGCTGATTTTACTAAAATCCTAATATCTATATTTATACTATATTAGAAAGATTATATGTATTAGAGATGTCCGTTAATGTTATTTGATAACGTGTAATGGCTGAAATACCCATATTCAATTTATGATTGAGATTGATTGATTTTAAAAAAATGACGATTCAAATTTCAGTAAGACATATTTTTTCTCTCCATTTTATTTGCTAAATTTTACCATGTATTTATAAAAGGTCTAAAAAAGTTATATATCAAATAAATTAAACATCAACTGTTATTAAATTTTATTATAAAAAAACTATGAATTATACAACATTACTCGGAAAAAATACTATATTTTATTAAATAATAAATTAATTTTATTTAAAATTTTAAGAGCATTTATAATTGATTTACATATAAATCATATCTAAGTAAAATATATTATTTTTATAATAAAATTAGTTTTAAATATAATTATTTTATTAAAAAATATATATATATATATATTGAATAATTAAATATAAAATATTATTAAGTTCTATTGTAAAGAAACTGCATATTGTATGACATTACTCAATTTTTTTTATTATATTTTATACGCCGTCTTTTATTAAATATTAAATTTAATTATTTAAAAATTTAAGGGTCTTTGTTATTGATTTAGATATTAATTATATTTAAGTAAAATTTATTATTTAATTATAATAAAATTAGTATTATATATATATTTTAAATTAAGAGGACCCATATAACGGACGGATTGTATACTAGTTTTAAAAATAAGCATATACGTGTAAGCATATACAAGCATGAATGCTACTTTTACCTGATAACACAATTAATACCGAATCAGAATCGATTTTCCGATTAATTTAGAGAGGACATGATTTAAAAAATATATCCAATTCAATTACGGATAATATTTCATACTTAATATGTTAATATCTTATCTGTCTATGATGTTATAGAGGATCAGATAGAACTAGTATTTTGTCCGTGTATTGCTACGATGTTTTTAAAAATATAAAAAATTATATCTTCATGTGAAAAAAGAAATAAAAATAAAAATAAAGATATTTTAGTAATTAATATAAATTTCAATCATGAATACATAATTAATATAAAATAAATACGAATTGAGATGAAAATTATCATTCGAGAATTAAAAAAAAATTAAAATTCATAATTATTGACAATCTAAGAAAAAAAGAGTAGAGCAATTATATTCATAAATTATGCAAAGTATTTCGTGTAACAATCAAAATTGAGAGAAAATTATAACTTCAACACGAATGATCATAGATATAATAATATTATTTGACGAATAACTCAATCCGATGACTGATATTAGCTCTAAAAATTTAACAAAAAATATAAACCATTATAAAATCAGAAAACTTACGTGCTTAATAAGGAGTAAAGATCAAGATATGTATTTGTTTAATTAAAGATATGTATTTGTTTAATTATTTTACTCCAAACCAAACCGTTCAGATGTCCATCAATATCTGATATGTACCATGCTAATACGAATTTGTATAATTAGTCGATATATACTATGGTAATACAAATATGTATATATATATATATATATATATATATATATATATTTTAAAAATAGAGAAACCATAGATCCAACATATATTATTTTTCACGCATCGCTTCGTAGAGGGACATATTCTTAAAAAATTGAACTATTATCTGTACTAAACTTGTGATATATTTTTTTAGGAAAAAACTCGCGAGTGACATATTCCTTGAGGAAAGAAATATTTTCATCGACAATCGGTGGATTAGCTATGACAATATCTTCATATTACCTACCTTTTAGTTTTCAAACATTATGGTTTTCTTCCTCTTAGTCCTCTGCTCTGAATTCAAACTTAATCAATGGAATTGCTTTAATAAAGAGCCCCTCAATATCCGTACCTGCTGCGATATCCGGACTGAACATGATAATTCCCAAATAAGTTATGAATATCTATCTACAAAAAAAAAACAAAATATTAAATATAAAATATCTAATTAGTTGTGGTATATGAATTCAAATTCAATTCAATTTAAACATAATAAATATATAAATCTAAATTTAAACCTGAATATGAGTTTAAATATAATAATATCCGGACCTCCAGTAACACCTCATAGAAACGGCATGCTATGTTGCTAAAAGTACTCTATTCTCAACTCCCTCGTAGAAGAACTACCTCCAAATAATTGTGGTACATTTGCCAGGGCCCTCATAAAGCAAAATTATATGCTATCCACACATTCAATTCCTTTTTTTTTTTTTTTTGCAGATTCCTCTTGGCCCAAATTAGTCCATGAATGTTATAACGTAGCCCAGCGCCTGATGAGATGCTCTCTATTATATTTTGGTTGAGAAATGAGAACAGATAAATACAATTTGTACATCTATTAATTGGAGTTCAATTGGAGTAATAAATAAAAAACAAATAAATACAATTTTTACATCTACTAATTGAAGTTCACATTCCAACAAATCCATGCGTCTTTGCAACTTTTGTCAATCTCTAATAATTTCTGGCTTTATTGCTGTCTAATCTTCAAAAATTAAATTTGTACATGTTACACTTTTTTGTTCATTGCAGAGTTAATTCACTTTTTCTGCAAGAATACGTTTTTTATGGTTAAAAGTATATGTACACAAATTAAAAAAATTATATTGAAGAATTTTATGGCGCCCTTTGTATTTGTACCCTATCCTATTTGTATGCGATTTACTTTTCTTAATTTATTTAAAATTTGTTTTCATTTAAATTAAAACAAAGACTCGCCTCATCTTTTCAAAAAATATGTTAAAAACATTGAAGTTGAGTGGGTCGGTCTGCATGGACACTCTTTTGGTCATAGCCAAATCAGGATTTAAATATGGAGGGCTGTATTGATGGGAACTCAATTTTTAATACATAAAGAGGTTAAATTTCTAAATTTTTTAAATATGTCACATCGTCATTTTTTTCACTATTGATTTTATTTGAATTTTTTCATTTTCTTAAATCTAAAATTTTGTATAAAATAGTTTCTCTATACTCATTTAAAATATTGCGTGTAATATACTCAAGGTAAAACTTAATTTTTAAAATGATATAACATTTTTATATGATCATTTATAGATTATTATGTATTTAATTATATAATTTATTATTATAGAAATTATTATAATTATCATTATGACTTAGTATTTAAAAATATTGTGTCTAAATTTTCTTTAATGTGAAATTTTTATTAAATATATTTAAAATTTTATATTATTAATTATTTATTTGAGGACTTTGTCGGAGAGAAACCCGAGTTACAACTCTAGTATATTAAATAATTGAAACAAATCAAGAGGATCAATAACTCTGAAACTCTTATACAAATATAATAAATTTTCATAACCTCTTTGCACATTTACATAAATTATGGAGATCAAACCCCGGATCTCTTCTTTCCGCCCCTGCTTTCGGTTAGACAGATCAAAATACAAATATTTTCAAATATGTGAGTTGATAAAATATAAAATTCTACATTTTCTTTTTCCCGTCTCATTTTTTGCCGCTCACTTCCGAGGAGGTTCCGGCATTTTTAGTTATAGGTACATATGAGGTATAAGAAGGGAGGTACCTAACAAAATCTTCAATAATAATTTTAGAACAGTAATCTTTAAGAGAAAATGAGATGCAAATATATCTCTTTCCAAAAAAGAAAAGAAAAAAAGTAGATAGAGAGAGAGACGCAAATATATCTCTTTCCAAAAAAGAAAAGAAAAAAGTAGATAGAGAGAGAGAGAGCTAAAACTATTGTTTGTACATGAATAAAATCTAACACTGAAACTTAAGTAGATACACGCCTTTATGAAAACAAATGGTTGTGCCTAATTGATACATTATAATCTAGGAGTTTAGGCTACATGTTGGAAATAAAGCATAAGAGGTGTGTAGGATGTGTACTAGAACTATTATGATCTATATACTCTGTATCTGTGTAAAAATTGTGATCTCTTTTCTAGTCCTTGATAAGGTCTGTGTACATAATCATGTTTGGTTATTCATAACTGTTGTATGTGATCGTGGTTGGTTACTCATAACCGCTGCGCATGATCGTGTCTGGTTATAAATAATAATTATATTCGAGATATATCGAGTAGTTCTCGAGCACGAAAATGTTCAGTTCGAGAATTACTCAAGATGAATTTTGGGTTAGACTTTAGCTTAGCAAACTAGCATTTTAGGACTAAATATTTTGCCCTAAGTTAATTAAATTTTCAGAAACACAATCCTATCACTAACAATGCTAGGTTGTTCGTGTAGCTAGGGATATATTGTTTAGTTTAATTGTTTCTCAGTTTGCATCAAAATTGAATCACGAATAATTCATAAGTTTACAAATACATTTTAAGGTTTTTTCAAGATTTTTTTGATTTATATGAAATTAATTTTCGAAATAAAAAAGTTGTCAAGGACTAATTAAAGATACAAAGAAAATTTCACAAAAGTAAGAAATAAAGGCGATATTAATTGTAATATTTTGGAGCAATGATGTCAGAAGAAACATAAAAAAACATACTTGTTAATGAAGGATAAAAGGGCGATTAAATATATTTATGACTTTATAAATTAAAAACGATTGGAGTGATGGGAACCTATATTTAGTATTTATTACAAAAGTTAAAATGGAAAAAAAATTCGGACTAAATCCATGCTTAAAATTGTAGCAAAGGTAACAAAATATGATTAGATGTGATAAACTCACTTGATCTATTTTGATTCAAATCTGATCTGAGATGACTCAAAATCTAAGATCTAGATCTATCTGCAATTGGTTAATCCAATATCCACATCGATCTGACCCTAACTCAATCAATAATCGAACAATCTGTTTAGTCAAACTAATCTGATCCAAACTGCTCAATCATCACCTCCAAATTAATTTGGACCAAAGTAAAATAATATTTTGCTTTTGGAGTCCTTAATCTTGCGGTATTGATGCTTCAGCTAAAAAAGACTAGTCATGCGCTTGGATTATGCGTTTTTTCATAGTGAAATTGCTTTAATTAAAGTTTGATACGAGTATAATTTAATGGGAATGGATCCATTGTTATCTTGACGCTGAATTTTCAAAAAAAAAAAATAGAAAAAAAATAGATATATTTTTTTTACTTATAGATAGTGATTTAAATTTCACGTTTGGTAGTTCATCAAAAACCATCAAAATATTATGCAATTTATAATAATTTTAATTTAATGGTCTTTAATGAACTATCAAACGATAATAAAATTAAATGAAATTTGAATCACCATCAATCTATAAGTAAAAAAAATATATCTATAATTTTTTTCATATTTATTTGAAAAAGATTGTGAAAATAGCGACCGTCAAAGTGATCCCTTCCTAAATTAATATTGCTCTGAGCTCAGATTAATTTTTACTTGAACTCGATCGGTTGTTGGACAATTTGTCTCATTTTGGAAAGAGATAACTTTAAATAAGTAAAAAGAATAATGTAGAAGAATATTTACCATAACTGATTCGAGATATGGGTTCCACAAAAGAGGGATCCGAATATGCTCGTTATTTTTCGGGATAATTGATGAATTGACACGTGTGAGTAGATTCCGTTCAGCTTTTCTATTTTTTTTTCTTTTATGTCATGTAAAAATCAGGTGAAATACTGTAACAATATTTGGACTTTCAGTCCACATTGTCGGAAAAAAATTACTTAATAAAAAAAGTTCTAAACAAAATGTAGACAAAATAAACAGATATATTTCAAGAAATATGAACGAATGAATCTTTTATTTCTAGCACGAACAATAACAAAAAGAAAATTATATATAGAGACATAATAATGTTTTCCATGCCTCCATCTTTTTAAATTGGCATGCGAGGTGAAATACTAGTGTTTTCAGTTTTGAAAATTTGTAGCATTTCTAATCCTCAATTATTTTTTTTGTATTTTTCATGTCATTAAGAGGTTATCATCTGTATTTTTTTTAAAACTTTAAATTTAATTCTGATATAAGCTTCTACTAAATAAAATAAAATACAATACTTCGATTCAAAGATGGCTCGGATGCTGTACCATGCTGAAAAATTGCAGCATGGTTTGTTTGCGCTCCTCCCAATTTTTCTTTTAATTGGGTGTTTACTAATTTCAATATTAGTTGCATGCATGAATCATTGAATCATGATATATAAAATAAAATAAACATCTCTTCGTCAATTTTTTAAAAATAGAAAATAAATTTCACCTATAACATGAGTGGACAATTTTTGACACCATACCTGACCTAGAAAAAATTCTGGATCAGATTTGTTTTACTGTCGAGTACCTGGCCCATTTCCGGTCTCGAGATTTTTTTATGTTTTTTAAATAATCACACTAATTATATTTATAAGTAAATTAAATAATTATCATATTATTATACTAAATAAAAAATTAATTATCATTAAAAATTAAATATGAAAAGTTCATACAAACATAAAAATTAAACATGATAAATTCATACAAACATAAAAGTTAAATATGATTAACATTTATAAATGATTGACAATTGTCTAAATATAAGTTCTCATCATGTCACGTGATTACCAATTGTCGAAATATGATTGGCATTTATAAATTAGAAATAAATATAATCGGCAAATGTTCAAAAATAGATTGACAAGAGATAAAATAAAATATTTGCATAGTTGACACTTATTCAAAAATATTTTCATGTTTGTATGAATTTATCATGTTTAATTTTTAATGGTAATTGATTTTCTTTGGTGTGATAACATGATAATTATTTAATTTACTTAAATACAATGAGTGTGATAACATAAAAAATAAATGTTTGAATGATAATTCTCTGCTGTATAAAAAACTGATTTGGAATATTTTTACGAGCTAGATAGTCAGTTTAAAAAAAAGGCCTAGTTCGGAATATTTTTATAGGCTAGATACTCAACAGTAAAAAAAATGGCCCGGAAAAAAATTCCGGACCATATGTGATTTTTTTTTCTATTTTTTAAAAAAATTGTCAAAAAAATTTGCAATTTGCGCAACAAGATATATATAAAATTATAAATAAAGGAACCGTATCTGCTACGATCCCGAACTCGATCGCAGTGCTCTGAGATCCCAAGAAGAACCGTCCGATCAGAAATGAACAAATGAGATCGATTCAATTTATCTCAATTTAATTTTTGGAGTCGAATTTTTAAAGAAATCTCATCCGTTCAGATTGAATCAGATAGCCTGAAATCGAATTTCAGTCCCCTACGATCGGATTCCGATTTTAGACAATTTTATCGTTAAAAATAAAAGACATCACACCGCTCCAAGCTTAATCATGCATCTCTAGTTCTCTACTTACTAGAAATCAGAGGAAACTGGAAATGCAATAGGTGAATATTATAATGTAGTTTGTGCTTTCGAATATGGGGTCGGAGTATATCTGCAGTTATTCGAACTCAAAATTGATTGGAAGGATTTTCGGATCGTTTATTTTGTATCGGGATTTATATTTTTAATAAATTTTGAAGTCAAGACTCATACTTTTAATGATTATTACGAATTATAATACAAAATTAACTGTTTAAAAATTATTCAAACTATTTTTTAAGTTCGATGAGCTGAGTATCTACCCGAGCGCTTCGAATATCGTTGGTAGAAAGTAATATACTGCTCTTACTTTTATTAAATATCACCTCACTAGGCGTCTAGGCCTATCAGCCTATCATCATATCACCTCACCAGGTGAATATTATAAATCAGTGGAGATAGTCGAATATATATAACTTTTGCGTCAAAGCATGGGAGTATTTGAATCATCTTTTCATATTTGAGATAATCAATAATTAATTGGCAAAAGCCACTTTTGAGAGGATGACTTGTCAATTTATAATTGGGTGGGGTTCTGTTGACAATGGGTTATCTTGACAATCTTGATAATGGATATTCAAATAAATAAATAAATTTTTAAAATATTTTTTTATAGATATGTTATTCTACTTATAGATTGATGATTATTTATATTTCATATAATTTCAAATGTTGTTGAATTAGAGTCATTACAAATTACTAGCTATATACCCGCGCGTTGCAGCAGACTCTTTTATTTAAACATTAAAACATTATAAAATGAAAAAAAAATCACATTTATTTAATATTAAATTATAAATTCACCAAATTATAGAGAAAATCTATAATAAAGAGTATATTTAATCTTGGATGAGATTTTTACACAATATGAGTTAATGATTCATGATTTTTATGGCAAGAAAAATAGATTATTCTAACATATATTATCATCATTAATTTCTTATCAAATATGCACAAGGTTTCTAAATAAAAATAATAATATTATGGAAATAATAGTATTTAAGGGAATGAAATGGAGAGAAAGAGAGGATCAATGGACACGTTAACATACGTTCGATCAACCAAAAATAAATATTAGCCGTCTAATTGAGGGATAAAATGAGTATAATAAAAAATTACCATGACAAAAAATGGACCCTCCAATTCTTAGATGCTTTATATAATAGTATAGATATAGATATGAAAATTTGATGGTTTTTAACGGACTATCAAATGATAATAAAGTTACATGAAATTTAAATGACCATCAATATGTAGACAGAAAAATATATCTATAATTTTTTTATTTTTAATACTTTTTTTTGTATTTATTTGAACATCTATATTTGTCAAGATTATATATCAAGATAACTCGTTGTCAACCGATGCTTCTCTTTATGATTATGAGTTGAGCATAGTTAGCCTAGTTAGTACAGATGGTAACTAGACTCGGTCTTTTTTTAAAATGGCACAAATTCAATTTTTAAGAATATAATAACATGTGAAAAGTAATATAACTGGAGTGTATGAGACCCCTATTGATTTAAAATTCCAATTGGGGTTGAGTTCGTAGGCCGAAAGGGTATATATATTTTATACATTTGAATTAATCTTTTATACTAAACTATGATGCAAATACGTAACCTCTTTGTGCATGGAGTCTAGACTTTAGAGGTACTACTGTGGTATGCACAGCACAACTTGACGATGGCGCTCTCAGTCTCAGAGATTTCATTGTTGCGAATATACATAACACCGTAATAATTTTATGGTGGCTGTGGTGAGTATGTGCGCCAATTACATACTATTATAATAGTCGTTGCCATTATTATGCATGATGATAGCAATAAGGAAGTACTCTGCTCCCTTAATGAATTACAGTTCTACGTACGTATATAGACAATCAGTCAACCACATAAACATAGATACTAACCACTTTACACAAAAAACACACACACACACACACACACACACACACACACATACACACACACTCTTTGTGAACATGATCAAGCCACTATTAGCGACACATGTCATCATCATTTCATCATGTTAGATTCCATGCCTTGCCACCATGAAGACTAAACTTCTTTAGCCTGCCAAAGAACATGACTGCCAGCAGCACAACCTTTCCTTCGCTGCTCCATCTCCCCGAAAACCCCGTCCATGCATCATTGCACATGCCGTCGTGCTTCAGCCTGCGTTTGCAGCTGTATCCAGTTGAGAATCCGACGTTGCCATAAGCACTGCAACCAAAGGTAGTTTATAATTAATCATCTGATTGATAAAAGGTGGAAGAACAGAGCATGACCACTGATTTAAGTGGTGGTTGATTAGACTAGAAATTTGTAGGAAAAAGATGGACATTCGGCTTATATTTTCTCAGACTTTCAGAGAACAGAGCATGTTTCAGACTTTCAGTACGTGCGTGTTATACTTTTAGTAGCGATTAATTTATTTTCTTTCAAAATTAAATTACAATAATATATATAAACTTTTGAAGGTCAATCTACATGTTCGTGTAGCTCGGGATTGTATTATTCGGTTTAGTTGATTCTGTGGTATCTACTCTCTAACACGTACACTCGACAAAATAAAGTCGTATATAATGCTTTCACGCTCCCACACAATTTCTAGCACTCAAAAGACAGCTTTTGATGTATTGTATTATGTTGGTTTGTGACAAGGTGTCCACTACATAAGTAAAATATATACCACTATTTGATCTTGTGTTGCAACAAAAGGATGTCAAGGACACGTACCTATATTGGTCAAAAATAGATGTACGTTTTATTTGAAAAATGCGAGCGCACGTCAATCATAGTGCTGTGTAATTAGAATATATATAGAGGAAACAAATAAAGAACAATTAATTAAGAACGTTACCTCAGAAATAACATATAGAAAACAAATAATTAATTAATTGTCCAGTAGATCTAGTACCGCACAAATTCAGAATTGACTCAAGTTATAAATTATATATATATAGAGAGTAAAGCTAGCGTGCTCCTAGAAGCACGGAGTCCTTCCGTGATTCTAACTCAAAAAATACATTAAATGATATCTAAATTTTAATTTATCACTCTCATTAAATTTTTCATATGAAAATCTTATGAGATACAAAAATTTAGGGTGTTTCGAATTTTTAAAGTCATTCTTTTTAATTTTTGAAAATCAGCTCTAAAAATAATAATAAAATATTTAATTTTTGTACATTATTTTTAAAAATTTAAAACAGATTTCAATATGAAGAATTTAATAAGAGTGATAAATCAAAATTTAAAAATAATTTAATATATTTTTTGAGTTAAGATCACGGAGGGACTCCGTGCTCCTAGGAGCATGCTAAATTTACTCATATATATATATATATATAGAGAGAGGGGCTAAAATTTAAAAGTTTAAATATCCGATCCAAACCGTTGAGCATCATTTTCATATTGAAATATCCTTGGAGGCCAAAATTTATATTTTTTGAATATTTTTTGTTATTTTTTAAATGAGTACAAAATTTGCTAATCTAACGATTTTTGCATCATCCAAAACTAGCGATTTTGTACTTCGCGAATGGTTGAGTTTCTTGGAATGATTGAGTTTCTTTAAAAATAATTATTGAATAATCAGTGTCGAATAATTAGAAAATTTTAGACACTATATAATTATGTTTTTGAAAAAAATATTAATCAGTACATAGCGTCATATTTTCCATATCTCCGACAATATCAATATCTACTCTATCAGTGTCAGATTAGCATCCGAAAGCCAACACTTTGATTGTCATTTCTGTACTAGTGCTTTATCGCGTTTCACTTATTTAATTTGGCCATATTATCAACCACATTTTACTTATTTTTATTTGTTCAATAAGTTAAATCGGTACTATTTTTTTTGGACCTTTCAAAATTCAACACTAGTGTGAGTTCAAACTCATGAAAACCTCATATAAACTTAAATAAAAATATGAAATTAACTTCAAATTTTAATTTAAATTGCTCGATAAATTATCAAAATCTTATTGGATATAATTTTTTTGAATTTTTTAACTATTCATTTTAATATTGTTAAGGTGATTTTAAAAATGTCACTTTTAAAATACAAAAAATACTTAAAAATTAAAAAATAACTTTTTATCCCGTATGATTTTAATATATTAGCAACATAAATTAAAATTCAGAAGTGATTTATTATATTTTTTTTAATAAGTTCGCAAGAGATCTCTGTGAGTTTAAACTCATACTAGTTTCACTAATCTATATATAAAAAATAGGGCTGGCGTACAATTATTTGTATCGTTTGAAAGACAAATGTCGCAAACTTTACTTTACCATGCCTAGAATTTAAATTCAAGTTATAAATAAATCCTACATATCAAAATATTATGGAATACCAAAATTTACCATTTTTAATATTTTTAGTTTTTTTTAGAATGTTCAAATATGAGTCAATTTGGTATACAAATAATTTATTTTCTTTTTATTTTGTGCTCAACTTTGAAAAATCTGAAAAAATAGATAAAAAATCTTAAATATTGTAAAATTTGTTTTTCCTATATTTGTATGCTGTCCCAATTTATGTAGTTATATTAAGAAGCAATATAGAGAGGATAAATCGGGTATTGAGTGTCTGAAGTAACATCTTTGATCTTCCTAAGTTTCTACTTATACGAAATAAGTTAATATTAATAGATATGAAAATTAAGAAACTAAAGGTGTATGATATGAGAATTAGTTTTTTATCCAGTGATAATGATAGTAACTTAGTGCGAGTGTGAGAGGTTGCAACTTCAAAATCTGCACCAGTAAACTTGGAGTTGGACTCCCATAATTCTAAAATAAATAAATAGATAAACGTACAAATGCACCAGGTAAACTGTTACATCCGTACTGAAATTAAAAATTTCTTCCAGAAATTATGCATACCTTGTCACCTCAATGACAATATTCAATACATTGAAATTGAGAGGATCTTCACGCAGCTTTCTCCTCTCAGTGATGCAAATAAGGATCACAAAAATGGCCAAGTAGGATAGTTGTGACATAAGTACATTTCGCCACCTCCAAACAATTTTCTTGTTATCACCTTCTAAATTAGAAGGGTCGTTTGCAAATTTTTGCCACTCTTGCTTAGGTAAAAAGCATGTGTAAGGTGGTAGATACCTGATCCAAATTGTATGTGATAGCTTATCATTATCAACGTATAGAATATTTAATGGTTGTCATCAAACATTCAATTAAATTATGTAATAACTTAATGCACCATAATAGACTGGGATGCTACACTAGACAAAAAATAATGTTTTATAGTGAAATAAGATGATTACTTACATCATAACCACAAAAAGCACCAACACTGCTGGTGAGACCACTGATAGGTCAACCACAGACTCGCCCGCATGCCGCGAATTAACTGACATAAATAATCCACCTACAAGCTTCTGGTAAGATCCCAATCCCTCTAACCCCTCAGACCACCATTCCATTGAGCAGAGAAGCACAAGCTGGATCAATGTAAAAGCCACCACATAGATGGCTACAGAGAGAGCGTGTGAACCGGATAACAAATGATCATAACCAATTTGTTCATGGTTGCTTAACATGTACTCAAATTCTTGTCGCTTAGTCACTTTCTTAAAGACCCATATTACGAATCTAAGTGTGGAGGCAAACAAAGTGTTCCCTAGAAGAATTTGAGTTACAACTATGAACAAAAGCCCAGAGCAAGCCTTAAACACTATCATATTTTCATTTGTTGGTACAAAGCCACAATTTGCGAAAGATGAGACAACGGTGAAGAAGGAAAATATTTGCAAACTGATCCCTTTTCCCTCAAGAACAACTTTTGCACTTGGAAAAATGTTTAGATACATTAACATCGAAGTGTAACCAGTAAAGTGCACTAATATGAGATAGCCTAAAACCAAGAGGCTCAAATACCTTACTGAGTTCTGTTTCAGATAATTTGGGGACATTGGAGCTTGGGGAATATCGGATAATTTGGTATTCAATATCCCCATTTCGATTTGATTTTGGAGATTGGTATTTGGGTCATCACTTGTTGTGAGTTCTAGGAGTTGTGATTTTTGAGCTATTAGTTCTTCTTCTTTCCTGATCCTGATGTTTTGGAACTGTAAACCAAGCATGGAGGTGAAAACCTCACCTCCAAGAAGCATCAAAAGAGTTATGACTATGAGTTGTGAGTTTGAAAATGATTCTAATTCAATTGAATCCATGCTTGACACGGTTGTGGCTGAGACCGATGTGAAAAAAAGATCTAATTTGCTCGGTTGATATGCAAAATCTCTCATGGGAGATACCTTCAATATTAGAAACCCAAACACAGAGACAAAAATGAAGTAAACAAGTTGGATCCAAAAAGCATGCACATGGAATAACAAGAAATGGTACATTGACCTGATGAGGTCAAGAAAATTTCCTGCATGGTTTGATTTTTGCATTGAGGAATTCATGCGATGGGAAGCTTTTGTCTTAATATAGGATGGCAATGCATGGAGGATATGAATAGGCAACATATATATATAAATACACCCGGAGAAGAACACCAGAAAGTTCTCTCATAATGGGCATATATACCGGCCATTTTAAATGTTTCAATATAAAATGAAACTAGCAACACCAAGGGCATATGAGTATTGATTAGTTGTTGTATATATGTTTATATCTAGTTTAACTAAATTAATATGTTTGTTGTTTCCCCATTATAGTTTGTCGATGATTCTACAAGCGCCCCGCATGCAGCTGTCTTTCTCAAGCAGTCATCTTGTACTTGATTCTGAGAGTAACGACTAGTAATTAATATATATCTAATCATATACATAAATATGTCTTGCAAATTAGTAAGTAAGGTTTTGTGGTGGGACAGTACTAAGTAAATCCGATTGGCTGAAATCATCCACTTATCTTGCCATCATTGATGTATACATGCACCAGTACTAATTCACAAAAGTAATTAAAACGATCAATTCGCGTGATCAATATTGCCCAAAGAGGAAATTCGAAGAAGAATATTAATTAACAGACGTTTTGACAGTTTCAACTAGAAAATTATTAAAAATAGGATTATAAGATGTTCTTTTTTTTTTTTAAGAAAAGGATGCTCTTCCGTTCTAAGTTCCAGTAACATTAATTTATTTTCCGTGTCGGACTCTCTTATCATATGCATTGCAAATATGATGCGTCAGTGAGACTAGATCATGGGCGAGTTACTCATAAACTCCACCAAATTTTCAAGTTTTTAATATTCGTCATTAGTTTCCAAAATAAAAATAATAGAAAACAGATCAGCTGCCATAGTTAATATAGCAGCCGACTGCCCTTGTCTCCATGAACAGTGGGACTTATCAAAATAAAAATAAAAATACATTTTTATTAGCTAAATATGGACCATTTATATTGAAATAGGCCATTTAGATTAAAAAATAATAGTCAAGAAGTGAGTGGGACTAGATAGATGAAATACAGAGAGCTCGAGAAACGTACATTGCGCACTTGCAATGTATCTTTAGTTTGCCAAAACCACCAATGGTAATTGAGGATTCTCATATCTTTATCATTTCTATACGGATCTAATATGCATGGTGAGGATTTATTTCCAGAAGTTATTATATATGATACTGTTGATAATGTTTTTAAAAAATAATCCAAAAAAATATATAGATATATATGAATAAAGATAATATGAGTTTAAGCTCATAGAGGTTTTCGTGAACTCAACTTAAAAAATATATTAAATAATTTCAAATTTTTAATTTATATTGTTCAATAAATTATTTATACTAAAATTTTATGGGATACACATTTTTTTTTCAAAACATCTAAGTATTTATTTAAATTTTTTTAAAACACTTTTAAATATTAATAAAATGATCAATATTTATATATGAAAATAGGTCACCTTTTAAAAAAATTTAAATAAATACTTAAACATCTCAAAACTGATTTTTTTTTGTATAACATAAGATTTTGATATAATTTATTTATTTATATAATATAAATTAAAATTTAAAAATAGTTTGAAATATTTTTATAGTTAAGCTCACACAAAACCTCTGTGAGCTCCTCAAACTATCTTTAACTCTTGGTGTATTATTAAACTTATAGACTGATTTTAATATGATATAATTAAACATCATTTGATATTCCGTTAAGGTATTAAACTTTCAAATAAATTTGTAATGATTCAATTATAGTGATTTTTTATAGAATAACAAATAATATTTAAGTTGTATGGCATTTAAAACACAATCAGTTTAGAAGTTGAAAAACATGTCTACAAGCTATCTTCTATATATATATATTTTTAAAATCTTTTCAGATTTATTTGAAATATCATTACCAACTCAAAATCATCAAATTAGTCATTGTCGATGGATCTTCACGGATTAAAACATTACGAATCCATTAGTATTCAGGTTTCAGGGAATGGTCTATTAATTATCATTCAACCAATAAAAAATATTTTTCTACAAATTTATTTAGAATGATAAGAGAGGTGAGAAGAAAAATAAGAAGAGTTGGAATAATAAGGAAGGTAAAAACTAACGCTCCATAAATAAATTGATTAATGACCTAAAACACCTAGATCCTCTAGAATCTCCTAGCGATGAATCATGAATCTTTTATAGGATTGGCGTATCATGTTGTTCCTCTTTTTCCAAAACCCAATATTTTTTGAGAAAATCCAAACCCAATATCATAGATCCATGATTTAGATGCACGAAACTTATAATTGGAACCCTAAACGGAGAAGCCGAAAGCAGCACATTGTACAATTCAAGATAAGGAATAAGAGATTTTGAATCTGCTGTTATCCGAACAGGATCATATTATTCCGATTAGGACCATTGATTCAAAATGGATGGTTTTGATTTATTCGAAGAGAAAGCAAAGAAGGAGACTAAAGAGAGTTAAATCCGATTCATTTATTCTTCATCTCGCGGTCGGCATGAGAATAACAGAGTCCTCTTATTACCTAAAAATAACATCAAATTTGAATGCGAAACGAGAAACATGCTTAGAAGGGAATATTTTCAACCCATTTGCATACTTTACCGTTCCAATTTGAACGAATTACTATAAATAGGTCGCGGGGTCATTTATGAATTGTCCCAATCGATTTGCATAGTTTTCTATGAATTGTATACTTTATATTTGACAGAATTAGATTTAGTGTAATTTCAAAAAAAGAGAAAAAAAATCTAAAAATAGAAAAAAGTTTATAGATGTATTTTTTTATTTGTAGATTGATAGTCCGTTAGTAATTTCATTAATATTTGATACTTCATCAAATATTATCAAATTTAATGGTCTTTCACTAATATTTGCAACGGTTTCAAATTAACGGTCTTTGATGGACTATCAAACGTTAATGAAATTGTATGAAATTTAACAGACTATTAATATATAAGTAAAAGAACATATCTATAAACTTTTTTCTATTTAAATTTTTTTTATTTTTTTAGAATAAATAACAGTAGTTACAAGTCCCTAATTTTCTACAAGAATAACAACAGATTTAGAGCACTATTTCCTTATCTTTGGTTTCAATGGATGATCTATGGTTGTCTGCATGGGCTCTCTCGGGTTCTGATAAGTTGTATGTTTGATTTCAGTGGTATGTTAGATTAGATGGAATGATCGCAATTAGGCAATCATTTTACAAATCAGTGCTACTAATTATACAGATTTGGTTATGAAAATTTCACATTTGTTTACTATTTAGATAGGTATATCGAGTTCTTTGGAACCGATGTATGGTATGGATGACACTCTGACTATGCTCAAGGACTAGAGCTGTGGATGACACTCTTTCTAATCATATATTTTAGTTTCATTAATTTGGAATGTAATTCGGTTTTGGTGCTGGTTATATTAGTATTGGTTGTGTATTTTTCTTTTAGGACGCCGAACTTGTTTATTTTTTTCTGATATTTCAAAAAGTAATAAAAAAATGACAAGTTTTTTGTGTGCTTTTGTCAAAAAAAAAAATTATAAATTTTATTCCATGCACCACCAATCAGTTATTCGGCCTATTTTATAGAATACATAATCAGCCTACTTTAACGCTATTTTGTTATTCCTTACAAATATTCCACGTACGATAGCCCTTAATTTTTATATGAATATTAATACCTCTCCCACAAAAATCATAACCATAACCATTAGATCTGATTGACAGAACTTTCAATAACAAAACACATTAATTTGGTGACCTTAGTGTGAAATATAATAGCAATATATATACATATATAGATAGGTGGCTAACCATGCCAATACGCACTTACCTGTTGACATGACAGGCACCATTGCCCTCTCCGTCCAATTAAGCTAAATGCTCAAACTTTGCTAGTGTTATCTTTTATCAAAGATGGAAGTATAAATTATCTATTTTTTAATTATTTATAAAAGATCTCATTTAGATTTCGGAAGTGCGACCTCCCACACGCAAAACGATAGTATTATATTGTCCTCCACTATTTTTGGAAAATTTATCTGACAGGAATTCAAATCGAATGTAGAAGGCAAGTGTTTTTTCTCTAGCTATGTTCACCATACATTAAAAATTAGTCTTTTTATACAAAAATATTTTTTTCCCGATTACGTAAGTACATGAATGTAGAAAAATAGTAAAAATCTTATGTATGCATATCCTTTTTATCATTCTCCTAGGATTTGATGAGATCAGAGAGGGGAGACCGATACTTCTCATTGTGAAGAATGTAGTTAATTTAACAGTATGGTTATTTAGAAGGATAAATATAAACAATTAGAACTTTCGAGAAAACTATGAAATTTCGAAATTTTTAGACAGTTAATAACTTAATATTATAACTTTTACATTTAAAGAGAGATTTACTGCTCGTGGTCAATATATAGTCACATGCAGTTATTAATTATGCAAATAATCGATATATATATATATATATATATATAGACTTATAGAGTAAAGATACCGTGAGTTTAACACAAAAAGTATATATCAAATCGTCTCCAAATTTTAATTTATCATGCTCATTAAATTCTTTATATAAAAATCTCATGGGATGCAAAAATTTGGAGTGTTTTGAGTTTTTTAAGTCACCGTTTTTAATTTTTTAAAATGATGTTCAAGTATTGAATATATTATTATTATTTTTAGAGCTGATTTTCAAAAATTAAAAATCATGATTTAAAAAGCTCAAAACACTTTAAATTTTTGTATCCCATAAGATTTTCATATAAAGAATTTAATGAACATGATAAATAAAAATTTGGAGATGATTTGATGTATTTTTTGAGTTAAACTCACGGTATCTTTACTCATATATATATATATAAATATATATGGTTATAAATAATAATTTTATTACTTAAATGAATTACTATTTATGTTAATGTCTTTATTACTCAACTTTATCTTGTAGTTTTTACAATACTTCTATTATTTAATTTAAGTGAGTTATTATTTAGAATAGCAGTATTTAAGTTGTATTTAAGTTGAATAATACAAATATTGTATAATAAGTTGTATAATAAAGTCATTAATACAAATAATAACTTATATAACTTAAAAAATAAAATTTCTATATCAATTATAGTACGTATCTAACTAAGATTTTCATAGTAAAATTAAAATTTAAATAACAATATATCTTTGTATTTTATCTAACAAAGCAAGTAATTGGATATCTATAGGTAATCACGCAAGTTATGCATATAAAAAATTAAAAGATAATACATATTTTTTATCTTTTCTGTTTGTTTGCCTCTAGTTCTAAGAAAATTAACAAACTAAAATTTGATAGTTAGTCCTCTCTTTCGAGTTTAGGTGGGTTAGAATGGGTCAGTTTGACCTTGTGGAAGAAATAATGTCAGGTCAGATCGAATTAGGTCAGATCAATATATATTGACTTTCTTTTTAGATTTTAAATTGATTTTAGTTGAGTTGCAAGTTATTTAATCTCGAGTAGGGTCATGTCAGATTATATTCGGATTCAGATAGTCCGGACGGATTTCTCGAGTCAGATCGGATTTTGCCACCATTACAATATTACTGTAATGATTATTGAATAATTGTACTGGTGTTAGATTTGTCTGAATGTTTAATTATTTACTATATTAATTATCATATATAATCATGATCTTTCGGTTCCGATCGAATGTATTCAAGTTGGATATAAAGATATCAATTGTATATCATATCCTTATATTAGCCGCAGATCTATTTGAAATTATATATTCTAGTCATTTCAATCAGATTAATTTGCATCTTGTTTCTATATGTATAAGTCACAACTCGGATCAATGCCAGACAACAGAATGAATCACTACCTCTAGGGTAGGCCTGAACTTTTAGTAAAAGAAAAAAAAAATGATATTGTTGTCAACCTCTTGGGACAATGCATCATATATTTATACATAATATGCTCAGCTTAGTGGTTGATTAGCCGGACACCTCTCTCCACTCTCCAATGCAGCAGGTACAAAAAGTTCCAGCAAGTGGAGAAGGCATACATGTTCAGTTTTTGGTAAAGACTAAAGAGGATTATTGATAATTACCATAGTTATCACCTCCAACGGAAAATTCATATGCTTAATTTTACTTGGTGTATGCATTAAAAAAATGTATAGGGGATTAAATTTTTTTTATGTATAAAAAATTCATATGCGAGATAGGTATCAGAAGATACAACGGAGACTTCTAATTAGCGGTTTTTATGGAACAATATAAGATTATCTATGCACGAATTTAAATTTAAATATGGTTCAAACTTTTTTGGTGCATCAAAAAGTTCGTGCTAAAGTCCGGATGAGTGATAGGCAATTAATCCTCGTGCGATTTTTTTTTTAATAAGAAACCTAATTCAACATGGTAAAATAATGATGGACCAAAACAAGGCTAATATACGTACAGATAGGAGACAGGTTTGAAACACCAACCCTTGTGAAAATTAGGACGAGATTTTTCTTTGGGCATTTTAATTAAGGCATCTGGAATTAATTTATGGCCAATTTTGCTATGGATCAAATTTCATATTACGAAAAGAAATATAAGATTGAGACAGTTGTGATTCATCTAAAATAATAACTTAATTATCCGCTTCTCATCAGTTTTTAGTAATAATAAGTTTTATTAAATTAATATTATTAAAAATAAGAGTGAGAAACGTAAAATTTCAAATATACGAATGGCAGCGCGCCACTACCGGTGGCGCGTTCACTGCGCGTTTGAAACGCGCCACTGACAGTGGCACGTTTCATTATTTTTACGAAACGCGCCACTGCCAGTGGTGCGTTTCCTTATTTTTAAGAAATGTGCCACTGGCAGTGGCGTGTTTACTTCTTATATATACAAAACACGCAAGTGAGATGGAGACGCTACGCGGGGTTTCAAACGCGCCACTGCCAGTGGCGCGCTGCCATTCGTATATTTGAAATTTTACGTTTCTCACTCTTATTTTTAATAATATTAATTTAATAATAATTATTAATAATAAAAACTGGCTTCTCATAGGTCATAATAGCTCCTTTAAAAATCCCCCCAACCACCCTGCTCTGTCCTGTGTTGTTTGCGTCTTCCCCACTCTGTCCTTCTGAAGCATTGCTCTCGCACGAAGCGCTACTCCATTATAAAGTACTCCCAACTATCAAAAGTGTTTATACTAAATAAGTACTCCCAACTATCAAAAGTGTTTATACTAAATGTTGACACTGATTATATATAACTAAAAAAATTCTATACCAAATATTAGCTGATTATATGGCATTAAAAATATTTATAATAAATATTTACAATGATTATATTAGAATAAAAGTGTTTATATTAAATGTTTGTACTTATTATATAACATGTTAAAAATTATTTATACTGCTGGTACCGATTATAGCAGGCTCATATTATAACTACAAATAGCTAACTCTAAATGATGATATCGTACTCGGACAGATGTGAACGCTCTTCGTGTCTTTTTTTGGGATAATTGTTTGGGGACTGTTATTGGTCCTATTTTTCAATTCCCTCTATTATTATCAAGCAATTTCATGACTTTTTAGTTGATACCGAGACCGAGTGGAATAAAGGTCGAGAGAAAACTTTATGAAGAATGGGCTTCTATCACCATCATCATTCTTCAATCATTTTTTTTCCATTTTAAACAGACATCTGATAGATTATTAACTATAAACCAACGTAGCTAGTTTTAAGTTCGAAAAAAAAGGGAGGAATGATTGAATAAACTATTTTATTTACAAAATTATTATATAACTATTATTAATTGTTTTTTATGTTGTAGTTAATCCCTCACCCCGTTTTCATGATGGTAACATCGAATACTTGGATTATATTGCATAAATCATGTGGATTTTATTTGTATATGTACAGTATCAAAATTATTTACATTAGTTCAATTTGAAATATATTTTTTAAAATTTCCTTCATGCCTCTCTAAAAAAAATGAAGTTATCCCAAGTAGGGGTGTCAAAACTAACTCGATCCAATTCAATCTGACTAAAAATGACTCGAAAATAAATGGATTAGATATGAATCAAATTTTTTAACCCGTCACGCAATGGATCAGGTATGAATTGACCCGATTCGACCATTTAATTGTACTATTTATTTATTTATTTATTTTATGATTTAACACTAATTAAAATTTATATATACACTAATTAAAATTAATTATCTATTAATTCATATTAAATTATTTCACTAATTAAAATTTATATATAAATAATTAATAAATATTTAATTATTTTATTATGGTCGGGTCAGATCATCATGTGATCCATTTGAATCGGATCGGGTCAAAGAAATATTGATCTGATTTTGAATAGATCAAATCAAATCAGATTGGGTCAAAAATAATAAAATAATGATAATCTAGCCAAAACTGACCAGATATGTTGACGACTCCAAATCTGTTGTTATTCTTGTAGAAGAATAAGGTCCTATTATTTATTCCAAAGAAATTTAAAATATCCTAAAAATAAAAAATATATATAGATATGTTATATTACTTATAGATTAATAGCCTGTCGAATTTCATGCAATTTCATTAATGTTTGATAGTCCATCGAAGATCGTTAATTTGAAACCGTTATAAATATTAATGAAAAATCATTAAATTTGATAACTTTGATATCAAATGTTAATTAAATTACATGAAATTTGACGAACTATCAATCTAAAAAGTAAAAGAATATATCTATAAACTTTTTTATTTTTAAAATTTTTATATTTTCTGAAATAAATAATAAGACCTTATTCTTCTACAAGAATAACAATTTTTTATTATAATCTGAAATTGAACATAGTAATTATGCATGAGGCGAAGGACCATATTGGAAATATTATTTTATTATTTTAATTGAAATAAAATATTCCAGAACATCAAATTCTGCGTACCTTGCGTATACTTCAGTATAAAATATATATTTCAAAATTTAAATTAATGCTTACGTTGAATAACTCAAATACATGTTTTATACTTTTTAACTTTAATAATGTAAAATATAAATACTTTTACTATTAATTAAATATATATACATTCCAATAAAAATATAAACATATCTAATACTGTAAGATAAGAGAGATAAGAAATAAACTTATCACTCCTGAAAGCAAAATTTGAATAACTAACAAATTTGAAATGGAATAGAAATACAGATATATAGCGGTGCAAGCCCGTTGCTAATTACGCCAATCTTTCGCTGACTAGACAAATTTTTTATAAGAAAAATAAAAATTAAATCCTTAAATTTCATAAAATTTTCATATATTTATAAAGACTCTTCATTTTGAGTTTTAAATTCGCAACCTCCCATATAGAAAATATTGCCTTTTATTATTATATCAAAGACGGATTAATTTCGAGTAGACAAAATTTCTGTTTGTCTGTCTCCAGACTCTAGTATAATTCCGCAACGAAATGTGCACAATTATTAATCTTCAGAAACAAAATGTATCTTTTCTTTTATCGAAATTCGGAGGAACTTCGACATAATTATTTTGTAATGTTGAAGTTGACGTGCCATGTGCCACAGAATATATAGGGTGGGGATCACTTAATAATGGGTTATTTTGACAATTTTGACAATGAATTTTAAATAAATATTAATTTTTTTTTATGAATATGTTCTAGTAATTTTAGATAGAAGGTGATTCAAATTTTATGTAATTTCATTATCGTTTGATATTCCATCAAGAACTATCAAAATTATATATGATTTGCAATGGTTATAATTTGACGGTCTTTTATAAGCTATCAAACAATAATAAAATTATATGAAATTTGAATCACCATCCATTTATAAGTAGAAAAATATATTCATGAATTTTTTTATTTATAATTTTTTTCATATTTATTTAAAAATTTATTATCAAGATTATCAACAATACGCACAGACGTGACATACTATTCCGCACGTGGTTTGCAAACGTGTTAGCACAACAGTGAATACATGTCATGCTTATAGGCTGTTTTATCAGATCAGTCATCAGACGATCCATTTTGATAGAATATTTAATCACATGCTTGATATCAGGTGGCCGAATTATGTGGAGCCTCGTGGGAATGTCATCTAAAGATCAAAATATTTTTTTGAATTAAATAGAGTTTTCATAAATTTTTATATATATTATTTTTAATATGTTTTTTCGGGATTTAAAGATATTTATGCCATCGTACTAATCCTGCAATTTATGATCAAAATAATTTTAAAAATAAGCTTATATTCATATAGCTCATTCAGACAAAAAAATAAATAAATAAATTCAATTACAATTCAAAATAATTGTACAGTCATTCTATTTCAGATTTTGATTCTGGACCTGTTGATATTCCCTCACCTTAATAGTTCTAGACTATTTAGAGGCGAAGTAAAGAACCACAATAACGCGCCCTCTTTAATAAAAAAAATATTCCCTCACCTTCGAGTTATTCTCTAATCCCCACAACTATATTCTAAAACCACAATAACGTACCATCATTAACAAAAAATAAGTATAACCACAATTAATACTTTAATAGTTCTAGACTGTTTTGAATCGAAGTAAAGAACCACATCCACAAGCATGCATCTTATCCATCTTTAATAAATTATTATTATTATTAGTAAATAATGGTTACTCGACATCTTATCAAAATAAAATAGATAATTAAAATGTACTTTCAAACTCAATCTTACCTCTCTTATCGTTTTTAGTGGTGTTAGATATGTGACTGCAGCTTTCATAACACATACTTTTGATTTTAAGAGGTGGTGTTGTAACTACCTCCAACATGCATAAATTAATTAATTACTGCTCTATGGACTTATATTGATCATACATTTGCGTGGACATGCATATAATAAGTTATCTCCTAATTAAAATCGGATTATATATACTTTCTCCAACTATCAATGTACCCGCAAGTTGCACGTATATATATTTTTATTTTTTATATCCATTTTAATTTTACATTAAACTAAAAATATATGATATCACAAATTTATAAAAATAATATAATTTTTAAATGTGTTGTATTATAACAATCACAAAATCGATATAATTTCAGAGTAAAGTACAGCTGCTTTATAACTTGATGCCATGTACAAAAAAATAAAAATAAAATTATAAAACAAAAACGTTTTTATTAACAACATAATATAAATTAATTAATAGTTTCTTAATTTTTTAATAATAGTTGATGGTTTATTATTTGATGGGGAAGTTTCTTTTAGATGTCATGTTAATGCATAATAAAGTAGCGAACAAATGAAAAAAAAATAATATTGACTTAAATATGAACTGTTAGTTTTTAAAAATATTTATTCATATCATTCAATTTGGGGTATCTTAATCAATAAAAAAATCTAAAAAAGATATAAATCAGTAGACGTATCTGATACATAAGCTCTTTATGGTATAGATATAGATATACGCCAAAAAATTCAAATGTCTAAATTCATGATACAGCGCGGCCCGTTGTCCATCTATTGTCCACCCGTCATTTATCTTAAATTTATCTTTTCATTTTTCAATTATAATTATATATTTATTAACTAAAAATATTCAATTGATGACTAATAAAATTAAAATATTGTGTATTCAAATTATATACAGATTATTGAACTTTATACTTATAATTGTATATTTTAATTAACTGATATATAATTATAACTAATAAATAAAGGAGTGGATAGATGAGAATAAACATTGAAAACTTAATATTTTTCTATAGCATATGTGCATATTATGTTTGAGTTGTCAACTGCCGATTTATTTGTGCTGCAACCGATTAAAATATCTTCGACATCAGCTAATTTGATGCGATAAAAATATACAATTATGTTATTGCATAAGAATATATAAGTAGATCTAAACTTCTTACTAATAAACGTGCATGTTGACATGTTGTCCATGTTTGGATCAGCAACAAATCCTACTAGAACAACAACAATAATATATAATAAATACAAATATAATTTTTCCAAATATGATATATATTTTTTTTAATAAAGGAAAGTTTCAGGCTCCCCCTTTACCATTGATACTGAAAATATTAGAAAGTAATATGTCAATATTCCAATTCCTTTAATGAAGTACTGATGAAATGACGAAAAAGAACCCTGAACAGTTCCATTTAAAAGAAAAAGAAAATCATTAGAAATACGAAAGGAGAAAAAAATGTGAAAAACAGAATACAATGTAGTTTATATCTCCTCCTCTTCCCCCACCCCTCCCGCAACCCCTTCGCACAATTCGGTGATTCGTATTATAGATAACATAGTTAGCGAGTTATTCGTGTATAAACGTTGACCAGGTTTAATATTTTATTCATGAATTATTAGTGAATGAAATATTTTATACATGAAAAAAATATATTATATTAAATTTTAAATGAAATTATGTATTTTTTTATCTAATATGTTTTTATGAATTTGACCACGGCGCTATATATGATATAAAATACGGTGCTATATATGATATAAAATAAGTTTAAACATAATATATTTTATATTAAATTAAAGCCCAAGAACACTAAAATAATAAAAATAATTAGTTAGAACTCACAGTTCTGAATAGCAGATATCTTGAAGCGGAATTGAGCGGAAGCATAAGTACTGATCTTCAGAGATTTTTCTCAGATATGATGATGATTAATTAGGCATTATTCCTTCAATTCTTTTCTAATTTTCTTTAGTGGACGAAATTGTCAAGTATATAGAAATATCAGAACATGAGTCCTTTTATAATTTCTGAGGCAACCTCTGGGATCTAATACAATGAATTTGGATAAAGTTCTAAATTTTTTCCATCAAAAATATAAATGCACTCTTTAAATGCACCCTCTAGATGCACTCTTTAGATGCACTCCATTAATTAATTATTCGTAAATGAACTTGACTCATAATTATTAGTAGTAGGCCACACATTAAATATTAGAATATTTAAATATTCTAACATTCTCCCACTTGGTCTAAATTTTAAACATTAGAATATTTAAATATTCTAACATTCTCCCACTTGGTCTAAACTTTAAACATTATAATGAAGCACATGTTCAAAATTGACCAATATAATTATCCAATGGCGGAGCTTCTTTCTGAAAATTGGCTGTGGCCCCCTTAAATTTAAAACATAATACAATTAGAGTAGATTATTTATATTTATTTGGGAATGAATTAATGACCAGGTCCTCCCTCTAATACTCAGCATCCTCTCTTATCATTTTTTTTATAACTTTCCCAATCTTTTGTTATTAAAAAAAGAAAGACTACTTTTGCATCATTTTATGTCGTGAAAATCGAACTCTCTCTTTGTGTTAGATTTTTTTTTAAATATGAAAACTTAGTTCTCATAGGTAGCAACCTAGTTCAAGTGGCCCTCCCTATGTTATAGCTGAAGCTCCGCTACTGTAATTATCATTAACTTAAACCATGTTCAGTTAGAAATACCAAACCAAACTAATGTAATCATAAATAACTATTATCGTTATTTGATCCCAATTAATTATAGTAGTGGTATTCTTTCCAACGAATGGTTGATAAAATTCATTCAATCCTCATAAGTCAAAAATTACTTAAATTCAATAAGTAAAAATAATAATAATACACAACATAAGACAAGCAAATATTATTAATTCAAAGTCAATATACATAAATGAAGCTTCAATACATAAACTAAATATTATTCATTACAACAACATCACAACTCATTTACCAAACCCATGCCGGAAATGTGCAATTTATAAAGAGTAAGTGATAACGTCTTTGTTAGAGAATC